>CM056722.1:117847425-119097425 GCA_029844215.1 Przewalskia tangutica
TAATTCCAGGTTATGTATTGAGAGCGTACGAAAGGAAATAAGATTTGAATTTGGAATAATAAGTGACAGAATGGTTGTGGACAAAATTTTAGTCAACTTTGGAATGTTATACGTCCTAGTATGTTAAGAGTTTTTAGGTGTTTTAAAAGCCTAATATGAAGTTCGTTGAGCCTAGTTTTCAACACAACAAATCGCTCGTCGATTGGACATCGGAGTAGAAAGTTATGGACGTTGCAAGATCAGCTGGCAGAAGAGAAGGAAAAATGTTTGATCGGCGTCACGGCGCAGCGCGAGTGCGAGGCGCGGTATTACACCCCGTAATTCCAGGATATGTTTATAAGAACGTACGTAATAAATAAAAAATGTTAAGATTTGAAGGAGTTTATGTTAAGTGCCCTTGGAGGTACTTGGAGTTGGTTTGGTGTGGCGGTCAAGGCCATGACCTTCCGGATAATTTCAGGAAAGCGCACAAGTAAGAATAAGGTAAGTACGAGTGCTGCCTGCGGAAGACCGAGGACTTCATTGGTAGGTTTTGAGAATCTACACAATTTTTAAGGCGATGCTTGTTGATTAGATTTACAGGACCGCAAGAGGATCCAGTGAATAGGGTTGTAACTTCAAGGAAAGATTATGAAAGAGAGATAAGTTCTCTCCCCCCACTTAAAAGGATAGTTTTACGTATTATGGGGTTAGGTGTACCCATGTTGTTGGACGAAGGATAGAAGACTGGTAAGGTCTTCAGTATTGTCATGCCAAAGGTTACAGTTTTAGATAACCGTGGGAAAAGTATTGTGTTGGGGAAATTAAGAACGACGTTACGAAATGGTCGAGGAAGTGTCGTAAGGACATAAATGCAGGTGAAATGCGCGTGAAACCATGCGATTATGAATTATTATACCGTATTTCAGTATATGCGTGGGGCGTGCGTGAAAAGTTTGAACTTTAAAGTTGGCTTGGGCGAATTATTTTTGTACAACACCCGATTAGAGTCGTTTTTAGACGAAACGGTTTACACAACTTTCGAAGGGCAAAATGCGGCGCTGTCATTTCTAAATTTTTAATATTTTTCCGCGAGAAGAAATATTTTGGACCAACAAGATGGCGACACTTGGCACCTACAATTGGTGGACCTTGGGCGTGATGGGACGAAATGGAGAGTGGGAGTAGGTAGGATATTTTATGATATTTGTGTGGTAGATGGATAAGGTGCACATGGATGAATCTTGATCCTACATTTGCCTTGCACTTGGCATGATCTTGGCCATTGGTTGGCCATTGCTTGACCTATAAATACCCCTCCCCTTTGAAGACTTCTTCATCCTAAAAACTTCTAAGTCTTGAAAGCCCTCTTCCCCCTTTGTGTGAGTTCTCGCCCTAGCCTCCTCCCCTGTGAGGCCCCTCGGCGAGAGCCCTCCCCTGGCAGAGAGTATCCTCCCCTCCCAGTGGGGTTGGCGAGTACACCCTCCCTTTGTGGGGTTGTGTCGTATAAATACACCCCCCTCTTGGTAGAAATACTCTCCAAGTATTGTTACTATACCCAAAATACCTTGGCCGAAAATACCTTGTAGTATTCCAAGGTTACACATCTGAAAAGCCCATAAATACTATTATACTTCCCTTGATCCAAACGAAACCACAGGAAAATCTCCATAGTTGGTTGGAGTATTAAGAAGAAGTTGCGTAGAACTTCTAAGGGATGTTTGGAGCGGGTTGGAGCACCCGGAGTAGGAGCTAAACGTTGCTCAGGATCGACATTAAACTTGGATAATTATGGGCTTATCGAGGTAAATATCTTGTCTCCCTATTGTAATTGAGTTTGCATACTAGTGAAGTATAAGAATAAGTATAAGTATATACAAGGAAAGTATATAAGAAGGGAAGTAAACTGTACTTACATGGGGTGTATTCTGATGAGACTTGTGAAGTTTGTGGGTAGGGAAGTCTTTGATTTTCCGTAGAATCTTGTATCTAGATTTATTCTACCGAGTAGTCTAGACTTTGATAGACTTGTATAACCTTTATAGGTTGAATGTTCTGCGAGTAGCATGTGCTACTTGAAAGGTGGACAAGGCTAGCCGGGTTATAGCCGTGGAGCGTTTTGCTAATAATCGATAAACGTCGCGAGGTATGTGATTCTTCTTATAATCTTGAGCATGATATTTTAAAATATATATAGTACGGTAGACGTACGTGTGTTAACTGAATAATAATTACGGCAATGTCTTTTGACTTAAGCCTGAATAATCTTGAAGTATTTCAAAAGAATACTGAATCATTTTTAACAGAAGAGTAATACTTGGTTTTAAAAGCTTAAGAGTTATACTAGCTTTATGGGAAGTTAGGTATAACGGCTTAAGAGAGATAAAAAGAATGATTTATTGATTTAAGAAGTTAAGAGACTTGATCTTAAAAGATAAAGAGACTTGACTTAATTGAATTTTGTTAAAAAGTGTGAAACCTCATTCGTGAGTAATGAGTACTTGGTTTTAAAAGGAATAATGTTTCTTGATTTGGAAATCGAATAAGTATCGAACAAACCACAAAGTAGCTAATAAAGGTAAATGTTTTGACAAATAAGGTATTATTAAAACCAGTAGAAACTTCCATCTGCATAGAAGCTAAGATGAGACAAAATGATATTACATTTCCTAGATCATGGTCTTTGTAATAAGATTGTTATGAACAAGAATAACCTACTCACATAAGGTATATGTTTCTCAAATTGTTTTAAAGGATTAAAACTATGAACTACGAAACCTTTCAAAATGAGAAACTTGAGTAAATGAAATTAGGCAAACTTGAACGTTTGGAAAAGAATGTTGTTACTTGATTTTACAAAGAGAAGTGTTTTGATTTACTTGAAAGATAATCACTCTATTTTCATATACTACGGGTATTGTGTGACTTTTGTGAAAGTAACGATCTTTTAAAGAGTTAATGTATGAAGTACTTTGGGGATAAAAACCCGATCTTGTTAATCATAGTAGAAAGTACCTTGTGTGAATAATTTGATTGTGTTGGTTTGTGATAGCCTTGTAATACTTTCTTGTTGATTTGATAAGTAAACACGCTAGGATGCTACGTGTGTTAGTATCTTGTGATGTTTGTGTAAAGGGGTTTTCCTCGATTGCGCTTAAGTTGTTTAAACTATCGGTAGTTATGTTGGTCTTGTACCACTCACCGACATGTTTAGGAGGTTGGCGCCTCCGTCGCGGGGTAGACTTCGGGTGCATGTGACCTATGATTCGAGAATACCTCATGCGGGTCGGGGGCACATGCGGAGCTACGAGTTCGTGTTAGTGTGCGGCCTTTATGGTCATGCGGTCATGTGGCGTGCGGATTGCGAAGTCGAGCGGATCTTGGGAGTAGCTACCCTCGATGCGGGAATACCTCATGCGGGCCTATGAGATTGGCCTATGCGGAGTCGGGAAGTTCGGGGCTAGACGCGCGCATTAGATCTTTGCGCGAGTGGCGGCTTTGATCATGTGATGATGCAAGACAGATCTCATGATACGATTTATGACCTGTTGGTATGTAGGTTTTAGTAGTCGGCTATGCCTTCGTACTTACCGTGCGGTTTTATGATGACAGGTGGGACCCGTGTTCGGATGTATTCCTTGGTGCTTTTATATCATAGGCCGGCGGTGAGGAAGGTATTCCACGGCATGATTGATGTTGTGGGCGTGAGACCCATTGTTATATTTGAGTGATGACTTTGAGGCGTGAGTCCACGACTTGACATGGCTTATTTATTGTGAATCGTAGTTTGGTTATCATACATGTCTCTGCTTTATATAGACTACTATGATTTCATTTACGATATTTTGATTTCATATACTTGGTACTGTTATCGACCTCGCCCGAGGCCGCGTTCATCCGCGAGTTGAGGTACACCAGTCGTTGATCCTAGCTCTCAGGGTCACCGGTCAGCGTTTGGGAAGCTCCGTTTCTTCGGAGGCTTATCGTAGTATAGTCCTGTCATAGTAGGTGCTTACATTCGGGGTATGGCGGGGCCACGTCGCCATTGTTATCATGTCACTCTTAGAGTGCAGCCATCTCTTGTTGTGGCGAGTTGTTATGAGATGTAGCGTCGGACCTAAGTTGTTATATATATATATGCCGAAAGGCAACTTTTCTTCAGATAAACATGTATCTTCTTTACATTGTTTCATGTATTGTTTTATATTCCGATTACTCGATGTTGTATCACTAGGGTGCGGGGTAGGCACGATCCACGGGCGAGTTCGGTCGTGACAAAAGTGGTATCGAGCGATTAATCCTCGGAAAGTGTCTACGACCGTATCGATGAAGTCTTGATTATCGGTGTGTTGTGCACCAATAATCGTGAGGCTATAGGATATTTAGGATTGGTTTCCATTCTTCTCACTCGAGATCGTGCCTTAGAGGCGTGTTATAAGTTGGACCCTCTAACGTATTTCTTTCCCTTACCGCTATGCCTCGTGTAAGGCAACCCGAGCCCGGGAGGGCAAGCGGCCGAGGCTGCGAGTAAATCTGAGAGGTTACGAGGCAGGCCCAATCATCAGGGGTGGTGCTTCATTTGGGAGTTACGTGACATCACCACCCAAAGAGTTTAGCACTGCGGCATCGTTCCTCTGCGGCCATGATAAGTTGAACCTTGATTCCACGGCCAGAGCAGAGAATAGAGATTGCAAAGAGGCAACCTGTTACTAGCTATGGATTGGGCTACGAGAGTATACCGATGTCTGCGAGTCTTGATGAATATCTAAGAGAGGTTGTGCAAGAGTAATTCTTGATTAGGCTTGAGCATGGCACGTATGCGGGCTTATGCGTGTAGAAAGCGTAGAGATCGACGGGTTAACGAGGCGAGAAGAGGGCGAGCAAACGGCGAGTCCTTTGGTAACTTTCGAGGCAAATCGCCTCGGCGGCAATGTGACACCTCCGCAACGCAGAGTGGTCTCGCGGATTCGTGACATTCGGTATCGCGGAGTTGGTCGAGCTCGAGGATTCGATTCACAGCGTGACAGGCGTCATCCCGGGGAATGTCGTCTTTTAGTTGGTACTTGTTGTACCTACGGCCGTCAGGGCCAGGTGTCGAAGGATATCCTAGTAGGAGGACTCACGCCGGGATCGGTGGGTAGTTCGTCATCTTCCATAGCTATGCGCCCTACGGGGCAGGTTTTATTAGAACGACTAAGGGGAGTGAAGCAGTAGATAAAGGTATATCCTTAACCCTCTAGAGATCAGTATGTGTGATAAGACGAGTATATCATAAGTGCTACGTTCTGATAGCAGTGTGTTAGTTGTGATTAGAAATTATGGTTAGTAAAAGGGGTAAGATTGGGGGATAAGAAAAAGTGTGAGCCTTAGAGCTTTATACGTAGAGACCTTAGAGGAAAGGCCATCTCGAGTAAAAGATTTATATTTTTACGTTTAACCCTTGTCGGAGTGCATAGTGCACGTGAGCTATGTTTGTATAATAAGTCCCTGGGTAGTGTGAAATGAAAGAGGGTAGTTAAGCTAAAGAAGACCGCTAGGTTTTCGTAACGTGATTAGTGAGAGTTTTTCCGGATCGGGGAGCTAGTGTTCTGCGCGTTGCCGGGTCGGGTTGAGGCCACGTTGCGGGTCAACCCGCGACCTGTTTTATGGTGGTCGGTTGTGGTGGTCCCGCCAGTGGTAGGTCACGGGTGTTAGGCAAGTTTAGTTAACCAGACTGAGTTCGTGGATGCGTTCGACTGTAGTCGGGCGATGGTCGGTCCTCTTGTCTTTAGTCGGGACCGTTTACTCGTGAGGGTTATGCGAGATGATCGTATCGGGAAGGTTGTGCGGCTGCGAGTGCTGCTTTCACCTTATGTCGAGCGGTGGAGCCAGATTCTGACTATTTTCGTTTTGGAAGTTTTACGAGCGGGGTTAGGAACTCGGTGAGTCTCGTATCGTATTCATCCTCGGGCGTTGTTTTGATTTGAGGGTAGCCGTGAGGATTGTTGTCTCTGTGGAGGAGTGTTTAAGCTACCATTTCGGTGTTCGGATGTCGCCATGAAGCCTTGTAGGCGGAAGTGTAAGTTCACGGTCGATTGGTTCGATGTTGGCAAGGTTCAGATAGTTGGTTCAGGCTTGTTCCAGCAGACTGTGGATAGGGTGAAGCTTGTCTAGAAGAGGTTATTGGCAGCTCAGAGAAATCGTGCGGATAATCGGCGATGATGCTTAGAGTTCAGGTTGACGGTCGGTCTTCTTGAAGGTACCACCCCGGATAGGGTGTGACGAGTTTTGAAAGCAAGCGAATGAAATGTGGTAAGTTATGAGAAAGAGTTCGAGTGTACAAGAAGGGTACGACACGTAAGGGAAGAAGCGAGCATGTATGGCGGGCATAGATGTGATCATTTCTTTTGTAAGGAGAATGTGCGAAGGAAGTATATTTTAGACCTCGGGTAAGGGCTTTTGTGATGTTAGAGGTGTTTCCTCGTGGACTTGGATGTAAGTATTTGCGCAGGTGTTTCTGTGGCCAGGTGTGGCAGGATTGTTCTCGTAAGTATAGTAGTGAAGACTATACTGGCGCGTTTGTTTGAGACTTAGAAGGAACATTGGGACGAATGTTTCTAAGGAGGAGAATGTTATACCCGTATTTCAGTATATGCGTGGGACGTACGTAGAAAAGTTTGAACTTTAAAGTTGGCTTGGACGAATTATTTTTGTGCACAACACCCGATTAGAGTCGTTTTTCGACGAAACGTTTTACACAACTTGCGAAGGGAAAATTCCGGCTATGTCATTTCTAATTTTTTCAGATTTTTCCGAGAGACGAAATATTTTGGACCAACAAGAGGGCGACACTTGGCACCCTCTAATTGGTGGACCTTGGGGCGGCAATGGGACGAAATGGAGAGTGGGAGTAGGTAGGATATTTTATGATATTTGTGTGGTAGATGGATAAGGTGCACATGGATGAATCTTGATCCTACATTTGCCTTGCACTTGGCATGATCTTGGCCATTGGTTGGCCATTGCTTGACCTATAAATACCCCTCCCCTTTGAAGACTTCTTCATCCTAAAAACTTCTAAGTCTTGAAAGCCCTCTTCCCCCCTTTGTGTGAGTTCTCGTCCTAGCCTCCTCCCCTGTGAGGCCCCGGCGAGAGCCCCTCCCTTGGCGAGAGTATCCCCACTCTGAGTGGGGTTGGCGAGGTACACCACTTTGTGGTGTTGTCTCGTATAAATACACCCCCCTCTTGGTAGAAATACTCTCCAAGTATTGTTACTATACCCAAAATACCTTGGCCTAAAATACCTTGTAGTATTCCAAGGTTACACTTATACGAAAAGCCCATAAATACTATTATACTTCCCTTCAGTCACAAAAACGAAACCCTAAGGAAAATCTCCATAGTTGGTTGGAGTATTAAGAAGAAGTTGCGTAGAACTTCTAAGGGATGTTTGGAGCGGGTTGGAGCACCCGGAGTAGGAGCTAAACGTTGCTCAGGATCGACATTAAACTTGGATAATTATGGGCTTATCGAGGTAAATATCTTGTCTCCCTATTGTAATTGAGTTTGCATACTAGTGAAGTATAAGAATAAGTATAAGTATATACAAGGAAAGTATATAAGAAGGAAGTAATCGTACTTACATGGGGTGTATTCTGATGAGACTTGTGAAGTTTGACGGGTAGGGAAGTGCTGCCCAATTTTCCGTAGAATCTTGTATCTAGATTTATTCTACCGAGTAGTCTAGACTGATAGACTTGTATAACCTTTATAGGTTGAATGTTCTGCGAGTAGCATGTGCTACTTGAAAGGTGGACAAGGCTAGCCGGGTTATAGCCGTGGAGCGTTTTGCTAATAATCGATAAACGTCGCGAGGTATGTGATTCTTCTTATACTCTTGAGCATGATATTTTAAAATATATATAGTACGGTAGACGTACGTGTGTTAACTGAATAATAATTACGGCAATGCCTTTTGACTTAAGCCTGAATAATCTTGAAGTATTTCAAAAGAATACTGAATCATTTTTAACAGAAGAGTAATACTTGGTTTTAAAAGCTTAAGAGTTATACTAGCTTTATGAGAAGTTAGGTATAACGGCTTAAGAGAGATAAAAAGAATGATTTATTGATTTAAGAAGTTAAGAGACTTGATCTTAAAAGATAAAGAGACTTGACTTAATTGAATTTTGTTAAAAAGTGTGAAACCTCATTCGTGAGTAATGAGTACTTGGTTTTTAAAAGGAATAATGTTTCTTGATTTGAAATCGTAATAAGTATCGAACAAACCACAAAGCTTAATAAAGGGAAATATTTTGACAAATAAGGTATTATTAAAACCAAGAGAAACTTCCATCCGCATGAAGCTAAGATGAGACAAAATGATATTACATTTCCTAGATCATGGTCTTTGTAATAAGATTGTTATGAACAAGAATAACCTACTCACACATAAGGTATATGTTTCTCAAATTGTTTTAAAGGATTAAAACTATGAACTACGAAACCTTTCGAAAATGAGAAACTTGAGTAAATGAAATTAGGCAAACTTGAACGTTTGGAAAAGAATGTTGTTACTTGATTTTACAAAGAGAAGTGTTTTGATTTACTTCAAAATATAATAACTATAATTTAATATAATACGTGTATTTTGTTACTTTTGTGAAATAACGTATCTTTTAAAGAGTTAATGTATGAAGTACTTTGGGGATAAAAACCCGATCTTGTTAATCATATAGTAGAAAGTACCTTGTGTGAATAATTTGATTGTGTTGGTTTGTGATAGCCTTGTAATACTTTCTTGTTGATTTGATAAGTAAACATGCTAGGATGCTACGTGTGTTAGTATCTTGTGATGTTTGTGTAAAGGGGTTTTCCCTCGATTGCGCTTAAGTTGTTTAAACTATCACCGTTATGTTGGTCTTGTACCACCTTGACATGTTTAGGAGGTTGTGCCTCCGACGCGGGGTAGACTTCAAAGTGCAGTGACCTATGATTCGAGAATACCTCATGCGGGTCCAGGGGGCCTATGCGGAGCTACGAGAGTTCCAGGTTAGTGTGCGGCCTTTATGGTCATGCGGTCTATGTGGCCATGCGGACTGCGAAGTCCAGGCGGATGCCGGGGAGTAGCTACCCTCGATGCGGGGAATACCTCATGCGGGCCTATGAGATTGGCCTATGCGGAGCTGCGGGAAGTTCCAGGGCTAGACGCGCACATTATATCTTCGCGGCGAGTGGCGGCTTTGATCATGTGACGGTCTAGACAGATCTCATGATACAGTTTATGACCCTGTTGGTACTGTGGGTTTTAGTAGTCGGCTATGCCTTCGTACTTACCCCGTACGGTTTTATGATGACACAGGTGGGACCTGGTGTTCAGATGTATTCCTTGGTGCTTTTATATCATAGACTGCCGGCAGTGAGGAAGGTATTCCACGGGCATGATTGATGTTGTGGGCGTGAGACCCATTGTTATATTTGAGTGATGACTTTGAGGGCGTGAGTCCCTGACTTGACATGACTGCTTATTTATTGTGAACTGTAGTTTGGTTATCATACATGTCTCCTGTTTTATATAGACTACTATGATTTCATTTATAGTATTTTCAGTTTCATATACTTGGTACTGTTATCTTGACCTCGCCCGGGGCTGCGTTCATCTGCAGCGAGTTGAGGTACACCAGTCGTTGATCCTAGCTCTCAGGGTCACAGTTCAGCGTTTGGGAAGCTCCGTTTCTCCGGAGGCTTATCAGTGGTATAGTCCCCTGTCATAGTAGGTGCTTTCATTCAGGGGTATGGCGGGGCCCTGTCCCGCCATTGTTGTCATGTCACTCTTAGAGGTCTGTAGTACTGTTGTGGGCAGAGTTGTTATGGGATGTAACTGTTCGGACCTAAGTTGTTATATATATATATATGCCGAAAGGCAACTTTTCTTCAGATAAACATGTGTCTTCTTTACATTGTTTCATGTATTGTTTTATATTCCGCTGATTACTCTGATGTTGTATCACTAGGGTGCCCGGGGTAAGTCACCAGTCACGGGCCCGGGTTCGGGTCGTGACATGAATCAAGATAGAAATACTTTTGCTAGTAATAAGCATAAGGAAGGGTTATGACCAGAATGATAAAAGAGAATACAACTATGGTTATGTAAGTTGCACGAGATATGATTACCCCAGACTAGTGTAAAGACCATTAGTAAATGATGGGCAGTAAGAACACCTCGAGGAAAGGTGGTAACATATGTACTAACGAGAAAGATAGTAAGAAAATACGGGGGGGTAAGGGACCCATGACAATTTGAAATAACTTATAAAGGAAAGGCAGTAGACACTGAGCGATAAGAAATCTTGACAAGTCATTGGATTATGTAATACCATGAATTGAGGTTGAACACCTGATTATAAGCTCTATGAGCCGAGAGAGAATAATAGGTTTACTACTTGGCGAGATCAAGGAAATCTCCCCCCTTAAATTGTGATTGGCAGGAAGTCTTAGCCATGAGGCAAGCAAAGGAATCAAATCTAAGTATAGTGACCAAGTTTGGTTGCAACAGAGAAAGGGAAACAGGAACCATAATTGAGATCAGGGATACCCGAATATTTCGCAGGTATGAGAAAGGCTTCCAGTTATTGGAAGATAAGTTGACCACGACTACAGTTCTAACCCCTCCTGAGAGATTAGAGGGTTAGGTTATTATTGTAACACTTTGGGTGTTGGGCTAGGTTGTGTGCTGACGTAACACGATAAGGTTAGAGCCTATGATTCCCGACGGTTGCGGGAGCATGAAAGGAATTACGCTACTCACAATTTAGAGTTGGCGGCAGTTAATCATTCCTTGAAGATTCGGAGGCATTACTTATATAGGTTTCATGTGGATATTTATGCAGACCACAGGAGCCTTCGGTATATCTTCAGACAGAGGCAGCTGAATTTGCGACAGAGATGATGGTTAGAGTTACTCAAGGATTGTGATATTGATATCCTATACCACCCGGGGAAAGCCGAGACAGTTACAGATACTCTTAGTCGTGGATCTATGGGTAGTCTGTCAGATGGGCAGCCAGATAGACAGGACGTGGTCCTTGAGATTCATCAGCTACCCAGCCAAGGGGTTCGATTTTTTTTGTTTCCAAAGTTAATGGAGTTTAGATCCGAGAGGTTGCCGAGTCTTCCGTCGTTAAGGAGGTAAGGAGGCAACAATATGAGGATCCAATTATGATGCGGTATCGAGATACGGCTCTCCGAGAGGAAAATAACCTGTTTGGGTAGCACCGGATAGAGTGATGTGATATGAGAATAGCTTGTGTGTGCCCGATGCTGCAGGACGTGTCATCAGTATTTAGGGGAGGCACACAGTGCTCATTGCTCTATTTTTTCGGGGTTGACTAAGATGTATCATGAACTCAGATGTATGTATTGGTAAGATGACCTGAAGAGGGACGTAGCAGAGTTTGTTGCTTAGTGTCCGAATTAGTAACATGTCAAGGTTGAACACCAAAAGCCCAGTGGGCTATTGCAGGCGATTGATATTCCAACATGGAAGTGAGAGGTGATCAACATAGATTTTGTTACAGGATTACCTCGTACTCAGAGGAAGTGAGATTCCATCTGGGTTATTGTAGACAGGCTGACGAAATCAGCCCACTTTCTTCCAGTCAGGACTACGTATTCGGCTGAGGATTATGCCAGATTGTATATCAGGGAGATTGTGAGACTGCACGGGGTTCCTACATTTATGATGTCAGACAGATGAGCTCAGTTTACGGATAACTTCTAGAGGTTTTCCAGAAGGGGTTAGGGACGCAGGTGAGTCTCAGTGTTGCATTACACCCTCAGACCGACGGATAGGCAGAACATACTATCCAGGCACTTGAGGACATGTTGCGGGCCTGTATTATTAATTTCAGGGGTAGCTGGGAGGATCACTTGCCTCTTGTTGAGTTTGCTTATAACAACAACTACCATTCTTGCATTCAGATGACGTCATATGAGGTTTTGTATGGGCGAAAGTGTAGATCGCCGGTTGGTTGGTTCGACGTAGGAGAGGTTCAATTAGTTGGCCCAGACTTGATTAAGCGGGTTGTGGATAAGGCGAAGCCTATCCAGGAAAGATTATTAGCAAGCTCAGAGTCGACAGAAGCTTTATGCAGATAACCGACGTCGACGCTTGGAGTTCAGGTTGACGTTTTTAGTATAAGTATTGTTATGTGGCCATGTGTGGCATTATTGGTAGGTAGGGATTGTAAAAGAAGACTATGTCGCTATCTATAAGATTGACTCCCAAAAAAATATTCGGGGATGAATGTTTCTAAGGGGGGAAGAATGTTACACCCCGTAATTCCATGATATGTTTATAAGAACGTACGTAAGAACTAAAAAATGTTAAGATTTGAGACTAGTAAAAATTTATCGGAATTGTGTAAATGTCGGGAAACGAAATATTGCGACGAATGGGAGGGCGACACATGTCACCCCCTTAGTTGGTCTTGGACGAAATGGACCAAGGCTAAAATGGTCATTTGGCCAAGGTTAAGATGACCAAGTCTTGCTAGGATAAGAGCTTGACATTGTTGACTAAGTCCAAGGGCCACTTGGCTAGATTTTTTAAATGAATTGGTCCATGCCATCCATATGTGCTAATCTTGACCCTCCATTGTGTTATTTAAACATACTAGTAGCAAGACTAGTTCCCACACTTAGAATTTTTTTAAAGAATCTTGTTCTTCACTAAGGTTTGCTCTCGGGTTTGGGCACATTTTCAAGACAAAAAATTTCGTTTGTCACGACTCGAGCTCGGGCCCGTGACTGGTGCCTTACCCCGGGCACCCTAGTGATACAATCATCAGAGAAAATCAGCGGAAAATAAAAACTTAAGCATGAATCAAGACATAAAATAAGCAATAGGCTAACCAAAACGGTTACCTTCCTGTATATATATATCAAAATTGAACAGTTAAATCCCTTACAAACCCTGCCCACAACAGTACTACAGACCTCTAAGAATGTAACCACAACTACGACGGGACAGGGCCCCGCCATACCCCTGAATGTAAGTACCTACAACAACAGGGCGATACGAATAAGCCTCGAGAAAGCGGAGCTTCGAACGCTTGTGATCCTATGAGCGAGGATCAACAATCGTGTACCTCTACTGCGGCATGACGCAACCCGAAGGAGGTCGATAACAGTACCAAGTATGTGAAACAAAAATCAGAAATGAAATCATAATAGTCTATATAAAGCAGGAGACATGTATGATAACCAAACTACAGTACCCAACATATAAGCAGTCATGTCAAGTCAGGGACTCACGCCCTCAAAGTCATCACTCAAATATAACAATGGGTCTCACGCCCACAACATCAATCATGCCCGTGGAATACCTTCCGCCACCGACGATCTATGATATAATAACACCAGAGTACATGAACACGTGTCCCACTGTGTTATAAAACCGTCTGAGCAAGTACGAAGGCCAACTACCGTAACCTACCGTACAACAATACTAAATAAGCAGATCACGGCGGCCAGGGCAAGTCGATAGCCTCTGCGGATCCACCTGCACGCGTGGCGGCCGGGCAAGTGCGTAGGCTAACCACCGATCCACCTGCGTCACGAAACCGTCCAAACACCGACTCACGGGCGACACGGGGCAAGTACGAAGGCCTCTACCAGATCCACCCTGCATCACGTCGGGGAAAATACGTAGACCAACTACCAGATACCAAAGCCGTAATCACGAGACTTCGCCACAAAATACTCCTAATGGAAGCATACCCGTGGGCCACTCATCGTGTCAGTATGTCCAAAGGAAATAACAAGATAATAATCATAATGGAAGCATACTCGTGGGCCACCCAACGTGTCAGTATGTCCAAAGCAAATAACAGAATAACACTCATAATGGAAGCATACCCGTGGGCCACCCATCGTGTCAGTATGTCCAAAAGGAAATAACAAGATAACAATCATAGTGGAAGCATACTCGTGGGCCACCCATCGTGTCAGTATATCCAAAGCAAAAAACAGAATAACACTCCTAATGGAAGCATACCCGTGGACCACCCATCGTGTCAGTATGTCCAAAAGGATCGATATAGTGGAAGCATACCCGTGGGCCACCCAACGTGTCAGTATGTCCATCAATCAACCAGATAGTCGGCCCTCCAACGAGATACGCGGTAGCACAGAAATACAACACTTGCACAACAAAGGATATCACCACAAGCATAGGCAAGTTCAACATACTTTAGACATTCTTTTTTATTACAACAAATCCGGATTTTAACCCCAAGGTACTACGTATTTTAACTTTTTAAAAGATCCATTTCTTTCACAAAAAGTCACACGATACCCGTAGTATCAGAATAGAGTAACTATCTTTTTAAGTAAACCAACTTAAGACAAAACCATGACTTCCTTTTAAACCATTTTAAGACAAAACCATTCCTTTCTTTTAAACCATTTTAAGACAAAACCATGCCTTTCTTTTAAACCATTTTAAGACAAAACCGTGCCTTTCTTTTAAAACCAAAACACTTCAAATTCTCAAGTCTCTTTTCTTTTAGAAATCAAGTTCCTTACTGTGGAATTTAAGAAAATAAATACTTGTTATTAATGATCTTATTAAAGCAGCCATGATCTAGGAAATGTAATACAATTTTGTCTTATCTTAGCTTCTATGCAGATGGAGGTTTCTACTGGTTTTAATAATAATTAATTAGTCAATACATTTTCCTTTATTAACGCTGCAGTGGTTTGCTCGATACTTATTCTCATTTCCGAAATCAATATAACTTATTCCTTTTTAAAACTCAATTACCCATTTCTCATAAATGCGGTTTCACAACTTTTTAACACAAACCAAGTCCTTAGTATTTCACATCAAGTCATTTATAAGTCAAGTCTCTTATCTTTTAAAAACCACAAACTATTTCTTTGCCTACATAAAGTTGTTATAACAAACTTCCCATAAAGTCGTTATAACACTTTATGTTTTAAACCAACCAAATTCGTTTAGCACACGTACGTCTACCGTACTACATAGTTCACACAATCATGCTAGAAAAGATAGGAAGAGGTTCACATACCTCGCGACGATTATCGACAATTAGCAAAACGCTCCAAAGTACTGTAACCCAGCTAGCCTTTTCCACCCTCCAAGTAGAATACGCTACTCGTAGTACTTCAACCTATAAAGGCCACAAAACGTCTATCAACTTCTAGATCCCTTCGTAGAACATTTCTAAATACAAGGTTCCATATTCTACGGAAAATTCGCAAAGACCTCCCCGCAACCACATAAATCTCTCCTCTATCAAGGCCCGCTACCAAGCCAACAACTCCGGGTTACACGCCTAACCTGACGTGTACAACACCGCCCCACAATAATACTACAAGTCCATCAGAATACACCCAATGTAAATACAGTTCCATCCTTTATAATCATCCATCCAATATATCTTATACTCAATTCTAAACTACTACAATATGTAATATCCAATTACAATAGAGGGACATAGATCATTACCTCGATAAGCCCAAAATTATCCAAGATTATAAGTCGATCCTGAGCAACGTTTAGCTCCAATTCCTTACGCTCCAACCCGCTCCAAGCAACCCTTAGAAGTTCCTAACCAACTCCTCTTCAAGATCCAACTCCAAAAAGTGAAGAACACTTAGGCTACAATTTGGCAATGTTTCGGCCAAGGGGCATATCTAAGGCTAGGGGTGTGAAATCTTTTCCAACTCTTGGTACACAATCTTCCTAACACACTAAGGAAGAACACTTAAAACTTTAAGAATTTTTGGACAACTTTTGCTCAAGAATCATGGCCAAATCCGAGAGCACACAAGAGAAAGAGAGGGGATTTTCAAGACTTGGAAACTTTCTAAGTGATGGATGAATAAGTCTTGCAACAAGGGGTATTTATAGATAAATCAAGGGCCAAGATTAAAGCATGTGTAAGGTGAGGATTGGGTACATGTGTGTGGGTAAACTACCAACCAAATGTCCACCACAAAAATGGGACAAGTGGCTTGCCACTTGTCCCCCACATAAAAACGTCCAAGTGTCCCCTTGAATTCGGCCATAGGGCCACATGGGGGGTGACACGTGTTGCCCCCCTGCTCATCCAAAATATTTCGTCTTCCCAAAATATCCGTAATGCCAAAAATCCGAAAATAAAATGGGCCCCACAAACCGTAAATTTCTCCCGTGGGCCCCACGTGACCAATTCCGAAAATAAAATCCCATAATTCTCAAATATTCCAAAAAGTCCGAATACCAAATCTGGGAATCCAATTCCCTTTAACGAAAATTTTTCCTTCTCAAAATTCGGAAACTTTTCCGTCGAAAAATCACATCTTTCTTCCTTTCCAAAATTACTGTCGTATTCTCGTACGTACGTCCTCACATACATACCCTGGAACTACGGGGTGTAACAGTTTGTTGATCAATAGTCTCCACACTTTAAACCAAGGTTCCTAAGGGTATTGTAAGGGTATCTCAATAGAAAGATCCCAGAAAAGTGTCATTTTTGTATTAGTCGCAAGGTGAAAACCTAAGTCACTTTCCTAGGTTTGGATTGGAAATTGAAGGAAAGTTGTTTGTGATCTTCTAAGGGCTTCAAATGGAGGATTGGATTGTCAAGGAGAGGCTCTAAGTTGCTAGAGAGCGACTTCAGATCTTGAAGTTGGATTAAGGCTCGTTAAGGTAACAATCTTGTTCTCTTAAGTGTTATAAGATTACATATTGTTGTAGCCTTACATTTTAACTAGCATGAAGTATATGTATTGAAGATTGATAAGTGTTATGGATATTGGAAGCCTAAATCCGAAATGACATTGTTAGCCATTTGAAATTGAAATACAATTTGGTCGATAATTAGAATCGTCGCATGTTATCTACTTGAAGATTGTAGTTGTTATAATCGATTGCGGCTTTATAACATGTTAGACTAAACAACTTGGATTGAAAAAGGAAATGGATAAGACTTTGCATTGTGGTACTTTATGGCCGAAATGGCATTGGTTATTGAATTGCTTGGTATCAATTGTGGGGCGAAATTTTACACGTCTTGTTAGGCGTGTAATCCCCTATTGTTAACTAAATTATTGAGCCTTAATTGTGGCATGTTTGGTTATTGAATTCGGGCCTTGAAAAAGGTGGAAAAGTATGTAGAAACAAAGGAAGTGCTGTCCGATTTTCCGTAGAATTTAGTTGTCACGACCCGAACCCGGGCCCGTGACTGGTGCCTTACCCGGACACCCAAGTAGCCATACATCAGAGTAATCAGCGGAACATAAAACAAGACATAAAAATATTATGAAGTAAGAAACAGTAATCTGAGAAAACTTGCCTTTCGGCATATATATAAATCAATTTAAAACCGAACAGTTACATCCTTTTTACAACTCTGCCCACAACAGTACTACAGACCTCTAAGAATGATATGACAAAAATGGCGGGACAGGGCCCCGCCATACCCCTGAATGTAAGTACCTACAACGACAGGGGACTATACCACTGATAAGCCTCCGGAGAAACGGAGCTTCCCATACGCTGAACTGTGACCCTAAGAGCGAGGATCAACACTGGTGTACCTCTACCTGCGGCATGAACGCAGCAAGGAGGTCGCATAACAGTACCAAGTATGTGAAATCAGAAAGCATCAAATGAAATCAAGTATCTAAAACCATTTGCAAATACAATCAGTTAAACTGCACATAATGCCACAACATAAACAAGAGCAAAACAGATATACTGTAACTGGTCTTTTCTAGGTCGCGAATGATCGAAGCAAGGCCAATCGCCCATAGTATCATTATGCGTGCTAAGCACGACTCCCGATCCGCATAGTCACACATGCATTCGCATGAGGTATTCTCGCGACGGTAGCCAACCCCGGCATTCTCCCTCGACTCCCGCACCGCATAGTCTCAATAGACCGCATAGTCCCACGGACCGCATAGGCATCCCCGTGACGGGCTAAACACCCGGAATGATCAATCCTGGAGCATACCGCTGCTCCGCATAGTCTCACAGACCGCATAAGCCGTATAGACCCGCATCAAGGGTGGAAAGCCCTCGGTATAATAAGTCAAGGGGGTATGTGATACAATAACAGTACAACGGGCTTAACGTTTAACAACGTAAGCACAACAAGAATGACCCCCTTACACAACAATCACAAGATACTAACACACGTAGCATCCTAACATGTTTACTTATCAAATCAACAAGAAAGTATTACAAGGCTATCACAAACCAACACAATCAAGTTATTCACACAAGGAACTTTATGCTAACAAGTTCGGGTATCTATTCCAAAAGTACTTCATACATTAACTCTTTTAAAAGATCCGTTTCTTTCGCAGAAGTCACACAATACCCGTAGTATAAAATAGAGTGACTATCTTTTTAAGTAAACCAAAACACTTCCCTTTGTAAAATCAAGTAACAACATTATTTTCCAAACGTTCAAGTTTGCCTAATTTCAAATGTGCAAGTTCTCATTTTCGAAAGGTTTCGTAGTTCATAGTTTTAATCACTTAATGAAACAGTTCTCCTTTAAAATGATTTGAGAAACATATGCCTTATATGTGAGTAGATTATTCTTGTTTATAACAATCTTATCAGCAAACCATGATCTAGGAAATGTAATATCATTTTGTCTCATCTTAGCTTCTATGCAGATGGAAGTTTCTACTGGTTTTAATAATACATAAATTAGTCAGTACATTTCCCTTTATTAACGCTGCAGTGGTTTGTACGATATTTATTCTGATTTCCGAAATCAGTAAAATAGTATTCCTTTTAAAAAGACCAAGTACTCATTACTCACGAATGAGGTTTCACACAAAATTCATTTTTATTCAATCGAGTCAAGTCTCTTATCTTTTAAGATCAAGTCTCTTAACTTCTAAAATCAATAAACCATTCTTTTTATCTTTCTTAAGCCGTTATACCTAACTTCCCATAAAGCTAGTATAACTCTTAAGCTTTTAAAAACAAGTATTACTCTTCTTTCAAAAACGGTTCTTAATTCTTTTGAAATACTTCAAAATTCTTATTATTCAGGCTTAAGTCAAAAGACATTGCCGTACAACTACGTTCAGTTAACACACGTACGTCTACCGTACTACATATATATATTATTCAGGCTTAAGTCAAAAGACATTGCCGTACAACTACGTTCAGTTAACACACGTACGTCTACCGTACTACATATATATATATTATTCAGGCTTAAGTCAAAAGACATTGCCACACGTACGTCTACCGTACTATATATATATATATTCTTTTAAAATACTTCATGCTCAAGAGTATAGGAAGAATCACATACCTCGCGACGATTATCGACTATTAGCAAAACGCTCCACGGCTATAACCCGGCTAGCCTTGTCCACCTCTCAAGTAGTACATGCTACTCGCAGAACATTCAACCTATAAAGGTTATACAAGTCTATCAATGACTAGACTACTCGGTAGAATAAATCTAGATACAAGATTCTACGGAAATTTGGGCAGCCCTTCCCTACCCGTCAAACTTCACAAGTCTCATCAGAATACACCCATGTAAGTACAGTTCAATTCCCTTCTTATATACTTTCCTTGTATATACTTATACTTATTCTTATACTTCAATAGTATGCAATTCTAATACAATAGGGAGACAAGATATTTACCTCGATAAGCCCATAATTATCCAAGTTAAAAATGTCGATCCTGAGCAACGTTTAGCTCCTACTCCGGTTGCTCCAACCCGCTCCAAACAACCCTTAGAAGTTCTACGCAACTTCTTCTTAATACTCCAACCAACTATGGAGATTTTCCTTAGGGTTTCGTTTTGTGACTGAAGGGAAGTATAATAGTATTTCTGGGCTTTTCGTATAAGTGTAACCTTGGAATACTACAAGGTATATGGGCCAAGGTATTTTGGTATAGCAACAATACTTGGAGAGTATTTCTACCAAGGTGGGGGGGTATTTTATGAGAACAACTAGGCAAGGGGGGGGGTACCCCACGGCTTAGCTCTACTAGGAAGGGGGTGGTCTCGCCACACCATGCGAGGGCGTGCTAACTTTCGGCTGGGGGCCTCACGAAACGGGAGGGCTTTCAAGACTTAAGAAGTGAGGAGTGGATGAAGAAGTCTTCAAAGGGGAGGGGTATTTATAGGTCAAGCAAGGGCCAACCAATGGCCAAGATCATGCCAAGTGCAAGGCAAGTGTAGGGTGAGGATTTAGGCAAGTGTCCACTCTATCTACTACACAAAAAATATCCTACCAACTCCTTGACAAAAAGGCCAACCAAATCGTCCCATATCCGCCCCATACGTCCACCAATTGGAGGGTGACAAGTGTCGCCCTCTCGTTGGTCCAAAATGTTTCGTCTCTCGGAAAAATCCGCAAAAATTAAAAATGACATAGCCGGAATTTTCCCTTCGCAAGTTGTGTAAAACGTTTCGTCGAAAAACGACTCTAATCGGGGGTTGTGCACAAAATAAAATCGGCCAAGCCTACTTTAAAGTTCAAACTTTTCTACGTACGTCCCCACGTACATACTCTGGAAATACGGGGTATAACATTCTCCCCTCCTTAGAAACATTCGTCCCGAATGTTCCTTCAAAGTCTCCAAACAAACGCGCACCAGTATAGTCTTCACTACTATACTTACGAGAACAATCCTGCCACACCTGGCCACAGAAACACCTGCGCAAATACTTACATCCAAGTCCACGAGGAAACACCTCTAACATCACAAAAGCCCTTACCCGAGGTCTAAAATATACTTCCTTCGCACCTCTCCTTACAAAAGAAATGATCACATCTATGCTCGCCATACATGCTCGCTTCTTCCCTTACGTGTCGTACCCTTCTTGTACACTCGAACTCTTTCTTACCACATTTCTTATCGCTTCAGCCTAAACTCGTCACACCCATCCGGGTGGTACCTTCAAGACCGATCAACTCAACTCTAAGCGCCGTCGCCGCTTATCCGCACGATTTCTCTGAGCTACCAATAACCTCTTCTAGACAAGCTCCACCCTACCCCCAGTCTGTTGGAACAAGCCTGAACCACTATCTGAACCTTGCCAACATCGAACCAATCGACCGGCAACTTACACTTCCGCCTCTAAGGCTTCATAAGGTAAAAACCGAACACTGAAATGGTAGCTAAAAACACTCCCTCAACAGGAGACAACAATCCTCACAGCTACCCCTGAAATCAAAACACTGGCCCGAGGACGAATACGATACGGAGACTCACCTGAGTTCCTAACTCTGCCTGGTAAAACTTTCAGAAAACGAAAATAGCCACAACCTGGGCTTCACTGTCTGTCATAAGGTGAAGGTAGGCACCCCGTGCAGCCTTACAACCTTTCTGAAATATCATCTCGCAACTTACTACCGAGTACACGGTTTGACTAAAAGATAAGACGGGCTGACCTCATCGGCCCGACTACTGGTCGAACGTATCCACGAACTCGTACGATGGTTAACTAAACTTGGGCCTAGCACCTTCGTGACCCTACCACAAGGCGGGACCACCACAACCGACCCACCACCATACAGCCGCGGGTTGACCCGCAACATGGCCCCAACCCGACCCGCAACGCCGCAAAACACTAACTCCCGGCGAACAATCTCACTAATCACGTTACGAAACCTAGTCTTCTTAGCTCAACTACCCTCTTCCTTCCACCCTACTCGGGGACTTATCACAAACAAATCTCACGTGCACGATGCACTCTGATAAGGACCAAAACATAACAATACATCTTTACCCGAGATGGCCTTACCTCTAAGGTCTCTACGTATAAAGCTCTAAGGCTCACACTTTTCCTATCCCCCAATCTTTCCTGGTTACTAACCATGATTTCTAATCACAATTAACACACTGCTATCAGAACATAGCACTTAAGATATACTCATCTTATCACACAATACTAATCTCTGAGGGTTAAGGATATACCTATATTCATCGCTTCACTCCCTCGTCGTTCTAATCAAACTCGCCTGCAGTGCGCACAAGAAGGCGTGACGAATCGTCACCGATCATGGCGTCGAGTCCTCCTACTTACATCCTCCTACTAGGACATCCTTTCGACACATACGGCCACGACGGCCGCAGTAAATCAAGCACCAAAGACGACATTCCCGATGACGTCGCCACACCGCAACACTGGGAAAATCAATCCGGCCGGGCCGAACCTACGTGTAGCCGTGGAACCTAAGCTCGAGCTCGACCAACTCCTCGCATACCCCGAACGCCCCGAACCCCGCGAGGACCTTCTCGCACCGTGGATGTGCATAATCTAATCTCGCGAGGTGACTCGACTCAAAGTTACCAAAGGACCTTGCTGCTCGCCCTCTTCTCGCTATCGTTAACCCGTCGATCTCTACGTTTTGGCTCACTGCGCATAAGCCCGCATACGTGCCATGCTCACGCCTAATCAAGAATTACTCTTGTCCAACCTCTCTTAGATAGTCATCAAGACTCGCGTACATCGGTATACTCTCCGTAGCCAAGTCCATATCTAGTAACAGGTCGCCTTTGCAATCTATATTCTCGTCCCCTGGCCGTGGAACGAAGGTTCATATATCATGGTCGCAGAGGCATCTGCCGCCGTATAAACTCGCTGGGCCGGGACGTAGCATAACTCCCCGAATGAAATACCACCCCAGTGATGATTGGGCTGGCCTCGTAACCCTCTCAGACTTACTCGCAGCCTCCTACGCTTTGCCTCCTCGGGCCGGGTTTGCCTACGCGAGGCATAGCGGTAGTGGAAAGAAATACGTTTAGAGGGTCCAACTTACAACACAACTCTAAGGCACGATCTCAGAGTGAGAAGAATGGAAACCAATCCTAAATATCCTATAGCCTCCTGATTATTGGTGTGGTGCACAACACACCGATAATCAAGACTCTACTAGATACGGTCTGTAGACACTTTCCGAGGATTAACTGCTCTGATACCACTTTTTTCACGACCCGAACCCGGGCCCGTGACTGGTGCCTTACCCGGGCACCCAAGTAGCCATACATCAGAGTAATCAGCGGAACATAAAACAAGACATAAAAATATTATGAAGTAAGAAACGATGTCTGAGAAAACTTGCCTTTCGGCATATATATAAATCAATTTAAAACCGAGCGATTACATCCTTTTTACAACTCGCCACAACAGATTACTCTGCACTTAAGAATGATATGACAAAAATGGCGGGACGGGGCCCGCCATACCCTGAATGTAAGTACTACAACGACAGGACTATACCACCGATAAGCCTCCGAGAAACGGAGCTTCCCATACTGTTGAATGTGACCCAAGAGCGAGGATCAACAACGGTGTACCTCTACCGCGGCATGAGCGGCCCCGGGAGGTCGATAACAGGTATCAAGTATGTGAAACTGTAAAGTACTGAAATGAAATCAAGTATCTAAAACCATTTGCAAATACAATCAGTTAAACTGCACATAATGCCACAACATAAACAAGAGCAAAACAGATATACTGTAACTGGTCTTTTCTAGGTCGCGAATGATCGAAGCAAGGCCAATCGCCCATAGTATCATTATGCGTGCTAAGCACAGACTCCCGCGATCGCATAGTCACACGCAACCGCATGAGGTATTCCTCGCGTCGGGGTAGCCAACCCCGGTACCCTCCCGACTCCGCGCATCGCATAGTCTCAATAGACGCGTAGTCCCACGGACCGCATAGGGCATCCCCGCGTCGGGCTAAACACCGGAATGATCAATCACGGAGCATACCGCTCCGCGTAGTCTCGCGAGACCGCGTAAGCGTATACCCGCATCAAGGGTGGAAAGCCCTCGGTATAATAAGTCAAGGGGGTATGTGATACAATAACAGTACAACGGGCTTAACGTTTAACAACGTAAGCACAACAAGAATGACCCCCTTACACAACAATCACAAGATACTAACACACGTAGCATCCTAACATGTTTACTTATCAAATCAACAAGAAAGTATTACAAGGCTATCACAAACCAACACAATCAAGTTATTCACACAAGGAACTTTATGCTAACAAGTTCAGGTATCTATTCCCAAAGTACTTCATACATTAACTCTTTTAAAAGATTCGTTTCTTTCGCAGAAGTCACACAATACCCGTAGTATAAAATAGAGTGACTATCTTTTTAAGTAAACCAAAACACTTCCCTTTGTAAAATCAAGTAACAACATTATTTTCCAAACGTTCAAGTTTGCCTAATTTCAAATGTTCAAGTTCTCATTTTCGAAAGGTTTCGTAGTTCATAGTTTTAATCACTTAATGAAACAGTTCTCCTTTAAAATGATTTGAGAAACATATGCCTTATATGTGAGTAGATTATTCTTGTTTATAACAATCTTATTGCGTGACCATGATCTAGAAATGTAATATCATTTTGTCTCATCTTAGCTTCATGCGGATGGAGGTTTCTCTTGGTTTTAATAATACATAAATTAGTCAAGACATTTCCCTTTATTAACGCTGCGATGGTTTGTATGCGATATTTATTCGATTTCAAATCAAGAAACGAGATTCCTTTTAAAAAGACCAAGTACTCATTAGTCACGAATGAGGTTTCACACAAAATTCATTTTAATTCAATCGAGTCAAGTCTCTTATCTTTTAAGATCAAGTCTCTTAACTTCTAAAATCAATAAACCATTCGTTTTATCTTTCTTAAGCCGTTATACCTAACTTCCCATAAAGCTAGTATAACTCTTAAGCTTTTAAAAACAAGTATTACTCTTCTTTCAAAAACGGTTCTTAATTCTTTTGAAATACTTCAAAAATTCTTATTATTCAGGCTTAAGTCAAAAGACATTGCCGTACAACTACGTTCAGTTAACACACGTACGTCTACCGTACTACATATATATATTATTCAGGCTTAAGTCAAAAGACATTGTCGTAACTACGTTCGATTAACACACGACGTCACCGTACTACATATATATATTATTGGGCTTAAGTCAAAAGACATTGCCACACGTCGTCTCACCGTATATATATATATATATTCTTTTAACATACTTAATGATAAAGAGTATTGGAAGAATCACATTGCTCGCGACGATTATCGACTTTTAGCAAAACTCTCCAGGGCTATAACCCGACTAGCCTTGTCCACCTCTCAAGTAGTACATGCTACTCGCAGAACATTCAACCTATAAAGGTTATACAAGTCTATCAATGACTAGACTACTCGGTAGAATAAATCTAGATACAAGATTCTACGGAAATTTGGGCAGCCCTTCCCTACCCGTCAAACTTCACAAGTCTACTGTAATACAGTCCTATGTAAGTACAGTTCAATTCCCTTCTTATATACTTTCCTTGTATATACTTATACTTATTCTTATACTTCAATAGTATGCAATTCTAATACAATAGGGAGACAAGATATTTACCTCGATAAGCCCATAATTATACAAGTTAAAAATGTCGATCCTGAGCAACGTTTAGCTCCTACTCCGGTTGCTCCAACCCGCTCCAAACAACCCTTAGAAGTTCTACGCAACTTCTTCTTAATACTCCAACCAACTATGGAGATTTTCCTTAGGGTTTCGTTTTGTGACTGAAGGGAAGTATAATAGTATTTCTGGGCTTTTCGTATAAGTGTAACCTTGGAATACTACAAGGTATATGGGCCAAGGTATTTTGGTATAGCAACAATACTTGGAGAGTATTTCTACCAAGGTGGGGGGGTATTTTATGAGAACAACTAGGCAAGGGGGGGGGGGTACCCCACGGCTTAGCCCTACTAGGAAGGGGGGTGGGTCTCGGCCACACCATAAGGAGGGGGGTGCTAACTCTCGGCCAAGGGGGGCCTCACGAAATGGGGAGGGCTTTCAAGACTTAAGGAAGTGAGGAGTGGATGAAGAAGTCTTCAAAGGGGAGGGGTATTTATAGGTCAAGCAAGGGCCAACCAATGGCCAAGATCATGCCAAGTGCAAGGCAAGTGTAGGGTGAGGATTTAGGCAAGTGTCCACTCTATCTACTACACAAAAAATATCCTACCAACTCCTTGACAAAAAGGCCAACCAAATCGTCCCATATCCGCCCCATACGTC
The DNA here is from genome assembly GCA_029844215.1 of Przewalskia tangutica. Taxonomy (NCBI): domain Eukaryota; kingdom Viridiplantae; phylum Streptophyta; class Magnoliopsida; order Solanales; family Solanaceae; genus Przewalskia; species Przewalskia tangutica. The sequence continues at coordinate 117,873,486 of CM056722.1, forward strand.
CACCAATTGGAGGGTGACAAGTGTCTCCCTCTCGTTGGTCCAAAATGTTTCGTCTCTCGCAAGTTGTGTAAAACGTTTCGTCGAAAAACGACTTTAATCGGGGGTTGTGCACAAAATAAAATCGGCCAAGCCTACTTTAAAGTTCAAACTTTTCTACGTACGTCCCCACGTACATACTCTGGAAATACGGGGTATAACATTAGTGACTTTGCACTTAGAATATTCTACGTTTGAAGCTAGAAGTTAATAGACGTATTATGGTCATTATAGGTTGACATACTACGTACGTCATATTGTACTTAGCAAGTGGATTGAACCGAAGAGGTATGTGGAACTTTCTTATCTCTTGAGCATGAATAGTTGTAAATGTATAGTACGGTAGACGTACGAGATTTAAAATGAATTTAGTTTCATTTGATATCCTTGACTTGTTTTAAGAATGTCCAAGTTGGTTGAGTTAGAGATTTAACTCACTTGTTTTTAAAGGGTAAATATATCCTAGTTTCTAAAGTTAAGAAATTTGATTTCCAAAGTTAAGAGACTTGGAGTATTTTGAAAGTATGAGACACTTGGTTTTCGAATATATAAGTATCTTGGTTATAAAAGAATGTAAGTGTCTAAAGCATAAAGTTAGTATAACGGCTTTATGGGAAGATGGTTATAATAACTTTATGGAAAGTTAAAAGAATGGTTTACTCTAGTGATGTAAATAAAGATAAGGACTTGAAATGAAGAAAGGAGAATTGATTTAAAGGCATCAATTGCGTAAAGTTTTAAAGTAAGAAGTCGCTTGATTTAGAAACCTATAAATGTATTTCTAAAAGGTATTGTGACTTGTCCTGAAAAATAGATACGACTTGATACTACAATTATTAGTATCTTGGAAGTTTTATGAAAAAGAGTCATTTTAAAAGAATAGAAGTACGTAGTATTTTGGGTTAAATTCCCAGTTTTTAAAAAAAATGATATGTTAGTGCCTTAAGTAAACTAAAATGAGAGGGTATATAAAGAAGGTTAATAAGAAGTTAGGGGATTTCTTAACTTGCTTATGTTATGTATGATAAGCCGGTATTGCTTATGTTATGTATGATAAGTCGGTAGTGCTTATGTTATGTATGATAAGCCGGTAGTTCTTATGTTATGTATGATAAGCCGATAGTGCTTATGTTATGTATGATAGCCGGTTGTGCTAGTTTAAGTTATTCTTACGGGGTAAAACCCCGAGCTACTACTAATTCCATGGATTTTCTACCCATGATGCGAGTGCGGCGTTTGTACTCACTGCGGGCCCACCAGGCCTAAGCGGGTGAAATAGTCCTGTGCGGGTGAAATAGTCCCACGCGGAGCGCATCACTCCATTGCGGGTCCGCAGGACCTATGCGGGTGAAATAGTCCCATGCGAGGCGGATGACCTCATTGCGGGTCCACAAGACCTATGCGGGTGAAATAGTCCCAGGAGTTGGATTGCTTAATGATACTACGGGCGGGTGACCCTACTTTGATCATGAGCCTCCTATTTTTATGCAGTAAAGTATACTCTTGTTTACTCTCATTGTTAGTAAGGCACAGTGTACTGTTAGTTGAGTTATCATACATGTCTCCAGCTTTATTTTATACTTTATGATTTCATTACAGTACTTTCAGTTTTCACATACTTGGTACATGTTGTACTGACCTCCTTCGGGGGGTTGCGTTCATGCCGCAAGTAGAGTATACAGGTTGCTGATCATCACTTTTAGGATCACTGATTCAGCTGTTGAGAAGCTCCATTACTCCGGAGGCTTATCCTTGGTTTAGATCCCTGGTATTGTCGGTTGTTGTACATTCAGGGGTATGGCGGGGCCCTGTCCATACGATTATTCTTAGAGGTCTGTAGTCACATTAGTGGATTGGGTTGTAAGAACAGAGAGGTACTGTTTTATTTATTTGTATTATGTATATGTTACGGAAGGTAGCCTTATCGGCTAGCCGGTTGATGTCTAATGTCTAAGTATTTTTTTATAAGTTGTGTATGTTCCGCTGCTATTCTCTAATGTATACCTGAAAGGGGTGCCCAGGTAGGGCACCAGTCGCGGGCCCGGGGTCGGGTCATGACAATGCGTAGTAAGTCTGAACCTTTACGAGTTGCGGCGCCACGGTGCAAGCCGCGGCCAGTGGCCGCGGAATTTCTGCGGAAAAGGGGTTAAATTAGAAGATATTTGTGTAAAGGACTTATGAGATGGCGAAAAGTGTCCCTCCCAACTTGCATAACAAGATAGAGGTTATATATGACCAAGTCTTGCAAGATTAAAATCATTTGCAAGATTTTATCCAAATAGAAATTCTCTTCTCTTCTCTCTCAAAAGTTGAGAAAAACCCTAAGCCTAGATGGAATTTTGGAAAGGCGACAAGAAGGAAATATGTTGGCAAGCTTGTAGAGGGTTCGTGTGGGTGATTTTAAGGTGAAGAAGAATTGCGGAAAGAGGGCTAAAGTGGGCGAGTTGTTGGACTGTTTTGGGCTTATCAAGGTAGCAATCTTGTCATCTTAGTGATTAAAATTTTCATGTTGTTGTAGTTATACATGTTAACAAGCATGGGAAATATGTATTGGAGTTTTATAAGTGTTATGGATGTTGGATGCCTAAATTTGAAAATGACCTTGTTAGCCCTTAAGATTGAAATACAATTTGGTCGATAGTTACAATCGTCGCATGTTAAGAAAGAAAGGATTTGTAGTTGTTATAATTGTTATAGGGTATATAACATATTAGAATAACAACTTGGATTGAAAAATGAATTGAAAGGAAATTGATATTATTGCGGCATTGATTGTAGCCGAGAAAAGCTTAAGTTGTTGGATAGTTTTTATATTAATTGTGGGGCAGAATTTTACACGTCCGGTTAGGCGTGTAATCCCCTTTGAATTGCTGAATTGATTAGATTTTTATGTGGCATTTGATTATTGATTTTCGGGCCTTGAAAAAGGTGGAAAAGTACGTAGAAACAAAGGAAGTGCTGCCCGATTTTCTGTATAATTAAGAGTCCTTATACTTAGGAATATTCTACGTTGAAAGCTAGTAATTAATGGAGGTATTATGGTCATTATAGGTTGACATTCTACGTGCGAAATATTCAAGTTAGCAAGTGGATTAAGCCGAAGAGGTATGTGGAAACTTTCTTATCTCTTGAGCATGACTAGTTGTAAATGTATAGTACGGTAGGCGTACGAGATTTAAATGAACTTAGTTTCATTTGATATCCTTGACTTGTTTTAAGAATGTCCAAGTTGGTTGAGTTAGGGAATTAACTCACTTGTTTTTAAAGATTAAGGATATCTTAGTTTCTAAAGTTAAGAGACTTGAAGTATTTTGAAAGTATATGATACTTGTTTTGTTTTGAAAGTATAAGTCTCTTGGATATAAAGAAGAATGTAATTGCCTAAAGTATAAAGTTAGTATAACGACTTTATGGGAAGTTGGTTATAATAGCTTTATGGAAAAATGAAAGAGTGATTTACTCTAGTAATGTAAATAATGATAAATGACTTGAAATGAAGAAAGACAAATTGATTTGAAGGCATCAATTGCTTAAGGTTTTAAAGAAAGAAGTCACTTGATTTAGAAGCCTTTAAATGTAGTTCTAAAAGGTATTGTGACTTGTTTTGAAAAGTAGATATGACTTGATACTATGATTATTAGTATCTTGGAAGTTTTATATGAAAAAGAGTCATTTAAAAGAATAAAAGTACGTAGTACTTTGGGTTAAATTCCCGGATTTTATAATGACATGATAGTGCCTTAAGTAAACTAAAATGAGAGTGTATATGAACAAAGCTAATAAGAAGTTGGGGGATTTCTTAACTTCCTTATGTTATGTATGATAAGCCGGTAGTGTTTATGTTATGTATGATAAGCCGGTAGTTCTTATGTTATGTATGATAAGCCGATAGTGCTTATGTTATGTATGATAGCCGGTTGTGCTAGTTTAAGTTATTCTTACGGGGTAAAATGTCACGACCCGACTCCGGGCCCGCGACTGGTGCCCTATCTGGGCACCCTTACAGGTATACCTCATAGATAATCAGCGGAACATACATGAAACTTATAAATAAATCAACAAAGATAAAATCTACAGGTTAGCCGATAAGGCTACCGCCCTGGATAGTACATACATAAACGAAGCAGTTGCCTCCTTTTCTTTACAAACTGACCCACAATATGTGACTACAGACCTCTAAGAGTTTTAACATAACAACTGTGGCGGGACAGGGCCCCGCCATACCCCTGAATATACATGAATCTACAACCTCAGGGGAAACCGTACCAAGAGATAAGCCTCCGGAGCAAATGGAGCTTTTTCCCAAAACTGAACCGAGATCCTAAGAACAAGGATCACCAACCTGTGCACCTAATACCTGTAGGCATGAACGTAGCCCGGAAAATGATTTAACAGTGCGAATATGGAACAGAAATAAAGTACAGTAAACAAATCATAACTGTACAAAAGAATGACAGGGCAAGTATAAAAGAAGTATATACCAGATCCTGCCGTGTCATTATCACTTATGAACTTAATCGTACCTTATTATCTTTTCCCATTTAATAAAAGTTATAGTCACTTTCTTTCGTACATGTTTGGGAAAAATCGTCAAGTTCATTACCATATAACTTACTTATCTTTCATAACATAATCCGGCCCTTTATGGAGGGACGCATATACTACCCGACCCAATCTGGGACGCGATCAAGTCACACAAATATCAAAGCGTGCCCGTGGAATCCCCATCCAGCCGATACTATAAGTGTAAAATATAACCATGTGACGCGCGTGGCATCCCACCTCACCGTCGGCGTACATACACAACACATATATATATCTCCCGCCCGTGGAATCACATCACCGCGAAACGGTAGTAGGTGTAACATATAACCATGTGTCGCACCCGTGGCATCCCACCTCACTGTCGGCGTACACATATATATATATATATATATAACGCGACCGCATGCCCCGGAATCCCTCATCGTATAAGCATGGCCATAACGTGCCCTCGGCATCCCTCATCGTAGGTGCAGGTCTTCATGGGGAGCTAGCCCATGGAGTAATAATATAACATGCCCCCGGAATCCCTCATCGTGGGTACATGTCTTCATGGGGAGCTAGCACATGGAGTAAAATATCACATGGTCGCATGCCTCGGAATCCCACATCGTATAAGCATGGCCATGGAGTAATAAAACGCGCGGGCATCTAACCCACATCCTGGATGCATGCCCCGGCATCCCTCATCGTATAAGCATGGCCAAGATCAATCACAATGGAAGCATACCCGTGGAATCCCCCGTCACTGCGATGCGTCGATAAAATGTCCGCATCTAACCCGCATCCCGGTCACGTGCCTAATCCCACATCGTATAAGCATGTCCAAGGATCAATCATAATGGAAGCATACCCGTGGAATCCCACATCACTATCGGTACGTCCAAGTAAACTTATAACAAGACAGCCGGCCCTCCAACTGAGAGTCACGACAACGTAACATATAATACTTGCACTTAAAGCTATCACAAGCAAACACATGCAAGTTCATTAAACCTTTAGACTTCCATTTTTATAAACTCATGGCACTTCCGTTTCTCACATAAGAATCTGGGAATTTAACCCCAAGTACTACGCACCTCTACTCCTTTAGAAAGACTCTTTTTCAAATAAAACTTCCAAGATACTAACAACCGTAGTATCAAGTCGTATCTACCTTCAAGACAAGTCACAATACCTTTTTAGAAATACATTTACCGACTTCTAAATCAAGTGACTTCTTTTTTAAAAACATTGAGCAATTGGTACCTTAAAAACAGTTTGCCCTTCTTTATTTCAAATCATTTCTTTGCTTACATTACTGAAGAAAACCATTCTTTTAATCTTCCATAAAGTTGTTATAACCAACTTCCCATAAAGCCGTTATAATTCTTTATGTTCTGGACAAATTCATTCCTTTTATTACCAAGAGACTTACACTTTCAAAATACTTCAAGTCCCTTAACTTTTAAGAAAACAAGTTTCTTAACTTTAGAAATCAAGTCATTCCAAATCGAGTATTCTATACTTGTAAATCAATTCATTTCTTCCTTTATGAATCAAGTCTCCGGACTTGAAAAATAAAGTCTCTTAACCTTAAGAATTTGAGATCCATAGCCTTAAAACTTCATACGTAAATTCTTATAAGTTAAGTAACATATACTTGGTGCGTTGTGAATAAGTTATACTTATTTATAACGATCTTATTCAAGTAGCCATGATCTAGAAAATGTAATAAAATTTTGTCTTATCTTAGCTTCTATGCAGATGGAGGATTCTACTCATTTTAACATAATTGATTGTCATTACATTTTCCTTTATTAACGCTGCAATGGCTTGCTTGATACTTATTCTCATTCGTGCCATAAATTAGCCAAGTCAACTTGGCTCCAAAGTACCTCCTAACGACTCTTACCAACATCCCCCATAAGACTCGGTAAGGACTTAGGATAACTTTGACATTAACTTTACATAGAGTAAATCACACAACTACCTCTTAACTTCTAAGAGTAGAAGGAAACATGAAATGATACCACAGGTATATTCCATACATAGAATCATGCCAAAGGAAGGAAGAGGTTCACATACCTCGCGACGATTATCGACAAGTAGCAAAATGCTCCAAAGTACCTCAACCTTGATAGCTATTCCACCCTTCAAGTAGGATACACTATACTTAGTACCTCAACCTATAATGGTCACAATTCGTCCATTAACCTCTTACTTCAAACGTAGAATATTCTAAGTGCTAAGTCACTAAATTCTACGGAAAATCGGACAGCACCTCCTTTGTTTCTACTTACTTTTCCACCTTTTTCAAGGCCGAATACAATAACCAAACACGCCACATTTAAGGCCCAATCAATGAAATCAACAATAGGGGATTACACGCCTACTAGACGTGTAAAATTCCGCCCCACAATAGATATCAAACTAATACAACTACTAGTCCAATTTCGGCCATATTGAGTACCACAATACCAATTCTTATCCAATTTCCATTTCAATCCAAATTGTTAGCATAACATGGTATCAAGTCGCAATCGATTATACTACTATAATCTTCAAGTATGTAACATGCGACGATTCTAATAAACGACTAAATTGTAATCCAACTTCACAAGGCTTACATTACATTTCGGATTTTAAGGCTACAAGAAATCCATAATACTTATAAACTTCAACACATATACTTCATGCTAGCAACATGTAAAGCTAACAACAATATAAATAATCTTGTAACACTTTTAAGGGACAAGATTATACCTTAACGAATCTTAATCCAACTCCAAATCCGAAGTCTCTCCTTAGCAACTTAGAGCCTCTTCAAGACACTTCAATCCTCTACTTGAGACCCTTAGAACAACACCAACAAATTTCCTTCAATCTTCCAACCAAAACCTAGAAAGGCAACTAGGTTTTCACCTTGCGACTAATACGAAAACTATCTTTTTCCGGGATGTTTCTATTGAGATACCCTTACAATACACTCATGAACCTTGGTTTAAAGTGTGGAGCTTAATGGACAAGAAACAAAATTTTTTCCTTTTTGATCTAAGTGAACCCGAGAGCTAGAAGAATGAGCTCTTCAATTTCTTGAAAATTTTCTAAGTGTTGGGCTCACTCTTGCTACTAGTAGTATTAAATAGCACATTGGAGGGTCAAGATGAAAACAAATGGGTGGTTTGGATGAGGTCTTATTAAATATCAAGCTTGTGGACCCATTGACCAAGTCAATTTTGTCAAGCTCTCTACTAGCAAGACTTAGTCATCCTAAGACTATGGTCAATGACCATTTTGGCCATGACATTTTCGTCCAAGGAAAAAATAAGGGGGTGACACGTGTCGCCCTCCCATTCGTCACAATATTAAGTTTTCCGACAATTTCATAATTCCGATAAATTTTTACAAGTCTCAATTCTTAACACTTGTGAGTTCTTACGTACGTTCTTAAAGCATGTCCTGTAAATACGGGGTGTAACATTCTTACCCCCTTAGAAACATTCGTCCCCGAATGTTCTTTCGGAGTCAAACTTATAATTAGCGACATAGTTTCCTTTCACAACCCCGACATACCAACAATGCCACACATGGCCCTAATACCTCGCATACGCATATCTGTCCATCATAAGCCCAAAAGAGATTATCTTTCGTACTTCCAACTCCTTCTAACATATACATAGTCTCAATATAATCTGTTCATGACACTTAAACATACCACAACTTTATCATGCATACAAGTTTCTAAAGGGCCAAAGACATACCTGAAATCATATAGGCGGTTCAAGGACGCTAAAGCGGGAACTTCCACCACGACCTCTGTCACGGCTGCGTGCATAAACATCTGCCTAGCTATGGAAGGCGAAGAACCATGGCCCGATCCAAGATCGCGCTTATCCACGGTGCCACCTGCGGTGGACGATCTCTCACGAAATGGCCTGGCCGCAAGCATAACAAGTTGTCGAAGTAGTACGACACTCCCCAAAATGGAATCTACTACAGTGACCACACCGGGGCAAAGGTGGCTTCCCCTGGCTACTATTCTCGGACATCTGTGAACCTGTAGCCCGACTGCTCCGAATATCCCGGCGACCAAACCTCGGCGGAAGGCGGGAAAGAGCACTCTGTGCCGGCTGAGATGTAGACCTAGTCTGCTGTTGAGGCTGTCCGCCTCGAAGATTACCCTGGAACCATGCCGTCCTGGCCCTCTTGGGCTGGCCTGAGTCTAGCTGACCCTCTCTCTCTCTGTCCTCTATCCCCTACGCATAAGCTTGCATCCTGGCAATATCCATACCGGGCTGAAGGGCCACTCCCAGGCATGCAGTAATCATATAATGGTCTAGCCCCATCACATAACAGTGAACTTTGTCCGCCATATCAGCCACAATAGTGTGCACATACCTGGCCAACGAGTCAAACTCCAGGTTGTATTCCCTGATGGTCCTCCCATTCTGCCTCAATGACAAGAACCTATCAACACGGGCTCTCCTCATTTCAGGAGGCAAAAAGTGATCAAGAAAGGCCTCCGTGAACTCATCCCAAACTGCCGGACGAGCACCCACACCTCTCGACAGCTCCCAAGACTCAAACCAGTTCAACGCAATATCGCGTAACCGGTTAGAAGCTAACACAACTGACTCTGTCTCCGAGACCCTAAGCACCTGCATAGTCCGCTGTAGCTGCCGAACGAACTCTTGAGGATCATCCTCAGATCTCGAACCATAAAACTCGGGTGGACTACAACCCAGAAAATCCCGAATCCTCAAACTGTCGGCTCTAGGGTTAGCTACACGCTCTGTCGTGACGCCGCCTACCACTATGCTAGTCAATAGCCCGACCGCTCTCCATAATCTCTAAACTACGCCCAGGCTGCGGGATGGAGGCTCGAGTGCAGGAACCTCTGGAGCTCTGCCGCTCTCGGCTCCTCTGTCTGCCGGCGTGGTGAGTTCACCGATCCACCTACTACCTCGGGCATAGTGCGTGCCGAGTCTGGTAACCCTCTGCGTACCACTAGCGACTCTGCTGCTGCCTTGCCCTTCAGGCCCCAGTCGCTCCGTGGAGGCATAAGCGTTACATAAGAAGGGTCGAGAGGATTCAACCTACTAGGACAACTTTCTTGCCGGTCTCAAAGAGAAGAATGAAACCAATCCTAAATGTCCTGCGACCTCACGATTATAGATGTGGTGCACAACACACCGATAATCAAGACGCTACTAGAAATGGTCTGTAGACACTTTCCGAGGACTAACTGCTCTGATACCACTTTTGTCACGACCCGACCACAGGGCATGGTCGTGCCTTTCTGCGGGAACCCTTACGGTATACCTCGAGAGATAATCAGTGAACATACATGAAACTTATAAATAAATCAACAAAGATAAAATCTACGGGTTAGCCGATAAGGCTCTGACCACAGATAGTACATACATAAAGCGATTGCCTCCTTTTCTTTACAAAGCGACCACAATATGTGACTACAGACCTCTAAGAGTTTTAACATAACAACTGTGGCGGGACAGGGCCCCGCCATACCCTTGAATATACATGAATCTACAACCTCAGGGGAAACCGTACCAAGAGATAAGCCTCCGGAGCAAATGGAGCTTTTTCCCAAAACTGAACCGAGATCCTAAGAACAAGGATCACCAACTGCACCTAATACTGCGGGCATGAGCGCCCCGAAGGGTTCAGAGACAACAGTGCGAATATGGAACAGAAATAAAGTACAGTAAACAGATCATAACTGTACAAAAGAATGACAGGGCAAGTATAAAAAAAGTACATACCAGATCCTGCCGTGTCATTATCACTTATGAACTTAATCGTACCTTATTATCTTTTCCCATTTAATAAAAGTTATAGTCATTTTCTTTCGTACATGTTTGGGAAAAATCGTCAAGTTCATTACCATATAACTTACTTATCTTTCATAACATAATCCGGCCCTTTATGGAGGGACGCATATACTACCCGGCCCAATCTGGGACGCGATCAAGTCACACAAATATCAAAGCGTGCCCGTGGAATCCCCCATCACTGCCGACAGCTATAAGTGTAAAATATAACCATGTGACGCGCCCGTGGCATCCCACTCGCTTCGGCGTACATACACAACACATATATATATCTCTGCCGTGGAATCCCACATCCACCGTAAACAGTAGTAGGTGTAACATATAACCATGTGTCGCGTGGCATCCCACCATCGTACAGACATATATACATATATATATATATATATATATATATATATATATATATATATATATATATATATATATATATATAACGCGCCCGTATGCCCCAGAATCACTCATCGTATAAGCATGGCCATAACGTGCCCTCGGCATCCCTCATCGTAGGTGCAGGTCTTCATGAGGATCTAGACCATGGAGTAATAATATAACATGCCCCCGGAATCCCACATCGTGGGTACATGTCTTCATGGGGAGCTAGCCCATGGAGTAAAATATCACATGGTCGCATGCCCCGGAATCCCACATCGTATAAGCATGGCGTGAGTAATAAAGCGCGGGCATCTAACGCGTCTGGCTGCATGCCGGCATCCTCATCGTATAAGCAGGGCCAAGATCAATCACAATGGAAGCATACCCGTGGAATCCCCCGTCATTGCCGGTATGTCCAATAAAATGTCCGCATCTAACGCGTCACGGTCACGTGCCGGAATCCACATCGTATAAGCGTGTCCAAGGATCAATCATAATGGAAGCATACGTGGAATCCCACATCACCGCTTGATGCGTCAAGTAAACTTATAACAAGACAGCCGACCCTCCAACTGAGAGTCACGACAACGTAACATATAATACTTGCACTTAAAGCTATCACAAGCAAACACAGGCAAGTTCATTAAACCTTTAGACTTCCATTTTTATAAACTCATGGCACTTCCGTTTCTCACATAAAAATCCAGGAATTTAACCCCAAGTACTAGCACCTCTACTCCTTTAGAAAGACTCTTTTTCAAATAAAACTTCCAAGATACTAACAACCGTAGTATCAAGTCGTATCTACCTTCAAGACAAGTCACAATACCTTTTTAGAAATACATTTACCGGCTTCTAAATCAAGTGACTTCTTTTTTTAAAACATTGAGCAATTGGTACCTTAAAAACAGTTTGCCCTTCTTTATTTCAAATCATTTCTTTGCTTACATTACTGAAGAAAACCATTCTTTTAATCTTCCATAAAGTTGTTATAACCAACTTCCCATAAAGCCGTTATAATTCTTTATGTTCTGGACAAATTCATTCCTTTTATTACCAAGAGACTTACACTTTCAAAATACTTCAAGTCCCTTAACTTTTAAGAAAACAAGTTTCTTAACTTTAGAAATCAAGTCTTTCCAAATAGAGTATTCTATACTTGTAAATCAATTCATTTCTTCCTTTAAGAATCAAGTCTCCTAACTTGAAAAATAAAGTCTCTTAACCTTAAGAATTTGAGATCCATAGCCTTAAAACTTCATACGTAAATTCTTATAAGTTAAGTAACATATACTTGGTGCGTTGTGAATATGTTATACTTATTTATAACGATCTTATTCAAGTAGCCATGATCTAAAAAATGTAATAAAATTTTGTCTTATCTTAGCTTCTATGCAGATGGAGGATTCTACTCATTTTAACATAATTGATTGTAATTACATTTTCCTTTATTAACGCGGCAATGGCTTGCTTGATACTTATTCTCATTCGTTCCATAAATTAGCCAAGTCAACTTGGCTCCAAAGTACCTCCTAACGACTCTTACCAACATCCCCCATAAGACTCGGTAAGGACTTAGGATAACTTTGACATTAACTTTACATAGAGTAAATCACACAACTACCTCTTAACTTCTAAGAGTAGAAGGAAACATGAAATGATACCACATGTATATTCCATACATAGAATCATGCCAAAGGAAGGAAGAGGTTCACATACCTCGCGACGATTATCGACAAGTAGCAAAATGCTCCAAAGTACATCAACCTTGATAGCTATTCCACCCTTCAAGTAGGATACGCTATACTTAGTACCTCAACCTATAATGGTCACAATTGTCCATTAACCTCTTACTTCAAACGTAGAATATTCTAAGTGCTAAGTCACTAAATTCTACGGAAAATCGGACGGCACCTCTTTTGTTTCTACTTAATTTGCCACCTTTTTCAAGGCCGAATACAATAACCAAACACGCCACATTTAAGGCCCAATCAATGAAATCAACAATAGGGGATTACACGCCTACTAGACGTGTAAAATTCCGCCCCACAATAGATATCAAACTAATACAACTACTAGTCCAATTTCGGCCATATTGAGTACCACAATACCAATTCTTATCCAATTTCCATTTCAATCCAAATTGTTAGCATAACATGGTATCAAGTCGCAATCGATTATACTACTATAATCTTCAAGTATGTAACATGCGACGATTCTAATAAACGACTAAATTGTAATCCAACTTCATAAGGCTTACATTACATTTCGGATTTTAAGGCTACAAGCAATCCATAATACTTATAAACTTCAACACATATACTTCATGCTAGCAACATGTAAAGCTAACAACAATATAAATAATCTTGTAACACTTTTAAGGGACAAGATTATACCTTAACGAATCTTAATCCAACTCCAAATCCGAAGTCTCTCCTTAGAAACTTAGAGCCTCTTCAAGACACTTCAATCCGCTACTTGAGACCCTTAGAACAACACCAACAAATTTCCTTCAATCTTCCAACCAAAACCTAGAAAGGCAACTAGGTTTTCACCTTGCGACTAATACGAAAACTATCTTTTTCCGGGATGTTTCTATTGAGATACCCTTACAATACACTCATGAACCTTGGTTTAAAGTGTGGAGCTTAATGGACAAGAAACAAATTTTTTTCCTTTTTGATCTAAGTGAACCCGAGAGCTAGAAGAATGAGCTCTTCAATTTCTTGAAAATTTTCTAAGTGTTGGGCTCACTCTTGCTACTAGTAGTATTAAATAGCACATTGGAGGGTTAAGATGAAAACAAATGGGTGGTTTGGATGAGGTCTTATTAAATATCAAGCTTGTGGACCCATTGACCAAGTCAATTTTGTCAAGCTCTCTACTAGCAAGACTTAGTCATCCTAAGACTATGGTCAATGACCATTTTGGCCATGACATTTTCGTCCAAGGCAAAAATAAGGGGGTGACACGTGTCGCCCTCCCATTCGTCACAATATTAAGTTTTCCGACAATTTCATAATTCCGATAAATTTTTACAAGTCTCAATTCTTAACACTTGTGAGTTCTTACGTACGTTCTTAAAGCATGTCCTGTAAATACGGGGTGTAACATAAAACCCCGGGCTACTACTAATTCCATGGATTTGCTACCCATGATGCGAGTGCGGCGTTTGTACTCACTGCGGGCCCACCAGGCCTAAGCGGGTGAAATAGTCCTGTGCGGGTGAAATAGCCACATGCGAGGCGGATGACCTCATTGCGGGTCCACAAGACCTATGCGGGTGAAATAGTCCCATGCGAGGCGGATGACCTCATTGCGGGTCCACAGGACCTATGCGGGTGAAATAGTCCCAGGAGTAGGATTTCTTAATGATACTACGGGCGGGTGGCCCTACTTGATCATGAGCCCCCTATTTTTATGCAGTAAAGTATACTCTTGATTACTCTCATTGTTAGTAAGACATAATGTATTGTTATTTGAGAGATCATACATGTCTCCAGCTTTATTTTAGACTTTATGATTTCATTACAGTACTTTCAGTTTCACATACTTGGTACATGTTGTACTGACCTCCTTCGGGGGGCTGCGTTCATGCCGCATGTAGAATTATACAGGTTGCTGATCCTCACTCTTAGGATCACTGTTCAGCTGTTGAGAAACTCCATTACTCCGGAGGCTTATCCTTGGTTCAGATCCCTGGTATTGTCGGTTGTTGTACATTCAGGGGTATGGCGGGGCCCTGTCCCGTCATAGTTGTTATTCTTAGAGGTCTGTAGTCATGTCTTGTGGATTGGGTTGTAAAGAAAAAAAAAAGATGTAACTGATGTTTGGGTTATATATTTTTCACGGAAGGTGGCCTTATCGGCTAGCCTGCAGATATTTTTGTCTAAGTATTTTATGAGTTTTTGTATGTTCCACTGCTATTCTCTGATGTATACCTGTAAGGGGTGCCCAGGTAGGGCACCAGTCGCGGGCCCGGGGTTGGGTCGTGACAAAAGTGGTATCAGAGCAGTTAGTCCTCGGAAAGTGTCTACAGACCGTATCTAGTAGAGTCTTGGTTATCTGTGTGTTGTGCACCACATCTATAACCAGGAGGCTGCAGGACATTTAGGATTGGTTTCCATTCTTCTCACTCTGAGATCGTACGATAGAGTTGTGTTGTTAGGGTCGTCTCTTCCTAACGAGTTATGTTGATTGCAGCTACGAGAAAGGCAGCAGTGACCCAGGAAGGATTATATGGATTGCGTATCCAGGTTGGTAATACTTGTTGTATAGTTGGTATAGTGACATACAGCTATACGGATTTATGTATGAGGGTCAGACGCGTGTTGCCTAGAATGATTTTGGATTACCAAGAATTGGTAAGGACTAAATAGATACCGGGAAGGATGAAATAGTTTAATGAATTCTCATCAAGGTTTTACGTACTAATTTGAGATAATTAGGGATGATGAGCTGTCTGAGAAGGTAGTGGACCCTTAAGGAGTTATAATTAAGGGACTTAATGGAAGACTATGTTAATAGATTAAGCCACGTAGTATGCTTAAGAGAATTGTACGGATGAGATCCGTATATAGTAAGTATGGTTGTTATGATTAAGACAACACAAATAAGAGCTTATGAGAAGTTATTTTACCCGTTTACGGGTGGGGTGGGGGGGGGGGACTGATAAGGTAGGCTTGGAGCATGGAAAGTGCGAGCCTAAGAATATTGATAACCGCCGATACCTTAGGTATATAAGGCCTTCTCGACAATAAGATTTAATTCAGACTTATGGTAAGAGTTAAGTACGACGGTGGGTCGGGTTGAGAACCTATTACGGGTCGCACCATAACCTAAAATGGATTGGGATCAATTGGTAGTAGTCCCTCTATGTGACAAGGTCACGAGGGTGCAAGGCCCAAGTCTAATTAAATTATTTTACGGGTTCGTGGACGCATTCCACCGGAACCAGGTTGTGAGAGCCGAAAATGGCCTTATATTGTTTAATATAGTAACCCAAAGATTGGAGGCCAGATTTAGTATGGAAGTTATGTACGTATGCTAGTATAAGTTTGGAAGTACGGAAAAAGTACGACCAGTGAGAAAGAGAGCAACCAAGTGTAAAGGAATAGAGCCTGAATCCATGAGAACCTTTCAAGGTGACTACACCCGTGAGTGATGGGTGGTAGCTGAGCGGGTATATAATAATTGCCGGTGGCGATCTGATCGTCGGACCCTAGCAGACCTAGTAGAGCTGATATGACAGACTTTGAGGTCATTATGGGTACGGGCTAGTTGGCCTCTTGTCATGCCAACGTTGACTACAGAGAGAGATTGCTTCGATTCCAGTTTCCCGGCGGGCCGTTTATCGAGTGTAAAGGAAAAGAAGTGGCTGTAACAAGTTCATTATCCTTCCTTCTTCGACATCATTGATTAAAAATTCTATGTGACTTGATTTTGCTAAGTCGGTGTGACTTGTTTAAAAAAATTCTATGTAGAAAGCATGAAATAGTTGAATTTGAAGAAGTTAGAAATGGAAATGAAAGCGTGCGGTCATTGAAAAAGTTCATGTTAAGTGCCCTTGGAGGTACTTGGAGTTGGGTTAGTGTGGCGGTCAGGGCCACGACCTTCCGGGTAATTTCAGGAAAGCGCGCAAGGCAAAATAAGATAAGTATGAGTGCTGCCTGTGGAAAATAGAAGACATCGCTGGTAGGTCAAAAAAATCTATACGATTATAAGATGGCACTTGATGATTAAGATGGGGAACGGAGATAAGCTCTCTCCCCCACGTAAAAGGATAGTTTTACGTACTATGGGGTTATGTGTACCCAGGTTATTAGGCGATGGATGTGAGACAGGTAAGATCTCCAGTGTCGTCATGCCATAGGTTACAGTTTTAGATAACCGTGGAAAAAGTATTGTGTTGTGGTAATTGAGAACGACATTAGGAAATGGTCGAGGATGTGTCTTAAGGATATAAATGTTAGTAAAAAGCATAAATGGGAATGTGTGACCAGGAGCGAGGTAGAAATATTTTGGGTTAGTAATTAGTATGATGAAGGGTTATGACCAGAATAATAAGGAGAATGCAATTACAATTATGAAGGTTTCCCAAGGCATAGTTACCCAGACTAGTGTAAAGACCATTAGAAATGATGGGCAGTTAGGAACACCCCGACAAAAGGTGGAATTCCTGTAATGACGGGCCAGACCATATATATACGGGGAGGTAAGAGACCCCATGACAACTTGAAATGAAAAATAAAATATAAAGGTAAGACGAGTAGACACTCGAACGATAAGAAATCTGGACAAGCCATTGGATTATGTAATACCGTGAATTGAGGTTGAATGATTATAAGTTCTATGAGCTGGGAGAGAATAATAGGATTACTACTTGACGAGATCAAGAAAATCTCCCCCCCCCCCCCTAAAAAGTGTGATTTGCAGGAAGTCTTAGCCATACGACAAGTGAAGGAATTGAATCTAAGTATAGCGACCAAGTCTGGTTGCAACAGAGAAGTAGAACCAGGAACCATAATTGAGATTAATGATGCCCGAATATTTTGTAAGTATGAGAAAGGCTTCCAGTTATTGGAAGTAAGCTGACTACGACTACAGTTCTAACCCCTCCTGAGGCCTGAGGGACTAGAGGGTTAGGTTGTTATGGTAACACTTTGGGTGTTTGACTGGGTTGTGTGCGGATGCAACATGGTAGGGTAACAACCTATATCTCCCGGCAGCTATGGGAGCATGATAGTGGAGCTCAGGTTCGAGAGGTTGTTGAGTTTTCCCTCGTTGAGGAGGTGAAGAGGCGACAGTATAAGGATCGATGCTAGAGGCGGAATTTGAGATACGGCTCTCGAGGATGAGGACTGTATGGGTAGCACGGATAGGTCTTTATGATATGAGAAAGATTGTGTGTGCCCAATCTTTGCGGGGCTGGTCAATGTGTTTTATGGGAGGCACGCAGTGCTTCTTGCTTTATTTTGTTCGGGGTCTACTAAGATGTATCATGACCTCAGATGTATGTATTGGTAAGATGGCCTGAAGAGGGACGTAGCAGAGTTTGTTGCTTAGTATCCAAATTAGTAGCAGGTCAAGGTTGAGCACCAGAAGCCCAGTGGGCTACTACAGGCGATTGAGATCCCGACTTAGAAATGAGAGGTGATTAATATGGATCTGGTTACAGGGTTGCATCGTACTCGGAGGAAGTGCGACTCCTTATGGGTTATGGTAAACAGGCTGACGACATCAACCCAATTTCTTCCGGTCAGGACCACTTACTCGGCTGAGTTTTATGCTAGATTATATAGCAGGGAGATTGTGAGACTTCACGGGGTTCCTACATTTATGATGTCAGACAAATGAGCTCAGTTTACGGCTAACTTCTAGAGGTTTTCCAGAAGGTATTAGGGACACATGTGAGTCTCAGTGTGGCATTTCACCTCGAGCCAAGCGGACGACAGAGCATACTATCCAGGCACTTGAGGATAGGTTGTGGGCCGGTGTTATTGATTTCAGGGTTAGCTGGAAGAATTATTTGCCTCTTTTTGAGTTTGCGTATAACAAAAGCTACCATTCTAGTATCCAGATGGCCCTGTATGAGGCTTTGTATGAAGAAAGTGTAGACTCGTCGGTTGGTTGGTTCAACGTAGGCGAGGTTCAGATAATTAGCCCGGACTTGATTCAGCGGGCTGTGGATAGGGCGAAGCTTATCCAGGAAAGATTATTAGTAAGCTCAAAGTCGATAAAAGCTTTATGCAGATAACCGACATCGACATTTGGAGTTCAGGTTGAAGTTTTAGCATAAGTATTGTTATGTGGTCGTGGGTGGCGTATTTTATATGAAGGGTGTAGTAAAAGGAGACTTTGTCGCTATCTAATTAGATTGGACTATAAAAGAACATTCGGGGACAAATGTTTCTAAGAGGGGAAGAATGTTACACCCCGTAATTCCAGGTCATGTATTGAGAACGTACGAAAGGAAATAAGATTTGAATTTGGAATAATAAGTGACAGAATGGTTGTGGACAAAATTTTAGTCAACTTTGGAATGCTATACGTCCTAGTATGTTAAGAGTTTTTAGGTGTTTTAAAAGCCTAATATGAAGTTCGTTGAGCCTAGTTTCCAACACAACAAACCACTCGTCGATTGGACATCGGAGTAGAAAGTTATGGATGTTGCAAGATCAGCTGGCAGAAGAGAAGGAAAAATATTTCAGTCAGACGTCACAGCGCCACGTCGCCGGCTGCAGGGCCGCGGCACCGAGGCGGGAATTTCTGCGAAAAAGGGGTTAAATTAGAAGATATTTGTGTAAAGGACTTATGGGAGGGCGACAAGTGTCCCTCCCAACTTGAATAACAAGATAGAGGCTATATATGACCAAGTCTTGCAAGATTAAAATCATTTGCAAGATTTTATCCAAATAGAAATTCTCTTCTATTCTCTCTCAAAAGTTGAGAAAAACTGTTACACCCCGGAATTTCAGGATATATTTATAAGAACGTACGTAAGAACTCAAAAATGTTAAGACTTGAGACGAGTAAAAATTTATCGGAATTTTTGGAATTGCCGGAAAAACGAAATATTGCGACGAATGGGAGGGCGACACGTGTCACCCCCCCTTTGTGGACTTGGACAAAATTGTCATGGTTAGAATGGTCATTTGACCATAATTTAAATGACCAACTCTTGCAAAGACAAAGAGCTTGACATTGTTGACTTGTCAATTGCCACTTGGCTTGATCCTTGTGAAAAGCATCCTAACCACCCATTTGTTCTAATCTTGACCCTCCATCTTGTTATATATGTATACTAGTGCAAGATAAGCTTCAACACTTAGACAAATTTTACAAAAATCTTGAAGAACACAAATAGGGCTCTCGGCTTTGCACTAGGGTTTCAAGAGAAAATTTTTGTTTGTTGTCCAATAATCTCCCCACTTTAAACCAAGGTTCCTAATGTTATTGTAAGGGTATCTCAATAGAAAGATCCCGGAAAAATGGTGTTTTCGTATTAGTCGCAAGGCGGAAGCTAAAGGAGTTCTTCAACTTTGAAGTTGGAACTTGAAGATGAGTTATTCATAAGCTTCTAAGGGTTGCTTGGAGTGGATTGGAACGTCGAAAGGAGGAGCTAAAGTTGCTAAGGATCGACTTGTGATCTTGGATCATATTTGGGCTAATTGAGGTATAACCTTCATTTTACTTTTGTAATTGAAGATTCCATGTTATTATAAGTTAGAAATGATCATGTGATATGTGTTATGAAGATTGATAAGTGTTATGGAAAATTTGGAAGCTCAAATCCGAAAATGACATGTTAAGCCATTTGAAATTGAAATACAATTTAGTCGATAATTAGAATCGTCGCATGTTTACCTACTTGAGGATTGTAGTAGTTATAATCAATTGTGGCTAGATAACATGTTATATTAAACCACTTGGATTGAAAAGAAATTGGAAGAAGAATTGGTATTGTTGCCCTAATTGCCGAATTGACATTGTAGTTTAGACTAGTTTGTTTTATATTGTGGGGCGGAATTTTACATGTCTTGATTAAGTGTGTAATCCCCTATTGTTAACTACTTTGTTGGGCCTTAAATGTGGCGTGTTTGGTTATTGAATTCGGCCTTGGAAAAGGTGGCAAAGTATGTAGAAACAAAGGAAGTGCTGTCCGATTTTCCGTAGAATTTAGTGACTTTGCACTTGGAATATTCTACATTTGAAGTAAGAAGTTAATAGACGTACTATGGTCATTATAGGTTGACATACTACGTACGGCGAATTGGACTTAGCAAGTGGATTAAACCGAAGAGGTATGTGGAACTTTCTTATCTCTTGAGCATGAATAAGTTGTAAATGTATAGTACGGTGACGTCTGAGATTTTGACAATCTAGGTCCATTTGATATCCTTGGCTTCTTTTAAGAATGTCCAAGTTGATTGAGTTAGGGAATTAACTCACTTGTTAAATATTAAGGATATCTTGGTTTTCAAAAGTTAAGAGACTTTAAGTATGTTGAAAGTATTATTGATACTTGTTTTGTTGGAAAGTTTAGGTCTCTTGGTTAATAAAGAAGTATGTAAGTTGCTAATGTATAAAGCTAGTATAACGGCTTTATGGGAAGTTAGTTATAATAGCTTTATGGAAAGATAAAGAGTGGTTTACTCTAAGTAATTTAAGTATGTTAAATGACTTGAAATAACGAAAGGCAAATTGATTTAAAGGCATCAATTGCTTAGGGTTGTTTTTTTAAAAGAAAGAAGTCACTTGATTTAGAAGCCCGAAAATGTATTTTCTAAAAAGGTATTGTGACTTGTCTTAAAATGTAGTTATGACTTGATACTACTGTTATTAGTATCTTAGAAGTTTTATATGAAAATGAGTCATTTTTAAAGAATAGAAGTACGTAGTACTTTGGGTTAAACTCCCGGATTTATAATGTCATGTTAGTGCCTTAGGTAAACTAAAATGAGAGTGTATATGAATAAGACTAATAATAAGTTAGGGGGATTTCTTAACTTACTTACTTATTGTATGATAAGCCGGTAGTGCTTATGTTATGTATGATGACCGTTTGAGCTAGGGTAAGAGTATGAATGAGGGGCAAGCCCCAAGATCGTCATACCATCTTCTTCAGGGTAAGAGTATATCTGAGGGGTAGCTCCCCAAGATAGTTATACCACCTGCTTTACCACCTTCTTCAGGGTAAGAGTATATCTGAGGGGTAGCTCCCCAAGATAGTTATACCACCTGCTTTACCACCATCTTCAGGGTAAGAGTATATCTGAGGGGTAACTCCCCAAGATAGTTATACCACCTGCTTTACCACCTTCTTCAGGGTAAGAGTATATCTGAGGGGTAGCTCCCCAAGATAGTTATACCACCTGCTTTACCACCTTCTTCAGGGTAAGAGTATATCTGAGGGGTAGCTCCCCAAGATAGTTATACCACCTGTTTCCGTGGATTTGCTACCTATACTTTTGATTACTCTCATTGTTAGTAAGGCACTGTGTACTGTTAATTGAGTTATCATACCTGTCTCCAGTTTTATTATAGACTTATGATTTCATTACAATACTTTCAGTTTCACATATTTGGTACATGTTGTACTGACCTCCTTCGGGGGGCTCCGTTCATGCCGCAGGTAAAGTACATGTTGCTGATCCCCGCTCTTAGGATCACTGTTCAGCTGTTGAAAAGCTCCTTTATTCCGGAGGCTTATCCCTGGTATTGTCGGTCGTTGTACATTCAGGGGTATGGCGGGGCCCTGTCCCGCCAGAGTTGTTATTCTTAGAGGTCTGTAGTCACATTTGTGGATTGGGTTGTAAAGAAAAAAAAAATACCATTTTATTGCGTCTATTGTACGGAAGGTGGCCTTATCGGCTAGCCTGTTGTTACTTTATGTTTAAGCATTTTATAAGTTGTGTATGTTCATTGCTATTCTCGATGTATACGAAAGGGTGCCGGGTAGGGCACGATCGCGAGCTTGGTCGGTCGTGACAAAAGTGGTATTAAAGCGATTAGTCCTCGGAAAGTGTCTACTGCACGTGTCTAGTAGAGTCTTGATTATCGGTGTGTTGTGCACCACATCTATAATCGAGGAGGCTGCAGGACATTTAGGATTGGTTTCCATTCTTCTCACTCTAAGATCGTGCGATAGAGTTTGTATGGTTAGGTCGTCTCTCCTAACAAGTTATGTTGTTCTGCATTACGAGAAAGCGTGATGACCGGGAAAGATTATGTGGATTGCGTATCCAGGTTGGTAATGTTTGTAGTTGGTATTATGACATACAACTATACGGATTTATGTATGAGGGTCAGACGCGTGTTGACTAGAATGATTTTAGATTACCAGGTTTTGGTAAGGACTAAATAAATACCGGGAAGGTATGAACAGTTATGGAACTCTCATCAAGGTTTTACGTGCTAATTTGAGATAATTAGGTAATGATGAGTTGTGTGAGAATGTAATGGACCCTTAAGAGGTTAATTAAGGGACTTAATGGAAGACTATGTTAATAGATTGAGCTGCGTAGTGGGATTTCTAGAATGGTACAGGTGAGATCCGTATGGAGTAAGTATGGTTGTTGTGGACAAGAAAACCCGATTATAGTATATTGAGAAGTTTTTGTACCCGTTTACGGGGGGGACTGATAAGTTAGGCTTGGAGCATGGAAATTGTGAGCCTAGGAATATTGATAACCACCGAGACCTTAGATATATAAGGCCTTCTCGGGTAGTAAAGTTAAGACAGACCAAGGAAAAGAGTTAAATACGACGCCGAGTCGGGTTGGGGATCTAATAAGGGTCTCCCCATAGCTTGAAATGAAATGGGATCAGTTGGTAGTAGTCCCGCTACGTGGCGAGTCACGGGTGCAAGGCCAAGTTTAGCTAATCATTTTACGGGTTCGTGGGCGTGTTCCACGAGAACTGTGTTGTGAGCGGAATGGGCCTTATATTGTTTAATTTAGTAACTCCAAAGTGGAGGCGAGTTAGTATGGAATTTATGTCGTATGCTAGTATAAGTTTGGAAATGCGGAAAGAATGCGACCGGTGAAAAAGAAAGCAACCTAGTGTAAAGAAATAAAGCTGAATCTATGAAAACCTTTCGGTGACTTCACCATGAGTGTTGGGTGGTAGTGGCGGGTAGATAATAGTTGCGATAACGTCTGATCTTTGGACCACTAGCGGACCTAGCGGTATTGTTATGACAGACGTTGAGGTCATTATGAGTACGAACTAGTTGGCCTCTTGTTATGCCAACGTGGACTACCGAAGAGAGATTGATTCGGTACCAGTTCCCGATAAGTCGGTTATCGAGGGGAAAGGAAGAGAAGTGGTGGTAACCCGTGAATTATCCTTCCTTATTTGACATTGTTGATTTTATTAAGTCTGTGTGACTTGTTCATTTGAGGTAAATTGACGCAGAAAGTAAGTAATAATTGAATTTGAAGGAATTTATGTTAAGTGCCCTTGGAGGTACTTGGAGTTGGTTTGGTGTGGCGGTCAGGGCCACGACCTTCCGGATAATTTCAGGAAATTGTGCAAGGCAAGAATAAAATAAGTACGAGTGCTGCCGGCGGAAAGTTGAGGGCATCTTTGGTGGGTTGGAAAATCTACACGAACTTAAAGGATGTGCGTGATGATTAGATAATTACTGGACCGCAAGAGGACCCTGTGATTAGGGTTGTGACTCCAAGGAAAGTTTATATAAGGGAGATAAGTTCTCTTCCCCACGTAAAAGGATAGTTTTACGTATTATGGGGTTGTGTGTACCCATGTTGTTAGATGTAGGATATGAACTGGTAAGGTCTTCAGTATCGTCATGCCATAGGTTACAGTTTTAGATAATCGTGGGAAAAGTATTGTGTTGGGGTAATTAAGAACGACGTTACGAATTGGTCGAGGAAGTATCGTAAAGATATAAATGCAGGTTGTACGCATGTATGAAACTGTACGATTATGAACCAAGATAGAAATACTTTTGCTAATAATAAACCTAAGGTAAGGTTATGACCAGAATGATAAAGGAGAATACGACTATGGTTATGTAAGTTGCACGAGATCAAGGAAATCCCCCCCCCCCCCACTAAATTGTGATTGACAGAAAGTCTTAGCCAGGAGGCAAGCAAAGGAATTAAGTCTAAGTTTAGTGACCAAGTTTGGTTGCGACGGAGAAAGGGAAACAGGAACCATAATTGAGATTAAGGATACCCGAATATTTCGCAGGAATGAGAAAGGCTTTCAGTTATTGGAAGATAAGTTGACTCGACTACAGTTCTAACTCCTCCTGAAAAACTAGAGGGTTAGGTTATTATTATGATAGCACGTTGGGTGTTGGGCGGCGGATAGGCGGGCGTGGTCCGTGAGATTCTTCGATTCTGAGCTGGGGTTCGATTATTTGTTTCCAAGGTTAATGAAGTTTAGATCCGAGAGGTTGCCGAGTCTTCCTTCGTTGAGAAGGTACAGAGGCGATAGTATGAGGATCCAGTTATGATACAATATCGAGATACGGCTCTCCGAGAGGAGAAGAGCCTGTTTGAGTAAGCCGGATGAGTCTTTGTGATATGAGATAGATTGTGTGTACCGGTCTTTGCGGGACTAGCCGGAGTTTTAGGGAGGCATCTGATGATTATTGCTCAAATTGTTCGGGGTCGACTAAGTTGTGTCGTGACCTCAGATGTATGTATGGGTAAGATGACCGGAAAAGGGACGTAGGAGAGTTGTTGCTGAATATCCGAATTAGTAGCAGGTCATGGTTGAGCACCAGAAGCCCAGTGGGCTATTACAGGCGATTTAGACCCCGACTTAGACATGTGAGGTAATTAAAATGGATCTTGTTACAGGGTGGCACTGTACTCAGAGGAAGTGCGACTCCCTGGGGGTCATGGTAAATAGGTGTGAAACCAGTGTGTTCTTCTGTTAGGACCACTTACTGGTGAGGTTCGTGCTAGCTTTTATAGCGAGATTGTGAGGCCGCAGGGTTCCTACGTTTATAATGTCGACAGATGAGCTCGATTCTGAGATAACTTCGGAGGTTTTTCGAAGGGTTTTAGGGACACAGTGAGTCTCGGTGTTGCATTACACCCTCGGACGAGCGGACGGCGGAGCGTACTATCCGAGCACTTGAGGATAGGTTGCGGGCTGTGTTCTTGATTTCGAAATAGCGGGAGGGTTAATTGCCTCTTGTTGTGTTACGTGCGATGCAGATACCCTTCCGGTATTCGAATGGCCTGTATGAGGCCTTGTATATAGAAAGTGTAGATCGCCGGTTGGATGGTTCGACATAGGCGAGTTCGATTATTTGGTCGGACTTGATTCAATTTGTGGATAAGGTGAAGCTTATCCGGGAAAGATTATTAGTAAGCTTAGAGTCAGCAGAAGCTTTATGCAGATAACCGACGTTGACACATGGGGTTTAGCTTGACATTTTAGTATGAGTATTGTTGTATGGCCTCGTGTGGTATTATTGGTATGTAGGGGTTGTAAAAGAAGACTTTGTCGCTATCTTTAAGTTTGACTCCCGAAAGAACATTCGGGGACGAATGTTTCTAAGGGGGGAAGAATGTTACACCCCGGAATTTCAGGATATGTTTATAAGAACGTACGTAAGAACTCAAAAATGTTAAGACTTGAGACGAGTAAAAATTTATCGGAATTTTTGTAATTGCCGGAAAAACGAAATATTGCGACGAATGGGAGGACGACACGTGTCACCCCCCCTTTGTGGACTTGGACGAAATTGTCATGGTTAGAATGGTCATTTAACCATAATTTAAATGACCAACTCTTGCAAAGACAAAGAGCTTGACATTGTTGACTTGTCAATTGCCACTTGGCTTGATCCTTGTGAAAAGCATCCTAACCACCCATTTGTTCTAATCTTGACCCTCCATCTTGTTATATATGTATACTAGCGCAAGACAAGCTTCAACACTTAGACAAATTTTACAAAAATCTTGAAGAACACAAATAGGGCTCTCGGCTTTGCACTAGGGTTTCAAGAGAAAATTTTTGTTTGTTGTCCAATAATCTCCCCACTTTAAACCAAGGTTCCTAAGGTTATTGTAAGGGTATCTCAATAGAAAGATCCCGGAAAAATGGTGTTTTCGTATTAGTCGCAAGGCGGAAGCTAAAGGAGTTCTTCAACTTTGAAGTTGGAACTTGAAGATGAGTTATTCATAAGCTTCTAAGGGTTGCTTGGAGTGGATTGGAACGTCGAAAGGAGGAGCTAAAGTTGCTAAGGATCGACTTGTGATCTTGGATCATATTTGGGCTAATTGAGGTATAACCTTCATTTTACTTTTGTAATTGAAGATTCCATGTTATTATAAGTTAGAAATGATCATGTGATATGTGTTATGAAGATTGATAAGTGTTATGGAAAATTTGGAAGCTCAAATCTGAAAATGACATGTTAAGCCATTTGAAATTGAAATACAATTTAGTCGATAATTAGAATCGTCGCATGTTTACCTACTTGAGGATTGTAGTAGTTATAATCTGTTACACCCCGTATTTACAGGACATGGTGTAAGAACGTACGTAAGAACTCACAGTGTTAAGATTGGAGACTTGTAAAAAAAAAAATCTCGGAATTATGAAATTGTCGGAAAACGTTTTGTTGTGACGAATGGGAGGGCGACACGTGTCACCCCCCCTTAGATGATGCCTTGGACGATTTTTGCAAGGGATAAAGGGTCATTGGACCTTTGTTAGCAAGACAAGTCTTGCAACTTGAAAGCTTGACATGTTTGACTTAGTCAAGGGGACAATTAGTCTTGATTTTTGTTAAGACCTCATCCTAGCCAACCATTTGTGCACACCTTGACCCTCCATGTCCCTATATAATACTAGTAGCAAGACAAGAGTTCCACACTTAGCTAAAATTCACAAAATTTGGAAGAACATCACATTGTTGCTCTCGGCTTCCCTCCACTTTCAAAAGGAAGATTTTTCGTTTCTTGTCCATTAATCCCCACACTTTAAACCAAGGTTCATGAGTGTTATGTGAGTATATCTCAATAGAAAAATCCCGGAAAAAGAGAGTTTTCGTATTAGTCGCAAGGTGAAAACCTAATGGCTTTTCTAGGTTTTGGTTGGAAGTTTGAAGGAAAATTGTTGGTATGGTTCTAAGGGTCTCAAGTAGCGGATTGAAGTATCTTGGAGAGTCTCTAAGTTTCTAAGGAACGACTTCGGATTTGAAGATTGGATTGAGAATCGTTAAGGTATAATCTTGTCCTTTAAGATGTTACAAGATTATATATTTTTGTTGTTGTTAGTTTTACACGTTGACAACATGAAGTTGGTATGTAGAAGTTTATAAGTATTATGGAGTGCTTGTAGCTAAATTCGAAATGTTATATAAGCCACTTGAAAATTGGATTACTAATTGGTCGTTTATTTGAAATCGTCGCATGTTACCTACTTAGAGATTATGGATTGTTATAATCAAATGCGACTTGATTTCATGTTATGCCATCAATTTGGATTGAAATGGAAATTTGATAAGAATTGGTATGGTTGAACTCAAGGTGGCCGAATTTGGACTTTTTAGTTTGTTATTCATTTGTATTGGACTACTTTCTAAATTGTGAGCCAATTGAAATTTAGTTATTCATTGTATTGGAATACCTTCTATATTGTTGTGAGCCAATTGGGGCTGTTTGGTTATTGTATTCGGCCTTGAAAAAGGTGGCAAAGTGAGTAGAAACAAAGGAGGTGCTGTCCGATTTTCCGTAGATTTTAGCAACTTAGCACCTAAAGTATTCTACGTTAGAAGTGAAAGGTTAATGGACATATTGTGACCATTATAGGTTGAAGTACTAAGTATAGCGTATCCTACTTGGAGAGTGGAATAGCTATCAAGGTTGGAGTACTTTGGAGCATTTTGCTATTTGTCGACAATCGTCGCGAGGTATGTGAACCTCTTCCTTCCTTTGGCATGATTCTATGTATGGAATACACTTGTGGTATCATTTTATGTTTCCTTCTACTCTTAGAAGTTAAGAGGTAGTTGTGTGATTTACTCTATGTAGAACTTTTCCTATCTTTTGAGCATGACTAGTTGTATGTATGTAGTACGGTAGACGTACAAGACTATGACATTCTTTACTTGTTTTATGTAATGCCAAGTCGGGTGGGTTAGGGGATTAACTCACTTCTTTGAAAATAGTAAGGATGTCTTAAGTTGATTTTAAAGTTAGGGGACTTGAAGAGTTTTAAAGTATGTGATACTTGCTCCGTTTTAAACGTATAAGTCCCTTGGATAGGAAATGGTATTTTGGCTAAGGTATAAAGTAAATACAACGACTTTATGGGGAGTTGGTTATATTTGCTTTATGGAAAGACAAATGACTTGATTTTAAGTGAATAGGCAACTTGTTTTTAAGGCATCAATTGCCTAAGGTTTTATAATAAAAGGAGTCACTTGTTTTCTAAAGGTTAAGAGACAAATGGTATTTTTGAAAGTTAAGAGAATTGATTTGAAAGAATATAATACTTGGTTTCAAAAAGTAGAAGTCTCTTGATTATAAAAAGGCGTATTGGTCTAAACCATAAAGGGTTATAACGGCTTTATGGGAAGTTGGTTATAACGGCTTTATGGCAGGTTAAGAGAATGGTTTTCTCTAGTAAAGTAATCAAAGGAATAACTTGTGTTAAGGAAGGGCAAATTGTTTTAAAGGTACCAATTGCTTAAGGTTTTTAATAAAGAAGTCACTTGATTTAGAAGCGGTAATTGTATTTCTAAAAGGTATTGTGACTTGTCTCGAAGGTGGATAGGACTTGATACTACGGTTGTTAGTATCGGGAAGTTTTATTCGGAAGGAGTCTTTTGAAAAGAATGGACGTACGTAGTACTTTGGCCTGTTTAATTGAGAATAATTCTATGTGATGCCTTGATTAGTACTTTGGCTTGATTAATTGAGAATTAGTCTAAGTATGCCTTGATAAGTACTTTGGCTTGTTAAATGAGAATTATTCTATTTGTGCCTTGATTAGTACTTTGGCTTGATTAAATGAGAATTATTCTATGTGATGCCTTGATAAGTACTTTGGCTTGTTAAATGAGAATTATTCTAAGTATGCCTTGATTAGTACTTTGGCTTGATTAAATGAGAATTATTCTATGTGATGCCTTGATAAGTACTTTGGCTTGTTAAATGAGAATTATTCTAAGTATGCCTTGATTAGTACTTTGGCTTGATTAAATGAGAATTATTCTAAGTATGCCTTGATTAGTACTTTGGCTTGATTAAATGAGAATTATTCTATGTGTGCCTTGATAAGTACTTTGGCTTGGTTAGCGAGATTTAGCCTATATGTCTTTGGTGATAGCCTTTGAGTGCAAGTATTATGTTTTTTTACGTTGCGCGACTCTCGGTTGGAGGGCGGTCTTGTTATAAGTTACTTGGGCGTCTGAAGCGGTGATGTGGGATTCCACGGGTATGCTTCCGTTATTTGTAGCACTTGGGCTAAATTCCCGGATTTTATAAAAGACATGGTAGTGCTTATGTCTTGTTTGATGGTCGGTCGAGATAGGGTAAGAGTATAAATGAGGGCAAGCCCAGGCGTTATACCACCTTCTCGGGTAAGAGTATAAGTGAGGGTAAACCCAGGCTGTACCACACTTTATGTGTTGTTTGTGGCCAGGTCGAGATAGGGTAAGAGTATAAATGAGGCAAGCCCAGGCGTTATACCACCTTCTCGGGTAGAGTATAAGTGAGGGTAGACCCCGAGATGCTATACCACCGCTTTACCACCTTCTCCGGGTAGAGTATAAGTGAGGGTAGACCCCAAGATGCTATACCACCGCTTTACCACCTTCTCCGGGTAAGAGTATAAGTGAGGGTAGACCCCAAGACGCTATACCACCGGTGGGACTTGGTGTTCATGTATGCTATTGGTGTATTATTATACTGGGTGTCGGCAGTGATGTGGGATTCCACGGGCGGGATATATATATATGTATTGTGTATGTGTGCGTAAGCGGTGAGGTGGGATGCCACGGGCGCGTCACATGGTTATATTTTACACTAATAGCTGTCGACAGTGATGGGGATTCCACGGGCATGCTTTGATATTAGTGTGACTTGACCGCGTCCCAGATTGGGCCGGGTAGTATATGTGTCCCTCCGTAGTGGGCCGGACTATGTTATGAAAGATAAGTAAGTTATATGGTAATGAACTTAATGATTCTTTTTCTAAATAATGTACGTAAGAATGTGGCTATAACTTTTATTGGGAATGGAAAGGATAATAAGTGCGATTAAGTTCATAAGTGGTAATGACACGGCGGGATCCGTATGTATTTTTATACTTGTCCTTGTCATTCTTTTATGCTGATTATGATTTGTTTCTTATCGTTATATTACATTCCATATTAAATTTTTGTTATCGACCCGCCGAAGTGCGTTAAATGCCGCGAGTTTAGGTACGATTGTGGATCCATGACTTAGGATCCGGTTCAGCAAGTTGAGATGGCTCGGTGTTTGAGTTGTCACGTTTATGTTTATTGAAGTGCAGCGGGGCCTTGTCCATACGATTGTTATGTCAAAACTCTTAGAGGTATGTAGTCACATATGGTGGGTCGATTTGTAAAAAGAAAGGAAGCGGCTTGCCGGTTGTTTTTATATATGTTCGGGAAGGTAGCCTGTCGGCTAACTTTGTTGTTTTACTTACGATGTTTTATTTTTAAGTTTCATGTATGTTCGCTGATTTTCTCGATGTTTACAGTAAGGTGCCCGTGTAGAGGCGCGATCGCGACCGAGTCGGTCGTGACAAAAGTGGTATCGAGCGATTAGTCCTCGGAAAGTGTCTACAGACCGTGTCTAGTAGAGTCTTGATTATCGGTGTGTTGTGCACCACATCTATAATCAGGAGGCTGCAGGACATTTAGGATTGGTTTCCATTCTTCTCACTCACGAGATCGTGCGATAGAAATTTGTGTTGTTAGGGTCGTCTCTCCTAACGAGTTATGTTGATTGCGAGCCGAGAAAGCGTGATGACCGGGAAGGACTATGTGGATTGCGTATCCAGGTTGGTAATGATTATAGTATATTTGGTATTGTGAAATACATCTATACGGAGTTATGTATGAGGGTCAGACGCGTGTTGCCTAGAATGATTTTAGATTACAATTAATCGGTAAAGAATAACTAGATCTGGGAAGGTATGAGATAGTTAATGAATTTTCGCCAAGGTCTTGTGTTTTATTTTGAGATAATTGGGAAAGGATGAGGTATGCGATAGGGTAGTGGACCGCCAGAAGCCATATTAAGGAACCTAACGGATTGTCATGTTAATAGATCAATCTGCTTAGTATGCTTAAGAGAATTATACGGATAAGGCATGTATAGAGTATGTAATGGTTGTTTTGATCGAGACAACATGGTTATGGTTTTATGAGAAGTTTTTGTACCCGTTCTGGAGGGTGATAAGGTAAGTGGGGCATGGAAATTGCGAGCCTAAGAATATTGATTCTTCTTGAGACCTTAGGTATATAAGGTTTTCTCTGATAAGATTTTAAGTCGGACGAGGATAAGAGTTAAGTGCGTATTGAGTGGTTGAGGACTGTTCACGGGTCTCCCATGGAATGGAGTGGGATCAGTTGGTAGTAGTTACGCTACGTGGCGAGTCACGAGTGCAAGGCCAAGTCTAGTTAATTGTTTCTGGGTTGGGGCGCGTTCCACGGAACCAGGTAGTGGCGGAAATAACCTTATATTGTTTCATAGAGTGACTCCAAAGATTAGAGGCGAATAGGTATGGAAGTTATGTATGTATGTTAGAAGGAGTTGGAAGTGCGAAAAGGTAACCTCTTTTGGGCTTGTGATGGACGGGTATGCGTGTAGAAGGTATTAGGGCCATGTGTGGCATTGTTGGTATGTCGGGGTTGTGAAAGAGAACTATGTCGCTAATTATAAGCTTGACTCCGAAAGAACATTCGAGGGCGAATGTTTCTAAGAGGAAGAATGTTACACCCGTATTTACAGGACATGGTGTAGAACGTGCGTAAGAACTCACGATGTTAAGATTGGAGACTTGTAAAAAAATTTCGGAATTATGAAATTGTCGGAAAGCGTTTTGTTGTGGCGAATGGGAGGCGACACGTGTCACCCCCTTAGATGATGCCTTGGACGATTTTTGCAATGGATAAAGGGTCATTGGACCTTTGTTACCAAGACAAGTCTTGCAACTTGAAAGCTTGACATGTTTGACTTAGTCAAGGGGACAATTAGTCTTGATTTTTGTTAAGACCTCATCCTAGCCAACCATTTGTGCACACCTTGACCCTCCATGTCCCTATATAATACTAGTAGCAAGACAAGAGTTCCACACTTAGCTAAAATTCACAAAATTTGGAAGAACATCACATTGTTGCTCTCGGCTTCCCTCCACTTTCAAAAGGAAGAGTTTCGTTTCTTGTCCATTAAGCCCCACACTTTAAACCAAGGTTCATGAGTGTTATGTGAGTATATCTCAATAGAAAAATCCCGGAAAAAGAGAGTTTTCGTATTAGTCGCAAGGTGAAAACCTAATGGCTTTTCTAGGTTTTGGTTGGAAGTTTGAAGGAAAATTGTTGGTATGGTTCTAAGGGTCTCAAGTAGCGGATTGAAGTATCTTGGAGAGTCTCTAAGTTGCTAAAGCGACTTGGTTGAAGATTGGATTGAGAATCGTTAAGGTATAATCTTGTCCTTTAAGATGTTACAAGATTATATATTTTTGTTGTTGTTAGTTTTACACGTTGACAACATGAAGTTGGTATGTAGAAGTTTATAAGTATTATGGAGTGCTTGTAGCTAAATTCGAAATGTTATATAAGCCACTTGAAAATTGGATTACTAATTGGTCGTTTATTTGAAATCGTCGCATGTTACCTACTTAGAGATTATGGATTGTTATAATCAAATGCGACTTGATTTCATGTTATGCTACCAATTTGGATTGAAATGGAAATTTGATAAGAATTGGTATGGTTGAACTCAAGGTGGCCGAATTTGGACTTTTAGTTTGTTATTCATTTGTATTGGACTACTTTCTAAATTGTGAGCCAATTGGGGTACATTTAGTTATTCATTGTATTGGAATACCTTCTATATTGTTGTGAGCCAATTGGGGTTGTTTGGTTATTGTATTCGGCCTTGAAAAGGTGGCAAAGTGAGTAGAAACAAAGGAGGTCTTTGTCAGATTTTCCGTAGAATTTAGCGACTTAGCACCTAAAATATTCTACGTTAGAAGTGAAAGGTTAATGGACATATTGTGACCATTATAGGTTAAAGTACTAAGTATAGCGTATCCTACTTGGAGAGTGGAATAGCTATCAAGGTTGGAGTACTTTGGAGCATTTTGTTATTTGTCGACAATCGTCGCGGTATGTGAACCTCTTCCTTTGGCATGATTCTATGTATGGAATACACTTGTGGTATCATTTCATGTTTCCTTACTCTTAGAAGTTAAGAGGTAGTTGTGTGATTTACTCTATGTAGAAC
Source organism: Przewalskia tangutica (assembly GCA_029844215.1). Taxonomy (NCBI): domain Eukaryota; kingdom Viridiplantae; phylum Streptophyta; class Magnoliopsida; order Solanales; family Solanaceae; genus Przewalskia; species Przewalskia tangutica. Next base: position 117,907,249 of record CM056722.1, read on the forward strand.
TTTTCCTATCTTTTGAGCATGACTAGTTGCATTATGTAGTGCGGTGAGCGTCTGAACTATGACATTCTTTACTTGTTTTATGTAATGCCAAGTCGGGTGGGTTAGGGGATTAACTCACTTCTTTGAAAATAGTAAGGATGTCTTAAGTTGATTTTAAAGTTAGGGGACTTGAAGAGTTTTAAAGTATGTGATACTTGCTCCGTTTTAAACGTATAAGTCCTTGGATAGGAAATGGTATTTTGGCTAAGGTATAAAGTAAATACAACGACTTTATGGGAGTTGGTTATATTTGCTTTATGGAAAGACAAATGACTTGATTTTAAGTGAATAGGCAACTTGTTTTTAAGGCATCAATTGCCTAAGGTTTTATAATAAAAGTCACTTGTTTTCTAAAGGTTAAGAGACAAATGGTATTTTTGAAAGTTAAGAGAATTGATTTGAAAGAATATAATACTTGGTTTCAAAAAGTAGAAGTCTCTTGATTATAAAAGGAACGTATTGGTCTAAACCATAAAGGGTTATAACGGCTTTATGGGAAGTTGGTTATAACGGCTTTATGGCAGGTTAAGAGAATGGTTTTCTCTAGTAAAGTAATCAAAGGAATAACTTGTGTTAAGGAAGGGCAAATTGTTTTAAAGGTACCAATTGCTTAAGGTTTTTAATAAAGAAGTCACTTGATTTAGAAGCGGTAATTGTATTTCTAAAAGGTATTGTGACTTGTCTCGAAGGTGGATAGGACTTGATACTACGGTTGTTAGTATCGGGGAAGTTTTATTCGGAAAGGAGTCTTTTGAAAAGAATGGACGTACGTAGTACTTTGGCCTGTTTAATTGAGAATAATTCTATGTGATGCCTTGATTAGTACTTTGGCTTGATTAATTGAGAATTAGTCTAAGTATGCCTTGATAAGTACTTTGGCTTGTTAAATGAGAATTATTCTATTTGTGCCTTGATTAGTACTTTGGCTTGATTAAATGAGAATTATTCTATGTGATGCCTTGATAAGTACTTTGGCTTGTTAAATAAAAATTATTCTAAGTATGCCTTGATTAGTACTTTGGCTTGATTAAATGAGAATTATTCTATGTGATGCCTTGATAAGTACTTTGGCTTGTTAAATGAGAATTATTCTAAGTATGCCTTGATTAGTACTTTGGCTTGATTAAATGAGAATTATTCTAAGTATGCCTTGATTAGTACTTTGGCTTGATTAAATGAGAATTATTCTATGTGTGCCTTGATAAGTACTTTGGCTTGGTTAACTGAGATTTAGCCTATATGTGCTGGTGATAGCCTTTGAGTGCAAGTATTATGTTTTTTTTTACGTTGCCGCGACTCTCGGTTGGAGGGCCGGCTGTCTTGTTATAAGTTACTTGGGCGTCTGCAGCGGTGATGTGGGATTCCACGGGTATGCTTCCGTTATTTGTAGCACTTGGGCTAAATTCCCGGATTTTATAAAAGATATGGTAGTGCTTATGTCTTGTTTGATGGTCGGTCGAGATAGGGTAAGAGTATAAATGAGGGGCAAGCCCCAAGACGTTATACCACCTTCTCCAGGGTAAGAGTATAAGTGAGGGGTAAACCCCCAGGCGATGTACCACTGCTTTATGTGTTGTTTGTGGCCAGTCGAGATAGGGTAAGAGTATAAATGAGGGCAAGCCCAGGCGTTATACCACTTCTCCGGGGTAAGAGTATAAGTGAGGGTAGACCCCGAGATGCTATACCACTGCTTTACCATACTCCGAGGGTAAGAGTATAAGTGAGGGTAGACCCGAGATGCTATACCACACCTTTACCACCTTCTCGGGGTAAGAGTATAAGTGAGGGTAGACCCCAGACGATATACCACCGGTGGGACTTGGTGTTCATGTATGCTATTGGTGTATTATTATACCTGGGTATCGGCGGTGATGTGGGATTCCACGGCGGGATATATATATATGTATTGTGTATGTATGCGCCCGGCGGTGAGGTGGGATGCCACAGCGCGTCACGTGGTTATATTTTACACTAATAGGCGGCGGTGATGGGGATTCCACGGGCATGCTTTGATATTAGTGTGACTTGACGCGTCCCAGTTGGTAGGGTAGTATATGTGTCCCTCCGTAGTGGGCGGACTATGTTATGAAAGATAAGTAAGTTATATGGTAATGAACTTAATGATTCTTTTTCTAAATAATGTGCGTAAGAATGTGGCTATAACTTTTATTGGGAATGGAAAGGATAATAAGATGCGATTAAGTTCATAAGTGGTAATGACACGGCGAGGATCTAGTATGTATTTTTATACTTGTCCTTGTCATTCTTTTATCTGATTATGATTTGTTTCTTATGCGTTATATTACATTCCATATTAAATTTTTGTTGTACTAACCCCGCCCGAAGTGCGTTAAATGCCGCGAGTTTAGGTACGATTGTGGAATCATGAGCTTAGGATCCGGTTCAGCAAGTTGAGATGGCTCGGTGTTTGGAGTTGTCACGTTTATGTTTATTGAAGTGCAGCGGGGCCTTGTCCATACGATTGTTATGTCAAAACTCTTGAAGTGCAGTAGTCACATATGGTGGGTCGATTTGTAAAAAGAAAGGAAGCCAGCCCGGTTGTTTTTATATATGTTCGGGAAGGTAGCCACTGTCGGCTAACTTTGTTGTTTTACTTACGATGTTTTATTTTTAAGTTTCATGTATGTTCTGATTTTCTCGATGTTTACTGTAAGGGTGCGGGTAGGCGCGATCGCGATCGAGGGTCGGGTCGTGACAAAAGTGGTATCGAGCGATTAGTCCTCGGAAAGTGTCTGAGCAGTGTCTAGTAGAGTCTTGATTATCGGTGTGTTGTGCACCACATCTATAATCGGGAGGCTGCGGGACATTTAGGATTAGTTTCCATTCTTCTCACTCACGAGATCGTGCGATAGAGGCTGTGTTGTTAAGTCGTCTCTCACTAACGAGTTATGTTGATTGCGAGCCGAGAAAGCGTGATGACCGGGAAGGACTATGTGGATTGCGTATCGGTAGGTAATGATTATAGTATAGTTGGTATTGTGACATACATCTATACGGAGTTATGTATAAGTCGGCAGCGTGTTGCCTAGAATGATTTTAGATTACGAGAATCGGTAAAGACTAACTAGATCTGGGAAGGTATGGGATAGTTAATGAATTTTCGCAAGGTCTTGTGTTTTATTTTGAGATAATTGGGAAAGGATGAGGTATGCGATAGGGTAGTGGACCCTTAGAAGCCATATTAAGGAACCTAACGAATGTCGTGTTAATAGATCAAGTTGCGTAGTATGCTTAAGAGAATTATACGGATAAGGCACTGTATAGAGTATGTAATGGTTGTTGTGATCGAGACAACATGGTTATGGTTTTATGAGAAGTTTTGTACCCGTTCTGGGAGGGTGATAAGGTAAGTGGGAGCATGGAAATTGCGAGCCTAAGAATATTGATTCTTGAGACCTTAGGTATATAAGGTTTTCTCTGCGATAAGATTTTAAGTCGGACGAGGATAAGAGTTAAGTGCGGCCGAGTGGTTGAGGACTGTTACGGGTCTCCCATGGCCTGGAATGGAGTGGGATCAGTTGGTAGTAGTTACGCTACGTGGCGAGTCACGAGGTGCAAGGCAAGTCTAGTTAATTGTTTTACGGGTTGGGGCGCGTTCCACCGGAACCAGGTAGTGAAAGCCGGAAATAACCTTATATTGTTTCATAGAGTGACTCCAAAGATTAGAGGCCAGAATAGGTATGGAAGTTATGTATGTATGTTAGAAGGAGTTGGAAGTGCGAAAAGGTAACCTCTTTTGGGCTTGTGATGGACGGGTATGCGTGTACAAGGTATTAGGGCCATGTGTGGCATTGTTGGTATGTCGGGGTTGTGAAAGAGAACTATGTCGCTAATTATAAGCTTGACTCCGAAAGAACATTCGAGGACGAATGTTTCTAAGGGGGGAAGAATGTTACACCCCGTATTTACAGGACATGGTGTAAGAACGTACGTAAGAACTCACAGTGTTAAGATTGGAGACTTGTAAAAAAAAATTTCTCGGAATTATGAAATTGTCGGAAAACGTTTTGTTGTGACGAATGGGAGGGCGACACGTGTCACCCCCCTTAGATGATGCCTTGGACGATTTTTGCAAGGGCTAAAGGGTCATTGGACCTTTGTTAGCAAGACAAGTCTTGCAACTTGAAAGCTTGACATGTTTGACTTAGTCAAGGGGACAATTAGTCTTGATTTTTGTTAAGACCTCATCCTAGCCAACCATTTGTGCACACCTTGACCCTCCATGTCCCTATATAATACTAGTAGCAAGACAAGAGTTCCACACTTAGCTAAAATTCACAAAATTTGGAAGAACATCACATTGTTGCTCTCGGCTTCCCTCCACTTTCAAAAGGAAGATTTTTCGTTTCTTGTCCATTAAGCCCCACACTTTAAACCAAGGTTCATGAGTGTTATGTGAGTATATCTCAATAGAAAAATCCCGGAAAAAGAGAGTTTTCGTATTAGTCGCAAGGTGAAAACCTAATGGCTTGTCTCGGTGTTGGGTGGACGTGTGATGGAAATTTGTGGGTATGGTTCTAAGGGTCTCAGTAGCGGATTGAAGTATCTTGGAGAGTCTACAAGTTGCTAAGGCGACTTGGTTGAAGATTGGATTGAGAATCGTTAAGGTATAATCTTGTCCTTTGAGATGTTACAAGATTATATATTTTTGTTGTTGTTAGTTTTACGTTGACAACATGAAGTTGGTATGTAGAAGTTTATAAGTATTATGGAGTGCTTGTAGCTAAATTCGAAATGTTATATAAGCCACTTGAAAATTGGATTACTAATTGGTCGTTTATTTGAAATCGTCGCATGTTACCTACTTAGAGATTATGGATTGTTATAATCAAATGCGACTTGATTTCATGTTATGCTACCAATTTGGATTGAAATGGAAATTTGATAAGAATTGGTATGGTTGAACTCAAGGTGGCCGAATTTGGACTTTTTAGTTTGTTATTCATTTGTATTGGACTACTTTCTAAATTGTGAGCCAATTGGGGCTGTTTAGTTATTCATTGTATTGGAATACCTTCTATATTGTTGTGAGCCAATTGGGGCTGTTTGGTTATTGTATTCGGCCTTGAAAAATGTGGCAAAGTGAGTAGAAACAAAGGAGGTCTTTGTCAGATTTTCCGTAGAATTTAGCGACTTAGCACCTAAAATATTCTCGTTAGAAGTGAAAGGTTAATGGACATATTGTGACCATTATAGGTTGAAGTACTAAGTATAGCGTATCCTACTTGGAGAGTGGAATAGCTATCAAGGTTGGAGTACTTTGGAGCATTTTGCTATTTGTCGACAATCGTCGCGAGGTATGTGAACCTCTTCCTTCCTTTGGCATGATTCTATGTATGGAATACACTTGTGGTATCATTTCATGTTTCCTTCTACTCTTAGAAGTTAAGAGGTAGTTGTGTGATTTACTCTATGTAGAACTTTTCCTATCTTTTGAGCATGACTAGTTGCACGTATGTAGTACGGTGAGCGTCTGAGACTATGACATTCTTTACTTGTTTTATGTAATGCCAAGTCGGGTGGGTTAGGAGATTAACTCACTTCTTTGAAAATAGTAAGGATGTCTTAAGTTGATTTTAAAGTTAGGGGACTTGAAGAGTTTTAAAGTATGTGATACTTGCTCCGTTTTAAACGTATAAGTCCCTTGGATAGGAAATGGTATTTTGGCTAAGGTATAAAGTAAATACAACGACTTTATGGGGAGTTGGTTATATTTGCTTTATGGAAAGACAAATGACTTGATTTTAAGTGAATAGGCAACTTGTTTTTAAGGCATCAATTGCCTAAGGTTTTATAATAAAAGGAGTCACTTGTTTTCTAAAGGTTAAGAGACAAATGGTATTTTTGAAAGTTAAGAGAATTGATTTGAAAGAATATAATACTTGGTTTCAAAAAGTAGAAGTCTCTTGATTATAAAAGGAACGTATTGGTCTAAACCATAAAGGGTTATAACGGCTTTATGGGAAGTTGGTTATAACGGCTTTATGGCAGGTTAAGAGAATGGTTTTCTCTAGTAAAGTAATCAAAGGAATAACTTGTGTTAAGGAAGGGCAAATTGTTTTAAAGGTACCAATTGCTTAAGGTTTTTAATAAAGAAGTCACTTGATTTAGAAGCCGGTAATTGTATTTCTAAAAAGGTATTGTGACTTGTCTCGAAAGGTGGATAGGACTTGATACTACGGTTGTTAGTATCGGGGAAGTTTTATTCGGAAAGGAGTCTTTTGAAAAGAATGGACGTACGTAGTACTTTGGCCTGTTTAATTGAGAATAATTCTATGTGATGCCTTGATTAGTACTTTGGCTTGATTAATTGAGAATTAGTCTAAGTATGCCTTGATAAGTACTTTGGCTTGTTAAATGAGAATTATTCTATTTGTGCCTTGATTAGTACTTTGGCTTGATTAAATGAGAATTATTCTATGTGATGCCTTGATAAGTACTTTGGCTTGTTAAATGAGAATTATTCTAAGTATGCCTTGATTAGTACTTTGGCTTGATTAAATGAGAATTATTCTATGTGATGCCTTGATAAGTACTTTGGCTTGTTAAATGAGAATTATTCTAAGTATGCCTTGATTAGTACTTTGGCTTGATTAAATGAGAATTATTCTAAGTATGCCTTGATTAGTACTTTGGCTTGATTAAATGAGAATTATTCTATGTGTGCCTTGATAAGTACTTTGGCTTGGTTAACTGAGATTTAGCCTATATGTGCTGGTGATAGCCTTTGAGTGCAAGTATTATGTTTTTTTTTTACGTTGCCGCGACTCTCGGTTGGAGGGCCGGCTGTCTTGTTATAAGTTACTTGGGCGTACCGACAGTGATGTGGGATTCCACGGGTATGCTTCCGTTATTTGTAGCACTTGGGCTAAATTCCCGGATTTTATAAAAGACATGGTAGTGCTTATGTCTTGTTTGATGGTCGGTCGAGATAGGGTAAGAGTATAAATGAGGGCAAGCCCCAGACGTTATACCACCTTCTCCGGGTAAGAGTATAAGTGAGGGTAAACCCCGAGACGATGTACCACCGCTTTATGTGTTGTTTGTGGCCAATTCGAGATAGGGTAAGAGTATAAATGAGGCAAGCCCCAAGACGTTATACCACCTTCTCCGGGGTAAGAGTATAAGTGAGGGTAGACCCAAGATGCTATACCACTCTTTACCATACTCCCGGTAAGAGTATAAGTGAGGGTAGACCCCAAGATGCTATACCACCGCTTACCACCTTCTCGGGGTAAGAGTATAAGTGAGGGTAGACCCCCGACGATATACCACCGTGGGACTTGGTGTTCATGTATGCCTATTGGTGTATTATTATACCTGGGTATCGGCGATGATGTGGGATTCCACGGGCAGGATATATATATATGTATTGTGTATGTGTACGCCGACAGTGAGGTGGGATGCCACGGGCGCGTCACATGGTTATATTTTACACTAATAGCTGTCGACAGTGATAGGGGATTCCACGGGCATGCTTTGATATTAGTGTGACTTGACCGCGTCCCAGATTGGGCCGGGTAGTATATGTGTCCCTCCGTAGTGGGCCGGACTATGTTATGAAAGATAAGTAAGTTATATGGTAATGAACTTAATGATTCTTTTTCTAAATAATGTACGTAAGAATGTGGCTATAACTTTTATTGGGAATGGAAAGGATAATAAGGTACGATTAAGTTCATAAGTGGTAATGACACGGCAGGATCTGGTATGTATTTTTATACTTGTCCTTGTCATTCTTTTGTACAGTTATGATTTGTTTACTGTCACGACCCGAACCCGGGCCCGTGACTGGTGCCTTACCCCGGGCACCCAAGTAGACATACATCAGAGTAATCAGCGGAACATAAAGACAATACATGAAACCAGTGTAATAAGACAGTGAAATAAGAAGACAGGCTAACCAAAAACGGTTACCTTGAGTATATATATAAATAGCAACTTTTTCAACATGAACAGTTTAATCCTTTTTACAAACCCTGCCCACAACAGTACTACAGACCTCTAAGAATGATACGACAACAATGGCGGACGGGCCCGCCAAACCCGAATGTAAACACTTACGGCATTGCGGACTATACCACCGATAAGCCTCGAGAAAGCGGAGCTTCCCAAACGCTGAAATCGTGACCACGAGCTAGGATCAACGGCGGTGTACCTCAACTGCGGCATGACGCGGCCCGAAGGAGGTCGATCTGGCAGTGCAGAGTATGTGAAATCGAAAATACATCACGTAAATGAAATCATAGCGATCATATAAAGCGGGAGACATGTATGATAACCAAACTACGATTTACAACAAAGCGATCATGTCAAGTTAGGGACTCACGCCTCAAGTCATCACTCAAGTATAACAATGGGTCTCGGGCCCACGACATCAATCATGCGTGGAATACCTTCCTCACCGCCGTGATCTATGATATATAAAAAAATACCAAGGAACACACATGAACACGGTCCCACTCGTGTCATAATAAAGCTATGCGGGGTAAGTGCGAAGGCATAGCCGACTACTAAAAACCCACGGTACCAACAAGGTCATGAATCAGATCATAAGATCTGTCTAGACCGTCACATGATCAAAGCGGCCACTTGCCGCGATATCGATGTGCGCGTCTAACCCTCGAACTCCGCGATTCCGCGTAGGCCAATCTCATCGGCCCGCATGAGGTATTCCCGCATCGAGGTAGCTACTCCCGGCATCGTCCCCGACTTCCGAGTCGCGTAGCCCTGAGACCGCATGCCCATAAAGGACGACGCTAACACGGAACTCGTAGCTCGCATAGGCCCCGGGACCCGCGTGAGGTATTCTCGAATCATGGTCCTGCATCACCGAGTCTACCCGCGTCGGAGGGCGGCTTAACCCGGAATCATCTCAAGAGATGAATGCCACAATACTATCATAACGGTGATAGTTAATAAGCACAATCAAGAAACCCCTTTACACCAACATCACAAGATACTAACACACGTAGCATCCTAACACGTTTACTTATCAAAGCAACAAGAAAGTATTACAAGGCTATCACAAACCAATACAATCAAGTTGTTCACACAAGGTACTTCCTACTATATGATCAACAAGATCGGGTTTTATCCCCAAAGTACTTCATACATTAACTCTTTAAAAGATCGTTACTTTCACAAAAGTCACACAATACAGTAGTATATGAAAATAGAGTGATTATCTTTTAAAGAAAATCAATTACTTCTCTTTGTAAAATCAAGTAGCAACATTCTTTTCCAATGTTCAAGTTTGCCTAATTTCCAATGTTCAAGTTTCTCATTTTTAGAAAGGTTTAGTAGTTCATAGTCTTATTCATTTAAGAATATAATTCTCCTTAAAACTATCGAGAAACATAAGTCTTATATGTGAGTAGGATATTCTTGTTTATAACAATCTTATTACAATGACCATGATCTAGGAAATATCATTTTGTCTCATCTTAGCTTCTATGCAGATGGAAGTTTCTCTGGTTTTAATAATACTTAATTAGTCAAAACATTTCCTTTTATTAACGCTGCGGTGGTTTGTCGATACACATTCGATTTCAAATCAAAAACATTCTTAAGCCGTTATACCTAACTTCCCATAAAGCTAGTATAACTCTTAAGTTTTTCAAAAACCAAGTATATTACTTCTTTCAAAATGATTCAAAATCTTTTGAAATACTTCAAGTTCTTTATTAACACATAACAAGCCGCTTATAGTTCAAATCGATTACCTTTTAAAGACCACAAGTATTTTCTTACCAACATAAAGTCGTTATAACCAACTTCCCATAAAGCGTTATAACACTTTATGTTTTAAATCAACCAAATACGTTTAGCACGTATGCGTCTACCGTACTACATAGTTCACACATATCATGCTAGAAGAGATAGGAAGAGGTTCACATACCTCGCGACGAGTATCGACTAATAGCAAAACGCTCAAGTACTTCCAACCGCGGCTACTCCTTAAGCCAAGTAGATCGCGCCACGTAGTACTTGACCTATAAGGCCACGCGCGCTTATTAGTGTTTAGATCCTTCCGTAGAACATTCTACGAAAATTCGTGACACCTCCCCCATGGCGTAAATCTCCTCCTCTATCGAGGCCGCTACCAAGCCAACCGGGGTTATACAACTAACCCTAACGGGTACAATTCTACTCACGGTACTACTACAAGTCTCATGTAATACAACCCTATGTAATTCTGATTCGTATTCTTCTTTAAATTCGGGCTTAAGTCGCAAGACATTGCTGTAAGTATTATTCGGGCTTAAGTCAAAAGACATTGCCGATAACTACGTTCAGTTCTATATATAGTATACTTCAACTATATATTCTACAATATGTAATTTCCAATTACAATAGAGGGACAAGATAATTACCTCGATAAGCCCATAATTATCCAAGTATAAAGTCGATCCTGGGCAATCGTTTAGCTCCAACCCGCTCCAAACAACCCTTAGAAGTTCTAACCAACTTCTACTTACTACTCCAACTAACCATGGAGATTTTCCTAGGGTTTCGGTTTTGTGACTGACGGGAAGTATAATAGTATTTCTGGGCTTTTGTATAGGTATAACCTTAGAATACTACAAGGTATAAGGCTAAGGTAATTTGAGCATTATAACAATACTTTTGAGAGTATTTCTACCAAGAGAGGGGTATTATACGAAAGCAACTAGGCTAGGGGTACCCACGCCACACTACTAGGAGGGGAAGGGCTCTCGGCCAAGGGGAGGGAGGCTCTCGGCCACTACACTACACAAAGGGGAGGAAGAAGCTTTCAAGACTTAAGAGATTTTGGATGAAGAAGTTCATCAAAGGGAGGGGTATTTATAGGTCAGTGAAGGCAACCAATGGCCAAGATTTGTAAGTGCTAGGCAAGTGTAAGGCCAAGATTAGGGCATGTGTACCTAGCCAACTTGCACACAAAATATCCTACCTACTACTTGACAAAACCAACCCCAATCGTCAAGCTTTTGCCCCAAGGTCCACCAATGAGAGGGTGCCAAGTGTCGCCTCTCGTTGGTCCAAAATGTTACGTCTCTCGGAAAAATCCGCAAAAATTAAAAATGACATAGCCGGAAATTCCCCTACGAAAGCTGTGAAAACGTTTCGTCGAAAAACGACTCTAACCCGGTGTTATGCACAAATAAAATTCGGCCAAGCACTTTAAGGCACAAACTCAAATTTTCTACGTACGTCCTTACGTACATACTGCAAATACGGGTATAACATTTCTTGACGTTATATTACATTTCCATATTGTACTGTTATGCGGCCCCGCCAGGCTGCGTTCATGCCGCGAGTTTAGGTACGATTGTGGATCCGCGAGCTTAGGATCCGGTTCAGCAAGTTGAGATGGCTCGGTGTTTGGAGTTGTCACGTTTATGTTTATTCGAAGTGCAGCGGGGCCTTGTCCCGCCACAGTTGTTATGTCAAAACTCTTAGAGGTCTGTAGTCACATATGGTGGGTCAGTTTGTAAAAAGAAAGGAGGCAACTGCTTCGGTTGTTTTTATATATGTTCAGGAAGGTAGCCCTATCGGCTAACCTGTTGTTTTACTTACGATGTTTTATTTTTAAGTTTCATGTATGTTCCGCTGATTTTCTCTGATGTTTACACAAGGGTGCCGGTGTAGAGGCGCGATCAGCGGCCGGGTCGGTCGTGACATAATCAATTGTGGCTAGATAACATGTTATATTAAACCACTTGGATTGAAAATAAATTGGAAGAAGAATTGGTATTGTTGCCCTAATTGCCGAATTGACATTGTAGTTTAGACTAGTTTGTTTTATTTTGTGGGGCAGAATTTTACATGTCTTGATTAAGTGTGTAATCCCCTATTGTTAACTACTTTGTTGGACCTTAAATGTGGTGTGTTTGGTTATTGAATTCGGCCTTGAAAAAGGTGGCAAAGTATGTAGAAACAAAGGAAGTGCTGTCCGATTTTCCGTAGAATTTAGTGACTTTGCACTTGGAATATTCTACGTTTGAAGTAAGAAGTTAATAGACGTACTATGGTCATTATAGGTTGACATACTACGTGCGCGGGTGGACTTAGCAAGTGGATTAAACCGAAGAGGTATGTGGAACTTTCTTATCTCTTGAGCATGAATAAGTTGTAAATGTATTTATGCGGTGACGTCTGAGATTTTGACAATCTAGGTCCATTTGATATCCTTGGCTTATTTTAAGAATGTCCAAGTTAATTGAGTTAGGGAATTAACTCACTTGTTTAAATATTAAGGATATCTTGGTTTTCAAAAGTTAAGAGACTTTAAGTATGTTGAAAGTATTATTGATACTTGTTTTGTTGGAAAGTTTAGGTTTCTTGGTTAATAAAGAAGTATGTAAGTTTCTAATGTATAAAGCTAGTATAACGGATTTATGGGAAGTTAGTTATAATAGCTTTATGGAAAGATAAAGAGTGGTTTACTCTAAGTAATTTAAGTATGTTAAATGACTTGAAATAACGAAAGGCAAATTGATTTAAAGGCATCAATTGCTTAGGGTTGTTTTTTTAAAAGAAAGAAGTCACTTGATTTAGAAGCCCGAAAATGTATTTTCTGAAAAGGTATTGTGACTTGTCTTAAAATGTAGTTATGACTTAATACTACGGTTATTAGTATCTTGGAAGTTTTATATGAAAATGAGTCATTTTTAAAGAATAGAAGTACGTAGTACTTTGGGTTAAACTCCCGGATTTATAATGTCATGTTAGTGCCTTAGGTAAACTAAAATGAGAGGGTATATGAATAAGACTAATAAGAAGTTAGGGGGATTACTTAACTTGCTTACTTATTGTATGATAAGCCGGTAGTACTTATGTTATGTATGATAGCCGTTTGAGTTAGGGTAAGAGTATGAATGAGGGGCAAGCCCCAAGATCGTCATACCACCTTCTTCAGGGTAAGAGTATATCTGAGGGGTAGCTCCCCAAGATAGTTATACCACCTGCTTTACCACCTTCTTGAGGTAGAGTATATCGAGGGTAGCTCCCAAGATAGTTATACCACCGCTTTACCACCTTCTTCAGGTAAGAGTATATCGAGGGTAGCTCACAAGATAGTTATCTTGTCACGACCGACCGGGCATGGCGGTGCCACTACAGGCACCCCTTTCGGTATACATCAGAGAATAGCAGCGGAACATACACAACTGTTAAAAGCTTAAACATAAAATAACAACAGGCTAGCCGATAAGGCCACCTTCCGTAAACTATACAAATAAAACAGTACATTTTTTTTCTTTACAACCCAAACCACACTGTGACTACAGACCTCTAAGAATAACAACTCTGGCGGGACAGGGCCCCGCCATACCCCTGAATGTACAACAACCGACAATACCAGGGATAAGCCTCCGGAATAAAGGAGATTCTCAGCGGTGAACAGTGATCCTAAGAGCGAGGATCGACAGCAGACTCTACTGCGGCGTGAACGGCCCAGAAGGAGAGTCGATGCAATGTACCAAATATGTGGCCGAAATCGTAATGAAATCATAAGTCTATAATAAAAGCGGAGACAGTATGATAACTCAATTAACGATACGGTGCCTTACTAACAATGAGAGTAACTAGGAGTATCGTCTGCATAAAAATAGGAAGTTCACGGTCAAGCGAGAACCATTCGTCGCGGTGTCATTAAGCAATCCTACTCGCGGGACTATTTCACGCGTAGGTCGTGCGGACCGCGCGTGAGGTATTCTCGCATAGTGTATCCGCCCGCGTGGGACTATTTCACCGCGTAAGCCCATAAGGACTCGCGTGAGGTATTCTCGCATCGTGGGTAGCAAATCCACGAAGCAGTGGTATAACTATCTTGGGGATTTACCCGCCAATTATACTCTTACCAGGCGGGTGGTATAACTATCTTGGGATTTACCCGCCGGATATACTCTTACCACGGAGAAGGTGGTATAACTATCTTGAGGATTTACCCGCCGGATATACTCTTACCCTATCTCAACTGCCATCATACATAACATAAGCCCTACCGACTTATCATACATAACGTAAGCACTACCTACATCATACAATAAATAAGCAAGTTAAGAAATCCCCCTAACTTCTTATTAGCCTTATTCATATACACTCTCATTTTAGTTTACTTAAGGCACTAACGTGTCATTATAAATCCGGGAGTTTAACCCAAAGTACTACGTACTTCTATTCTTTTAAAATGACTCATTTTCATATAAAACTTCCAATATACTAATAACCGTAGTATCAAGTCATAACTACATTTTAAGACAAGTCACAATACCTTTTTAGAAAAATACATTTTCGGGCTTCTAAATCAAGTGACTTCTTTCTTTTAAAACCTTAAGCAATTGATGCCTTTAAATCAATTTGCCTTTCGTTATTCCAAGTCATTTATCATACTTAAATTACTTAGAGTAAACCACTCTTTTTAACCTTCCATAAAGCTATTATAACCAACTTCCCATAAAGCCGTTATACTAGCTTTATACATTAGCAACTTACATACTTCTTTATAACCAAGAGACTTAAACTTTTCAACAAAACAAGTATCAATAATACTTTCAACATACTTAAAGTCTCTTAACTTTTGAAAACCAAGATATCCTTAATATTTAAACAAGTGAGTTAATTCCCTAACTCAATCAACTTGGACATTTCTTAAAATAAGCCAAGGATATCAAATAGGCCTAGATTGTCAAAATCTTGTACGTCTACCGTACTATACATTTACAACTTATTCATGCTCAAGAGATAAGAAAGTTCCACATTCCTCTTCAGTTTAATCCACTTGCTAAGTCCAATTCGTCGTACGTAGTATGTCAACCTATAATGACCATAGTACGTCTATTAACTCCTAGTTTCGAACATAGAATATTCCAAGTGCAAAGTCCCTAAATTCTACGGAAAATCGGACATCACTTCCTTTGTTTCTACATACTTTTCCACCTTTTTCAAGGCCGAATTCAATAACCAAACACGCCACATTTAAGGCCCAATCAATGCAATTAACAATAGGGGATTACACGCCTACTAGACGTGTAAAATTCCTCCCCACAAAAGATATTAAACTAATACAAACTACTAGTCCATTTCGGCCACATTGAGTACAATTACACCAATTCTTATCCAATTCCATTTCAATCCAAGTTGTTAGCATAACATGTTATAAGGCCACAATTGATTATAACAACTATAATCTTCAAGTAGCTAACATGCGACAATTCTAGTTAACGACCAAATTGTAATTCAATTTCAAATGACTAAACATGTCATTTTCGCATTTTGAGCTTCCAAATTTCCATAACAATTATCAATATTCATAACACAAATCACATGATCATTTCTAACTTATAACAACATGGAATCTTCAATTACAAAAGTAAGACGAAGATTATACCTCATTTAGCCCAATTTTGATCCAAGATTACAAGTCGATCCTTAGCAACTTTAGCACCTCTTTTTGACATTCCAATCCACTCCAAGCTACCCTTAGAAGCTTATGATGAACTTATCTTCAAGTTCCAACTTCAAAGTTGAAGAACTCCTTTAGTTTCCGCCTTGCGACTAACACGAAAACACAATTTTTCCGGGATCTTTCTATTGAGATACACTTACAATACCCTTAGGTACCTTGGTTTAAAGTGGGGAGCTTATTGGACAACAATTGAAAATTTTTCTTCAAACCCTATGCCTAAGCCGAGAGCTACTAGTGAAGAACACAAAATTCTTGAAATTTTCTCTAAGTATGGAAGCCTTGTCTTGCTACTAGTAAGCTTATATAACACAAGGAAGGGTTAAGATTAAAACAAATGGGTGGCTTGGATGCATTTCACAAGGATCAAGCCAAGTGGCCCTTTGACAAGTCAACAATGTCAAGCTATTAGTCTTTGCAAGACTTGGTCATTTAAATTATGGTCAAATGACCATCCTGTTATACCCCGTATTTTCCAGAGTATGTACGTGAAGACGTACGTATGAAAGTTTGAGCCTAAAGTTAGGCAAGATTCGAAATTTGTACACAACCCCCGAAAAGAATCGTTTTTCGACGAAACGTTTTACAAACTTTGCGAAGGGAAAATTCCGGCTATGTCATTTATAATTTTTGCGGATTTTTCCGAGAGATGAAATATTTTGGACCAACGGGAGGGTGACACTTGTCACCCTCAATGGACGGCAACATGGGCTTCCTTGGACGATTTTTTTGTGGCTTATGCTTAGTCAAGGTTAGGTAGGATATTTGTGGAGTAGATGGATAAGGTGTACTTGGGTAAATCTTGGCCCTACACTTGCATAGCACTTGGCTTCATCTTGGCCATTGGTTGGCCATTGCTTGACCTATAAATACCCCCCTTAGTTGATGAACTTCTTCATCCACAAAATGTTTTCTAAGTGTTAAAATCCTCCCCCCCTCTTAGTAAGAGCTCTCGTCCAAGCCCTCTCCCCCTCCCCCTTAGAGAGGCCCTCGGCCGAGAACCCCTCCCCCTTGCCTAGTTGGTTTCGAGAAATACACCCCCCCCTTGGTTGAGAAATACTTCTCCAAGTATTGTTATAATGCCCTAAATACCTTGGCCCAAATACCTTGTAGTATTCCCAAGGTTACCTCTATCTGAAAAGCCCGTAAATACTATTATACTTCCTTTAGCCACTAAACGAAACCCTAAGGAAAACCTTCATAGTCGGTTGAAGTGTTAAGTAGAAGTTAGTAGAACTTCTAAGGGTTGTTTGGAGCGGGTTGGAGCACCTGCAGTAGGAGCTAAACGTTGCTCGGGATCGACTTTAAACTTGGATAATTTTTGGCTTACCGGGTAAATAATCCTATCCTTCTATTGTAATTGGAAATTACATCGTAGTATTATTATAAATGAATATAAGATTCATAGAAGAGAATTGAACTGTAATAGAAGGATATTCTGTAAAAGACTTGAATCAAATCGCATCGGAAGAATATTAAAGTAGAAGATTAAATCAGTACTTACATAGGACCGTATTTCTGATGAACTTATAACCTTTATTGGTTGAATGTTCTGCGAGTAGCATGTACTACTTGGAAGGTGGACAAGGCTAGCCGGGTTATAGCCGTAGAGCGTTTTGCTTATAGTCGATAATCGTCGCGAGGTATGTGATTCTTCCTATACTCTTGAGCATGATGTTTTAAAATTATATATATATATAGTACGGTAGACGTACGTGTGCTAACTGAACGTAGTTGTACGGCAATGTCTTTTGACTTAAGCCTGAATAATAAGAATCTTGAAGTATTTCAAAAGAATTAAGAAACCTTTTTGAAAGAAGAGTAATACTTGGTTTTGAAAACATAAGAGTTATACTAGCTTTATGGGAAGTTAGGTATAACGTCTTAAGAGAGGTAAAGAAAATGGTTTACTGATTTTAGAAGTTAAGAGACTTGATCTTAAAAGATAAGAGACTTGACTTAATTGAATTAATATGAATGTTTGTGTGAAACCTCATTCGTGAGTAATAAGTACTTGGTTGTTAAAAGGAATAATGTTTTACCGATTTCGGAAATCAGAATAAGTATCGAACAAACCACAGCAACGCTAATAAAGGAAAATGTATTGACTAATAAAGTATTATTAAAACCAGTAGAAACCTCCATCTGCATAGAAGCTAAGATGAGACAAAATGATATTACATTTCCTAGATCATGGCTGCTTTAATAAGATTGTAATGAACAAGAATAACCTACTCACACATAAGACATATGTTTCTCAAATTGTTTTAAAGGATTAAAACTATGAACTACGAAACCTTTTCGAAAATGAGGAACTTGAGCATTTAAAATTAGGCAAACTTGAACGTTTGGAAAATAATGTTGTTACTTGATTTTACAAAGGGAAGTGTTTTGGTTTACTTAACAATGTTAGTCACTCTATTTTTATACTACGGGTATCGGGTGACCTTTGTAAAAGAAATGGATCTTTAAAAGGAATTTAACGTATGTAGTACCTTAGGGTTAAAACCCGGACTTTGACATAAAATGAAAGTACCTTGAGTTGTGTATAACTTGCCTATGCTTGTTGTTGTGAAACTTGCCTATGCTTATTGGGATAGCCTTGTTGTGCAAGAATTGTGTTTCTATACTACCGCGTCTCTCGATGGAGGGCCGGTTGACTTGTTGAGAACTTACTTGGACGTGCCGGCAGTGACGGAGAATTCCGCAGTGCGCTCGCGTTGATAGTGTTATTCCATGGACTAGCTCTCCATGAGGTTTTCTTGTTCGGCCTTGGTATCCGTGGTCGGCTTTCGTACTTGCCGCCTCGTGGTGATTCGGCCTTACACGGTAGTTAGCCCTCGTGACTTGCCCGTTCAGTGTAGTGACGAAGTCTCGTGATACGGCCTTGGTACCTGGTAGTTAGCCCTCGTACTTGCCCCGGTCAGCTACGTAACCGGCCTTGGTATCTGGTAGTCGGCTTTCGTACTTGCCCCGTGTCAGCTTCGTGGTTTGGTTGTATAGTATTGTTAGTACGGCTTTGGCATCAGGTAGGACTTGGTGTTCAGGTGTAATTCTTGGGGTTATCATATCATAGACTGCCGACAGTGAGGAAGGTATTCCACGGGCATGATTGATGTTGTGGGCGTGAGACCCATAATTATATTTGAGTAATGACTTGGAGGGCGTGAGTCCCTGACTTGATATAATTGTTATATGTGTGTACTGTAGTTTGGTTATCATACATGTCTCCTGCTTTATATAGACTATTATGATTTCATTTACAGTATTTTCAGTTTCACATACTTGGTACCTGTTGTCTTGACCTCGCTTGGGCTGCGTTCATGCCGCAGTAGGTACATCTTTGTCGATCCGCTTATAGGATCACATTTCAGCGTATTGGGAAGCTCGTTCCTTGGAGGCTTATCTTTTGGTATGTTACCACTGAGTGCAGAGGTTCTTGTACATTCGGGGTATGGCGGGGACTGTCGTCATAGTTGTTGTAAAAATCTTAGAGTGCATGCTTTGTTGTGGCGAGTCGTAAGGATTATGCTCGTTCAAATGTCAATATATATATATATATATATATATGCAGAAAGGTAACCGTTTTGGTTGGCCTATTTCCTTTTATCTTGATCCATATCTAATTGTATGTTTAAGTTTTTATTTCCGCTAGTTTTTCTCTAATGTTGTATCACTAGGGTGCCCGGGGTAAGGCACCAGTCACGGGCCCGGGTTCGGGTCGTGACAAAAGTGGTATCAGAGCAGTTAGTCCTCGGAAAGTGTCTACAGACCGTGTCTAGTAGAGTCTTGATTATCGATGTGTTGTGCACCACATCTATAATCAGGAGGCTGCAGGACATTTAGGATTGGTTTCCATTCTTCTCATTCTGAGATCGTGCCTTAGAGCTGTGTGATAAGTTGGACCCCTCTGACGTATCTCGTTTGTACCAGTTATGCCTCCGCGCAAGGCAACCGTGCCCGTAAGAGCAAGCGTGAGAGGAGGCTGCGAGTAAGCGTGGCGATCTCTGAGACCACGATGCACGAGCCTCCATCCGCGATGCGGAAGCGAGAGGAGATGGGTTACGGAGTTGGCGATTATTGGCGAGGTTGTGGCGAACTTGAGGATAAGTGGGCCAGCAGCAGTTCGATGCACCAATGGTTCACCCTAGATCGAGATAGTTTGAGGCTACGGGATTTTACGAGTTGTAGCCCGCGAGTTTTCTGGTCGAGGCACGAGGATGATCGCAGGAGTTCATCCGAAGCGATTCTGGATCATGAGAGTGATCAAGGCATCGGAGACCGAGTCAGTGGTCCTGGGTTCGCATCGGCTGCGTGATACTGCAGTTGACTGGTTTGATTCATGGGACCTGTCCCGGGGAGAGCACATACTTCCAGCCGTATGGAACGAGTTCTCAGAGGCATTTCTTGCGCATTTCTTGCCTCCACAGGCGAGGAGGGCTCGGGTAAGCAATTTTTGGTGTTGAGGCGAAGCGGGCGTGCGGTTCGGAGTACAATGAGTTTGACTCATTGGCTCGGTATGTCCCGCGTTAGTAGCGATATGGAGGGCGAGTGCACCACTACGTCACGGGCTCGATGACTACTTGGCGAGGCTTGTTCGGGTGTAGCTCTTCACCGGCATGGACATTGCCCGCATGCGAGCTTATGCACTTGGATGTGAGGCGGAGAGGTCGGCGGAATGACGAATCAGCGAGAAGAGGCGAGCAGCGGGGTCCTTTGATAACTTCGAGGCGGACCGCCAAGCCAGTGACTAGTTATGTACCTCCGCCCGATGCAGTGGTCCTCCACGCCGGGACGCCGGGATATTCGGGAGCGGTCGGGGCTCCTGTGTTTCAGATTTTCGGAGTAGGAGTGCTCGCGGATGAGGTCGCCCTTGTCTCGGTGTGGCGTTGTGGAAAACTTCATAAGGAGAGTGTCGTACTAACTGGGGATTGTTATTCTTGCGGCAACGGGGCCATCTGGCGAGAAGGCTGTCGGACCGGTAGCACTGGTAGGATAGCCTGCACTACGAGATCGATTGCGGGTTCTTCACCTTCCATAGCTAGGCGGGATGTTCATGCGTGGCGGTACGGTAGAGGTCGCGGTAGAAGTTCCCAGTTTTAGCGGTCCTTTGAACCGCCTATTTCAGGTATATCCTTAACCCTCTAGAGATTTGTATGTATTGATGATATGTTTAGTGTTATGTTCGGATAGCTTTGTGCTAAAATGTGATTTAGAAGCCTGGTTAGCGAAAAGGGTAAGCCTGGGGGTGAGAAAATGATGAACCTTAGAATATTACAGTTGAGACCTTAGATGTAAGGCCGTCTTGAGTACAAGATTTTGCGGGTGATCTCTGTCAGAATGTATAAGTATACGTGGAGTAATTGTGGGAAAATTCCTTGGGTGGTGTAAAATGGAAGTGGTAGCTTTCATGACCTGTGTAGGTAAGATTGTTCCGGATCGGGGAACAAGAGCTTGATGCGTTAAGTGGGTCGGGTTGGGGCCATGTTGCGGGTCAACCCGTAGCCCGGTTTGGGGTTGGGTCAGTTCGAGGTGGTCCCGCCAGGTGGTAGGATCACGAGGGTGCTAGGCCCAAGTTTAGGTAACCATCGTATGAATTCGTGGATGTGTTCGACCAAAAATCGGTTCGTGAAGGCCGGGGATGACCTTAGAGGAAAGTGAATCTAGTAAGATGACCAAGTTTGGAGGTAGTGACTCCAAAGTTTCGGCAACAGAAGCGTTGACTGAAGTATGGTACGTGTACTAGGAAGAGTTCGAGTGTTCGAGAAGGGTACGATGAGAAAGGAAAGAAGTGAACTTGTGCCGAAAGATGGAAGTAATCATTTTAGTGAAATGAATGTGCGAAGGGAGTATCCTTTGGACCAGAAGCGAGAGTTGGTACTGTTTTGCATCGTCGAGGTGATTCCTCGTTGGCTTGGATTTAAGTATTTGCGCGCGTGTTATTCTGTGACCATGTGCGGCATTTGCAAACTGGTTAAGCTATGAGGAACTTGATCGTTATCTGTCTTGAGAAGGAACATTCGGGACGAATGTTTCTAAGGAGGGGAGAATGTTATACCCCGTATTTTCCAGAGTATGTACGTGAAGACGTACGTACGAAAGTTTGAGCCTAAAGTTAGGCAAGATTCGAAATTTGTACACAACCCCCGAAAAGAATCGTTTTCCGACGAAACGTTTTACAAACTTTGCGAAGGGAAAATTCCGGCTATGTCATTTATAATTTTTGCGGATTTTTCCGAGAGATGAAATATTTTGGACCAACGGGAGGGTGACACTTGTCACCCTCAATGGACGGCAACATGGGCTTCCTTGGACGATTTTTTTGTGGCTTTTGCTTAGTCAAGGTTAGGTAGGATATTTGTGGAGTAGATGGATAAGGTGTACTTGGGTAAATCTTGGCCCTACACTTGCATAGCACTTGGCTTCATCTTGGCCATTGGTTGGCCATTGCTTGACCTATAAATACCCCCCTTAGTTGATGAACTTCTTCATCCACAAAATGTTTTCTAAGTGTTAAAATCCTCCCCCCCCCTCTTAGTAAGAGCTCTCGTCCAAGCCCTCTCCCCCTCCCCTTAGAGGCCCTCGTGAGAACCCTCCCTTGCCTAGTTGGTTTAGAAATACACCCCCCCTTGGTTGAGAAATACTTCCCCAAGTATTGTTATAATACCCTAAATACCTTGGCCCAAATACCTTGTAGTATTCCCAAGGTTACCTCTATCTGAAAGCCGGAAATACTATTATACTTCCTTTAGCCACTAAACGAAACCCTAAGGAAAACCTTCATAGTCGGTTGAAGTGTTAAGTAGAAGTTGCGTAGAACTTCTAAGGGTTGTTTGGAGCGGGTTGGAGCACCCGGAGTAGGAGCTAAACGTTGCTCAGGATCGACTTTAAACTTGGATAATTTTGGGCTTACCGAGGTAAATAATCCTATCCTTCTTTTGTAATTGGAAATTACATACTGTAGTATTATTAGAAATGAAGAGACGATTCATAGAAGAGAATTGAACTGTAATAGAATGATATTACGAAAAAGTCTTGAATCAAATCGCATCGTAAGAATATTAAAGTAGAAGATTAAAGCGTACTTACATAGATTGTATTCTGATGAGACTAATAACCTTTATTGGTTGAATGTTCTGCGAGTAGCATGTACTACTTGGAAGGTGGACAAGGCTAGCCGGGTTATAGCCGTGGAGCGTTTTGCTTATAGTCGATAATCGTCGCGAGGTATGTGATTCTTCCTATACTCTTGAGCATGATGTTTTAAAATTATATATATATATATATATATAGTACGGTAGACGTACGTGTGCTAACTGAACGTAGTTGTACGGCAATGTCTTTTGACTTAAGCCTGAATAATAAGAATCTTGAAGTATTTCAAAAGAATTAAGAAACATTTTTGAAAGAAGAGTAATACTTGGTTTTGAAAACATAAGAGTTATACTAGCTTTATGGGAAGTTGGGTATAACGACTTAAGAGTAATAAAATGAATGGTTTATTGATTTTAAAAGTTAAGAGACTCGATCTCAAAAGATAAGAGACTTGACTTAATTGAATTAATATGAATGTTTGTGTGAAACCTCATTCGTGAGTAATAAGTACTTGGTTGTTAAAAGGAATAATGTTTTACCGATTTCGGAAATCAGAATAAGTATCGAACAAACCACAACAGCGCTAATAAAGGAAAATGTATTGACTAATAAAGTATTATTAAAACCAGTAGAAACCTCCATCTGCATAGAAGCTAAGATGAGACAAAATGATATTACATTTCCTAGATCATGGCTGCTTTAATAAGATTGTTATGAACAAGAATAACCTACTCACACATAAGGCATATGTTTCTCAAATTGTTTTAAAGGATTAAAACTATGAACTACGAAACCTTTTCGAAAATGAGGAACTTGAGCATTTGAAATTAGGCAAACTTGAACGTTTGGAAAATAATGTTGTTACTTGATTTTACAAAGGGAAGTGTTTTGGTTTACTTAACAATGTTAGTCACTCTATTTTTATACTACGGGTATCGGGTGACCTTTGTAAAAGAAATTGATCTTTAAAAGGAATTTAACGTACGTAGTACCTTAGGGTTAAAACCCGGACTTTGACATAAAATGAAAGTACCTTGAGTTGTGTATAACTTGCCTATGCTTGTTGTTGTGAAACTTGCCTATGCTTATTGTGATAGCCTTGTTGTGCAAGAATTGTGTTTCTATACTATCGCGTCTCTCGATGGAGGGACGGTTGACTTGTTGAGAACTTACTTGGACGTGCCGACAGTGACGGAGAATTCCACGGGTACGCTCCTGTTGATAGTGTTATTCCATGGACTAGCTCTCCATGATGTTTTACTGTTCGGCCTTGGTATCTGGTGGTCGGATTTCGTACTTGCCCCGTCTCGTGGCTGATTCGGCCTTGGTACCTGGTAGTTAGCCCTCGCACTTGCCCCGTTCAGTGTAGTGACGAAGTCTCGTGATCTGACGCCCAGTACTGTAGTTAGCCCTCGTACTTGCCCGCCACCACGTGACCGACCTTGGTATCTGGTAGTCGGCTTCGTACTTGCCTGTGTCGCCGTGGTTTGGTTGTATAGTATTGTTAGTACGGTTGGCATCGTAGGACTTGGTGTTCGTGTGTACTTGGGGTTATCATATCATAAACTGCCGGCAGTGAGGAAGGTATTCCACGGGCATGATTTATGTTGTGGGCGTGAGACCCATAATTATATTTGAGTAATGACTTGGAGGGCGTGAGTCCCTGACTTGATATAACTGTTATATGTGTGTACTGTAGTTTGGTTATCATACATGTCTCCTGCTTTATATAGACTATTATGATTTCATTTACAGTATTTTCAGTTTCACATACTTGGTACTTGTTGTACTGACCTCCTTCGGGGGGCTGCGTTCATGCCGCATGTAGAGGTACATCAGTTGTCGATCCCCGCTTATAGGATCACATTTCAGCGTATTGGGAAGCTCCGTTCCTTCGGAGGCTTATCTTTTGGTATGTTACCACAGTCCAGGTTCTTGTACATTCGGGGTATGGCGTGGCCTGTCGTCATAGTTGTTGTAAAAATCTTAGAGTGCATGCTTTGTTGTGGCGAGTCGTAAGGATTATGCTCGCTCAAATGTCGATGTATATATATATATGCAGAAAGGCTACCGTTTTGGTTGGCCTCTTTCCTTTTATCTTGATCCATATCTAATTGTATGTTTAAGTTTTTATTTCCGCTGGTTTTTCTCTGATGTTGTATCACTAGGGTGCCCGGGGTAAGGCACCAGTCACGGGCCCGGGTTCGGGTCGTGACACATCCTATCCATGTATTTTCGTCCAAGACCAAGTAAGGGGCGGGGGGGGGGGGGGTGACACGTGTCTCCCTCCCGTTCGTCGCAATATTTCGTTTTCCGACAAATTCCAAAATTCCGATAAATTTTTACTTGTCTCAAATCTTAACATTTTTGAGTTCTTATGAACATATCCTGGAATTTCCGGGGTGTAACATTCTTCCCCCCTTAGAAACATTTGTCCTCGAATGTTCTTTTGGGAGTCAAACTTAAAGATATCCATAACGTCTCCTTACAACCCCTACATACCAATAATGCCACACGTGGCCACATAACAATGCTCGTACTAAAATGTCAAGTTGAACCCCATGTGTCAACGTCGGTTATTTGCATAAAGCTTCTGCTGACTCTAAGCTTACTAATAATCTTTCCTAGATAAGCTTCACTTTATCCACAGCGTTGAAACGAGTCTGGACCAAATAACTGAACCTCGCCTATGTCGAACCATCCAACCGACGATCTACACTTTCTTACATACAAGGCCTCATACATGGCCATCTGAATACTGGAAGGGTATCTGTTATCGTACGTAACACAACAAGAGACAATTAACCCTCCCGGCTATATCTGAAATCAAGAACACAGGCCCGCAACCTATCCTCAAATGCCTGGATAGTACGCTCTGCCTGTCTGTCGGCCTGAGGGTGTAATGCAACACTGAGACTCACATGTGTCCCTAAAACCCTTCTAAAAAACCTCCAGAAATTATCTGTAATCGAGCTCATCTGTCTGACATCATAAACGTAGGGACCCCGTGTAGTCTCACAATCCCCCTGCTATACAAGCTAGCATAATCCTCAGCCGAGTAAGTGGTCCCAATCCGGAAGAACACGACCGGTTTCGCCAGCCTATTTACCATGACCCACAGGGAGTCGCACTTCCTCTGAGTACGATGCCACCCTATCACAAGATCTATTTTAATTACCTCCCACATCTAAGTCGGGATCTAAATCGCCTGCAATAGCCCACCGGGCTTCTGGTGCTCAACCATGACCTGCTGCTAACTCGGACACTAAGTAGTAAACTCCGCTATGTCCCTTTTCCGGTCATCTTACCCATACATACATTTGAGGTCACGACACAACTTAGTCGACCCCGAACAATTAGAACAATAAGCACTGTATGCCTCTCCTAAAACCTGCTGACTAGTCCTGCAGTATCGGGTACACGCAATCTATCCTCATCTCACAGCACCCCATCCGGTGTTACTCAAACAAGCTCTTCTCTTCTCGGAGAGCTGTATCTCGATACCGTATCATCACTAGATCCTCATATTGTCGCCTCTTTACCTCCTCAACGACGGAAGACTCGACAACCTCTCGGATCTAAACTTCATTAACCTTGGAAACAAATAATCGGACCCCCCGGCTCGTTAGCTAACGAATCTCACGGACCACGTCCTGTCTAGCTGGCTGCCCATCTGACAGACTACCCATAGACCCACGACTAAGAGTATCTGTCACTGTCTTGGCTTTCCCCGGATGATATAGGATATCCTTAATCTCACTTATGGTTCCTGTTTCCCTTTCTGTTGCAACCAAACTTGATCACTAAACTTAGACTTAATTCCTTTGCTTGCCTCATGGCTAAGACTTACTGTCAATCACAATTTAGGGGGGGGGGGGGATTTCCTTGATCTCGTAAAGTAGTAACCCGATTTTCCTTTCCCAGTTTGTAGAGCCTACAGCTAGGTGTTACCACATTTCCTCGAAATGTTCTTACTTCCCATTATTTACTAATGGTCTTTACACTGGTCTGGGGTAGTCATATCTCGTGCAACTTACATAACCAAAGTCGTATTCTTCTTTATCATTCTGGCCATATCCTTACCTTAGGCTTATTATTAGCAAAAGTATGTCTATCTTGATTCATAATCGTACAGTTTCATACGAGCGTACAACCTGCATTTATATCTTTACGATACTCCCCTGACCAATTCATACGTCGTTCTTAATTTCCCCAACACAACATTTTTCCCATGGTTATCCACAATTGTAACCTATGGCATGACGATACTGAAGACTTTACCAGTCTCATATCCTTAGTCTAACAACATGGGTACACACAACCCCATAATACGTAAATCTGTCCTTTTACGTAGGGGAGAGAACTTATCTCCCTTACTTAAACTTCCCTTGGAGTCACAACCCTAATCACAGGGTCCTCTCGCGGTCCAGTAAATATCTAATCATCACGCACCGCCTTAAAGTCATGTAGATTTTCAAAGCCTACCAAAGATGCCCTCAGCTTTCCGCCGGCAGCACTCGTACTTATTTATTCATGCCTTGCACACTTTCCTGAAATTATCCGGAAGGTCGTGGCCCTGACCGCCACACCAAACCGACTCCAAGTACCTCCAAGGGCACTTAACATAAATTCCTTCAAATTCAATTATTACTTACTTTCTGCGTCAATTTACCTCAAGTGAACAAGTCACACAGACCTAAAAAGAAAAACAATGATACCAAAGAAGGAAGGATAATTCACTGGTTACTACCACTTCTCTTCCTTTCCACCCAATAACCGGCTTACCGGGAACTGGTACCAAATCAATCTCTCTTCTGTAGTCCACGTTGGCATAACAAGAGGCCAACTAGTTCGTACTCATAATGACCTCAATGTCTGTCATAACAGCTCTGCTAGGTCTGCTAGGGTCCAACGACTGTATCGTTACCGGTAATTATCTACCCGCTCAGCTACCACCCAACATTCACGGGTGTAGTCACCACGAAAGGTCCTCATGGATTCAGGCTCCATTTCTTTACACTTGGTTGCTCTCTTTTTCACTGGTCGTACTCTTTCCGTACTTCCAAACTTATACTAGCATACGTACATAAATTCCATACTAACTCTGGCCTCCACTCTTGGAGTTACTAAATTAAACAATATAAGGCCATTTCCGGCTCTCACAACCTGGTTCCGGTGGAACACGTCCACGAACCCGTAAGATGATTAACTAAACTTGGGCCTTGCACCCTCGTGACCTTGTCACGTAGCGGGACTACTATCAACTGATCCCGTTTCATTTCAAGCTATGGGGCGACCCTTAATAGGTCCCCAACCCGACTCGGCGTCGTATTTAACTCTTTTCCTTGGTCTGTCTTAACTTTTACTACCCGAGAAGGCCTTATATACCTAAGGTCTCGGTGGTTATCACATTCTTAGGCTCGCAATTTCCATGCTCCATGCCTACCTTATCCGTCCCCCCGTAAACGAGTACAAAACTTATCGTAATACTATAATCGTGTTGTCTTGACCACAACGACCATACTTACTCCATACGGATCTCACCCGTACCATTCTCGAAATCCTACTACGTAGCTTAACCTATTAACATAGTCTTCCATTTAGTCCCTTAATTATAACCTCTTAAGGGTCCATTACATTCTCACGCAACTCATCATCGCCTAATTATCTCAAATTAGCACGTAAAACTTTGATGAGAGTTCCTTAACTGTTCATACCTTCCCGGTATTTTTAGTCCTTACCAAGTCCTGGTAATCTAAAATCATTCTAGGCAACACGCGTCTGACCCTCATACATAAATCTGTATAGTTGTATGTTACAATACCAACTACACACATTACCAACCTGGATACGCAATCCACATAATCTTTCCTGGGTCACTGCTGCCTTTCTCGTAGTTGCAAACAATCATAACTTGTTAGGGAGAGACGACCCTAACCATACAGCTCTATCGCACGATCTCAGAGTGAGAAGAATGGAAACCAATCCTAAATGTCCTGCAGCCTCCTGATTATAGATGTGGTGCACAACACACCGATAATCAAGACTCTACTAGACACGGTCTGTAGACACTTTCCGAGGACTAACTGCTTTGATACCACTTTTGTCACGACCCGACCCCGAGCCCGCGACTGGTGCCCTACCTGGGCACCCCTTTCGGTATACATCAGAGAATAGCAGCGGAACATACACAACTTATAAAATGTAAGAAAGTGTAGATCGCCGGTTGGATGGTTCGACATAGGCGAGGTTCAGTTATTTGGTCCAGACTCGTTTCATCGGGCTGTGGATAAGGTGAAGCTTATCTGGGAAAGCATCAGCCGTTTTATTGCGTCTATTGTACGGAAGGTGACCTTATCGGCTAGCCTGTTGTTACTTTATGTTTAAGCATTTTATAAGTTGTGTATGTTTGCTGTTATTCTCTGATGTATACCGAAAGGGGTGCCCAGGTAGGGCACCAGTCGCGGGCCCGGGGTCGGGTCGTGACAAAAACCCTAAGCCTAGATGAAATTTTGGAAAGGCGACAAGAAGGAAATATGTTGGCAAGCTTGTAGAGGGTTCGTGTGGGTGATTTTAAGGTGAAGAAGAATTGCGGAAAAAGGGCTAAAGTGGGCGAGTTGTTGGACTGTTTTGGGCTTATCAAGGTAACAATCTTGACATCTTAGTGATTAAAAATTTCATGTTGTTGTAGTTATACATGTTAACAAGCATGAGAAATATGTATTGGAGTTTTATAATTGTTATGGATGTTGGAAGCCTAAATCCGAAAATGACCTTGTTAGCCCTTGAGATTGAAATACAATTTGGTCGATAGTTACAATCGTCGCATGTTAAGAAAGAAAGGATTTGTAGTTGTTATAATTGTTATAGGGTATATAACATATTAGAATAACAACTTGGATTGAAAAAATAATTGAAAGGAAATTGATATTATTGCGGCATTGATTGTAGCCGAGAAAAGCTTAAGTTGTTGGATAGTTTTTATATTAATTATGGGGCAGAATTTTACACATCCGGTTAGGCGTGTAATCCCCTTTGAATTGCTGAATTTATGAGCTTTTTATGTGGCATTTGGTTATTGATTTTCGGGCCTTGAAAAAGGTGGAAAAGTACGTAGAAACAAAGGAAGTGCTGCCCGATTTTCCGTAGAATTAAGAGTCCTTATACTTAGGAATATTCTACGTTGAAAGCTAGTAATTAATGGACGTATTATGGTCATTATAGGTTGACATTCTACGTGCGGCATATTCAAGTTAGCAAGTGGATTAAGCCGAAGAGGTATGTGGAAACTTTCTTATCTCTTAAGCATGAGTAGTTGTAAATGTATAGTACGGTAGACGTACGAGATTTAAATGAACTTAGTTTTATTTGATATCCTTGACTTGTTTTAAGAATGTCCAAGTTGGTTGAGTTAGGGAATTAACTCACTTGTTTTTAAAGATTAAGGATATCTTAGTTTCTAAAGTTAAGAGACTTGAAGTATTTTGAAAGTATATGATACTTGTTTTGTTTTGAAAGTATAAGTCTCTTGGATATAAAGAAGAATGTAATTGCCTAAAGTATAAAGTTAGTATAACGACTTTATGAGAAGTTGGTTATAATAGCTTTATGGAAAGATGAAAGAGTGGTTTACTCTAGTAATGTAAATAATGATAAATGACTTGAAATGAAGAAAGACAAATTGATTTGAAGGCATCAATTGCTTAAGGTTTTAAAGAAAGAAGTCACTTGATTTAGAAGCCTTTAAATGTAGTTCTAAAAGGTATTGTGACTTGTTTTGAAAAGTAGATATGACTTGATACTATGGTTATTAGTATCTTGAAAGTTTTATATGAAAAAGAGTCATTTAAAAGAATAGAAGTACGTAGTACTTTGGGTTAAATTCCCGGATTTTATAATGACATGATAGTGCCTTAAGTAAACTAAAATGAAAGTGTATATGAACAAAGCTAATAAGAAGTTAGGGGATTTCTTAACTTGCTTATGTTATGTATGATAAGCCGGTAGTGCTTATGTTATGTATGATAAGTCGGTAGTGCTTATGTTATGTATGATAGTTGGTCGTGCTAGGTTATGTTATTCTTGCGAGGTAAACCCCCGGGTTACTACTTATTCCATGGATTTGCTACCCATGATGCGAGTGCGGCGTTTGTACTCATTGCGGGCCCACCGGGCCCATGCAGGTGAAATAGTCCTATGCGGGTGAAATAGTCCCATGCGAGGCGGATGACCTCATTGCGGGTCCACAGGACCTATTGTTACACCCCGTAGTTCCAGAGTATGTATATGAGGACGTACGTACGAGAATACGACACAAAAATTGGAAAGGAAGAAAGATGTGATTTTTCGACGGAAAAGTTTCCGGATTTTGTGAAGGAAATAGGTTCGTTAAAGGGAATTGGATTCCCAGATTTGGTATTTGGACTTTTTAGAATATTTGAGTATTATGAAATTTTATTTCCGAAATTGGTCACGTGGGGCCCATGGGAAAATTTATGATTTTGTGGGGCCCACTTTATTTTCGGATTTTTGGCATTACGGATATTTTCGGAAGATGAAATATTTTGGACGAGTAGGGGGCGACATGTGTCACCCCCGTGTGTCCATGTTGGCCGAATTGGAGAAGGGCAAGTGAACGTTTTTTTAGGTGGACAAGTGGCCCATTTTTGTGGTGGCCACTTGTCCCATTTTTGTGGTGAACACTTGGTTGGCCAACTACCCACACACATGTACCCATCCTCACCACCCACTTGCATTAATCTTGACCCTTGATTCTTCTATATATACCCCCTTAGGTTGAAGACAATTTTCATCCCACACTTAAGCTTCCAAGGCAAAATACTCCCCTCCCCTTTGTAGTTGTTTTCGTCCCCCTTCCCCCACTTGAGTAGAAAATA
Organism: Przewalskia tangutica; assembly: GCA_029844215.1. Classification (NCBI taxonomy): domain Eukaryota; kingdom Viridiplantae; phylum Streptophyta; class Magnoliopsida; order Solanales; family Solanaceae; genus Przewalskia; species Przewalskia tangutica. The sequence continues at coordinate 117,938,752 of CM056722.1, forward strand.
CTTTGGGTATTATTGTATAATCCCAAATACCTTGGCCTAGTATCCCTAGTAGTATTCAAAGTTATTTCAATACTAGGGCAGGAAATACTACTTTATTCAATAGTCGAAAATGAAACCCTAGAAAATCTTCATAAGCTTGGTTGAAGTGTTAAGAGAAGTTGTTTAGAAACTTCTAAGGGTTTCTTGGGCGGGTTGGAACGTAAGGAATCGAGCTAAACGTTGCTCAGGATCGACTTATAAACTTGGATAATTTTGGGCTTATCGAGGTAATGATCTTTGTCCCCCTATTGTAATTGGATATTACATGTTGTAGTAAAGTATAGTTGAGTATACTATATGTAGAATGAATATGGATAAGAATTGAACTGTAATTACATAGAATTTGTATTCTGATGAGACTTGTAGTATTATTGTGGAGTAGAATTGTACACGTCCAGGTTAGGCGTGTAACCCACAGGATTGTTGGTTTGGTAGCAGCCTCGTTAGAGAGGAGATTTATGTGGTTGCGGGGAGGTCTTTGCCGAATTTTCCGTAGAATAAGGAATTTTGTATCTAGAATTATTCTACGAAGAGATCTAGAGGTTGATAGAGGTTTTGTGGCCTGTTTAGGTTGAAGTACTACGAGTAGCGTATTCTACTTGAAGGGTGGAAAAGGCGAGCAAGGTTAGAAATGCGTGGAGCGTTTTGCTAATTGTCGATAATCGTCGCGAGGTATGTGAACCTCTTCCTATATTTTCTAGCATGATTGTTGTGAACTATGTAGTACGGTAGACGTACATGTTCTAAGTGAATTTGGTTGGTTTACTGATTTTAAAAGATAAAGGACTTGACTTATATTTGACTTGATATGATATATGAAGAACTCGAATTGTGTAGAAAGTTGTGAAACCTCATTCGCGAGTAATGCGTATTTGGTCTTTAAAAGGAACTTGATTTCTAAAAGAAAAGAGACTTGAGGAATCGAAGAGTTTTGGTTTAAAGAGAGACATGGTTTTGTCTTAAATTGGTTTAAAACATAAAGTGTTATAACAGCTTTATGGGAAGTTAGTTATAACGACTTTATGAAAGCAAAAGAATGGTTTTATCATTGGTTTTAAAATGGTAACTTGATTTAAGTATAGGTTACTTGTTTTGAAAAGAGTAAGTATTTGAGTTTTAAAGAGTATACTTGATGTTGTTTTAAAAGAAAGGCACTTGGTTTAAAAAGTATAGAGTACTTGATTTTAAAAGTCTTGTAAAGGTTTTCTGAAAGTAAAGTAATTTGGTTTGAAAAGGAAATGTGTTTTTGATACTACGAGTATTAGTATCTTTTACGTAAAAAGAGGTCTTTTTGAAAGAATGAAAGTAGGTATTATTTTTGGGTTTGAAACCCGTATTGTTGACATAAAATGAAAGTACCTTAAGTTGTGTGTAACTTGCCTATGTTTGCGTGTGATAGCCTTGTCGTGCTAGTATTGTATTTCTATACCACCGCATCTCTCGATGGAGGGTCGGCTGATTTGTTATGATCTTACTTGGACGTACCGGCAGTGACGGAGGATTCCACGGGTGCGCTCCTGTTGATAGAGTTATTCCATGGACTAGCTCTCCGCGAGGTTTTCTTGATTCGGCCTTGGTATCCGTGGTTGGCTTCGTACTTGCCGTCTCGTGGTGATTCGGCCTTGGTACACAGTAGTTAGCGCACTTGCCCGTTCGGTTTAGTAGCGAAGTCTCGTGATCTGACCTTGGTATCCGTAGTTAGCCCTCGTGCTTGCCCGGTCGACTCGTGACACGGCTTTGGTATATGGTAGTTGGCTTTCGTACTTTCCCCGTATCAGCTTCGTGGCGAAGTATCGTGATACGACCTTGGTATCTGGTAGTTAGCCCTCGTACTTGCCCCGGTCAGCTACGTGACACGGCTTTGGTATCCGTAGTTGGCTTTCGTACTTGCCGTGACGCCTTCGTGGTTTGGTTGTATAGTATTGTTGCACGGCTTTGGTATCCGTAGTTGGTTTCGTACTTGCCCCGGTCAGTTGATGATGCGGCTTTGGTATCTGGTAGTTAGCCTTCGTACTTGCCCCGTACGGTTTTATAACACAGGTGGGACCTGGTGTTCATGTGTACTCCTTGGTGTTGTTATATCATAGACCGGCAGTGAGGAAGGTATTCCACGGGCATGATTGATGTTGTGGGCGTGAGACCCATTGTTATATTTGAGTGATGACTTTGAGGCGTGAGTCCACGACTTGACATATTTGCTACATATTATATGCTTGTAGTTTGGTTATCATATATATCTCTATTTTATATAGACTACTATGATTTCATTCTGATATTTTGATTTCACATACTTGGTACTGTTATCGACCTCCTTGAGGCTGCGTTCATGCCGCAGTGGTAGGTACACCGGTTGTTGACCTCGCTCATAGGATCACGATTCGGCGTTTGGGAAGCTCGTTTCTCCGAGGCTTATCTTTGGTATAGTCACTGTCGTTGTAGTGCTTACATTCGGGGTATGGCGGGCCTGTCCGTCATAGTTGTTATAAAATTCATGAAGTGCATGTAATCTTGTTGTGGCGGGGGTTTGTAAAAGGGATTTAAGCGCTCGGTATATATATATGCAGAAAGGTAACTGCTTTGGTTAGCTTTGTTTTCTTATTTTATCTTATTTCATGTTTAAGTTTTTATTTCCGCTGATTTTCTCGATGTTGTATCACTAGGGTGCGGGTAAGGCACGATCGCGGGCAAGATCGTCGTGACAAAAGTGGTATCGAGCGATTAGTCATCGGAAAGTGTCTACTGCATCGTGTCTAGTAGAGTCTTGATTATCGGTGTGTCGTGCACACATCTATAATCGAGGAGCGTCGCAGGATATTTAGGATTGGTTTCCATTCTTCTCACTCGAGATCGTCCCTAGAGCCGTGTTATAAGTTGGACTCCTCCGACATATTCTTTTCACCGTTATGCCTCTACGCAGCAACTGTGAGCCCGGGAGGCAAGCGGCAGAGGAGGCTGAGTAGAGCACGAGGGTTACTGAGCCTGAGGCCCGGTCATTATCCGAGGCGTGCATTCAGGAGTTCTGCGCGCGCTAGCCCCGTGAGAGTTTAGAGCGATAGCGTAGCTACGAGACCACGATACCGAGCCTCGATTTCACGACCGAGCCGAGATATGAGTTACAAGAAATGGCCCGATTACTAGCTAGGCTTGTGGCTAGGAATGAGGACGACGAAAGTCGGAGGTTCGGCGATACAGATGGTTCACCCTAGATCCGATAGTTGAGATTTGGGACTTCTTGAGTTGCGATCCACGAGTTCTATGGATCTAGAACCGAGAAGATCATCGGAGTTTATTCGACGATTCTGCGGATCATGAAAGTGATCAAGACCTCGAGGCATTTCTTACACAACTTGCCCTCGCGGATGAGAGAGCTCGGGCGAGATAGATTTATGAGGTTGAGGCGAGCAGGCGGGCGGTTCGAGAATACTGATATAGAGTTTGACTTATTGGCTCGTTATGTCCCACGTTAGTGCGGACATGTGAGGAGAGAATGTCCTAGTAGGAGGATACATGTGGGATGACTTAGCCTACAGTCGATTGAGGATTGATGGTTCGGAGAGGAAGGGGTGTTAGCGGAGGAGGCCACCCCACCTCGGTATGGCGTTGCGGTAGGTGTTCTTACGGGAGTGTCGTACTACTTAGATATCTTGTTAGGCTTGCGGCGGCAGGCCATTTGCGAGAAATTGTCCAGGCAGGTGGCGCGGATGTTACGACTCACGCCGGGATCGGTGGGTGGTTCATCACTTCTATAGTTATGCCCGTGAGCGGGATTTGATTAGAGCGACAAAGGGAAAGTGAGGCGAGAGTTATAGAGATATCTTGACCTTAAGAGACTTGTTTAGGTCATTATGGTAGATACGTGTGAGTGCTATGTTCGGTTAGCATTGTGTAAGTTGTGATTAGAAAACATGGGTAGTCGAAAAGGGTAAGTCTGGGGACGAGAAAATGGGGAGCCTTAGAATTTATAACAGTTGGGACCTTGGATGCAAGACCGTCCTGAGTGGATGTTACGGTTGGTCCTTGTCGAAGTACTTGGTATGCGTGATATATATTGTGGGATAATTCCATGGGTAGTGTGAGATGGAAGTGGTAGCTTTCATGACGTGAACTGGTAACGTTGTTCGGATCGAACGAGTTTAGTCTGAAGTGGATCGGGTTGAGGCCATATCGCGAGTCAACGCGGCCGGAATGGTGGGGTCAGTTTGAGGTGGTCCTGCTAGATGATAGGGTCACGAGGGTGTTAAGCCCAAGTTAGGTAACCATCGTACGAGTTCGTGAATGCGTTCGACGATGGCAGGGCGATGGTCGCCCATCTTGTCTTCGATTAGGGTGTTTACTCGGCGGAGGTTATGCGAGATGTTATCGGGAAGGTTGTAAGGCTGCGGGGTTCCTACTTTTATTTTATGGCGGCGGTGGAGCCCGGTTATGGCTATTTCTTTTCGGAGGTTTTACGGCGGGTTTAGGAACTCAGGTGAGTCTCGGTTTTGCATTTACCCTCGGGCCGACGGACGAACAACGCATTTATCCGAACGTTTGAGGATAGGTTACGGCGGTGTTTTGATTTCGGGGTAGTGTGAGGTTATTTGCCTCTTATTGAGTGAGTATTATACTAGCTACCATTTTAGTATTCGGATGGTGCCTTATGAAGCCTTGTATGGGACGAAAGTGTAGGTTGCCTGGTCGATTGGTTCGATGTTGGCAAGGTTGAGATAGTTGGTCCCTACTTGATTCAAGGGATGTGGGTAAGGTGAAGCTTATCGTAAGAGGTTTTTTTAGCGGCTCGAGTCAGCGAGTCGTGTGGATAATCGGCGTCGACACTTGGAGTTCGAGTTGACGGTGGGTCTTCAAGGTACCACCGGAAGGGTGTGACGAATTTGGAAAGAAGGGAAACTTAGCTTTGAGGTACTTTGGGCATTTTCAGATAATAGTAGAATAGGCCAGGTTGCCTATAAGTTAGCACTGCCGTCCGACTTAGGAGGCAGTACGTCCGGTATTCCATGTTGCTATGTTTCGGAAGAGTAATCGGATATCCCTCCAGAGTGTTCCCAGTTAATGATGACCAAGTTAGAGATAGTAACCCCGAGATTTTGGAAACGGAACCAATGACAGAAATGTGGTAAGTATATGAGGAAGAGTTCGAGTGTACGAGGAGGGTACGACGAGTAAGGGAAGAAGCGAGCATGTGTTATGAGAATAGAAGTGATCATTTCGTGTGTGAAGAAAGTATCCTTTGGACCATAGGTGGAGCTAATGGTATTGTTATACGATTTGAGGTGATTCTTCGTTGGCTTGGATGTGAGTTTTTTCGCGTATGTGGTATTATGGCCATGTGTGGCATAATAGGTTCCGTAAGTATAGTAGTGGAGACTATACCGGCGCATGTGTGTTTTGGAGACTTAGAAGGAACATTCGGGATGAATGTTTCTAAGGGGGGAAAAATGTTACACCCCGTAGTTCCAGAGTATGTATATGAGGACGTACGTACGAGAATACGACACAAAAATTGGAAAGGAAGAAAGATGTGATTTTTCGACGGAAAAGTTTCCGGATTTTGTGAAGGAAAAAGGTTCGTTAATGGGAATTGGATTCCCAGATTTGGTATTTGGACTTTTTAGAATATTTGAGTATTATGAAATTTTATTTCCGAAATTGGTCACGTGGGGCCCACGGGAAAATTTATGATTTTGTGGGGCCCACTTTATTTTCGGATTTTTGGCATTACGGATATTTTTGAAAGATGAAATATTTTGGACGAGTAGGGGGGCGACATGTGTCACCCCCGTGTGGCCATGTTAGTAGGTGGAGAAGAGCGAGTGGGCGTTTTTAGGTGGACAAGTGGCCCATTTTGTGGTGGCCACTTGTCCCATTTTGTGGTGAACACTTGGTTGGCCAACTACCCACACACATGTACCCATCCTCACCACCCACTTGCATTAATCTTGACCGCCTTGATTCTTATATATACCCCTTAGGTTGAAGACAATTTTCATCCTACACTTAAGCTTCCAAGGCAAAATACTCCTCCCTTTGTAGTTGTTTTCGTCCCCTTCCCCACTTGAGTAGAAAATACTTTGGGTATTATTGTATAATCCCAAATACCTTGGCCTAGTATCCCTAGTAGTATTCCAAAGTTATTTCAATACTAGGAGCCCGGAAATACTACTTTATTCCAATAGTCGCAAAATGAAACCCTAGAAAATCTTCATAAGCTTGGTTGAAGTGTTAAGAGAAGTTGTTTAGAAACTTCTAAGGGTTGCTTGGAGCGGGTTGGAACGTAAGGAATTGGAGCTAAACGTTGCTCAGGATCGACTTATAAACTTGGATAATTTTGGGCTTATCGAGGTAATGATCTTTGTCCCCCTATTGTAATTGGATATTACATGTTGTAGTAAAGTATAGTTGAGTATACTATATGTAGAATGAATATGGATAAGAATTGAACTGTATTTACAGTAGACTTGTAGTATTATTGTGGAGTAGAATTGTACACGTCCGGTTAGACGTGTAACCCCCCCTGGGATTGTTGGTTTGGTAGCGTGCCTCGTTAGAGAAGAGATTTATGGGGTTGCGGGGAGGTCTTTGCGAATTTTCCGTAGAATAAGGAATCTTGTATCTAGAATTATTCTACGAAGAGATCTAGAGGTTGATAGCCGTTTTGTGGCCTTGTTAGGTTGAAGTACTACGAGTAGCGTATTCTCCTTGAAGGGTGGAAAAGGCGAGCAAGGTTAGAATGCGTGGGCGTTTTGCTAATTGTCGATAATCGTCGCGGTATGTGAACCTCTTCATATCTTTTCTAGCATGATTGTTGTGAACTATGTAATGCGGTGAGCGTCGTATGTTCTAAGTGAATTTGGTTGGTTTATTGATTTTAAAAGATAAAGGACTTGACTTATATTTGACTTGATATGATATATGAAGAACTCGAATTGTGTAGAAAGTTGTGAAACCTCATTCGCGAGTAATGCGTATTTGGTCTTTAAAAGGAACTTGATTTCTAAAAGAAAAGAGACTTGAGGAATCAAGAGTTTTTGGTTTAAAAGAGAGACATGGTTTTGTCTTAAATTGGTTTAAAACATAAAGTGTTATAACAGCTTTATGGGAAGTTAGTTATAACGACTTTATGAAAGCAAAAGAATGGTTTTATCATTGGTTTTAAAATGGTAACTTGATTTAAGTATAGGTTACTTGTTTTGAAAAGAGTAAGTATTTGAGTTTTAAAGAGTATACTTGATGTTGTTTTAAAAGAAAGGCACTTGGTTTAAAAAGTATAGAGTACTTGATTTTAAAAGTCTTGTAAAGGTTTTTACGAAAGTAAAGTAATTTGGTTTGAAAAGGAAATGTGTTTTTGATACTACGAGTATTAGTATCTTTTACGTAAAAAGAGGTCTTTTTGAAAGAATGAAAGTAGGTATTATTTTTGGGTTTGAAACCCGTATTGTTGACATAAAATGAAAGTACCTTAAGTTGTGTGTAACTTGTCTATGTTTGCGTGTGATAGCCTTGTCTTGCTAGTATTGTATTTCTATACCACCGCGTCTCTCGATGGAGGGTCGGCTGATTTGTTATGATCTTACTTGGGCGTCTGGCGGTGTGGAGGATTCCAGACGCGCTCGCTGATAGCGTTATTCCATGGACTAGCTCTCCGTGAGGTTTCTTGATTCGGCCTTGGTATCGGTGGTTGGCTTTCGTACTTGCCCGCCTCGTGGTGATTCGGCCTTGGTACACAGTAGTTAGCCTTCGCACTTGCCGCTCGGTTTAGTAGCGAAGTCTCGTGATCTGACGCGGTATCCGTAGTTAGCCCTCGTACTTGCCACGTCGATTACGTGACACGGCTTTGGTATCCGTAGTTGGCTTTCGTACTTGCCGTGCTCGCCGTGGCGAAGTCTCGTGATCTGACCTTGGTATCTGGTAGTTAGCCCTCGTACTTGCCGATCGCCACGTGACACGACTTTGGTATCCGTAGTTGGCTTTCGTACTTGCCGTGACGCCCGTGGTTTGGTTGTATAGTATTGTTAGTGCGGCTTTGGTATCGGTAGTTGGCTTTCGTACTTGCCGGTCGATTGATGATCGGCTTTCGTATCGGTAGTTAGCCGTACTTGCCGTCACGATTTTTATAACACAGTGGGACCGGTGTTCATGTACTTCTTGGTGTTGTTATATCATAGATCACGCGGTGAGGAAGGTATTCCACGCATGATTGATGTTGTGGCGTGAGACCCATTGTTATATTTGAGTGATGACTTTGAGGCGTGAGTCACGACTTGACATATTCGCTTACATATTATGTATCGTAGTTTGGTTATCATATATATCTCTGTTTATATAGACTACTATGATTTCATTTACGATATTTTCGGTTTCACATACTTGGTACTGTTATCGACCTCCTTGGCTGCGTTCATGCCGCAGGTAGAGGTACACCGGTTGTTGATCCTCGCTCATAGGATCACAGTTCAGCGTTTGGGAAGCTCCGTTTCTCCGGAGGCTTATCTTTGGTATAGTCCCCTGTCGTTGTAGGTGCTTACATTCAGGGGTATGGCGGGGCCCTGTCCCGTCATAGTTGTTATAAAATTCATAGAGGTCTGTAGTACTGTTGTGGGCAGGGTTTGTAAAAGGGATTTAACTGTTCAGGTATATATATATGCAGAAAGGTAACCGTTTTGGTTAGCCTGTTTTCTTATTTTATCTTATTTCATGTTTAAGTTTTTATTTCCGCTGATTTTCTCTGATGTTGTATCACTAGGGTGCCCGGGGTAAGGCACCAGTCGCGGGCCCGAGATCGGGTCGTGACACCTATGCGGGTGAAATAGTCCAATGCGAGGCGGATGACCTCATTGCGGGTCCACAGGACCTATGCGGGTGAAATAGTCCCAGGAGTAGGATTGCTTAATGATACTACGGGCGGGTGGCCCTACTTGATCATGAGCCCCCTATTTTTATGCAGTAAAGTATACTCTTGATTACTCTCATTGTTAGTAAGGCACAATGTACTGTTATTTGAGTTATCATACATGTCTCGAGCTTTATTTTAGACTTTATGATTCCATTACAGTACTTTCAGTTTCACATACTTGGTACATGTTGTACTGACCTCCTTGAGGCTGCGTTCATCTGCGGTAGAGTTATACAGGTTGCTGATCCTCACTCTTAGGATCACTGTTTAGCTGTTGAGAAGCTCCATTACTCCGGAGGCTTATCCTTGGTTCAGATCCCTGGTATTGTCGGTACATTCAGGGATATGGCGGGGCCCTGTCCCATCACAGTTGTTATTCTTAGAGGTCTTTAGTCATGTCTTGTGGATTGAGTTGTAAAGAAAAAAAAAGATGTAACTGATGTTTTTGGGTTATATATATTTCACGGAAGGTGGCCTTATCGGCTAGCCTGTGGATATTTTTGTCTAAGTATACCTTCTCCAATAAGGTATACTTATGAATCAAAGGCTAAGACTTTTCTCAACAATATGAAGTACAATTACACAGTGCAAAAAGCCTACACGACAGAGAAAATGTCACATCGAATATTGTCTTAGAACTGACACTACGCTCAAGGTTGATTGACGTCAAATCAGGAGTTGTTGAGAGCGTGTTTTAGTTGGAAAGTAGGTCGTGACCAAGGGAAATGATCCTCTAGAAATGACCACTGGACACCCTTCCTTAGAGCTATTATGGCCACACCGGGTCAACTTTGGTCTAGACACACCAGGGATGATGATTCAAGGGTGCCACCTAGCTGTGATCGAGAATAACTATGTAGATCCGGATCCCACTGAGCCAAGACTTACACGTGTACAACCCTAATCAGTCCACCTGTCAAGCTCAGATTTCACATATAGTCCCCCACTTTTTGAATACTTAACAAAATATATTTGGGAAATGGAAGAGTTTTTTATTTTGTCACGACCCGACCACGGACCCGTGACTGGTGCCTTACCCCTGGCACCCTTGTGATATAACATCAGAGAAAACCACCGGAAAAAAAATAAACTCACAACAAGAACCCGTACAGAATATAAGCAGGCTAACCCAAAATGGCTACCTCTAAATATAACAAAAAAACTGAACAGTTACATCCTTAACAACCCAATTTATAACAGGACTACAGACCTCTAAGAATGTGTAATCACTATGACGGGACAGGGCCCCGTCATACCCCTGAATGTACAAAACATCTACAACACCAGGGAGAACCGTACCAAAAGTCGAGCCTCCGGAGAAATGAGCTTCTGACACCTGAACAAAGATCCTAAGAATGAGGATCCACCATCTGTTTACCCCTACTGGCATGAGCGGCCAGGAAGGGTCGATTACATATGTACCAAGTATGTAAAACTGGAAAAATACTGTAATAATATCATAAGTCTAAAATAAGCTGGAGTCATGGATGAAGATCAAATTACATTGCACTAAGCCTTACTAACAATGAGAGTAACAAGTATAAACTTTACTGCATAAAAATAGGAGGCTCATGATCAAAACAGGGTCTCTCGCCCGTAGTATCATTAAGCAATCCTACTCCTGGGACTATTTCACCCGCATAGGTCCTGTGGACCCGCATGAGGTCATCCACCTCGCATGGGACTATTTCACCCGCATGGGACTATTTCACCCGCATGAGGTCATCCGCCTCGCATGATACTATTTCACCCGCATGGACCCGGTGGGCCCGCATGAGTACAAGCGCCGCACTCGCATCATGGGTAGCAAATCCATGGCATAAGTAGTAATAATAATAATAATACATAACCCAGCACAACCGGCTATCATACATAACATAAGCGCTACCGGCTTATCATAACGTAAGCAAGTTAAGAATATCCTCCTAACTTCTTATTAACATTATTAGTATATCCTCTCATTTTAGTTTACTTAAGGCACTAACATGTCATTTTAATAGAAAATCCGGGAATTCAACCCAAGTACCACGTACCTCTAACCTTTTAAGAAAATGACTCCTTTTTATGTAAAACTCCCAAGATACTAATAACCGTAGTATCAAGTCACGACTACTTTTCAAGACAAGTCACGTTTCCTTTTTGGAAATATAATAGGCTTCTAAATCAAGTGACTTCATTTCTTTTAAAACCTTAGGCAATTAATGCCTTAGAATCAATTTGCCTTTCACAAATTCAAATCGTTTATCCGTACTTATTTTACTTAGAGTAAATCTTTCTTTGTTAACCTTCCATAAAGCCAATACAACCAACTTCCCATAAAGTCGTTATATTAACGTTATACATTAGTCAAATACATTTTCCTATATCCAAGGGACTTATACTTTTAAAACGAAACAAGTATCATATACTTAAAACACTTCAAGTCCCTTGATTTTGAAACTTAAGACATCATTAAAACAAGTAAGGGATATCAAAGCCTTGTACGTCTACCGTACTACATAGATGCAACTATTCATGCTCAAGAGGTAGGAAAGTTCCACATACCTCTTCGGGTCAATCCACTTGCTAAGTCCAATATATCGCACGTAGTACGTCAACCTATAATGACCATAATACGTTTATTAACCTCTAGCTTCAACGTAGAATATTCCAAGTGCAAAGTCACTAAATTCTACGGAAAATCGGGTAACATTTCCTTTGTTTCTACCTACTTTGCCACCTTTTTCAAGGCCGAATTCAACATCCAAACGCCACTTTTAAGGCCCAACAATCCAATCAATACAAAGGGGATTACACACATAATCTTGGGTGTGTAAAATTCTGCCCCACAATGCATATTAACTAAATCAATAAGTTAAAGGTAGTATTTTGGCTACAACATGCTCACCTCCTAGCCTTATTCAATTCCTTCAAATCCAAATCATATTTATTACATGCAATTTATCTAAGAGCAATATTTACCACTACAAGTTATTTCTTCTTCACATGCAACACCATAAACTAGCAAAAAAAAGAAGGAATTGTTACCTTAGAACTTTAGCCAAAATAATCCAACAAATTCACTAGCCTCCTTTCCACAATCACCACCACAAAAGCTCCTACAAGCTTGCCAACAAGTTTCCTTCTTGCCACCTTTTTCAGATTTTTCTCAAGCCTTGATTTCCTCTTGATTTTTTAGAGAGAAGGGAGTGCTTTTAATTTTAGAGAGAGAGGAGAGCTTGAAGAATGACCAAGTCTTCAAGACTTGGTCAATAAATAGGACATGCAAAATCAGATGGGGGGGACACTTGTCACCCTCCCATGGCCTTTTTTAAAACAAAACAGTTCAGATTTTTCCACCCAGCCTCGCAGAACCCGCCTCGGCGCCGCGGCCCTGCAGCCGGCGCCGCGGCGCTGAAACCTCTGCCAACTCTCAGAACTTCCGGCGCCGCGGCGCTGCAACTTCAGCGAACACTCAGATCATCTGGCGTCGCGGCCCTGCATCCGGCGCCGCGGCCCTGTGGCTCCTGACCGAAATATTTTTCTGTCCGACTGCGCACTGAACTTGTAACTTCCATAACTTTCTACTCCGATGTCCTATCGACGAACGGTTGGTTGCGTTGGGAACTAGACTCAACGAACTACGTACTGGGCCTTTGAAACACCTAGGAAATCTCAATTTAACTGGACATACACCGCCTCAAAGTTGACTAAAAATCCGTCAGTATAGATAGGTCATACCTTGACAAAAGACAACTTCACTTTTGGTAGGGGGCCACCCCCTCCACAGATCCACTTACTCTAAGACCGCGTTACAAAAATAAAAATCATCAAAAAACTTATCCAAATACTTAATTTTAAAAATAATGAAGGATAAAAGGGAAGAAATTAAAGTGGATAAAGCAATAACCTTTATGATACCTTAAACATATTGTTGTTGGCTTTCCAAATCAGTCACCCCTGAAGAACCACTTCCTTGTGATCCCCCTGAAGACGGCAAACGATTCCCACCATTACTCTAACAATTTCCATTCTCTTCATTTTCCTTAACAACAACTCTAACATTCTTCATTTTCTCCAATCTCTTCCTCTTTGCCTCCAAACGCCTTAATGATTGCAATTCCTTCCTTTTCCTCCACTCTTCTTCTGTCTCCACAGGCAAAGAACACGTCCTAATAAGTGGAAATTCAAATCATTTCCATTACTATCATCACCAGAAAACACAAAATTTGTTATTGAAGATGAACGGTTTAGTTTCTTTGCTCTTTTTGGATCAACCCCAAATCTAATGTTCAATGAAAGTCCTAAATTTAACTCTATATCATCTTCACCCTCCACATTTTCATCAAATTCATAATTCCTTTTTCCATTGATGAATTTATGAAATATATCTCTTGAAATACACCCTTTCTTTGTTTTCTTCAAATTTTTCCATGTAAAATAAGCAGGAAAGTGTTAATACCTAGAAAGGTGTTGAATTTAGGAATACCCAACTGAGAATCTTGAATTAAATTTAAGAAAAATATTATTTTTTATAAAATGGGAATATAAGAAATTATATCGCCATGGGAGGTTATAAAAGAGAAGAAGTGTTGAGTAGCGACGTGGAATAATTTGACCAAGATATACCAATTCCAACCGAAGAACCACACGAAATTATAAAGAAACTAGAAAAAATATTTTCAAATTGGTAATATATTTCATTGCAATTTTAGTAATTTTTTCTATGTCTTCTACAATGTTGTAATTCTGAATCTTGTATATTTCAATGAAATAATTAATAATATAAGAGGCACAAAAACAACTTTGGAATGTTTTTTTTACACTCTTCTTGTCTTTGTTTAATTATTTGGTTTATAAATATATATGAGTATAATACTATAATAGTATAATACTATAATAGTATAATATGAGTATATGACTATCACTATAATATGACTATATGTTACTTTGTTAGTAATTTAGTATTTTTAATTTAGTGGAAAAAATTTAAAAAAAAAGACGCCGTCCGTCCCGACCGACCCGTCAGACAGCCCATCGGGGCCAGATCGGGACGAGACACGGTATCGTCCGCCATGCGATCCCATGCTTTGCCCGGCCCGACCCGCCCCTCCTCTCCGTCGACCACTTTATCCGATCCCGATGGGCGGCCCGACCCAGCAACCACAGGTTACGACACCGCGATGCGCACTGCGCAGCGATTGCATAAAGTCCCGCACCCTCTCAAGTTTCAAGACCGCTGATCTCGCACCGCGCGATCTGTACTCAAATTCATAGTACGTATTTCTCACTAAATCTCTTCTTCTTCTACAAGTTCCGACACTCACATCTTATTTCCTTAATCACGTTCTCAATCTATTGCCCATGGAATTACGGGGTGTAACAAGAAGACAAGTATGATAATCAACCTACCAGTACAACTGTGCCTTATGAAAAATGAGAGTAATTAGAGTCAACTGTATCTTTTCAAAATACCATTTCAAAATATGAAATCAAGTGTACCATTTCAAAATATGAAATCAAGTGTACCATTTTAAAATATGAAAATCATGTCAAAATCAGGGACGCCTGCCCTCAGGATCATTATACATATCCTATTCATGGGACTATTTCACCCGCATAGATCTTGTAGACCCGCAATGAGTATTTGTACACGATACCCACATCATGGAGAGCTAGTCCATGGAATAATATCATGGGAATTGAACATGCATGAGTCCTTTAGACCCGCAATGAGTATACCTACTCACGTCATGGTAGCTAATCTATGAATATATAACGGAAGCATGCCCATGGAATTCTAACATCATGTAAGCATGTCCATGTAAATAATACAATAATGTTGCCGGCCCTCTAGCAAGGGACGCGATGATGTGGGGATATAACACTTGCACGAATAGCTATCATGAACAACCATATGCAATTTAAATCACCACTTTGACTCTCCATATAATCATATAAAACGAACTTTCATTTTAGAAAAACCAAGGCAATACCATGCCTTCCATTTTTGGGAAAACCGAGACAACACCATGCCTCTCATTTTAGACAAACCAAGGCAATATCATGTCTTCCTTTTTAGAAAAAAAACCAAGGCAATACCATGCCTTCCTTTTTAGAAATACCAAGGCAATACCATGCCTTACTTTTTAGAATAAACCAAGGCAATACCATGCCTTCCTTTTTAGAAAAACCAAGGCAATACCATGCTGTCACGACCCGACCCCGGGCCCGCGACTGGTGCCCTACCTGGGCACCCTTACATGTATATATCAGAGAAAAATCAGCGGAACATACATGAAATTCATAACGTACATTAACAGTAAATAAACAACGGCTAGCCGATAAGGCTACCTCCCTAGACATATATATATATCTACATAGCCAAAAGCAGTTACATCCTTCTTCTTTACAAACCGACCCACAAGATATGGCTACAGACCTCTAAGAATTTTGACATAACCACTGTGATGGGACAGGGCCCCGCCATACCCCTTAATACACATAATCTACATCAACAGGGATCCGTACCAAAAGATAAGCCTCCAGAGTGAATGGAGCTTCTTCCCAAAAACTGAACAGAGATCCTAAGACCGAGGATCACCAACGTGGGTACCTAATACCTGCGGGCATGAACTGTTACACCCCGAAATTCCAGGACATGTATATGAGAATAGACGGGAGAACACAAGACTTAAAAATTTGAACGAAAGAAAGAATTGTTTTCCGAAGGGAAAAATCTTCCGAACCTCGGAAAAGAGAAGTGTTTGTTAATGAGAACTGGGTTCTCGAATTTGCTATTTGAGACATTTAGAATTTATCGGAACTATTGAAGTTTATTTACAAAGTTGGATATGTGGGGCCCACCCGAGAAATTTTAGGTTTTTGTGTAGCCCACGAGGTTTCCGATATTTTGACCAATTATGGAAATTTCGGGAAACGAAACATTTTAGACCAATGGGAGGGCGACACGTGTCACCCTCCACATGGGTCATGTTGGACGAAACAATGGTCAAGTGTAGCCAAAAATTGGCTTGATAATATTGGTTATGTCAAGAAGTCAAGATAGCTTGATAATATTGACCACATCCTAGCCTTCCATTTGGATTAATACTAGCCCTTGATTTAATTATATATACTACTACTAGTAGTATCAAGACAATTCAAGACTTAGAAAAATCAAGAAACTTTCTTGTTCTTAAGAGGGCTATCGGCAATAGCCCTTATCCCACACAAATATTTTGCAATTGTGCATCATAATTCACAATACTTCAACCCAAGGTTCCTAAGGGTATTACAAGGATATCTCAATAGAAAGATCCCGGAAAAACTACGTTTTTACGTTAGTCGCAAGATGAAAACCTAAGGTGTTCTTCAACTTTGAAGTTGTAACTTGAAGAGGAGTTCTTCATGAGCTTCTAAGGAGTGCTTGGAGTGGATTGGAACGTAATAAGAGGAGCTAAACGTTGCTAAGGATCAACTTTTACGCTTGGATATTTTAGGGCTTATTGAGGTAAATTTTTTGTCTTCTTATGTGATTAAATATTACGTGTTTAGTAGTTGTTAAATGAGCATGTGGTATAACTATTGAAGTTTGAAAAGTTTTGGATCATGTCGACATGTTGAGAACCGAAATTGGGCATGTTAGCCTTTAATGTTGTAATCAATTTGGTCGATAGTTACAATCGTCGCATGTTAAGGAAGAAAGGATTTATAGTTGTTGTAATTGTTATTATGTATATAACATGTTGGAATAACAACTTGGATTAAAAAGGAATCGAACGGAAATTGACATTGTTGTTGATATTGATGGTAGCCGAGAATGTCTTAAGTTGTTGGACAGTTTTATATTAATTGTGGGGCAGAATTTTACACGTCCTGTTAGGCGGGTAATCCCCTTTGAATTTCTGAATTGTTGAGCCTTAAATGTGGCATTTGATTATTGATTTTCGGGCCCTGAAAAAGGTGGAAAAGTACGTAGAAATAAAGGAAGTGTTGCCCGATTTTCTGTAGAATTAAGAGTCCTTATACTTAGGGGATTTCGTAACTTGCATATGATAGCTATGATAAGCCGGTGGTGCTTATGTTATGTATGATAAGCCGGTGGTGCTTATGTTATGTATGATAAGCCGGTGGTGCTTATGTTATGTATGATAGCCGGTTGTGCTAGTGTTATGTTATTCTTGTGGGGTAAACCCTCGGGTTACTACTTATTCCATGGATTTGCTACCCATGATGCCAGTGCGGCGTTTGTACTCATTGCGGGCCCACCGGGCCTAAGCGGGTGAAATAGTCCTGTGCGGGTGAAATAGTCCCATGCGAGGCGGATGACCTCATGGAGGGTCCACAAGACCTATGCGGGTGAAATAGTCCCAGGAGTAGGATTGATTAATGATACTACGGGCGGGTGACCCTAGATTGATCATAAGCCTCCTATTTTTATGCAGTAAAGTATACTCTTGTTTACTCTCATTGTTAGTAAGGCACAATGTATTGTTAATGTGGTTATCATACATGTCCCCAGCTTTATTTTAGACTATTATGATTTCATTGCAGTACTTTCAGTTTCACATACTTGGTACCTGTTGTACTGACCTCCTTCGAGTGTGTTCATCCGCAGTAGAGTTATCTGAGTTGTTGATCCTCACTCTTAGGATCACTGTTCAGCTGTTGAGAAGCTCCATTACTCCGGAGGCTTATCTATGGTTCAGATCTCTGGTATTGTCGGTTGTTGTACATTCAGGGGTATGGCGGGACCCTGTCCCGTCACAGTTGTTATGTAAAAATCCTTAGAGGTCTTTAGTCATATCTTGTGGATTGGGTTGTAAAGAAAAAAAGAGGTAACTGCTTTTTGGGTTATGTGTATATTTTTGGAAGGTGGTCTTATCGGCTAACCTGTTATTTATTTTATTTTTGAGTTGTATGTATATTCCGCTACTATTCTCTGATGTATACCTGTAAGGGGTGCCCAAATAGGGCACCAGTCGCGGGCCCGGGATCGGGACGTGACAAAAGTGGTATCAGAGCAGTTAGTCCTCGGAAAGTGTCTACAGACCGTGTCTAGTAGAGTCTTGGTTATCGGTGTGTTGTGCACCACATATATAACCAGGAGGCTGCAGGACATTTAGGATTGGTTTCCATTCTTCTCACTTTGAGATCGTGCGATAGAGCTATGTGTTAGGGTCGTCCCTCCCTAACGAGTTATGTTGATTGCAGCTATGAGAAAGGCAGCAGTGACCCAGGAAGGATTATGTGGATTGCGTATCCAGGTTGGTAATAATTTTTGTGTAGTTGGTATAATGACATACGGCTATACGGATTTATGTATGAGGGTCAGACGCGTGTTGCATAGAATGATTTTGGATTACCAAGGATTGGTAAGGACTAAATAGATATCGGGAAGGTATGAAACAGTTTAATGAATTCTCATCAAGGTTTTACGTACTAATTTGAGATAATTAGGAGATGATGAGCTGTCTGAGAAGGTAATGGACCCTTAAGAAGTTATAATTAAGGGACTTAATGGAAGACTATGTTAATAGATTAAGCTACGTAGTATGCTTAAGAGAATTGTACGGATGAGATTTGTATGGAGTAAGTATGGTTGTTATGATTAAGACGACACGATTAAGAGCTTATGAGAAGATATTTTACCCGTTTACGGGGAACGATAAGGTAGGCTTGGAGCATAGAAAATGCGAGCCTAAGAATTTGATAACCGCCGAGACCTTAGGTATATAAGGTCTTCTCGGCAATAAGACTTAATTCAGACAAAGGGTAAGAGTTAAGTGCGACGGTGGGTCGGGTTGAGGACCTATTACGGGTCGCCCCATAACCTAAAATAGATTGGGATCAGTTGGTAGTAGTCCCGCTACGTGACAGGGTCACGGGGATGCAAGGCCCAAGTCTAGTTAAATTGTTTTACGGTTTCGTGGACGCATTCCACCGGAACCAGGTCGTGAGAGCCGGAAATGGCCTTATATTGTTTAATATGGTAACTCCAAAGATTGGAGGCCAGAATCAGTATGAAGGTTATGTACGTATGCTAGAATAAGTTCGGAAGTACGGAAAAAGTACGACCAGTAAGAAAGAGAGCAACCAAGTGTAAAGGAATAGAGCCTGAATTCATGAGAACCTTTCGAGGTGACTACTGATGCGCGAAAAGATGCACACACTTAAACGCAAGTGCACGTTATCGTGACAAGTAATATAGTCCTGGTAAGACCGAATATCGTCCACAAGGATTAGGGTTCAAGTACCAACTATCTATCTTTTGGTATCTATTTGGTGATTGATATTTGAGTTTGTGGTTTATAACTAGTAATTATAAAAGCTAATTTAACTATAGGTTTATTTCAGTTGTGATGGGAATAGGGCTTCCATGTCTCTTCAACTATCTGCTTATGTTATTTATTAATGCAACGAACTATGGTCTTCTTCTTTCGGAGAAAGCAGGTTTACGAAATCGTTTTATACTCCCGTTAGGGTTATATAAACACTCAACCCCAGTATCGCACCTTACCTACCTTTCGGTGATAAGGATAACTCTATAGGAGGATTAAGAGCAAAAACCTAGTTAACCGTCACGCACCATGCGCAAAATTAGGGTTGTTAAGCCTCTCATTAACGCTACATAAATAATTGAGGTATTTTCATCCCCAATCCAAGAATGTCTACCCAACTTACAACATATTCACAATCCCCTCCTTTCGGAGTCTGATTAGAAATCATATAGTGATAATTAGTTGTCAATTAATTACCAAGCATTCAACGCAATTATTGGATAAATCTCTCAAAGAAGAATAATAACCATAAACATGTATTAATTCATAACAAAAGTTTCTAGTGAATCAACATGGAAAGCCCTATAAAAGAATTAGTTCCTAGCCATTGACATGACAAGAACTAATTCAAAGTTCATCATACAAAACTGAAATAAAGAAAAGAAAAGAAAAAAAAAGAAAATACTTAAGAATGAGTCTCCAAGCCAAGCATCCAAGGGTTGTGTTGTGGAATATTTACAAGATGGATTGGTGGAAGGATGGATGTAGAATGGTGAATGGTGGAATGGAGAATGAATCATTCTTCTAATGATGTAGAATATTTATAGCCAAAGAATCCTTTTGGTGAAGGGTTAGGGATTTTGTAGGTAGGAAAAGTTATTAGAAGCCTTTTAGGTAAGGGTTTTAAGGTAGGAAAAGTTATCCCTTTAGGTAGGAAAAGTTATCCCTTTAGGTAGGAAAATTTATCCCTTTAGGATTCTGAAAATATGTCAAATTCGGCCCAGCACTTCATAATTCAGCGTCGCTATGCAATGGCGCAGAATCGGCCGCTGAAGATCAACAACTTTGGACTTTCAGCATATTGGCGCGCGGCTCTGTACTGGCCATGGCCATTGACGTTTTACAGCGGTCCGTTTCGTCGTCCTTTTTTCGTCCGGACTTCGTCTGATCTCCTCTCTAATTTCCAGAACTTCTTAGACTTTATTTCTTGGCCCTTTTAGTGTGCAATTCCATCTCTTTTATGCTCATTTCATCTCCTTTTCGTCATTTCTCCATTTTTGACCGCTGTGACACAAAAGAAAGGAAAACGACCCTAATACTGTACTAAACATAAATGAAATGAGTAAAATACTAACTAAAAATGACTCAAAAAGTGTATATAAAATACACCGATCAAATACCCCCAAACTTAACCTTTGCTCGCCCTCGAGCAAAGATAGAAAGAAAGAAATAAAAGACTCAAGAAACGAAAAATAAAAGACTCACTGACATTGATCACTTTTGCTGCATTTAGTGTTATCTAGAAAACATGAAGGTTAGCAGAATAATATGCAGGAACATGTAGCATGAAATATTTCAGCACACTAAACGCATTGAGCTAGATATTTCGCAAACTCATATTTATCATGCTTTAATGGAAGTCAATATACTAAATCATGCATATAAATTAAAAAATCCTATGGCATGCTTACTTGCTATTCTCCACTAATCCTGGATATGCATAAAAGAGATCTTTAAGATGCTGGGGCATGCGGCCGTTGTGCGGGTTAAATTCCCGGGTTATATTTGAGTGATGACTTTACGGGCGTGAGTCTCTGACTTGACATGACTGTGTATATGTGTGTACTGTAGTTTGGCTATCATACATGTCTCCCGCTTTATATAGACTAATATGATTTCATCACAGTATTTTCAGTTTCACATACTTGGTACCTGTTGTACTGACCTCCTTCCGGTGGCTGCGTTCATGCCGCAGGTTGAAGTGCGTAACTGGCGATCCACTCTTAGGATCACTGTTCACTCTTGAAAGCTCCATTTCTCGGAGGCTTTGTCTTTTAGTGCAGTTCGGAGGTTGTAGACTTTTGTACATTCAGGGGGTATGGCGGGGCCCTGTCCCGTCATAGTGGTATAAAAACTCTTAGAGGTCTGTAGTACTGTTGTGGGCAAGGTTTGTAAAAAGGATTTAACTGTTCAAGTTTTTAATTTATATACAGAAAGGTAACCGTTTTGGTTAGCCTGTTCTTATGTTAATCTATTGTTTCATCTCTTTGATTTTATTTCCGCTGATTTTTCTCAGATGTTGTATCACTAGGGTGCCCGGGGTAAGGCACCAGTCGCGGCCCCGGGGTCGGTCGTGACAAAAGTGGTATCAGAGCAGTTAGTCCTCAGAAAGTGTCTACATATCGTGTCTAGTAGAGTCTTGATTATCGGTGTGTTGTGCACCACATCTATAATCAGGAGGCTGCAGGACATTTAGGATTGATTTCCATTCTTCTCACTCTGAGATCGTGCCTTAGAGTTGTGTTATAAGTTGGACCCCTCTTACGTACTTCTTTTTACCAGTTATGCCTCTGCGAAAGGCAACCAGGGCCCAGAAGGGCAAGGCAGCAGAAGGAGCTGCGAGTAGAACACAGAGGAGTACGAGGGCACAGGCCCAACCATCACCTGAGGTGGTGCTTCATTTAGAGAGTTATGTGACGTCGACAGCCCCAGCAGAGTGTAACACAGCGGCAACAGTTCCTACTACGGCCAGGATATATGAGCCTTCAGTTCCACGACCGGGAACTGAGAATATGGACTACAAAGGGATGGACATGTTACTAGCTAGGATTTTAGCAAACAGAGAGTATAGAGTGCACCGATATATCACGGGTCTAGACGATTATCTAGTAAAGGGGTGTACAAGAGTAGCTCTTGATCGGCATGGACATTGCCCGTCTGAGCTTATGCACAGATCGAGAACGTATAGATCGACGGATTAACCAAGATCGCGAAGAGGCGAGCAGCGAAGGTCCTTTGGTAACTTTCGGCGAACCGCCTCGGCCGAAGCTAGTTATACACCTCCGCCCGATGAGTGGTCCTCCGCGCCTTGGGGCGTTCGAGATTCGGGAGCGGTCGGGCTCGAGGGTTGAGTTTTCGGGAAAGTAGGGGTGTTAGTCTGAGAAAGCCACCTCTACCTCGGTGTGGTCGATGTGGTAGACCCCATCTTGGGAGTGTCGTACTATTTCGGCCGACTTGTTATGCTTCTCGCCAACGGGGCCATTTGGCGGTATCCAGACAGGTAGCACTAGTGGGATAACACAGACTACGGGATCAGTTGTGGGTTCTTCACCTCCCATAGCTAGGCAGGATGTTCATACACCAGCAGGCCACGGCAGAGGTCGCGGTGGAAGTTCCCAGTTTTAGCGGTCCTTTGAACCGCATATTTGATTTTCAGGTATATCCTTAACCCTCTAGAGACTAGTTTGTATTGATGATATGATGATGTGTTAAGTGTTATGTTCGGATAGCTTGTGTTAAAATGTGATTTAGAAGCCTGGTTGGTGAAAAGGGTAAGTCTGGGGATGAGACAATTGTGAACCTTAGAATTTATAACAGTTGAGACCGAGACCTTAGATGTAAGGCCGTCTTGAGTAAAAGTGTTACACCCCGTATTTACGGGACATGTCTTAAGAAAGTAAGTAAGAACGCACAAATGTTAAGGATTTGAGACTTGTAAAAAATTTATCGGAAATTATGGAATTGTCGGAAAACGTAGTGTCGTGCCGAATGGGAGGGCGACACGTGTCACCCCCCTTAGATGATGCCTTGGTCGAAATGTGCAAGGGCATGAAGGTCATTGGACCTTTGTTGCAAGACAAGTCTTGCAACTTGTGTAGCATGACAATCTTGACCAAGTCAATTAGTCAATAAGTCTTGACTTACAAAGAGCTTATCCTAGCCTCACATTTGGTTATATCTTGACCATCCTTTACTCTATATAATACTAGTAGTACTAGAGAGAGCCAACACTTAGAAAATTTCACACAAAAATTGGAAGAACATAGGCATAAGCTCTCGGGTTCACTTAGCAAAAAAAGGAAAAAAATTTGTTCCTTGTTCTTTTAATTCCCCACTTTAAACCAAGGTTCTTAGGTGTATTGTAAACACATCTCAATAGAAAAATCTTGGAAAAAGATTGTTTTCGGGTTAGTCGCAAACGAAAACCTAATGGTCTTTCTAGGTTTTGTTTGGAGTTTTGAAGGATAATTGTTGGTGTTGTTCTAAGGGTCTCAACAAGCGGATTGAAGTGTCTTGGAGAGGCTCTAAACTACTAAGGAGCGACTTCGGATTGGAGTTGGATTAAGAATCGTTAAGGTATAATCTTGTCTTTTAAAGGTGTTACAAGATTACATATTTATATTGTTGTTGTTAGCTCTACTTGTTGCTAGCATGAAGTTGATAGGTTGAAGTTATAAGTATTATGGATTTCTTGTAGTTAAATCCGAAATGTTATACAAGCCACTTGGAAATTGGATTACTAATTGGTCGTTTTTAGAAAATCGTCGCATGTTACTTACTTAAAGATTATGGTTGTTATAATCAAATGCGGCTTGAGATCATGTTATGCTACCAATATGGATTGAAATGGAAATTGGACAAGAGTTGGTATAATTGTGAGCAATTGGAAATTTGTTTAGTTATTCATTTGTATTGGATTACCTTCTATAAATTGTGAGCCAATTGGGGCTGTTTGGTTATTGTATTTCGGCCTTGAAAAAGGTGGCAAAGTAAGTAAAAACAAAGGAGGTGCTGTCCGATTTTCCGTAGAAAATAGAGACTTAACACTTATGATATTCTACGATTGAAGTAGGGCCTTAATAGACGTATTATGAATATTATAGGTTGACATACTACGGGCGGGACTTTGTACTTGGCAAGTGGTTTGACCCGGCGAGGTATGTAGAACTTTTCCTATCCTTTGAGCATGACTAGTTTCACGTATATAGTACGGTAGACGTACAAGACTATGACATTCTTTACTTGTTTTATGAAATGCCAAGTCGGGTGAGTTAGGAGATTAACTCACTTCTTTGAGAATATTAAAGATGTCTTAAGTCTTGTTAAAGATAAGGGACTTGAAGAATTATAAAGTATGTGATACTTGTGTCGTTTTTAACGTATAAGTCCCTTGGATAGGAAATGGTACTTGACTAAGGTATAAAGTGAATATAACGACTTTATGGGGAGTTGGTTATATTGACTTTATGGAAAGATAAATGACTTGATTTAACGGAAGGCAATTTGGTTTTTAAGGCATCAATTGCCTAAGGTTTTATAAGAAATGAGTCACTTGATTTAGAAACCTAACTTTATTTCTAAAGGGTGTTGTGACTTGCCTTGAAATGTAATTTGGACTTGATACTAGGATTAATAGTATCTTGGAAGTTTTCTACTAAAAGAGTCATTTGTTTTAAAGAATAGAAGTCGTAGTACTTAGGTTAACTCGGATTTTTATAAAAGACATGTTAGTGCCTTGGATAAACTAAAAGGAGAGTGTCTATATATATGTAACAAGAATAATAAGAAGTTAGGGATTTTCTTAACTTGCTTATTTATTATAAGCGGTAGTGCTTATGTTATGTGTGATAGCGGATTTGTGCTAGTGATATATTATTCGTTGCGGTCATTCCGGGTTTGTGGCATTGCATATTTAGTGGATTTGCTACCCACGATGCGAGGAATACCTCATGCGAGTCCGTAGGGCTTATGCGGGTGAAATAGTCCCATGCGGGCGGGTCCAGCCTATGCGAGGAATACCTCATGCGAGTCCGAAAGGGCTTATGCGGGTGAAATAGTCCCATGCGAGGAATGCCTCACGCGGGTCCACTGGACCTATGCGGGTGAAATAGTCCCAGGAGTAGGAGTCAAATCCTATTTTTTTTTTGTTGTAAGAATACCCTTATTTTACTCTCATTGTTAGTAAGGCACAGGGTACTGTAATTTGATTATCATACATGTCTCCGGCTTTGATTTAGATTTATGATGTAATTACAGTACTTTCCAGTTTTACATACTTAGTACATATTGTGTACTGACCCCCGTCCTCGGGGGCTGCGTTCATGCCGCAGGAAAGGGTAAGCAGGTTGCGGATCCACATTCTTAGGATCACTTATCGGACGTCGGAAGCTCCATTCTCCGGAGGCTTGTCCTTCTTTTGGTACAGTCTTGTCCCTGATGTTGTAGATTATGTACATTCAGGGTATGGCGGGGCCACTGTCCGCCACGCTTGTTATTCCTGAGGTGCGTATTCACATATGTGGTTGGGCTATATGAACGAGTTGTAAAGTTGTACTTTTGACTTTGTTTATATTATGGAAGCGGCCTTATCGGCTAGCTTTGTGTTGTATATTATTTACACATGTGTTTATGTTGTGTATGTTCATTTCTTGTTCTCGATGTATACGAGGCAGGGTGCCGGGTAGGGCACCGATCGCGGCTGGTGGTCGTGACAAAAGTGGTATCGAGCGATTAGTCCTCGGAAAGTGTCTGACCGTGTCTAGTAAGTCTTGATTATCGGTGTGTTGTGCACCACATCTATAATCGTGAGGCTGCAGACATTTAGGATTGGTTTCCATTCTTCTCTCTGCGAGATCGTGCATTAGAGTATCTTATTAGGTTGAATCCTCTCGACCTCTTCTTATGAAACAGCTATGCCTCCACGACGAGCACCGAGCCTGAAGGGCAAAGCGGCGGCGAGGCGCTAGCGGTACTCGAGAGGTTACACGGGCTCGAGCACGACTATGCACGAGGTAGTAGGCGGGTCGGCGAGTTCAGCCACACCGCGATTTTAGAGGCGAGAGCGGCGGTAGCTCGAGGTTCCGTGCAGAGCCTCGATTCCACGGCATGCGAGTATAGAACTACGGGAAGCAGTTCGATTGTTGACGGTATAGTAGTCGAGCGGCCAAGCGAGCGAAGCGGCCACCCTAGAGCGGTTTGCGGATTAGGGATTTTCCGGATGTCATCCACGAGTTTTATGGTTCGAGGTCGACGAGGATCCGCAGGAGTTCGCTCGGCGACTCTGACGGACCATGCGAGTTCTTAGGGCTTCAGAGACGAGTGCATTACACTAGCCTCTTACCGGTTGCGCGATATTGCGTTGAACCGGTTTGAGTCGTGGTTGCTTTCGAGAGGTGATGATGCTCTTCCAGGTGTTTGTGAGGAGTTTCAGAGGCCTTTATGGATCACTTTTACCTCCCGAGATGAGAGAGCCCGGGTAGACATTTTTGACCTTGCGCGAGCAGGAGGGCTGTTAGAGTACACAGAGTTTGACTCTGGCGAGCATGCTCACACTATTGTAGCTATCATGGCGGATAGAGTTCATCGTTATGTGATGGGGCTAGGCCGTCATATGATTACTGAGATGTTTGGGGTGGCTCTTCACCGGTATGGACATTGCTAGGATGCAGCCTATGCTCGGGGATAGAGGATAGAAAGGAGGACCAGATTGACGCAGCCGGCCCAAGAGGCGATGCATCGTGGTCTCGTGGCGGTTCGAGGCGGACAGCCTCGCAGATCGGGTCCACTTTCCGGCCAGCGAGTGCTCCGTCACGGTTTTACGCGGGAGGTCCGATCAGCGGTCGGTCGGGAGCGTGTCGTGGCTCCAGGTCTTCGGGGTTTCAGGGAGGCAGAGATTCTCGCCGATCGAGACCACCCACACCTCGGTGTACTCGATGCGGTAGATCTCACCCAGGCGAGTGTCGTGTTCCTGCGGGAGGTTGTTACTCTTGTGGCCAGCTGGGCCACTTGAAGAGAGATTGTCCGTCTAGAGGCAGCATGGGTGGTACAACACAGCGGGATCGATTCTTTGGTCTTCTTCTCCTTCTGTGGTTATGCGCCCCGGAGGGCAGGGTACTCACGGACCGGCAGGCCGCGGTAGACGTCGTGGTGGTGGTTCTAGTTCTAGCGGTCCACAAAACCGCATATATTCTCTAGCCAGCCGCCAGGATCAGGAGGCTTCCACGCCGTCCAGTACATTACTGATTTCAGGCTGTGATGTTTATGCTTTGATAGATCCAGGTTCTACCTTGTCCTATGTGTCCCCTCTTATTGCGGGTAGAATCGGGATAGAGCGGGTGTCGATAGAGCCGTTTGAGGTAGCTACGCCAGTGGGTGATTCGGTGTTAGCTGAGCGGGTGTATAGAGGTTGTCAGATTCATTTGATCGCGGACCACTTGCAGACTTGATAGATTTGGAGATGATAGATTTTGATGTCATTATGGGTATGGGTGGTTGGCTTCTTGTTATGCCAACGTTATTCGTAGGACAGTTGGTTCGGTTCGATTTCTGGCGAGCGATTATCGAGTGGAGAACAACACGGCGTCGCCGAGAGGTAGGTTTATTTCTTACCTCAAGGCTAGGAAGATGGTGCGAGAAGGTACATCTATCATCAGTGCGGGTATTTGATACAGGTGAGGTCTGCGGTTCTTCATCGATGCCGGTGGTTAGGAATTTGCGGATGTATTCCCGGATGATCTTCCGGTATCCTCCCGAGAGGAGATTGAGTTTTGTATTGACACGTTGCGGACACTCGACTATTTCCATTCCGCCATACGATGGCACCGCCGAGTTGAGGAGTTGAAGGACCAGTGAAAGATTTCTTTGAAAAAGGCTTTATCGGGCCTAGTGTATCTCCCGGGAGCGCCGTATTGTTTGTAAAGAAGAAGGATGGGGCCAGCTGCGTATGTGTGTTGACTACGAGCGGTGAATAAGGTAACCATTAAGAATAGGTACCCTCCCGGGATTGATGATTTGTTTGACGGTTGCGAGTGCGAGTGTTTCTCAAAGATAGACTGCGGTCCAGTTATCATCGAGTTCGAGTTCGAGCGAGATATCCCAAAGATCGCATTCGGGACCGGTATGGGCACTATGAGTTCGTGGTTATGTCTTTCGGCCGACCAACGCTCGGCAGTATTTATGGATTTGATGAACGGGTGTTCAAGCCATTTTGGATACATTTGTGATTGTATTCATTGATGACATCTGGTGTATTCACTGACAGGCGAGCACGCAGATCACCGAGGATCAGGATTCTCGAGCCGGCGATTATTCGCCAAGTTCTCCGTGTGAGTTTTGGTTAGCCTCGGTGGCATTCTGGGGCATATTATTGGGGCGATGGTGTTTGGGTAGATCGACAAAGATTGGCGATCAAGTCTTGGCCGAGACCTACTACTCCGACCGAGTGCGCGATTTCTTAGGGTGGCGAGTTATTATCGCAGTTTGTGGAAGCGGTTGCTTGATTTCGGCACCGCTGACTAGGGTGACTCGGAAAGCGGCCAAGTTCCGATGTACATAGGCTTGCGAGGAGGGTTTCCGATTCTTTGAAGGAAAGGTTGACTACAACTCTAGTTCTTACTCTTCCTGAGGGGTTAGACGGGTACGTGATCTATTGTGATGCCTCGGGTATCGGGCTAGGGTGTGTTTTGATGCAGCACGGCAAGGTTATAGCCTATGCTTCCCGGCAGTTACGGAAACATGAGAGGAATTACCCTACCCATGACTTAGAGTTGGCCGCAGTTATTCATGCCTTGAAGATTTGGAGACATTATTTGTATGGGGTTCATGTGGATATTTATACAGACCACAAGAGCCTCCAGTATATCTTCAGCAGAGGAGCGAACTTGAGACGAGACGGTGGTTAGAATTCCGAAAGATTATGATGTTGATATTCTATACCATCCGGGAAGGCCAACGTAATTCTTGATGCCTTGAGTCGTAGATCGATGGGGAGCCTATCAGAGGTACAGCCAGAGAGACAGGACATGGTCCGTCAGATCCACCAGTTAGCGAGCCTTGGGGTTCGATTGATCGATACCGACAATAGTGAAGTGCGGGTTCGTGAGGTTGCCGAGTCTTCCATCATTGATGAGGTGAAGATGCGACAGTTTGAGGACCCAGTGTTGGTGCGGTATCGAGAGGCAGCTCTTCGGGAGAAGAAGAGTCTTTTCGAGGTAGCGCTGATGGGTGTCTTGAGATTTGAGGCGGTTGTGTGTTCCCGATGTAGCGAGGACTTCGTCGCATGGTGCAGGGAAGCGCGGTTCTCGTTATTCTATCCATCCGGGGTCGACCAAGATGTACCATGACCTCAGATGTTTGTATTGGTGGGATGGCCTGAAGAGGGACGTGGCAGGTTTTGTTGCCTGATGTCCTAATTGCCGGCGAGTTAAGGTCGAGCACGAAGCCTAGTGGATTATTGCAGCTATTGAGATTCCGACTTGGAAGTGGGAGGTGATCAACATGGACTTTGTTACAGGTTACCTCGCACTCGGAGGAAATGCGACTCCATTTGGGTTATTGTTGACAGTCGACGAAATCAGCCCATTTCCTTCGATCGGGGCAGCGTTTTGGTGAGGACTATGCGGTGTACATCGGAGAGATTGTGAGGCCGCGGTGTCGGTGTCGATTATATCGATAGGAGCCCGGTTCTGACTAACTTCGAGGTCTTTCGTAGGGTTTGGGGACACAGTGAGTCTCGACTGACATTTCATCCTCGGTGGATCGGCGGGCAGAGCGTACTATCCGACAACGAGGATATCCGCGAGCTGCGTGATTGATTTCGATGATAGCCGGGAGGATCATTTTCCTCTTGTGGAGTTTGCTTATAACAACGGCTACCATTCCGGATATCTGAGATGGCGCCATACGAGGCTTTATATGGGCGGAAATGTAGATCGCCGATTGGTTGGTTCGGCGTGGGCGATGCGATTAGTTGGCCTGCACTTGGTACAGCAGGCTGTGGATAAGGTGAAGCTTATCCAGGAGAGACTGTTAGCAGCTCAGAGTCGGCAGAAGTCATATGCGGACAATCGGCGACGGCATTTGGAGTTTCAGGTAGACGATTGGGTCTTCTTGAAGGTATCACCCATGAAGGGTGTGATGAGATTCGGTAAGAAGGGGAAACTCAGCCCAAGGTACATTGGGCCCTACCAGATCGTTCGTCGGGTGGGCAAGGTTGCCTACGAGTTGGATCTGCCATCAGAGTTAGAGGCGGTACATCCAGTCTTCCATGTCTCTATGTTGCGGAAGTGTATCGGTGATCCAGCGAGAGTTTACCCTACTAGTGAGGTCCAGGTGACAGAGGGGTTATCGTATGAGGAGAGTCCCATAGCGATACTCGATCGCCAGGTCAGGCGACTGCGGACCAAGGATGTAGCTTCCGTCAAAGTCCTGTGGAGGAATGATAACCGAGAGGAGATGACTTGGGAGGCGGAGGAGGACATGTTGAGGAAGTATTCTCACTTATTTCCTATACCTTCAGGTAATTCAGCTTCCCTTACTTGTCAAGTTTTAAATTGAAGTATCTCTTTTGCTTAAATGCTATTATGTGGCCATGTGTGGCATTTTTTTTGGTATGTCGGGGTTGTGAAAGGAAACTATGTCGCTAATTAAGTTTGACTCCGAAAGAACATTCGGGGACGAATGTTTCTAAGGGGGGAAGAATGTTACACCCCGTATTTACGGGACATGTCTTAAGAAAGTAAGTAAGAACTCACAAATGTTAAGGATTTGAGACTTGTAAAAAATTTATCGGAAATTATGGAATTGTCGGAAAACGTAGTGTCGTGCCGAATGGGAGGGCGACACGTGTCACCCCCCTTAGATGATGCCTTGGTCGAAATGTGCAAGGGCATGAAGGTCATTGGACCTTTGTTGCAAGACAAGTCTTGCAACTTGTGTAGCATGACAATCTTGACCAAGTCAATTAGTCAATAAGTCTTGACTTACAAAGAGCTTATCCTAGCCTCACATTTGGTTATATCTTGATCATCCTTTACTCTATATAATACTAGTAGTACTAGAGAGAGCCAACACTTAGAAAATTTCACACAAAAATTGGAAGAACATAGGCATAAGCTCTCGGGTTCACTTAGCAAAAAAAGGAAAAAAATTTGTTCCTTGTTCTTTTAATTCCCCACTTTAAACCAAGGTTCTTAGGTGTATTGTAAACACATCTCAATAGAAAAATCTTGGAAAAAGATTGTTTTCGGGTTAGTCGCAAACGAAAACCTAATGGTCTTTCTAGGTTTTGTTTGGAGTTTTGAAGGATAATTGTTGGTGTTGTTCTAAGGGTCTCAACAAGCGGATTGAAGTGTCTTGGAGAGGCTCTAAACTACTAAGGAGCGACTTCGGATTGGAGTTGGATTAAGAATCGTTAAGGTATAATCTTGTCTTTTAAAGGTGTTACAAGATTACATATTTATATTGTTGTTGTTAGCTCTACTTGTTGCTAGCATGAAGTTGATAGGTTGAAGTTATAAGTATTATGGATTTCTTGTAGTTAAATCCGAAATGTTATACAAGCCACTTGGAAATTGGATTACTAATTGGTCGTTTTTAGAAAATCGTCGCATGTTACTTACTTAAAGATTATGGTTGTTATAATCAAATGCGACTTGAGATCATGTTATGCTACCAATATGGATTGAAATGGAAATTGGACAAGAGTTGGTATAATTGTGAGCCAATTGGGGCTGTTTAGTTATTCATTTGTATTGGATTACCTTCTATAAATTGTGAGCCAATTGGGGCTGTTTAGTTATTCATTTGTATTGGATTACCTTCTATAAATTGTGAGCCAATTGGGGCTGTTTGGTTATTGTATTTCGGCCTTGAAAAAGGTGGCAAAGTAAGTAAAAACAAAGGAGGTGCTGTCCGATTTTCCGTAGAAAATAGAGACTTAACACTTATGATATTCTACGATTGAAGTAAGGCCTTAATAGACGTATTGTGAATATTATAGGTTGACATACTACGGGCGGGACTTTGTACTTGGCAAGTGGTTTGACCCGGCGAGGTATGTAGAACTTTTCCTATCCTTTGAGCATGACTAGTTTCACGTATATAGTACGGTAGACGTACAAGACTATGACATTCTTTACTTGTTTTATGAAATGCCAAGTCGGGTGAGTTAGGAGATTAACTCACTTCTTTGAGAATATTAAAGATGTCTTAAGTCTTGTTAAAGATAAGGGACTTGAAGAATTATAAAGTATGTGATACTTGTGTCGTTTTTAACGTATAAGTCCCTCGGATAGGAAATGGTACTTGACTAAGGTATAAAGTGAATATAACGACTTTATGGGGAGTTGGTTATATTGACTTTATGGAAAGATAAATGACTTGATTTAACGGAAGGCAATTTGGTTTTTAAGGCATCAATTGCCTAAGGTTTTATAAGAAATGAGTCACTTGATTTAGAAACCTAACTTTATTTCTAAAGGGTGTTGTGACTTGCCTTGAAATGTAATTTGGACTTGATACTAGGATTAATAGTATCTTGGAAGTTTTCTACTAAAAAGAGTCATTTGTTTTAAAGAATAGAAGTACGTAGTACTTGGGTTAACTCCCGGATTTTTATAAAAGACATGTTAGTGCCTTGGATAAACTAAAAGGAGAGTGTCTATATATATGTAACAAGAATAATAAGAAGTTAGGGGATTTTCTTAACTTGCTTATTTATTATAAGCCGGTAGTGCTTATGTTATCTGTGATAGCGATTTGTGCTAGTGATATATTATTCGTTGTGGTCATTCCCGGGTTTGTGGCATTGCATATTTCCGTGGATTTGCTACCCACGATGGCGAATACCTCATGCGAGTCCGTAGGGCTTATGCGGGTGAAATAGTCCCACGCGGGTCCAGCCTATGCGAGGAATACCTCATGCGAGTCCGAAGGGGCTTATGCGGGTGAAATAGTCCCATGCGAGGAATGCCTCACGCGGGTCCACTGGACCTATGCGGGTGAAATAGTCCCAGGAGTAGGAGTCAAATCCTTTTTTTTTTTTTTTTGTAAGGATACCCTTATTTTACTCTCATTGTTAGTAAGGCACAGGGTACTGTAATTTGATTATCGTACATGTCTCCGGCTTTGATTTAGATTTATGATGTAATTACAGTACTTTCCAGTTTTACATACTTAGTACATATTGTGTACTGACCCCCGTCCTCGGGGGCTGCGTTCATGCCGCAGGAAAGGGTAAGCAGGTGGCAGATCCACATTCTTAGGATCACTTATCGGACGTCGGAAGCTCCATTCTCCGGAGGCTTGTCTTTCTTTTGGTACAGTCTTGTCCCTGATGTTGTAGATTATGTACATTCAGGGTATGGCGGGGCCCTGTCCCGCCACAGTTGTTATTCCTAGAGGTCTGTATTCACATATGTGGTTGGGCTATAAGAACTGAGTTGTAAAGTTGTACTTTTGACTTTGTTTATATTATGGAAGGCGGCCTTATCGGCTAGGATGTGTTGTATATTAGTTACACATGTGTTTATGTTGTGTATGTTCATTCTTTTCTCGATGTATACAACGGTGCCTGTAGGGCACCGATCGCGGCTTCGGTCGGGTCGTGACAAAAGATTTTACTGGTTAGTCTTTGTCGAGTGCATAGTATACGTGGAGTATTTGTGTGATAATTCCATGGGTAGTTTGAGATGAAGTGGTAGCTTTCATGGCGTGAATTAGTAAGATTGTTCGGATCGGGAACGAGAGTTTGGCGCGATAATGGGTCGGGTTGAGGCCAGATTGCGGGTCAACCCGCAGCCCGGAATGAAGTGAGGTAAATTTGAGGTGGTCCCGCTAGGTGATGGGGTCACGAGGGTGCAAGGCCCAAGTTTAGATAACCATCGTACTAGTTCGCGGATGTGTTCGACCAGAATCGGATCGTGAAGGCCGGGAATGGCCTTAGAGGAATGAAAGGCTAGTAAAATGACCAAGTTGGGAGGTAGTAACTCCAAAATTTTGGAAACTGAAGCGATGACTGAAGTATGGTACGTATACTAGAAAGAGTTCGAGTATACGAGGAGGGTACGACGAGTAAGAAAAGAGGCGAAGATGTGTTAAGAAGATAGAAGTGTTCTATTGTGTCCATATGTGGCATTTTGCAAATTGTTCAAGTTATGAGGGACTATGCCGTTATCTGAGTTGATTGAATCTTGAAGGAACATTCGGGACGAATGTTTCTAAGGGGGGGAGAATGTTATACCCCGTAGTTCTGGAGTATGTATGCGAGGACGTACGTACGAATGTTTAAACCCTAATTAGGGTAAGAATGAAAGAATTGTTTTCCGACGGAAAATATTCCGAACCTTGTGAAGGAAATTTTACGTTTTCAATATTTTTACGACTATGGAATTTTTCCGAGAGATGAAATATTTTGGACCAATAGGAAGGCGACATGTGTCACCCCAAATTGGACATAAGTGGACGTTTTTTTTAAGTAGTGGGCTAGTCAAATGGTCAAAGTCTTGCATGGAATTTGTGGGACAAGTGGAGAAAGGAACCTACACAAACAATCTATACCATACACATGTTTCAATCCTAACCCTTGGTTGTCCTATATAAACACCTCTAGTTGATGAAAATCTTCCACACTTAGAACATTTCAAGACTTGAAAATATTTTCTCTCCCTCCCTTCTTGTTCTCGTCCAAACCCCCCTTTACTTGAGAAAATGTTGTCCAAAAATTCTTAAACTTATAAGTGTTCTTCCTTAATGTATTAGGAAGATTATTAACCAAGAGTTAGACAAGATTTCACACCCCTAGCCTCAACCCCCCCCCCCCCCTGGCCGAGAGTGAGCATATTTTCGGGACTGTTTTGGACAGATTTTTAGTCAAATTTGGAAGGGAATATCTCCTAGCATATTAGGAGTTTTTGGGTGTTTCAAAATCCTAAAATGAAGTTCGTCGAGTCTAGTTTCCAACGCAACAAACCTCTCGTCGATAGGACACTGGAGTAGATAGTTATCGACGTTACAGGTTCAGCTGACAAAGCAGTGGCTAAAAATCTGGACAGTCACGTTTTTTTTGGGCTATTTTGAGGTAATGAGCCTTAACCTCTTTGTGAAGTTGATTATTATGTATATATGGATATTATACATATATTGGAAGTATATTATGGACTATAAGATATAAAGAAAGATTTGGATCTTGTTAAGATGTTAAAAGGAGAATTGGCATATTATCCATTAAAATGGTAAAAATGTATCCATTACTTACTAAGAGGTTAACAACAAAGAAACTATAACTTATATAAAGATTGGAATATAAGTTGGAAGACTAATGAAGTAATTGGATAAGTAAAATTGTAAAAGTTGGCCAAGGACCCCAACTTAAGGACCGTATCTACTTTGGACCGTATTTACTTTGGACTGTATTTACATTGTTGTTATGAAGGAGAGATTGTTAATCGCGTTCCGTTTGGGCGTGTTATCCCCTTCTTTAATTATTGTTGTTATGAAGGAGAGATTGTTAATCGCGTTCCGTTTGGGCGTGTTATCCCCTTCTTTAATTATTGTTGTTATGAAGGAGAGATTGTCAATCGCGTTCCGTTTGGGCGTGTTATCCCCTTCTTTAATTATTGTTGTTATGAAGGAGAGATTGTTAATCGCGTTCCGTTTGGGCGTGTTATCCCTTCTTTAATTATTGTTGTTATGGCGAGAGATTGTTAATCGCGCGTCAGTTTGGGCATGTTATCCCCTTCTTTAATTATTGTTGTTATGAAGGAGAGATTGTTAATCGCGTTCGCTTGGGCGTGTGATCCTTCTTTAAATTTCGGAATTATTGCGCCTTATTTATGGCATGTTGGTTACTATTATCGCCTTGAAAAAGGTGGAGAATTGAGTAAACGGAGAGTCTTTGCGAATTTTCCGTAGAATAGGGAACCTTGTACTTAGAAATATTCTACGGCGGATCTAGAAGTTAATAGACGTTTCATGGCCATTATAGGTTGAAGTACTACGAGTAGCGTATTCTACTTGAAGGGTGGAAAAGGCTAGCAAGGTTATAGTACTTTGGAGCGTTTTGCTAATTGTCGATAATCGTCGCGAGGTATGTGAACCTCTTCCTATCCTTTCTAGCATGATTTTTGTAAACTATGTAGTACGGTAGACGTACGTGTGCTAAACGAATTTGGTTGGTTTAAAACATAAAGTGTTATAATGGTTTTATGGAAAGTTAATTATAACGACTTTATGTAGGTAAAATAATGGTTTATTGATTTCTAAAGGAAATGAGACTTGAGGAATTGAAGTATAAATTGGTTTAAAAAGAAGGTATGGAAATTGATTTTTGGTTTACTTAAAAAGATAGTTACTCTATTTTGATACTACGGGTATCGTGTGACCTTTATAAAAGAATTGGATTTGTTGAAAGAATTTAATTACGTAGTACCTTGGGGTTAAAACCCGGATTTGTGGTCATAAAAGGAATGTCTAAAAGTATGTTGAACTTGCCTATGCTTGTGGTGATAGCCTTTGTTGTGCAAGTGTTGTATTTCTGTGCCACTGCGTCTCTCGATGGAGGGCCGGCTATCTGGTTGATTGATGGACATACTGACACGTCGGGTGGCCCACGAGTATGATTCCATTATTATTGTTATCTTGTTATTTCCTTTGGACATACTGAAACGATGGGTGGCCCACGGGTATGCTTCCATTAGGAGTGTTA
Source organism: Przewalskia tangutica (assembly GCA_029844215.1). Taxonomy (NCBI): domain Eukaryota; kingdom Viridiplantae; phylum Streptophyta; class Magnoliopsida; order Solanales; family Solanaceae; genus Przewalskia; species Przewalskia tangutica. Next base: position 117,975,425 of record CM056722.1, read on the forward strand.
TCTTGTTATTTGCTTTGGACATACTGACACGTTGGGTGGCCCACGAGTATGCTTCCATTATGATTGTTATCTTGTTATTTCCTTTGGACATACTGACATGATGGGTGGCCCATGGGTATGCCTCCATTAGGAGTGTTATCTTGTTATTTGCTTTGGACATACTGACACGTTGGGTGGCCCACGAGTATGCTTCTATTATGATTGTTATCTTGTTATTTCCTTTGGACATACTGACACGATGGGTGGCCCACGGGTATGCTTCCACTAGGAGTGTTATCTTGTAAATTTCTTTGGACATACTGACACGTTGGGTGGCCCACGAGTATGCTTCCACTATGAGTGATATATTGTTATTTCCTTTGGACATACTGACACGATGGATGGTCCACGGGTATGCGTCCATTAGGATGGTTCCATGGCCATGCTTATACCGAGGTAAGATGCCGGGGCATGCAGCCGTTGTGCGGGTTAAATTCCCGGGTTATATTTGAGTGATGACTTTACGGGCGTGAGTCCCTGACTTGACATGACTGTGTATATGTGTGTACTGTAGTTTTGCTATCATACATGTCTCCCGCTTTATATAGACTATTATGATTTCATCACAGTATTTTCAGTTTCACATACTTGGTACCTGTTGTACTGACCTCCTTCGGGGGGCTGTGTTCATGCCGCAAGTTGAGGTACGTAGCTTGCTGATCCGCACTCTTAGGATCACTGTTCAGCTCTTGGAAAGCTCCATTTCTCCGGAGGCTTTGTCTTTTGGTACGGTTCCCGGAGGTTGTAGACTTTTGTACATTCAGGGGGTATGGCGGGGCCCTGTCCCGTCATAGTGATATAAAAACTCTTAGAGGTCTGTAGTACTGTTGTGGGCAAGGTTTGTAAAAAGGATTTAACTGTTCAAGTTTTTAATTTATATACAGAAAGGTAACCATTTTGGTTAGCCTGTTCTTATGTTAATCTATTGTTTCATGTCTTTGATTTTATTTCCGCTGATTTTTCTCTGATGTTGTATCACTAGGGTGCCCGGGGTAAGGCACCAGTCGCGGGCCCGGGAACGGGTCGTGACATTTCTAAAAGGTATTGTGACTTGTCTTGAAAAGTATATATGACTTGATACTACGGTTATTAGTATCTTGGAAGTTTTATATCAAAAAGAATCATTTTAAAAGAGTAGAAGTACGTAGTACTTTGGGTTAGATTCCTGGATTTTTTATAATGACATGTTGGTGCCTTAAGTAAACTAAAATGAGAGTGTTTATGAACAAAGCTAATAAGAAGTTAGGGGATTTCTTAACTTGCTTGTGTTATGTATGATAAGCCGGTAGTGCTTACATTATGTATGATAAGTCGATAGTGCTTACGTTATGTAAGATAAACCGGTAGTGCTTATGTTATGTATGATAAGCCGGTAGTGTTTATGTTATGTATGATAGCCGGTTGTGCTAGAGATATATATTGTTCATTACGGGGTCATTCGCCGGGTTTGTGGCATTTGCATATTCTGTGGATTTGCTACCCATGATGCGAGGAATACCTCATGCGAGTCCGTAGGGCTTATGCGGGTGAAATAGTCCTATGCGGGGCGGACCATTCCTATGCGAGAAGATTACCTCATGCGGGTCCACACGACCTATGCGGGCGGATACAGTCTATGCGAGGAAGTTACCTCATGCGGGTCCATACGGCCTATGCGGGTGAAATAGTCCCAGGAGTAGGATTGCTTAATGATACTACGGGCGGGTGGCCCTACTTTGATCATGAGCCTCCTATTTTTATGCAGTAAAGTATACTCTCGTTTACTCTCATTGTTAGTAAGGCACAGTGTACTGTTATTTGAGTTATCATACATATTTCCAGCTTTATTTTTAGACTTTATGATTTCATTTCAGTACTTTCAGTTTTACATACTTGGTACATGTTGTTATCGACCTCGCCGGGGCTGCGTTCATGCCGCAGTAGAGTATACTGAGTTGTTGATCCTCACTTTTAGGATCATTTGTCACCGGTGAGAAGCTCCTTTACTCGAGGCTTATCCTTGGTTCAGATCCTTGGTATTGTCGGTTGTTGTACATTCAGGGGTATGGCGGGGCCCTGTCCCGCCACAGTTGTTATTCTTAGAGGTCTGTAGTCACATTTGTGGATTGGGTTGTAAGAACAGAGATGTACTGTTTTATTTTTGTATTATGTATATGTTACGGAAGGTGGCCTTATCGGCTAGTCTGTTGATGTCTAATGTCTAAGTATTTTTATGAGTCACAGTATGTTCACGCTATTCTCGATGTATACCGAGAGGGTACCCGTGCAGGGAACCAGTGTTACACCCCGAAATTCCAGGACATGAATAAGAGAATGTACGTAAGGAATACAAGACTTGAAATTGGTACGAAAGGAAGAATTGTTTTTCCGACGAAAAATCTTCCGAACGTCGGAAAGGAAAAATGTTCGTTGAGGAGAATTGGATTCTCAAAATACATTAATTGAGGATTATGGAAGGTATTAACATTATGGAAATTTATTTTTACGGATTTGGTCACGTGGGGGCCACCCGAGGAATTTTACGTTTTGTGGGGCCCACGAGGGTTACGGAATTTTATGGACGAATGGGAGGGCGACACGTGGCACCCCCCCCCCCCACCCACAATGGTTTTGGATGAAAATTGCAAGGGTGAAATGGTCATTTGACCAATGTATAGATGATCAAGTCTTGCTAATTAAAGAGCTTGATATTGTTGACTAAGTCCAAGGGCCACTTGGCTTGATCTCTTCCCTCCAAACCTAACAAGTGTTATGATCTAGACCCTTCATTGTAGTATATATCCTATACTAGTGCAAGATGACTTTCATACTTAGAAAAAAATTCAAGAACTTGTCTTGTGGAAGATATTGCTCTCGGCTTTGTACTCATTTGAAGGACAAAAATTTTCAATTGTTGTCCATAATTCACAAGACTTTAACCCAAGGTCCCTAAGGGTATTGTAAGGATATCTCAATAGAAATATTTCGGAAAAAACGACGTTTTTACGTTAGTCGCAAGGCGAAAACCTAAGATGTTCTTCAACTTTGAAGATGGATCTTGAAGAGGAGTTCTTCATGGGCTTCTAAGGAGTGCTTGGAGCGGATTGGAACATAAGAAAAGGAGCTAAGAATTGCTAAGGAGCGACTTTGAATCTTGGAAATTTTAAGGGCTTGTAAAGGTATAAATCTTGTCGTTTTAGCAATTAAAGATTACTTATCATTGTAGTTATGGTTATTAGCAAGCATGAGGTATTTAGTATGAAGTTTGATAAGTGTATTGGCTATTGGAACCCTAATCCGAAAACTAGCATGTTTAACCCTTAAGATTACAATTCAAGTTGATTATTAGTTTAAGTCGTCACATGTTATATAAAGAAGGAATTATAGTTGTTGAAGTTGTTTATGACTATATAACATGTTAGACCTAAGAATTTGGATTAAAAGAATTGGAAAAGGACCTTGTGTTGTTGTATATGTTTAGCCGAGAATGGTTTTAAATATGGAACTAGTTTCGTATCAATTGTGGGGCGGAATTTTACACACCTTGTTAGGCGTGTAATCCCCTATTGTTAACTACATTGTTGAGCCTTAAATGTGGCGTGTTTGGTTATTGAATTCGGCCTTGAAAAAGGTGGCAAAGTATGTAGAAACAAAGGAAGTGATGTCCGATTTTCCGTAGAATTTAGTGACTCTGCACTTAGAATATTCTACGTTCGAAGCTAGAGGTAATGGACGTATTATGGCCATTATAGGTTGAAGTACTAAGTATAGCGTATTCTACTTGAAGGATGGAATAGCTATCAAGGTTGAAGTACTTTGGAGCATTTTGCTATTTGTCGATAATCGTCGCGAGGTATGTGAACATCTTCCTTCCTTTGGCATGATTCTATGTATGGAATATACATGTGGTATTATCTTATGTTCCCTTCTACTCTTAGAAGTTAAGAGGTATGTAAAGGTTATGTCTAAGTTATCCTAAGTTCTTACCAAGTCTTATGGGGGATGTTGGTAAGAGTCGTTAGGAGGTATTTGGGGCCAAGTTGACTTGGCTAATTTACGGCACGAATGAGAATAAGTATCGAACAAGTCATTGCATCGTTAATAAAAGAAAATGTAATGACAATTGATTAAATTAAAATGAGTAGAATTCTCCATCTGCATAGAAACTAAGATAAGACAAAATTATATTACATTTTCTAGATCATGGCTGCTTTAATAAGATCATTATAAACGAGTATAACCTATTCACGACACGTAAAGTATATGTACTTAATTTAAAGAGTTTACATTATGAAGTTTTAAGATTATGAACCTTAAACTCTTAAAAGGTTGAGAGACTTTATTTTCAAGTAAGAAACTTGATTCTTAAAGGAAGAAATGACATGATTTAAGGGAAGTAACTTGTTTTTAAAAGGTGTAAGTTACTTGAGTTTTAAAGTTAAGAAACTTGATTTCTAAAGTTAAGAGACTTGAAGTATTTTGAAAGTTAAGAAAATTGATTTGAAAGTATATGATACATGGTTTTAAAAGTATAAGTCTCTTGGTTATAAAAGGAATGAGTTTGTCTAAAACCATAAAGGGTTATAACGGCTTTATGGGAAGTTGGTTATAACGGATTTATGGAAGGTTAAGAGAATGGTTTTCTCTAGTAATGTAAACAAAGAAATAACTTGAAATAAGGAAGGGCAATTAGATTTAAAGGTATCACTTGCTTAAAGTTTTAAAGTAAGGGTCACTTGATTTAGAAGCCGAGAAATGTATTTCTAAAAGTGTAGTGACTTATGTGAAATGTAAACAAGCCTTGATACTACGGGTGTTCGTATCTCGGGGTTGTATATGAAAAGGAATCTTTTGAAAAGAATGGAAGTACGTAGTACTTAGGGTTAAATTCCCGGATTTGTTTTATGTGAAACGAAAAGTGTCTTGAGTATATAAAATGAAAGTCTAAAGATTTTATGAACTTGCCTATGCTTGCTTGTGATAGCCTTGAGTGCAAGTATTATATGGTTACGCTGCCGTGAATCTCAGTTGGAGGGCCGACTGTCTTGTTGTGAAGTTACTTGGACGTACCGACAGTGACGGAGGCTTCCACGGGTATGCTTCCATTGTGATTGATCCTTGGACATGCTTATACATGCTTATACGATGTGGGATTCCGGGGCATGCGACCAGGATGCGGGTTAGATTCCCGGATTGTTCTTATTACTCCTTGGACATGCTTATACGATGAGGGATTCCGGGGCATGCGACCAGGAGGCGGGTTAGATTCCCGGATTTGTTTTATTACCCATGGCCATGCTTATACGATGAGGGATTCCGGGGCATGCGACCATGTTATGTACGACCATTACTCCATGGACTAGCTCCCCATGAAGACATGTACCCGAGATGAGGGATTCCACGGGCATGTTATATACGATTATTACCCTATGGCCATGCTTATACGATGAGGGATTCCGGGGCATGCGACCATGTTATGTACTATTACCCCATGGATTAGCCCTCCATGAAGTCATGTACCCGAGATGAGGGATTCCACGGGCATGAGATATATATATATATATTGTATATGTGTACGCCGACAGTGAGGTAGGATGCCACGGGCGCGTCACATGGTTATATGTTACACTTACGGCTGTCGACAGTGATGGGGGATTCCATGGGCAGGAGATATATATATGTATTGTATATGTGTACGCCGACAGTGAGGTGGGATGCCACGGGCGCGTCACATGGTTATATTTTACACTTATGGATGTCGACAGTGATGGGGGATTCTACGGGCACGCTTTGATATTTGTGGGCTTGAGACCCTTACTGGACTATGTGATGATATTTGAGGGCTTGTGTCTATAGCCCTGTGTGACTATTGTTCATGTGTTGACATAGTATGTACAAGGTAAAACTGACTTTCATTACTTTCACTTCGGTAAGGCACATCGTACTATTATTTTAGTTATCATACATGTCTCCAGCTTTATTATAGACTGTTATGATTTCAAGATGATTTTCGCCACATACTTGGTACATATTTCAGATCGACCTTTGGGGCTGCGTTCATGTCCGCAGGTTTAGGTACACAGTTGTGGATCCGCGAGCTTAGGATCCTGGTTCAGCATTTTGAGATGGCTCCAATGTTCCGGAGCTTGTCGTCATGGTTATGTATAGTCAGGGGTACGGCGGGGCCTTGTCCCGTCATAGTATTTGTCCAAATCTTAGAGGTCTTGTCACGACCCGTTCCCGGGCTCGTGACTGGTGCCTTACCCGGGCACCCAAGTAGATATACATCAGAGTAACCAGCGGAATATAAACTTACCAACAGAAAACAGTGTAAAATGAGAAACAGTTTAATCAAGAAAAAGTTGTCTTTCGGCATGTATATATATACCCAAAACTGAACAGTTACATCCCAAATTTACAACAGGACTACAGACCTCTAAGAATGTAAACAACTATGACGGGACAGGGCCCCGCCATACCCCTGAATGTACATAAACCTACAATGACAGGGAAAATCATACCCAAAAGATAAGCCTCCGGAGAAACGGGGCTTTCCCAAAAGCAGAACGGCGATCCTAGGAGCGGGGATCAACAACCGGAGTACCTCTACCTGCGGCATGAACGCAGCCCCCCGAAGGAGGTCAGTACAACAGGTACCAAGTATGTGAAACTGTAAAGTACTGAAATAAAATCATAACATTTTAAAACCAATTCACAAATACGTACGAACAACCCACTTTAACCGCACATAGTGCCACAACATAAACAAGAGCAAATAGATGTAACGTAACTGGTCTTTTCTAGGCCGCTAATGATCGAAGCAAGGCCAATCGCCCATAGTATCATTATGCGAGCCTAATCCTGGAACTCCCGCAGTCCGCATAGGCCACCTAGGCCCGCATGAGGTATTCCTCGCATCGGGGGTAGCTAACCCGCGGCATCGTCCTGGACTCCCGCAGTCCGCATGGCCACATGGACCGCATGAGGTATTCCTCGCATCGACGTAACACACCCGGAGTGATCATCCTGGAACTCCCGCAGCTCCGCATAGGTCAGATGGACCCGCATGAGGTATTCCTCGCATCGGGGGTGGCTAACCCTCGGCTCGTAACAAGTCAGGGGGGTAAGTGATATAATACCAGCACAACTGCTTATCGTAAAACAACATAAGCACAATAAGAAAACCCCCTTACACAAACGTCACAAGACACTAACACACGTAGCATCATAACATGTTTACTTATCAAACCAACTTACCACACCTTTAGAAATCATTTCAAGGCTTTTATAAACAAATAAGTAAACCGTTTCTTTTATCTTTCTTAAGTCGTTATACCTAACTTCCCATAAAGCTAGTATAACACTTAAGCTTTTTAAACCAAGTATTTCTTTTCTTCCAAAAATGATTCATAACTCTTTTTGAAATATTCAAGATTCTTATTATTTAGAACTCAAGTCCAAAGACATCAAAGTGAAACCAAATTTAGTTTAACACACGTACGTCTACCGTACTATATATATTTCACAAATATCATGCTCAAAGGGATAGGAAGAATCACATACCTCCTCGGCTAAATCCACTTGCCAAGTCGGATATGTTACACCCCGTAAGTCCAGGACATGTAAAAGAGAATGTACGTAAGGAATCAAGACTTGGAAATTGGTACGAAAGGAAGAATTGTTTTTCCGACGGAAAATCTTCCGAACGTCGGAAAGGAAAAATGTTCGTTGTTGAGAATTGGATTCTCAAAATGCATTATTTTAAGAGTATGGAACTTATTAACATTATGGAAAATTATTTTTACCGATTTGGTCACGTGGGGCCCACCCGAGGAATTTTACATTTTTGTGGGGCCCACGAGGGTTACGGAATTTTATGGACGAATGAGAGGGCGACACGTGGCACCCCCACACTTGGTCTTGGTCAAAATTTTGTAAGGGTAAAATGGTCATTGACCATGGTAGAAGATAAGTCTTCAAAGCTTGATATTATTGACCAAAGTCAACTTGCCACTTGGGCTTGATCCTAGTGAAACTCATCCTAGCCACTCATGTGTTGCAATCTAAACCCTCCATTGTGTTATATATACTAAGCTAGTGCAAGACAAGCTCTTCTAACACTTAGAAAAAAATCACACCTTGTTGTTCTTCATAGCATGCTCTCGGGTTTGACATCTTTTGCACACAAAAATTTTGTAGTTTTGATCATTTGTTCTCAAGACTTAAACCCAATGTCCCTAAGGGTATTGTAAGGATATCTCAATAGAAAGATTTCGGAAAAAAGACGTTTTCGTATTAGTCGCAAGGCGAAAACTTAAGGAGTTCTTCAACTTTGAAGTTGGAACTTAAAGATGGGTTCTTCATAGTCTTCTTAAGAGTGCTTGGAGCGGATTGGAACGTAACGAAAGGAGCTAAGAATTGCTAAGGCTCGACTTTGAATCTTGGAAATTTTAAGGGCTTATAAAGGTATAAATCTTGTCGTTTTAGCATTTAAGATTTACTTATTGTTGTAGCTATGGATATTAGAAAGCATGAGGTATTTAGTATAAGTTTTGATAAGTTTATTGGCTATTGGAACCCTAATCCGAAAACTAGCATGTTTAGCCTTAAGATTACAATTCAAGTCAATTATTAGTTTAAGTCGTCGCATGTTGTATAAAGAAGGAAATTGTAGTTGATGAAGTTGTTTATGACTATATAACATGTTAGACCTTAGAAATTGGAATTGGAAAAGGATTGGAAAAGACTTTGAATTGTTGGTTATGTTGTTGGCCGAGAATGGCTTGAATATGGAACTACATCGTATTAATTGTGGGGCGGAATTTTACACGTATTGTAAGGCGTGTAATCCCCTTTGATTGGTTGTTGTTTTGAGCCTTAAATGTGGCGTGTTGGTTATTGTATTCGGCCTTGAAAAAGGTGGCAAAGTAAGTAGAAACAAAGGAGGTGCTGCCCTATTTTCCGTAGAATAAGAGACCGTTTACTTAGTATTATTCTACATTAGAGACTAGAAATTGATAGTCATGTTGTGACCATTATAGGTTGACAATTCTACGTACGGCGTATTCGGCTTAGCTTGTGGATTTAGCCGAAAAGGTATGTGAACTATCTGTTATACCCCGTATTTCCAGAGTATGTATGTGAGGACGTACGTACGTTTGTACAAGCCCTAATTAGGTTAAGGACGAAATTGTGAACTTCCATCGGAAAAGATTTCGAACCTTGTGAAGGAAATTTTACGTTTTTAATATTTTAATTTATTATGGATTTTTCCGAGAGATGAAATATTTTGGACCAATAGGAGGGCGACATGTGTCACCCTTAGGTGGCACATGTTGGACGAAAATAGTGGGCTAGTGGCCAAGTCAAATAGTCAAGTCTTGCAAGATATTTCTTTGGGATAGTGGGAGTAGGTTTGGACGTTTTTTGTGGGGCAAGTGGAGGCCTTGTTGGACGTTTTTCTTGAGCAAGTGGATGGCCACATGTCTCTTTGTTGTGGGGGACATATGTCCCAAAGTTGTGGTGGACATATGTCCCAATGTTGTGGTGGACACTTGGTGGAAGACTGTTATACCCCGTATTTCCAGAGTATGTATGTGAGGACGTACGTACATTTGTACAAACCCTAATTAGGTTAAGGATGAAATTGTGAACTTTCGACGGAAAAGATTCCGAACCTTGTGAAGGAAATTCTACGTTTTTAATATTTTAACCGATTACGAATTTTTTCCGAGAGACGAAATATTTTGGACCAATAGGAGGGCGACATGTGTCACCCTTAGTTGGCATGGGTTGGACGAAATGGTGGCCTAGTGGACAAGTCAAATAGTCAAGTCTTGCAAGATATTTTCTTTTGGTGAGTGGGAGTAGGTGAAGGGACGATTTTGTGGGCTTTGGGGGGGCTTGCCTTGGGCGTTTTTCTTGAGCTAGTGGAAGGCCACATGGCTCATTGTTGTGGGGGACATATGTCCCAATGTTGTGGTGGACATATGTCCCAAGGTTGTGGTGGATACTTGGTGGAAGACTTCACTTGAACAAGCTATCCAAATCTTCACCCTCCATTTGTTTTCATCTTGGCCCTTGGTGGTTCTATAAATACCCCCCTCTTGTGCAAGACTTCTTCATCCACAAACACAACTTCCAAGTCTCCAAAAAACCTTCGCCTTTTTGCTAATTTCTTGTCCAACTCCTTTCCCCTTTCCTAGTAGTTCGTCCGAAAGTCCCCTTTGTAGAAAAATATTCTCCAAGTATTGTTACTATGCCAAAATACCTTAGCCAAATACCTTGTAGTATTCCTAAGTTACCTCTACACTAAAAGCCCAGAAATACTACCTTATATCCATTAGTCACAAAACGAAACCCTAAGGAAAATCTTCATAGTTGGTTGAAGTATTGTAGAAGTTATTTGGAAACTTCTAAGGGTTTCTTGGAGCTATCGGAGCGTGCAGAATAGGAGCTAAACCTTGCTCAGGATCGACATATATCTTGGATAATTTTGGGCTTGTCGAGGTAAATATCTTGTCCTTCTATTATAATTGGAGATTACATACTGTAGTATAGAATTGAGTATAAGACGTATAGAAGGATGGTATAAAATAAGAGAATTGAACTGTACTTACATAGGACTGTAATTACAGTAGACTTGTGTAGTTTAACGGGTAGGGAAGTGCTGCCCGATTTTCCGTAGAATAGAGAACCCTCTGCTTAGATTATTCTACAGAGTAGTCTTGACGTTGATAGACGTATTTGCCTATTATAGGTTGATACTCTGCGCGCGACATATTCGACTTGGCAGGTGGATTTCGCCGAGGAGATATGTGGTTCTTCCTATCCTCTTGAGCATGATATTTTAAAATATATATATAGTACGGTAGACGTACGTGTGTTAACTGAACATGGTTTTACTTGACGTCTTTTGACTTGAGTCTAAATAATAAGAATCTTGAAGTATTTCAAAAGAGTTATGAATCATTTTTGAAAGAAAAGTAATACTTGGTTTTAAAAGCTTAAAGAGTTATACTAACTTTATGGGAAGTTAGGTGTAACGACTTAAGAAAGATAAAAGGAACGATTTACTTATTTGTTTATGAAAGTCTTATATTGATTTCTGAAAAGTGTAGTAAGATGGTTTGATAAGTAAACATGTTATGATGCTACGCGTGTTAGTGTCTTGTGATGTTGTGTAAGGGGGTTATTCTTGTTGTGCTTACGTTGTTAAACGTTAAGCCCGTTATCGTTATTATATCACATACCCGACTTGTTATACCGAGGGCTTGCCACCCTTGACGCGTCTATACGCCTATGCGGTCTGTGTGACTATGCGGAGCTGCGGGAGTTCCAGGATTGATCATTCCGGGTGTATTATCCCGATGCGAGGAATGCCTCATGCGGTCTGTGTGACTATGCGGTCTATGTGACTATGCGGACTGCGGGAGTCCAGGAGGATACCGCGGGTTAGCTACCCCCGATGCGAGGAATACCTCATGCGGGTCTGTGTGTGATCTATGCGGACTGCGGGAGTTCTAGGATTAGGCTCGCATAATAATACTATGGGCGATAGGCCTTGCTTCGATCATTAGCGGCCTAGAAAAGACCAGTTATGTTATATCTATTTTGTTGTTGGTTATGCTGTGGCACTATGTGCGGTTACATTGGTTGTTTCGTACATATTTGTAAAAATTGGTTTTAAAAATGATACGATTTCATTTAAAGTACTTTACAGTTTCACATACTTGGTACCTGTTGTACTGACCTCCTTCGGGGGGCTGCGTTCATGCCGCAGGTAAAGGGAAGCAGGTGGTAGATCCTCACTCTTAGGATCCTTACTCTGGTGTCAGGAGCTCCATTTCTCCGGAGGCTCGACTTTTGGTACGACTCTCCCTGGTGCTGTAGATATGTTGTACATTCAGGGTATGGCGGGGCCCTGTCCCGCCATAGTTGTTTATATTCCTAGAGGTCTGTAGTCCTGTTGTAAAGTTGGGATGTAACTGCCAGACTTGGTACATATATATATGCCGAAAGGCAACTTTTTCTCAGATAAACAGTGTTACATTTTACATTTGTTTCATGTCTTGATTTATTATTCCGCTGATTACTCTGATGTATGTCTACTTGGGTGCCTGGGTAAGGCACGATCACGCCCGGTTCGGTCGTGACAAAAGTGGTATCAGAGCGATTAATCCTCGGAAAGTGTCTACGCATCGTATCTAGGTAGTCTTGATTATCGGTGTGTTGGGCACCACACCAAGAATCATGAGGCTATAGGATATTTAGGATTGGTTTCCATTCTTCTCACTCTGAGATCGTGCCTTAGAGTTGTGTTATAAGTTGGACCCCTCTAACGTATTCCTTTTCTGTATCAGTTATGCCTCCACGCAAGGCAACCCGGGCCCAGAAGGGCAAGGCAGCCGAGGGAGCTGCTAGTAGGACACAGAGGGTCACGAGGGCCCGTGCCCGCCTATACCCTAGGCGATACCTCAGACGGCGAGTTCCACGACGCCGCCAAATTTCAAAGAGGTTTAGAGCCGCAGCAGCGGGTCGATGAGACCACGACTGCGCCTCCACCCCACATCCCGGAGCAGAGGAGATGGGTTACGAGAGATGGCTCGATTGCTAGCCGTGATCGTGGCGATACGGGATAGGCCGATGCAGCAGCCCAGCCCAGCAGCAGTGGTTCACCCGAGGTCGGATAGTTTGAGGCTACGGGATTTTCTGAGTTGTAGCCCGCCAGAGTTCTACGAGTCGAGGCCTGAGGATGATCCGCGAGTTCATCCGCCGATTCTGAAGGATCATGCGAGTGATCAAGGCTTCGGAGACCGAGTCCGTGATCTTCGGTTTGCATCGGCTGCGTGATACCGCAGTCGACTGGTTTGATTCGTGGGAGCTATCCCGAGGAGAGCACGCGCCTCCAGCAGTATGGGACGATTTCTCGGAGGCATTTCTCACTCATTTCTTGCCGTCACAGATGAGGAGAGCACGGGCCGATAGATTTTTTATGCTGAGGCAGAGAGGGCGCACAGTCCGGGAGTACAACGTTGAGTTCGATTCGTTGGCTCGATATGTCCCTGCATTAGTAGCAGATATGAAGGACCGAGTGCACCGCTACGTTATGGGACTAGATGACTATTTGGCGTAGTCTCGTGTGGCTCTTCACCGCATGGATATTGCCCGCGTTCGTGCTCACGCACTGGGTGCGAGGAGCGTAGAGGCCGGCGGTCGGCATGATATCAGCCAGAAGAAGGCGCCAGATGGCAGGATCTTTTGGTAGCTCTCGGGGTGGACGGTCTCAGCAGCAGACTAGATTTGCACCACAGCCAGCTCAGAGCACTCCTACACCATCTTCAGGACAGCCAGGGTATTCGGGGGCAGGTCAGGGCCCCAGGACTTCGGACTTCCAGGGTAGCAGGGGTGCTAACCGATCGAGGTCCTCTCAGTGTGTCCGATGTGGTAGATTTCATTCTGGGAGTTGTGATACTACCTCGGGAGTTTGCTACACTTGCGGCCAGCAGGGTCACTATGCGAGAGTCTGTCCGACTAGAGGCGGCACATATGGTGGGGGTCAGCCTACAGGGTCTTTTGCCGGGTCTTCGTCCCCTACAGTTACTCGCCCCGGAGGGCAGGGTACTCATGGACCAGCAGGTCGCGGCAGAGGTCATGGCACGGGTCCCAGTTCTAGCGGTCCTCAGAACCGCATTTATGCCTTGTCCAAATGGCAGACTGGGAGGCATCGCCGGATGTCGCCACGCAGTACTTTATCGCCATGTTGTGACGCGTGTATGCCTTGATAGATCCGGTTCTACTGCCCCATATATCTCCCTTATTGCTAGTAGGATAGGGATAGAGCTCGAGTCCATAGACCCTTTCGAGGTAGCTACGCCGATGGGTGATTCGGTGGTAGCTCGGCGGTATATAGGGCTTGTCCGGTGACTATATGCGCCGCCGCACCGAGCCGACTTGATAGAGTTGGACATGACTGATTTCGATGTGATCATGGGTATGGATTGGCTAGCTTCTTGCTACGCCAATGTAGACTGCAGGGAGAGAGTGGTACGGTTCCAGTTTCCTGGGGAGCCGGTTATTGAGTAGGAGGGGAAAACTGTGTCGCCAAGGGGTAGGTTTATTTCCTACCTCAAGGCCAGGAAGATAGTGCAGAAGGGGTATATCTACCATCTTATTCGCGTGTTTGATACTGAGGCTGCGGTACCAGATTTTCATCGCCCAGAGTCGAGAGTTCCCGATGTGTTTCCAGACGACCTCCGTATCCTCCCGAGAGGAGATAGAGTTTTGTATCGATGCTGCGGACACTCGCTATTTCCATTCCGCCATACGAATGGCACCTTCCGAGTTGAGAGAGTTGAAGGACCAGCTAAGAGATTTCTTTGGAGAAGCGGCTTCATCGACCTAGTGTTTCTCCCCGGGAGCGCGGTATTGTTCGTGAAGAAGAAGGGCGGACGCGCATGCGTGTTGATTACAGCAATGAACAAGGTGACTATTAAGAACGAATACCCCTTCCCGTGATTGATGATTTGTTCGACCACCGCAGGTGCGAGATGTTTCTCAAGATTGATCCGCGATCGGGCTATCATCAGTGCGAGTTAGAGGCGGATGTCCCTAGGATCGCATTCGGACGTGCAGACGCACTATGAGTTCGTGGTTATGTCTTTCGGTTTGACCAATGCTCCGCGGTATTTATGGATTTGATGAACCGAGTGTTCAAGCCATTTTTGGATACGTTTGTGATAGTATTCATTGATGACATCTTGGTTTATTCTCGCCAGAGCAGAGCACGCAGAGCATTTGGCGATCGTTGAGAGTTCTCCAGACACCAGCTATACGCCAAGTTTTCCAAACGCGAGTTTTGGTTGGTCGTGGCTTTTCTTGGGCACATTGTAGGGGCTGATGGTATTCGGGTGGATACGGCCAAGATCGAGGCAGTCAGGAGTTGGCCTAGACCTACTACTCCGACAGAGGTGCGCAATTTTCTGGGCCTTGCAGGTTACTATCGGAGGTTCGTGGAGAAGTTTGCTTCTATTTCGGCACCTTTGACTAAGCTGACTCAGAAGGCAGCTAAGTTTCGATGGATCGATGTCAGGAGCGTGGTTTCCGCCATCAAGGAGAGATTGACGACCGCCCCAGTTCTTACTCTTCCAGAGGGTCTTGACGGCTATGTGGTGTATTGTGATGCGTCAGGCATCGATCTTGGATGTGTGTTGATGCAGCAGGGCAATGTTATAGCATACGCATCCCGACAGCTTAAGAAGCATGAGAGGAACTACCCCACCCATGATTTGGAGTTGGCAGCGGTGATTCACGCCTTGAAGATCTGGAGGCACTATTTGTACGGAGTTCCTGTGGATATTTACACAGACCACAAGAACCTTCAGTATATCTTCAGCCAGAGGGAGCTGAACTTACGACAGAGACGGTGGTTAGAGTTACTCAAGGATTATGATGTCGATATCCAGTACCACCTAGGGAAGGCCAATGTTGTGGTAGATGCCCTTAGTCGTAGGTCGATGGGGAGTCTATCAGATGTGCAGCCAGAGAGGAGGGGCATGGTCCGTGAGTTGCATCAACTAGCGAGCCTTGGAGTCCGATTGATTGATTCTGATAGCAGTGGGGTTCGAGTTCGAGAGGTTGCCGAGTCTTCCATCGTCGAGGAGGTGAAGAGGCAACAGTTTGAGGATCCGGTTTTGACACGGTATTGTGATACGGCTCTTCGTGAGGGGAAGGGTCCTTTTGAGGTAGCACCGATGGGTGCTAAGGTTTGAGGGCGGTTATGTGTTCCGGATATTGCGGGACTTGGCAGAGTTCTGGGAAGCACACAAAAGCGTTACTCTATCCACCGGGTCGACAAAGATGTACCACGACCTCGATCCGTGTATTGGTGGGATGGCTTGAAGAGGACGTTGCGAGTTTGTGGCTCGTGCCCGTGTTGTCGCAGTGAAGGTAGAGCACCGGAGGCCCGTGGATTATTGCAGACGATAGAGATCCCGACACGGAAGTGGGAGGTGATCAACATGGACTTTATCACGGATTACCTCGCACTCGGAGGAAGCATGATTCTATCCGGTTATCGTCGACAGTGGCGAAATCAGCCCACTTTCTTCCCGTCAGACGACTTTTTCACCGAGGATTATGCCGACTTTACATCCGAGAGGTCGTGAGACGCATGGGTCCCTATTTCTATCATATCGCATGCAGGAGCCCGGTTCACGGCTAACTTCGGAGGTCTTTCCGTAAGGATTAGGGACGCAGTGAGCCTCGCGATCGCATTCCATCCTCGCATGCACGGACAGCAGAGCGTACTATCCAGACTCTTGAGGATATGCTACGAGCCTGTGTTATTGACTTCAGGGGTAGCTGGGAGGATCATTTGCCTCTAGTTGAGTTTGCGTATAATAATAGCTACCACTCCAGTATTTAGATGGCGCCTTACGAGGCCTTGTATGGGAGGAAGTGCAGATCGCCGTTAGGCTGGTTTGAGGTGGGCGAGGTGCAGTTAGTGGGATCGACACAGTTCACAGCGATGGATAAGGTGAAGCTTATCCAGGAGCGACTATTGACAGCTCAGAGTCGACAGAAGTCGTATGCAGATCATCGTCGTCGGCATCTAGAGTTTGAGGTTGATGATTGAGTTTTCCTGAAGGTGTCACCCATGAAGGGTGTGATGAGATTTTGCAGGAAAGGGAAGCTCATCCCAAGGTACATTGGGCCTTATCAGATTGTCCGCAGGGTAGGCAAGGTTGCCTACGAGTTGGATCTGCCGTCCGATCTGGAGGCAGTACATCCGGTTTTCCATGTTTCTATGCTGAGGAGATGTATCGGGGATCCATCTAGAGTGCACCCGCTTGACGACGTCCAGGTGACCGAGAGGTTATCGTATAAGGAGATTCCCATAGCGATACTTGATCGTCAGGTTAGGCGTCTGCGGACGAAGGATGTGGCTTCCGTCAAGGTCTTATGGCGAAACGAGCACAGGGAGGAGATGACGTGGGAAGCAGAGGAGGACATGAGGCAGAGGTATCCTCACTTATTCCCCACACCTCCAGGTAACTCACTTTCCTACTTGCTGGTTTTAATTTTCATTTGCTTAAGCGTTGTATTGTGGCCATGTGTGGCATTTGCAAATTGTTTAAATTGTGAGGAACTTTATCGTTATCTGTCTTGAGAAGGAACATTCGGGACGAATGTTTCTAAGGAGGGGAGAATGTTATACCCCGTATTTCCAGAGTATGTATGTGAGGACGTACGTACATTTGTACAAACCCTAATTAGGTTAAGGATGAAATTGTGAACTTTTGACGGAAAAGATTCTGAACCTTGTGAAGGAAATTCTACGTTTTTAATATTTTAACCGATTACGAATTTTTTTCGAGAGACGAAATATTTTGGACCAATAGGAGGGCGACATGTGTCACCCTTAGTTGGCATGGGTTGGATGAAATGGTGGCCTAGTGGACAAGTCAAATAGTCAAGTCTTGCAAGATATTTTCTTTTGGTGAGTGGGAGTAGGTGAAGGGACGATTTTGTGGGCATTGGGGGGGCTTGCCTTGGGCGTTTTTCTTGAGCTAGTGGAAGGCCACATGGCTCATTGTTGTGGGGTACATATGTCCCAATGTTGTGGTGGACATATGTCCCAAGGTTGTGGTGGACACTTGGTGGAAGACTTCACTTGAACAAGCTATCCAAATCTTCACCCTCCATTTGTTTTCATCTTGCCCTCGTGGTTCTATAAATACCCCTCTTGTGCAAGACTTCTTCATCCACAAACACAACTTCCAAGTCTCCAAAAATCCTTCCCTTAGTGCTAAGTTCTCGTCCAACTCCTTTCCCCTTTCCTAGTAGTTCGTCCGAAAGTTCCCCCCCCCCCCTTTGTAGAAAAATATTCTCCAAGTATTGTTACTATGCCAAAATACCTTAGCCAAATACCTTGTAGTATTCCTAAGTTACCTCTACACTAAAAGCCCAGAAATACTACCTTATATCCATTAGTCACAAAACGAAACCCTAAGGAAAATCTTCATAGTTGGTTGAAGTATTGTAGAAGTTGTTTGGAAACTTCTAAGGGTTTCTTGGAGCTATCGTAGCGTGCAGAATAGGAGCTAAACCTTGCTCAGGATCGACATATATCTTGGATAATTTTGGGCTTGTCGAGGTAAATATCTTGTCCTTCTATTGTAATTGGAGATTACATACTGTAGTATAGAATTGAGTATAAGACGTATAGAAGGATGGTATAAAAGAAGAGAATTGAACTGTACTTACATAGGACTGTAATTACAGTAGACTTGTGTAGTTTAACGGGTAGGGAAGTGCTGCCCGATTTTCCGTAGAATAGAGAACCCTCTGCTTAGATTATTCTACAGAGTAGTCTAGACGTTGATAGACGTATTTGCCTATTATAGGTTGATACTCTGCGCGCGACATATTCGACTTGGCAGGTGGATTTCGCCGAGGAGGTATGTGATTCTTCATATCCTCTTGAGCATGATATTTTAAAATATATATATAGTACGGTAGACGTACGTGTGTTAACTGAACATGGTTTTACTTGACGTCTTTTGACTTGAGTCTAAATAATAAGAATCTTGAAGTATTTCAAAAGAGTTATGAATCATTTTTGAAAGAAAAGTAATACTTGGTTTTAAAAGCTTAAAGAGTTATACTAACTTTATGGGAAGTTAGGTGTAACGACTTAAGAAAGATAAAAGGAACGATTTACTTATTTGTTTATGAAAGTCTTATATTGATTTCTGAAAAGTGTAGTAAGATGGTTTGATAAGTAAACATGTTATGATGCTACGCGTGTTAGTGTCTTGTGATGTTGTGTAAGGGGGTTATTCTTGTTGTGCTTACGTTGTTAAACGTTAAGCCCGTTGTACTGTTATTATATCACATACCCCCTTGACTTGTTATACCGAGGGCTTGCCACCCTTGATGCGGGTCTATACGGCCTATGCGGTCTGTGTGACTATGCGGAGTCGCGAGTTCCGAGATTGATCATTCCAGTGTATTATCCCGATGTGAGAATGCCTGCGATGCGTGTGACTATGCGGTCTATGTGACTATGCGGATCGCGGAGTCCGGGAGGATACCGCGGGTTAGCTACTCCCCGCGAGGAATACCTCATGCGGGTGCATGTGTGACCTATGCGGACTGCGGGAGTTCCAGGATTAGGCTCGCATAATGATACTATGGGCGATTGACCTTGATTCGATCATTAGCGGCCTAGAAAAGACCAGTTATGTTATATCTATTTTGTTGTTGGTTATGCTGTGGCACTATGTGCGGTTACATTGGTTGTTTCGTACATATTTGTAAAAATTGGTTTTAAAAATGATACGATTTCATTTAAAGTACTTTACAGTTTCACATACTTGGTACCTGTTGTACTGACCTCCTTCGGGGGGCTGCGTTCATGCCGCAGGTAAAGGGAAGCAGGTGGTAGATCCTCACTCTTAGGATCCTTACTCTGGTGTCAGGAGCTCCATTTCTCCGGAGGCTCGACTTTTGGTACGACTCTCCCTGGTGCTGTAGATATGTTGTACATTCAGGGTATGGCGGGGCCCTGTCCCGCCATAGTTGTTTATATTCCTAGAGGTCTGTAGTCCTGTTGTAAAGTTGGGATGTAACTGCCAGACTTGGTACATATATATATGCCGAAAGACAACTTTTTCTCAGATAAACAGTGTTACATTTTACATTTGTTTCATGTCTTGATTTATTATTCCGCTGATTACTCTGATGTATGTCTACTTGGGTGCCCGGGTAAGGCACCAGTCACGGGCCCGGGTTCGGGTCGTGACAAAGACTCCACTCACACAAGCAACCCAATCTTCACCCTTCATTTGTTTTAATCTTGGCCATTGAAGGCTCTATAAATACCCCCCCTTAAGTGCAAGACTTCTTCATCCATTAAACAATTTCCAAGTCTCAAAATCTCTCCCCCCTTTGTTTTTTTTTCGTCCAAAGTCTTTCCCCCCCCCCCCCCCCCTTCCTAGTTGTCTCGTCCGAAATCACCCCCGTGGTAGAAAATTGTCTTATAGTATTGTTACTATTCCAAAATACCTTAGCCCAAATCCCTTATAGTATTCCCAAGTTACCTCTATACTAAAAGCCCGGAAATACTACTTTATATCCTTTAGTCACAAAACGAAACCCTAGGAAAATATTCGTAGTTGGTTGAAGTATTAAGTAGAAGTTGGTTAGAAACTTCTAAGGGTTTCTTGGAGCTATCGGAGCGTGCAAATTAGGAGCTAAACGTTGTTCAGGATCGACATTTAATCTTGGATAATTTTGGGCTTATCGAGGTAATAATCTTTGTCCTTCTATTGTAATTGGAGATTACATATGGTAGTAGTTTAGAATTGAGTATAAGATTAATAGAAGGATGGTATAAAAGAAGAGAATTGAACTGTACTTACATTGGGCTGTATTTACAGTAGACTTGTGTAGTTTGGCGGGTAGGGAAATGCTGCCCAATTTTCCGTAGAATAGAGAACCCTCTGCTTAGAATATTCTACAGAGTAGTCTAGACGTTGATAGACGTATTTGACTATTATAGGTTGATACTCTGCGCGCGACATATTCGACTTGGCAGGTGGATTTCGCCGAGGAGGTATGTGATTCTTCCTATCCTCTTGAGCATGATATTTTTGATATATATAGTACGGTAGACGTACGTGTGTTAACAAAAATTGGTTTTACTCTGATGTCTTTTGACTTGAGTTTTAAATAATAAGAATCTTGAAGTATTTCAAAAGAGTTATGAATCATTTTTGAAAGAAAAGTAATACTTGGTTTTTCAACAAGCTTAAGTGTTATACTAGCTTTATGGGAAGTTAGGTATAACGACTTAAGAAAGATAAGAGGAAACGGTTTACTTATTTGTTTATAAAAGCCTTATAAATGATTTCTGAAGGTGTGGTAAGTTGGTTTGATAAGTAGACATATTATGATGCTACGTGTGTTAGTGTCTTGTAAACGTTTGTGTAAAGGGGGTTCCCTTGTTGTGCTTATGTTGTTTAACGATAAGCAGTTGTGCTGATATTATATCACTTACCCCCCTGACTTGTTATGCCGAAGGTTAGTCGCCCCGACGAGGAATACCTACGCGGTGCATGTGACCTATGCGAGTCGCGGAGTTCCAGGATGATCACTCGGTGTGTTACCCGACGCGAGGAATACCTCACGCGATGCGTGTGACTATGCGGATCGCGAGTCGAGTTGATACCGAGGTTAGCTACCCCGATGCGAGAATACCTCATGCGACCTAGGTGGTCTATGCGGATCGGGAGTCCGAGAATAGGCTCGCATAATGAGACTATAGCGATTGGCCTTGCCGATCATTAGCGCCTAGAAAAGACCGATTACATTATATCTATTTTGCTCTTGTCTATCCGTGGCACTATGCGGTTGAATTGGTTGTATTTGTAAGTGGTTTTAAAATGCTTTGATTTCATTTCGATTTTTACGATTTCACATACTTGGTACTGTTGTCGACCTCCTTCTGCGTTCATGCCGCAGGTAGAGGTACTCCTGTTGTTGGTCCCCGCTCCTAGGATCACCGTTTCTGCTTTTGGGAAAGCCCCGTTTCTCCGGAGGCTTGTCTTTTGGGTATGATCTCCCTGCCATTGTAGCTTTATGTACATTCAGGGTATGGCGGGGCCCTGTCCCGCCATAGTTGTTTACATTCCTAGAGGTCTGTAGTCCTGTTGTAAAGTTGGGATGTAACTGTTCACTCTTGATGTATATATACATGCCGAAAGGCAATCTTTTCTTGGATAAACTGTGTCTCATTTTACATATGTTTCATGTCTTGTTTTTATATTCCGCTGGTTACTCTGATGTATGTCTACTTGGGTGCCCGGGTAAGGCACCAGTCACGGGCCCGGGATCGGGTCGTGACAAAAGTGGTATCAGAGCAGTTAATCCTCGGAAAGTGTCTACAGACCGTATCTAGTAGAGTCTTGATTATCGGTGTGTTGTGCACCACACCAATAATCAGGAGGCTATAGGATATTTAGGATTGGTTTCCATTCTTCTCACTCTGAGATCGTGCCTTAGAGTTGTGTTATAAGTTGGACCCCTCTAACGTATTTCTTTTCTGTACCAGTTATGCCTCCACGCAAGGCAACCCGGGCCCAGAAGGGCAAGGCAGCCGAGGGAGCTGCTAGTAGGACACCGAGGGTCACGAGGGCCCAGGCCCAGACTTTACCCGAGGCGATACCTCAGACGGCGAGTTCTACGACGCCGCCGGCCCCAACAGAGTTTGGAGCCGCAGCAGGGGCCACTGAGACCACAAGACTGCGCCTCAGCCCCACACCGGAGCAGAGGAGATGGGTTCTGAGGAGATGGCGATTAGCCCGGATCGTGGATGCATACGGAGATAGGCCGGATGCAGCGATTCAGCTCAGAGTACCCGTGGTTCACCCGAGGTCGGATAGTTTGAGACTACGGATTTCTGAGTTGCGCCGCGAGTTCTACGGGTCGAGGCCTGAGGATGATCCGCAGGAGTTCATCCGACAGCTACAGCGGATCATGAGAGTGATCAGGGCTTCGGAGACCGAGTCAGTGGTCTTGAGTTTGCATCGGCTGCGTGATACCGCGATCGGTTTGATTCGCGAGCTATCCCGGAGAGCACGCGCCTCAAAGATGTCGGACGAGTTCTCCGAGGCATTTCACTCATTTCTTGCCGCCACAGAATGAGAGCACGCCGGTACAGATTTTTGACGCCGAGGCGCAGAGGCGCATTCGGGAGTACAACGTGGAGTTCGACTCATTGGCTCGATATGTCCCTGCGTTGGTAGCAGATATGGAGGACAGGGTGCACCGCTACGTCACCGGGCTAGATGATTATTTGGCAGAGTCTTGCTCAGGTGTAGCTCTCCAGCCGGGCATGGACATTGCCCGCATGCAGGCTCATGCACTTGGGTGTGAGGAGCGTAGAGGCCGACGGGTCGACAGATATCAGCAGCAGAAGAAGGCCAGGACGGCAGGATCTTTTGGTAGCTCTCAGGGTGGACGGTCTCAGCAGCAGACTAGATTTGCACCACAGCCAGCTCAGAGCACTCCTACACCGTCTTCAGTACAACCAGAGTATTCGGGGCGGTCGGCCCTGTGGCTTCGGACTTCCGGTGGTAGCAGTGCTAACCGATCGAGACCACCCCCTCATCAGGCCGATGCGGTAGATCCCATTACGGGAGTTGTGGTCCTACTTCAGGAGTTTGTTATGCTTGCGGCCAGAAGGGTCACTTTGCGAGGGACTGTCCGACCAGAGGCAGCGCAGATGGTAGGGGTCAGCCTACAGGGTCCTTCGCAGGGTCTTCATCTCCTACAGTTACTCGCCCCGGAGGGCAGGGTACTCATGGACCAGCAGGTCGCGGCAGAGGTCGTGGCACGGGTCCCAGTTCCAGTGGTCCTCAGAACCGCATGTATGCCCTGTCCAGCCGCCAGGACAAGGAGGCATCACCGGATGTCGTCACATGTACTTTATCAGTTTCATGTTGTGACGTGTATGCCTTGATAGATCCGGGTTCTACCTTGTCATATATATCTCCCCTTATTGCTAGTAGGATAGGGATAGAGCCATAGTCCATAGACCCTTTTGAGGTAGCTACGCCAGTGGGTGATTCGGTGGTAGCTCGGCGGGTAAATAGGGCTTGCCCGGTGTCTTTATGCAGTCGTCAGACCCTAGCCGACTTGATAGAGTTGGATATGACTGATTTCGATGTGATCATGGGTATGGATTGGCTAGCTTCTTGCTACGCCAATGTGGACTGCAGGGCGAGGTTGGTACGATTCCAGTTTCCTGGGGAGCCGGTTATTGAGTGGGAGGGGAACACTGTGTCGCCGATGGGTAGGTTTATTTCTTACCTCAAGGCTAGGAAGATGGTGCAGAAGGGGTATATCTACCATCTCATTCGGGTGTTTGATACTGAGGCTGCAGTACCAGATTTTCGCCGCCCAGAGTCGTGAGTTCCCAGATGTGTTTCCAGACGACCTCCCGGGTATCCCTCCTAATAGGGAGATAGAGTTTTGTATCGATGTGCTGCCAGATACTCGACCTATATCCATTCTGCCATACAGAATGGCACCTGCCGAGTTGAGAGAGTTGAAGGACCAGCTGAGAGATTTGCTAGAGAAAGGTTTCATCAGGCCTAGTGTTTCTCCCTGGGGAGCGCCGGTATTGTTCGTGAAGAAGAAGGACGGGACGCTGCGCATGTGTGTTGATTACAGGCAGCTGAACAAGGTGACTATTAAGAACAGATACCCCTTCCGTGATTGATGATTTGTTCGACCCGTGCGAAGTGCGAGATGTTTCTCCAAGATTGATCTGCGATCGGGCTATCATCAGGTGCGAGTTAGAGAGGCGGATGTCCCTAGGACTGCATTCCGGACCCGGTACGGGCACTATGAGTTCAGGGTTATGTCTTTCGGTTTGACCAATGCTCCGGCTGTATTTATGGACTTGATGAACCGAGTGTTCAAGCCATTTTTAGATACGTTTGTGATAGTATTCATTGATGACATCTTGGTTTATTCTCGCCAGAGCGAGCACGCGAGCATTTGAGGATTGTGCTGAGAGTTCTCCAGGACCAGCAGTTGTACGCCAAGTTTTCCAAATGTGAGTTTTGGTTGGCTTCGGTGGCTTTTCTCGGGCACATTGTCGGGGCCGATGGTATTCCGGTGGATACGGCTAAGATCGAGGCAGTCAGGACTTGGCCTAGACCTACTACACCGACAGAGGTACGCAGCTTTCTGGGCCTTGCGGGTTATTATCGGAGGTTTCTGGAGAAGTTTGCTTCTATTTCTGCACTATTGACTAGGCTGACTCAGAAGGCAGCTAAGTTTCAATGGACTGATGCTTGTGTTATACCCCGTATTTCCAGAGTATGTACGTAAGGACGTACGTAGAAAAATTTGAACTTGAGAATTAGGCTTGGCCGATTTAACTTTGTTCACAACACCCGATTAGAGTCGTTTTTCGACGAAACGTTTTCACAGCTTTCGTAGGGGAATTTCCGGCTATGTCATTTTTAATTTTTACGGATTTTTCCGAGAGACGAAACATTTTGGACCAACAAGAGGGCGACACTTGTCACCCTCTCATTGGTTAGGCTTGGGCGGTAAAGGGGTGGCCGAAAGTGTGGCTAAATTGGTCAAGGGTTGGTAGGATATTTTGTGTGTAGTTGGTTAGGGTGCACTTGGCAAGATCTTGGCCCTACACTTGCCTTGCACTTGGCAAGATCTTGGCCATTGGTTGGCCTTCACTTGGCCTATAAATACCCGGGGTAAGGCACCAGTCACGGGCCCAGATTCGGGTCGTGACAAAAGTGGTATCAGAGCAGTTAATCCTCGGAAAGTGTCTACAGACCGTATCCAGTAGAGTCTTGATTATCGGTGTGTTGTGCACCACACCAATGATCAGGAGGCTATAGGATATTTAGGATTGGTTTATATTCTTCTCACTCTGAGATCGTGCCTTAGAGGCATGTTGTAAGTTGGACCTCTAACGTATTTCTTTCCCTTACCGCTATGCCTCCGCGTAGGCAACCCGCCCGGGAGGGCAAGCGGCCGAGGAGCTGCGAGTAAGTCTGAGAGGTTACGTGGGCACAGCCCAATTATCACATTAGGTGGTGCTTCATTCGGGAGTTCTGCGACGTCACTAGCCCCAAAGAAGTTTAGCACGGCGGCGATTCCTACCTGCGCCATGATATTTGAACCTTCGCCCACGACCGAACGGAGAATATAGATTTCGGAGGCGACCACTTACTAACTATGGATTTGACTACCGGAGAGTATACCGATGTACCGCGAGTCTTGATGAATATCAACGAAGGTTGTGCAAGAGTAATTCTTGATTGGGCTTGAGCATGGCACGTATGCGGGCTTATGCGCGCAGCCGAGAAACGTAGAGATCGACGGGTTAACGGCGATGCGAGAAGAGGCCGAGCGGAAGGTCCTTTGGTAACTTTCGAGGCGAGTCGCCTCACCAGCAGATCAGATTATGCGCATCCACCAGTGCAGAAAGGTCCTCCACAGGGTTCAGGACGTTCGGGGTATGCAGGAGTTGGTCAGAGCTCCAGAGCTTCCGGTTCACAGTCACACGAAGGTTCCAGCCATCTGGATTCAGTTTTTCTCAGTGTTCACAGTGTGGCAGGCGTCATCTCAGGGAATGTCGTCTTTTAGTTGGTACTTGTTGTACCTATGACCGTCAGGGTCTGATGTCGAAAGAGTGTCCTTGCGGGAGGACTTAGCCTTCAGGATCGGTGGGTAGTTCGTCATCTTCCTTAGCTATGCGCCCTACGGGGCAGGTTTGATTAGAACGACTAAGGGGAGTAAAGCAGTAGATTCAGGTATATCTTTAACCCTCTAGGGTTTAGTATGTGTGATAAGGTGAGTATACCTTAAGTGTTATATTTCTGATAGCATTGTGTAAATGGTGATTAGAAATCTTGGTTAGTTAACCAAGTAAGATTTGGGGGATAGAGAAAGTGTGAGCCTTAGAGTGTTATACGTAGAGACCTTAGAGGTAAGGCCATCTCGAGTAAAAGATGTATTGTTTATGTTTGACCCTTATAGGAGTGCATAGTGCACGTGAGTTATGTTTGTGGGATTAGTCCCTGAGTAGTGTGGAATGAAAGAGGGTAGTTGAGCTAAGAAGACCGCTAGGTTTTCGTAACGTGATTAGTGAGAGTTTTCCTTCGCGAGCTAGCGCTGCGCGTTGGGTCGGGTTGAGGCCACGTTGCGGGTCAACCCGCGGCATGTTTGGTGGTGGGGTCGGTTGTGGTGGTCCCGCCTTGTGGTAGGTCACGAGGGTGTTAGGCGAGTTTAGTTAACCAACGCATTTAATTCGTGGATGCGTTCGACCAGAGTCGCCGGCGAGGTCACCGCCTGTCTTCTAGCAAAGACCGTTTACTCGGCAGAGGTTATGCGAGATGATATATCGTAAAGGTTGTAAGGTCGCACGAGGTGCCTACCTTCACCTTATGTCGACGATGGAGCCCGAGTTGCGGCTTCTTTTCTGGAGGTTTTACCGTGCAAGGTTAGGAACTCAAGTAAGTCTCGAATCACATTCGCCTCGGCGGTGTTTGGATTTCGAGGATAGTTGCGAGAATTGTTGTCTCCTGTTGAAGAGTGTTTAAACTACCATTTCGGTGTTCGGATGTCGCCTTATGAAGCCTTGTAGAGGCGGATGTGAGTCACGGCCGATTGGTTCGATGTTGGCGTGATTCGATAGTTGGTTGAGCTTGTTCCAGCAGATCGTGGATAGAGTAAAGCTTGTCTAGAAGAGGTTCCGCACTCGGAGAAATCGTGACGGATAATCGGCGGCGCCAGAGTTCGAGTTGTGATCGGTCTTCTTGAAAGTACCACCCCGGGTCAGTGACGAGTTTTGGAATACAGAGGAACTTAGCCCGAGTTACTTTGGGCCTTTGAGTTCATGTGAAGAATAGGCCAGTTGCCTATATGTTAGCATTTGCCGTCCGACTTAGGAGGCAAAGGCCCGTCGATCTTCGTGTTATGTTCTAGTAGGAAATCGGAGATCCATCCAGATTATTCGCAGCTAATGTTAACCCCGAGTTTTGGATCAAAGCGATTTCGAAATGTAGTAAGAGTTCGAATGTACGATACCGGTGATCGCATGCAGCCCGGTACCATTTGTTGGGTCGCTTGAGAAGGTTAATGCCTCAGGCATAGTGACAAAAGTGGTATCATTTTGGTGATGTTAGAGGTGTTTCCTCGTGGACTTGGATGTAAGCATTTTTGCGCAAGTTGTTTCTGTGGCCAGGTGTGGCAGGATTGATTCTCGTAAGTATAGTAGTGAAGACTATACTGGCGCACGTTTGTTTTGAGACTTAGAAGGAACATTCGGGACGAATGTTTCTAAGGAGGG
This sequence comes from Przewalskia tangutica, assembly GCA_029844215.1. Classification (NCBI taxonomy): domain Eukaryota; kingdom Viridiplantae; phylum Streptophyta; class Magnoliopsida; order Solanales; family Solanaceae; genus Przewalskia; species Przewalskia tangutica. The sequence goes on from CM056722.1 coordinate 118,003,341, forward strand.
GAGAATGTTATACCCCGTATTTCCAGAGTATGTACGTAAGGACGTACGTAGAAAAATTTGAACTTGAGAATTAGGCTTGGCCGATTTAACTTTGTTCACAACACCCGATTAGAGTCGTTTTTCGACGAAACGTTTTCACAGCTTTCGTAGGGGAATTTCCGGCTATGTCATTTTTAATTTTTACGGATTTTTCCGAGAGACGAAACATTTTGGACCAACAAGAGGGCGACACTTGTCACCCTCTCATTGGTTAGGCTTGGGCGGTAAAGGGGTGGCCGAAAGTGTGGCTAAATTGGTCAAGGGTTGGTAGGATATGTTATACCCCGTAGTTCCAGGGTATGTATGCGAGGACGTACGTACGAGAATACGACAGAAAGATTGGAAAGGAAGAAAGAGGCGATTTTTCCACGGAAAAGTTTCCGGTTTTTGTGAAGGAAAAAGGTTCGTTAATGGGAATTGGATTCCCAGATTTGGTATTCGGACTTCCTGGAATATTAGAGAATTATGGAATTTTATTTTTGGAAATGGTCACGTGGGGCCCACGGGAGAAATTTACGGTTTTTGTGGGGCCCACTTTGTTTTCGAGATTTTGGCCATTGTGGATATTTTCGGAAGATGTTTTATTTTGGGCCAATAGGAGGGTGACACGTGTCACCCCGCCTAGGTGGCTCGCGAATGGCATTTGTGCACAACACCCGGTTAGAGTCGTTTTACTAAACGCTTTACATAACTTGCGAAGGAAAATTCGGCTATGTCTTTTCTTATTTTTGCGGATTTTTCCGAGAGATCGGAACATTTTGGACCAACGAGAGGCGCACTTGGCACCCTCTCATTGGTGCGCAAGCAGGCGACACGTGGGACCAATCGGGAGGTCAGTGGTAGATATTTTGGTAGATATTTGTGAGGGTTTTAAGGAGTAGGGACTAGGGGCACTTGGGCATATCTTGGCCCTACACTTGTGTAGCACTTGGCTCGATCTTGGCCATTGGTTGGCCTTGGCTTGTGCTATAAATACCCTCTCCCTTTGATGAATTCTTCATCCTTTCCTAAATGTTTCTAAGTGTTGAATCTTCTCCTCCTTAGTGTTGAGTTCGGCCAAGAGGCCTCCTCTCCTAGAGGCCTTGGCCGAGGGTACACCCTCCTAGTAGTGTGGCCTGGGTACCCCAGCCAAGTTGCTTCGTATAATACCCCCTTTGTGGTGTAGAAATACTCTCAAAGTATTGTTATAATGCCCAAATTACCTTAGTATACCTTGTAGTATTCTAAGGTTATACCTATCTGAAAAGCCCGGAAATACTATTATACTTCCCGTCCACAAAACCGAAACCCTAGGAAAATCTCCATAGTCATTGGAGTATTGTGTAAGTTGGTTAGAACTTCTAAGGGTGGTTTAGAGCGGGTTGGAGCGCTGGAGTCGAGCTAAACGATTGCCCAGGATCGACTTTATACTTGGATAATTATGGGCTTATCGAGGTAATATCTTGTCCCTCTATTGTAATTGGAAATTACATGTTGTTAGAATATATAGTTAAAGTATACTATATATAGAACTGAACGTGGTTAGTTGGCAATGTCTTTTGACTTAAGCCTGAAGAATCGAATCAGACATGGAGACTTGTGTAGTAATCGTGGAGTAGAATTGTACCCGTTCGGGTTAGATGTATAACCCCCCCCTGGTTGGCTTGGTAGCCGGCCCCGTGAGAGGAGGAGATTTACGCTGCCATGCGGGGAGGTCTTTGAATTTTCTGTAGAATGTTCTACGATAAGATCTTAATGTTAATAAGCGCCTTGTGGCCTTATAGGTTGAAGTACTACGTGTGGCGCGTTCTACTTGGCTTTAGGAGTAGCCGACAGTTGGGAGAACTTGGAGCGTTTTGCTATTAGGCGATACTCGTCGCGAGGTATGTGAACCTCTTCCTATCTCTCCTAGCATGATATGTGTGAACTATGTAGTACGGTAGACGTACATGTACTAAATGTATTTGATTGGTGTAAAACATAAAGTGTTATAACGGCTTTATGGGAAGTTGGTTATAACGGCTTTATGTTGGTAAGAAAATACATGTGGTTTTTAAAAGGTAACTGATTTGAACTATAACTGGCTTGTTATGTGTTAATAAAGAACTTGAAGTATTTCAAAAGAGTTTTGAATCATTTTGAGAGAAGAAGTAATACTTGATTTGTTTTGAAAACTTAAGAGTTATACTAGCTTTATGGAAAGTTAGGTATGACGTCTTAAGAATGTTTTACTGATTTTGGAAATCAGAATGTGTATCGACAAACCACTGCAGCGTTAATAAAAGGAAATGTTTGTGATTAAGTATTATTAAAACCAGAGAAACTTCCATCCGCATGAAGCTAAGATGAGACAAAATGATATTTCCTAGATCATGGTCATTGTAATAAGATTGTTGTAAACAAGAATATCCTACTCACATATAAGACTTATGTTTCTCGGATAGTTTAAAAGAGAATTATATTCTTAAATGAATAAGACTATGAACTACGAAACCTTTCTAAATAAGAAACATGAACATTTGAAATTAGGCAAACTTGGGCGTTTGGAAAATAATGTTGTTACTTGAGTTTTACAAAGAGAAGTGTTTTGATTTACTTCAAAAGATAATCACTATATTTTCATATACTACGTATTGTGTGACTTTTGTGAAAGTAACGATCTTTTAAAGAGTTAATGTATGAAGTACTTTGGGGATAAAACCCGAACTTGTTAGCATATAGTAGAAAGTACCGTGTGTATAACTTGATTGTGTTGGTTTGTGATAGCCTTGTAATACCTTCTTGTTGATTTGATAAGTAAACATGCTAGGATCTACGTGTGTTAGTATCTTGTGATGTTTGTGTAAAGGGGTTTTTCCTTTGTTGTGCTTATGTTGTTTAACGATAAGTCGTTATGATAGTATTATACATCACTCATCTCTTGAGATGATTAGGTTGTTAAGCGCCTCCGACGCGGGTAGACTCGGCGGGTCGATGGACCTATGATTCGAGACTACCTCATGCGGGTCCGGGGGCTTTATGCGAATCGCGGAAGTTCCGAGTTAGGACGGCCCTTGTGGTCATGCGGTCCTTGTGGCCGTGTGGACGGCGAGTCGGGGACGCCGGGAGTAGCTACCCTCGATGCGGGGTTATACCTCATGCGGGCCGATCTGATTGGCCTGGCGAGTCGCGGAAAGTTCGAGGCTAGACGCGCACATTAGATCTGCGGGCAAGTGGTCGGCTTTGATCGTGTGGCCGGTGCAGACAGATCTTATGATACGATTCATGACCTTGTTGATGCGTGGGTGTTAGTAGTCGGCTATGCCTTCGCATTACCTCAGACGTGTTATTATGGCACGTGGGACACGTGTTCATGTATGTGTTCCTTGTGTCATTATATCATAAATCCGGCGATGAGGAAGGTATTCCACGGGCATGATTGATGTTGTGGCGTGAGACCCATTGCTATATTTGAGTGATGACTTGAGGGCGTGAGTCCCTGACTTGACATGACTGCTTATTATTGTGAACTGTAGTTTGGTTATCATACATGTCTCCTGCTTTATAGACTATTATGATTTCATTTACAGTATTTTTAGTTTCACATACTGCACTGTTAGATCGACCTCCTCGAGGCCGCGTTCATGCCGCGGTAAAGGTACACCGCCATTGATCCTCGCTCTTAGGGTCACGATTCACGTGGGAAAGCTCCGTTTCTCCGAGGCTTATCGGTATAGTCCCCTTGTTGTAGGTGTTTACATTCAGGGGTATGGCGGGGCCCTGTCCCGCCATTGTTGTCGTAGCATTTCTTAGAGGTCTGTAGTACTGTTGTGGCAGGGTTTGTAAAAAGGATTAAACTGTTCATGTTGGAAAAAGTTGTTATTTATATATATGCCGAAAGGCAAGTTTTTCTCAGATTATTGTTTCATATTTCATAATATGTCTTGTATTGTTTTATGTTCCGCTGATTACTCTGATGTTGTATCACTAGGGTGCCCGGTAAGGCACGATCCACGCCTTAATCGGTCGTGACAAAGTGGTATCGAGCGATTAATCCTCGGAAAGTGTCTACAGACCGTATCCAGTAGAGTCTTGATTATCGGTGTGTTGTGCACCACGCCAATAATCAGGAGGCTATAGGATATTTAGGATTGGTTTCTATTCTTCTCACTCTGAGGTCGTGCCTTAGAGCTGTGTTTTAAGTTGGACCTCTAAACGTATTTCTTTCCTTACCGCTATGCCTCGCGTAGGCAACCCGCCCAGAGGCGCAAGGCGAGGAGCTGCGAGTAGAATACTGAGGGTCATGAGGGCACAGCCCAATCATTACCTAGGTAGTGCTTCATTCGGGATTTCTGCGGCGTTACTAGCCCAATGAGTTTAGCACGTCGGCAGCCTCTACGGCGCCATGATATTTGAACCTTCGCCCACGACCAGAACAGAGAATGTAGATTGCAAAGAGGCGACCCTGTTACTAGCCATGGATTTGGCTACCAGAGATTATACCGATGTACCACGAGTCTTGATGACTACCTAAGAAAGGGTTGTGCAAGAGTAATTCTCAGTTGGGCTTGAGCATCGTATGCGGGCTTATGCGCAGCAGTCGAGAAACGTAGAGATCGACAGGTTAACCAAGGGCGAGAAGAGGCCGAGCGGCAGGTCCTTCGGTAACTTTCAAGGTGAGTATACCTTAAGTTATATGTTATGATAGCAGTGTGTTAGTTGTGATTAGAAATCATGGTGGGTTAACCGAGTAAGATTTTGGAGGATAGAGAAAGTGTGAGCCTTAGAGCTTTATACGCAAAGACCTTAGAGGTAAGGCCATCTCGGGTAGAGACGTATGTTTATGTTTGACCCTTATAGGAGTGCATAGTGCACGTGAGCTGTGTTTGGGGATAGGTCCCTAAGTAGTGTGAAATGAAGAGGGTGGTTGAGCTAAGAAGACCGCTAGGTTTTCGTAACGTGATTAGTGAGATTGTTCCGATCGGGAGCTAGTATTGTGCGCGTTGCCGGGTCGGGTTGAGGCCACGTTGCGGGTCAACCCGCGGCATGTATGGCGGTGGGTCTGCGTGGTGGTCCCGCCTTGTGGTAGGGTCACGAGGGTGCTAGGCCCAAGTTTAGTTAACCAACGTACGAGTTCGTGGATGCGTTCGACCGGTGGTCGGGCCGATGGGGGCAGCCCATCGTGTTCTTCGGTCGGGACCGTTCACTTGGCAGTGTTGATTTATCAGAAAGGTTGTAAGGCTGCACGGGGTGCCTACCTTCACCTTATGACGCATGTGGAGCCCGTGTTACGCTGTTTTGTTTCCGGAAGTTTTACCAAGCGCGTGTTAAGAACTCAGGTGAGTCTCGAATCGCATTCGCCGCCGGGCGGTCGTGGATTTGAGGTAGTTGTGAGGATTGTTGTCTCCTGTAGAGGCGTTTGAGCTACCATTTCGGTGTTCGGATGTCGCCATGAAGCCTTGCGGGGCGGAAGTGTAAGTTGCCGGCCGATTGGTTCGATGTTGGCGGGGTTCGATAGTTGGTTGATCTTGTTCCACAGATGTGGATAGTGAAAGCTTGTCTAGAAGAAGTTCGCACCGGAGGAATCGTCGCGGATAATCGGCGACGACGCAGAGTTCGAGTTGACGGTCGGTCTTCTTGAAAGTACCACCGGACAGGTGTGACGAGTTTTGGAAATGAAGGAACTTAGCCCGAGTTACTTTGGGCCTTTGTGAGTTCATGTGAAGAATAGGCGGGTTGCCTATATGTTAGCATTTGCCGTCCGACTTAGGAGGAAGGGCGTCCGATCTTCGTATTGTTATGTTCGGAAAGTATCGAAGATCCATCCGAATGTTCCCGATTAATGATGACCTCGTTAGAGATAGTAACCCCGAGTTTTGGATACTAAAGCGATCGAAATATGGTAAGAATTGAGTGCATTGACGATGATCGTGACGCAGCCCGGTACCATTTGTTGGAGTCGTTGGAGCAAGGCTCGCGACAAAGTGACAAAAGTAGTATTATTTGTGGTGATGTTAGAGGTGTTTCCTCGTGGACTTGGATGTAGGTATTTTGCGTGGGTATTTCGTGGCCACGTGGCGAGATTGTTTCGTAAGTATAGTAGTGAAGACTATCTTGCACGCGTTCGTTTGAGACTTAGAAGGAACATTCGGGACGAATGTTTCTAAGGGAAGAATGTTATACCGTAGTTCCGTGGTATGTATGCGAGGGCGTGCGTGCGAGAATACGGCGAAAGATTGGAAAGGAAGAAAGAGGCGATTTTCCACGGAAAAGTTTCCGGTTTTGTGAAGGAAAAAGGTTCGTTAATGGGAATTGGATTCCCGATTTGGTATTCGGACTTCCTGGAATATTAGAGAATTATGGAATTTTATTTTGGAAATGGTCACGTGGGCCCACGGGAGAAATTTACTGCTTTTGGGGCCCACTTTGTTTTCGAGATTTTGGCCATTGTGGATATTTTGGAAGATGTTTTATTTTGGGCCAATAGGAGGTGACACGTGTCACCCCGCCTAGTGGCTTAGCCGAATGGCATTTGTGCACAACACCCTGGTTAGAGTCGTTTTCGGCTAAACGTTTTACATAACTTGCGAAGGAAAATTCCGCTATGTCTTTTCTTATTTTTGCGGATTTTTCCGAGAGACGGAACATTTTGGACCAACGAGGGCGCACTTGGCACCCTCTCATTGGTGGGCAAGGTGGGCGCGACACGGACAAATTGGGAGGTCAGTGGTAGATATTTTGGTAGATATTTGTGAGGGTTTTAGGAGTAGGGACTAGGGGCACTTGGGCATATCTTGGCCCTACACTTGTGTAGCACTTGGCTCAATCTTGGCCATTGGTTGGCCTTGGCTTGTGCTATAAATACCCTCTCCCTTTGATGAATTCTTCATCCTTTCCTAAATGTTTCTAAGTGTTGAATCTTCTCCTCCCCTTAGTGTTGAGTTCGCCAAGAGGCCTCCCCTCTCCTGAGGCCTTGGCCAGAGGTACACCCTCCTAGTAGTGGCCGGGGTACCCCTGCCAAGTTGCTTGTATAATACCCCCTTTGTGGTGTAGAAATACTCTCAAAGTATTGTTATAATGCCCAAATTACCTTAGCCGTATACCTTGTAGTATTCTAAGGTTATACCTATCTGAAAAGCAGGAAATACTATTATACTTCCCGTCACAAAACCGAAACCCTAGGAAAATCTCCATAGTCAGTTGAGTATTGTGTAGAAGTTGGTTAGAACTTCTAAGGGTGGTTTAGGCGGGTTGGGCGCTCGGAGTTGGAGCTAAACGATTGCCCGGATCGACTTTATACTTGGATAATTATGGGCTTATCGAGGTAATATCTTGTCCTCTATTGTAATTGGAAATTACATGTTGTTAGAATATATAGTTAAAGTATACTATATATAGAATCAACGTGGTTAGTTGGCAATGTCTTTTGACTTAAGCTGAAGAATCGAATCATTCTGATAACAGAGACTTGTGTAGTAATTGTGGAGTAGAATTGTACCCGTCGGGTTAGATGTATAACCCCACTGGTTGGCTTGGTAGCCGCCAGTGAGAGGAGATTTACGCCATTGCGGGGGAGGTCTTGCCGAATTTTACGTAGAATGTTCTACGATAAGATCTTAATGTTAATAAGCGCCTTGTGGCCTTATAGGTTGAAGTACTACGTGTGGCGCGTTCTACTTGGCTTTAGGAGTAGCCACGGTTGGGAGAACTTGGGCGTTTTGCTATTAGGCGATACTGTCGCGAGGTATGTGAACCTCTTCCTATCTCTCCTAGCATGATATGTGTGAACTATGTAGTACGAGACGATATGTACTAAATGTATTTGATTGGTGTAAAACATAAAGTGTTATAACGGCTTTATGGGAAGTTGGTTATAACGGCTTTATGTTGGTAAGAAAATACATGTGGTTTTTAAAAGGTAAGCGATTTGAACTATAAGCGCTTGTTATGTGTTAATAAAGAACTTGAAGTATTTCAAAGAGTTTTGAATCATTTTGAGAGAAGTAATACTTGATTTGTTTTGAAAACTTAAGAGTTATACTAGCTTTATGGAAAGTTAGGTATGACGTCTTAAGAATGTTTCTTGATTTTGGAAATCAGAATGTGTATCGACAAACCACTGCGGCGTTAATAAAAGGAAATGTTTTTGATTAAGTATTATTAAAACCAGAGAAACTTCCATCTGCATAGAAGCTAAGATGAGACAAAATGATATTTCTAGATCATGGTCATGTAATAAGATTGTTGTAAACAAGAATATCCTACTCACATATAAGACTTATGTTTCTCGGATAGTTTAAAAGAGAATTATATTCTTAAATGAATAAGACTATGAACTACGAAACCTTTCTAAATAAGAAACATGAACATTTGAAATTAGGCAAACTTGGACGTTTGGAAAATAATGTTGTTACTTGAGTTTTACAAAGAGAAGTGTTTTGATTTACTTCAAAAGATAATCACTATATTTTCATATACTACGTATTGTGTGACTTTTGTGAAAGTAACGTATCTTTTAAAGAGTTAATGTATGAAGTACTTTGGGGATAAAACCCCGAACTTGTTAGCATATAGTAGAAAGTACATGTGTGTATAACTTGATTGTGTTGGTTTGTGATAGCCTTGTAATACCTTCTTGTTGATTTGATAAGTAAACATGCTAGGATCTACGTGTGTTAGTATCTTGTGATGTTTGTGTAAAGGGTTTTTCCTTTGTTGTGCTTATGTTGTTTAACGATAATTTGTTATGATAGTATTATAAATCACTCATCTCGAGATGATTCCGGGTTAAGCTGCCTCCGATGCGGGTAGACTCGCGGTCGATGGACCTATGATTGAGACTACCTCATGCGGGTCCGAGGGGCCTATGCGGAATCGCGGAAGTTCCGAGTTAGACGCGCCCTTGTGGTCATGCGGTCCTTGTGGCTGTGGACGGCGAGTCGGGGCGCTGGGAGTAGCTACCGATGCGGGTTATACCTCATGCGGGCGATCTGATTGGCCTGGCGGAGTGCGGAAAGTTCGAGGCTAGACGCGCATTAGATCTGCGGGCAAGTGGTCGCTTTGATCGTGTGGCCTGCAGACAGATCTTATGATACGATTCATGACCTTGTTGGTGCGTAGGTGTTAGTAGTCGGCTATGCCTTCGTACTTACCTCATGCGTGTTATTATGGCAGTGGGACACGGTGTTCATGTGTGTTCCTTGGTCTTTGTTATATCATAAAGCTGGCGATGAGGAAGGTATTCCACGGGCATGATTGATGTTGTGGGCGTGAGACCCATTGTTATATTTGAGTGATGACTTGAGGGCGTGAGTCCCTGACTTGACATGACTGCTTATTATTGTGAACTGTAGTTTGGTTATCATACATGTCTCCTGCTTTATAGACTATTATGATTTCATTTACAGTATTTTTAGTTTCACATACTCGATTTGTTAGATCGACCTCGCCCGGCTGCGTTCATGCTGCGAGTAAAGGTACACCGCCATTGATCCTCGCTCTTAGGGTCACGATTCGTGTGGAAAGCTCCGTTTCTCCGAGGCTTATCGATGGTATAGTCCCCTGTTGTTGTAGGTGTTTACATTCAGGGGTATGGCGGGGCCCTGTCCCGCCATTGTTGTCGTATCATTTCTTAGAGGTCTGTAGTACTGTTGTGGGCAGGGTTTGTAAAAAGGATTAAAACTGTTCATGTTGGAAAAAGTTGTTATTTATATATATGCCGAAAGGCAAGTTTTTCTCAGATTATTGTTTCATATTTCATAATATGTCTTGTATTGTTTTATGTTCCGCTGATTACTCTGATGTTGTATCACTAGGGTGCCCGGGGTAAGGCACCAGTCACGGGCCCGGAATCGGGTCGTGACAGGATATTTTGTGTGTAGTTGGTTAGGGTGCACTTGGCAAGATCTTGGCCCTACACTTGCCTTGCACTTGGCAAGATCTTGGCCATTGGTTGGCCTTCACTTGGCCTATAAATACCCACCCCTTTGAAGACTAATTCATCCACAAAAATTGCCTAAGTCTTGAAAGCTTCTTCCTTCCCCCTTAGTGTAGTGTCTTGGTGAGCCCTCTCCCCATGGCCGAGAGTTCCCACAGTGGGAGTAGGCCGAGGGTATACACCCCTCCTTGGGGTGCTAGCGTGGGTACCCACTGCCTAGTTGTCTTCGTATAATACCCCCTCTTGTTAGAAATACTCTCAAAAGTATTTTTATAATGCCCAAATTACCTTAGTAGTATACCTTGTAGTATTAAGCTTATACTTATCTGAAAAGCCCGAAATACTATTATACTTCCCTTGATCACAAAAACCGAAACCACAGGAAAAATCTCCATAGTTAGTTGGAGTATTAAGTAGAAGTTGGTTAGAACTTCTAAGGGTTGTTTGGAGGCGGAGTCGGGCGCGGAGTAGGAGCTAAACCTTGCTCGGGGCGACATTTAAACTCGGATAATTATGGGCTTATCGAGGTAAATATCTTGTCCCCTATTGTAATTGGAAATTACATGTTGTTAGATTATATAGTTGAAGTATACTATATATAGTGCGAGCGTTGTTATCGGCGATGTCTTTTGACTTAAGCCCTGAATAATAAGAAACCTTTTCGAAAGAAAAGTCTTGAATTGTTTTTACATAAGAGGCGTATTCTGATGAGCTTGTGTAGCTTTTACGTGAGGTAGAATTGTACGTCCGGATTAAGCGTATAACCCCACGGTTGGCTTGATGGCGGCCAGATAGAGGAGGAGATTTACTGTTTGCGGGGAGGTCTTCGAATTTTACGTAGAATTTTCTACGAAAAGATCTATATTTTAATAAACGCCTTGTGGCCTTATAGGTTGAAATCTGCGTGTGGCGCGATCTACTTGGCTTAAGGAGTAGCCAGCGGCTTGAGGTACTTGGGCGTTTTGCTATTAGTCGATACTCGTCGCGAGGTATGTGAACCTCTTCCTATCTCTTCTAGCATGATATGTGCGAACTATGTAATGCGGTAGGCGTACGCGTGCTAAATGTATTTGATTGGTTTAAAACATAAAGTGTTATAACGGCTTTATGGGAAGTTGGTTATAACGACTTTATGTCGGTAGAAAATACTTGTGGTTTTAAAAGGTAATCGATTTGAACTATAAGCGGCTTGTTATGTGATAATAAAGAACTTGAAGTATTTCAAAAGATTTTGAATCATTTTGAAAGAGGAGGTAGTACTTGATTGTTTTAGAAAACTTAAGAGTTATACTAGCTTTATGGAAAGTTAGGTATAACGGCTTAAGAATGTTTTCTTGATTTTGGAAATCGAATGTGTATCGACAAACCATGCGGCGTTAATAAAGGAAATGTTTTAATAATTAAGTATTATTAAAACCGGAGAAACTTCCATCTGCATAGAAGCTAAGATGAGACAAAATGATATTTCCTAGATCATGGTCTTTGTAATAAGATTGTTATAAACAAGAATATCCTACTCACATAAGGCTTATGTTCTCAGTTGTTTAAAGGAGAATATCATTCTTAAATGAATAAGACTATGAACTACTAAACCTTTCAAATTAGGCAAACTTGAACATTGGAAAAGAATGTGGCTACTTGATTTTACAAAGAGAAGTAATTGATTTACTCTAAAAGATAATCACTCTATTTTCATATACTACGTATTGTGTGGTTTTGTGAAGTAACGTATCTTTTAAAGATTTAATGTATGAAGTACTTTGGGGATAGGTACAGAACTTGTTAGTAGAAAGTACCTTGTGTGAATAACTTGATTGTATTGGTTTGTGATAGCCTTGTAATACTTTCTTGTTGATTTGATAAGTAAGCATGTTAGGATGCTACGTGTGTTAGTATCTTGTGATTATTGTGTAAGGGTCACTCTTGTTGTGCTTACGTTGTCAAGCGTTAAGCCCGTATCGTTATTGTATCACATACCCCTTGACTTATTATACCAGGGCTTGCCACCGCTTGATGCGGGTCTATCGGCTATCACGATCCTTGTGACTATGCAGTCGCGGTAGCTCGGGATTGATCATTCGGGTGTTTAGCCTGATGCGGGGATTCCTATGCGATGCAGTGAGACTATGCGGTCTTTTGAGACTATGCGGTGCGGGAGCCTAGGCGGATATCGAGGTTAGCGCCCGATGCGGGGTATACCTCAGCGATGCAGGACCGTGATTCGAGGAATACCTCATGCGGGTGCATGGGTGACCTATGCGGGCTGCGAGAGTTCGAGGATAGACGCGACATTGATATTGCGGGCGAGTGGCGGCCGATCATGTGGTGCGGTCTAGAAAGACCTCGGGATACGATTTGTGGTATTTTTGATGCGTGGGTCTTAGTAGTCGGCTATGCCTTCGTACTTGCCGTCACGGTTTTATTGTGATAACTTGAGGCGTGAGTCACGACTTGACATATCGCTTATTTATTGTGAATCGTAGTTTGGTTATCATGCATGTCTCCCGCTTTATATAGACTACTATGATTTCATTTCTGATTTATTTTGATTTCACATACTTGGTACTGTTATCGACCTCGCCCGAGGCTGCGTTCATCTGCAGTAAAGGTACACGATCGTTGATCCTCGCTCTTAGGGTCCTGATTCAGCGTTTGGGAAAGCTCCGTTTCTCGGAGGCTTATCTTGGTATAGTCCCGCGTTGTAGGTATTTACATTCGGGTATGGCGAGCCACGTCCCGCCATTGTTGTCGTATCATTTCTTAAGTGCAGAAATCTTGTTGTGGCGGGGTTGTAAAAGGATTAAACTGTTCATTTGTAGGAGTTGTTATTTATATATATATGCGAAAGGCAAGTTTTCTCAGTTCTTGTTTTGTACTCCATTTGTCTCGTGTATGTGTTTTATGTTCGATTACTCGATGTTGTATCACTAGGGTGCGAGGTAAGACACGATCCACGGGCCCGGTCGGGTCGTGACGACTTGTGGCGGGGTTTCCGGCTCATGAAGGAGAGATTGGCCGCCCGATTCTTACTCTTCGAGAGGTCAGACGGTTATGTGGTGTATTGTGATGCGTCGGCGTCGGGCTTGGATGTGTGTTGATGTAGCGAGGTAAGGTTATAGCGTCTGCAGCGTCTCGGCTCGAAGCATGAGAAGAATTACCCACCCATGATTTGGAGTTAGCGCGGTGATTCACGCCTTGAAGATCTGGAAGCACTATTTGTATGGAGTTCATGTGGATATTTACACGGACCACAAGAGCCTCGGTATATCTTCGACGAGGAGCTGAACTTACGACGAGCGGTGGTTAGAGTTACTCGAGGATTATGATGTCGATATCTGTACCGCGGGGAAGGCGATGTTGTGGCGTATGCCCAGTCGTAGGTCGATGGGTAGTCTATTAGATGTCTGACGGAGAGGAGGGGCATGGTCGCGAGATACATCGGCTAGCGAGACTTGAGTCCGATTGATTGGTTACGATAGCGATGGGGTTCGGGTTCGAGAGGTTGCGAGTTTCCATCGTCGAGAGGTGAAGAGGCAACGATTTGAGATCCATTTTGACACGGTATCGTGATACGGCTCTTCGTGAGGAAGGATCCTTTTGAGGTAGCACGATGGGGTGCTAAGGTTTGGCGAGTTGTGTGTTCGGATATTGCGGGACTTCAGGCGAGTTCTAGGGAAGCGCATCGCGGCGTTACTCTATCCATCCGGTCGACAAAGATGTACCACGACCTCGGATCGTGTATTGGTGGGATGGCACGAAGAGGGCGTTGCGAGTTTGTTGCTTTCGGTGCGTGTTGTCGGCGGTAAAGGTAGAGCACGAGGCACGGTGGATTATTACGACGATAGAGATCCCGACACGGAAGTGGGAGGTGATCAACATGGACTTTATCACGAGATTACCTCACACTCGGAGAAGCATGATTCTATCGGGTTATCGTCGACGGTGTGAAAGCCGCCCACTTTCTTCCGTCGGGACGACTTTTCGGCGGAGGATTATGCTAGACTTTATATCAGAGATCGTGAGGCGCATGGTCCTATTTCTATCATATCGCATGCAGAGCCCGATTTACGGCTAACTTGTGGAAGTCTTTCGAGAAGGGATTAGGGGCGAGTGAGCCTCGATCGCATTCCATCCTCGAGGCAGACGGAGCGAGGCGTACTATCGGACTCTTGAGGATATCTGCGAGCTGTGTTATTGATTTGAGGTAGGGGAGGATCATTTGCCGCTAGTTGAGTTTGCGTATAATAACGCTACCACTCCGGTATCGGATGGCGCCATGAGGCCTTATATGGGAGAAGTGCAGTCACCGATAATTTGGTTCGATGTGGGTGAGTGCGATTAGTCGGGCGGAACTTGATACAGAGACGATGGATAAGGTGAAGTGGTATACCCGTCGTTACGGCCCACGTGTGAGAGCGTGCGAAGGAGTAAGACTTAAAATTTTGAAAGATAAGTTGTGGGTTGTTTCGGACGGGTTTTAGTCAACTTTGAGGCGGGTTATGACCCGGTACGTTGAGAGTTCCTAAGTGTTTCAAAGTCCTAGGGCGTAGTTCATTGAGTCTAGTTTCCAACGCAACCAACTGTTCGTCGATAGGACGTCATAGTAGAAAGTTATGGGAGTTACAAGTTCGGTGCGCAGACGAACATAAATGAGTTTCAAGCAAAGCGCGAGGCGGCGCGGATGCGAGGCAGCGCCGGAGAATGCGAGGGTCGCTGAAGTTGCGAGCGGCGCCCGGGCAGCGAGGCGGCGCGGAAGATCCGTAAGTCCGCAGGAGTTTCAGCGCCATGGCCGCCAGGGCGGCGCCGCGGGATTCCTGGCGGAAAAACTTAGGAAAAGTCAGATTTTTCTTTTAAAAGACCTTGGGAGGGTGACAAGTGTCCCCCCCCCCCATCTGATTTCTTGCATGCCTTATATTGACCAAGTCTTGAAGACTTGGTCACTTTCAAATCTCTCTCTCTCTCTAAGCTTAGCTCTCACTTCTCTCTAAAATTCCAAGAGGAATTCAAGCCTAAGGAAAAATCTGAAAAGTTAAGAACAAGAAGAAAGCTTGTGGCTAGCTTGTTGGTGTTATTGTGGTGGTGTTCTTGGATAGGAGGCTAGCAAAGTTGTTGGAATAAGTTTGGCTAAAGCTTTAAGGTAACATTTCTTCTCTTGTGGTTAGTTATTAATGTTGCATGTGAAGAAGAAGGGATTTGTAGTAGTAAATAATGAACTTAGAGTCATTGCATGTAAGAAATATGGTTTGAATGTGAAGGAATTGGTTAAGAATATACTATGAGCATGTTGTAGCCTAAAACTACCTTAGACTTGTTGAGTGAATTGTTGTACCTTGTGGGGCAGAATTTTACACACCCAAGTTTAGGTGTGTAATCCCCTTTGAAATGTTTGGATTGATTGAGCCTTAAAAGTGGCATTTGGATGTTAAATTCGGCCTTGAGAAAGGTGGCAAAGTATGTAGAAACAAAGGAAATGCTGCCCAATTTTCCATAGAATTTAGTGGCCTTGAACTTAAATTATTTCTACATTGGAATTAGAGGTTAATAAACGCATTATGGTTATTATAGGTTGACATATTACTTGCGGTAGTTTGGGCTTAGCAAGTGGATTGACCAAAGAGGTATGTGAAGCTTTCCTATCTCTTGAGCATGAGTAGTTGTATCTATGTAGTACGGTAGACGTACAAGATTTAGTATTCTTACTTGTTTAAGTATATAAAGACTTGTTTCGTTTTAAGAAGTATAAGTCCCTTGGTTAAGGGAAAAGTATGATTTTACTAAAGTATAGGGTTAATATAACAACTTTATGGGAAGTTGGTTTATTAGCTTTATAAAAGGTTGATAAGAAGAGATTTATTCTAAGTAAGATAAGTAAGGACAAATGATTTGATTTATGAAAGGCAAATTGATTTTAAGGCATCAATTGCCCAAAGGTTTTATATGAAAAGAGTCACTTTTAAAAGAGTTGAAATACGTAATACTTGGGTTAAATTCCCGGTTTCCTTTTATTAAAGATATGATTAAGTGTCTTAAGTAAACTAAAATAAGAGGGTATATGAACAAGGCTAATAAGAAGTTATAAGTTTTCTTAACTTATTTATGATTATGATATGATGACAGTTTGAGCTAGGGTAAGAGTATATACGAGCAAGCCCAGATCGTTATACCACCTTCTCGGGGTAAGAGTATATGAGGCAAGCCCAGATCGTCATACCACCTTCTTGTGTAAGAGTATATCGAGGCAAGCCCCAAGATCGTTATACCGTGCGCCGGTGTAAGAGTATATCGAGGGTAAGCCCCAAGATCGTTATACCATCTAACGGGGTAGAGTATATCCGGAGGTAAGTCCCAGATCGTTATACCACTGTTAGTGGATTTGCTACCCACGATCGAGGAATACCTCATGCGAGTCCTTATGGGCTTATGCGGGTGAAATAGTCCCGTGCGGGTAGTCTGACCTATCACGAGGAATACCTCATGCGTGTCCACATGACTATCACGGGTGAAATAGTCCCGAGAGTAGGGTGCTTATTGATACTACAGGCGAGTACCTGTTTTGATCATGAGGCCCTATTTTATGCGGATTATATATACTTGTCACTCTCATTGTTAGTAAGGCACGATAAAAGGTATTTTGTTTGTCTTCCATGACTCGACTTACTTTTAGACTTATGATATCATTATTACGTATTTTCAGTTACATACTTGGTACATATTATGTCGACCCCCTTCCTCGGGGCTGCGTTAAATCTGCGGTAAGGGTAAGCAGATTGTGGATCCTCGTTCTTAGGATCATTGTTCCGGTGTCAGAAGCTCCATCCCTCCGGAAGCTTGTTTTGTTGGTACGGTTACTCCTTGATGCTATAGGTATTGTGTACATTCAGGGGTATGGCGGGGCCCTGTCCCGCCACAGTTGTTATCCTTAGAGGTTTGTGGTCACATATGTGTTTTGGGCTATAAGAACAAGTTGTACTGCTATACTTTTGATTAAGTATGTTTTATGGAAGGCAGCCTTATCGGTTGGCCAGTGATGTTTCCCTTTTTATAAGATATGTGTTATGTATGTTCATTGCTATTCTCGATGTACACTGACAGGTACCCGGTAAGTACCGATCGCGGCCGAGTCGGGTCGTGACAAAAGTGGTATCGAAGCGATTAGTCCTCGGAAAGTGTCCACGAGCCGTGTACATTAGAGTCTTGATTATCGGTGTGTCGTGCACACATCTTTGTCGTGAGGCTGCGAGATATTTAGGATTGGTTTCCATTCTTCCACTCTAAGATCGTGCAATAGAGTGAGTTATAGGTTGAACCTCCTCGATGTTTTCCTTTATGTATCGATTATGCCTCGCGCAAAACAACGCGGCCCGGAAGGGCAAGCGGCCAGGGAGGCTAGTGGGGACGCGGAGTCACGCGAGGCACGAGCCGATCCTTACGAGATGATGTTTAGGCGGCGAGTTCCGTATCGTCGCCGGCCTCAACAGATTTTGAGGCGTGAAGCGGCTCACGAGACGCGGTACGAGAACCTCGATCCGCGATCGGTCCGAGTACGAGAGATTACGGGAAGCGGTCGATTCGCGGCCGGCATAGTGGCGGCGGCCAGCGAAGCGGCGGCCAACCCGGCCAAACGGTTCTGATTCGGGATTTCTGGGTTGTCACCCACCGAGTTCTATGGTTCGAGATTTGAGGAGGATCGCGGGAGTTTGTCCGGCGATTCTGACGGACCATGCATGTGCTTAGGGCATCGGAGTGAGTGCATTATACTAGCTTCTGCTACGGTTCTGCGATATTGCGTTGGTAGTTTGAGTCATGGGTGTTGTCGAGAGGTGAGGATGCTCTTCCGGTGTTTGGGAGGAGTTCACGGAGGAGTTACATCACGCCCAACCCGGGCCGTGGCGGTGCCTACAGGCACCTTCTACATAACAAAGTAAACTGCGGAAATTAAATAACACCTTTTTTTATTTTAAAACCAACATACGTACAAGGGCAAAGCCGACAAGGCTGCCATATAATATACATGAAAAGACATTACACTGTACATGAGTCCAATCCCACATATGGATACAGACCTCTAAGAGTTATACTGAACTATGACGGGACAAGGCCCTGCCGTACCCATAACCGTACAAAAGCCTGTATTGAAGGAACTATACCAAACAGATAAACTCCTGAACAGTGGGAGCTATCCAAAACTACGGCGGTCCTACACTGCCGATCACCAAGCGTACCTAAACTGCGGCATGAACGCGGCCCGAAGGAGGTAAATGCGAAGAATGTACCAAGTATGTGAAGCGATGAAATCGTAATGAAATCATAACGATCTAAACAAAGCAGAGACATGTATGATAGCAACCTACGATTACACAATACATAGCGATCATATCAAGTCGGGGCGCGTGCCCTCAAAGTCACTACTCAACTATAACTATGGGTCTCACGCCCATAATATCAACCCTGCCCGTGGAATCCTTTCTCACTGCCGGCAGTCCATGATATAACAATATAACACCAATAAGCATATCCAAGGAGTATCCCTCGTGGTCGCATGCCCCGGAATCCCACATCGTATAAGCATGACCATGGGGTATACAAACAAATCCGAATCAAACCGCTCACGGTCACGTGCCCGAATCCCACATCGTATAAGCGTGTCGAGTATCCTCGTGATCGCGTGCCCGGCATCCCACATCGTATAAGCATGACCGTAGGGTATCCCTCGCGGTCGCGTGCCGGCATCTACATCGTATAAGCATGACCGTAGGGTAACACAAACAAATCACGGGAATCTAACTCGACTCCAGTCACAAGCCGGAATCCCACATCGTATAAGCATGTCCAGGAGTATCCTCGTGGTCGCGTGCCGGCATCCCACATCGTATAAGCGTGACCATAGGGTATCCTCGCGGTCGCGTGCCGGCATCCCACATCGTATAAGCATGACCGTAGGGTAACACAAATAATGGAAGCATACGGTGGAATCCTCACCATGTCGATGCGTCGAGTAAACTTACAATGAGCGGTGACCACTCGGTAAGTCGCGGCAACGTAATAAAACATAATACTTGCACTCGAAGGCTATCACCGACATATAGGCAATTCTCAATTAATCAAGCCAAAGTACTTATCAAGGCACACATAGAATAATTCTCAATTAATCAAGCCAAAGTACTTATCAAGGCACACATAGAATAATTCTCAATTAACCAAGCCAAAGTACTTATCAAGGCACACATAGAATAATTCTCAATTAACCAAGCCAAAGTACTTATCAAGGCACACATAGAATAATTCTCAATTAACCAAGCCAAAGTACTTATCAAGGCACACATAGGATAATTCTCAATTAACCAAGCCAAAGTACTTATCAAGGCACACATAGGATAATTCTCAATTAACCAAGCCAAAGTACTACGTACGTACATTCTTTTCAAAAGACTCTTTTTTATGTAAAATCTCAAGATACTAACACCCGTAGTATCAAGGTGTGTCTATTTTTTCAAAGTAAGTTACTACACTTTTAGAAAACTCATTTCAAAGCTTGAAATCAAGTAACTTCAAATTTTCACAATCTAGGCAACTTATGCCCAATAATCAAAATAGACAACTTTCTTAACCTTCCATAAAGCCGTTATAACCAACTTCCCATAAAGCCGTTATAACCCGTTATTGTTTTAGACATATCCATTCCTTTTTATAACCAAGAGACTTATACTATTAAAACCAAGTATCAAATACTTTACGAATCAAGTTCTTAACTTTCAAAATACTTCAAGTCTCTTAATATATAGAAAACAAGTTTCTTCTCTTAAATCATGTCATTTCTCCTCTTTTAAATCAAATAAGTAAATCACTCCTTTGACTCCCCTAAAGTCATTATAATGACCCTTAGGTTTTGGAACTAAGGCACTAGCCAAAAGATTTGGAAACCACTTCCTTTTCAAGACTCTATGTACTTTAAGTAAAATACTTTCACTTTTAAGAATCCAAACTTCACTAAGGAGATGGATTATACAACTTACAATTTAAACATCAAAGTACAATCAAGGAAGTACATAGAACAAATTCTATTTTAGGCAATGCAATTACAACCAAGGAATGAATCAATTAAGGAGTAGGACATACTTTCTTTATCTTAAGGAATCATGCTAGAAGAGGAGATAGTTCACATACCTTTGGCTAAATCCACAAGCTAAGCCGAATCGCGTGCGTAGAAGTGTCAACCTATAATGGTCACAACAACACTATCAACTTCTAGTCTCTAACGTAGAATAATACTAAGTATCGCGTCTAATTCTACGGAAAATCGGCATCACTTCCTTTGTTTCTACTCACTTTGCCACCTTTTCAAGGCCGAATACAATAACCAACACGCCACATTTAAGGCTCAAAACAACAACCAAACAAAGGGGATTACACGCCTTACACGTGTAAAATTCGCCCACAATTCATACGAAATAGCTCCATAATCTAGCCATTCTCGGCCAACATAAATAATAACACTAAGTCCTTTCCAATCCTTTTCCAATTCCAAGTTCTAAGGTCTAACATGTTATATAGTCATAAACAACTTCAACAACTACAATTTCCTTCTTTTTACAACATGCGACGACTTTACTAATAATCGACTTGAATTGAAATCTTAGGCTAACATGCTAGTTTTCGGATTAGGGTTCCATTAGCCAATATACTAATCAAACTTCATACTAAACATCTCATGCTTGCTAATATCCACAACTACAATGATAAGTAATCTTAACTACTAAAACGACAAGATTATACCTTTATAAGCCCTTAAAAATTCCAAGATTCAAAGTCGCGCCTTAGCAAATTCTTAGCTCCTTTCCTTATGTTCCAATCCACTTCAAGCACTCCTTATAATCCTATGAAGAACTCATCTTCAAGTTCCAACTCCAAAGTTGAAGAACTCCTTAAGTTTCCGCCTTGCGAATAACATGAAAACGTCGTTTTTCCGAAATCTTTCTATTGAGTTATCCTTATAATACCCTTAGGGACATTGGGTTTAAGTCTTGTGGCTAATGGATCAAAACTACAAAATTTCTTGTGAGGAACATGCCAAACCCGAGAGCACTTGTTGAAGAACAAGGTGTTGTCTAATTTTTCTAAGTGTAGAAATTCCAAGTCTTGCTACTAGTGTAGTATTTAAAACACATTGGAGGGCTTAGATTACAACAAATGTGTGGCTTGGATGGGTTTCACTAGGATCAAGCCCATGTGGACAAGTTGGCAAGTCAACAATGTCATGCTAGCAAGACTAATCTTCCAAGGTGGTCAATGACCATTTTACCCTCACTAAATTTCGTCCAAGACCACATGTGGGGGTGCCACGTGTCGCCCTCTCATTCGTCCATAAAATTTCGTAACCCTCGTGGGCCCCACAAAACGTAAGATTCCTCGGGTGGGCCCCACGTGACCAAATTCGTAAAAATAATTTCCAAAATGTTAATAAGTTCCATACTCTACAAATAATGAATTTTGAGAATCCAATTCTCAACAACGAACATTTTTCCCTTCCGGCGTTCGGAAGATTTTCCGTCGGAAAAACAATTCTTCCTTTCGTACTAATTTCTAAGTCTTGTTTCCTTACGTACATTCTCTTATACATGTCCTGGACTTACGGGATGTAACACGTTCCTAGACCACTTCTTGCCTCCTGAGATGAGGAGAGCCCGCGTAGATAGGTTCTTGACCTTGAGGCAGGACGGGAGGACTATCAGAGAGTACAGCCTGGAGTTTGACTCCTTGGCCAGGTATGCGCACACCATTGTAGCGTACATAGCCGACAGGGTTCATCGATATGTGATGGGGTTAGACCGTCATATGATTACTGCATGCTTGGGGGTGGCTCTTCAGCCAGGGATGTATATTGCCAGGATGCAGCGTCTGCGCGGATTGAGGCGAGAGAGCGAGATCATCTAGATTTAGGCGATCCGAGGCGGGGCAGCGGTCTCGTGGCGATTTGGCGGCGGCCTCGTGATGAACTAGGTCCATATTCGGCCAGCCTGAGTGGTCCTTCTCGATTTCCGGCGGGTCCGATCGGCCAAAGTTATTCGGAGCGGTCGGGCTCCGGGACTTGAGTTTCGAAGCGAGGACCGTCACAGTGAGACCACCCACATCTGTGCGTTCGATGGTAGGTCTCATCCGGCGTGTCGTATGGGTTGGGGCGTGTTATTCTTGTGGCGGCAGGCCATCGAAGAAGATTGTCCGTCCTTAGGCGGCGAGGCGTTACAGTTCAGCGGCGGGGTCTATTGGATCTTCGTCTTGATGGTCGACGCCCGGAGGCGAGTACTTATGGGCGGCCGCGGCGAAGGTCGTGGTAGGGTCCCGATTCTAGCGGTCCTCGAGCGCATCTATGCTATGTCGGTAAGCGGGACGGAAGCGTCACGGATGTCGCAGTACATTATTGGTTTCTTCTTTGTGATGTATATGTTTTGATAGATCCGAGTTCTACCTTGTCCTATATATCTCCTCATATTGCGATAGAATAGGGATAGAGCGAGTCCATAAGACCTTTTGAGGTGGCTACGCGATGGTGATTCGATGGTAGCTGAGCGGGTATATAAGGCTTGCCCAGTGACTATAGACAGTCGTCAGACTCTAGCCGACTTGATAGAGTTGGATATGACAGACTTTGATGTGATTATGGGTATGGATTGGCTAGCATCTTGCTATGCCAATGTGGGTATGAGAGATTGGTTCGGTTCCATTTCGGGTGGCCGATTATCGAGTGGAAGGGAATCTTTGCGTCGTAGGGTAAGTTTATTTCTTACCTCAAGGCTAGGAAGATGGTGCGGAAAGGGTATATCTACCATATGGTTTGGGTATTAAATCGAGGTGAGGTACCGACCTTCATCGATTCGATCGTTAGAGAATTTCGGGCGTATTCCCGGACAAGCTTCCGTATCCTCGAGAGGAGATTGAGTTTTGCATTGATTTGGTGCCAGATACTCGACCGATATCTATTCCGCCATACAGGATGGCACCTGCCGAGTTGAAGGAATTGAAAGACCAGCTGAAGGATTTGCTGGAGAAAGGCTTTATCAGGCCAAGTGTTTCTCCCTGGGGAGCGCCAATGTTATTTGTAAAGAAGAAGGATGTGACGCTGCGCATTTGTATTGATTACAGGAAGCTGAACAAGGTAACTATCAAGAACAGATATCCCCTCCCCAGGATTAATGATTTGTTTGACCAGTTGCAGGGTGCAAGGTGTTTTTCCAAGATAGACCTGCGATCTGGTTACCATCAGGTACGAGTTAGAGAAGCGGATATCCCGAAGACTGCATTCAGGACCCGGTATGGGCACTATGAGTTCAGGGTGATGTCTTTCGGTTTGACCAACGCCCAGGTATTCATGGATTTGATGAATAGGGTGTTGAGCCATTCTTGGATATGTTCGTTATAGTTTTCATTGATGATATCTTGGTGTATTCGCGCCAGAGCGAGGAGCATCTGAGCATTTGAGGCGGTATTGGGAGTCCTCGAGACCGCATTGTATGCCAAGTTCTCAAAGTCACGAGTTAGTTACCAGTGGCTTTCTTAGGGCATGTTATCGGGGCGATGGTATTCGAGTTGTCTGACTAAGATTGAGGCATCGGACTTGACCGGACCACTACACCGACGGAGTGCGCGCTTTGGGCCTTGCGAGTTATTATCGGAGGTTTGTGGAAGTTTGCTTCTATTTCAAACCTTTGACTAAGGCGACTCGGAAAGCGGCTATGTTCGGTGGACGGATACTTGTGAGAAAGTTTCCGATTGCTAAAGGAGAAGTTGGCGGCCCATTCTTACTCTTCCGGAGGTTTAGATGGATATGTGGTTTATTGTGACACGTCAGGTGTCGGGCTCGGGTGCGTGCTGATGCACCACGGCAGAGTTATAGCTTATGCATCTCGACAGCTTAGGAAGCATGAGAAGAACTATCCCACACATGACTTGGAGTTGGCAGCAGTGATTCAAGCCTTGAAGATGCAGACATTATTTATATGCGATTCGTGGACATTTACACGAACCACAAGTCTCGGTATATCTTGACCGGAGGAGTGAACTTGCGGCGAGGCGGTGGTTGGAGCTTAAGGATTACGATGTTGATATTCTATACCATCGGGGAAGGTCAATGTGGTTGCGGATGCCCTTAGTCGCGGTCGATGGGTAGTCCATGCGATGTTCACGGAGAAAAAGGATATGGTCGAGAGTTACATCACTAGCGAGCCTTGGGGTTCGTTTGGTTGATTCGATAGTGACGATTCGGGTTCGAGAGGTTCCGAGTCTTCCATCGTCGAGGAGGTGAAGCGGCGATATGAGATCCGATTTTGGTGCGATCGAGATGCGACTCTCGAGAAGGAGAAAAGTCTATTTGAGGTAGCGTCGATGGGGTGCTAAGATTCGGCGGTTGTGTGTTCCGATGTGCGGGACTTCGTCGTGGTCGGGAGGCACAGGTGCTTGTTATTCTATTCATCCGGTCGACTAAGATGTATCATGACCTCGGATCGTGTATTGGTGGGATGGCTTAGCGGGGCGTTGCGGAGTTCGTAACGATGCGGGTGTCGGCGAGTTAAGGTTGAGCACGAAGCGGTGGGTCATTGCGGCTATTGATATTCCGACTTGGAAGTGGGAGGTGGTAAATATGGATTTTATTACGTGTTACCTTCCTCGGAGGAAGCATGATTCTATTTGGGTTATTGTCGGCGAGTTGACGAAATCAGCCCATTTTCTTCCGGTCGGGGCGACTTTTCTACGAGGATTATGCTAGATCAGATATCGAGAGATCGTGAGGCGCACGGAGTTCCTATATCGATTATCTCGCATGCAGGAGCACAGGTTCTGACTAATTTCGGAGGTCTTTTCGAAGGATTAGGGACCAGGTGAGTCTCGATCTGGCGTTTCATCCTCGGGCCAGCGGACGGTAGCGCACTATCCATACACTTGAGGATATGCTGCGGGCTTGTGTTATTGATTTCAGGGGTAGCTGGGAGGATCATTTACCTCTTGTAGAGTTTGCTTACAACAACAGCTACCATTCCAGTATTCAGATGGCGCCTTATAAGGCCTTATACGGGAGGAAGTGCAGGTCACCGATAGGCTGGTTCGAAGTGGGAGAAGTTCAGTTAGTCGGGCCAGACTTGGTTCAGCAGGCATTGGATAAGGTGAAGCTTATCCAGGAGCGGTTGTTGGCAGCTCAGAGTCGGCAGAAGTCGTATGCAGATCATCGGCGTCGACACTTGGAATTTGAGATAGATGATTAGGTTTTCCTAAAGGTATCGCCCATGAAAGGCGTGATGAGGTTTGGAAAGAAAGGGAAACTTAGCCCAAGGTACATTGGGCCGTATCAGATTGTTCGTAGGGTAGGCAAGGTTGCCTATGAGTTAGATCTGCCGTCCGATTTGGAGGCGGTACATCCAGTTTTCCATGTGTCTATGTGCGGAAATGTATTGGAGACCCATCTAGAGTGCACCCGATTCATGATGTCCAGGTGACAGAGGAGTTATCGTATGAGGAGAGTCCCATAGCGATACTCGATCGTCAGGTTAGGCGACTTCGGACGAAGGACGTGGCTTCCGTCAAAGTCTTATGGCGGAACGAGAACAGGGAGGAGATAATGTGGGAGGCAGAGGATGATATGATGAAGAAGTATCCTCACTTATTTCCTATACCTCCAGGTAACCTACTTTCTTGCTTGATAGTTTTAATTGGAAATTTTGCTTGAGTATTGTTGTGGCTCGTGGAGCATCTTTTATTGCAAAAAGAATAGTTAAGAGGGTCTATGTCGATATTATGATTTGAGTAAGCCTAGAAGGAACATTCGGGACGAATGTTTCTAAGGGGGGGAGAATGTTATACCCCGTAGTTCTGGCCACACGTGTGAGAGCGTGCGAAAGGGATTAAGACTTAAAATTTTTGAAAGATAAGTTGACGGGTTGTTTCGGACGAGTTTTAGTCAACTTTGAGGCGGGTTATGACCCGGTACGTTGAGAGTTCCTAAGTGTTTCAAAGTCCTAGGACGTAGTTCGTTGAGTCTAGTTTCCAACGCAACCAACTGTTCGTCGATAGGACGTCGGAGTAGAAAGTTATGGGAGTTACAAGTTCGGTGCGCAGACGGACATAAATGCGTTTCAAGCAAAGCGGCAGGGCGGCGCGGATGCGAGGGCGCGGAGATACCGGCGAGTCGCTGAAGTTGCGAGCAGCGCGGGCAGCGAGCAGCTGCGCGGAAGTTCCGTAAGTCCGCAGGAGTTTCAGACGCGCCTTGCAGCGGCATGGCGCCAGGCGGGATTCTGGCGGAAAAACTTGAAAAAGTCGATTTTTCTTTTAAAGACCTTGGGAGGGTGACAAGTGTCCCCCGCCCCATCTGATTTCTTGCATGCCTTATATTGACCAAGTCTTGAAGACTTGGTCACTTTCAAATCTCTCTCTCTCTCTCTCTAAGCTTAGCTCTCTCTAAAATTCAAGAGGAATTCAAGCCTAAGGAAAAATCTGAAAAGTTAAGAACAAGAAGAAAGCTTGTGGCTAGCTTGTTGGTGTTATTGTGGTGGTGTTCTTGGATAGGAGGCTAGCAAAGTTGTTGGAATAAGTTTGGCTAAAGCTTTAAGGTAACATTTCTTCTCTTGTGGTTAGTTATTAATGTTGCATGTGAAGAAGAAGGGATCTGTAGTAGTAAATAATGCACTTAGAGTCATTGCATGTAAGAAATATGGTTTGAATGTGAAGGAATTGGTTAAGAAGATACTATGAGCATGTTGTAGCCTAAAACTACCTTAGACTTGTTGAGTGAATTGTTGTACCTTGTGGGGCAGAATTTTACACACCCAAGTTTAGGTGTGTAATCCCCTTTGAAATGTTTGGATTGATTGAGCCTTAAAAGTGGCATTTGGATGTTAAATTCGGCCTTGAGAAAGGTGGCAAAGTATGTAGAAACAAAGGAAATGCTGCCCAATTTTCCATAGAATTTAGTGGCCTTGAACTTAGATTATTTCTACATTGGAATTAGAGGTTAATAAACGCATTATGGTTATTATAGGTTGACATATTACTTACGGTAGTTTGGGCTTAGCAAGTGGATTGACCGAAGAGGTATGTGAAGCTTTCCTATCTCTTGAGCATGAGTAGTTGTATCTATGTAGTACGGTAGACGTACAAGATTTAGTATTCTTACTTGTTTTAAGTATATAAAGACTTGTTTCGTTTTAAGAAGTATAAGTCCCTTGGTTAAGGGAAAAGTATGATTTTACTAAAGTATAGGGTTAATATAACAACTTTATGGGAAGTTGGTTTATTAGCTTTATAAAAGGTTGATAAGAAGAGATTTATTCTAAGTAAGATAAGTAAGGACAAATGATTTGATTTATGAAAGGCAAATTGATTTTAAGGCATCAATTGCCCAAAGGTTTTATATGAAAAAGAGTCACTTTTAAAAGAGTTGAAGTACGTAATACTTGGGTTAAATTCCCGGTTTCCTTTTATTAAAGATATGATTAAGTGCCTTAAGTAAACTAAAATGAGAGGGTATATGAACAAGGCTAATAAGAAGTTATAAGTTTTCTTAACTTATTTATGATTATGATATGATGACAGTTTGAGCTAGGGTAAGAGTATATCTGAGGGGCAAGCCCCAAGATCGTTATACCACCTTCTCCAGGGTAAGAGTATGTCTGAGGGGCAAGCCCCAAGATCGTCATACCACCTTCTTCAGTGTAAGAGTATATCTGAGGGGCAAGCCCCAAGATCGTTATACCGTCTGCTTCAGTGTAAGAGTATATCTGAGGGGTAAGCCCCAAGATCGTTATACCATCTGTGGGTAAGAGTATATCCGGAGGTAAGTCCCCAAGATCGTTATACCACATTCGTGGATTTTCTACCCACGATCGAGGAATACCTCACGCGAGTCCTTATGGGCTTACGCGGGTGAAATAGTCTCACGCGGTAGTCTGACTATCGAGGAATACCTCATGCGGGTCCACAGGACCTATGCGGGTGAAATAGTCCCAGGAGTAGGGGTGCTTATTGATACTACGTGCGAGGTACCATGTTTTGATCATGAGGCCCCTATTTTATGCAGTATTATATATACTTGTCACTCTCATTGTTAGTAAGGCACATTAAAAGGTATTTTGTTTGTCTTCCATGACTCCAGCTTACGTTTAGACTTATGATATCATTATTACAGTATTTTCCAGCTTTACATACTTGGTACATATTGTGTCGACCCTTCCTCGGGGCTGCGTTCATGCCGCGGTAAGGGTAGCGGTGTGGATCCTCGTTCTTAGGATCATTGTTCCGGTGTCAGAAGCTCCATCCCTCCGGAAGCTTGTTTTGTTGGTACGGTTACTCCCTGATGCTATAGGTATTGTGTACATTCAGGGGTATGGCGGGGCCCTGTCCCGCCACAGTTGTTATCCTTAGAGGTATGTGGTCACATATGTGTTTTGGGCTATAAGAACAAGTTGTACTGCTATACTTTTGATTAAGTATGTTTTATGGAAGGCATCCTTATCGGTTGGCCGGTGATGTTTCCCTTTTTATAAGATATGTGTTATGTATGTTCCGCTGCTATTCTCTGATGTACACCTGACAGGGTACCCCGGTAGGGTACCAGTCGCGGCCCCGGGGTCGGGTCGTGACATGAAGCTTATCCAGGAGCGGTTATTGACAGCTCAGAGTCGACAGAAGTCGTATGCAGATCATCGTCGTCGGCATCTGGAGTTTGAGGTTGATGATTGGGTTTTCCTGAAGGTGCCACCCATGAAGGGTGTGATGAGGTTTTGGAAGAAAGGGAAGCTCAGCCCAAGGTACATTGGGCCTTATCAGATTGTCCGCAGGGTAGGCAAGGTTGCCTATGAGTTGGATCTGCCGTCCGATCTGGAGGCAGTGCATCCGGTTTTTCATGTTTCTATGCTGAGGAGATGTATCGGAGATCCATCTAGAGTGCACCCGATTGACGATGTCCAGGTGACCGAGGGGTTATCGTATGAGGAGATTCCCATAGCGATACTCGATCGTCAGGTTAGGCGACTGCGGACAAAGGATGTGGCTTCCGTCAAGGTCTTATGGCGGAACGAGAACAGAGAGGAGATGACGTGGGAAGCAGAGGAGTACATGAGGCAGAGGTATCCTCACCTATTCCCCACACCTCTAGGTAACTCCCTTTCCTACTTGCTGGTTTTAATTATCATATGTACTTAAGTGTTGTATTGTGGCCATGTGTGGCATTTGCAAACTGTTTAAGTTGTGAAGAGCTATGTCGTTTCTGATTTAATTGAATCTAGAAGGAACATTCGGGACGAATGTTTCTAAGGAGGGGAGAATGTTATACCCCGTATTTCCAGAGTATGTATGTGAGGACGTACGTACGTTTGTACAAGCCCTAATTAGGTTAAGGACGAAATTGTGAACTTCCATCGGAAAAGATTTCGAACCTTGTGAAGGAAATTTTACGTTTTCAATATTTTAATTTATTATGGATTTTTCCGAGAGACGAAATATTTTGGACCAATTGGAGGGCGACATGTGTCACCCTTAGGTGGCACATGTTGACGAAAATAGTGGGCTAGTGGCCAAGTCAAATAGTCAAGTCTTGCAAGATATTTCTTTGGGATAGTGGGAGTAGGTTTGGACGTTTTTTGTGGGGCAAGTGGAGGCCTTGTTGGACGTTTTTCTTGAGCAAGTGGATGGCCACATGTCTCTTTGTTGTGGGGGACATATATCCCAAAGTTGTGGTGGACATATGTCCCAATGTTGTCGTGGACACTTGGTGGAAGACTCCACTCACACAAGCAACCCAATCTTCACCCTCCATTTGTTTTTGTCACGACCCGACCTCGGGCCCGCGACTGGTGCCTTACCCCGGGCACCCTAGTGATACAACATCAGAGAAAATCAGCAGAAATAAAAACTCATAAAAGACAAACAGTGAAATAAGAAGGCAAAGCAACTGCAGCGATTACCTTTACGTATATATAAATAAAAACTTGAGCGATTACATCCTCTTACAAACCTTGCCCAACGGTACTACGCACCTAAGAATGTTATAACAAAAATGACGGACGTGGCCGCCATACCCACGAATGTAAGTACCTACAACGATGAGGACTATACCAAAGATAAGCCTCGGAAAGCGGAGCTTCCCAAAACGCTGAATTGTGATCCTATGGCGAGGATCGACGGGTGTACCTCTACTGCGGCGTGAACGCAGCCGAAGGAGGTCGAGATAACAGTACCAAGTATGTGAAATCAGAAAAATCTTGAAATAAAATCATAACATTTTAAAACAAAATACAAATACAACCAATTCAACCGCACATAGTGCCACAACATAAACAAGAGCGAAATAGATATAATGTAACTGGTCTTTTCTAGGCCGCTAATGATCGAAGCAAGGCCAATCGCCCATAGTATCATTATGCGAGCCTATTCTCGAACTTCGCGATCCGCATGGACCACCTAGGTCGCATGAGGTATTCCTCGCATCGGGGTAGCTAACGCGGCATCATCCTCGACCGAAGTCGCGTAGTCGCATGCACACGTGAGGTATTCCTCGCGACGGATAAACACACCGAGTGATCATCCCGAACTCCGCACTCGCATAGGCCACACAGCCCGCGTGAGGTATTCCTCGCATCGGTGGAAAGTCCTCGGCATCATAACAAGTCGGGGTATGTGATATAATAGCGATCTGGGCTTAGCGTTTAACAACGTAAGCACAACAAGAATAACCCTTACACAAACATCACAAGACACTAACACACGTAGCATCGTAACATGTTTACTTATCAAACCATCTTACTACACTTTCCAGAAATCAATACAAGACTTTCATAAACAAATAAGTAAACTGTTCCTTCTATCTTCCTTAAGTCGTTATACCTAACTTCCCATAAAGCTAGTATAACACTTAAGCTTTTAAAACCAAGTATTTCTTTTCTTTCAAAAATGATTCATACCTCTTTTGAAATACTTCAAGATTCTTATTATTTAAAACTCAAGTCAAAAGACATCAAAGTAAAACCAAAACAATTTCCATACCTTCTTTTTAAACCAATCTTAAGACAAAAGCATGCCTTCTTTTTAAAACAAAGGCACTTTTTCCTTTTTAAAGTCAAGTAGCAATATACTTTTTAAACCAAGTGTCTTACTCTTTTAAAAACAAGTAACATATACCTTTAAATCAAGTTACTTTTCATTTCCCAAAATCAAGTTGTTTATGAGTCAAGTTATCCTTTTAAAAACCCGCAAGGGTAGCCAAGTTGGTGTAGCAGTAGAGCGCGGGACCGCAAGGTCACGAGTTCGATCCCCTGCATAAACCTTCTTGGTTGAGCCTGTCACACATGGCTTGCCAAGTGTGGTTTACCTGGCTGACGTGGTTTGCGACTCTGCGTGATCGGGTTTACCACTGCGCACTCGAAAGAGTAGCGGCTGCGGGTTCCTTCGTCAACAAAAAAGTTATCCTTTTAAATCAAGTAACCTATACCTTTAAATCAAGTTACTTCTCCTTTCCCAAAATCAAGTTTTTTTTTTTTTTTTTTTTTCAAGGAGTTAGAGAGAAGTTTCTCTCACTAGGCGAAAATGCTCTCAACATTTCTCCCTAGTCGCTCTTCGCAATCCGCCTCATTCTTATGATTTCATCTTCGATTTCATACTCCTTAAATCTGATTTCATCTTTGATTTCATGAGATTGTTCGTCTGTTCATCTTACTTGAATTTGATACGAAGTTGTTGAGTTTATTACGGAAATTTTACATCTTGTTTGAAGAT
The DNA here is from genome assembly GCA_029844215.1 of Przewalskia tangutica. NCBI lineage: Eukaryota > Viridiplantae > Streptophyta > Magnoliopsida > Solanales > Solanaceae > Przewalskia > Przewalskia tangutica. The sequence continues at coordinate 118,035,025 of CM056722.1, forward strand.
TTTTCGAAAATTGTGGAAAGATTGTTCGAGTTTATCAACTTGTCCATAGATTGTTACGAAGATACTTCAACTTGATTAAAGATTATTCAAGACTTGCATTATCTTCCTTCTAGCCATGAGAAAGAATACAAAGATTTGACGAAAGAATGAAAGAGATTATGTTGATTGTTCAAGATTACAAGATTCAAGATATGAATTTGAAGTTTGCATTTCCGGGGGGGGCAGCCTCTGGCGGTGGCCAGTTTGCTTCTCGGAATATTGTGGAGTTTTCGGGACAGGCGGGTGATGCAGGGTTGTTAGCAGGGCAGGAGGGTGATCTTGGTGTGCAAGAGGGTCATTATGGAGGTCTTGGGTTGAGGATTCAGCTCTTTGATTCTCCCAACCTTCCGGCAGGCACCTTGGACATCGGATTGGCGGTTGCGATTCCGGTAGGCACTCCTGACTCTGGGGAGTTTGCGGATCTTGATAGGGATCTGGGTGAAAGTGGGTATGGAGGGTGGATCCGGTGGCGGGAGGGTGGTGTTGATATTCAGAACTTGTGGTTTGAACCCTTGGGTCTCAGACCGCCAGCCAAAGTACAAAGAGATTTTTCCGGCGGCCACTTTGGATGCCAAGGTGACAACGGGTCTCGTGGTTGGTCACGGGTTGATTGCGGGTCAGGTGGGTGGGCATGGGTCTTGGGGGAAGTCCATGGGTCACCAGTATTTGGTTGTTGAGTTCGACAATGTTTCTTTTCCAATTGGCCTTGAAACGCTAAGGTTTTAGGCCAGGGGTTTCTTATCCAAAAGAGGTCTAGGAATTTGTTGCATTCAATGGATGCGGAAGTCGAACAATCTTCCCTTCAAACGAGACTTAGTAAATTGGGAATTTAATTGCTAAGAAAACCAAGGAAACATCTCATTCAACGGGACATCGAAAACTTAAAAGGATGGCTACGAATTCGAAGTCTACTCTTGAACAACTTTTGACCTTTGGATGGTCTACGGACCTTGATAGAGATCCCGGTCAAAGGTGGGTATGGTGGGGTCCGGGTTGCAAGAGTCGTGATAGTGGTCTTGGGTTGTGGATGGAATCCATGGGTCACGGTATTGAGGGTAATCTTATGAAGGATAATGGTGCGGCTTATAGTTGTTTCGAATGACAACATGGAGGTCGAGAGATGGTGCAGGTCATGTGGTTGTTCCAGGTCGATGGCGGATCGGGTCGGTGGTCATGGGTCAGTGTTCATGTCCACGAGGCATCAGTCAAAGGTTGGTGAAGCCATTGGGACTTCTTTTCCCAAGGACATTGAGAATGCAATTGTTGCGGTTTCCGAAACTCCACCCCTTCTCGAGGAAATGACGGGTCGCATGGGTGGGCTTCGGTTGATGGAGGATCAAGAGGATGGTTACGGGTCGAAGGAGGGTCAGATGGGTAGTCATGGGCTGCTGATTGGTCACGCAGGTGGTCGTGGGTCATGGCTGCAGCCTAAGAGTCTTCGGTTAAATATTGTAGAGCCCGATGTTGGTTCATTTCCCATGGTTCTTGGTAGTTCAAAAAGTGTGGAAGTCGAACAACCTACCCTACTAACGAGACTTGGTAATTTGGGGCATTTAATGGCTGAAAGAACCAAGGAAACATCTCATTCAATGGGGCCTCGAAAATTGATAAGGGTGAGAACCGAAGAGTCACCTATCCTAACGAATTCAAATATTGCGGAAAACATAGGGGCAACTCGTCAAAAGAGACTTGGAAAGTTGATGGCTACGGAATTCGAAGGGACTTCTCTTCAATCAAGTCTTGAAAGATCAACTTATGTGGAAATCGAAGGGTCACTCCTTCCCAAATCGCCTAAGAACTCTAATTTGATCTCGGCCAATGGAGCATTTATTGCCAAAAGACTTGAGTCATTTATGGCAACCTTTTCCAATAGTGCACTACTCTTGAATTCCCCAACAAATGCATCTAATGCACGTACTAAACGTGCAAGGAGTTTTAATTCAACATAGGAAACTTAGGCAGGAATCTTTACAAGTCCTTGTCTAGAACCAAAAGGACTTAAATCTATTATGATCTCATCCCCTCTTGTAATGGCACCTTTGAGTGACCACTGCTCCCCTCCCCCATTTCTTGTTTGCATAACGTTGAGGATTGAGAACCCTCAATGACTGATTGTAGTCATCCTTATTTCCGTTATTAGTAATAATATTTGCATTTACCTAAAAAAAAAAAGTTATCCTTTTAAATCCAATGATAAAGCCATTCTTATTTTCGAAATCAAGATAACTTTATTCTTTAAAAGACCACACACCCATTACTCATGAGTGAGGTTTTACAACTTTTTAACATAATTCAAGTCCTTAATAATTCATAACAAGTCACTTAACTTTGGAATCAAGTCAAGGATACAAAAGGAAAATCAAATTCCTTTAAACACACGTGCGTCTACCGCACTAAATATATTTCACAAATATCATGCTAGAAAGGATAGGAAGAGGTTCACATACCTCGCGACGATTATCGACAATTAGCAAAACGCTCCAAAGTACTCTAACCTTGCTCGCCTTTTCCACCCTTCAAGTAGAATACGCTACTCGTAGTATTTCAACCTATAATGGTCACAAAACGTCTATCAACCTCTAGATCTCTTCGTAGAATAATTCTAAGTACGAGGTTCCTTATTCTACGGAAAATTCGGCCCACGCATGACCATAAATCTCATCTATCGAGTGCGCTGCAAGCCAACAATTCTAGGGGTTACACGTCTAACCTGACGTGTACAATTCTACTCCACAATAATACTACAAGTCTCAGAATACGTTCAATTCTTTATAAGTATCCTTCCAATATATCTTATACTCAATTCTAAACTACTACAATATGTAATATCCAATTACAATAGAGGGACATAGATCATTACCTCGATAAGCCCAAAATTATCCAAGATTAAAAGTCGATCCTGAGCAACGTTTAGCTCCATTCCTTACGCCCAACCCGCTCCAGCAACCCTTAGAAGTTTCTAAACAACTTCTCTTAACACTTCATCTAGGCTATGAAGATTTTCTAGGAGCTTCATTTTGCGACTATTGGAATAAAGTAGTATTTCCGGGCTCTTAGTATAAAGATAACTTGAAATACTACAAGGGGTTTTTGGCGAAGGTACATGGGATTATAACAACACTTGAAGAATTCTACCGAGGTGGGGGTGTTTGGGCGAGAACTCACTAAGGGGGAGGGAGGATTTTTGCCTTGGAAACTCTTAAGTGGATGAAGAATAAGTCTTGCACACAAGGGGTATTTATAGGAAAATCAATGGCCAAGATCTAGGCAAGTGTAAGGTGAGGATAGGGTACATGTGTTTGGGTAGTTTGCCAACCATTTGTCCACCATAACAATGGGACAAGTGGCAAGCCACTTGTCCCACTCAAAACCGTCCAACACACACACAACAATCGGCCCACATGGCCTCAAGGGGGGGGGGGGGTGACACGTGTCGCCCCCCTACTCGTCCAAAATATTTCGTCTTCCGAAAATATCCGTAATGCCAAAAATCCGAAAATAAAGTGGGCCCCACAAAACCGTAAATTTCCTCCCGTGGGCCCCACGTGACCAATTCCAGAAATAAAATTCCATAATTCTTAAATATTCCAAAAAGTCCGAATACCAAATCTGGGAATCCAATTCCCATTAACGAACCTTTTTCCTTCACAAAATTCGGAAACTTTTCCGTCGAAAAATCACATCTTTCTTCCTTTCCAATTTAAATGTCGTATTCTCGTACGTACGTCCTCGTATACATACTCTGGAACTACGGGGTGTAACATTCTTCCCCCCTTAGAAACATTCGTCCCGAATGTTCCTTCTAAGTCTCTAATCACACAAGCACCGGTATAGTCTTCACTACTATACTTACAAAACCAATTATGCCACACCTGGCCATAATACCACATACGCGCAAAAACTCACATCCAAGCCAACGAAGAATCACCTCTAATCGTAACAATACCATTAGCTCCACCTATGGTCCAAAGGATACTTTCTTCACACAAGAAATGGTCACTTCTATTCTCATAACACATGCTCGCTTCTTCTCTTACTCGTCGTACCCTTCTCGTACACTCGAACTCTTCCTAATATACGTACCACATTTCTGTCATTGCTTCAGTTTTCAAAATCTCAGGGTTACTATCTCCAACTTGGTCATCATTAACTGGGAACACTCTGGATGGATCTTCGATACTCTTCCGAATCATAGCAAAATGGAAAGATCGACGCATCTGCTCTAAGTCGGACGGCAGTGCAAACTTATAGGCAACCTGGCCTATTCTACAAACGATCTGAGAAGGCCTAAGTACCTTGGCTAAGTTTCCCCTGCTTTCCAAATCTCGTCACACCCTTCTGGGGTGGTATGTTACACCCCGTAGTTCCAGGGTATGTATGTGAGGACGTACGTACGAGAATACGACACAAAAATTGGAAAGGAAGAAAGATGTGATTTTTCGACGGAAAAGATTCCGGATTTTGTGAAGGAAAAATGTTCGTTAAAGGGAATTGGATTCCCAGATTTGGTATTCGGACTTTTTGGAATTTTTAAGAATTATGGAATTTTATTTTCGGAATTGGTAACATGGGGCCCACGGGAGGAATTTACGGTTTGTGGGGACCACTTTATTTTCGGATTTTTGGCATTACGGATATTTTCGGAAGATGAAATATTTTGGACGAGTAGGGGGGCGACACATGGCACCCCCATGTGGCTCATTGGCCGAAAAATTAGGGGGACCACATGGACACTTGGACGTTTTTTTTGGGGGACAAGTGGCAAGCCACTTGTCCCATTTTTGTGGTGGACATTTGGTAGGCAAATTACCCACACACTTGGACCCAATCTTCACCATACACTTGTCTAGATCTTGGCCATTGATTTTTCTATAAATACCCCCCTTAATGCAAGACTTCTTCATCCACACTTAAGAGAGTTTCCAAGTCTTGAAAAATTCCCTCTCATTTCCTTGTGAGCTCTCGGCCATGGGCTGAAATTGTGAGCTAAAGTTGTCCAAAAATTCTTAAAGTTTTAAGTGTTCTTCCTTAGAGTGTTAGGAAGATTGTGTACCAAGAGTTGGAAATATTTCACACCCCTAGCCTAGAAACCTTACCTTGGCCGAAACTTGCCATAGTTTTAGCCTAAGTGTTCTTCACTTTTTGGAGTTGGATCTTGAAGAGAAGTTGTTTAGAAACTTCTAAGGGTTGCTCGGAGCGGGTTGGAGCATAAGGAATTGGAGCTAAGCTTTGCTCAGGATCGACTTATAATCTTGGATAATTTTGGGCTTATCGAGGTAATGATCTACGTCCCTCTATCAGAATTCGATATTACATATCAGAGTAATTTAGAATCGAGTATAAGATATATTGGAAGGATGTTTATAAAGAATTGAACCGTATTTACATTGACCGTATTCTGATGAAACTTGTAGTATTATTGTGAGGCGATGTTGTACACGTCCGGTTAGACGTGTAACCCCCTTTTTGGAGTTGTTGGCTTAGTAGCGCCTTGTTAGGAGGAGATTTTTGTGGTTGCGGGGAGGTCTTTGCGAATTTTTCGTAGAATATGGAACCTTGTATTTAGAAATGTTCTCTGAAGAGAACTAGAAGTTAATAGGCGTTTATGGCCATTATAGGTGGAAGTACTACGAGTAGCGTATTCTACTTGGAGGTGGAAAGGGCTAGCGGGGTTACGATGATTTGGGCGTTTGTTAATTGTCGATAATCGTCGCGAGGTATGTGAACCTCTTCTTATCTTTTCTAGCATGATATGTCATGAACTATGTAGTACGGTGACGTACATGTGTTAAATGAATTTGGTTGGTTTAAAACATAAAGTGTTATAACGGCTTTATGGAAAGTTTGTTATAACAACTTTATGTGGGCAAAGAAATGGTTTGTGGTTTTAAAAGATAAAAGACTTGATGTGAAATAATAAGGACTTGGGTTGTGTTAAAAGTTGTGAAACCTCTTTAATGAGAAATGGGTAATCGGGTTTTAAAAGGAATAATGTTATATTGATTTTAAATGAGGACAAGTATCGAACAAACCACTGCAGCGTTAATAAAGGAAAATGTATTGACTAATTAATTATCATTAAAACCAGTAGAAACCTCCATCTGCATAGAAGCTAATATAAGACAAAATTGTATTACATTTTCTAGATCATGGCTGCTTTAATAAGATTGTTATAAACAAGAATAACCTACTCACACATAAGGCATATGTTACTCAAATTGTTTTAAAAGAGAATTATGTTATTAAGTGATTAAGACTATGAACTACGAAACCTTTCGAAAATAATTAGGCAAACTTGAACTTTTGGAAAAGAAGGTTGTTACTTGTCTTTAAAGAAGGGAAATTATTTTGGTTTACTTAAAATAATAGTTACTCTATTTTGGATACTACGAGTGTTGGTATCAGGTGACTTCTTGTGAAAGAATGGATATTTGTAGGAGAATTGAAGTATGGTAATTTGCTTGTGTTTGCTTGTGATAGCCTTGTTGTGTAAAAGTTGTATTCCTATGCTACCGCGTCTCTCGATAGAGGACCGGTATATTGTTATTGTTGTTACATGGACATGTCTGCACCGATGCAGACTCCGGGCACGCGGCTACGCGGGTTAATCACCCAGATATTGTTATTGTTGTTACATGGACATGCTCGCACCGACGCACTCCGGCATGCGCCACGAGGCGGTTAATCACCCGGTATATTGTTGTTGTTACATGGATACGCCCGCACCGGCGCACTCCGCACGGGCTACGCGCGTGGTTGCTTACCCGATATATTGTTATTGTTGTTACATGGACATGTCTGCACCGATGCAGAATTCCGGGGACATGTGGTCATGCGGCAGGGTTGATTACCCGATATATTGTTATTGTTATTACATGGACATGTCTGCACCGGCTGCACTCGGGGACGCGGCGCGCAGGTTGATTACCCGATATATTGTTATTGTTGTTACATGGACACGCTGCACCGATGAAGAATTCCGGGGTACGTACGGGCAGGTTGATTACCCAGATATCGTTATCGCATCCTCGACATGTCTACACCGATGGAGAATTCCGCGTACGCGCCATGATGCGGGCATGATTGATATTGTGGGCGTGAGACCCTCGTTATAATTGAGTGATGACTTTGAGGCGCGAGTCCCCGCTTGACATGATCGCTTATGTTATGTATCGTAGTTTGGCTATCATATATGTCTCCTCTGCTTTATATAGACTACTATGATTTCATTTACGATTTTCGCCACATACTGTACCAGATCGACTCCTTCTGGGCCGTGGTTCATGCCGCAGTGTAGAGGTATTTCATTGTTGATCCTCACCATAGGATCACGTCAACAGATTGGAAGCTCCGCTTCTCCGAGGCTTATCTTTTGTATGTTTCCGAGTTGTAGGTTCTTGTACATTCGTGGTATGACGGCCCCGTCCCGCATAGTTGTTGTTACACTCTTAGAGGTCCAGTAGTACTGCCAGCAGGTTTTGTAAAGGATGTAACTGCTCAAATTTTCTCAGATATATGCAGAAGGCAACCGCTTCTGCTAGCCTGTTTTCTTATGTTGTATCTTGTTTCCTGTTTAAGTTTTTATTTCCGCTGATTTTCTCTGATGTTGTATCACTAGGGTGCCCGGGGTAAGGCACCATTCGCGGGCCCGAGGTCGGGTCGTGACAAAAGTGGTATCAGAGCAGTTAATCCTCGGAAAGTGTCTACAGACCGTGTCTAGTAGAGTCTTGATTATCGGTGTGTTATGCACCACATCTATAATCAGGAGGCTACAGGATATTTAGGATTGGTTTCCATTCTTCTCACTCTGAGATCGTGCCTTAGAGCTGTGTTATAAGTTGGACTCCCTCTAGCATATTCTTATGTACCCGTTACGCCTCTACGCAAGGCAAGCAGAGCCCAGAAGGGCAAGGCAGCAGAAAGAGTTGCGAGTAGAGCACAAAGGGTTACCAGGGCACGGGCCCAGTCATTATCTGAGACAGCGCTTCATTCGGGGAGTTCATGACGCCGCTAGCCCTGTGAGAGTTTAGAGCGAGAGTAGTAGCTATTGAGACCACGATACTGGTCTCCGCCCACAACCGTGAGCCGAGGATATGAGTTAGAAGGAGATGGCCCAAGTTATTATCTAGGCTGGTGGCTGGGAATGAGGAAGGACGGGAACCGGTGGTTCCAGCAGTACTAGTGATTCACCCTAGATCCGATAGTATGAGACTTCGGGATTTCTTGAGTTGCGATTCGCGCAGTTCTATGGATAGAGGCGAGGATGATCCTCGAGTGTCGTGCTAGTTTGGGAGATTGTTATACTTCGGCCGCGCCATGTGATGGGAGGATGTCCAAGTAGGAGGGATACAAGAGGGATGACTCAGCCTACCGGGTCAGTGGCGGGTTCAGTTGTTTGGGAGAAGGGGGTGTTAGTCAGATGAGGTCACCCCTACCTCGTTTTGGCCATCGCATAGACTCCATTACGTGAGTGTCGCATCGCCGACACTTGTATGCTTGCGCCAACAGGCTATTTGGTGAGAGTTTGTCCGACTGCAGGTAGCAGATGTAGAGACTCGCACTTCGGGATCGGTGGTCGTTCATCGCCTTGTCTAGCTAGGCGACTGCAGGCGTGATTATGATTAGAGCGACAAAGGAAAGTGAGCGGAGTTACGAGATATCTTTAGCCCCAAGAGACTTGTTTATATTGTTATGGTAGATACATGTGGAGTGCTATGTGCGGATAGCATTGTGTTAAGTGCGAATTAGAAAACGCGTGGGTAGTTGGAAAAGGGTAAGTCCGAGACGAGAAAATTGTGAGCCTTAGAATTTATAACAGTTAGGACCTCGGATGCAAGGCCGCCTTGAGTGGATGATTTTACGGTTGGTCTTTGTCGAAGTACTTGGTATGCGTGAAATATATTGTGGGATAATTCCATGGGTAGTGTGAGATGGAAGTGGTAGCTTTCATGACGTGACTTAGTAAGATTGTTCGGATCGGAACGAGAGTTCGGGCGATAATGCGGTCGGGTTGAGGCCGATCGCGTCAACCCGCAGCCCGGAGCGTGGGGTCAGTTCGAGGTGGTCCCGCCAGGTGGTAGGATCACGAGGGTGCTAGGCCCAGGTTTAGGTAACCATCGTATGAGTTCGTGGATATGTTCGACCAGAATCAGATCGTGAAGGCCGGGAATGGCCTTATAGGAATTTGAGGTTAGTAAGATGACCAAGTTTGGAGGTAGTGACTCCAAGGTTTTGGAACCGGCGATGATCGAGTATGATACGTGTACTAGAGAGTTCGTGTACGAGAAGGGTACGACGAGTAAGGAAAGAAGTGAACGTGGGTTAACAAAATAAAAGAGATCATTTTGTTGTGAAGTGAAGATGCGAAGGGAGTATCCTTTAGACCTTGGGTAGGAGCTTATGGTGATGTTATACACGTTAGAGATGATTACTCGTTGGCTTGTATTGGAGTTTTTCGCGTATGTTATATTATGGCCATTGGTGGCATAATTGGTTTCGTAAGTATAGTAGTGAAGGCTATACCGGCGCATGTATGTTTTGAGACTTAGAAGGAACATTCGGGACGAATATTTCTAAGGGGGGAAGAATGTTACACCCCGTAGTTCCAGGGTATGTATGTGAGGAGGTACGTACGAGAATACGACACAAAAATTGGAAAGGAAGAAAGATGTGATTTTTCGACGGAAAAGATTCCGGATTTTGTGAAGGAAAAATGTTCGTTAAAGGGAATTGGATTCCCAGATTTGGTATTCGGACTTTTTGGAATTTTTGAGAATTATGGAATTTTATTTCCGGAATTGGTCACGTGGGGCCCACGGGAGGAATTTACGGTTTGTGGGGACCACTTTATTTTCGGATTTTTGGCATTACGGATATTTTCGGAAGATGAAATATTTTGGACGAGTAGGGGGGCGACACATGGCACCCCCATGTGGCTCATTGGACGAAAAATTAGGGGGACCACATGGACACTTGGACGTTTTTTTTGGGGGAGCCACTTGTCCCATTTTTGTGGTGGACATTTGGTAGGCAAATTACCCACACACTTGGACCCAATCTTCACCATACACTTGCCTAGATCTTAGCCATTGATTTCTCTATAAATACCCCCCTTAATGCAAGACTTCTTCATCCACACTTAGAGAGTTTCCAAGTCTTGAAAAATTCCCTCCCCTTTCCTTGTGAGCTCTCGGCCATGGGCTGAAATTGTGAGCTAAAGTTGTCCAAAAATTCGTAAAGTTTTAAGTGTTCTTCCTTAGAGTGTTAGGAAGATTGTGTACCAAGAGTTGGAAATATTTCACACCCCTAGCCTAGAAACCTTACCTTGGCCGAAACTTGCCATAGTTTTAGCCTAAGTGTTCTTCACTTTTTGGAGTTGGATCTTGAAGAGAAGTTGTTTAGAAACTTCTAAGGGTTGCTCGGAGCGGGTTGGAGCATAAGTAATTGGAGCTAAGCTTTGCTCAGGATCGACTTATAATCTTGGATAATTTTGGGTTTATCGAGGTAATGATCTATGTCCTTCTATTGTAATTGGATATTACATATTGTAGTAATTTAGAATTGAGTATAAGATATATTTGAAGGATGTTTATAAAGAATTGAATTGTATTTACATTGGTGTATTCTGATAGACTTGTAGTATTATTGGGCGATGTTGTACACGTCAGGTTAGACGTGTAACCCCTTTTTGGAGTTGTGGCTTAGTAGCGCCTTGTTGTAGAGAGGAGATTTTTGTGGTCATGGGGAGGTGCCGCGAATTTTCCGTAGAATATGGAACCTTGTATTTAGAAATGTTCTACGAAGAGAACTAGAAGTTAATAGGCGTTTCTGGCCATTATAGGTGGAAGTACTACGAGTAGCGTATTCTACTTGGAGGGTGGAAAGGGCTAGCAGGTTACGATTTTGGAGCGCTTTGCTAATTGTCGATAATCGTCGCGAGGTATGTGAACCTCTTCCTATCTTTTCTAGCATGATATGTTGTGAACTATGTAGTACGGTAGACGCATACGTGTTAAATGAATTTGGTTGGTTTAAAACATAAAGTGTTATAACGGCTTTATGGAAAGTTTGTTATAAGAACTTTATGTGGGCAAAGAAATGGTTTGTGGTTTTTAAAAGATAAAAGACTTGATGTGAAATAATAAGGACTTGGGTTGTGTTAAAAAGTTGTGAAACCGCTTTAATGAGAAATGGGTAATTGGGTTTTAAAAGGAATAATGTTATATTGATTTCGGAAATGAGGACAAGTATCGAACAAACCACTGCAGCGTTAATAAAGGAAAATGTATTGACTAATTAATTATCATTAAAACCAGTAGAAACCTCCATCTGCATAGAAGCTAAGATAAGACAAAATTGTATTACATTTTCTAGATCATGGCTGCTTTAATAAGATTGTTATAAACAAGAATAACCTACTCACACATAAGGCATATGTTACTCAAATTGTTTTAAAAGAGAATTTTGTTATTAAGTGATTAAGACTATGAACTACGAAACCTTTCGAAAATAATTAGGCAAACTTGAACTTTTGGAAAAGAAGGTTGTTACTTGTCTTTAAAGAAGGGAAATTATTTTGGTTTACTTAAAATAATAGTTACTCTGTTTAGGATACTACGAGTGTTGGTATCAGGTGACTTCTTGTGAAAGAATAGATATTTGTAGGAGAATTAAAGTATGGTAATTTGCTTGTGCTTGCTTGTGATAGCCTTGTTGTGTAAAAGTTGTATTCCTATGCTACCGCGTCTCTCGATGGAGGGCCGGTATATTGTTATTGTTGTTACATGGACATGTCTGCACCGGCAGACTCGGCACGCGCCACGCGGCGGGTTAATCACCCGTATATTGTTATTGTTACATGGACATGCTCGCACCGACGCAGACTCCGGCATGCGGCCATGCGGGTTAATCACCCGATATTGTTATTGTTGTTACATGGACATGTCGCACCGACGCAGAATCGGGGCATGTACATGCGCGCAGGTTGATTACCCGATATATTGTTATTGTTGTTACATGTATACGCCTCGCACCGGCGCATTCGGGGCATGTGGCCGCGCGGCGGTTGATTACCCGATATATTATTATTGTTGTTACATGGACATGTCCGCACCGACGCACTCCGGCACGCGCTACGCGCAGGTTGATTACCCGATATATTGTTATTGTTGTTACATGGAAATGCTCGCACCGATGAAGAATTCCGGGGCATGTGCGCTACGCGCAGGTTGATTACCCGATATCGTTATCGCATCTGGACATGTCTACACCGATGGAGAATTCCGGGGACATGTGGCCATGATGCGGGCATGATTGATATTGTGGGCGTGAGACCCTTGGTTATAATTGAGTGATGACTTTGAGGGCGTGAGTCCCTGATTTGACATGACTGCTTTTATGTTATGTACTGTAGTTTGGTTATCATATATGTCTCCTGTTTTATATAGACTACTATGATTTCATTTACGATTTTCGCCACATACTGTACCAGATCGACCTCCTTCGGGCCGTTCATGCCGCAGTAGAGGTACTTGGTTGTTGATCCTCGCCATAGGATCACAGTCAACAGATTGGGAAGCTCCGTTTCTCCGAGGCTTATCTTTTGGTATGTTTCGAGTTGTAGGTTCTTGTACATTCGTGGTATGGCGGGCCATGTCCCGTCATAGTTGTTACACTCTTAGAGGTCCAGTAGTATCGCTTGTGGCGGGTTGTAAAGGATGTAACTGTTCAAATTTTCTGTATATATGCAAGAAGGCAACCGTTTCGGTTAGCATGTTTTCTTATGTTGTTTCTTGTTTCCTGTTTAAGTTTTTATTTTCGCTGATTTTCTCTGATGTTGTATCACTAGGGTGCCCGGGGTAAGGCACCAGTCACGGCCCGAGGTCGGGTCGTGACATGGTACCTTCAAGAAGACCCACCGTCAACCTGAACTCCTAATGTCATCGCCGATTATTCGCACGACTTCTGTTGACTCTGAGCTGCTAATAACTTCTTCTGGCTAAGCTTCACCTTATCCACATCCTGCTGAATCAAGTAGGGACCAACTATCTGAATCTTGCCAACATCGAACCAATCGATCGGCAACCTACACTTCTGCCCATACAAGGCTTCATAAGGCGCCCTCCGAATACTAAAATGGTAGCTATTATAATACTCCCTCAACAAGAGGCAATTAATCCTTATAGCTACCCCTGAAATCAAAACACCGGCCCGCAACCTATCCTCAAATGTCTGGATAAAACGCGCTGTTTATCCGTCGGCCCGAGGGTGAATGCAATACTGAGACTCACCTGAGTTCCTAACCCCGCCTGGTAAAACCTCCAGAAACAAAAGAAATAGCCGAAAATTGGGCTCCACTGCCTGTCATAAAAAGTAGGAATCCCATGCAGCCTTAGAACCTCCCTGATACATAACATCTCGCATAACCCTCTGCCGAGTAAGCAGTCCTAACTGAAAGACAAGATGGGCTGACCCCATCGGCCCTGCTACTGGTTGAACGCATCCACAAACTCGTACGATGGTTACCTAAACTTGGCCCTAACACCCTCTTGACCCTATCATCTAGCGGGACCACCTCAAACTGACCCCACCACATTCCGGGCTGCGGGTTGACTCGCGGTATGGCCTCAACCCGACCCACTTCGTACTAAACTCTCATTCCTGGTCTGGAACAATCTCACTATTCAAGTCATGAGAACCTAGTGGTCTTCTAAGCCCAACTACCCACTTCCCTTTCACACCACTCATGGACTTATCACCTGAAAATACTCCACGTATACTATGCACCCTGACAACGATCAAACGTACAATCCTTTACTCAAGATGGCCTTGCATCTAAGGTCTCCATGGTTATCTGTATTCTATGGCTCAAAGATTTTTCTCGTCCCCAGACTTACCCTTTTCAACTAACCATGATTTTTAATCACAACTTACACAATGCTAACCGAACATAGCACTCCACATGTATCTACCATAACGACCTAAACAAGTCTCTTAAGGCTGAAGATATCTCTGTAACTACTGCCTCACTTTCCATTTGTCGCTCTAATCAAATCCTGCTCTGCTGGGTGCATAACTACAGACGGTGATGAACCAACCATCGATCCCGGCGTCGAAGTCGTAACATCCGCGCCACCTGTTCGGACAATTTCTCGCAAATGGCCTCGCTGGCCGCAAGCATAACAAGTCGTCAGTAGTACGACACTCCCACAATGACACCTACCACAACGCCACACCGGTGGGGTGGCCTCTCGCTAACACCCTTCCTCTCCGAACCATCAATCCGAATCGACACGGGTAGGCTGAGTCCTCCTACTTGCATCCCTCCTACTGGGACATCCTCTCCTCACATGGCCCTGACGGCCGCAGGTAAAACAAGCGCCAGCAAAAAGACGACATTCCCCGGGATGACGCCTGTCACATCGTGAACACTGAGGAAAAACTAAACCCGGCTGGCTAGAACCTATGTAAATCTGTGAACCAGAAGCCCTGGAGCTTTGACCAACTCCTGCATACTCCGAACGTCCTGAAGTCTGTGGAGGACCACTCCGTACTGGCGGAGGCGCATAACCCGCCTGCTGCTGAGAAGGTCTGCCTCGAAAGTTACCAAAGGACCCTGCTCGCCTCTTCGCGATCTTGGTTAATCCGTCGATCTCTTCGTTCCTCAGTCTGCTGCGCATAAGCCTGTACGCGGGCAACGTCCATGCCTGACTAAAAAGTTACTCTTGTACCTTCCTTCACTAGATAATCGTCAAGTCCTGTGACATATCAGTGCACACTATCCTCCATGTCTGCCACTAAAGTGGGGACATAACGAGCCAATGAGTCAAACTCGACATCAGTATTCCCAACCGTCCCGCCTGCTCGCCAACCTCAAAAATCTATCTGCCCGAGCTCTCCTCATCTGCGAGGGCAAGAAGTGTGTAAGAAATGCCTCTAAGGTTTTGATCACTTCCATGATCCGCTGCAACTGTCGAATAAACTCCTGAGGATCTTCCTCGCTTCAATCCATAGAACTCAGTGGATCGCAACTCGAAGTCCCGAAATCTCAACTATCGGATCTAGGGTGAACTACTGATACTACCGGAACCTCTGACTCTCGTCTGTCCTGATGCCGCTACAAGCCTAGCTAGTAACTGGCCATCTCCTAGTAACCATATCCTCGGCTCCTGGCCGTGGAACTAGAGGCTCAGGTATCGTGGTCTCAGTAGCTACTGCTACTGCTCTAAACTCTCCTGGGGCTAGCGGCGTCGCAGAACTCCCCGAATGAAGCACTATCTCAGGTAATGACCAGGCCTGTGCCCTCGTAACCCTCCGTGTTCTACTCGCAGCTCCCTCTGCTGCCTTGCCCTCCTGGGCTCTGGTTGCCTTGCGTAGAGGCATAACGGGTGAAAAGAATACGTCAGAGGGAGTCCAACTTATAACACAGCTCTAAGGCACGATCTCAGAGTGAGAAGAATGGAAACCAATCCTAAATATCCTATAGCCTCCTGATTATTGGTGTGGTGCACAACACACCGATAATCAAGACTCTACTAGATACGGTCTGTAGACACTTTCCGAGGATTAACTGCTCTGATACCACTTTTGTCACGACCCGACCTCGGACCCGCGACTGGTGTCTTACCCCGGGCACCCTAGTGATACAACATTAGAGAAAATCAGCGGAAATAAAAACTCATAAAAGACAAACAGTGAAATAAGAAGATATGCTAACCAGAACAGTTACCTTTCTGTATATATAAATAAAAACTTGAACAGTTACATCCCTCTTACAAACCTTGCCCACAACAAAGATTACATGCACTTAAGAATGTTATAACAAAAATGACGGGACAGGGCCCCGCCATACCCCTGAATGTAAGTACCTACAACGACAGGGGACTATACCAAAGATAAGCCTCCGGAGAAACGGAGCTTCCCAAAACGCTGAACTGTGATCCTATGAGCGAGGATCGACGACTGGTGTACTCTACCGCGCATTGAACGCAGCTGGCGAGGTCGATAACAGGTACCAAGTATGTGAAACTGTAAAGTACTGAAATAAAATCATAACATTTTAAAACCAAGTACAAATACAACCAATTCAACCGCACATAGTGCCACAGCATAAACAAGAGCGAAATAGATATAATGTAACTGGTCTTTTCTAGGCCGCTAATGATCGAAGCAAGGCCAATCGCCCATAGTATCATTATGCGAGCCTATTCCTGGAACTTCCGCAGTCCGCATAGACCACCTAGGTCCGCATGAGGTATTCCTCGCATCGGGGGTAGCTAACCCGCGGCATCATCCTGGACCCCGGTCCGCGTAGTCACGCATCGCATGAGGTATTCCTCGCATCGGGATAAACACACCCGGAGTGATCATCCTGGAACTCCCGCAGCTCCGCATAGGCCACACAGGCCCGCATGAGGTATTCCTCGATCGAGGTGGCAATTCCTCGATCATAACAAGTCGTGGTATGTGATATAATAGCGATAACGGGCTTAGCGTTTAACAACGTAAGCACAACAAGAATAACCCCCTTACACAAACATCACAAGACACTAACACACATAGCATCGTAACATGTTTACTTATCAAACCATCTTACTACACTTTTCAGAAATCAATACAAGACTTTCATAAACAAATAAGTAAACCGTTCCTTCTATCTTCCTTAAGTCGTTATACCTAACTTCCCATAAAGCTAGTATAACACTTAAGCTTTTAAAACCAAGTATTTCTTTTCTTTCAAAAATGATTCATAACTCTTTTGAAATACTTCAAGATTCTTATTATTTAAAACTCAAGTCAAAAGACATCAAAGTAAAACCAAAACAATTTCCATACCTTCTTTTTAAACCAATCTTAAGACAAAAGCATGCCTTCTTTTTAAAACAAAGGCACTTTTTCCTTTTTAAAGTCAAGTAGCAATATACTTGTTGTTACACCCCGTAAATTCAAGAAGATAAGATAAGAACATACCAAGGAATATAAGATTTGAAAGTTGAAAGATAAGTTGACAAACATGTGTTGGACGGATTTTGAGTCTACCTTGGAGTGTTGCACCCCAGTTGTTAAGAATTGATAGGTGTTTAAAAAGCCTAGTGTGTAGTCCGTTAAATCTAGTTTCCAACGCAACAAACCGTTCGTCGATAGGACATCGGAGTCGAAAGTTATGGAAGTTACAAGTTCGGTCTTGCAAAGAAGCATGAGTTTCGGTTCGGGGAGAGCGGGGCGCGGCGCGGGCGAGCCGCCGGTTGTACTGGGGGTTCGCTGAGGTTGCAGCTCGCGCGCCGAATGCAGGCGCTGCGCGAATGCAGTAATTATTCTACGAAGTGGAGCGCCATGCGCCGGCCGTGGCCGCGGCCAAGGCGGGATTTTTCTCAGAAAGTAAAAACAGGGGATTTTTTGATAAAAGCCTATGGGAGGGTGACAAGTGTCCCTCCCATCCTTTTGACCAGAAAAGGGTCTTATTTTAGGGCCAAGTCTTGGAAGACTTGGCCATTTCATCTTAGAACCCTCCCATGAACTCCTCTCTCTTTTCTCTCTAGATTTTTGAAGAAAACCTAGCCTAGGGAAAAATTGTTGGAGCAAGTAGAAGGCAAAGTGTTGGTAAGCTTGTAGAGGGTTCGTGTGGGTAATTTTAAAGTGAAGAAGATTTCGGAAAGAGGGCTTCTTGAGGTAAAATCTCCACCTTCTTGTGTTATTGAAGATTTCAAGTTATAGTAGTTAAGAAATGAGCATGAGGCTGTTATATTTAAGTTTGAATAGATTTGGATCTTGTTGTCTTGTTGAAAACCGAAAATGGGCATGTTAGCCACTCATGTTGTAATCAATTTGGTCGTTACCTAAAGTCGTCGCATGTTATCTACTAGAGGATGGTAGTAGCTTTAATTGATTTCGGCTTGATTACCTGTCATACTAAATAACTTGGATTGAAAAGAAATTGGAAAGGATTTAGGATTGGTTATATGGTTGGCCAAAAATGGCATGGAAATTATTGGATTATTTTGTATTATTGTGGGGCGAAATTTTACACGTATTGTTAGGCGTGTAATCCCCTATTGTTAACTACTTTGTTGAGCCTTAAACGTGGCGTGGTTGGTTACTGAATTCGGCCTTGAAAAAGGTGGCATAGTAAGTAGAAACAAAGGAAGTGCTGTCCAAATTTCCGTAGAATGTAGGGACTTTGCACTTAGTTATTCTACGTTCGAAGCTAGAGATTGATAGACGTTTTATGACCCTTATAGGATTGAAGTACTACGAGTAGCATATTCTACTTAAGGGGGATAGTACTGTGGAGCATTTTGCTAACTGTCGATAATCGTCGCGAGGTATGTGATTTTTCCTATCCTCTTGAGCATGACTATTTGTGAAATATATAGTGCGGTAGACGCACGTGTGTTAAAGGAATTTGATTTCCCTTTCGTGTCTTGACTTGATATGAAGTGTAAAGGGCTTCATTGTGTGGAAAAAGTAGTAAAATCTTATTCGTTAGTAATGGGTACTAGGGTGTTAAAGAATAAGCCCTCTTGGTCTCATAAATGTTTATAGTTGTAATTTGTTGGTTTAAAACATAAAGTGTTATAACGGCTTTATGGGAAGTTTGTTATAACAACTTTATGTAGGTAAAGAAATGGTTTGTTGCTTTTTAAAAGATAAGAGACTTGACTTATAAATAACTTGGTTGGTGTTAAAAAGTTGTGAAACCGCATTTTTGAGAAATGGGTAATTGGGTTTTAAAAGGAATAAGTTATATTGATTTCGAAAATGTGAATAAGTATCGAACAAACCACTGCAGCGTTAATAAAGGAAAATGTATTGACAAATAATTAATTATTATTAAAACCAGTAGAAGCCTCCATCTGCATAGAAGCTAAGATAAGACAAAATTGTATTACATTTTCTAGATCATGTCTGCTTTAATAAGAACATTATAACAAGTTTTGATTTTCCTAAATTCCAAAGTAAGAAGCTTGAATTATAAAAGAGATAGACTTGAGAATTTGAAGTGTTTTCGTTTAAAAAGGAAGCCATGGTTTTGTCTTAAGTTGGTTTAAAAAGAAGGTATGGAAATTGTTTTGGTTTTCTAAAAAAAAATAGTTACTCTATTTTTGATACTACGGGTATCGTGTGACTTTGGTGAAAGAAATGGATCGTTTTAAAGAGTTAAAGTACGTAGTACCTTGGGGTTAACACCCAGATTCGTTGTAATAAAATGAAAGACTATGAGTACGTTGAACTTGCCTATGCTTGTTGTGATAGCCTTTATTGTGCAAGTGTTTGATTTTGTGCTACCGAGCCTCTCGATGGAGGGCCGGCTATCTGGTTGATTGATGGACATACTGACACGTTGGGTGGCCCACGGGTATGCTTCCACTATATCGATCCTCTTGGACATACTGACACGTTGGGTGGCCCACGGGTATGCTTTCATTAGGAGTGTTATCTTGTTATTTGTTTGGACATACTGACACGTTGGGTGGCCCACGGGTATGCGTCCACAGTGAGTATTATCTGGTGATTTGTTTGGACATACTGACACGTTGGGTGGCCCACGGGTATGCTTCCATAGTGATTATTATCTTGTTATTTCCTTTGGGCATACCGACACGTAGGATGGTCCACGTATGGGCCCACCAGACGCCTTCGGCCATGCTTATACCGAGGTGAGATGCCGGCACGCGCTATCAGGCGTTAAATTCGGGTTGTACTTGAGTGATGATTTTACGGGCATGAGTCCCCGACTGACATGATCGCTATATATATCAGAATCGTAGTTTGGTTATCATACATGTCTCGCTTTATATGATCGTTATGATTTCATTTACTGATTTTTCGGCCACATACTTGGTACTGTTATCGACCTCCTTCGGCCGCGTCATGCCGCAGTTGAGGTTCATAGCTTGCGATCCGCACTCTTAGGATCGCCGCTCAGCTTCTCGGAAGCTCCATATCTCCTAAGTTTGTCACGTGGTACGGTTCTCAAGTAGTAGACTTTTGTACATTCAGGGCATGGCGGGCCCTGTCCGTCATTATTGTTATAAAATTCTTAGAGGTCTCAGAGACTAAGTTGTGGGCAGGGTTTGTAAAGGATGTAACTGTTCAAGTTTCATTTATGTTCAGAAAGGTAACCGTTTTTGGGTTAGCCTGTTTTCTTATTTCACTGTTTACCTTGTTTGAGTTTTATTTTCACTGATTTTCTCTGATGTTGTATCACTAGGGTGCCCGGGGCAAGTCACCAGTCGCGGGCCCGAGGTCGGGTCGCGACACTTTTTAAACCAAGTGTCTTACTCTTTTAAAAACAAGTAACATATACCTTTAAATCAAGTTACTTCTCCTTTCCCAAAATCAAGTTGTTTATGAGTCAAGTTATCCTTTTAAATCCAATGATAAAACCATTCTTATTTTCGAAATCAAGATAACTTTATTCTTTAAAAGACCACACACCCATTACTCATGAGTGAGGTTTTACAACTTTTTAACATAATTCAAGTCCTTAATAATTCATAACAAGTCACTTAACTTTGGAATCAAGTCAAGGATACAAAAGGAAAATCAAATTCCTTTAAACACACGTGCGTCTACCGCACTAAATATATTTCACAAATATCATGCTAGAAAGGATATGAAGAGGTTCACATACCTCGCGACGATTATCGACAATTAGCAAAACGCTCCAAAGTACTCTAACATTGCTCGCCTTTTCCACCCTTCAAGTAGAATACGCTACTCGTAGTATTTCAACCTATAATGGTCACAAAACGTCTATCAACCTCTAGATCTCTTCGTAGAATAATTCTAAGTACGAGGTTCCTTATTCTACGGAAAATTCGCAAAGACCTCCCCGCAACCACATAATCTCCTCCTCTATAGAGGCCTGCTACCAAGCCAACAATTCTAGGGGGGTTACACGTCTAATCGGACGTGTACAATTCTACTCCACAATAATACTACAAGTCTACTGTAAATACAGTCCAATGTAAATACAGTTCAATTCTTTATAAGTATCCTTCCAATATATCTTATACTCAATTCTAAACTACTACAATATGTAATATCCAATTACAATAGAGGAACATAGATCATTACCTCGATAAGCCCAAAATTATCCAAGATTAAAAGTCGATCCTGAGCAACGTTTAGCTCCAATTCCTTACGCTCCAAGCAACCCTTAGAAGTTTCTAAACAACTTCTCTTAACACTTCATCTAGGCTATGAAGATTTTTCTAGGGCTTCATTTTGCGACTATTGGAATAAAGTAGTATTTTTCCGGGCTCTTAGTATAAAGATAACTTGAAATACTACAAGGGATTTTTTTGGCTAAGGTATATGGGATTATAACAACACTTGAATAATTCTACTCAAGGTGGGGGGGGGGGGGGTGTTTTGACGAGAACTCACTAAGGGGGAGGGAGGATTTTTGCCTTGGAAACTCTTAAGTGGATGAAGAATAAGTCTTGAACACAAGGGGTATTTATAGGAAAATCAATGGCCAAGATCTAGGCAAGTGTAAGGTGAGGATGGGGTACATGTGTGTGGGTAGTTTGCCAACCATTTGTCCACCATAACAATGGGACAAGTGGCAAGCCACTTGTCCCACTCAAAACCGTCCAACACACACACACAACAATCTGCCCACATGGCCTCAAGGGGAGGGGGTGACACGTGTCGCCCCCTTACTCGTCCAAAATATTTCGTCTTCCGAAAATATCTGTAATGCCAAAAATCCGAAAATAAAGTGGGCCCCACAAAACTATAAATTTCCTCCCGTGGGCCCCACGTGACCAATTCCGGAAATAAAATTCCATAATTCTTAAATATTCCAAAAAGTCCGAATACCAAATCTGGGAATCCAATTCCCATTAACGAACCTTTTTCCTTCACAAAATTCGGAAACTTTTCCGTCGAAAAATCACATCTTTCTTCCTTTCCAATTTAAATGTCGTATTCTCGTACGTACGTCCTCGTATACATACTCTGGAACTACGGGGTGTAACAGTTTTAATCTTGGCCATTGAAGGCTCTATAAATACCCCCCCCCCCCTTAAGTGCAATACTTCTTCATCCATTAAACAATTTCCAAGTCTCAAAATCCCTCCCCCTTTTGTAGAGTTCTCGTCCAAAGTCTTTCCCCCCCTTCCTAGTTGTCTCGTCCGAAATCACCCCCCCCCCCCTTGGTAGAAAATTGTCTTCTAGTATTGTTACTATTCCAAAATACCTTAGCCCAAATCCCTTATAGTATTCCCAAGTTACCTCTATACTAAAAGCCCGGAAATACTACTTTATATCCTTTAGTCACAAAACGAAACCCTAGGAAAATCTTCGTAGTTGGTTGAAGTATTAAGTAGAAGTTGGTTAGAAACTTCTAAGGGTTTCTTGGAGCTATCGGAGCGTGCAAATTAGGAGCTAAACGTTGTTCAGGATCGACATTTAATCTTGGATAATTTTGGGCTTATCGAGGTAATAATCTTTGTCCTTCTATTGTAATTGGAGATTACATATGGTAGTAGTTTAGAATTGAGTATAAGATTAATAGAAGGATGGTATAAAAAAAGATAATTGAACTGTACTTACATTGGGCTGTATTTACAGTAGACTTGTGTAGTTTGGCGGGTAGGGAAATGCTGCCCAATTTTCCGTAGAATAGAGAACCCTCTGCTTAGAATATTCTACAGAGTAGTCTGGACGTTGATAGACGTATTTGACTATTATAGGTTGATACTCTGCGCGCGACATATTCGACTTGGCAGGTGGATTTCGTCGAGGAGGTATGTGATTCTTCCTATCCTCTTGAGCATGATATTTTTGATATATATAGTACGGTAGACGTACGTGTGTTAACAAAAATTGGTTTTACTCTGATGTCTTTTGACTTGAGTTTTAAATAATAAGAATCTTGAAGTATTTCAAAAGAGTTATGAATCATTTTTGAAAGAAAAGTAATACTTGGTTTTTCAACAAGCTTAAGTGTTATACTAGCTTTATGGGAAGTTAGGTATAACGTCTTAAGAAAGATAAGAGGAAACGGTTTACTTATTTGTTTATAAAAGCCTTATAAATGATTTCTGAAGGTGTGGTAAGTTGGTTTGATAAGTAGACATATTATGATGCTACGTGTGTTAGTGTCTTGTAAACGTTTGTGTAAAGGGGGTTCCCTTATTGTGCTTATGTTGTTTAACGATAGCCAGTCCGATATTATATCACTTACCCCCGACTTGTTATGCCGAGGGTTAGCCGCCCGATGCGAGAATACCTCATGCGGTGCGTGACCTATGCGAGGCGCGGAGTTCCAGGATGATCACTCCGGTGTTACCCGTCGCGAGGAATACCTCATGCGGTTGTGACTATGCGATCGCGGAGTCCGAGTTGATGCCGAGGTTAGCTACCCCGTCGCGAGAATACCTCATGCGGACCGAGGTGGTCTATGCGATCGCGGAGTCGAGAATAGGCTCGCATAATGATACTATAGGCGATTGGCCTTGCTTCGATCATTAGCGGCCTAGAAAAGACCAGTTACATTATATCTATTTTGCTCTTGTCTATGTTGTGGCACTATGTGCGGTTGAATTGGTTGTATTTGTAAGTGGTTTTAAAATGCTTTGATTTCATTTCAATTTACGATTTCACATACTTGGTACTGTTAGATCGACCTCCTTCGAGTGCGTTACGCCGCAGGTAGAGGTACTCCTGTTGTTGGTCCCCGCTCCTAGGATCACCGTTTCTGCTTTTGGGAAAGCCCCGTTTCTCCGGAGGCTTGTCTTTTGGGTATGATCTCCCTGCCATTGTAGCTTTATGTACATTCAGGGTATGGCGGGGCCCTGTCCCGCCATAGTTGTTTACATTCCTAGAGGTCTGTAGTCCTGTTGTAAAGTTGGGATGTAACTGTTCACTCTTGATGTATATATACATGCCGAAAGGCAATCTTTTCTTGGATAAACTGTGTCTCATTTTACATATGTTTCATGTCTTGTTTTTATATTCCGCTGGTTACTCTGATGTATGTCTACTTGGGTGCCCGGGTAAGGCACCAGTCACGGGCCCGGGATCGGGTCGTGACACTATCTCCTCTTCTAGCATGATTCCTTAAGATAAAGAAAGTATGTCATACTCCTTAAATGATTTATTCCTTGGTTGTATTTGGATTGCCTAAAATATAATTTGTTCTATGTACTTCCTTGATTGTACTTTGATGTTTAAATTGTAAGTTGTATAATCCATTGCCTTAGTGAAGTTTGGATTCTTAAGAGTGGAAGTATTTTACTTAAAGTACATAGAGTCTTGAAAAGGAAGTGGTTTCCAAACCTTTTGGCTAGTGCCTTAGTTCCAAAACCTAAAGGTCATTATAATGACTTTAGGGGAGTCAAAGGAGTGATTTACTTACTTGTTTTAAAAGAGGAGAAGTGACATGATTTAAGAGAAGTAACTTGTTTTAGAAGTGTGATTTACTTGAGGTTTAAAAGTAGAAGAAACTTGTTTTCTAAATATTAAGAGACTTGTAGTATTTTGAAAGTTGAGAACTTGTTTTGTAAGTATGTGATACTTGGTTTTAATAGTATAAGTCTCTTGGTTATAAAAGGAATGGATATGTCTAAAACCATAAAGAGTTATAACGGCTTTATGGGAAGTTGGTTATAACGGCTTTATGGAAGGTTAAGAAAGTTGTCTATTTTGATTAATGGGCATAAGTTGCCTAGATTGTGAAAATTTGAAGTTACTTGATTTCGAGCTTTGAAATGAGTTTTCTAAAAGTGTAGTAACTTACTTTGAAAAATAGACATGCCTTGATACTACGGGTGTTAGTATCTTGGGGTTTTACATAAAAATGAGTCTTTTGAAAAGAATGTACGTACGTAGTACTTTGGCTTGTTTAATTGAGAATTATTCTATGTGTGCCTTGATAAGTACTTTGGCTTGTTTAATTGAGAATTGCCTATGTGTGCTGGTAATAGCCGGTTTTGTGCTAGTGGTATATCATTCATTTCGGGGTCATTCCCCGGGTTTGTGGCATTTGCATATTCCGTGGATTTGCTACCCACGATGCGAGGAATACCTCATGCGAGTCCGCGCGGCTTACGCGGTGAAATAGTCTCATGCGGCGGATCTGACCTATCACGAGGAATACCTCACGCGAGTCCGTGGCGGCTTATGCGGGTGAAATAGTCCCACGCGAGGAATACCTCACGCGGTCCACGCGACCTATCGCGGTGAAATAGTCCAGTGTAGGATTGCTTAATGATCTCTGCGGGCGGGTGGTCCCGCTGATCGTGAGCTTCCTATGTTATATTGTAAGTATACTACTATTTACTCTCATTGTTAGTAAGGCACTGTGTACTGTTATTTGAGTAGTGACTTTGAGGGCATGTGTCCCTGACTTGATATGATCGCATGTATTGTGTCTTGTAGGTTGGCTATCATACATGTCTCTGTTTTGTTTAAATTATGATTTCATTACGATTTCATTTCACATACTTGGTACATTCTTCGTACTGACCTCCTTCGGGGGGCCGCGTTCATGCCGCAGGTTTAGGTACGCTGTTTGGTGATCTGCAGGTGTAGGACCCTGCTCAGAGTTTTTGGATAGCTCCTTCTGTTCGGGAGTTTGTCTTTTTGGTATAAGTTCTTTCAGTATAGGCTTTTGTACAGTTATGGGTACGGCGGGGCCTTGTCCCATAGTTCAGTATAACTCTTAGAGGTCTGTATTCATATGTGGGATTGGACTCGTGTACAGCGTAGTGTCTTTTGTTTATGTATATTATATGGCAGCCTTGTCGACTTTGCCCTTGCACGTACGTTTGGTTTTAAAAAAAAAATGAGGTGTTTTTTAATTTCCGCAGTTTACTTAGTTGTTAAGGTAGGAGGTGCCTGGGTAGGCACCATCACGCCCGGTTCGGGCGTGACAGAGTGGTATCGAGCGATCCTCTAATGTCTACAGACCGTGTCTAGTAGAGTCATGATTATCGGTGTGTTGCGCGCCACACCCATAAACAAGAGGCTACAGGACATTTAGTAGTTGGTTTCTATTCTTCTCACTCTGAGATCGTGCCATAGAGATGTGTTAGTAAGATAATTCCTCTCAGACGTATTTTGTGTTACAGTTATGCCTCGAGGAGAAACACCGCCTTGAAGGCAAAGGAGTAGCGAGAGCTACTAGTCGACTCAGAGAGTTGATAGGGCTTATGCCTGTGGTATACGGATATCAGGCCGATCGGCGAGTTCTTCTGCGCCGAGTTTTAAGGCCCAAAGACCAGAGCCTCCAGTTTCTCGGTTAGGAGAAGACTATAGGTCGCGAGGAAGCGATTATGTTATTGACCAAGATAGCGGTGCTCTGATTTCATCAGCAGGAGGTTATTCGCCAAGACAGCAGTGTGTACAGAGGGTAGAGAGCCAACGCAGGAATCAGCGTAAGAGGGCTAGACCGGTTGGTTATCCCGGTAAGTTCTTGGACGAGCAGCCTCAGCAGCGAGTGAGATATTCGTCCCAGCCTACCCAAAGACATACCCCGCAGCTCACAGGTGGGAGATTTGATCCCACAAGGTATTTAGGAGCCGGTCCAAGCTCCAGGGGTCGAGGTTCTCAGAGGAACAGAGGATTTTCTCAGTCGAGGCCACTTTTTCCTCAGTGTTTCAGATGTGGTAAGCGTCATTCGGGGAAATGTCGTTATGGAACAGGTGTTTGTTTTTATTGTGGCTGTCCGGGCCATATTCTGAGGGTATGTCCTTTTAGAAAGAGTGCCGGTAAGGTGGCTCAGCCTATGAGGCCGGTAGTTGGTTCCCTTTCCTCCACAGATGTGCGTCCCCCAGGGCAGGGTGTTCAGATGTCAGCCAGCCGTGGTAGAGGTCACGGTGGAGTTTATAGTTCTGGCGGTCCTTCGAACCGCATAGCTGACGTGACTACGGGATAGGATCAGGAGGCGACATCTCATAGGGTTACAGGTATATTTCGATTCTTTGGAATCATACGTGCATTAATAGATTCAGATTTCGCCTTAGCGTATATGTTTTCCCTTTGTTGCTAGTAGTTGTAAAGTGATAGTACCCCAGAGGTAGGGATACCTTGATTAGTAAAGTGAGAAGTTAAGAATGTTGACAAGAATGATAAGTGAACTGAGACTATAGTTGTGAAGAGTTCACAAGTTGTAGTTACCCCATAATAAGTGTAAGACCGATAGGGAAGGATGTACAGTAGAAATACTTTGGCTTATGTGACGAACCTCTAGTGAATGGGAGGATAGGGTGAGAAGTACCTTGAGATAAGAGAGAGATTTATTTCAGACTAAGAACGAGAAGTTAAGTGTGACGATGAGTCGGGTTATGGACTCGTTTCGGGTCAACCGGTAGTATGGAATGGGGTGATGTCAGTTAGAAATGGTCCCGTTGTGATAGGGTCCCGAGGATGCAAGGCCCAAGTTTAGTTAATCGTTGTACGAGTTCGTGGATGCGTTCCACCGGAACTAGGTCGTAAGGACCGAGAAGAGCCTTAACGGGAATGTAAGTAACAATATGGCCAAGTCTGGTTAGTAAATCCAAGGATTGGGGAACAGAAACAATATTTGAGATGTTGTACGTTTACTAAATAAGTTTAGAAGTACGAGAAAGAAAGACATGTAAGAAATAAAGGAACCTCTAAGGATCCCGTGTTTTAGAAGACTGTAACCTTCGAGTTTTATGAGACGGAGTCGCGGACGGAAGGTCCATTGATATGTTTACGTATGTTGTGGTGGCCATGTGTGGCATCGTTGGTCTTGTGCAGTTTTGATTGATAGGCATAGTATAGAGTATATGCCGGAGTTTGTATAGCTTGGCAACCGACTAAGAACATTCGGGGACGAATGTTTCTAAGGGGGGAAGAATGTTACACCCCGTAAGTCCAGGACATGTAAAAGAGAATGTACGTAAGGAATCAAGACTTGGAAATTGGTACGAAAGGAAGAATTATTTTTCCGACGGAAAATCTTCCGAACGTCGGAAAGGAAAAATGTTCGTTGTTGAGAATTGGATTCTCAAAATGCATTATTTGAAGAGTATGGAACTTATTAACATTATGGAAAATTATTTTTACGGATTTGGTCACGTGGGGCCCACCCGAGGAATTTTACATTTTTGTGGGGCCCACGAGGGTTACGGAATTTTATGGACGAATGAGAGGGCGACACGTGGCACCCCCACACTTGGTCTTGGTCGAAATTTTGTAAGGGTAAAATGGTCATTGACCATGGTAGAAGATAAGTCTTCAAAGCTTGATATTATTGACCAAAGTCAACTTGCCACTTGGGCTTGATCCTAGTGAAACTCATCCTAGCCACTCATGTGTTGCAATCTAAACCCTCCATTGTGTTATATATACTAAGCTAGTGCAATACAAGCTCTTCTAACACTTAGAAAAAAATCACACCTTGTTGTTCTTCATAGCATGCTCTCGGGTTTGACATCTTTTGCACACAAAAATTTTGTAGTTTTGATCCTTTGTTCTCAAGACTTAAACCCAATGTCCCTAAGGGTATTGTAAGGATATCTCAATAGAAAGATTTCGGAAAAACGACGTTTTCGTATTAGTCGCAAGGCGAAAACTTAAGGAGTTCTTCAACTTTGAAGTTGGAACTTGAAGATGGGTTCTTCATAGGCTTCTTAGGAGTGCTTGGAGCGGATTGGAACGTAAGGAAAGGAGCTAAGAATTGCTAAGGCGCGACTTTGAATCTTGGAAATTTTAAGGGCTTATAAAGGTATAAATCTTGTCGTTTTAGCATTTAAGATTTACTTATTGTTGTAGCTATGGATATTAGCAAGCATGAGGTATTTAGTATAAGGTTTGATAAGTTTATTGACTATTGGAACCCTAATCCGAAAACTAGCATGTTTAGCCTTAAGATTACAATTCAAGTCGATTATTAGTTTAAGTCGTCGCATGTTGTATAAAGAAGGAAATTGTAGTTGATGAAGTTGTTTATGACTATATAACATGTTAGACCTTAGAACTTGGAATTGGAAAAGGATTGGAAAAGACTTTGAATTGTTGGTTATGTTGTTGGCCGAGAATGGCTTGAATATGGAACTACTTCGTATTAATTATGGGGCGGAATTTTACACGTATTGTAAGGCGTGTAATCCCCTTTGATTGGTTGTTGTTTTGAGCCTTAAATGTGGCGTGTTGGTTATTGTATTCGGCCTTGAAAAAGGTGGCAAAGTAAGTAGAAACAAAGGAGGTGCTGCCCGATTTTCCGTAGAATAAGAGACCGTTTACTTAGTATTATTCTACGTTAGAGACTAGAAATTGATAGTCATGTTGTGACCATTATAGGTTGACAATTCTACGTACGGCGTATTCGGCTTAGCTTGTGGATTTAGCCGAAAAGGTATGTGAACTATCTCCTCTTCTAGCATGATTCCTTAAGATAAAGAAAGTATGTCCTACTCCTTAAATGATCCATTCCTTGGTTGTATTTGGATTGCCTAAAATAGAATTTGTTCTATGTACTTCCTTGATTGTACTTTGATGTTTAAATTGTAAGTTGTATAATCCATTGCCTTAGTGAAGTTTGGATTCTTAAGAGTGGAAGCATTTTACTTAAAGTACATAGAGTCTTGAAAAGGAAGTGGTTTCCAAACCTTTTGGCTAGTGCCTTAGTTCCAAAACCTAAAGGTCATTATAATGACTTTAGGGGAGTCAAATGAGTGATTTACTTACTTGTTTTAAAAGAGGAGAAGTGACATGATTTAAGAGAAGTAACTTGTTTTAGAGGTGTGAGTTACTTGAGGTTTAAAAGTAGAAGAAACTTGTTTTCTAAATATTAAGAGACTTGTAGTATTTTGAAAGTTGAGAACTTGTTTTGTAAGTATGTGATACTTGGTTTTAATAGTATAAGTCTCTTGGTTATAAAAGGAATGGATATGTCTAAAACCATAAAGGGTTATAACGGCTTTATGGGAAGTTGGTTATAACGGCTTTATGGAAGGTTAAGAAAGTTGTCTATTTTGATTAATGGGCATAAGTTGCCTAGATTGTGAAAATTTGAAGTTACTTGATTTCGAGCTTTGAAATGAGTTTTCTAAAAGTGTAGTAACTTACTTTGAAAAATAGACATGCCTTGATACTACGGGTGTTAGTATCTTGGGGTTTTACATAAAAATGAGTCTTTTGAAAAGAATGTACGTACGTAGTACTTTGGCTTGTTTAATTGAGAATTATTCTATGTGTGCCTTGATAAGTACTTTGGCTTGTTTAATTGAGAATTGCCTATGTGTGCTGGTAATAGCCGGTTTTGTGCTAGTGGTATATCATTCATTTCAGGGTCATTCCCCGGGTTTGTGGCATTTGCATATTCCGTGGATTTGCTACCCACGATGCGAGGAATACCTCATGCGAGTCCGCAAGGGCTTATGCGGGTGAAATAGTCTCATGCGGCGGATCTGACCTATGCGAGGAATACCTCACGCGAGTCCGTAAGGGCTTACGCGGTGAAATAGTCCCACGCGAGGAATACCTCATGCGGGTCCACGCGACCTATCGCGGGTGAAATAGTCCCAGTGTAGGATTGCTTAATGACATCTTTGGCGGGTGGTCCCGCTTTGATCGTGAGCTTCCTATGTTATATTGTAAGTATACTACTATTTACTCTCATTGTTAGTAAGGCAATCGTGGTATCGTTATTTGAGTAGTGACTTTGAGGCACGCGTCCACGACTTGATATGATCGCTTATGTATTGTGTAATCGTAGGTTGGCTATCATACATGTCTCTGCTTTGTTTAGATCATATGATTTCATTACAGATTTCATCGCTTTCACATACTTGGTACATTCTTCGTCGACCTCCTGGAACTGCGTTCATGCCGCAGTTTAGGTACTGTTTGGTGATCTGCAGTGTAGGACCGCCGAGTTTTGGATAGCTCCTTCATTCGAGTTTGTCTTTTTGGTATAAGTTCTTTCAAGATAGGCTTTGTACGATTATGGAGTGCGGCGGGGCCTTGTCCGTCATAGTTCGATATAACTCTTAAGTGCAGTATTCATATGTGGGATTGGACTCGTGTACAGCGTAGTGTCTTTTGTTTATGTATATTATATGGCAGCCTTGTCGGCTTTGCCCTTGCACGTACGTTTGGTTTTTAAAAAAAAATGAGGTGTTATTTAATTTCCGCAGTTTACTTAGTTGTTAAGGTAGGAGGGTGCCCAGGTAGGGCACCAGTCACGGGCCCGGGGTTCGGGGTGTGACAGGATATGTCGCGCGCAGAGTGTCAACCTATAATAGTCAAAACACGCCTATCAACTTCTAGTTCTACGTAGAATTCTTCTAAGTAAGATCTCTTATTCTACGGAAATTTGGGTAGCATTTCCCCCATTTCTACTCACTTTTCCATCTTTTTCAAGGCCCGATAACCGTAATTAACATGCTATATTTAAGGTGCAATAATTCCGAATTTTAAAGAAGGGGATCACACGCCCAAACGGACGCGATTAACAATCTTCCCCTTAACAACAACAATAATTAAAGAAGGGGATCACACGCCCAAACGGAACGCGATTAACAATCTTCCCCTTAACAACAACAATAATGTAAATACAGTCCAAAGTAAATACAGTCCTTAAGTTGGGGTCCTTGGCCAACTTTTACAATTTTACTTATCCAATTACTTCATTAGTCTTCCAACTTATATTCCAATCTTAATATAAGTTATAGTTACTTTGTTATTAACTTCTTAGCAAGTAATGAATACATTTTTACCATTTTAATGGCTAACATGCCAATTCTTCTTTTAACAAGTTAACAAGATCCAAATCTTTCCAAACCTTACTCCATATATCTTATACTCCATAATATACTTCCAATATACATAATATTCAACTTCACAAAGAGGACAAGGTTCATTACCTCAAATAGCCCAAAAATATCCAAGACTTAAAGTCGCTCCTAAGCAAGTTTTAGCTCCAAATCTTTATGTTCCAAACCACCACAAGTCACCCTTAGAAGCTCCTAACCAACTTCTATTCAAGAACCAACTCAAAAAAATGAAGAACACTTAGGTTCCAAACCATACTACTCTCGGCCAAGGGGGATTTTTAGAGGCTAGGGTGTGAAATCTTGTCTAACTATTGGTTACTAATCTTCCTAATACATTAAGGAAGAATACTTAGAAGTTTAAGAATTTTTGGACAACACTAGGTTAAGAAAGTGAGGTTTGGACGAGAACAAGGTGAAGGGAGAGGGAAGATATTTTCAAGTCTTGAAATATACTAAGTGTGGAAGATTTCATCAACTAGAGGGGTTTATATAGGACAACCAATGGCTAGGATAGAAGCATGTGTATGGTGTAGATTGGGGACATGTGTTTGTGTGGGTCCCTCTTGCCCAACAAATATCTTGCAAGACATTGGCCATTTGCCTTGGCCACTTGTCCCACTAATTTTCGTCCAACATGTGCCACCTAGGGGTGACACATGTCGCCCTCCTATTGGTCCAAAATATTTCATCTGTCGGAAAAATCCGTAATTGGTTAAAATATTAAAAACGTAAAACTTCCTTCACAAGGTTCGGAATCTTTTCCGTTGGAAAAACAAATCTTTCATCCTTAACCTAATTAGGGCTATACATTTGTACGTACGTCCATACATACATACTCTGGAACTACGGGGTATAACATTCTCCCCTCCTTAGAAACATTCGTCCCGAATGTTCCTTCTCAAACAAAGATAACGATATAGGCCTTCATAAATGTATCCCCCAATCAAGAATGCCATGCATAGCCAAAATAACACGTAAGCAAAATGACAATTAAAATCAACAAGTAGGAAAGTGAGTTACCTGGAGGTGTGGGGAATAAGTGAGGATACTTCTGCCTCATGTCCTCCTCTGCTTCCCACGTCATCTCCTCTCTGCTCGCCCGCCATAAGACCTTGACGGAAGCCACATCCTTTGTCCAGCCGCCTAACTCCGACGATCGAGTATCGTTATGGACTCTCTCATACGATAATCGCCACGACCGACCCGACTCCGCGATCGTGCCCTACCAGGCACTTTACAGTATACATCGAGATAATCAGCGAACATATATGAAACTTATAAATTAATACAATGTAAAAACAACAGTTAGCCGATAGGCTACCTTTCCCGACATATAATATATAACCAAGCAGCTTGCCTCATTTCTTTACAAACCGACCCACAAAATGTGACTACGCACTCTAAGAGTTTTAACATAACAACTGTGGCGGGACAGGGCCCCGCCATACCCCTGAATATATATATGAATCTACAACCTCAGGGGAAACCGTACCAAGAGATAAGCCTCCGGAGCAAATGGAGCTTTTTCCCAAAATCAATCGAGATCCTAAGAGCAAGGATCACCAACTGGTACCTAAACTGCGGGCATAACGCAGCCTCGGGTCAAGACAACCTGCAGAATATGGAACGGAAGTAAGGTACAACAATTAAAACATACCTGAAAAAAAGCATGACAGAGGTAAGTGTAAAAGAAGTAAATACCTAAACCTACCATGTCATTACCATCTCGTGAACTTAATTGTACCTTATTATCTTTTCCCATTTTTCAATAAACGTTATAGCCACTTTCTTACGTACATACTTAGGAAAAACATCAAGTTCATTACCATATAACTTACTTACCTTACACAACCTAGTCCGGCCCTTTACGGAGGGACACCTATACTGCCCGGCCCAACCTGGGACGCGATAATGTCCTATAGTCTGCCCATAAAGGTATACTGCCCGGCCCATTTCTGGGACGATAATGTCATATAGTCTTCCCATAAAGGTATACTGCCCGACCCATTTCTGGGTCGATAATGTCATGTAGTCTGCCCGTAAAGGTATACTGCCCGGCCCATTCCTGGGTCGATAATGTCATATAGTCTGCCCGTAAAGGTATACTGCCCGGCCCATTCCTGGGTCGATAATGTCATATAGTCTGCCCGTAAAGGTATACTGCCCGGCCCATTCATGGGTCGATAATGTCATATAGTCTTCCCATAAAGGTATACTGCCCGGCCCATTCCTGGGTCGATAATGTCATATAGTCTTCCCATAAAGGTATACTGCCCGGCCCATTCCTGGGTCGATAATGTCATATAAAACCCGGGAATTTAACCCAACGTACTACGCACCTCTACTCCTTTAGAAAGACTCTTTTTCAAATAAAACTTCCCAGATACTAACAACCGTAGTATCAAGTCATCTCTACCTTTCAGGACAAGTCACAATACCTTTTTAGAACTATAATTACCGGCTTCTAAATCAAGTGACTTCTTTATTAAAAACCTTAAGCAATTGGTACCTTTAAAACAATTTGCCCTTCTTTATTTCAAATCATTTCTTTGCTTACATTATTAGAGAAAACCATTCTCTTAACCTTACATAAAGCCGTTATAACCAACTTCCCATAAAGCCGTTATAACCCTTTATGGTTTTAGACCAACTCATTCCTTTTTATAACCAAGAGACTTCTACTTTTTGAAACCAAGTATTATATACCTTCAAATCAATTCTCTTAACTTTCAAAATACAATTAGTCTCTTAACCTTTAGAAAATCAATTCATTTATCGTTCCATAAAGCAAATATAACCAACCTCCCATAATGTCGTTATATTCACTTTATACCCTAGCCAAAATATAATTTCCTATCCAAGGGACTTATACGTTTAAAACGGAACAAGTATCACATACTTGAAAACTTTTCAAGTCCCTTAACTTAATAAGACTTAAGACATCCTTTATTCTTTCAAAGAAGTGAGTTAATCTCCTAACTCACCCGACTTGGCTATTTATAAAACTAGTAAAGGATATCAAGGCGTTGTTCGTCTACCGTACTACATACGTGCAACTAGTCATGCTCAAAAGATAGGAAAAGTTCTACATAGAGTAAATCACACAACTACCTCTTAACTTCTAAGAGTAGAAGGAAACATGAAATGATACCACGGGTATATTCCATACATAGAATCATGCCAAAGGAAGGAAGAGGTTCACATACCTCGCGACGATTGTCGACAAGTAGCAAAATGCTCCAAAGTACTTCAACCTTGAGCTATTCCATTCTTCAAGTAGGATACACTATACTTAGTACTTCAACCTATCATGGTCACAATACGTCCATTAACCTCTTACTTCAAACGTAGAATATTCTAAGGGCTAAGTCGCCAAATTCTACGGAAAATCGGACAGCACCTCCTTTGTTTCTACTACTATGCCACTTTTTTCAAGGCCGAATACAATAACCAAACACGCCACATTTAAGGCCCAAACAATGCAATCAACAATAGGGGATTACACGCCTACTAGACGTGTAAAATTCCGCCCCACAATAGATAACAAACTAAAACAACTACTAGCCCATTTTCGGCCAACTTGAAGTACAACAATACCAAACCTTATCCAATTTCCATTTCAATCCAAATTGTTAGTATATCATGATATCAAGTCGCAATCGATTATAACTACTATAATCCTCAAGTAAGCAACATGCGACGATTTCTAATAAACGACCAATTAGTAATCCAACTTCAAGTGGCTAATATAACATTTCGGATTTAAGCTACAAGCAATCCATAATACTTATGAACTTCAACTTCATGCTAGCAACATGTAAAGCTAACAACAACAATATATATATAATCTTGTAACACTATTAAGAGACAAGATTATACCTCAACGAATCTCAATCCAACTCCAAATCCGAAGTTGCTTCCTTAGCAACTTAGAGCCTCTTCAAGATACTTCAATCCGCTACTTGAGACCCTTAGAATCATACCAACAATTTCCCTTCAAACTTCCAATCCAAAACCTAGAAAGCAACTAGGTTTTCACTTTGCGACTAATACGAAAACTATCTTTTTCCGAGATTTTTCTATTGAGATACACTTACAATACACTCATGAACCTTGGTTTAAAGTGTGGGGCTTAACGAACAAGAAACGAAATTTTTTTCTTCTTTCCCTATGTGAACCCGAGAGCTAAGCTCTTGATGTTCTTCAAGTTGTGTGAAATTTTGGCTAAGTGTTAAGCTTGTCTTGCACTACTAGTATTATATAGTGTAATGGAGGGTCAAGATATAAACAAATGGGTGGTTTGGATGAGGTCTTAACAAATATCAAGGCTAATGTGGACCCATTGACTTAGTCAATATTGTCAAGCTCACTACATTGCAAGACTTGTCTTCCTAACAAGGGTCAAATGACCCTTGTGTCCATGTTCAAATCGTCCAAGCTCACTTAAGGGGGGTGACACGTGTCGCCCTCCCATTCGTCACAATATTACGTTTTCCGACAATTTCATAATTCCGATAAATTTTTACAAGTCTCAAATCTTAACACTTGTGAGTTCTTACGCACGTTCTTAAAACATGTCCTGTAAAATACGGGGTGTAACATTCTTCCCCCCTTAGAAACATTCGTCCCCGAATGTTCTTTCGGAGTCAAACTTATAATTAGCGACATAGTTTCCTTTCACAATCCCGACATACCAATAATGCCACGCATGGCCCTAATACCTCGTACACGCATATCCGTCCATCATGAGCCCAAAAGAAATTATCTTTTCGTACTTCCAACTCCTTCTAACATATACATAGTCTCAATACAATCTGTTCATGAAACTTAAACATACCACAACTTTATCATGCATACAAGTTTCTAAATGGCCAAAACATACCGAAATCATACAAAGTGTTCAAAGGACCGCTAAAATCGAACTCCCACCACTTTTCTCGCACGCTCGGTGTATGAACCTCCCGCCTAGCTATTGAAGGAGAAGAACCCGCAATCGATCCAAAGAGACGGTGTTGTCCCACCTGACCTCTATAAGGACACTCTCTTAACATATGGCCTGCATTTACCACAAGAAAAACAAGCACCGTCTGCGCGACATACCCCGAATGTAACCTACGACATCGGGCGCGTTGAGGCAGATGGCCTCGATCGATCGAACCCCATCTCCCTCGAGGCTCGCTCTAGAGACTGACCGCCTCGCATTCCCGGTTGTAAAACCTCCGCCGGAAAATCGTGGAGGAGCACTCGCCGGGCCGCAATGTAGACCTAGTTCGCTGCCGAGGCCGCCCGCCTCGAACCGCCTGATACCACTGTCCCGCCTCTTGGCGCACTGAGTCAATCGATCCTCCTCTCTCTATCCTCTATCCTCGCGCATAGGCTGCGTCCTAGCAATGTCCATACCGGCCAAGAGCCACCCCAAGCATGCAGAATCATATGACGGTCTAGCCCCATCACATAACGATGAACTCTATCCGCCATGCCGCCTACGATGAGTGTGCGCATGTTCGCCAAGGAGTCAAACTCCGTGCTATACTCCCGATAGTCCTCCCATTCTCGCCTCAAGGTCAAAAATTTATCTACGCGGGCCCTCCTCATCTCGGGAGGCAAAAGTGATCCATAAAGGCCTCTGTGAACTCCTCCCAAACAGGAAGAGCATCATCCCTCTCGTCAACACCCATGACTCAAACCAGTTCAACGCAATATCGCAGAACCCAGAAGAGGCTAGCATAATGCACTCGATCTCTTAAGCCCTAAGAACTCGTGATAGTCCAGAGCTGCCGAATGAACTCCTGCGGATCCTCTTCGCACGAACCATAAAACTCGGGCGGATGACAACCTGTAAAATCTCGGACCGCAAACTGTCACTCTGGGGTTAGCCGTCGCTCCTCGCTTGCCGCCTGCATTATATCTTGGTCAATAACCGGATCCGCCTCGTAGTCTCTATACTCGCCCCGGTTATGGATGGAGGCTCGTGCCGAACCTCTGGAGCTACCGCCGCCTCGGCCTCTAATATCTTGGCGTGGTGAACTCGCCGACCCGCCACTACCTCGTGCATAGTCCGTGCACGAGTCCGAGTAACCCTTCCGAGTACCGCTAGCGCCTCGCCGCCGCTTGCCCTTCGGGCCTGGTCGCTTCCGCGAGGCATAATCATTACATAAGAAGGGTCGAGAGAATTCAACCTACTATGACATTTCTCGCACGATCTCGAAGAGAGAAGAATGGAAATCAATCCTAAATGTCCTGCAGCCTCCTGATTATAGATGTGGTGCACAACACACCGATAATCAAGACTCTACTAGACACGGTCTGTAGACACTTTCCGAGGACTAACTGCTCTGATACCACTTTTGTCACACCCGACCCCGGACCCGCGACTGGTGCCCTACCTGGGCACCCTTACAGGTATACATCAGAGATAATCAGCGGAACATATATGAAACTTATAAATTAATACAACAGAAGTAAAACAGGAAGGTAGCCGATAGGGCTACCTTCCTGGACATATAATATATAACCGAAGCAGTTGCCTCCTTTCCTTTACAAACTGACCCAGAAAATGTGACTACAGACCTCTAAGAGTTTTAACATAACAACTGTGGCGGGACAGGGCCCCGCCATACCCCTGAATATATATATGAATCTACAACCTCAGGGGAAACCGTACCAAGAGATAAGCCTCCGGAGCAAATGGAGCTTTTTCCCAAAAACTGAACCGAGATCCTAAGAGCAAGGATCACCAACCTGGGTACCTAAAACCTGCGGGCATGAACGCAGCCCAAGGGGTCGATAACAAAAATTTAATATGGAGCTAAGTAAGGGACAACAATTAAAACATACCTGAAAAAAAGCATGACAGAGGTAAGTGTAAAAGAAGTAAATACCTGAACCTACCATGTCATTACCATCTCGTGAACTTAATTGTACCTTATTATCTTTTCCCATTTTTCAATAAACGTTATAGCCACTTTCTTACGTACATACTTAGGAAAAGCATCAAGTTCATTACCATATAACTTACTTACCTTACACAACCTAGTCCGGCCCTTTACGGAGGGACACCTATACTGCCCGGCCCAACCTGGGACGCGATAATGTCCTATAGTCTGCCCATAAAGGTATACTGCCCGGCCCATTTCTGGGACGATAATGTCATATAGTCTTCCCATAAAGGTATACTGCCCGGCCCATTTCTGGGTCGATAATGTCATATAGTCTGCCCGTAAAGGTATACTGCCCGGCCCATTCCTGGGTCGATAATGTCATATAGTCCGCGTAAGGTATCGCCTGCCCGTTCTGGGTCGATAATGTCATATAGTCTGCCCGTAAAGGTATACTGCCCGGCCCATTCCTGGGTCGATAATGTCATATAGTCTGCCCGTAAAGGTATACTGCCCGGCCCATTCCTGGGTCGATAATGTCATATAGTCTGCCCGTAAAGGTATACTGCCCGGCCCATTCCTGGGTCGATAATGTCATATAAAACCCGGGAATTTAACCCAACGTACTACGCACCTCTACTCCTTTAGAAAGACTCTTTTTCAAATAAAACTTCCCAGATACTAACAACCGTAGTATCAAGTCATCTCTACCTTTCAGGACAAGTCACAATACCTTTTTAGAACTATAATTACCGGCTTCTAAATCAAGTGACTTCTTTATTAAAAACCTTAAGCAATTGGTACCTTTAAAACAATTTGCCCTTCTTTATTTCAAATCATTTCTTTGCTTACATTATTAGAGAAAACCATTCTCTTAACCTTCCATAAAGCCGTTATAACCAACTTCCCATAAAGTCGTTATAACCCTTTATGGTTTTAGACCAACTCATTCCTTTTTATAACCAAGAGACTTCTACTTTTTGAAACCAAGTATTATATACCTTCAAATCAATTCTCTTAACTTTCAAAATACAATTAGTCTCTTAACCTTTAGAAAATCAAGTCATTTATCGTTCCATAAAGCAAATATAACCAACCTCCCATAATGTCGTTATATTCACTTTATACCCTAGCCAAAATATAATTTCCTATCCAAGGGACTTATACGTTTAAAACGGAACAAGTATCACATACTTGAAAACTTTTCAAGTCCCTTAACTTAATAAGACTTAAGACATCCTTTATTCTTTCAAAGAAGTGAGTTAATCTCCTAACTCACCCGACTTGGCTATTTATAAAACTAGTAAAGGATATCAAGGCGTTGTTCGTCTACCGTACTACATACGTGCAACTAGTCATGCTCAAAAGATAGGAAAAGTTCTACATAGAGTAAATCACACAACTACCTCTTAACTTCTAAGAGTAG
Source organism: Przewalskia tangutica (assembly GCA_029844215.1). Classification (NCBI taxonomy): domain Eukaryota; kingdom Viridiplantae; phylum Streptophyta; class Magnoliopsida; order Solanales; family Solanaceae; genus Przewalskia; species Przewalskia tangutica. Next base: position 118,075,128 of record CM056722.1, read on the forward strand.
AAGGAAACATGAAATGATACCACGGGTATATTCCATACATAGAATCATGCGAAGGAAGGAAGAGGTTCACGCACTCGCGACGATTGTCGACAAGTAGCAAAATGCTCCAAAGTACTTCAACCTTGAGCTATTCCATTCTTCAAGTAGGATACGCTATACTTAGTACTTCAACCTATCATGGTCACAATCGTCCATTAACCTCTTACTTCAAACGTAGAATATTCTAAGGGCTAAGTCGCCAAATTCTACGGAAAATCGACAAAGACCTCCTTTGTTTCTACTACTATGCCACCTTTTCAAGGCCGAATACAATAACCAAACACGCCACATTTAAGGCCCAAACAATGCAATCAACAATGGGATTACACGCCTACTAGGCGTGTAAAATTCCGCCCCACAATAGATAACAAACTAAAACAACTACTAGCCCATTTTCGGCCAACTTGAAGTACAACAATACCAAACCTTATCCAATTTCCATTTCAATCCAAATTGTTAGTATATCATGATATCAAGTCGCAATCGATTATAACTACTATAATCCTCAAGTAAGCAACATGCGACGATTTCTAATAAACGACCAATTAGTAATCCAACTTCAAGTGGCTAATATAACATTTCGGATTTAAGCTACAAGCAATCCATAATACTTATGAACTTCAACATATCAACTTCATGCTAGCAACATGTAAAGCTAACAACAACAATATATATATAATCTTGTAACACTATTAAGAGACAAGATTATACCTCAACGAATCTCAATCCAACTCCAAATCCGAAGTTGCTTCCTTAGCAACTTAGAGCCTCTTCAAGATACTTCAATCCGCTACTTGAGACCCTTAGAACCATACCAACAATTTCCCTTCAAACTTCCAATCCAAAACCTAGAAAGCAACTAGGTTTTCACTTTGCGACTAATACGAAAACTATCTTTTTCCGAGATTTTTCTATTGAGATACACTTACAATACACTCATGAACCTTGGTTTAAAGTGTGGGGCTTAACGAGCAAGAAACGAAATTTTTTTCTTCTTTCCCTATGTGAACCCGAGAGCTAAGCTCTTGATGTTCTTCAAGTTGTGTGAAATTTTGGCTAAGTGTTAAGCTTGTCTTGCACTACTAGTATTATATAGTGTAATAGAGGGTCAAGATATAAACAAATGGGTGGTTTGGATGAGGTCTTAACAAATATCAAGGCTAATGTGGACCCATTGACTTAGTCAATATTGTCAAGCTCACTACATTGCAAGACTTGTCTTCCTAACAAGGGTCAAATGACCCTTGTGTCCATGTTCAAATCGTCCAAACTCACTTAAGGGGGGTGACACGTGTCGCCCTCCCATTCGTCACAATATTACGTTTTCCGACAATTTCATAATTCCGATAAATTTTTACAAGTCTCAAATCTTAACACTTGTGAGTTCTTACGCACGTTCTTAAAACATGTCCTGTAAAATACGGGGTGTAACAATAACCCCTCTGTCACCTGGACATCATCAATCGGGTGCACTCTAGATGGATCTCCGATACATCTCCTCAGCATAGAAACATGAAAAACCGGATGCCCGCCTCCGGACGGACGACAGATCCAACTCATAGCAACCTTGCCTACCCTACTGACAATCGATAAGCCCATCGATTCGGACGCCCAAACTCGGGCCACATCGTGCCTTACCCCGCACCCTAGTGATACAACATCGAGAAAACCAATGAAATAAAAACTTTACACATGAAATGAGAGACATAAATAAATAAACAAAGCAACCCAACCGTTGCCTTTAGTATAAATACATAAAACCCGACAGTTATCCTTTTACAAACCTCGCCACAACAAATACATGCACTTCTAAGATATACAACAACTATGACGGACAGGGGCCCGCCATACCACGAATGTACAAGTACCTACAATGACAGTGGACTATACTAAAAGATAAGCCTCGGAGGAACGGAGCTTCCTAACGCCGAATCGCGATCCTATGGCGAGGATCAACCAATCGGTGTACCTCTACTGCGCATGAACGCACTCGGGGAGGTCGATAACAGTACCAAGTATGTGAAACGAAAATACCAGAATGAAATCACATTTCATCATTTTATAAAACCATTTCGCAATACGTAAACAAGTTATGTCAAGTAAGGGGACGATATCCCGAATAATCACTCACACATAATTACGGGTCTCACGCCCATAATACCACTCATGCCCGTGGAACTCATTCTCATCGCGAGCACATGATGTAAAACAACACCCGTATGTGAACTCAACACTAGATCCTGCGTCATCAAACCGACGCCAAGTAGAATAGCCAACTACCACCCAAAAGCTAGTCATATCCCATCACGCAAGGTACTAAGCCAACTACTACCCAAAAGCTAGCCACGAATCGCCGAGGCAAGTATCTTAAGCTAACGCATAATAGCCTACCGTCTCACAAGATATGGCCGAGGCAAGTATCTTAAGCTATCTACCGAGGCTACCAGACACGAAAATGACCGAACAAGTATCTAAAGTGTGCTGAACCACACGCATACAAACCAAGCCCGTGATCGCCGTCACGCGCGCATGCTTCATGGATTAGCGGTCCGTGGACTAACGATCAACCTCACAATGACCGCATGCCCCGATCTTACCTCGAAGTCATGGCCATGAAACCATCCCATCGACGACGCCCGTGGAACATCCATCACGTCAAGATGTCCAAAGGAAATAAATCGATAGCCGCCTCCCGCAGAGTCACGACGATGCGAAACAACCATCAATACTCAAAGTGGACGATACTCGTGGACCACCCAACGTCAAGATGTCCAAATAATCAATCGATAGCCCTCCCTGCAGTCACGAGACATCAACAAAACACTTGCACATCAAAGACTATCACAACAAGCATAGGCAAGTTTAACATACATTCATTTTAATCAACAATCGGGTTTCAAACCCAAAATACTACATACTTTCCTTCTTTCAAAAGACCTCTTTCTATGTAAAAGCCACATGATACTAATACTGTAGTATATAAAGAAAACACGCTTTACTTTTAAAACCAAATTACTTCACCTTCGTAAAAATCTTTACAAGGCTTTTAAAATCAAGTACTCTATACTTTATAAACCAAGTGCTTTTCTTTAGAACAACATCAAGTATACTTTTTAAAACCCAATTAACTTACTCTTTTCAAAACAAGTAACCTATACTTAAATCAAGTTACTTCCTTTCCAAAACAAGTCGTTATAAGTCAAGTCTCTTATCTTTCAAGATCAAGTCTCTTAACTTTCAAAATCAAGTCGTTTTTGTCACAAAACCAAATCTTTCTTTTATCTTCATAAAGTCGTTATAACTAACTTCCCATAAAGCCATTATAACACTTTATGTTTTAAAACAAACAAAAATCGTTTCACACACGTCACGTCTACCGTACTATATAGTTCACAACAATCATGCTCAAGAGTATAGGAAGAATCACATACCTTTAGCTTAAACCACAAGCCAAGTCAAGTATGCCGCGTGAAAGATCCACCTATAACAACCACAATATATAAATCAACTTCTAGCACTCTCCGTAGAATATTCTAAACACAAGATTCCTTATTCTACGTAAATTTGGCAAGACCTCCCCCGCTATCACACAAATCTCCTCCCAACCGGGCCGCTACTGTGCCAACAACTCTCAGTGGATTACACGTCTTACGGACGTGTTCAAATATCTTCACAATAATACTTACACAAGTCTCTTGTAAATGCAGTCAATGTAAATACATTCAATCCTTTATAATCATCCTTCAATATAATATACTCAAGTATAACTACTACAATATGTAATATCCAATTACAATAGGGGGACATAGATCATTACCTCGATAAGCCCAAAAATTATCCAAGTTATAAGTCGATCCTGAGCAACGTTTAGCTCCAATCCTTACGCTCCAACCCGCTCCAAGCGACCCTTAGAAGTTTCTAAACAACTTCTCTAAATACTTCCACCAAGCTAGGAAGATTTTTCTAGGTTTCGTTTACTTATGGAATAAAGTAGTATTTCCGTGCTCCTAGTATTGAAATAACTTTGGAATACTACTAGGGATACTAGGCCAAGGTATTTGGGATTATACAACAATACACCAAGTATTTTCTACACAAGAGGGGAGGGGGACGAAATCTACACAAAGGGAGGGAAAACATTTGCTTTGGAAAGCTTTCAAGTGAGGGATGATTTACTTCTTCAACTTAAGGGGGTTTATATAGAGGATTCAAGGGCCAAGATCAAGGTAAGTGTAGGGTCAAGATTGGGCCATGTGTGTGTGGGTCCCACCACACCACATGGCCAACGAAAACAGGGCAGTGGCTTGCCACTTGTCAACCCATTTCGGCGAGGACAGTGGCTAGCCACTTGTCCACCATTTCGCCAAGGTGCCACATGGGGTGACACGTGTCGCCCCGACTGGCCCAAAATATTTCGTCTTCCAAAATATCCAAAATACCGAAATCTCAAAACAAAGCGGGCCCACAAAACCAGAATTTCTCCCGTGGGTCCCACGTGACCATTTCTGAAAATAAAACCTCAAAATTCTAATATAATCCAAGAAGTCCAAATACCAAATCTGGGAATCCAATTCCCATTAACGAACCTTTTTCTTCACAAAAACCGGAACCTTTCCGTCGAAAAAAATCACATCTTCCTTTCTTTCCAAAATTTCTGTCGTATTCTCGTACGCACGTCCTCACATACATACCCTGGAACTACGGGGTATAACAGTACCTTGGGCTGAGTTTCCCCTTCTTCCCAAATCTCATCACACCCTTCATGGGTGACACCTTCAGGAAAACCCAATCATCAACCTCAAACTCCAAATGTCGACGCCGATGATCTGCATACTGTTATACCCCGTACTTCCAGAGTAGGTATGCGAGGACGTACGTATGATTATTCAAGCCCTAATTAGGTTAAGAATGAACTTGTGAACTTTCGACGGAAAAGATTCCGAACATTGTGAAGGAAATTCTACGTTTTTAATATTCTAACCGATTACGGATTTTTCTGAGAGACGAAATATTTGGACCAATAGGAGGGCGACATGTGTCACCCTTAGTTGGCATGGGTTGGACAAAAATGTGGCCAAGTGGACAAGGTCAAATGGTCAAGTCTTGCAAAGATATTTTTGGGTAGTGGGGGTAGGTAGGTTGGACGGTTTCCTTGAGATAGTGGAGGCCACATGGCTCATTGTTGTGGGGGACATATGTCCCAATGTTGTGGGGGACATATGTCCCAACATTGTGGTAGACACTTGGTTGGAAGACCTCACTCTTCACATGGATCCTAATCCCCACCCTCCATTTGTTTTAATCTTGGCCATTGAGGGCTCTATAAATACCCCCCTCTTGTGCAAGACTTCTTCATCCACAAACACAATTTCCAAGTCTCAAAACTCCTCTCCTTAGTGTTCTCGTCCAAGCCCTCTTCCCCTTGCCTAGTGGTTCCGTCAAACACCCCCTTCCCCTTCCTAGTTGTTCTACGAAATACCCCTTGGTAGAAAATATTCTCCAAGTTTTGTTACTATCCCCAAAATACCCTAGCCTTATACCTTGTAGTATTCCAAAGTCACCTCTATACTAAAAGCCCCGAAATACTACCTTATATCCATTAGTCACTAAACGAAACCCTAGGAAAATCTTCATTGTTGGTTGAAGTATTTAAGTAGAAGTTGTGTAGAACTTCTAAGGGTTTCTTGGAGCTATCGGAGCGTGCAAATTAGGAGCTAAACCTTGCTAAGGATCGACATTTAAACTTGGATAATTTTGGGCTTATCGAGGTAAATACTCTTGTCCTTCTATTGTAATTGGAGATTACATATAAGAGTAGTTTAGATTTGAGTATATGATATAGAAGGGTATTAAAGAAGATTGAACTGTACTTACATAGGACTGTATTTACAGTAGACTTGTGTAGTATGACGGGTAGGGAAGTACTGCCCAATTTTCCGTAGAATTAAGAACCCTCTGCTTAGAATATTCTATAGAATAGTCTAGACGTTGATAGACGTATTTGACTATTATAGGACGATACTCTGCGCGCGACATATTCGACTTGGCAGGTGGATTTCGCCGAGGAGGTATGTGATTCTTCCTATCCTCTTGAGCATGATATTTTAAAATATATATATAGTACGGTAGACGTACGTGTGTTAACTGAACATGGTTTTACTTGACGTCTTTTGACTTGAGTTTAAATAATAAGAACCTTGAAGTATTTCAAAAGAATTATAAATCATTTTTGAAAGAAGAGTAATACTTGATTTTTAAACAGAAAGCTTAAGAGTTATACTAGTTTTATGGGAAGTTAGGTATAACGACTTAAGAAAGATAAAAGGAACGGTTTTACTTATTTGTTTATGAAAATCATGTATTGATTTCTGAAAAGTGTAGTAAGATGGTTTGATAAGTAAACATGTTATGATGCTACGCGTGTTAGTGTCTTGTGATGTTGTGTAAGGGGATTATTCTTGTTGTGCTTACGTTGTTAAACGTTAAGCCCGTTGTACTGTTATTATATCACATACCCCCTTGACTTGTTATACCGAGGGCTTGCCACCCTTGGCGGTCTATACTACGGCCTATGCGGTCTGTGTGACTACGCGAGTCGCGGAGTTCCGAGATTGATCATTCCGTGTATTATCCGACGCGAGGAATGCCATATGCGATCCGCAGTGACTACGCGGTATATGTGACTATGCGGACCGCGAGTCGAGGGGATACCGGGCTAGCTACCCCGTCACGAGAATACCTCATGCGGTGCATGTGACCTATGCGATCATGCGGGAGTTCGAGATTAGGCTCGCATAATGATACGATGGGCGATTGGCCTTGCTTTGATCATTAGCGGCCTAGAAAAGACCAGTTATGTTATATCTATTTTGCTTTTGGTTATGTTGTGGCACTATGTGCGGTTACATTAGTTGTTTCGTACATATTTGTAAAATTGCTTTTAAAATGGTCTGATTTCATTTAAAGTATTTCTGATTTCACATACTTGGTACCAGCATCGACTCTCCTTTCGGCTGCGTTCATGCCGCAGTAAAGGGAAGCGGTAGCGGATCCTCGCTTTAGGATCTTTTCTCCGTGTCGTGAGCTCCATTTCTCCGGAGGCTCGACTTTTGGGTATGATCTCCCTGTTGTTGTAGATAGTTTTGTACATTCAGGGTATGGTGGGGCCCTGTCCCGCCATAGTTGTTTACTTCCTTAGAGGTCTGTAGTCCTATTGTAAAGTTGGGATGTAACTGCCAGACTTGGTACATATATATTTGCCGAAAGGCAACTTTTCCTCAGATAAACTGTGTTACATTTTACATTTGTTTCATGTCTTGTTTTTATATTCCGCTGATTACTCTGATGTATGACTACTTGGGTGCCCGGGTAAGGCACCAGTCACAGGCCCCGGAACAGGTCGTGACACATACGACTTCTGTCGACTCTGAGCTGTCAATAACCGCTCCTGGATAAGCTTCACCTTATCTACTGCCTGTTGTATCAAGTCCGGCTCGACTAACTGCACCTCGCCCACATCTAACCAGCCTATCGGTGACCTACACTTCCTCCCATATAAGGCCTCATAAGGCGCCATCTGGATACTGGAATGGTAGCTGTTATTATACTCAAACTCCACTAGAGGCAAATGATCCTCCCAGCTGTTATACCCCGTATTTCCAGAGTATGTACGTAAGGACGTACGTAGAAAATTTGAACTTGAGAAAGTAGCTTGGCCGAAATTTATTTGTGCACAACACCCGATTAGAGTCGTTTTTCGACGAAACGTTTCCACAGCTTTCGTAGGGGAATTTCCGGCTATGTCATTTTTAATTTTTGCGGATTTTTCCGAGAGACGAAACATTTTGGACCAACAAGAGGGCGACACTTGTCACCCTCTCATCGAACACCTAGGCGGTCAAGGGTGGCGAAAGTGTGCCTATTTTGGCATGGAGTTGGTAGGATATTTGTGTGTTAGTTGGTTAAGGGCACTTGGCAAGATCTTCGCCCTACACTTGCCTTGCACTTGGCATGATCTCGCCATTGGTTGGACTTGGCTTATACTATAAATACCCCTTAGGATGACTTCTTCATCCATTCCAAATATTTCCTAAGTGTTAGAAATCCTCCTCCCTTGAAAGAGTTGTTCTCGCCCTTCCTCCCCTCGTCGAGAGCCCTTCCCCTCCTCGGGTGCTAGTGGGGTACCCCTAGCCTAGTTGTTTTCGTATAATACCCCCTCTTGGTAGAAATACTCAAAAGTATTGTTATAATGCCCAAATTACCTTAGCCAGATACTTGTAGTATTCTAAAGTTATACTTATACGAAAAGCCCGAATACTATTATACTTCCCTTCCGTCACAAAAAACCGAAACCCTAAGGAAAATCTCCATAGTTAGTTGGAGTATTAAGTAGAAGTTGGTTAGAACTTCTAAGGGTTGTTTGGAGCGGGTCGGAGCGCAAGGAGTAGGAGCTAAACCTTGCTCAGGATCGACATTTAAACTCGGATAATTATGGGCTTATCGAGGTAAATATCTTGTCCCTCTATTGTAATTGGAAATTACATGATTGTTAGACTATATAGTTGAAGTATACTATATATAGTACTGAACGTAGTTATCGACAATGTCTTTTGACTTAAGCCTGAATAATAAGAAACCTTTTCGAAAGAAGAGTAATCGAATCAGATTTACATAGATCAGACATGTGTAGCTTTTCTGAGGTAGAATTGTGCACGTCCGGTTTAGACTTATAACCCCTGTTGGCTTGGTAGCCTCCGATAGAGGAGGAGATTTACGTCATGTGGGGAGGTGCCGAATTTTCGTAGAATGTTCTACGGCGGATCTAAATGTTAATAAGCGCCTTGTGGCCTTATAGGTTGAAGTACTACGTATGGCTCGATCTACTGGCTAAGGAGTAGCCGACGATTTGAAGTACTTGGAGCGTTTTGCTATTAGTCGATACTCGTCGCGAGGTATGTGAACCTCTTCCTATCTCTTCTAGCATGATATGTGTGAACTATGTAGTACGGTGAGACGCATACGTGCTAAATGTATTTGATTGGTTTAAAACATAAAGTGTTATAACGGCTTTATGGGAAGTTGGTTATAACTTTTATGGTAGAAGATACTGTGGTTTTTAAAAGGTAATCGGTTTGAACTATAATCGCTTGTTATGTGTTAATAAAGAACTTGAAGTATTTCAAAAGATTTTGAATCATTTTGAAAGAAGAAGTAATACTTGGTTTTTGAAAACTTAAGAGTTATACTAGCTTTATGGGAAGTTAGGTATAACGGCTTAAGAATGGTTTACTGATTTCGGAAATCGAATGTGTATCGACAAACCAACTGCGTTAATAAAAGGAAATGTTTTGTGATTAAGTATTATTAAAACCAAGAGAAACTTCCATCCGCATAGAAGCTAAGATGAGACAAAATGATATTTCCTAGATCATGGCTGCTGTAATAAGATTGTTATAAACAAGAATATCCTACTCACATATAAGACTTATGTTTCTCAGATAGTTTAAAAGAGAATTATATTCTTAAATGAATAAGACTATGAACTACGAAACCTTTCTAAAATAAGAAACGTGAACATTTGAAATTAGGCAAACTTGGACGTTTGGAAAATAATGTCGTTACTTGATTTTACAAAGGTAAGTGTTTTGTTTTACTTAAAAGGATAATCACTCTATTTTCACATAACTACGGGTATTGTGTGACTTTTGTGAAAGTAACGTATCTTTTAAAGATTTAATGTATGAAGTACTTGGGGATAAAACCCGAACTTGTTGACATATAGTAAAGTACCTTGTGTGTATAACTTGATTGTGTTGGTTTGTGATAGCCTTGTAAATACTTTCTTGTTGATTGATAAGTAAACATGCTAGGATGTTGTGTGTTAGTATCTTGTGATGTTAGTGTAAAGGGGTTTTCCTCGATCGCGGCGTAAAGTTGTTTGACTATCACCGTTATGTTGGTATTGTACCACTCACCTTGACTTATTTCCGAGGTTAAGTCGCCTCCGACGCGGGTAGACTCAGCGATGCAGGACCATGATTCGAGAATACCTCACGCGTCCGGGGATCCATGCGAACTACGGAGTTCCGTGTTAGTGCGGCCTTTATGGTCACGCGTCTACGCGCCATGCGGATCGCGAGTCCGGGGCGATGCCGGAGTAGCTACCCTCGATGCGGGGTTATACCTCATGCGGGCCTATGAGGTTGGCCTATGCGAGTCGCGAAAGTTCCGTGGCTAGACGCGCACATTTGATATCAGGCGAGTGACCGGCTTTGATCATGTGACGGCCTGCAGACAGATATCATGATACGATTTATGACCTTGTTAGTACCGCTGGTGTTAGTAATCGGCTATGCCTTCGTACTTACCGCATCGCTTTATTTGGACACAGTGGGACCCGTGTTCATGTGTATTCCTTGGTGCTTTTCTATCATAGATCACCAGCCGGAGGAAGGTATTCCACGGGCATGATTGATGTTATGGGCTTGAGACCCATAGTTATATTCGAGTGATGACTTTGAGGGCGTGAGTCCCTGACTTGACATGACTGCTTATTATGAACTGTAGTTTGGTTATCATACATGTCTCCTGCTTTATAGACTATTATGATTTCATTTACAGTATTTTTAGTTTCACATACTCGCACTGCCAGATCGACCTCCTCGGGGCCGTTCATGCCGCAGTTGAGGTACACCGCCGTTGATCCTAGCTCGTGGTCACAGTTTCAGCGGTGGGAAGCTCCGTTTCTCCGGAGGCTTATCAGTGGTATAGTCCCCTGTCGTCGTAAGTGTTTACATTCAGGGGTTTGGCGGGGCCCTGTCCCGCCATTGTTGTCGTATCATTCTTAGAGGTCTGTAGTACTGTTGTGGGCAGGGTTTGTAAAAAGGATTAAACTGTTCATGTTGAAAGAGTTGTTATTTATATATATACCAAGGTAACCGCTGGTTAGCTTTCTTATTTCACCGTCTTATTACATCGTTTCATGTATTGTCTTTATGTTCCTCTGATTAATCTGATGTATGTATACTTGGGTGCCCGGTAGGCACCACCACGCCCGGTTCGTCGTGACAAAAGTGGTATCGAGCGATTAATCCTCGGAAAGTGTCTCTGACGCATCAGATGAAGTCTTGATTATCGGTGTGTTGTGCACCACACCAATAATCGTGAGGCTATAGGTATTTAGGATTGGTTTCTATTCTTCTCACTCGAGATCGTGCCTTAGAGCCGTGTTGTAAGTTGGACCTCCGACGAAATTATTTCCCTTATCGTTATGCCTCGCGCAGGGCAACCCGCCCGGGAGGCGCGCACCGGCGAGTCGCGAGTAGAGTGCAGAGGTTGCGTGGCACAGCCCAATCATCACCGGGTGGTGCTTCATTCGGGAGTTTTGCGACGCCACTAGCCCCGCAGAGTTTAGCACGGCGGCAGCTCCATCGCGCCACGATGTTTGGACCTTCGCCCACGACCGAACAGAGAATATAGATTGCGAAAAGACAACCTCACATTAGCTATGGATTTGGCTACCGGAGAGTGTACCGATGTACCGCGAGTCTTGATGACTATCAACGGTTGTGCAAGAGTAAGTTCTTGATTAGGCTTGAGCATGGCTCGTGTACGGCTTATGCACGCAGCCGAGAAACGTAGAGATCGACGTTAACCAAGGACGCAGGTAAGAGGCCGGAGTAGCAAGGTCTTTTAGTAACTTTAGAGTCGAGTCACCTCACCAGATTAGATTATGCACATCCACCAAGCGTAAAGGTCCTCCACGGGGTTCGGGACGTTCGGTATGCAGAGTTGGTCGTCGAGCTCCGAGCTTCCGCTCACGATACACGGCGTTCCACCATCCGATTCGCTTTTTCTCGGTGTTCACAGGCAGGCGCGCCATCCCGGAATGTCGCTTTTAGTTGGTACTGGTTGTACCTATGACCGCCGTGGTCCGATGTCGAGTGTCCTGGTAGGAGGACTCACCTTCGTAATCGGTGGGTAGTTTGTCATCTTCCTTAGCTATGCGCTACACGGCGTGTTTGATTAGAACGACTAAGGAAGTGAAGCGAGATTCGTATATCTTTAACCTCTGTAGCTTTGTATAAGTGATAAGGTGAGTATACCTTAAGTGTTATGTTCAGATTGCATGAGTGGTTATTGTAATTAGAAATCTTGGTTAGTTAACCAAGTAAGATTTGGGGATAGAAGGTGTGAGCCTTAGAGTTTTATACGTAGAGACCTTTAAGTAAGGCCATCTCGAGTAAAAGACGTATGTTTATGTTTGACCTTATAGAGTGCATAGTGCACGTGAGCTATGTTTGTGGGATAAGTCCTGTGTAGTGTGGAATGAAAGAGGGTAGTTGAGCTAAGAAGACCGCTAGGTTTTCGTAACATGATTAGTGAGTTTTCCTTCGAGAGCTAGCGTTTAGCGCGTGCACGGCCTGTTGAGGCACGCCGGGTCAACCCGCGGCATGTATGGTGGTGGGGTCTTGTGGTGGTCCCGCTGTGGTAGGGTCACGAGGTGTTAGGCCCATGTTCGCTAACCAACAGACGAGTTCGTGGATGCGTTCGACCGATGAGTCGCCAACGGGTCACCATCGTGTCTTTCGACCAGATCGGTGCTCGGCAGGTGATGTTATGTCGAGAGGTTGAAAGGTCGCACGGTGCCTACCTTCACCTTATGTCGTGCGGTGAAGCCCGTGTCAGGCTATTTTCGTTTTCTAAAAGTTTACCAGCAGGTTAGGAACTCAAAGAGTCTCAGACCGCATTCGCCGCCGGGCGGTTGGATTTCGGGGTAGTTGTGGAGATTGTTGTCTCCTGGAGGAGTGTTTAAGCTACCATTTCAAGATTGGATGTCGCCTTATAAAGCCTTGTAGGGGCGGATGTAAGTTGCGGTCGAGTGGTTCGATGTTGGCAAGGTTCGCATAGTTCAGCTTGTTCCAGCAGACTGTGGATAGTGAGAAGCTTGTCTAGAAGAAGTTCTGGCAGCTCAGAGGAAATCGTGCGGATAATCGGCGACGACGCTTAGAGTTCAGGTTGACGGTCGGTCTTCTTGGAAGTACCACCCGGGTTGGGTGTGACGAGTTTTGGAATACAGAGGGAACTTAGCCCGAGTTACTTTGGGCCTTTGAGTTCATGTGAAGAATAGGCCAGGTTGCCTATATGTTAGCATTTGCCGTCCGACTTAGGCAGCAAGGCCCAATGCTCGTGCTATGTTCGAGAAGGAAATCGGAGATCCATCCGAGTATTCCCACTAATGATGACCAAGTTGAAGATGATAACCCCGAAGTTTTGAGATCAAGCGATCCTAAATGTGGTAAGAGTTCGAGTGTACGACAGCCTCAGGGATCGCATGTAGTCCGGTACCATTTGTTGGGTCGCCGGAGTGACACTAGAACCTCGCGGCAAAGTGACAAAAGTGGTATCGGGAAGAAGCGAGCATGTATGGCGAGCATAGATGTGACCATTTCTTTTGTTTGGAAAAAGTGTGGAGGAAGTATATTTTAGACCCCGGAGAGAGGTGTTTGTGGTGATGTTAGAGGTGATTCCTCGTGGACTTGGATGTAAGTATTTTGCGCAGTTGTTTCTGTGGCCATTGTGGCAGGATTGTTTCGTAAGTATGGTAGTGAAGACTATACTGGCGCACGTTTGTTTTGAGACTTAGAAGGAACATTCGGGACGAATGTTTCTAAGGAGGGGAGAATGTTATACCCCGTATTTCCAGTATGTACGTGGGACGACGTAGAAAATTTGAACTTGAGAAAGTAGCTTGGCCGAAATTTATTTGTGCACAACACCCGATTAGAGTCGTTTTTCGACGAAACGTTTCCACAGCTTTCGTAGGGGAATTTCCGGCTATGTCATTTTTAATTTTTGCGGATTTTTCCGAGAGACGAAACATTTTGGACCAACAAAAGGGCGACACTTGTCACCCTCTCATTGGAACACCTTGGGCGGTCAAGGGTGGCCGAAAGTGTGCCTATTTTGGCATGGAGTTGGTAGGATATTTGTGTGTTAGTTGGTTAAGGGGCACTTGGCAAGATCTTGGCCCTACACTTGCCTTGCACTTGGCATGATCTTGGCCATTGGTGGACTTGGCTTATACTATAAATACCCTTAGGATGAAGTCTTCATCCAGTCCAAATCTTTCCTAAGTGTTATAAAGCCTCCCTCCCTAGAAAGCGTTGTTCTCGTCCTTCCTCCCCTCGCCGAGAGCCCTTCCCCTCCAGGGTGCAGCTGGGTACCCCTAGCCTAGTTGTTTTCAGATAATACCCCCTCTTGGTAGAAATACTCTCAAAAGTATTGTTATAATGCCCAAATTACCTTAGCCAGATACCTTGTAGTATTCTAAAGTTATACTTATACGAAAAGCCCAAATACTATTATACTTCCTTCCACACAAAACCAAACCCTAAGGAAAATCTCCATAGTTAGTTGGAGTATTAAGTAGAAGTTGGTTAGAACTTCTAAGGGTTGTTTGAGCGGGCCTGAGCGCAAGGAGTGAGCTAAACCTTGCTCGGGATCGACATTTAAACTCGGATAATTATGGGCTTATCGAGGTAAATATCTTGTCCTCTATTGTAATTGGAAATTACATGATTGTTAGACTATATAGTTGAAGTATACTATATATAGTCTTGAACGTAGTTATCGGCAATGTCTTTTGACTTAAGCCCAATAATAAGAAACTTTTTCAAAGAAGAGTAATCGAATCAGATTTACATGGGATCAGTACAATGAGACTTGTGTAGCTTTTCCGTGAGGTAGAATTGTGCACGTCCGGTTAGACTTATAACCCCTGGTTGGCTCGTAGCCACCCGATAGAGAGAGATTTACGTTGTTGCGGGGAGGTCACAATTTTCTCAGAATGTTCTACGGCGGATCTAAATGTTAATAAGCGCTTGTGGCCTTATAGGTTGAAGTACTACGATGGCGCGATCATCGCTAAGAGTAGCCGACGGTTTGAAGTACTGAGCGTTTTGCTATTAGTCGATACTGTCGCGGTATGTGAACCTCTTCCTATCTCTTCTAGCATGATATGTGTGAACTATGTAGTACTAGACGCATACGTGCTAAATGTATTTGATTGGTTTAAAACATAAAGTGTTATAACCTTTATGGGAAGTTGGTTATAACAACTTTATGTTGGTAAGAAGATACTTGTGGTTTTTAAAAGGTAATCGGTTTGAACTATAATCGCTTGTTATGTGTTAATAAAGAACTTGAAGTATTTCAAAAGATTTTGAATCATTTTGAAAGAAGAAGTAATACTTGGTTTTGAAAACTTAAGAGTTATACTAGCTTTATGGGAAGTTAGGTATAACGGCTTAAGAATGGTTTCTTGATTTCGAAATCGAATGTGTATCGACAAACCATCGCAGCGTTAATAAAAGGAAATGTTTTGACAGATTAAGTATTATTAAAACCAAGAGAAACTTCCATCCGCATAGAAGCTAAGATGAGACAAAATGATATTTCCTAGATCATGGCTGCTGTAATAAGATTGTTATAAACAAGAATATCCTACTCACATATAAGACTTTTGTTTCTCAGATAGTTTACAAGAGAATTATATTCTTACTTGAATAGGACTATGAACTCTGAAACCTTTCTAAAATAAGAAACGTGAACATTTGAAATTAGGCAAACTTGGGCGCTTGGAAAATAATGTCGTTACTTGATTTTACAAAGGTAAGTGTTTTGTTTTACTTAAAAGGATAATCACTCTATTTTCACATAACTACGTATTGTGTGACTTTGTGAAAGTAACGTATCTTTAAAGATTTAATGTATGAAGTACTTTGGGGATAAAACCCAACTTGTTGACATATAGTAGAAAGTACTGTGTGTAGAACTTGATTGTGTTGGTTTGTGATAGCCTTGTAAATACTTTCTTGTTGATTGATAAGTAAACATGCTAGGATGTTGTGTGTGTTAGTATCTTGTGATGTTAGTGTAAAGGGGTTTTCCCCTCGACTGTGCGTAAAGTTGTTTGACTATCAGCCGTTATGTTGGTATTGTACCACTCACCTTGACTTATTTCCGAGGTTAAGCCGCCTCCGACGCGGTAGACTCAGCGATGCAGGACCATGATTCGAGAATACCTCATGCGGGTCCGGGGATCCATGCGGAACTACGGAGTTCCGTGTTAGTGTCGCGCCTTTATGGTCATGCGGTCTATGCGCCATGCGGATCGCGAGTCCGGGGCGATGCCGGAGTAGCTACCCTCGACGCGGGTTATACCTCACGCGCCTATGAGGTTGGCCTACGCGAGTCGCGGAAAGTTCGTGGCTAGACGCGCACATTTGATACTCGCGCGAGTGACCGCTTTGATCATGTGACGGCCTAGACAGATATCATGATACGATTTATGACCTTGTTAGTACGCTGGTGTTAGTAGTCGGCTATGCCTTCGCATTTACCCTGCATCGCTTTATTTGGACACAGCGGACCCGTGTTCATGTGTATTCCTTGGTGCTTTTCTATCATGATCACAGCGGTGAGGAAGGTATTCCACGCATGATTGATGTTATGGGCTTGAGACCCATAGTTATATTCGAGTGATGACTTGAGGCGCGAGTCCACGACTTGACATGATCGCTTATTTATCAGGAATCGTAGTTTGGTTATCATACATGTCTCCCGCTTTATAGACTATTATGATTTCATTTACGATTTTTAGTTTCACATACTCGCACTGTTATCGACCTCCTTCGGGGCCGTTCATGCCGCAGTTGAGGTACACCGCCGTTGATCCTAGCTCTCGTGGTCAGCCATTTCACGTTTGGGAAGCTCGCTTTCTCGAGGCTTATCGGTGGTATAGTCCTCGCCGTCGTAAGTGTTTACATTCGGGGTTTGGGCCCCGCCCCGCCATTGTTGTCGTATCATTCTTATAGGTCCGTAGTATCGCTAGGCGTGGTTTGTAAAAAGGATTAAACTGCTCATGTTGAAAGAGTTGTTATTTATATATATACCAAGGTAACCGCTTTTAGCCGTTTTCTTATTTCACCGCCTTATTACATCGTTTCATGTATTGTCTTTATGTTCCACGACACTATGTATGTCTACTTGGGTGCCCGGTAAGGCACGATCCACGCCCGGTTCGGTCGTGACACCATTACCTCGAATCAATAACACAGCTCGCAACATATCCTCGTTGTATGGATAGTGCGCTCTGCGCCCGTCGATGCGAGGATGGAATGCGATCTTGAGGCTCACCGTCCCTAAACCCTTCTCGAAAGACCTCCAAATTAGCCGTAAATCGGGCTCTTCATGCGATATGATAGATATAGGACCCCATGCGCCTCACGATCTCGGATGTAAAGTCTAGCATAATCCTCGGCCGAAAAAGTCGTCCTGACGGGAAGAAAGTGGGCGGATTTCGTCAGCCTGTCAACGATAACCCAGATAGAATCATGCTTCCTCTGAGTGCGAGGTAACCCTGTAATAAAGTCCATATTGATCACCTCCCACTTCCACGTCGGAATCTCTATCATCTGCAATAACCCACCAGGCCTCTAGTGCTCCACCTTGACCTGCTGACAACTCGGGCACTGAGCAACAAACTCTGCAACGTCCCTCTTCAGGCCATCCCACCAAGACACAGATCTGAGGTCGTGGTACTGTCACGACCCGACCCCGGGGCCGCGACTGGTGCTCTACCTGGGCACCCCGTCAGGTATACATCAGAGAATAGCAGCGGAACATACACAACATACAACATATTAGGACAATAACATCACAGGCTAGCCGATAAGGCCGTCTTCCATAAAGTATGCATAATCAAAAGCAAAACTGTACAACTCGGTTCTTACAGCCCCAAACCACAACATGTGACTACAGACCTCTAGGAATAACAACAGTGGTGGGACAGGGCCCCGCCATACCCCTGAATGTACATAAATCTACAACATCAGGGAAAGACTGTACCAAAAAGACAAGCCTCCGGAGAAATGGAGCTTCTGACGTCTGATAAGTGATCCTAAGAATGAGGATCCACCACCTGCTTACCCCTTCCTGCGGCATGAACGCAGCCCCCGAGGAAGGGGGTCAGTACACAATATGTACTAAGTATGTAAAACTGGAAAATACTGTAATTACATCATAAGTTTAAAACAAAGTCGGAGACATGTATGATAACAAAATTACAGTACACAGTGCCTTACTAACAATGAGAGTAACTAATAGTATACGTACAACATAAAAATAGGAAGCTCACGATCAAAGCAGGACCTTCCGCCTACAGTATCATTAAGCAATCCTACTCCTGGGACTATTTCACCCGTATAGGTCGTGTGGACCCGCATGAGGTATTCCTCGCATAGGTTGTACCCACCCGCATGGGACTATTTCACCCGCATAAGCCCATAAGGACTCGCATGAGGTATTCCTCGCATCATGGGTAGCAAATCCACGGAAACAGGTGGTATAACGTCTTGGGGGTTCACCCCTCATTTATACTCTTACCCTGAAGCAGGTGGTATAACGTCTTGGGGATCTACCCCTCATTTATACTCTTACCCAGGAGAATGTGGTATAACGTCTTGGGGGTTTACCCCTCATTTATACTCTTACCCTATCTCAACCGGCCATCATACATAACATAAGCACTACCGACTTATTATACAATAAATAAGCAAGTTAAGAAATCCCCCTAACTTCTTATTAGTCTTATTCATATACACTCTCATTTTAGTTTACTTAAGGCACTAACATGTCTTTTATAAAAATCCAGGGATTTAACCCAAGTACTACATACTTCCACTCTTTTAAAAATGACTCTTTTTCGTATAAAACTTCCAAGATACTATTAACCGTAGTATCAAGTCAAAATTACTTTTCAAGACAAGTCACAATACCTTTAGAAATAAAGTTAGGTTTCTAAAACAAGTGACTCTTTTTCTTATAAAACCTTAGGCAATTGATGCCTTAAAATCAAATTGCCTTTCATTAAATCAAGTCATTTATCCTCATTTATCTTTCCATAAAGCTAATATAACCAACTTCCCATAAAGTCGTTATATTCACTTTATCCCTTAGTCAAATACAATTTCCTATCCAAGGGACTTATACGTTTAAAACGAAACAAGTATCACATACTTTAAAACTCTTCAAGTCCCTTAACTTTAATAAAACTTAAGACATCCTTAATACTTTCAAAGAAGTGAGTTACTCTCCTAACTCACCCGACTTGGCTATTCATAAAACTAGTAAAGGATATCAAGGTCTTGTACGTCTACCGTACTATATACGTGCAACTAGTCATGCTCAAAAGATAGGAAAGTTCTACATACCTCTTCGGGTCAAACCACTTGCCAAGTACAATATCCCGCCCGTAGTATGTCAACCTATAATGTCCACAATACGTCTATTAACGCCTTACTTCAAACGTAGAATATTATAAGTGTAAAGCCGCTAAATTCTACGGAAAATCGGACAGCACCTCCTTTGTTTCTACTTACTTTGCCACCTTTTTCAAGGCCGAATTCAATAACCAAACACGCCACATTTAAGGCCCAATCAATGCAATTAACAATAGGGGATTACACGCCTACTAGACGTGTAAAATTCCGCCCCACAAACGATATCAAACTAATACAACTACTAGGCCAATTCGGCAACTTGAGGTACTATAACATCAATTCTTATCCAATTTCCATTTCAATCCAAGTTGTTAGCATAACATGATATCAAGTCGCAATTGATTATAACTACTATAATCTTCAAGTAAGTAACATGCGACGATTCTAATAAACGACCAAATTGTAATCCAACTTCACAAGGCTTAAATGACATTTCGGATTTAAGGCTACAATCAATCCATAATACTTAAGAAACTTCAACACCTATACTTCATGCTAGCAAACATGTAAAGCTAACAACAATATATAATCTTGTAACACTTAAGAGACAAGATTATTACCTCAACGATTCTTAGTCCAACTCCAAATCCGAAGTCGCTCCTTAGCAACTTAGAGCCTCTTCAAGACACTTCAATCCGCTACTTGAGACCCTTAGAACAACACCAACAAAATTCCTTCAATCTTACAAACAAAACCTAGAAAGCAACTAGGTTTTCACCTTGCGACTAATACGAAAACTATCTTTTTCCGGGATTTTTCTATTGAGATACACTTACAATACACTCATGAACCTTGGTTTAAAGTGTGGAGCTAAATGGATAACAAACAAATTTTTTTGTTGTTGGAAGCTAGCAAACCCGAGAGCACCATTTGTTGTTCTTGAAATTCTTGAAAAAAAATTCTAAGTGTGGAACTTAGTCTTGCTACTAGTACTACTATATAGCACAATGGAGGGTCAAGATGGGTACAAATGTGAGGCTTGGATGAGTTTCAATTAAATATCAAGACTTGTGGACCCTTTGACTAAGTCAATTTTCTCAAGCTCACAACTTGCAAGACTTGTCATCTTAAGACTATGGTCAATGACCATTTTGGTCATGTCCCATTTCGTCCAAGGCAACTATAAGGGGGGGGGGTGACACGTGTCGCCCTCCCATTCGTCACAATAATCGTTTTCCGACAATTTCATAATTCCGATAAATTTTTACAAGTCTCTAATCTTAACATTAGGAATTCTCACGTACGTTCTTAAAATATGTCCTGTAAATACGGGGTGTAACATTCTTCCCCCCTTAGAAACATTCGTCCCCGAATGTTCTTTCGGAGTCAAACTTATAATTAGCGACATAGTTTCCTTTCACAACCCCGACATGCCAATAATGCCACATAATAGCATTTAAGCAAAAAAAATACTTCAATTAAAACTTGACAAGTAAGGGAAAACGAATTACCTGAAGGTGTAGGGAATAAGTGAGGATACTTCCTCAACATGTCCTCCTCCGCTTCCCAAGTCATCTCCTCCCGGTTATCATTTCTCCACAAGACTTTGACGGAAGCCACATCCTTGGTCCGCAGTCGCCTGACCTGGCGATCGAGTATCGCTATGGGACTCTCTCATCGATAACCCTCTGTCACTGGACCTCACTAGCGGGAAAACTCTCATTGGATCTTTGATACACTTCCGCAACATAGAAACATGGAAGACCAGGATGTACCGCCTCTAACTCGATGGCGAGATCCAACTCATGGAAACCTTGCCTACTCGGACGGACGATCTGGTAGGGCCCAATGTACCTTGGTCCGAGTTTCCCCTTTGTTCGAATCTCATCACACCGCCGTGGGTGACACGAAGACCCAATCGTCTACGAAACTCCAAATGCCGACGCCGATTATCCGCGTATGACCTGCCGACTACGAGTCGCTAACGGTCTCTCTGGATAAGCTTCACCTTATCCACAGCCTGTTGAACCAAGTCTGGGCCAACTAACTGCACCTCGCCCACGTCGAACCAACCAATCGACGATCTACATTTCTGCCCATATAAAGCCTCGTATGGCGCCATCTGTATACTGGAATAGTAGCTGTTGTTATAAGCAAACTCCACCAGAGGCAAATGATCCTCCCAGCTACCCCTGAAATTAATCACGCAGGCTCGCAGCATATCCTCGCTGTATGCGGATAATGCGCTCACGCCGCCGTCGATCGAGGATGAAATGTTGTACTGAGACTCACATGTGTCCCTAATCCCTTCTGGAAATACCACCAGAATTTAGCCGTAAACTGGGCTCCTCTATCTGATATAATCGACACCGGGACACCGTGCAGCCTCACAATCTCTCTGATGTACAATCTGGCATAGTCCTTAGTCGAAAACGTCGTCCTGACTGGAAGGAAATGGGCTGATTTCGTCAGCCTGTCAACAATAACCCAAATGGAGTCGTACTTCCTCTGAGTACGAGGTAACCATGTAACAAAGTCCATGTTGATCACCTCCCACTTCCAAGTCGGAATCTCAATAGCCTGCAATAATCCACTGGGCCTCTGGTGCTCGACCTTGACCTGCTGGCAATTAGGACACTGTGCAACAAAACCTGCCACGTCCCTCTTCAGGCCATCCCACCAATACAAACATCTGAGGTCATGGTACATCTTGGTCGACCCCGGATGAATAGAATAACGAGCACTGTGTGCCTCCCCCAAAATCTGCTGACGAAACCCTGTCACATCGGGAACACACAACCGGCCCTCAAATCTTAGCACCCCATCAGGCGCTACCTCGAATAGACTCTTCTCCTCCCGAAGAGCTGCATCTTGATACCGTACCAACACTGGGTCCTCAAACTGTCGCCTCTTCACCTCATCAACGATGGAAGACTCGACAACCTCATGAACCCGTACCCTACTATCGTCCGTATCGATCAAACGAACCCCAAGGCTCGCTAGCTGGTGGATCTGACGGACCATGTCCTGTCTCTCTGGCTGTACCTCTGACAGACTCCCCATCGATCTACGGCTCAAGGCATCAGCAACTACGTTGGCTTTCCCCGGATGGTATAGAATATCAACATCATAATCTTTCAACAACTCTAACCACCGTCTCTGTCGCAAGTTCGACTCCTCTGCTGAAGATATCTTGGAGGCTCTTGTGGTCTGTATAAATATCCACATGAACCCCATACAAATAATGTCTCCAAATCTTCAAGGCATGAATAAGCGCGCCAACTCTAAGTCATGGGTAGGGTAATTCCTCTCATGCTTCCGTATCGCCAAGCATAGGCTATAACCTTGCCGTCTTTGCATCAAAACACAACCTAGCCCGATACCCGAGGCATCACAATAGATCACGTACCCGTCTAACCCCTCCGGAAGAGTAAGAACTTGAGTCGTAGTCGACCTTTCCTTCAGCAACTGGAAACCCTTCTCGCATGACCTCATCGCCGGAACTTGGGTCTTACGAGTCGACCTGTCAGCGGTCTTGAAATCAAAGCAAGCGCTCCACAAACCTACGATAATAACACCGCCACCTAAGAAAGCTGCGCACTCGATCGGAGTAGTAGGCCTCGGCCAAGACTTGGCGCCTCAATCTTTGCCGTATCCACCCGAACACCATCAGCCCGATAATGTGCCCCGGGAATGCCGAGGCCAACCAAAACTCACACTTGGAGAACTTGGCGAATAGCTGCCGGCTCGGAGGATCCCAATCTTGTCGCCAGTGATCTGCATGCTCTGCTCTATCCGCGAATAAACCAGATGTCATCAATGAATACTATCACAAATGTATCCAAAATGGCTTGAACACGGTTCATCAAATCCATAAATACCTGGAGCGTTGGTCAAACCGAAAGATATAACCACCGAACTCATAGTGCCCATAAGACCCAATGCGATCTTTGGGATATCGCCTCTCGAACTTCACTTTGATGATAACCGCACCGCAGTCTATCTTGGAGAAATACCTCGCACTTCAATGGTCAAACAAGTCATCAATCACGGGGAGAGTACTATTTTTGATGGTTACCTTATTCACCGCTCGTAATCAACACACATACGCAGCGTCCCATCCTTCTTCTTCACAAACAAAACCGGTGCTCCCCAGGGAGAAACACTAGGCCTGATAAAGCCTTTCTCCAGCAAATCTTTCAGCTGGTCCTTCAGCTCCCTCAACTCAGCAGGTGCCATCCTGTATGGCAGAATGGAAATAGGTCGAGTGTCTGGCAACGTGTCAATACAAAACTCAATCTCCCTCTCAGGAGGGATACCCGGAAGATCGTCTGGGAACACATCTAGAATCTCCCTAACCACTGGAACTGACTGAAGAACTAGCACCTCAGCCTCTGTATCAAATACTCGAACCAGATGATAGATGTACCCTTTCTGCACCATCTTCCTAGCCTTGAGATAAGAAATAAACCTACCCCTCGGCGACGCTGTGTTGCCCTTCCACTCGATAACCGGCTCGCCAGGAAACTGGAACCGAACCAACCTGTCTCTACAGTCAACGTTGGCATAACAAGAAGCCAACCAGTCCATACCCATAATGACATCAAAATCTGTCATCTTCAACTCTATCAAGTCTGCAAGAGTCGGCGATCAGTAAATAAATCTGACAACCTCTATACACCCGCTCAGCTAACACCGAATCACCCACTGGCGTAGCTACCTTAAAAGGCTCTATCGAGACCGGCTCTATCCTGATTCTACCAGCAATAAGAGGACACATGGACAAGGTAGAACACGGATCTATCAAAGCATAAACGTCGCGGCGTAAATCAATAATATACCGTGACGGCGTCGAAGCCTCACAATCTGGCGGTGGCTAATGAATATATGCGGTTACGTGGACCGCTAGAATCGAACCACCACCACGACCTCTGCGGCACGTCGATCGTGAGTACCACGCCTCGGCGCGTAACCACGTAAGAAGAGGAAGACCCGGAATCGATCCTCGCTGCCGTACCACCCGTACGCCTCTAGACGGACAATCTCTCCTCAAATGGCCCTGCTGGCCACAAAAGTAACAAGCTCCCGGAGCCATGCGACACTCGCCCTGATGAGACCTACCGCATCGAGCACACTGAGATATGGGTGGTCTCGATCGGTGGCAGTTTCGCCTCGCGAAACCCGAAGTCACGGAGCCACGACTGCTCTGAATGACTGGATCGGACATCCACCGAGAAAACCGTGAAGGAGCACTCTGTCTTGCCGGAATGTGGACTAGTCTTCTGAAATTTGTCGCCTCAGCGCCACGAGACCTGTTGTCTGGCCTCTTGGTGGCTTTGAGTCAATCTGATTGTTATACCCCGTACTTCCAGAGTATGTATGCGAGAACGTACGTACGATTATTTAAGCCCTAATTAGGTTAAGATGAAATTAAGAGCTTTCAACGGAAGAGAGTCCGAACCTTGTGAAGGAAATTTTACGTTTTTAATATTTTAACCGATTACGGATTTTTCCGAGAGACGAAATATTTGGAACAATAGGAGGGCGACATGTGGCACCCTTAGGTGGAATGTTTGGACGAAAATGTTGGGCTAGTGGACAAGTCAAATGGTCAAGTCTTGGAAGATATTTCTTTGGGTGAGTGGGAGTAGGTAGTGGAGGGTTTTCTTGAGCAAGTGGGAGGCCACATGGCTCATTGTTGTGGGGGACATATGTCTCAATGTTGTGGTGGACATATGTCCCAACATTGTGGTAGACACTTGGTTGGAAGACTTCATTCTTCACATGGATCCAAATCTTCACCCTCCATTTGTTTTAATCTTGTCCATTGAATGTTCTATAAATACCCCCCTCTTGTGCAAGACTTCTTCATTCACTTAACACTTCCAAGTCTCCAAAAACTCCCTCTCCCTTGTTGAAGTTCTCGTCCCAACTCCCTCCCCCCTTTTCCCTAGCTTAGTGAAATACCCCTCCCCTTCCTAGTTGTTTTAGTTCGAAAGTCCCCCTTGGTAGAAAAATTGTCTTCAAGTATAGTTACTATTCCAAAATACCTTAGCCTAAATCCTTGTAATTTTCCTAAGTTACCTCTATACTAAAAGCCCGGAAATACTACTTTATTTCCTTTGGTCACAAAACGAAACCCTAGGAAAAATCTTCATAGTGGGTTGAAGTATTAAGTAGAAGTTGTTTAGAAACTTCTAAGGGTTTCTTGGAGCTATCAGAGCGTGCAGAATAGGAGCTAAACCTTGCTCAGGATCGACATATATCTTGGATAATTTTGGGCTTGTCGAGGTAAATATCTTGTCCTTCTATTGTAATTGGAAATTACATCGTAGTAGTATAGAAATGAGTATAAGGCGTATAGAAGGATGGTATGAAAGAAGAGAATTGAGCGTACTTACATGGGATTGTATTCTGATAGACTTGTGTAGTTTGTCGGGTAGGAAGTCTTGCCCAATTTTACGTAGAATTAAGAACCTTACGCTTAGAATATTCTCTGAGTAGTCTAGACGTTGATAGACGTATTTGACTATTATAGGTTGATACTCTGCGCGCGACATATTCGACTTGGCAGGTGGATTTCGCCGAGGAGGTATGTGATTCTTCCTATCCTCTTGAGCATGATATTTTTTGATATATATATATATAGTACGGTAGACATACGTGTGTTAACTAAAATTGGTTTTACTCTGATGTCTTTTGACTTGAGTTTTAAATAATAAGAATCTTGAAGTATTTCAAAAGAGTTATGAATCATTTTTGAAAGAAAAGTAATACTTGGTTTTAAAAGCTTAAAGAGTTATACTAGCTTTATGGGAAGTTAGGTATAACAACTTAAGAATGATAAAAGGAACAGTTTACTTATGTGTTTATAACAGACTTACATTGATCTATGGAAAGAATAATAAAATGGTTTGATAAGTAGACATGATATGAGGTTATGTGTGTTAGTGTCTTGTAACGTTTGTATAAAAGGGTATTCTTGTTGTGCTTATGTGTTTAACGATAAGCTGTTATGTTAGTATTATATCACTCACCTCTTGACATAAATACCGGGGGGTTAAGCTGCCCTCCGATGCGGGGTATACCTCAGGCAGTCTGTGTGACTATGATGCGAGGACACCTCATGCGGGTCTGTGTGACCTATGCGGAGCTACGAGAGTTCCAGGTTAGTGTGCGGGGTTATACCTCATGCGGTCTATGTGGCCATGCGGACTACAAGTCCAGGACGATGCCGAGGAGTAGCTACCCTCGATGTGGGGTTATGCCCTATGCAGGCCTATGAGAGTGGCCTATGCGGACTACGGGAGTCCAGGATTAGGCTTGCTTAATGATACTATGGGCAATTGGCCCTGCTTCGATCATTCGCAGCCTAGAAAAGACCATTACGATTTACCTATTGTTGCTCTTGTTTATGATGTACTGTATGTGCGATTTACCTTAGTTGTTTCATACATATATATGGCGATTTTAAAATGATATGTTTTCATTTAAGTACTTTCTGATTTCGCATACTTAGTACTGTTATCTTGACCTCCTTGAGAGCTACATTCATCTGCGGTAAGAGCGGCAGTGCTATATCCACATCCTTAGGATCTTTGCGTTGGTGTCGGGAGCTCCATCTTCTCAGGAGGCTCTACGTTTGGGTATGATCTCCACTGTATTGTAGATAGTTTTGTACATTCAGGTATGGCGGCCCTGTCCGCCATAGTTGTTACTTCCTTAGAGGTTTGTAGTCTATTATGCAGTTGGGATGTAGCGCAAAACTATGTTTATGTATATATCTTAGAAAGCGACATTTTCTCACATAAAATTGTGTCTCTTTTTACAAGCTGTTTCATGTCTTGTTTTTATATTCCGATTACTCGATGTATGACTACTTGGGTGCGGGTAAGGCACGATCCACGAACCTCAGGCAGTCGTGACAAAAGTGGTATCGAGCGATTAATCTCGGAAAGTGTCTACGACCGTATCTAATAAGTCTTGATTATCGGTGTGTTGTGCACCACGCAATATCGTGAGGCTATAGGATATTTAGGATTGGTTTCCATTCTTCTCACTCGAGATCGTGCTTTAGAAATTTGTGTTTAAGTTGGACCCTCTAACGTATTCCTTTTACATGTGATTATGCCTCGCGTAAAGCAACCGGGCGAGAAGGGCAAAGCGGTAGGAGGCGCTAGTAGGACAAGGGATTCACGAGGGCTCGGGCCCGATCTATACCTCGACGGCCCGAGTTCCATGGCGCCCGCCCGGCCCAGCGAGACCACGGTACCACACCTCGCATCCCGCGGCTGGGCGGAGGTTAGGAAGTGAGAGATGCGACTATTGGCGGAGATCGTGGCGAACACGAGGGCGGTGAATCTGGCGATTCGATTCGGCCCGGTCGTACCGTGGATTCACTTTGGCGAGATTGAGGCTACGAGATTTCTGAGTTGTAGCCGCGAGTTTTTACGGGTCGGCGGGAGGATGATCGCGAGGAGTTCATCCGTCAGTCTGAAGGATTACGAGTGATCGAGCGTCGGAGGCCGAGTCGTGATCTTCGGTTCCACATAAGTGCGTGATACGCGATCGATTGGTTTGATTCATGGGAGTTATCCGGGAAACCACGCGTCCCAGCTACTTGGGATGAGTTCTCGAGGCTTTCCTCGCTCACTTCTTGCCTCGCGGATGAGAGCGCGGTGACAGATTTTCTGCGAGGCAGCGGGGCGCCTGATTAGGAGTACAATGTCGAGTTTGATTCATTGGCTCGATATGTCCCAGCGTTGGTAGCGAATATGGAGGATAGGGTGCACCGCTACGTCACGGGCTAGATGATTATATGGCGAGTCTTGTGCGGGTGTTTCTCTTGGCCGGGTATGGACATTACCGCATGCGAGCTCATGCACTTGGATGCGAGGCGTAAGGCCGGCGGGTTGGCCAAGCGGCGAAGAGGACCGGGCGGCGAGGTCCTGGTAGTGGTTATCGGGGTGGGCGGCCACCGGCGGCGGTCTAGTCGCGCACGGCGGCTCGAGCACTCTGCACCGTCGCCAGCCGCGGCCCGGAGTATTCGAGGCGGCGGGGCCGAGACTTGACTTCGGGTGGCGAGAGTCGGCGGTCGGGACCACCCACACACCGGTGTGGCCGTCACGGTAGATCCCATTTCGGGAATTGTGGTACTCCTCAGAAGTTTGTTCTGATTGTGGCGATCGGGTCATTTGCGAGAACTGTCGGCCGGGCGTGCGGTGGTAGGGCTCGGCCTCTTTGGGTCATTCTTGCGGTTCATCATCTCCTTGATTACTCGCCGGGCGAGGTACTCGTGGACGGCCAGTGTGGCGGTCGTGGCTCGGGTCCCGATTCTAGGTCCTCGAACGCATTTATGCCTTGTCGGCCGGCGGGATCGGAGGCCTCGCGATGTCGTCACGGTACCTTATCGATCTCGATTTTGATGTGTATGCCTTGATAGATCGGGTTCTACTCTGTCTATATATCTCCCCTTGTTGCTAGTAGGATAGGGATAGAGCACGAGTCCATAGACCCTTTCGAGGTAGCTACGCGATGGGTGATTCGGTGGTAGCTCGGCGGGTATATAGGGCTTGTCGATGACCATTCTGATCGTCGGACCACTGGCCGACTTGATAGAGTTGGATATGATTGATTTCTACATGATCATGGGTATGGATTGGCTAGCTTGCACTTTCGCCAATGTAAGCAGAGAGAAAGTAATGCGGTTCGATTTCTGAGGCCGGTTGTTGAGTGGGAGGAACAGCATGTATCGCCAGGGTAGGTTTATTTCCTACCTCAAGGCTAGGAAGATGGTGCGAAGAAGGGTACATCTACCGTCGTTGGTGTTTGATCACGAAATTGCGGTGCGATTTCGATCGATTCGGTAGTCGAGAGTTCCCGAGGCGTGTTTCAGGCGACCTCCGGGTATTCCTCGAGAGAGAGATAGAGTTTTGTATTGATGTCTTTGCGGACACTCGGCCTATTTCCATTCCGCCATACGTAATGGCGCCGAGTTGAGAGAGTTGAAGGACCGGTGAGAGATTTCTTTGGAGAAAGGGCTTCATCGGGCCTAGTGTTTCCCGCAGGAAGCGCGGTATTCGTGAAGAAGAAGGGCGGGGCGCTGCGCATGTGTTGATTCTGACGGTGAACAAGGTGACCATTAAACGAATACCCCTTCCCGAGATTGATGATTTGTTCGACCCGATTGCGAGCGCGAGATGTTTCTCAAGATTGATCTACGGTCGGGCTATCATCAGTGCGAGTCGAGAGTCGGACATCCACAGGCGCATTCGGACGATGCGACTACGAGTTTAGGGTTATGTCGTTTGGTTTGACAGCGCTCGTGGTATTCATGGATTTGATGAACGAGTGTTCAAACCATTTTTGAACCGCGTTTGTGATAGTGTTCATTGATGATATCTTGGTTTATTCTCGCTCGAGGCGGGAGCATGCGGGCATTTGAGGCTGTCTTGTGATTCTCCAACCAGCGATTATCGCCAAGTTTTCCAAATGTGAGTTTTAGTTAACTCGGTGGCTTTTCTTGGGCATATTGTGGGTGATGGCATTCAGTGGATACGGCCAAGATCGGCGATCGGGACTTGGCCTGAACTCTTACTCAGCGGAGGTTCGCGATTTTAGGCCTTGCGAGTTATTATCGGCGGTTCGTAGAAGTTTGCTTATCTACTGCACCATTGACTAGGGTGACTCGAGGCGGCTAAGTTTGATGGTGATGCTTGTGGCGAGGTTTCGATTCTTGAAGGAGGCGGCGGCGCCCGTTCTTACTCTTCCGGAGGTCGAGCGGATATGTCGTGTATTGTGATCGTCGGGCATCGGGTTGGGATGTGTGTTGATGCGGCGGGGCAAGGTTATAAGCGTATGCATCCGGTGAAGAAACACGAGAGGAACTACCCCGCGCGATTTGGAGTTAGCGGCGGTGATTCACGCCTTGAAGATGCGGAGGCACTATTTGTATGGGGTTCATGTGGATATTTATCTGAGACCACAAGAGCCTCGGTATATCTTCGGCCAGAGGAGCTAAATTTCTGACGAGCGGTGGTTAGAGTTGCTTAAGGATTACGATGTTGATATCTGTACCACGGGAAGGCGATGTTGTGGCGTATGCTCTTAGTCGTAGGTCGATGGGAGTCTATCGGATGTGCGGCGGATAGGAGAGACATGGTTCGTGATTTGCATCGATTAGCGAGCCTTGGTGTCCGTTTGATTGATTCCGATAGCGGTGGGGTTCGAGTTCGTGAGGTTGCGTCTTCCATCGTCGAGGAGGTGAAGAGCGGCGATTCGAGATCAATTTTGACACGTTATTGTGATCTGGCTCTTCGTGAGGAAGGTCCTTTTGAGTAGCACGATGGGGTGCTAAGGTTTGGCGAGTTGTGTGTTCCGGATGTTTGAGACTTGGCGAGTTCTTGGGGAAGCACACGGCAAGCGTTACTCTATCCATCGAAGTGCGACCAAGATGTACCACGACGCCGATCAATGTATTGGTGGGATGGCTTGAAGAGGGCGTTGCGAGTTCGTAGCTCGATGCGTGTTGTCGGCGGTGAAGGTAGAGCACGGAGGCACGGTGGTTTATTCTGACGATAGAGATCCGACACGGAAGTGGGAGGTGATCAACATGGACTTCATTCTGGGATTACCTCGCACTCGGAGGAGACATGATTCTATATGGGTTATCGTCGACGGTGGCGAAATCAGCCCACTTTCTTCCGTTAGGGCGACTTTTCGGTGAGGATTATGCGGACTTTACATCCGAGAGATCGTCGGTGCGTGAGTCCCTATTTCGATCATATCGAGGCAGAGCCCGATTTCGGCTAACCGGAGGTCTTTCGAAAAGGTTTAGGGGCCGAGTGAGCACGTCGCATTCCATCCTGAGCAGACGGGACGAGCGAGCGCCTTATCGGACTGCGAGGATATCTTTGCGAGCTGTGTTATTGACTTCGAGGTAGGGGAGGATCATTTGCCTCTAGTTGAGTTTGCGTATAATAATAGCTACCACTCCGGTATTCGAGATGGCGCCTTATGAGGCCTTGTATGGGAGGAAGTGCGGTCGCCTATAGGTTGGTTCGATGTGGCGAGTGCGATTAGTGGGACAGATTTGGTGCGGCGGCGATGGATAAGGTAAAGCTTATCGGGAGAGGTTCTTGGCGGCTCGAGTCGGCGAAGTCATACGCGGATCATCGTCGTCGCATGCGGAGTTCGAGTTCATGATTGGGTTTTCCTAAAGGTGTCACCATGAAGGGTGTGATGAGATTCGGGAAGAAGGAAACTTCATTGAGTACATTGGGCGTGTCAGTTGTCCCATGAGTAAGGCAAGGTTGCCTATGAGTTGAATCTGCCGTCCGATCTGGAGGCGATACATCCGTGTTTCATGTTTCTATGTTGAAGAGATGTATCGAGGATCCATCTAGAGTGCATCCGATTGGCGATGTCCGGTGTGAGGGGTTATCGTATGAGAGATTCCATGCGCGATAATCGATCGTCAGGTTAGGCGTCTGCGGACCAAGGACGTGGCTTCCGTCAAAGTTCTGTGGCGGAACGAGCTCAGGGAAGAGATGACGTGGGAAGCTGAGGAGGACATGAGGCAGAAATATCCTCACATATTCCCCACACCTCCAGGTAATTCACTTTCCTACTTGTAAATTTTCGTTATCGTTTATGCCTAAGTGTTGTTCTGTGGCCGTGTGTGGCTTTTGCAACTGTTTAAGTTATGAAGAATCTTATCGTTAACTGTCTTGGGAAGGAACATTCGGGATGAATGTTTCTAAGGAGGGGAGAATGTTATACCCCGTATTTCCTGAGTATGTACGTGAGGGCGTACGTACGAAAGTTTAGCCTTAAAGTAGGCAATGAGACGTTTTTTTTTGGCACAACTCATTAAAAGAATCGTTTTCCGACGAAACGTTTTACACACCTCCCGTAGGATAAATTTCGGCTATGTCATTTCTAATTTTTGCGGATTTTTCCGAGAGACGAAACACTTGGGACCAACGAGAGGGCGACACTTGTCACCCTCTCATTGATGGATGTGAGGCGGAAATGGACCGAAATGGATTGGCTATTTTGTCAAGTAGTTGGTAGGATATTTTGTGTGCAAGTTGGCTAAGGACACTTGCCCAAATCTTGACCTTACACTTGCCTTGCACTTGGCATAATCTTGGCCATTGGTTGGCCATCCAGACCTATAAATACCCTCTTGTGATGAAGAGTTCTTCATCCACAAAAACTTTCAAGCCTAAAATCCTCCTCTCCTTGTTAGCCTTTTCGTCAAACACCTCCCCTTTTGAGAAGCTTAGCCGAGGCTATCCCACTAGCCTAGCCGAAATCTACCCCCTAAGGTAGAAAAGTTGCCTTCTAGTATTGTTATAATGCCCAAATACCCTAGCCCAAATCCTTAGTACTTAGTAGAAGTTGTGAAGAACTTAAGGTTTCCTTCGAGCTATCGGAGCGTCTGACTTAGGAGCTAAGCCTTGCTCGGATCGACTTATATCTAGGATATTATTGGGCTTACCGAGGTAAATAATCCTAACCCTCTTTTGTATTAGAGAATACATCTTGTAGAAGTATAAGAATAAGTATTAATACTTAGAAGAATATTACATAATAGAATTGAGCTGTTATCACGGTAGAAAGGTTTAAAGAAGAATAATTGAACTATACTTAGAATTTGTTTTCAAGATGACTTGAGTAGCTCACCGGGTAGGGAAGTGTTGCCCGATTTTCCGTAGAATAAAGGACCTCTGCTTAGAAGCATTTCTGAGTAGTCTAGGCGTTGATAGGCGTGTCGACTATTATAGGTTGATTCTGCGCGCGACATATTCAACTTGGCGGTGGTTTTCGAGAAGGTATGTGATTCTTCCTAAGCATGATATTTTAAAATATATATATAGTGCGGTGAGCGTCATGTGTTAATCGAATAATAATTACGGCAATGTCTTTTGACTTAAGCTGAATAATACTTACGCAATGTCTTTTGACTTAAGCACGAATAAAAAGAATCTTGATGCATTTCAAAAGATTCTTGAATCATTTTTAACGAAGAGAACTAATTGGTTTTAAGCGAAAGCTTAAGAGTTATACTAGCTTTATGGGAAGTTAGGTATAACAACTTAAGAATGATAAAAGGCAGTTTACTTATGTGTTTATAACAGACTTACAACGATCTATGGAAAGAATAATAAAATGGTTTGATAAGTAGACATGATATGAGGTTATGTGTGTTAGTGTCTTGTAACGTTTGTATAAAGGGTATTCTTGTTGTGCTTATGTGTTTAACGATAGGCTGTTATGTTAATATTATATCACTCACCTCTTGACATAAATACCGGGGGTTAAGCTGCCCTCCGATGCGGGGTATACCTCAGGCAGTCTGTGTGACTATGATGCGAGGACACCTCATGTGGGTCTGTGTGACCTATGCGGAGCTGCGAGAGTTCCAGGTTAGTGTGCGTGGTTATACCTCATGCGGTCTATGTGGCCATGCGGACTACGAGTCGGGGCGATCTTAGGAGTAGCTACCTCGATGTGGGGTTATGCCCTATGCGGGCTATGAGAGTGGCCTATGCGGACTACGAGTCGAGTTAGGCTTGCTTAATGATACTATGGGCAATTGGCCTGCCCGATCATTCGCGACCTAGAAAAGACACATTACTGATTTACCTATTGTTGCTCTTGTTTATGATGTGGCGTATGTGCGGTTACCTTGGTTGTTTCATACATATATGTAAACCGATTTTAAAATGATATGTTTTCATTTAAGTACTTTCTGATTTCGCATACTTAGTACCTATTATGCGGACCTCCTTGAAGTGCATTCATGCCGCGGTAAGAGCGGCGAGTGCTATATCCACATCCTTAGGATCTTTGCGTTGGTGTCGGGAGCTCCATCTTCTAGGAGGCTACGTTTGGGTATGATCTCCTGTATTGTAGATAGTTTTATACATTCGGTATGGCGAACCCTGTCCACCATAGTTGTTTACTTCCTTAAGTGCAGTAGTCTATTATGCAGTTGGGATGTAATCGCAAAACTATGTTTATGTATATATGCGAAAGCGACATTTTCTCACATAAAGCGTGTCTCTTTTTACAAGCTGTTTCATGTCTTGTTTTTATATTCCGATTACTACGATGTATGACTACTTGGGTGCGGGTAAGGCACGATCCACGAACCGGGCAGTCGTGCGAGATAGAGCTGAGTCCATAGACCGCTTTCGAGGTAGCTACGCGATGGTGATTCGGTGGTAGCTCGGCGGGTATATAGGGCTTGCCGGTGTCTTTATGCGATCGTCGGACCACTGGCGACTTTATAGAGTTGGATATGACCGATTTCGATGTGATTATGGGTATGGATTGGCTAGCTTCTTGCTACGCCAATGTGGGCTGCGAGGGAGAGTGGTGCGGTTCGATTTCTGAGGCCGGTTATTGAGTGGGAGGGGAACACTGTGTCACCGAGGGGTAGGTTTATTTCCTACCTCAAAGCCAGGAAGATGGTGTAGAAGGGGTATATCTACCATCTCATTCGGGTGTTTGATACTGAGGCTGCGGTACCAGATTTTGATCGATTCCAGAGTCGAGAGAGTTCCCGGATGTATTTCAGGCGACCTCCGGGTATCCTCCCGAGAGGAGATAGAGTTTTATATCGATGTCTTTGCGGACACTCGGCTATTTCCATTCGCCATACGAATGGCACATGCCGAGTTGAGAGAGTTGAAGGACCGGTGAGAGATTTCTTTGGAGAAAGGGCTTCATCGGACCTAGTGTTTCTCCGCAGGAAGCGCCGGTAATGTTCGTGAAGAAGAATGGCGGGGCAGCTGCGCATGTGTGTTGATTCTGACGGTGAACAAGGTGACTATTAAGAACAGATACCCCCTTCCCAGGATTGATGATTTGTTCGACCAGTTGCAGGGTGCGAGATGTTTCCCTAAAATTGATCTGCGTTAGGGCTATCATCAGGTGCGAGTTAGAGAGGCGGATGTCCCTAGTCGCATTTGGACGTGCGCACTATGAGTTCGAGGTTATGTCTTTCGGTTTGACCAATGCTCGGCGGTATTTATGGATTTGATGAACGAGTGTTCAAGCCATTTTGGATACGTTTGTGATAGTATTCATTGATGACATCTTGGTTTATTCGCTCGGAAGCGGGAGCATGCGGAGCATTTGAGGGCGGTCTTGAGAGTTCTCGGGACCAGCGATTATGCGCCAAGTTTTCCAAATGTGAGTTTTGGTTGGCCGGTGGCTTTTCTTGGGCACATTGTAGGGTGATGGTATTCGGGTGGAATCGGCCAAGATCGAAGCGATCGAGTTGGCCTGACCTACTACTCAAGCAGTCTGCGACTTTCAGGCCTTGCAGTTACTATCGGAGGTTCGTGGAGAAGTTTGCTTCTATTTGGCACCTTTGCTGACGGTGACTCGTAAAGGAGCTAAGTTTGATGGGTGATGCTTGTGGCGAGGTTTCGATTCTTGAAGGAGAGGTGACGACCGCCCGATTCTTACTCTTCCGGAGGTCTGACGGCTATGTGGTGTATTGTGATCGTCGGGCATCGGGCTTGGATGTGTCCGATCACGGCGGGGCAATGTTATAAGCGTCACGCATCCGTCGACTTAAGAAGCATGAGAGGAACTACCCCACCCATGATTTGGAGTTAGCGTGGTGATTCACGCCAAGATCTGGAGGCACTATTTGTATGGGGTTCGTGGATATTTACACAAACCACAAGAGCCTCAGATATCTTCACAAGAGGAGTGAACTTACAGCGAAGGCGGTGGCTAGAGTTACTCAAGGATTATGATGTCGATATCTGTACCACCCAGAAAGCCAATATTGTGGCGGATGCCGCGAGTCGTGAGTCGATGGAGTCTATCGGTTGTGCGACCAGAGAGGAGGGCATGGTCGCGAGATACATCGGCTAGCGAGCCTTGGAGTCGATTGATTAGTTACGATAGCGGTGGGGTTCGAGTTCGAGAGGTTGTCGAGTCTTCCATCATCGAGGAGGTGAAGAGGCAGTTTGAGGATCCGGTTTGACACGGTATCGTGATCTGGCTCTTCGTGAGGAAGGTCCTTTTGAGGTAGCACTGATGGGGTGCTAAGGTTTGAGGCAGGTTGTGTATTCGGATATTTGGGACTTGGCGAGTTACATGGGAAGCACCGCTAGCGCGTTACTCTATCCATCCGGTCGACAAAGATGTACCACGACCTCGGATCTGTATTGGTGGGATGGCTTGAAGAGGGGCGTTGCGAGTTTGTGGCTCGATGCGTGTTGTCGGCGGTGAAGGTAGAGCATCGGAGGCACGGTGGATTATTGCGGACGATAGAGATCCGACACGGAAGTGGGAGGTGATCAACATGGACTTTATCACGGGGTTACCTCGCACTCAGGAAACATGATTCTATCGGGTTATCGTCGACGGTGTGAAATCAGCCCACTTTCTTCGGTCGGGGCGACTTTTTGGTAGGATTATGCCGGACTTTACATCAGAGATCGTGAGGCTGCATGGGTCCCTATTTCTATCATATCGATGCAGAGAGTCGGTTCTGGCTAACCGGAGGTCTTTCGAGAAGGATTAGGACGCAGTGAGCCTCGATCGCATTCCATCCTCGAGCAGACGGACAGCGAGCGTACTATCCAAACTCTTTAGGATATGCTACGAGCATGTGTTATTGATTCGAGGTAGTTGGGAGGATCATTTGCCTCTAGTAGAGTTTGCGTATAATAATAGCTACCACTCGGTATTCGGATGGCGCCTTATGAGGCCTTGTATGGGAGGAAGTGCGGATCGCCGATAGGCTGGTTTGGCGATGGGCGAGTTACATTGGTTGGGCGGACTTGATCTGGCGATGGATAAGGTGAAGCTTATCGGTAGCGATTATTCGGCTTCGAGTCGGCGAAGTCGTATGCAGATCATCGTCGTCGGCATCCGAGTTTGAGGTTGATGATTGGGTTTTCTGAAGGTGTCACCCATGAAGGGTGTGATGAGGTTTGGGAAGAAAGGAAGCTCGGCCCAGTACATTGGGCCTTATCAGTTGTGTCGCGAGGTAGGCAAGGTTGCCTATGAGTTGGATCTGTCGTCCGATCCGGAAGCGGTGCATCCGGTTTTTCATATTTCTATCTTGAGAGATGTATCGGGGATCCATCTAGGTACACCCGATTGACGATGTCGGTGACGAGGGTTATCGTATGAGAGAGTCCCATAGCGATACTCGATCGTCAGGTTAGGCGGTTGCGGACGAAGGATGTGGCTTCCATCAAGGTCTTAAGGCGGGCGAGCAGGGGAGGAGATGGCGTGGGAAGCGAGGAGGACATGAGGCGAGGTATCCTCACTTATTCCCCACCTCGGGTAACTCACTTTCCTACTTGTAAATTTTCTTTGACATATATGCTTAAGTGTTGTATTGTGGCCATGTGTGGCATTTGCAAACTGTTTACGTTATGAGGAACTTTATCGTTATCTGTCTTGAGAAGGAATATTCGGGACGAATGTTTCTAAGGAGGGGAGAATGTTATACCCCGTACTTCCAGAGTATGTATGCGAGGACGTACGTACGATTATTCAAACCCTAATTAGGTTAAGATGAAATTAAGAGGTTTCAACGGAAGAGAGTCTGAACCTTGTGAAGGAAATTTTACGTTTTTAATATTTTAACCGATTACGGATTTTTCCGAGAGACGAAATATTTGGACCAATAGGAGGGCGACATGTGGCACCCTTAGGTGGCATGTTTGGACGAAAATGTTGGGCTAGTGGACAAGTAAAATGGTCAAGTCTTGGAAGATATTTCTTTGGGTGAGTGGGAGTAGGTAGTGGACGGTTTTCTTGAGCAAGTGGGAGGCCACATGGCTCATTGTTGTGGGGGACATATGTCCCAATGTTGTGGTGGACATATGTCCCAACATTGTGGTAGACACTTGGTTGGAAGACTTCATTCTTCACATGGATCCAAATCTTCACCATCCATTTGTTTTAATCTTGTCCATTGAAGGTTCTATAAATACCCCCCTCTTGTGCAAGACTTCTTCATTCACTTAACACTTCCAAGTCTCCAAAAACTCCCTCTCCCTTTTTGAAGTTCTCGTCCAACTCCTCCCTTTTCCTAGCTTCCGTGAAATACCCTCCCCTTTCCTAGTTGTTTGGTTCGAAAGTCCCCCCCCCCCCCCCCCCGGTAGAAAAATTGTCTTCAAGTATAGTTGCTATTCCAAAATACCTTAGCCTAAATCCCTTGTAATTTTCCTAAGTTACCTCTATACTAAAAGCCCGAAAATACTACTTTATTTCCTTTGGTCACAAAACGAAACCCTAGGAAAAATCTTCATAGTGGGTTGAAGTATTAAGTAGAAGTTGTTTAGAAACTTCTAAGGGTTTCTTGGAGCTATCGGAGCGTGCAGAATAGGAGCTAAACCTTGCTCAGGATCGACATATATCTTGGATAATTTTAGGCTTGTCGAGGTAAATATCTTGTCCTTCTATTGTAATTGGAAATTACATATTGTAGTAGTATATAAATGAGTATAAGACGTATAGAAGGATGGTATGAAAGAAGAGAATTGAACTGTACTTACATGGGAATTTGTATTCTGATGAACTTGTGTAGTTTGTCGGGTAGGGAAGTCTTGCCCAATTTTCCGTAGAATTAAGAACCTTCGCTTAGAATATTCTCTGAGTAGTCTAGGCGTTGATAGGCGTATTTGACTATTATAGGTTGATACTCTGCGACATATTCGACTTGGCGGTGGATTTCGCAGGAGGTATGTGATTCTTCCTATCCTCTTGAGCATGATATTTTTGATATATATATATATAGTACGGTGAGCGTCGTGTGTTAACTAAAATTGGTTTTACTCTGATGTCTTTTGACTTGAGTTTTAAATAATAAGAATCTTGAAGTATTTCAAAAAAGTTATGAATCATTTTTGAAAGAAAAGTAATACTTGGTTTTAAAATCTTAAAGAGTTATACTAGCTTTATGGGAAGTTAGGTATAACGACTTAAGGAAGATAGAAGGGACGGTTTACTTATTTGTTTATGAAAGTCTTGTATTGATTTCTGGAAAGTGTA
Organism: Przewalskia tangutica; assembly: GCA_029844215.1. Taxonomy (NCBI): domain Eukaryota; kingdom Viridiplantae; phylum Streptophyta; class Magnoliopsida; order Solanales; family Solanaceae; genus Przewalskia; species Przewalskia tangutica. The sequence goes on from CM056722.1 coordinate 118,114,493, forward strand.
GTAAGATGGTTTGATAAGTAAACATGTTACGATGCTACGTGTGTTAGTGTCTTGTGATGGTTGTGTGAGGGGGTTATTCTTGTTGTGCTTACGTTGATAAACGATAAGCCCGTTGTACTGTTATTATATCACATACCCCCCTGACTTGTTATAATGTCGAGGACTTGCCACACTCGATGCGAGGAATACCTCATGCAGTCTGTGTGACTATGATTCGAGGAATACCTCACGCGATGCGTGTGACCATGCGAGTGCGGGAGTTCGGGATGATCACTCGGTGTGTTACGTCGAGGTATACCTCATGCGGTCTGTATGACCATGATTCGAGAATACCTCATGCGATGCGTGTGACTATGCGGTCGGCGGAGTCGAGGAGATGCCGGGTTAGCTACCCCGATGCGAGAATACCTCATGCGGAGTGCATGTGACTATGCGGTGCGGGAGTTCGAGGATTAGGCGCATAATGATACTATAGGCGATTGGCCTTGCCCGATCATTAGCGGCCTAGAAAAGACCAGTTACATTATATCTATTTTTGCTCTTGTCTATGTTGTGGCACTATGTGCGGTTGAACTGGTTGTATTTGTAAATGGTTTTAAAATACTTTGATTTCATTTCAGTACTTTACAGTTTCACATACTTGGTACCTGTTGTACTGACCTCGCCCGAAGTGCGTTAAATCCGCAGTAAGGGAAGCGGTGGTAGATCCTCATTCTTAGGATCCTTACTCTGGTGTCAGGAGCTCCATTTCTCCGGAGGCTCGACTTTTGGTACGACTCTCCCTGGTGTTGTAGATATTTTGTACATTCAGGGTATGGCGGGGCCCTGTCCCGCCATAGTTGTTTACTTTTCCTAGAGGTCTGTAGTCCTGTTGTAAAGTTGGGATGTAACTGCCAGACTTGGTACATATATATATATGCCGAAAGGCAACTTTTTCTCAGATAAACTGTTTCTCATTTCATATTGTTTCATGTCTTGTTTTTATATTCCGCCGTTACTCGATGTATGCTCTTGGGTGCCCGTAAGGCACGATCACGCCCGGATCGGGTCGTGACACTGATCCTCCCTCTCTCTATCCTCTATCCCCTGCGCATACGCCTGCATCCTCGCAATGTCCATACCGGGCTGAAGAGCCACCCCCAAGCATGCAGTAATCATATGACGGTCTAGTCCCATCACATAACGATGCACTATGTCCGCCATGTCAGCTACAATGGTGTGCGCATGCCTAGCCAAAGAGTCAAACTCCAGGCTGTACTCCCGGATAGTCCTCCCATTCTGCCTCAAGGTCAAGAATCTATCTACACGCTCTCCTCATCTCGTGAGGCAAAAGTGATCCATGAAGGCCTCAGAACTCCTCCCAAACACCGGAAGAGCATCTTCACCTCTCGACAGCTCATGACTCAAACCGGTTCAACGCAATATCGCATAACCTGTAAGAGGCTAGCATAATGCACTGTCTCAAGCCCTAATAACCTGCATAGTCCGTCAGTATGCCGAATGAACTCCTCGCGATCCTCCTCGCACTCGAACCATAAAACTCGGGCGGATGGCAACCCGTAAAATCCCGAATCCGCAAACCGCCGCTTGGGGTTAGCCGCCGCTCGCTTGCCGCCTCGCATTATATCTTGGTCAATAACCGATCTGCTCCTCGTAGTCTCTATACTCGGCTCCGGCTGGACTGGAGGCTCGCACCGAACCTCTGGAGCTACCGCCGCCTTCGGCCTCTAATACGGCGTGGCTGAACTCGCGACCCGCCACTACCTCGTGCATAGTATGTGCTCGGGTCCGAGTAACCTCTGAGTACCGCCAGCGACTCCCGCCGCTTTGCCCTTCGGGCCTCGCCGCTCCGCGAGGCATAATCGTTTCATAAGAATAGGTCGAGAGGATTCAACCTAATAAGACACTCATCGCACGATCTCGTAGAGAGAAGAATGGAAACCAATCCTAAATGTCCTGCAGCCTCCTGATTATAGATGTGGTGCACAACACACCGATAATCAAGACTCTACTAGACACGGTCTGTAGACACTTTCCGAGGACGAATTGCTCTGATACCACTTTGTCACGACCCGACACCGGGGCCGTGACTGGTGCCCTACCTGGGCACCCCGTCAGGTATACATCAGAGAATAGCAGCGGAACATACACAACATACAACATATTAGGACAATAACATCACAGGCTAGCCGATAAGGCCGCCTTCCATAAAGTATGCATAATCAAAAGCAAAATCAGATAACCTTGGTTCTACATTTCAAACCATAACATGTGACTACAGACTTCAGGAATAACAACAATATGGACAGTGGCTCGCCATACCTGGATGTACATAAATCTACAACATCGGGAAAGATCGTACTAAAAAGACAAGCCTCCGAGAAACGAGCTTCGACGTCGATAAGTGATCCTAATAACGAGGATCCACCACTGCTACCCCTACCATGCGGATGAACGCAGCCCCCGAGGAAGGGGGTCAGTACACAATATGTACTAAGTATGTAAAACTGGAAAATACTGTAATTACATCATAAGTTTAAAACAAAGCCGGAGACATGTATGATAACAAAATTTACCGTACACAGTGCCTTACTAACAATGAGTGTAACTAATAGTATACGTACAACATAAAAATAGGAAGCTCACGATCAAAGCAGGACCATCCGCCTACAGTATCATTAAGCAATCCTACTCCTGGGACTATTTCACCCGTGATAGTCGTGTGGACCCGCATGGTATTCTCACATAGCCGCACTACCGCATGGGACTATTTCACCCGCATAAGCCCATAAGGACTCGCATGAGGTATTCCTCGCATCATGGGTAGCAAATCCACGGAAACAGGTGGTATAACGTCTTGGGGGTTCACCCCTCATTTATACTCTTACCCTGAAGCAGGTGGTATAACGTCTTGGGGATCTAACCCTCATTCATACTCTTACCCTGGAGAAGGTGGTATAACGTCTTGGGGGTTTACCCCTCATTTATACTCTTACCCTATCTCAACCGGCCATCATACATAACATAAGCACTACCGACTTATTATACAATAAATAAGCAAGTTAAGAAATCCCCCTAACTTCTTATTAGCCTTATTCATATACACTCTCATTTTAGTTTACTTAAGGCACTAACATGTCTTTTATAAAAATCCAGGGATTTAACCCAAGTACTACATACTTCCACTCTTTTAAAAATGACTCTTTTTCGTATAAAACTTCCAAGATACTATTAACCGTAGTATCAAGTCAAAATTACTTTTCAAGACAAGTCACAATACCTTTAGAAATAAAGTTAGGTTTCTAAAACAAGTGACTCTTTTTCTTATAAAACCTTAGGCAATTGATGCCTTAAAATCAAATTGCCTTTCATTAAATCAAGTCATTTATCCTCATTTATCTTTCCATAAAGCTAATATAACCAACTTCCCATAAAGTCGTTATATTCATTTTATACCTTAGTCAAATACAATTTCCTATCCAAGAGACTTATACGTTTAAAACGAAACAAGTATCACATACTTTAAAACTCTTCAAGTCTCTTAACTTTAATAAAACTTAAGACATCCTTAATACTTTCAAAGTTGAGTTACTCTCCTAACTCACCCGACTGGCTATTCATAAAACTAGTAAAGGATATCAAGGTCTTCAGACGCCTACCGCACTATATACGCAACTAGTCATGCTCAAAAGATAGGAAAGTTCTACATACCTCTTCGGGTCAAACCACTTGCCAAGTACAATATCCCGCCCGTAGTATGTCAACCTATAATGTCCACAATACGTCTATTAACGCCTTACTTCAAACGTAGAATATTATAAGTGTAAAGCCGCTAAATTCTACGGAAAATCGGACAACACCTCCTTTGTTTCTACTTACTTTGCCACCTTTATCAAGGCCGAATTCAATAACCAAACACGCCACATTTAAGGCCCAATCAATGCAATTAACAATAGGGGATTACACGCCTACTAGACGTGTAAAATTCCGCCCCACAAACGATATCAAACTAATACAACTACTAGGCCAATTCGGCAACTTGAGGTACTATAACATCAATTCTTATCCAATTTCCATTTCAATCCAAGTTGTTAGCATAACATGATATCAAGTCGCAATTGATTATAACTACTATAATCTTCAAGTAAGTAACATGCGACGATTCTAATAAACGACCAAATTATAATCCAACTTCACAAGGCTTAAATGACATTTCGGATTTAAGGCTACAATCAATCCATAATACTTAAGAAACTTCAACACCTATACTTCATGCTAGCAAACATGTAAAGCTAACAACAATATATAATCTTGTAACACTTAAGAGACAAGATTATTACCTCAACGATTCTTAGTCCAACTCCAAATCCGAAGTCGCTCCTTAGCAACTTAGAGCCTCTTCAAGACACTTCAATCCGCTACTTGAGACCCTTAGAACAACACCAACAAAATTCCTTCAATCTTACAAACAAAACCTAGAAAGCAACTAGGTTTTCACCTTGCGACTAATACGAAAACTATCTTTTTCCGGGATTTTTCTATTGAGATACACTTACAATACACTCATGAACCTTGGTTTAAAGTATGGAGCTAAATGGATAACAAACAAATTTTTTTGTTGTTGGAAGCTAGCAAACCCGAGAGCACCATTTGTTGTTCTTGAAATTCTTGAAAAACATTTCTAAGTGTGGAACTTAGTCTTGCTACTAGTACTACTATATAGCACAATGGAGGGTCAAGATGGGTACAAATGTGAGGCTTGGATGAGTTTTAATTAAATATCAAGACTTGTGGACCCTTTGACTAAGTCAATTTTCTCAAGCTCACAACTTGCAAGACTTGTCATCTTAAGACTATGGTCCATGACCATTTTGCCCATGTCCCATTTCGTCCAAGGCAACTATAAGGGGGGTGACACGTGTCGCCCTCCCATTCGTCACAATAATCGTTTTCCGACAATTTCATAATTCCGATAAATTTTTACAAGTCTCTAATCTTAACATTAGGAATTCTCACGTACGTTCTTAAAACATGTCCTGTAAATACGGGGTGTAACAGGTACATCTTTGTCGACCCCGGATGGATAGAGTAACGCGCCCTGTGTGCTTCCTAACTCTGCCAAGTCCCGCAATATCCGAACACACAACTCGCCTCAAATCTTAGCACTTGTCAAAGTCTTACCTCAAATGGACCCTTCCCCTCACGAAGAGCCGTATCTCGATACCGTGTCATAATCGGATCCTCAAACTGTCGCCTCTTCACCTCCTCGACGATGGAAGACTCGGCAACCTCTCGAACCCCAACCCCACTACTATCAGAACCAATCAATCGGACTCCAAGGCTCGCTAGCTGATGTAACTCGCGGACCATGACCCTCCTCTCTGGCTGCACATCTGATAGACTACCCATCGATCTACGACTAAGAGCATCTGCCACTACATTGGCCTTCCCTGGGTGGTATAGGATATCGACATCGTAATCCTTGAGTAGCTCTAACCACCGTCTCTGTCGTAAGTTCAGCTCCCTCTGGCTAAAGATATACTGGAGGCTCTTGTGGTCTGTGTAAATATCCACATGAACCCCATACAAATAATGTCTCCAGATCTTCAAGGCATGAATCACTGCTGCTAACGCTAAGTCATGTGTGGGGTAGCTCTTCTCATGCTTCTTGAACTGTCGAAATGCGTAAGCTATAACCTTACCTCGCCGCGTCAAGACACACCCAAGCCGATGCCCGACGATCACAATAAACCACATAGCCGCTAGACCTCCGAAGAGTAAGAATCAAGGCGATGCCAATCTCTCCTTCATGAACCTAAGCCCTCCTCACAAGCATCCGCTCCATCAAACTTAGCCGCTTCGAGTCGCCTAGTCAAAGGTGCCAAATAGAAGCAAACTTCTCCACGAACCTCCGATAGTAACCCGCAAGGCCCGTAAAGCCGCGCACTGCTTGTAGTAGGTCAGGCCAAGTCTGATCGCCTCGATCTTTGTCGTATCCACCGAATACCATCGCCCCGACAACGTGCCCTAAGAATGCCACCGGCCAACCAAAACTCACACTTCAAAACTTGGCATACAACCGGGTCTGGAGAACTCTCAAGACCGCCCTCAAATGCTCCCGATGCTCCTACTCGAGCGAGAATAAACCAAGATGTCATCAATGAATACTATCACAAACGATTCCAAAATGGCGAACACTCGGCTCATCAAATCCATAAACACCGCCGAGCATTCACAAACCGAAAGACATAACCACGAACTCATAGCGTTCGCACGTCCGAATGCAATTCTAGGGACATCTGTCTCCCTAACTCGCACCTGGTGATAGCCCGATCGCAGGTCAATCTTGGAGAAACATCTCGCACCCTGCAACTGATCGAACAAATCATCAATCCTGCGGAGGGTATCTGTTTCAATAGTCACCTTGTTCACCGCCGTAATCAACACACATGCGCAGCGCCCCATCCTTCTTCTTCACAAACATACGGCGCTCCTTGGGAGAAACACTAGGCCTGATGAAGCCCTTCTCCAGCAAATCTCTCAGCTAGTCCTTCAACTCTCTCAACTCTGCAGGTGCCATTCTGTATGGCGGAATGGATATAGGTCGAGTATCGTGCGTAATATCAATGCAAAACTCTATCTCCTCTCGTGAGGATACCCGAGGTCGTCTGAAACACATCCGGGAACTCTCGACTCATCGAACCGATCAAGGTCCGTATCTCGCCTCGATCAAATACCCGAATGAGATGGTAGATATACCCTTCTCGCACCATCTTCCCGCCTTGAGGTAAGAAATAAACCTACCTCGCGCATGCAGTGTTCCTCCCACTCGAGCAACCGCTCCCAGAAACCGAACCGCACCACTCTCTCCCATACTACATTGGCGTAGCAAGAAGCTAGCCAATCCATACTCATGATCACATCAAAATCGGTCATATCCAACTCTATCAAGTCGGCTAGGGTCTGACGACTGCATATAGTCACCGGGAAAGCCCTATATACCCGCTTAGCTACCACCGAATCACTCACTGGCGTAGCTACCTCAAAAGGGTCTATGGACTCAGGCTCTATCCCTATCCTACTAGCAATATGGGGAGATATATAGACAAGGTAGAACCCGATCTATCAAGGCATACACGCCACAACATGAAACTAATAATGTACTGCGGACGACATCCGTGACGCCTCCCGTCCTGGCGGTGGACATGGCATAAATGCGGTTCGAGGACCGCCGAACTAGGAACCCCGCCACGACCTCACGTGACTCGCTGGCCCATGAGCACCCCTCGCCCGGTGAGTAATCAGAGGAGATGAAGACCGTGAAAGACCCGTAGGTGAACCCTACCATCTGCGCCGCTCGCCTGGACATCTCGCAAAATGACCTGCCGCCGCAGTGTAACAAACTCCCAGTAGGACCACAACTCCCATAATGGGATCTACCATGACGGCCACACCGGAGGGGTGGTCTCGACGGTTAGTACCTCGCTACTCGAAGTCCAAGCCTCGAGCCCCGACCGCCCCAATACCTCGCCGCTCAAGACGGTAGGAGTGCTCGAGCCTGGCCGAGGAGTGAATCTAGTTCTTGGCCGAGGCCGCCCGCCCGAGCTACTAAAGGACCCCGCTGCCCCGCCTTCTTCTGGCGATATCCGACAACCCGCCGCCTCTACGCCTCACATCCTGGTCATAAGCTCGCACGCCGGCAATGTCCATGCCCAAGTGCTACACCCGAAACCTCTCGCCAAATAGTCGCCGAGCCCGTGGACGACGGTGCACTATATCCTCCATGTCCGCCACTAGCGCAGGACATACCGAGCCAATGAGTCGAACTCCACGTACTCCCGAACCGCACGCCTCTCTCGCCTCAAAGATCGTAAATCTGGCCCGCGTTTCTCTCATCTGCGCGGCAAGAAATGGCCGAAAGCCTCCGAGAACTCGCCCCATACACCGAGGCGCATGCTCTCCCGACAGCTCCCACGAATCAAACCGGCCGATCGCAGATCACGCACCGACGCGAACCTAAGACCACCGACTCGGTCTCCAAGCCTCGATCACTCACGATCCGTCAGAATCGCTTGATGAACTCCTCGGATCATCCTCGTGCCTCGACCAGAACTCGCGGCCGCAACTCGTAAAATCCCGTAGTCTCAAACTATATCGGTTCTGGGGTGAACTACGGTACTATCGATCGGCCAGATTCAGCCTATCTCGTCTTGTGCCACGATCTCGCTAGTAATCGGGCCATCTCCCAAGAACCCATCTCTCTCTCGCTTCCAAAGCCGCGGACTCGAGGCACAGTACCGTGGTCTCGTGAGCCTCGCTGCGCTCTAAACTCGCTGGGCCGTGGCGTCGTGGAACTCGCCGTCAGTAGCACTACCATCGTAAGACTGGGCTCGTGCACTCGTGGCCCTTCAGGTCCTACTAGCGCCTCCTCACCGCTTGCCTTCTCGCCCGGGTTGCCTTGTGTGGAGGCATAGCTGGTACATAAGAATGTGTTAGAAAGAGTCCAATTTATAACACAGCTCTAAGGCACGATCTCAGAGTGAGAAGAATGGAAACCAATCCTAAATATCCTGCAGCCTCCTGATTATTGGTGTGGTGCACAACACGCCGATAATCAAGACTCTACTAGATACGGTCTGTAGACACTTTCCGAGGATTAATCGCTCGATACCACTTTTGTCACGACTCGCCTCGCCCGTGATCGTGTCTTACCCGGGCACCCAAGTAGATATACATCAGAGTAACCAGCGGAATATAAACTTACCAACAGAAAACAGTGTAAAATGAGAAACAGTTTAATCAAGAAAAAGTTGCCTTTCGGCATGTATATATATACCCAAAACTGAACAGTTACATCCCAAATTTACAACAGGACTACAGACCTCTAAGAATGTAAACAACTATGGCGGGACAGGGCCCCGCCATACCCCTGAATGTACATAAACCTATAATGACAGGGAAAATCATACCCAAAAGATAAGCCTCCGGAGAAACGGGGCTTTCCTAAAAGCGAGCGCGATCCTAGGAGCGGATCAACAACCGAGTACCTCTACCGCGCAGTGAACGCAGCCTCAAGGAGGTCGATAACAGTACCAAGTATGTGAAATCAGAAAGTAATCAAATAAAATCATAACATTTTAAAACCAATTCACAAATACGCATTTAACAACCCACTTTAACCGCTCATAGTGCCACAAAGATAAACAAGAGCAAATAGATGTAACGTGAATCGGTCTTTTCTAGGCCGCTAATGATCGAAGCAAGGCCAATCGCCCATAGTATCATTATGCGAGCCTAATCCTGGAACTCCCGCAGTCCGCATAGGCCACCTAGGCCCGCATGAGGTATTCCTCGCATCGGCGTAACACACCCGAAGTGATCATCCTGGAACTCCCGCAGCTCCGCATAGGTCACATGGACCCGCATGAGGTATTCCTCGCATCGGGGGTGGCTATCCCTCGGCTCGTAACAAGTCAGGGGGGTAAGTGATATAATACCAGCACAACTGCTTATCGTTAAACAACATAAGCACAATAAGAAAACCCCCTTACACAAACGTCACAAGACACTAACACACGTAGCATCATAACATGTTTACTTATCAAACCAACTTACCACACCTTTAGAAATCATTGCAAGGCTTTTATAAACAAATAAGTAAACCGTTCATTTTATCTTTCTTAAGTCGTTATATCTAACTTCTCATAAAGCTAATATAACACTTAATCTTTTTAAAACCAAGTATTTCTTTTCTTCCAAAAATGATTCATAACTCTTTTTGAAATATTCAAGATTCTTATTATTTAGAACTCAAGTCCAAAGACATCAAAGTGAAACCAAATTTAGTTTAACACACGTACGTCTACCATACTATATATATTTCACAAATATCATGCTCAAAGGGATAGGAAGAATCACATACCTCCTCGGCTAAATCCACTTGCCAAGTCGGATATGTCGCGCGCAGAGTGTCAACCTATAATAGTCAAAACACGCCTATCAACTTCTAGTTCTACGTAGAATTCTTCTAAGTAAGATCTCTTATTCTACGGAAAATTGGGCAGCATTTCCCCCGTTTCTACTCACTTTTCCATCTTTTTCAAGGCTCGATAACCGTAATTAACATGATATATTTAAGGTGCAATAATTCCGAATTTTAAAGAAGGGGATCACACGCCCAAACGAACGCGATTAACAATCTTCCCCTTAACAACAACAATAATTAAAGAAGGGGATCACACGCCCAAACGGAACGCGATTAACAATCTTCCCCTTAACAACAACAATAATGTAAATACAGTCCAAAGTAAATACAGTCCAAAGTAAATACAGTCCAAAGTAAATACAGTCCTTAAGTTGGGGTCCTTGGCCAACTTTTACAATTTTACTTATCCAATTACTTCATTAGTCTTCCAACTTATATTCCAATCTTAATATAAGTTATAGTTACTTTGTTATTAACTTCTTAGCAAGTAATGGATACATTTTTACCATTTTAATGGCTAACATGCCAATTCTTCTTTTAACAAGTTAACAAGATCCAAATCTTTCCAAACCTTACTCCATATATCTTATACTCCATAATATACTTCCAATATACATAATATTCAACTTCACAAAGAGGACAAGGTTCATTACCTCAAATAGCCCAAAAATATCCAAGACTTAAAGTCGCTCCTAAGCAAGTTTTAGCTCCAAATCTTTATGTTCCAAACCACCACAAGTCACCCTTAGAAGCTCCTAACCAACTTCTATTCAAGAACCAACTCAAAAAAAATGAAGAACACTTAGGTTCCAAACCATACTACTCTCGACCAAGGGGGATTTTTAGAGGCTAGGGTGTGAAATCTTGTCTAACTCTTGGTTACTAATCTTCCTAATACATTAAGGAAGAATACTTAGAAGTTTAAGAATTTTTGGACAACACTAGGTTAAGAAAGTGAGGTTTGGACGGTAATGCTGGTGGAGAGGAAGATATTTTCAAGTCTTGAAATATACTAAGTGTGGAAGATTTCATCAACTAGAGGGGTTTATATAGGACAACCAAGGGCTAGGATAGAAGCATGTGTATGGTGTATATTGGGGACATGTGTTTGTGTGGGTCCCTCTTGCCCACTTGCCCAACAAATATCTTGCAAGACATTGGCCACTTGCATTGGCCACTTGTCCCACTAATTTTCGTCCAACATGTGTCACCTAGGGGTGACACATGTCGCCCTCCTATTGGTCCAAAATATTTCATCTGTCGGAAAAATCCGTAATTGGTTAAAATATTAAAAACGTAAAATTTCCTTCACAAGGTTCGGAATCTTTTCCGTTGGAAAAACAAATCTTTCATCCTTAACCTAATTAGGGCTATACATTTGTACGTATGTCCATACATACATACTCTGGAACTACGGGGTATAACAGGTATGTATTCATCTGTGGGCTGGACTGGCTAGAGTTGTTTTTACATTGTTAAGCAGTGTTGACCCTTTTGGGTAATTTTTATGTTATGGCAGCCTTATCGGCTTGGCCTTAGTTTTGATTAAAAAAAGGAGTGTTATTTATCTTCCGCAGTTTTTTTATGTTGTATGAATAGAAGGGTGCCCAGGTAGGGCACCGCGCCCGGTCGGTCGTGACAAAAGTGGTATCGAGCGCTTAGTCCTCGTAAAGTGTCTACGCACCGCGTGTCTAGTAGAGTCTTGATTATCGGTGTGTTGTGCACCACATCTATAATCGTGAGGTCGCAGGACATTTAGGATTGGTTTCCATTCTTCTCACTCTGAGATCGTGCGATAGAGCTGTGTTGTTAGGGTCGTCTCTCCCTAACGAGTTATGTTGGTTGCAGCTATGAGAAAGACAGCGGTGACCCAGGAAGGACTATGTGGATTGCGTATCCAGGTTGGTAATGATTGTAGTATAGTTGGTATTGTGACATACAGCTATACGAAGTTATGTATGAGGGTCGGACGCGTGTTGCCTAGAATGATTTTAGATTACCAAGAGTTGGTAAAGACTAACTAGATACCGGGAAGGTATGGAACAGTTAATAAATTCTCGCCAAGGTCTTATGTTTTATTTTGAGATAATTGAGAAAGGATGAGCTGTCTGATAGGGCAGTGAACCCTTAAGAAGTCATGTTAAGAAACTTAATGGAATACCATGTTAATAGATTAAGCTACGTGATATGCGTAAGAGGATTGTACGGATGAGATCCGTATAGAGTAAGTAAGGGTTGTTGTGATCAAGACGACACGATTATGGTATTACGAAGTTATTGTACGTTCGCACGGAATGGTAAGGTAGGCTTGGAGCATGGAAATTGCGAGCCTAAGAATATTGATAACCGCCGAGACCTTAGGTATATATAAGGCCTTCTCGGGCAATAAGATTTTATTCAGACTAAGGGTAAGAGTTAAGTGCGACGGTGGGTCGGGGTGAGTACATTGCTACGGTCGCCCATAGCCAAATAGTGGGATCCGTTGGTAGTAGTTCCGCCACGCGTGGTCACGCGTGCAAGGCCCAAATCTAGTTAATTGTTTTACGGGTTCGTGGACGCGTTCCACCGGGACCAGGTCGGGAGAGCCGTAAATGGCCTTATATTGTTCGATTTAGTAAACTCCAAAGATTGGAGGCCAGAATCGGTATGGAAGTTATGTATGTATGCTAGTATGAGTTGGAAGTACGGAAAGAGTACGACCAGTAAGAAAGATAACAACCAAGTGTAAAGGAATAGAGCCTGAATCCATAAGAACCTTTCGGGGTAACTACACCCGCGAGTGTTTGGGGTGGTAGCTGAGCGGATATATGAGATTTGCCCGGTGATGATACAGTCGCCAGACCCTAGTAGACCTAGTAGAGATAATTATGACAGATTTTGAGGTCATTATGAGTATGGACTAGTTGGCTTCGTGAGTGCCAAGGTTGACGTTTTAGTATAAGTATGGTTATGTGGTCATGGGTGACATATGTTGTATGAAGGGTGTAGTAAAAGGATATTATGTCGCTATCTTATTAGATTGAACTCCGAAAGAACATTTGGGGACGAATGTTTCTAAGGGGGGAAGAATGTTACACCCCGAAATTCCAGGATATGAATAAGAGAATGTACGTAAGGAATACAAGACTTGAAATTGGTACGAAAGGAAGAATTGTTTTTCCGACGGAAAATCTTCCGAACGTCGGAAAGGAAAAATGTTTGTTGAGGAGAATTGTATTCTCAAAATGCATTAATTGAGGATTATGGAAGGTATTAACATTATGGAAATTTATTTTTACGGATTTGGTCACGTGGGGGCCACCCGAGGGTTACGGAATTTTATGGACGAATGGGAGGGCGACACGTGGCACGCCCCCCCCCCCCATAATGGTCTTGGACGAAAATTGCAAGGGTGAAATGGTCATTTGACCAATGTATAGATGACCAAGTCTTGCTAATTAAAGAGCTTGATATTGTTGACTAAGTCCAAGGGCCACTTGGCTTGATCTCTTCCCTCCAAACCTAACAAGTGTTATGATCTAGACCCTTCATTGTAGTATATATCCTATACTAGTGCAAGATGACTTTCATACTTAGAAAAAATTTCAAGAACTTCTCTTGTGGAAGATATTGCTCTCGGCTTTGTACTCATTTGAAGGACAAAAAATTTCAATTGTTGTCCATAATTCACAAGACTTTAACCCAAGGTCCCTAAGGGTATTGTAAGGATATCTCAATAGAAAGATTTCGGAAATAACGACGTTTTTACGTTAGTCGCAAGGCGAAAACCTAAGATGTTCTTCAACTTTGAAGATGGAACTTGAAGAGGAGTTCTTCATGGGCTTCTAAGGAGTGCTTGGAGCGGATTGGAACATAAGAAAAGGAGCTAAGAATTGCTAAGGAGCAACTTTGAATCTTGGAAATTTTAAGGGCTTGTAAAGGTATAAATCTTGTCGTTTTAGCAATTAAAGATTACTTATCATTGTAGTTATGGTTATTAGCAAGCATGAGTTATTTAGTATGAAGTTTGATAAGTGTATTGGCTATTGGAACCCTAATCCGAAAACTAGCATGTTTAACCCTTAAGATTAAAATTTAAGTTGATTATTAGTTTAAGTCGTCACATGTTATATAAAGAAGGAATTATAGTTGTTGAAGTTGTTTATGACTATATAACATGTTAGACCTAAGAATTTGGATTAAAAGAATTGGAAAAGGACCTTGTGTTGTTGTATATGTTTAGCCGAGAATGGTTTTAAATATGGAACTAGTTTCGTATCAATTGTGGGGCGGAATTTTACACACCTTGTTAGGCGTGTAATCCCCTATTGTTAACTACATTGTTGAGCCTTAAATGTGGCGTGTTTGGTTATTGAATTTGGCCTTGAAAAGGTGGCAAAGTATGTAGAAACAAAGGAAGTGTTGTCCAATTTTCCGTAGAATTTAGTGACTCTGCACTTAGAATATTCTACGTTCGAAGCTAGAGGTTAATGGACGTATTATGGCCATTATAGGTTGAAGTACTAAGTATAGTGTATTCTACTTGAAGGATGGAATAGCTATCAAGGTTGAAGTACTTTGGAGCATTTTGCTATTTGTCGATAATCGTCGCGAGGTATGTGAACCTCTTCCTTCCTTTGGCATGATTCTATGTATGGAATATACATGTGGTATTATATTATGTTCCCTTCTACTCTTAGAAGTTAAGAGGTATGTATGCGATTTACTCTATGTAAAGGTTATGTCTAAGTTATTCAAAGTTCTTACCAAGTCTTATGGGGGATGTTGGTAAGAGTCGTTAGGAGGTATTTGGGGCCAAGTTGACTTGGCTAATTTACGGCACGAATGAGAATAAGTATCGAACAAGCCATTGCATCGTTAATAAAGGAAAGTGTAATGACAATTGATTAAATTAAAATGAGTAGAATTCTCCATCTGCATAGAAACTAAGATAAGACAAAATTGTATTACATTTTCTAGATCATGACTGCTTTAATAAGATCATTATAAACGAGTATAACCTATTCACGACACGTAAAGTATATGTACTTAATTTAAAGAGTTTACATTATGAAGTTTTAAGATTATGAACCTTAAACTCTTAAAAGGTTGAGAGACTTTATTTTCAAGTAAGAAACTTGATTCTTAAAGGAAGAAATGACATGAGTTAAGGGAAGTAACTTGTTTTTAAAAGGTGTAAGTTACTTGAGTTTTAAAGTTAAGTAACTTGATTTCTAAAGTTAAGAGACTTGAAGTATTTTGAAAGTTAAGAAAATTGATTTGAAAGTATATGATACATGGTTTTAAAAGTATAAGTCTCTTGGTTATAAAAGGAATGAGTTTGTCTAAAACCATAAAGGGTTATAACGGCTTTATGGGAAGTTGGTTATAACGGCTTTATGGAAGGTTAAGAGAATGGTTTTCTCTAATAATGTAAACAAAGAAATAACTTGAAATAAGGAAGGGCAATTTGATTTAAAGGTATCACTTGCTTAAAGTTTTAAAGTAAGAGTCACTTGATTTAGAAGCCGAGAAATGTATTTCTAAAAGTGTAGTGACTTATGTGAAATGTAAACAAGCCTTGATACTACGGGTGTTCGTATCTCGGGGTTGTATATGAAAAGGAATCTTTTGAAAAGAATGGAAGTACGTAGTACTTAGGGTTAAATTCCCGGATTTGTTTTATGTGAAACGAAAAGTGCCTTGAGTATATAAAATGAAAGTCTAACGATTTTATGAACTTGCCTATGCTTGCTTGTGATAGCCTTGAGTGCAAGTATTATATGGTTACGCTGTCGTGACTCTCACCGAGTGGTCACCGTCTTGTTGTGAAGTTACTTGGACGTACCGACAGTGACGGAGGCTTCCACGGGTATGCTTCCATTGTGATTGATCCTTGGACATGCTTATACATGCTTATACGATGTGGGATTCCGGGGCATGCGACCAGGATGCGGGTTAGATTCCCGAATTGTTCTTATTACTCCTTGGACATGCTTATACGATGAGGGATTTCGGGGCATGCGACCAGGAGGCGGGTTAGATTCCCGGATTTGTTTTATTACCCATGGTCATGCTTATACGATGAGGGATTCCAGGGCATGCGACCATGTTATGTACGACTATTACTCCATGGACTAGCTCCCCATGAAAACATGTACCCGAGATGAGGGATTTCACGGACATGTTATATACGATTATTACCCTATGGCCATGCTTATACGATGAGGGATTCCGGGGCATGCGACCATGTTATGTATTATTACCCCATGGATTAGCCTTCCATGAAGTCATGTACCCGAGATGAGGGATTCCACGGTCCTGAGATATATATATATATATATATATATATATATATATATATATATATATATGTATTGTATATGTACGCTGACAAATGAGGTAGGATGCCACGGGCGCGTCACATGGTTATATATTACACTTACGGTTGTCGACAGTGATGGGAGATTCCACGGGCAGGAGATATATATATTTATTGTATATGTATGCGCCGGTTGAGCGGATGCCACAGCGCGTCACATGGTTATATTTTACACTTATGGTCATTTACGGTGATGGGGATTCTACGGGCACGCTTTGATATTTGTGGGCTTGAGACCCTTACTGGACTATGTGATGATATTTGAGGGCTTGTGTCTGTATCCCTGTGTGACTATTGTTCATGTGTTGACATAGTATGTACAAGGTAAAACTGACTTTCATTACTTTCACTTCGGTAAGGCACAATGTACTATTATTTTAGTTATCATACATGTCTCCAGCTTTATTATAGACTGTTATGATTTCAGTACAGTATTTTCAGTTTCACATACTTGGTACATATTTCGTACTGACCTCCTTCGGGGGGTTGCGTTCATGTCCGCAGGTTTAGGTACACAGTTGTGGATCCGCGAGCTTAGGATCCTGGTTCAGCATTTTGAGATGGCTCCAATGTTAGGAGCTTGCCATGGTTATGTATAGTCGAGTGCGTACGGGCCTTGTCCCGTCATAGTATTTGTCCAAATCTTAGAGGTCTGTATTCATCTGTGGGCTGGACTGGCTAGAGTTGTTTTTACATTGTTAAACAGTGTAGACCCTTTCGGGTAATTTTTATGTTATGGCAGCCTTATCGGCTTGGCCTTAGTTTTGATTTTAAAAAAAGAGTGTTATTTATCTTCCGCAGTTTTTTTATGTTGTATGAATAGAAGGGTGCCCAGGTAGGGCACCAGTCGCGGCCCGGGGTCGGGTCGTGACAACCAGTCGTGGGCCCGGGGTCGGATCGTGACATAATATCCAATTACTTCAAGAGGAAGAATAATCTTTACCTTAAATATTTCCCAAAACAATCCACTTAAAGTCGGCCCATAGTTTTGTCTTAGCTCCACTTCTTAAAGTTCCAATCACATCCATGTATCCACTACAAGCTTGTAACCATCTTTCCTTCTTGTTTTACTTCCAAAAAGTTCATAAACAAGCTTAGGATTCAACCCAACTTTCGGACAAGAACTAATTTGGAGGATCTTGGAGAGTTAACTTGGCTTAGGACTTGATTAGGGTGTTTAATCTAGGATAATAACTTAGTCTTGTTCTTGCACTTTGCTAGGGATTTTCGAGACTCCAAGGTTAAGGAAGAGAGAAGAGAAAGCTTTGGAAGATAATTGTGAAATGTTCTAAGTCTTGCTATCCACCTTTCTATATAGAAAATATCTTGCAAGACAAGTGGATGAGGGACACATGTCACCCTCCTATTGGTCACATTTTCCTTCTTCACAAAATATCTTGACACTTGGCCAAAATATCTAATTTTTCGAAGGGCCCCACAAAATTGTGAAATTTTCGGTGGGCCCCATATTATCAATTCCAAGACTTCTTAATCAAATACTAAGTCCATAAATCCATATTAGGGAATCTAACTCCGAGTTAACAAATATTCGTCTTCACATTTTTTCGAATTTTTTCCTTAAGAAAATGTAATTAAACTTTCCTTCCAATATTCGAATCTTATATCCTTAAGTACGTTCTCACATTATTGCATTGGGATTACGGGGTGTAACACCCTTAGAGGCACATCAGGGAACAAACACCCTTAGAGGTATTTCAGGGAACAAACACCCTGTCTTATTTTAGCACGAGGAACAAACATCTTTTGCATTTTTGACCTCAGGGAACAAACACCCTTAGAGACATTTCAGGGAACAAACACCCTGTCTTATTTTAGCACGAGGAACAAACACCTTTTGCATTCCCGACCTCAGGAAACAAACACCCTTAGAGGCATTTCAGGGAACAAACATCCTGTCTTATTTTAGCACTAGGAACAACCACCTTTTGCATTTTTTACCTCAGGGAACAAACACCCTTAGAGGCACCTCAGGGAACAAACACCCTTAGAGGCATTTGAGAGAACAAACACCTTGTCTTCTCTTAGCACGAGGAACAAACACCTTTTGCATTTTTGACCTCAAGGAACAAACACCTTTGAAGGCACCTCAGGGAACAAACATCTTTGGAGGCACCTCAGGGAACAAACACCCTTAGAGGCATTTAAACATATTTGTCACCAAAGACCATTGGGAAACTTTCTCCTTATTTTTGCATGCATTGAAATTCACTCGTCTGGTCGCCTTGATAAGATAGGTTTTTCATATTAGCAAAGAACCTAAGGACATTGCCATCAAAGTTCTAATCAGCAAGAAAGCTCGATTCTTTTAACCTGCACATGTCACAAATGCACAACGCCCAGACAACGATATTATTTCAACCCACGCGGTTCACAAACACAACATGTCGATACAACGACGTCATCAACAACACGACCATACAACGACGTCATCCACAGCACGTCCGAAAATGAAGCTATCATCACATCAACACAATAACGTCATCATCATCGCGTCAACACAATGACGCCAGTATCACGTCAACATAATAATGTCACTAATATCTTGATCATGCACCTGCAACTACGACACCTTCAACACTTTACGTCTACACATGACGACATTGCTACTCACATAATTGCATTTCTCATATATTCATGTTTTATCATTTTTGTCTTAACAATTATGCACTAATGTTTCTTAAGCTTTAGCCTGCAGGAGCCTTAATTTACAAGAGCAGGAGCACAACGTGGACTATCTCTTACGGCGAACCGAGACAATTTGTACCTCAAATGTCAATCCGCTCTCCTCCAGTATCACGCAATACCAATGGCCCATTGTCATCATAATTCGACACTGAGACAAAATTTTGAATTGGCGTCATCCCGTCTTTAATTTTGGCATCACAGCAACCCAGTGTCATCATAATTCGACACTGGGACACATTTTGAATCGGCGTCCGCACCATCTTTGGTTTTCTAGCATCACAGCAACCCAGTGTCATCATAATTCGACACTGGGAAAAAATTTGAATCCGCATTAGCCTTTCCTTTAATGTTCTAACGTTACAATAACCTAGTGTCATCATAATCCGACACTGAGATAAAATTATGAATCTGCATCAGCTTTGCGCTTAAATTCCTAGCATCAAAAATTTTCTTTTCTTCTTAAAAACTCCGTTTACCCATGCATTTCCTAATCTTTGACAATCAAGACAAAATTAGCTATAGTCAACGTCTTTGTCCGAAAACTCTTTCATCGTCTTCAGTCAAAGAGGGAAAAGTTGTTGACACACAATTCTGTCCCTCATCTCCGATTATTATCGACAAAATTAAACTTTTTTTTAAACACCTCAAAAAACAATTTTCCTTTTACTAACCTAAAACACTTAAACTCTACCCAAAAACCGCAGCCCATATCCCCACCTTTAATTCCCACCAGCTCAAAACGATTCCCATTTCTTCCCCTCTCTGATCAAAAGCCCAAACTAATATTCCCATTCTCCCAACCCTAACATTTTCGTCCATCTCCCAGCCTAAAACTGACTCGACCCGAGCCCAATCCCACAACCCCAACTAAATATCCATTTCTAACCAAAAGACACCCCATCGTCCAAATTGAACATCACCCGTAAAAATCGATGAACACACCTAAAACCTCATAGTCGCCGCATCATTTACCCTTCGTACTGCCGGATAATCTCTGGTACACCCTACAGACCACCGGATAAACGACCTTACCAACATCATATCACCCTGACACCACCCATACCTATATACCCATCACTTCGCCCCTGCAAAACCCCGAAAACCCGCTTCTTCACCCCAAAAATCCTCACATCGCACCCATTTACCCCATAAAAGTTACCCAGGCTCCTCGAGCCATGCGCCTGTTCATCTTCAACAGTAACACACTTGTCTCCCATCAACCTTTTAATCCAAAATTCAAATTCATGAAGAAGGGTTGGGGTTCAAAAGTTTAGTATAAATACAACACAAAGGGGTTGTATTTAAGAATCGAATTTTGAGCTTCAAAAAAGCCAAGAACAAAACTCACATTTTTACTTTCAAGGGATTTTTCTACTCTTTATTTCCAGATACTATCTTTTATTGGGAGGTCCGAATTTTGGAAGTGTTTGAAATATCTTTCCTTTATTCTTCACCAAAAAGTTTCTTGTGTTGAAGCATCGAAAATCTCTCTTTACGCTTAGAACAAAACTCAGTTTTCTTTCTACCTTGAAAGATTTGGAAAGTCAAGAAAATCCTTAAATCTTCACATCTCTTAATCGTATAAACAACAACACTCTCCGAGCGGAATCGACGAGTCGAAACACGCCTCGATTCGCCGCCCGGAGAAGGTAAACTCAATTTTCTCTCATATTTCATCTTTGTTTATGTGCTAGATGTATTTACTGGTAATTTATTTGTCGTTCATTATCTTGGCCTGTTTAAATTATGTTAGGTTAATTAGATTCTGGATTGAAGCATATTAGTGGACCTCATATATGTATTCTGCATATGGTCAATATCTCCTATCTTATGTATGTTCAGTCATCCATAACATGTATTTGCTCACAACTTGAAGCTATCCTCCTATGAAAATCTGGGTGAGTTTGTTGTATATTTTGATATGTTTCAAGGTATATCAAATACAGAAGCTCGGTACTTGGTTATATAAAATGTATATCATGTATACCTCGGACTGTTTTGGCTATCTTGTTACTGGTTTTGGCTATCTCTCGGGCTGTTTTGGACTGATTTTGGCCCTCTTTTGGCTACTGATTTTGACCATTTTTCGGACTGATTTTGGTCATTTTTTGCTACTGGTTTTGACCATTTTTGGACTGATTTTAGGCCACTGTAGCTGCTGGTTTTGGATCTGTGTCGGATTGATTTCGACCATTTTTTGGACTGATTTTGGCCCTTTTTTGCTACTGGTTTTGAACATTTTTGGACTGATTTTAGGCAACTGTAGCTTCTGGTTTTGGCTATGTGTCGGACTGATTTCGACCATTTTTCGGACTAATTTTGGCCCCGTTTTGGCTACTGGTTATGGGCCCTTTTGTTACTGATTTTTTGGGCCCTTTACTTAGATTTGTGAGTAATAAGACGCATATGCGTTTAGTTTACATGCATATTTTATTTGCATATTGTATATGGTTTGCGCCTATACTAATCCTTTTCTTTTCTTTTATTTACATGAAACACATTTGGGAGAAATCAAGAGTCTCGCTACGAGACTTACCATATCCATATTCACGTTCTTCGCATTTCCTAGCTCCAGAACTCCTAAACAGACGGGCCACGTAGGACCATTCACATTGGACAAATCTCTTTTAGGACCTTTCGTCACTAATAACTCAATCCTCTTAGAAACAAGAGCATCCCACGTTATTGGATCAAATTATCAAATGAGTTTTCTTGCTCTTGCTCTACATTATCAATACCATTATCCTCTAAATCATCACTTTTGTTACAACCCATAATTTCAGGACATTTAATTGAGAACATGATTATGGAAATAAGATTTGAATGTTAGAAGGGAAGTATAATTACATTTTCTAGTATGGAAATTTTTGGATACAAATGTGACGACGAAAATTTATTTACTTGTAGTTGAATTTTTTTCAATGAATTTATGGACTTAGTATTGTATTATGAAGTCTTGGCATTGATAATATGAGGCCCATCGAAAATTTCACAATTTTGGGGAAGGTCCATCGAAAATTTACTCAATTTTGGCTAAGTGTGAAGATATTTTCTTCAAGGGAAAGACAAGTGGACAAGTGGGTCACATGGGTCCCCCATCCACTTGTGCTTGTGCACCACCTTTACATACAAGTCTTGCAAGACTATTCTTTCCTTAGCTCACATAATATCTTTCTCCTTAACCTCTCTATTCCCTTTACTTAGGCTTCAAGGCACGAAATTCTTGAGAAAATGTGAAGAACAAGTGTAAGTTATTTTTCAAGATTAAGCACCTTAACCAAGTTCTAAGCCAAGTTAACACACAAAACAGTGGGTCACGGGTTCTTGGCCGAAATATGTGTGGAAACCCTAAGCTTGAAGATGAACTTTATGAAAGGAAAACATGAAAGCAAGATGGTTACAAGCTTGTAGGGGATACATGAGTGTTATTGTAACGTGTAGAAGTAGTGCACAAGTGAAGTGGTTTGGCCGAGACTAGTGGACTGTTTTGGGCGAGAAATAAGGTAAGATTCCTTCTTCCTCTTGAAGTATTGGAAGTTACATGATGTTATAGTTAATAGATGAACTTGTGTTAAAAAGAATAGAGAATAAGGAGTGCTTGTGACCGTTTTGGTGATTGAGCCGAATTGGGGCAGTTTTTGGTGATGTTGGACTCGTTGGTTATTGTTGTTATTAACGTCACTACTTGCATGTTAAAATGAAGGAAATATTGTTATTACAAGTTGATATGGTTTATATGAAGTGTTGAAATATGAATTGAATTATAAGGAGTTATGAAAAGGGTTATAGAATTGTGGATGTTGGCCGAGACATGTATAAAACTGTTGGATATTGTTGTGCAGTTTTAGGGACTGTTTTGTGACGTTATAATGCTGGAAATTCAGTTATCATTATGCATGTTTAAATGTGGTAATGACTAACGTATGTCCTAAAATAATAAGGGTATAGAAAGGTGTAGAAAGCTTCACATTTTACCCTTGTTGTTGTTGGAATATGGACTGTTTTTATGGACTGTTTTTATATGGATTAAGAGGCCGGATTAACATGAGAAGTAGGTGTGTAAATCACCTTGGTTAACTGTTTAGTTGTGCCCTTAATTGGTGTTCGGTTATTGGTGTATTTGGCCTTGTTTGTAAGTTATGGATGAGAGCATTTATAGGAGAAGTGCTGCCCAAATTTTTATATGAAAAGAGAACCCTTACTTGGTATATGTCTTATACTAGTAAGCATGAAGTTGATAGACGTATTATTGTTGTTATAGGTTGAAGTACATTGAGACGTATTCTACTTATCGTGTGGGTATAACCGATAAGGTATGTGAACTATCCCCTCTTCTTTTGGTATGTTCTACGTACGAAATATACATGTGGTATTGTTTCATGATTCATTCTACTCTTAGAAGTTAAGGGGTATTCATGTTATTGATTTATGCTAAAAACATGTCTAAATTGTTCCTAAGTTCTTATTAAGGCATATGAGGAGAGATGTTAATATTCATAAGAGTTCTTAGTAAGCGTTGGAGTCGGTGCGACTTTGCTAATTTAAAGTAACTGATAAGTATTAAGCACTGAGACTGTTTTAATAATTGGGTATGTTCTAATAGACGTGTTGAAATAAACCATTGCAGCGTTAAGTGAAAAAGGTATCCGACAAACGATTATATTAAAATGATTAGCACGTCATCTGCATAGAAACTAAGATATAACCAATTTGTTTTACATTTTATAGTTCACAGCTGATTAGATAAGGTTTCATAATATGAATTACTAACGGCTCATATAAGAATTAATTAGGCAAATTCGGATCCATTATCACCAATCAAGTACAGGATTATTGGAAATATTCGAGGTATGTGAAACTTTTCCTTCTTTCTTTGGTCATGATTTTTGTATGAAGTAAGTGTACGGCGGACGTACATAGTTTTATGGAATCTTAATCCAAGATGATACATGATGTATAGTGCCTTGGTTTTCCAATGATGATTTAAAATGATACATGATACATAGTGTCTTGATTTTCTAAATGATGGTTTCGAAAGGATACATGATATGATAGTGCCTTTGACTTTTCAAATGGTGGTTTCAAAATGGTACATGATATGATAAGTGCCTTGATTTTCCAAATGAGGATTCAAAAGGGATACATGACATGATAGTGCCTTGGTTTTTTTTAAAATGAAAGTTCATTTTAAAGATGATTTTATTGAGAGTCAAAAGATGATTTAAATTGCACATGGTTGCTCATGATAGCTATTCGTGCAAAGTACATTATTCCGTGGACTTGTATCCAAGATGCGGGTATAGATTACCATGAGAGTATATTGTTCCGTGGACTTACATCCATGATGCATATATAGATTTCCATGAGAGTATATTATTATGTGGACTTGTATCCATGATGCGGGTATAGATTCCCATGAGAGTGTATGATTCCATGGACATGTATCCATGATGCGGGTACCGGTGATATATGATTCCATGGACATGTATCCATGAGGCGAGTACATGTACTTACGACAGTATATGATTCCATGGACATGTATCCATGATGTGGGTATAGATACCTATTGATAGTATAGGATTATATGGACATGCATCTATGATTTTGATATGACTCTCTCACTTTTAAAAGGTACAATTGGCTCTAGTTTTATGACACGGTTGGATCTGATATTTGATTTTCATACTTGTCTCTGTCATCTTTTGGCCAGTTATGATCTTATGTATTGTACCTTATGTTTACATACTTAGTACTTTGTTGTACTGACCCTCTTCGGGCTGCGTTCATGCCCGCAAGTATAGGTACTCAGTTTGGTGATCCGCGAGCTTAGGATCTTTGTTCAGCTTGTGGGATATCTCCATTGTTCCGGAGCTTGTCATTTTGGTACAGACTTATGTATATTCAGGGGTACGGTGAAGCCTTGTCCCGTCAATAGTTCATTGTCTTACTCTTAGAAGTTTGTAGTCATGTGTGGGTTGGACATGTACAGTTGTAATTCATTTAAATATTTCTATATGTAGTGGCGCTATTTACGGCTTGCATTTTATAATACCGATTTATTACGCTCAGTGACACGATCCCTTTGTTATGTGATTAGAATTTTACTTAAGCTTCCACGTATATGTGATGCTGGGTAGGGTGCCTGGTAGGGCACCGCGACTCCGTCGATTCGTCGTGACAACTTTCATTATAAAATGAATTATTCAAATTATCATCACCATTTTCAGCATCGATTTGATTATCAACATTATCATTTTCAATGGGGACATTATCTCTATTCTCCGGAATTACTTGATTCTCTATATTAATATTCTCATTAACATAATTAACATTTTGATCTTCAACCTGAACTTGTGTCTCTTTTATAACAAACTTATCAAGAGCTCCTTTTTGAGCTTCTCATATTCAGATTCATATTTTTTAGGAGGCATAATATGTAATTGAAATGCAAAAAGGATCGAAAAAACCTGTTAATTTTATGTAATGCTCCAATTTGTTAGAACACTCACTCTCACAATTTGCCAAACATGAATTGAAGCTTTCAAGTTGAATATCGGACGGAACACCTACTATTTTTGTTCAATAAAAAATTAGTAAACAATTAAAATATGATAAACAATAATATTTAATGATTAAAATTAAAACAACAAACAAAGCTTCCTTCTTACATGTTTGGCTAGTACTGTGAGCACGTGATTACGGGAAAAGACAGAGAGCAGTACTTTCACAAAGACACAAACCATTGAGGAAACTATATCAGAATTAAACTATACTCTTGACTCAACTGATGTATTGGTGCATATTTTACAGTACAGAATTTCTGCCCCTTGTTTTCTATATTGTTGCGTTGTCAACTTGTCATACATATGATTGCTGCACAGCACCTACCCCTAAAAAAGTCAACATTCGTGAGGCTGCATTAGTTGAAGAAGTCAAAATGGGGGGGGGGGGGGGTTTCAATATTTTAAAATCAGCAGAAGTGAAAAGAAATTTATTTGATTGGTGTTGGGGTGGCTGCTGTCATCAGCCATTCCATCATGCTTCTTTATCTACCAGCTACAGCACCTCCAATGGCGACCAAGTCAGCCATTCAATGTCTTACTTTTTGGTTCCCGTCTTTACCAAACTCAATTTCCTCGTCATTTCTCTACTTATAGCTACTCTAGTAAGTTAATAAGTACAAATCAAACTTGTCTTATTTTGGTGATTGCTCAATAGTCAATACCCAAGTAATTGAAAAATAATTTTTCTAAATGGGGTTTTATTTTTTTTAGTCTAAGCGGCTGAAATTGTAGTGTTTTAGTTTCTGTTTCTGCAAAATCTTGTGAAATTAGTTATTTCTGTGATGTCTGGTTCCAAACTTTCGCTTATTGGGATCAGCTTGGTTCTATGGGTTTGCTGGTCTTTGCTATTTACACGCGCAGATAGCCAAGTTACTCATCCAGATGAAGGTAACCTTTGTATCTTTTCCTTGTTACCACGCTGATTATCTTTACTCTTTACTTCACAGCCTTAGCTGAGAGATAACATTATTTAATGATGTAAGAGGCTAATTGACATCTCTGAATGTTGTCAAACTTACTTCACTAGCCTTAAGAATGCATGCTCAAACTTTTTCCAAGGTCTACTAAATTTTGTTAAAAGTAGCCGTAAGGAAGAAACTGTTGATGTACGGAATTTATTTGTTTTTGGATATTTTCTTGGGGTGGAACCTTTCTTTTTTCTTTCTGTTAGATATATGATGGTGGTGAGGGTACGGGGTTTCGGAACAGCTTCAATGGTGTAAAGAGGAATATAATTGAACTACAAAATGGCTATCAGAATTTTCACTCTGCGTGCCTGTTATCCAAAGCAAGTGCCCTTATGTAGCTTGGAAGTGCTATAGATATCCAAGTGCAGAAGTTTATATAATGCTGCAGTTCTTACTTTGACATGAGAAGCATGGTAACTTTTGAATTTATGTGCAGTAAAAGCATTGCGTGCCATCAAGAAAAGTTTGGTTGATACAAATGGGAATCTCAGTAACTGGAGGAGAGGAGATCCATGTATGTCAAATTGGACTGGGGTTTTGTGCTACAATGAAACAAACACTGATGGTTATCTTCATGTTCGAGAACTGTAAGTCTTTTATCATACTTTAGACTACCTCTTGCTACTGCATCATGAACATGTATGTTCTCAACATGCTTAGCTTTTCCAATACAGTTCTAAATCTATGGATTTACTGCAGAATAAATGTGGTCCCTGATTTGGTTCTCAATAATGCATATTACATTGTTTATTCTTCTGAATTTTTACCGTTTTGCCTTCATTACTGGTTTCCAAATCTGTTACTGAATTGGGGCATGGTAGTTGAATCTCTCTGTTCCTCTGGTAGTTAGTTGCTGGCTCACACTGAAAGAAGTTCACTCCCTTTGGTCAAGTAGGTAAAGGAAGCATATAAATTACTTTGCCATAGACTCAATTTGAACAAAGCAAAGAAGGCGGATGATTAGAGAAAGGGGGCAAGCTTTAATTGATGTTGGGGCAGACCTCCTCAAAGAGACTTAGAAAGCGCCACATAGTTCTGGAGGATATTAGTGGAGAATTGTCAACGGATTTAATCCAAAATTTCATGACCTATTGGATCCTGACATAGCTGTAAGTACCAGATGTGATCGATATCGTCACTGTAAACCATGCTAAATAAGTATAAACCAATTTGCCGCATATAATAGGTGGAATATTTTCTTAGTTCTATTTTGGATTCTACAGATATAAGTAAAGACAAGGAATTGGAACTGATCTTGGAGGATTGAAATTGATTTAGTAACACAAAAGTAATGATTGAGAGAAAGCGAAGCCATCATGTCATGTCTCAGTCCTCCAAGTTCAGTTCCGATGCCTTGTCTTTACTTATATCTGTAGAATTCAAAAGAAGTTGCTTCAGACGCGCATAGCTGAAAGTAGAAATTATGGCTAGTGAAAATCTATTGACCATCCCACTATCTCCTATCACACATTGTCAAAGATCTAAACAGGGGATCCTGCACATCATCATGCTCTAGTCATATTTACTAGGTAAATTCATGTCATGCTGATCTACACATGAGCTTGGTGCTATCTGGTACAACTCTCATCATATCACATGCTTGAATTTGAGAATAGGAGATTTCCTGTAGAATTGGGACAAATCTCCCAATTGGCCTTGTTATCTACTTGGTGCACCATGTACATCCAAAGTCATCAAGCACCTATGTCTAGGATGCATATTTTGGCATAATGTTGAATTGGCATCAACAAGGTCACTGGGGCTGCATTAATAGATCATTACATCAATGTTTTTTTAGGGGTATAAAACAAATAGATTATTGTCAACAGAGAGACTATCTATTTGACAATTAGTTGGTTTCACTCTCTCACAAATTTGCACCTTCTAGTTCTGTTGAAACAATAAACTAACGTGTCTCAAGTACATGAGTTTAGCTAGTTCTTGTATTAAGAAATTAGCGCTAAGATACATGTATAGTTTAATTCATGATTTAGGAAAACCGAAGAGTCTAGAATTAAATTATGATACATGTGCTAGACTAGATGTGCTATACTAAGTACATGTTAGAAGAATACCTATAAATTCCTAGGTATTATAGCCATTTTATGAAAGCAAGTTGAGTGAAGTAAAGAAGAATCATTTCCTCCAAATATTTTTGGATTGATGAATCTATTTTAAAAGGGGGTGTTGCAAAAATAAACTAGATTCACCTCCAGTACATAAATTTACCTAGTTCATGTATTAAGAAATTAATGCTAAGATATATGTATAGTTTTATTCATGAAGTAGGAAAAAAAGAAAAGTCTCAAATTTAATTATGATAATACTAGACTAAGTACATGTTAGAAGAATACCTATTAAATTCTAGGCACTATAGCCTTTTTAAGGAAGCAAGTTTAGTGAAGGAAAAAAGAATCATTTCCTACACTTGTCTTCAACAGAATTTGAGAGATTG
Organism: Przewalskia tangutica; assembly: GCA_029844215.1. Taxonomy (NCBI): domain Eukaryota; kingdom Viridiplantae; phylum Streptophyta; class Magnoliopsida; order Solanales; family Solanaceae; genus Przewalskia; species Przewalskia tangutica. Next base: position 118,143,531 of record CM056722.1, read on the forward strand.
AGAGTTCTCCTCTCTAAAATTTCCAACAAGTTCTACATTCGTAAATGAATTAATAAAAACTGATAAATGGGATGCGTGTACTAGCTAATTTTCAATAGTTGGACAAGGAAGCTTTGTAGTGTAGAGATTATAATTGAGGCGCCCTCTTACCTTGCTGGATCCTAGTTGTCTAGATGGAGCACAGACTTTGGATACTTTGTGATTTTACCAACTTATTCTGCGTAGAAAGATGATAGTCTCACATAAATTTTATTTTCTGAAGTTTTAATTATTGCCTGAGATGCTTTGGTTGTTATGATGTTTGTATACATTTTAATGTTGCTTGAAACAAGTGATGGACGATCATTCTTGAGATTGATGACATTTTGGTAGACTATGTTTCAATAATCTGTACTGTGATAAGTCCTTGAGTTTCTCCTCTTAACAGGCAATTACTGGATATGAATCTGTCAGGAAATTTATCACCGGAGCTTGGTCGCTTACATTACATGAAAATTTTGTACGTTTGGATATTTAACAAATGCTATTCTCTCCTGAAAGATTTCTGCTTTGCAATTTCTTCTGTAATAGCTTCTTTATATTGTAGTTTTTCTCTCTGTCCTTAACTTTTTTGCTAACTTTTTGTTTGCATTTCTCCTAAAAGGGACGTAATGTGGAATGCAATTAGCGGGACAATCCCAAAGGAGATAGGAAATGTCAAAACACTTGAATTATTGTAAGTTAAACATGTTTTTTACTATTCCCTTCTTTTTACTGAAATTATGACTTCCTTTAGATTGTTCACGCTTTCTTAATGTTTTCCTCATGGGGGAATGAGTGAATATCTGTGGATATTGGGACAATTCCCGCGTATATTTATTCAGGAATAATTACATCTTGCTACCTTATTTTTTCTGGTTGTTACTTATATATTTTTTCAAATTTTTAATGGTTTCAGGCTTCTGAATGGAAATAAATTGACGGGTTCTTTGCCTGAAGAGCTTGGTTATCTTCCCAACTTGAACAGGATACAAATTGATCAAAATTACATATCAGGGCCCTTACCTGTATCATTTGCAAATTTGGACAAAACAGAACATTTGTAAGAATTTCTTGAGATTGATGATTACTAGCTTCCTTACAGCCCCACACCAACTCTTTTAGCTGTTTGTGCCACATGCATCACTGTCATCAGATTTGTTATTTCTTATTTACCGATATATGTTTTCTATAACGAGATTTTGTTTTTCTGTCAGCCACATGAATAACAATTCGATAAGTGGACAAATTCCACCGGAGCTATCTAAACTTCCAAAGCTACTTCACTTGTAAGTGATAATATGATCCTTTAAAGTTTTTAATGCCTGCACAATCCTTCAGGTGGTTTGAATTAAGATGTCTCTCAGGGCTTAATTATAAATGTTGCTTTTACAAATGATACGTACAGAGTTCTTTCCTATCAGTAGATAAAAGGATTCCTTTGTCTCTCATCAGTGGCTGATGGAGAGTATTACTACCGGGTTCAACTGAAACACAGCCTTTTCGACATGGAATATGGATATATATATGTAAAGCATCATTAAAATTTCAATAAATATTAATTCTGAACCCATAATTTTAGAAGTGTAAGGGGTTCACTGCTAAGAACATAAAGGTTGAACCCATAAAATTAAAATCCGGGATCCGCAAACACCCGTACACTTTTACTGAATGACTTCTTTGTTATCACCAAAGAATTATGTCATTGTATCAAAATTCATTTGATAATACAGCATGAGATGGAGACAAAAAAGATTAGCCAGAAAATGCTCAGCTGAAATGAAACCTTGATTATCATGATACAAAGGCCTCATTAATATCAATTATTGCACACTAAATTTGTATATAGAAATGATTTTTTCTGGATAGATTAGACAAAGATGACTTGTTAACCTTAGAATGTAGTGTGGTTATGATTTATTTAATAAAAGGTTAGCCCAGTGCACAGTTCCTGCTATGCGTGAGGTCCCCGAAGGGCCTCACCACATTGGCTCTATTCTTCGCAACCTTTGCAATTCTCGTGTGTTTTTGATCTATTTGATTTGATGAATATTATTTAGAGGTGTGTTTTGCATTATAAAGGACTTATTACCCTTTCCTTCATTTTCCAGGCTGCTGGATAATAACAACTTATCGGGTTACCTTCCACCAGAGTTTGCTCAAATTCCAAATTTGCGCATACTGTATGCTATCTTTCTTTGCTTTGTATATAATACTATTTGGATTACTGATATTAGTATACCTTTTCATTGGTGATAACTTTCGTGTCGAGGTTCTTTTCTCTTGATTGTGGAAGAGGTTCCCTCATGATGAGTTTGGGGAAAGGGGAGAAGGCACTTGCAACAAGTTATAAAACTGTCAAATACCTAGAGATCCTTAATTCAAGTTCTGTTTGTTGAAGTAGCTATTGATTAAGAAGTGTAACACTCATCACATAAGACTATTCTTTATGTACACAGATGGAAATACTAAATTGCTAAAGTATGTTCGAAGTATAAATACAGGATCTCTTAGATGTTGCTTTTCGATCTTTGGTAAAGCAAAACTTGGTAAAGTCAACAAAGAAATAATAATCATGAGAGTTTCCACTGGAATTGTATGCTGACTGCAATAGAAAACCTTCATGACCTATCATTGTTGTGAAGACCACTAATATCCCTTCAGCCAATCAAAAGATTTTATGGTATGAAAAAGTTCTTGTTATTATTAATGAAGGCTTTATTTATGAAAGAAACAGTTGAGTACTGTTCCTTTCTGGTATAAAAGATTAGAGCTCATAATGAATAGAAGATTAGCAATAGTATGAAATTGAATCAATTTTCTGGACATAGTTATCACCTATAAGATTTTTCTATAGATGAGAAACAGTTATGTTGTGTATACATGTTAGTGATGATATGGATATCATTCTCAAAAATTATGATATGGATATCAACAGGGATCATATTTCTAATGGAGATTTGACAGAAAGGGATTCAGCTCATATTATGGACTATTTCTTTGTAGGAGATGTCTATGTACATATCTGTTTTACGTTTATTCTTTCTGACAAGTTCTTTTACTGCCTCAATTTTTGTTCTTTCTGCAATAACTTTCTTTTATTCATTAAACATAAACGTCTCATATTTGATTTTACTCTTATTTTGTAGTCAGCTTGATAATAACAACTTTGAAGGAAGTCAGATCCCTGATTCATATGGGAATATGTCACGTTTGTTGAAACTGTAAGTCCATTAAAAGCTCTTGTTTGTGCTGAATTAGAATTTATGGCATGATGATAGCACTTGTTATTTACGTCCAGGGGGTGCATGAACCATAACTTCAAAAGATTTGGTGTCACAGCTCTTATATAATCTTCCTGCGAATAGGCCTAATAACTGTTTAAACACTTTTCAATCTACATTAGTTTCATGGATTTTATATCTACTATGCGTCCTGAGACTGCATTGGGTGCATACGCATATACATGTAGAATATTTGATGGTTAGAACTCTTATTTAATTTGTGAGATATTATGGGAGAAAAATATATTATTGAATTGTGTATCTACATTATTACATTGAGCCCTATTTATAGACACTACATTCCAATCCTTTCCCATGTAGGATACTATATACAAATCCTATTCCTATTCTAACACTCCCCTCAAGTTGGTGCATACAAGTTATATGTATAGAGCTTGTTACTGATGTATCTAATACGAGGACCACTAAATGACTTGGTGAAAATATCCGCAAGCTGATCACTTGACTTCACAAATTTAGTAACAAATATCTCCGGAGAGTATCTTTTTTCCGACAAAGTGAGTCAAAATCTCAATGTGCTTAGTCCTCTCATGAAATACTGAATTTGATGCAATATGAAGGGCCGTTTTGTTATCACACACAAGTTCCATTTGACTGATTTCTCAAAATTTTAGTTCTCTGAGCAACTGCTTAACCCAAACTAGCTCACAAGTTGCTACAACCATTGCTCGATAATCTGATTCAACACTAGATCGAGCAACTATACTCTATTTCTTACTCTTTCAAGACACCAAATTACCTTATATTAACACACAATATTCGGATGTAGAATGTCTATCAAAGGGTGATCCTGATAATCAGCGTCTGTATATCCAACGATCTGCTCATGGCCTCGATCTATAAAAAAGCAGGCCTTTACCCGGAGCTGACTTAATATATTGCAGAATGCAGACAACTGCATCTCGATGGAGAATCCATAAACCAACTTACAACACTCAGAGGAAACAAAATGTCAGGTCTAGTCACTGTGAGATAATTCAACTTATCAACCATCCGCATATATCTTTCAAGATCACTGAATGGCTCCCCCTGTCCTGACAGGAGTTATCAATAGGAGTGTCAATGGTTCTACATCCTATCATTCCTGTCTCCTCAAGAACGTCTAAGGCATACTTGCGTTGCGAAATAACAATACCTGATGTGGATTGGGCAACCTCAATACCTAAAAAATACTTCAGTCTGCCAAAATCCTTGGTTTGGAAATGCTGAAAGAGATGTTGCTTTAAATTAGTGATACCATCTTGATTATTGCCAGTTATAACGATATTGTCAACATAAACCACCAAATAAATACTCAAATCTAGAACATAATATCAATAAAACACATAATGATCTGCTTCACTGCGAGTCATCCAAAGTCTTGAATTACAGTGCTGAATTTACCAAACCAGACTCGAGGAGACTGTTTCAGACTGTGACCGACGCAATTGACACACCAAATTAGACTCCCCTTAAGCAACAAAACCAGGTGGTTGCTCCATATAAATTTCCTCTTCAAGATCACCATGGAGAAAATCATTCTTAATGTCCAACTGATAAATAGGGCAATGGCAGACAACAACCATGGATACGAAAAGACGGATAAATGTTATTTTAACTACGGGAGAGAAATTATCACTGTAATCAAGTCCAAATATATGTGTGTATCATTTGCAACAAAGCGAGCCTTAAGCCGATCAACTTGGTCGTTCGGACCAACTTTGACTGCATAACCTTAACGACAACCAACAATAGATTTACCTGAAGGAAGAAAAACACACTTTCAAGTATCACTCGTGTGTAAAGAAAACATCTCGTCAATCATAGCATGTCGCCATCCTGGATGAGAAAGGGCTTCACCTGTAGACTTAGGAATGGGGACAGAGGACAATGATGATATAAATGCATAATGGGATGATGATAGGCGATGATAACTTAAAAGGATATAATGTGGGTTAATATTACGAGTGAACCGTTTACCTTTCCGAAGTGCAATCGGTTGATTAGGAGGAGACAAGTCCGTAATTGGTGTAGGGTCCAACGCATTTGTACCTAATGTTGGGTCTGATGCTGAACGCGGTCGACGATGATAAGTCAGAAGTGGTAGCACTGTAATTGGAGATTTAGAAGTAAATTGTAGATTTCTCAAAGGTCGGTGTAGGTAAAACCTGAGGTATAGGTAAGACCTCAGAGATATCAAGATGATCAGAAGGAGAACTAAAGTAAGGTTGAGACTAAAAAAAGTGACATCACCAGACATAAGATATCTACGGAGATCAGGTGAGAAGCAACGATACCTCTTTTAAACTCGAGAATAACCAAGAAAGACACATTTAGGAGAGCAAGTGACTAATTTATCTGTCCCCGGAGCTAGGTTAATAACCAAGAAAGACACATTTAAGAGAGCAAGTGGCTAATTTATCTGTCCCTAGAGCTAGGTTATGCACACAAAATGACCTCCTCTTTGTCGATTATTCATAGACTGAGATGTTCGATTCTCTATGGTTTGAGATGCGAGAACAGAGGAGTCAATGGTTGGTCTGTGTGATTAGGAGGCACAACAAGACGAATCAAACGAGAAAATAGTTCATCAATTGTAGGAACTGTACAACTAGCCAAAATCTGATCACACACCGAATCAAGGTCAATAGGAAGTCCAATAAGTGTAAGAACTAGAAACATCTATTTTTGCTCCTGTTTCAACGTTCGTAGGAACTGCTCAAATTCCTCCATGACTGCCTGTACGTGTCCCAAGTAAGTAGACATATCTGATTCCTGTTTCTTTAAGTTGGCATCCGAAATATCACATCATAAAATCGAACTATGTCATTAGTGTATAAAGCGCAAGTCTTTTCTCAAACTGAATAACATGTCTAGAAGCAAGGACATCAACTTGGGATCAATAGATCTCCACAAGAGACTACATAACTGAGCGTCAACCTTCTCCCACTGTGCTTTGGCCTTTCAGTCTCACTAGCCTCTGTTTTTTCATTAACCACAATAGTCTTTTACGTTAAGTGATCTTGAACACCTTGACCTTTGCACCACAACTCAATCGAGGAAATCCAAGCTAAATAGTTTGAACTTCCCATTAATGGTTCGAAAGTAACCATAGGGATTAAATGTCACGCCCCAAACCACGGCCTGGGCGAAACACGACACACTCGGTGCCTGACTACATGTGACCGAGTGAACCACATGGCTACTGAATCAACATGGGCATCAACACATACTATAGTAATGATTTAAAACATGTAATTCAAATTGCTGAATTTATAATCTGAAAGTATATTGCGGAAATAGTCTGAAAATATAATAAGTCTGAATAATTGAAAAACTGACATGACATGCTAACTGATCTAGTCTATAAAACCTCTGACATAAGTCTGACTGGAAACTATCTACCGGGACAATACCCTGACATACCTCTATTATAAAATATAAAAATAAAATAATAGAATAACACCCTGAAAGAGATGGGGCTCACCAAGCAGTTGATCCTACTTAGCAGATCTGTCGTCCTGAAACTCGGCACCTGCACCGTGAAGTACAAGCCCCATGCAAAAGGACGTTAGCACATTTGAATTGTACTGTATATAAAGCAACTGAAAGAATAAATAGTTGTGGGGTGCTTGGGAAAAGGGAAACTCAAAGAATACATAGATGTGGAGTGCTTGGGAAAAGGGCAACTCAAAGAATAAATAGTTGTGGGGTGCTCGGGAAAAGGGCAACTCAAATCAATAAACAAATATTGTACTGAATCTGAAGGTAAAACTGAAACTGATAACTGAACAAAGAAGCAAATAATAAGAATACTTCCTGTATTGAAATGGAGTCACATGTTTAACTGAAATAATAAATAGTAATAATAAATAAATATGGCCTTAGGCCCAATATGTGTGCACAAATCTGTGGCCTCGAGCCCAAGTATACGTATACATAAACTATGGCCTTGGGCTCAAATACATTTGTGGTCTTGGGCCCAAAATACAGGGGCTCAACATGATACTGAAATACTGAAATATACTGATCTGAAATACTGAACATGAATTTATTATGAGTGCTGAACTACTTTACAAACATGCTTAATATTCTAGATTGAGACTTGTGGGTATCAATCACAAGTCTATGTTGATTACGTACTGAGTTCACAACAATCAAAGTGATAATCATGAACAACTACAAAGTTATAATCTTAAAGATATACTTTTTTTTGTCTTTTCATGAACTAGGGCATAATTTCAAATTCTGAAGTAATTCACATTAATCTCGATGAACGAGGCATGGGAATGACTAAAGACGTTCCCACACGTAGATAGAAGCTCTACATACTTTAATCGCTCTAAAATGTGTCTTAAAAATCTGAACTTGGGGGGAGGAGCCTAAAGCTTGAACCCTGAAACCTTGGATTGGATTTATCTTAAAAATCTTAGGTTAAGAACAATAAACTTTTCGTAGAATTCATGGGGATTACGTTAGAATCACTTAGAATCGCGTGAGAGAGACTTACCTTGATGTAGGAGAAAGTTGAGAAGAGAGAAACTTCTTTCTAGGGCTTGGGGATTATGAAAACTGATTTTTCAAGACAGTATTGTATTTATATTGTCTGATGTCGGAAGAATTTGACGGACCGTCAATATTTTTACGGTCCGAGTCAGGACCATCAATAATTGTACGGTCCATATAATTGGACTGTCGAATTGATTACAACTTTCGAGTGAATTCAAAACTTGAGAGGTTTGAGAGGGTAAAAAAGGACAGACCGTCAAATATTATACGGTCCGTAAAAAGCTACTGAATTTCGTCAATTTCAAAGTGAAATCGACGATTCATATCAACGAATCGTTGATAATTCTACGGTCCGTATAATCCAGGCGTCAAACTGGATCTACAAAACTGAAATTGAGTTTTCAACTTATCAATTGTTACAGGGGTGATTTTTTTTTTCGAGTTCACCCTGCACGGCAGCCAACTAACATAGCCAACTTCAGCCTTTCCCAAACTCGGTTCCCACACTTAGAACAATTTAGGGCAACAAGTAAATAAACGGAACAACAATGTTTACGTGCACAAGGCCCAACCTTTTTATTATTAACAATAATACAGAAGGACTCTCATGTACAAGAGGCTACACAACTTTGACCGATACTTACTCACCGATCTGACCGACACTTGCTCGTCGGACTGCTTTGCAAAACTCGACCTCTAGGCTGACCACAGTCCACAGAACACTTTGCCTCTATACTGATCGAACTTGACCTCTAGGCTGACCACAGAACACTTGGTCCCTAGACTGATCGACTTGATCAACACTTGCTCTCCGGTCTGCCCACAAACTCGACCTCTAGGATGACCAAATACTTTGGCCCCTAGACCGGTATCGACCAACACTGACTCGTCGGCCTGCCCACAACTTTCGACCTCTAGGCTGACCACAGAACACTTGGCTCCTAGACTGATCGACACACACACCCTCAAGGATCTTTTCAGCTCACACACGTAGGATCACTCGACCCATAACACTTGTGAATCCCCTCGACCCTCACATTTTGTGTGCCTTAGTGAACCTTTCGGCCCACACTTTGTGGATATTTGTGGTTGTCTAATGCCTAACCCACACTAGACTATTTATAGGGGGAAATTTGCCAGTGGCAGTTACAAGGGGACAAAAGGGCGTGCTTGGCACATGCCAGCCACACATTACAAGAAAACACTAAGCACACTTGAGGGCACGTCGCCCCTCTTCAGCAACCACCCGCATTTACATGAACAACCCGCAATCGTCGTGTAACCGTCGCGTTTGCCGCACGCATGACGTAACTGTCGCATGTGCCGCGCACACGGAGGTTACCGTAGCTTGCCATGCGCCTCGCGTGTGCTTCCGCGTTGCCTCACGCCAGCGCATTTTCGCGCATACGCCTATCACGGTGCCTTCTCGCGCGCCGCACAGCCTCGTCCAGCCCATGCCAACACACACGTCTGTCCGAGCCATCTGCCTTGTACCACTCTCCCACCGGTGTCATGCCTTGCCGGCATGCCATTTTAAGGTTGCCTTGCCCTCAACCAGCCCGTGCCAACACACGTCAGCCCGAGTCATCCCACCCCTTGACTCAGCCGCATTATACGACTTAGCCGCACTTACCACATGCCCCATCGGTGCCATGCGTCTACCCGTGCAACTTTGCCAAGGCCTGCCTTGCCCTCGTCCAACCCGTTCCTACACCCACGTTTGTTCGAGTCATCCCACTGCCTTACACGCATGTCCACTTGGTGCCATGCGCCTTAATCGAAAGCTTTCCTTGCCCTCGTCCAACCCATGCCATCACACATGTTTGGTCGAATCATCTCACGACTTTCTACGCATGCCCTCTCGGTGCCATGCGCATTTTCCTAATAGGCCAGTGCCAAGGGCACTACACAAGCCCTTAACACTACATCCGTCCAACGCCCGTCATGGCCGAATTCTAGGAGTGTAACAAATCACCCACACCAATTGAAATCGACGTCTTCGTCGAACTGATTTAATGCGACTCCTCCACCTTATTCGTTGAATTGCCCTCGATGAAGAACCCTTCTCTCAAGTAGCCTCCGTTATTTGCTCCCTTTCCCATGAACCCGCATTCTGTCTGCCTCCTTCATGCTAAGTACCCGGCGACCAGGAACCTTTTCGACTTGCCCTCAAGACTGCGTTGTACACCACAGTCAGCGCCTTCTTCGAATCATTCCTCCTCGAATTCTTTTCCGCATCTCCGCAACAAGACTTCAAGAAAATTCCATGGAAAGTTGGGTATACTTCAACCTTTTCGACAACTTCAACTTGTAAGCTAAATCGCCTACAACCTGAACCACTTTACTCGGTCCAGCACACCAAGGTATAGCACCACGGTGTTGCGCCACTGCCAGCATCTCACGCCTTCCGAAACAGTAAGGCCACGCATCCGGTTTTTCATCCCATACTCCCTCACTTCCGCTTTGAACTTGGCAGCAAAGGTCTAACTTTCTTCACAAAAAAACTCCCCGCTTTGGTTTCTAAACTCCTGAATCATAAACATGACTTAGTTTAAAGGTACGAGGTGTTACATTGAAGTTCCATTCAGTGTTTTTGGAGCGGAAGACATTTGGAAAATTTGGATTCAAAGTATCCTAAAAGTTGAAATCAGATAGACATGCCAAAAACCAGATCTGAAATATGGGAAAAATTCAAGCTCACCAGAAAATTGTTCCGGTGATCGGAATCCAAAAGAAAATAGATGAATAAGCTCGCAAGGACGGGGCGAATCTAATAGAAAAAGAATCGCCTAAAAAACTCGTTGGAAAAAGGCCTCACGTGCCGACGCGTGGGAAGATCTCGCCGATTCCGGCGACCTTCTGATCGACGCGTGGGTCGTCGGTTTTCGACGGCGCTGGTTGGGGTTTTGTCGCGGGAGCGTTCCGAATCTGATGACGATGCTTGTTTTCGCAAACTCTGAAGGAAAGAAGCCGCAGACGCAAACAGTAGCTAGTACAGTCGCCGAAATTGATTCACGACACTGTGACTATATTTTTCGGATGTTTCTCACCAATGCTCTGATACCATGTGAGAAATTATGGGAGAAAAATATATTACTATTTATAGATACTACATCCCAATCATTTTCCTAGGATATTGTATACAAATCTTATTTCTATTCCTATTCTAACATACCTTATTATAGAATTGCTAGCATAAATGAATGATGAAGCACATTATCTTCATATAAATTAATGCAGTATATAACTTATAATTTCAAGTTGATTGTATCATTAGAACAATGATTCAAAATTGATTGTGATTTCCTGTTGAAGATTCTTCCAATGGTAGTTCACGTTGTTACCATTCGGCAGCAAAGGAATATCCATTATTTGAAGCAACCAGTGGAATAACGTTGAAATTACCAATCAAAAGAAAAACAAAAATGGGGATTAGAAACTAAATGAGAAAACTATGAAAGAGGCGGAAGGAAGCATTAGTTCATCATAACCTCAATCGTAGTTACTAACAAATACTATAAGAGATAATTTACTCATCTGTTTCCTGTAAAACTTACATATATCAAGCTAAGAACATTTAGATTACATTTCTGGAACCACTGAATGATTTTACAATTTCAGTTGCTTATTTTTTTGCATCTTCCTGATTTGTAAGCAAGTATTTTTGCTTTTTCATGCTTCATTTGTTTCGAAGTAGTAAAACCCTCATTTGTTTCAAGAAAGTAGTAAAAACCTTGCGCACTGAAATTAGTACTATTTCTTGAGATCTTATAATAATTTGAAGTGATTATGTGCTTTCATTCTTCCAGGAGTCTGAGGAACTGTAGCTTACAGGGACCAGTTCCAAATCTGGGCAACATACCAAACCTTACTTACATGTAAGAATATATCCTGGTTTCATGTCTGTACACACTATAATGGCATATATACACTTTTTTACATTACTATTCTGTTTTCTGGAGAAATAAAATGTTTATAATCAGGATTCACTCGATGGAACACAAATTATTTGCTTTAGGTTAACAGCGGCATCACTTGAGATCAATATCCAACGTAATTACCCTTTTTGGTTATTACTTGCATTTGCAATCATGCATATTCTAATTAATTAATTTCATATTTCAGAGATCTCAGCCTTAACCAGCTAAGTGGGTCCATCCCATCGGACAAGCTTAGTGACAATATGACGACAATGTAAGAGCTTGATCCAGTTTTGCTGTAATCTTTATCATGAGTTAATAACATATAGCTACTATTTAAATGATATTGCGAGTTCATGATACTGTTGATCTGTGATTTTCTGAAGCAATATCTTACTTCTGATTGTGGCAGTGATCTGTCATACAACAACCTCAACGGAACTATTCCTTCAAACTTTTCAAGCCTTCCTCATTTGCAGAAAGTGTGAGCATTATTTCTCTGCTCTTTATCATATTTGTTACACTAGAGACAGGTCATTTTATTAAATAATTTTGTTAGTCGTTTACCATTCAACAACATAAATAGCTCGCTACAAACATCCATAAATTTATTATTTTTCTGCTGTCAGGTCACTAGAAAACAATTCATTAAGCGGTTCTGTTCCATCAATAATTTGGCAAAATAGGACATTCAACGCAACGGGGACACTTATCTTGTAAGAACTGAAATTTGGAGAGATCCATATTTGCTTCTAAATTTATCATGAACAAAAGATTTGTTCGCATAACATCCTAAGACTTAATTTTTCGTATCTGTCTAGTTTTGATTACTCCATACTTTGTGATCAGTACGAGTGTAGTTAAGATGTATCTGCTGCAACACTGCAGGGATTTGCGGAACAATAAGCTTTTGAATATCTCAGGAATTCTGGTTGTCCCACAAAATGTCACTGTTAGGTTTGTTTTTGGCATAATCATCGTCTTCAATAATTCCTCTTCGTTTAGAGATACAATGCGGACATTTTACATTCTCATCTTATTGTTCTTCTAGCCTTCAAGGAAATCCATTGTGTTCAAATTCTATCGTAATCAACGTTTGCGGACCTTATAATGGAGATGCCGGTGGTACCGTGCAATTGGCAAACAACACTGATTGTCCTCCTTTGGCGTGTCCTCCCCCCTATGAATATGCCATGTCATATCCTACTTGCTTTTGTGCTCTACCTCTGCTTGTAGGATACAGGCTGAAGAGTCCCGGATTTCGTGATTTTCGATCATACGTGGATAAGTTTGAGTGGTATATCACGTTTGGTCTTAAGCTGAATCGATCTCAATTACACCTTAATACATTTACATTAGAAGCTGGTCCTCGGGTAAGGATGTACTTGAGGATTTTCCCCATCTATGTTGATAACAGCAGCTCTCATTTGTTCAATAAAAGTGAGGTCCTAAGACTCAGGAGCATGTTCACTGGATGGCTTATTCCTGATAATGATCTTTTTGGACCTTATGAACTTCTCAATTTCACCCTACTTGCAGATTATAGAGAATGTATGTATGCCTCCTTCTTTAATTAAACATAGTTTTCAAGTAGTTGATGGAGAGGAATTAATCCCATCACATCATGATTGCTTCACTTCAGATATTTATCTGATTTCTGTTCTCTATGATTTCTCTTAACTGACACTAGTTTGCTATGAGTGACCTTCTAAGAAATCTTTAGCATGACTGAATCTGTTCTCTTGCCTTTGTCATTTTTTGAAAAGATTGTGATATATATATATATATATATATATAACTTGACTATGTGATTAACTTATTTTGATGAGTAAATATTTTGGTATATCTCTTGCTTCTTGTACTTCTGTTTTTGTTGGTGAGTGATTTTCCTTTGCTAATGACTTAATTGTTGGGCCATAGTGGATTTGGTGGCTTACCAATCCTTAGTGCAATTATGGAAGACAACAATAGATATCATATCATATTATCGAAGCATTTAATGGCGAAGCCTGGCTATTTGTGTCCTTGTTATATGTAGTGTTTATTGTTCTTTTGCAGTCATCCCCCCTCCCTCATCATCTGGTATTAGCAAGGGAGCACTTGCAGGCATCATACTAGGGGTAATTGCTGGTGCAGTCACAATTTCGGCATTTGTGTCACTTGTCATTTTGAGATTGCATATGAAGAAGCACCACCGTGCCAGTTCAAAACGAAGCCTATGTGAGTATACTACAGTTACTAATCTTGAAGTTGGTAATCTAAGTCATCCTTTCTTTTTTTCAATTTAATTTAGGACCTTTTATGTTGTGTTTCTTTCTGTGATTGTTGCATTTTGAGTTATTGAAGACTATACATTCTCATACGTCTTTACAACTTGGATTACACTTTTTACCAAGATACAGTAATCATGAATCTGAAGAGACAGTGAATTATATATATGTTTATATGATGAAGATACAGTGACTTCAAATTAAATTTAGAACGATGAAGATACAGTCTCCAGTTGAAAATACTGCAATTTCACCGAGTATGATAGTAAGCATGTCAGCTCTGCAAAGACATATGAGACGTTATATCCAGCTAGAGTTTTCATTTGTAAATATCCTTGGAAACACGATCTTCTCTTTCATATAGAAAGTTGGCCTAGTTCATAAGCTTACTGATCAACAGCATAATCATCTCTTGTTAGTGTATCTTATATTGCATATCATTTAGTTCACAATTGAATAACACATATTGCTTTTAGGCCTGCAAGTTATGTTAACCTCAATCTCTAACTGATGCCATGAAGGGTGGGATTATGGTATACTGTCTCAAACTAAAGTTATAAGCCCGTGTCTTTGTTTTGCAGTGTCGAAAATCTCTGTCAAAATTGATGGTGTTAAGGAGTTCAATTTTGAAGAATTGACACTGGCGACGAAAAACTTTAACAACTCCAGCCTTGTTGGACAAGGAGGGTATGGAAAAGTTTATAAAGGTACTTTAGCTGATGGGAAAGCTGTAGCCATTAAACGAGCTCAAGAGGGATCCTTACAGGGCCAAAAGGAGTTTCTTACAGAAATTGAACTACTATCTAGGCTACATCACCGAAACCTTGTGTCTTTGCTTGGATATTGTGGTGAAGATGGAGAACAGGTACCTTATTACTTCATTTGTCTTATCATCATGAACAAATATCAAATGGAGCAGTATGCTGAATTTAGTAAAACCAAAAGATTGGTTTTTTATGATGGAAGGGAAAAGTGAATAAATGATCTTTCTTACACCTCGAAATGGATCCTACACACACGTGCACCCACACATAAAGATTACCAAAGGGATACAGATCCAAGAGATGATTTTGAGCTAGCAGATAATTGATGGGCTACTTCTTTTTTCTTCCAACAATTGATGGGCTATTTTAATGTTGTGATGGCTGATATTATTTCGTCTCTGGCCAATTATTGGTCTTTTTCTTTTTCGTCTTCTTCTACCTACATATGCCTTTCTCTCTTTTCAATTCACAAATTTGAACATTTTGTCAATATTGTGCTTTACCTGCAGATGCTGGTATACGAATTTATGCCTAATGGTACTCTGAGAGACCACCTATCTGGTAAATAACTATATAATTCACATTGTTCTTGCCTCCATTTATTTGTGCAAATCTTTTCCTTTTAGCGCTTCATTTTGAGAAGTAAAACATTTAAGCACACAAATGATAAACTGATCGACAACTCCTAGCCTTGCCCCCAAGGACCCCATCAAAGTCCCTTCCAATGAAAATTGTAGAAAATCAAACTTTCTGATGGTTAGTCTTAGGAGGGGATTTCTTTGGGGGAAAGCACTAGCAGAATTCAAGTCTTTCACCATATCAGCTGGGATTTAATGGGTTAACTTGTGATTTGACAGGTAAATGTAAAGAACCTCTAAGTTTTGCTATGCGATTGAGAGTCGCCTTGGGTTCAGCTAAGGGCATACTCTACTTGCACACAGAAGCTGATCCCCCCATATTCCATCGAGATATCAAGGCAAGCAATATATTGGTAGACTATAAATTTATTGCGAAGGTGGCTGACTTTGGACTTTCACGGCTCGCTCCAGTTCCAGATCTTGAAGGGACTCTGCCTGCTCATGTATCAACGGTGGTTAAGGGCACTCCGGTGAGCATTGATTGTTCAAAAAATTTGATATTTTGACTAAAACCATCCCCTAATGCCTAATATGATGTTTATATTTGTCATTCTACCTTCTGATATACTTAAGAATCCTGTAGAGGAAAGTAAGTGACAAACTTGTAACTCTAATGCCTGTTCTCTGCAGGGATATCTTGACCCAGAGTATTTCCTAACTCATAAATTGACAGACAAGAGTGATGTTTACAGCCTTGGTGTTGTATTCCTTGAGCTGCTTACTGGAATGCAGCCAATTTCACATGGCAAGAACATTGTTAGGGAGGTATTGTATTACTGTTTACCTGTCCATGAGTAGGCTAGAAAATATTCTGTCTAAATACCTTTGTCATCTACACATTTCCGTGTTCTCTTGGAAGTGTCAAAACGTAGGGGGTTTGAGGAATAAGATCAAAGGTTATTGGTTCAAAATTCCACCTTCAAAACGGGCTATGATTGCCTCTTCCTGAAAATAACTAATTCAAAGAAACTTGCTCCAGTTGATAAAATTCAATCCCTGTTGTATGATCTCATGGATATATTGTACTGCATATCTACAGGTTAACCTTGCATATCGTTCTGGTATGATATTCAATGTCATTGATGATCGGATGGGATCTTATCCTTCGGAATGTGTTGAGAAATTCCTAAATCTGGCTCTCAAGTGTTGCCAAGAAGAGACAGATGCTCGGCCATCAATGGCAGAAGTGGTTCGAGAACTGGAAAACATACGTCTTATGATGCCGGAGTCTGACTCTATAATTAGAGATTCCCTGGTCACTGATAGTGAAAAGGATAGCAGCACTCCATCTTCAATCTCAGCTATGAAGTATCCTTATGTTTCAGCTGATGTGTCTGGTAGTGAACTTGTCAGTGGAGTTGTTCCCTCCATTCATCCTAGGTGATATTTCAGCCTTTTCTCCTATGTACAGTCAGTTATATCTGGAAATCTTATATAAAACGCGGCGGTATATTTGTAACACAGCCATGAACATTATTTATATATAGCATCCAACATAGTTACTGTGAATGATATTTGTGCTTGAATATCTTGTTTGAACTAGTCAAGTCAAATTCAACATAGTTAACATTGAATAGGAGTAAACAATAGTAATCCTTTCTTTGTTTCCGTTCTCTTCAGTCAGAGTCAATTTGACCTTGTACAAGTGATTGAGACGTACTAGTAACCCCCTTTGCTTGAGTGATAGGATTTGTTCTTATCTCCATATTGAAAAATGTGAATATATTTTCTTACTATTTGTGGTATATAGTCCAAGGGGTGAATATTAGGGTTGCGTATCGGGTGGTTCGGATTTGAAAGTTATCGGTTAAACTTATCGGTTGTCGGTTTGTAGACATGTTAAACAGTTAAGATATCGGTTACTGGGTTATCGGTTAATCGGTTGTTGATCGTTATCGTTTAAGATTTCACACATAAGTTTTTCAAGAGCAAAGAACCCATTTTCAAAACTGAAAGTAGCTTCGAACAAAATTATCCAATTGAAATAGAAAGGATGCAAATAAACTTGGACAAAATATGACCAAGAGACATTGAGTTACATTACATAACACAATAGTCCATCAAGTTGAAGCAAGAATCTAAAGCATATGATCGAAGTAGAGATCGAAGTCTTAAATATACCAATTTCAATTTGTGAAATTCAAGCAGGAAAACATGACCAGTTTTAATGGATACAAGAGGAATGAAAGAAAAGTAAAACATTGGAAAGAACTTCAAATGACTCAAATAAGTACTGCTACATCTTCCATACGAGACGCTCTGATGAAACTCATGTTGTACTTTCTTAGCGATTTCTTCATAAAAAAGAATGGGTGGTATAATTGTAATTCAATATGGAAGCCTAGTCAAGTGACTTTATGTATGGAAGAATATAATTGTAATTAAATAAATAGTTATCGAGTTATTCATTCACCCGTTAACAAAAGTGGCCAAATCGAGACCCGAATCGACACCCCAATAACCATAAGACACCACCCGATATCTGAACCAACAACCCATTAACCCGAAACATTAACTCAATAACCCAATAATCGGTTCGAGTTATTGGCTTAATTGTTAATATGCACAACCCTAGTGAATAGTCTTGAATGATGGATGGTCAAATAATTGGAAGGTGTTGACTTATCCACACATAAGTATACGTGGTCGACCAGTAATAAAATGATGAAGTAGAGTATCGGTCGGACAAAGCTTTGTTATTAACAATTAACAAAATTAAATCATTATGAATTATTTATTCAAGCGGGTTTTTGATGCGCGGTAAGATGCACACACTTAAACGCAAGTGCACGTTATCGTGACAAGTAGTATAGTCTTGATAAGACCGAATATCGTCCACAAGGATTAGGGTTCAATTACCAACTATCTATCTTTTGGTATCTATTTGGTAAATTGATATTTGGATTTGTTGTTTATAACTAAGAATTGTAAAAGCTATTTAACTATAAGAGTTTACTTCAGTGGTGATGAGAATAGGGCTTCCATGTCTCTTCAACTATCTGCTTATGTTATTTATTAATCTGACGAACTATAGTGCTTCTTTCGGAGAAAAGCGGGTTTCTGAAATCGTTTTATACTCCGTTAGGGTTATATAAACACTCAACCCAGTGCACCTTACCTACCTTTCGGTGATAAGGATAACTCTATAGGAGGATTAAGAACAAAACCTAGTTAGCGTCACGCACGTGCACAAAATTAGGGTTGTTAAGCCTCTCATTAACGCTACATAAATAATTGAGGTATTTTCATCCCCGATCAAGAATGTCTACCCAACTTACAAGATATTCACAATCCCCTTTCGAGTCCGATTAAAAATCATATAGTGATAATTAGTTGTCAATTAATTACCAAGCATTCAACACAATTATTGGATAGATCTCTCAAGAAGAATAACCATAGACATATGCATTAAATCATAACATAAGTTTCTAGAGAATTAACATGGAAAGCCCTATAGAGGAATTAGTTCCTAGTCATTGACATGACAAGAACTAATCCCATGTTCATCATACAAAAACTGAAATAAAAACAAGAAA
This sequence comes from Przewalskia tangutica, assembly GCA_029844215.1. Taxonomy (NCBI): domain Eukaryota; kingdom Viridiplantae; phylum Streptophyta; class Magnoliopsida; order Solanales; family Solanaceae; genus Przewalskia; species Przewalskia tangutica. The sequence goes on from CM056722.1 coordinate 118,162,470, forward strand.
GGGAAGAGAAATTACTAAACTATGGTCTCGATCTCAGCGAAGCCTTGTGTTGTGCAAGAAGGAACCTTAAAAGCGCCTAGGGTTCTCCTTTAATAGGCTAAAAACCGCCTCAACTTTTCCCTGCAGGCCTGACCCAAAATCCGTCTGGAAACCTTATTTTTCCGCGTCGGCGCCGCGGCGCCGGAACTTCTGCAATCCGTCGGGTGATTTGGCGCGCGGCCAGTTCTGGCATGCGAGGCGCGTGCCGCTCTGTAACTTCTCGGATGTTTAGCGCGCGGCCACGCACTGTCATGCGTGAGCGCGCGTGCCGAAGTCTTCTGCAGCCTCTGGATAGTGGGCGCGCGCCTGCTTCGATTGCGAGGCGCCACGGCTGATGCGAGTTTCAGCCTCGTTCGCCACTTTCTCTGTTTTTAGCTCTGGAATCTCCTCTTTTGCCCTCTTTTAGCTCCTTTTCCGCCATTTGGCCATTTTAACCACTTTGACTCAAAAGAAAGGAAAACTTTCCTAATACGACACTTATATGTGCAAAACGGGACAAAAGACTAACTAAAACTGACTCAAAAGGTGTATATAAAATACACCGATCAAATACCCCCAAACTTAACATTTGCTCGCCCTCGAGCAAAGATAGAAAGAAAGAAATAAAAGACTCAAAGAACGAAAAAGACTCACTGCCATTGATTACTTTTGCTGCATTAGTGTTAACTAGAAAAACATGAAGGTTAGCAAAATAATATGCAGGAACATATAGCATGACATTTGAACACATTAAGCTAGATATTTCGCAAACTCATATTCATCATGCTTAATGGAAGTCAATATATTAAATCATGCATATAAATTCAAGAATTCCTATGGCATGCTTACTTGTTATTCTCCACTAATTCTGGATATGCATAAAAGAGATCTTCAGGACTTTAAGGGTTGCAATGTAGGCTTAGGTATAGGTAGGTGAAAATAGGCAATTTAGGCTCATTTCGTGTACCATAAGCTCTTGACTTTTCAAAGATTTCCTTTTCTTTTTGTTCTTTCCTTCACTTCGATTCTATCTTTTCCCTCTTTTTGTTTTGGGAGAGTGAAGTATATAATAATGACAAGCACCCCCAAACTTAGGCTTTTGCCTATTTCTTATTACTTTTTAATTGGGGTGCAACAAGCTCATTCACTCTTTTTGTCTATTTTTTTAACACAATTTATTCCACTACTTCACATTTTTACTTATGGCACAATTTGTGGGAATATAGGGTGTCAAAGAAGAAGTTTCAATATTTGGCTCAATGGGGCTGACTAGGGATCTTTTTAAAGTCCGGGATAGAAAAGAATGGTAAGAATTGACTATCAAAGAAATGTCTGAGTCATCTCCCTAACATGCATATCCTAACTATTTCGCCTCAAATAGCAAGAAGTCATAACACATAAGTATTTATCCTTTAGCATGCATAATTCAAGCAAGAAACTCCAACTAGACAGATTCCGTGAGTTTTTGGCATATCTAACCTAAGTGTTTAGATAGTTGTTTCAATTCCGTTACATTATTCCACCTTACTTCACTAGGTGTTTCTAGCAACTATAACATTCATGATCTTTGACAGGCAATTATGACTCAAAAAGAAAAAAAAATTGGTGACTCAAAATAAACATAAAACAATCAAAAAGACTTAAATAAAACATATCATGACACAAATAAACAAGATACACATAAAACACCCCCAAACTTAAATCACACATTGTCCCCAATGTGTGTAGACTCAAAGAAACTAAAAAAAATAAAACACTTACAGACTTTGGCTAAAATGGTGGTGGTGGCGGTGGATAATACTTTGAATTAGTGAGGAGGAGAGCTCTTGGTGTTTGATTTGGCGATAGGGCCTTCGGATCAGGGTGTCTTCCAGAATTCATATTTGCCGTTGTGGCGCCGCGGCCCTGCAAATGGGCGCGCGGCTGAACTCTGTCTTTGATTACGAACTTCTGCGCAGCGGCTGCAAATGGGGCCGTGGCGCTCAGTTCTGGCGTCTTCGATCTTTTAGCGCGCGACGCAAATTAGCGCGCGGCTGGCGATTTTGCAGGTATCCTTGGCTTCTCTTCAGTTTTTGCCTTCCAAATCCTTGGATTTCACCTGTCAACACAACACAAACCACAGAACCCAAGACCGTGAGGTTTCAAGACAAAATAAAATAAACTAAAGATAGGGATTGAAATAACATAATTGAAAACGTTGGGTTGCCTCCCAAGTAGCGCTGTCTTTAACGTCTTTTAGCCGGACGCAAGTTTCTTATTATTCTAAGGTATGTGAGGTTACCAAGTTCATGTATTCCATTTCATTGATCAGGTAGGGTTTTAATCTCTGTCCGTTTACCTTGAAGGCAACTCCCTCTCTCCCTTTTATTTCAATCGCTCCATATGGGAATACTCTTACCACCATGTATGGTCCTGTCCAACGTGATTTTAACTTGCCTGGAAACAATCTCAACCTTGAGTTGAATAAAAGCACTTGTTGTCCTTCTTGAAAGTCTTTTGGTATCAAATTCTTGTCGTGCCATGCTTTTGTTCGTTCCTTGTAGATCTTTGCATTCTCATAGGCATTGTTCTGAATTAAATCTAATTCGCTCATTTGTAGTAGCCTCACCTCTGCTTTGTCGTGGCGTCCATGTTTAACTTCTTCATTGCCCGATGCGCTCGTGTTCCAACTTTCTTGGCAAATGACATGCTTTACCAAAAACTAATTTATAAGGTGACATACCATTGGTGTTTTGAATCTTTGTCGGTATGCCCATAATCGTCGTCGATTTGATAGACCAGTCTTTCCTTGAGCGTTCACCGTCTTTTCCAATATGCTCTTTACTTCTCTATTTGACACTTCCGCCCATTAGCTTGAGGTGGTAGGCGGTTGTAGTGCGGTGGTAAACTCTATATCGGAAAGCAATGAGTTCATTTACTGTTGCGAAATGACTTCGCCGTCGCGATGATGGCTCTTGGAGTCACCGAACCTTGTGAAAATATTCTTTTGAAGGAATTTTTGAACAGATCTTCTTGTCGTTTTCTTTTGTAGCCTGCTTCCACCCATTTGGACACATAGTCTTGCGGAAGGATATATTGATTTCCAAAGGATGGCGGGAATGGCCCATAAAATCGATTCCCCACGTCAAAGAGTTCCACTTCCGGTATCCGCTTGCGAAGGCATTTCGTTTCGTCTTGAGATGTTCCTGTTCTCGACAATTATCACATCTCTTCACAAAGGTATGGGCATCCTTAAAAGTGTTGGCCATTAGAATCCGCGATGCGATTACCTTCCGTTGTTCTTGATGCCCCAAAGTGTCCACCACGTGATAGGGTGTGTGATGGGTGAGAACACAGTGCATCTCTTATACGGTATACATCGCTGATGACTTGGTGTACAAATGTTTGTATAACATAGGTTCATCCCAATAGTAATGCTTTATACGAATAAAACCTCTTCACTTCTTTGCCTTGACAAGTGCGGGGTAGTACTTTAGCTGCAAGAAAGTTAACAAAGTCGTACCAAGGTAAATTAGAATTCATACTTACTCAAAGCGGTTGTTAAATGCGGAAAGTGATCATTTATTTGCACATCCTTGGTGTTACGGCTCTCTGTGTTTTCGGTCTTGACAAGTGAATTCTGCACTGAATTCCTTTCTTATCACGAATCTCACGTCAAATTCTTGTAGAAGTAGGACCCGTCGAATGAGCGAGGCTTTGCGTCCTTCTTTGTCATCAAGTACTTTATAGCGAGTGGTCGGTGTATACTATCACCTTATTCCCAATCAATGCGGCACTGAATTTCTTAAATCATATACTATTGCTAGCGATTCCTTTTGTAGTTGCATAATTTAAGCGTGCGTCATTTAGAGTTTTACTAGCATAGTAAATGGATCTAAATACCTTGTCGATTCTTTGTCCAAGCACTGCTCCAACTGCATAATCGCTTGCATCGCACATTAGTTCAAATGAGAGCTCGGTTTGGTGCAATGACTATGTGTCTTTGAAATAAGCTTCTCCGGCGTTTGAAATGCGGATAAGCATTCTTTATTGAAGTCGAAGGCAACCCCGTCATTAGCAATGTGGAAAGAGGCTTTGAGACCTTGAAAAATCCTTGATGAATCTTACATGAAGCTGCGTATCGAGAAACTTGACTCCTTTTGTTGATACTGGAGGTGGTAGATTTTCGATCACTGAAATCTTTGCCTTGTCCACCTCAATACCTTGGCTTGATATTTTGTGTCCTAAGACGGTTCATACATTACCATGGTGACACTTCTCCCGATTTAGCACAAGGTTAGATTCTTCGCAGCTTAACACGCTTACAGATGCCTTAAACACTCGTGAATGATGCTCCAAAGACCGAAAAGTCATCCATAAATATCTCTATAGTCCTCTACCATATCCGAGAAAATTGCCATCATACACCTCTCGAAAAGTTGCGGGTGCATTGCGAGTCGAATGGCGTTCTTACGAATGCAAATGTACCAAAAGGCAAGTGAATGTTGTCTTTTCACGATCTTACGGGGCTATTGCAATGCGGTGATACCACAGTATCCATCCAAAAGCGAGTAGTTATGCCCTGCGAGTGCATCCCAACATTTGATCTAGGAATGGCAACGGAAGTGGTCTTTTCTAGTTGCTTTATTCAACTTGCGATAGTCAATGCAGATTCTCCATCCGGTGACTGTTCTCGAGGGAATGAGTTCGTTTCTTTCGTTGGTCACCACTGTTATTCCACCCTTTTTCGGTACCACTTGTCTTGGACTCACCCGTGTCTTTGTCGGATATGGGGTAGATTACTCTGCATCGAGCCATTTTAGGATTTCCTTTCTTACTACCTCCTTCATGTTTGGGTTTAGTCGCCTTTGGGCTTCGATGGATGGTCTGCTCTCCTCATCTAGACGGATCTTATGCATTACCGTTGATGGACTTATCCCTTTTATACGCTAATGTCCATCCAATGGACCGCTTGTGATTTTTAGTACTCTTAGCGGTTTATCAATCTCTTGGTGGATAGGTGGCGTGAAATGATTCTTGGTAAGGTTTTCTTCACTAGGTATTGGTATTGTAGATGATTGGGTAGGGTTTTTAACTCTAACTCTGGAGCCTTCTGCGTGGATGGTAATGATCTTTCGGTACTGTCGAGCTCTTCATACTTTCTTGTATCCCATTTTTCATAAGCATTCATCCGATTTGCATACTCCATCAAATCGGATCGTTCTACTATCATCGTCCACGTGTGGTCGATTCTTCAAGCGTATCATCATATCCGAACTCTTTGGCTGACACTGCTTCTTCGATAAGATCAATGGCTGAGCAGTTATCCTTGGCCTCTGGAAAAGTTGCTACTCGAAAAACATTGAAAATCACCTCTTCTTCGTCTCGAAGCTTGACTCCCCTTTGTGAACATCAATGGCGTCGTCACGTGGCTAAGAAAGTGCGCAAGTATGATGGGGATTCCATCGTTATCTTGTATGTCTAAGATAACGAAGTCGGCGGGAAAGATGAACTTGTCCACCTTCACTAGTACATCTTCGATGACTCCTCTCGGGTGAACAATTGAGCGGTCAGCTAACTGTAAAGTGATGTTTGTAGGTTTGACTTCCCCCATTTCTAGTTTGCAGAAAACTAGATAAGGCATCAGATTTATGCCTGCTCCCAAGTCGCACAATGCTTTTTGACATTCAAACTTTCCAATGGTGCATGGGATGGTGAAGCTCGAGGATCTTGTAACTTACGAGGCGATTGTCTGTAGGATGGCACTACATTCCTCAGTCAACATCACTGCTTCGTAGTCCTCCATCCTCCTATTTTTGCTAAGCACATCCTTCATGAATTTGACGTAGCTCGGCATTTGCTCTAATGCTTCAGCAAACGGGATGTTGAGTTGCAATTGTTTGAGGACCTCCACGAATCTAGAGAATTGTTTGTCAAGAGTACATGTTTTTAACTTCGGGGATATGGTATTATCACAGGGTGCGATTGCTTTAACCTGCAAAGTCTCGCTTTACGGGTTACGGGCGCGCGGCCACGCTCTTGGGCGCGCGGCTCACTCTCTGCATTGTCTCGGTCTTGACGCCGCGGCCCTGCTCATCGGCGTCGCGGCGCTGCTGCTGCTGCGAACTCTCTATCTCCACTGATTCGGCATCCTTCAGGTCAATTGCCTGACATTGTGTTTCCTCATTGCCTACCCCAGGTGCAGATTGCTCTTCATGTGTTTATTTGTTGAATATGATCGCGAGCTCGCTATTTGCGTTTCCAACTTCATGGCCATTCTCGTTTCGTACATGGCTGATTTTGGTACCTCGTGAGGCAGTATAGTTTCGTAATTCCTCCCTCTCTTCCTCTATGGTTGGTTCTCTATCATATTGACAGTAAAAATCCATATCTAAAAGATTCCTGAGATAAATCAAAACCAACAAAGAATCACGGCACCTCGAACTTTTCGAAAATAATAAAAAAAAACGTAAAAATTAAAAAAAACAATAAAAATTAAACACCAAATTAGAAATTAAAAATAGACAAATTTGATATTGAACTATGCCTAATCCCCGGCAACGGCGCCAAAAACTTGATGCGCGGTAAGATGCACTTAAAGCGCAAGTGCGTTATCGTGACAAGTAGTATAGTCTTGATAAAACCGAATATCGTCGCGAGGATTAGGGTTCAATTACCAACTATCTATCTTTTGGTATCTATTTGGTAAATTGATATTTGGATTTGTTGTTTATAACTAAGAATTGTAAAAGCTATTTAACTATAAGGGTTTACTTCAGTGGTGATGAGAATAGGGCTTCCATGTCTCTTCAACTATCTGCTTATGTTATTTATTAATCTGACGAACTATAGTGTCTTCTTTCGGAGAAGCGAGTTTCTGAATTGTTTTATACTCCGTTAGGGTTATATAAACACTCAACTGATGTGCACCTTACCTACCTTTGGTGATAAGGATAACTCTATAGGAGGATTAAGAACAAAACCTAGTTAACCGTCACGCACCATGCGCAAAATTAGGGTTGTTAAGCCTCTCATTAACGCTACATAAATAATTGAGGTATTTTTATCCCCAATCCAAGAATGTCTACCCAACTTACAGCATATTCACAATCCCCCCCTTTCGGAGTCTGATTAGAAATCATATAGTGATAATTAGTTGTCAATTAATTACCAAGCATTCAACACAATTATTGGATAGATCTCTCAAAGAAGAATAACCATAGACATATGCATTAAATCATAACATAAGTTTCTAGAGAATTAACATGGAAAGCCCTATAGAGGAATTAGTTCCTAGTCATTGACATGACAAGAACTAATCCCATGTTCATCATACAAAAACTGAAATAAAAACAAGAAAGGGAAGAGAAATTACTAAACTATGGTCTCCAATCTCCAAGCAAGAAGCCTTGTGTTGTGCAAGAAGGAGAACCCTTAAAAACTGCCTAGGGTTCTCCTTTTATAGGCTGAAAACCGCCTCAACTTTTCCCTGCAGGCCTGACCCAAAATCCGTCTGGAAACCTTATTTTTCGCGTCGGCTGCGGCCACTGCGAGCGTAGCGGCCGAACTCTGCAATCCGTCGGATGATTTGGCGCGCGGCCGATTCTGGCATGCGAGGCGCGCGGCTGCAACTCTGTAGCTTCGGATGTTTAGCGCGCGGCCACACTTTCTGTCATGGCGCGCGGCCTGCTTCATTGCGAGGCCACCGCGCTGATGCAGGTTTCAGCCTCGTTCGCCACTTTCTCTGTTTTTAGCTCTGAAATCTCCTCTTTTGCCCTCTTTTAGCTCCTTTTCCGCCATTTGGCCATTTTAACCACTTTGACTCAAAAGAAAGGAAAACTATCCTAATACGACACTTATATGTGCAAAACGGGACAAAAGACTAACTAAAACTGACTCAAAAGGTGTATATAAAATACACCGATCAGTTTTCCTAAAGTGATGATGATTTATTGTAACTACTGCAAAAATTGTAAATCATGTAATATACATCGGAAATTGCACGACACACATAAGAAAATTTAGAGTAAAAATCAATGAGAGAATAGATTTCAGGGCTATGGGTTATTTATCAATTAGTTCTCAGTACGTGCATTGTATGTGTTGTAGACATCAAAATTTTGTAGGACTCTACAATATGATCCCATTTCATCTTCAAACTCTAAGTCTATTAGGGTTTCTTGGAGGCTACTATACCCTAAACCCTAACTCACACCTTTATAAATGAATACATATTCTCCTGAAAATGCATCTAAAAAATCCCACAAATTCATAAAGAGATCAAGGCATGATAAACATCAAATATTGTCTTTCTCAAAGCCGCAAAGATCAAGGGACGCTCTTCATCAAGATCAACTTGAAGTGCTGCCCTGGCATTATTGGAGATCAAATAAACCCCAAGAAAGTCCACATCCAAATCATCCTACGTTCGAAAAATACGCCACTAATGACCCTCGAATTACAGAGAAGAAAAATAGAAGAGAAAAATATAGGAAATAAAGAGATTTGTACTAACAATCTTGATAAATAAATTATTTTGTGGTTGCATTTTATTTTCTATATTTGAAAATTGGTTGTAAACAAATTGGCACGCCCAGAGGGACCAAGTTGCCCTTCATCTCTTCTCTCACAAATTAAATCCGCAGTGAAAGATGGAACCTCCATTTTTATGAATACTTCAAGTCTCGTCTCTAAGTTTCGGAAAGTATACACTCCGACAAACCTTGAAGTAGGGGGCAAGTAGACATCAAAATTTTGTAGGAATCTACAATACGATCTCATTCTATCTTCAAACTCTAAGTCTGTTAGGGTTTCTTGGAGGCTACTCTACCCTAGCCCCTAACTCATGTCTATATAAATGGAAACATATTTTCAGGAAAAGGCATCTAAAAAATCTCACAAATTTAAGGGATATTCATAAATAGATCATGATATGTAACGACATGTTCCGTCGTTACGTGTACTCTGACTATCTTACCCTCGTAGACTCGATTCTCGAAACTTTCGGACTATTCTAGTAGAAGTTATGAAATTAAAACTTTAAAATATGATAGCATTGACTGGAAGTTGATTTTTGTGTGAATAGACCCTTTTTGGAGCTTCGTCGACTCCGTGCGGCCCGGATGGTCATTTATGACTTGGTGGGACAGTTGATTCAGTTTCCGAGGCCCTCGGGAGAATTGGTTTGAAATCTAGTTTAGCCCGTGGAGGGTTGACTCATAGAATTAGAACTCCGATGGAAATTTAGAGGCCACAAGTGAGTCCATAACGTATTTTTACATATGTGTACCTATCTGGTTAGTGTCTGGGAGGTCTTGGGTGATTATCGGATTGAAATTGCATGTTTTGATGTTGCTGGTGTATACATCGGATGGGAATTCGCTGCGCCGAGCCTTTTGGATTTTTGTAATAAGACCGCAGACACGGACAGGGTTCGCGGGTGCGCGTTAGTCCGCTGTAGCGGACGACGGGGTTCCAAAATACTTTTTAAGTGTCATTAAAACCCTATCTCCCCTCATTTCAAAAATACAATTCCAAAGCACCATTAGGGCGATTTCAAGCATCCATAAGTGATTTCTTCTTGAGGTAACCTTTCTTAACCTTGTATTACCTTTACTTAGCTTCATTATATTTATTTAATGGTGGTCATGACCTAGAATCTAATTGGGAAAGAAGAGTTCAACCAAATTAGGACTTATTGAGTTGTTAAGCTTACAAGTGAGAACTAATTAGTGGGATTTGTTAATCTAAGCTTGATGAATCTTTATTTAGTACTTGTTAAGCTTAAATCTCCCATTTATGTTTATAAATTTGAATGTTGAAAACTAGGGTTCATATTCAAATTGGGGGGGGGGGGGGGGGGGTTTGCTTATAAGATGAAATTAGCCCGATGGTGAGTTGATTTTGCAATTGATTAGTAGATTGAACTCCTAGTATGTTGAATTTCATAGTTCACCTTTACAATGACCGTTTTACCTACTCAATTTGGATCCAAAGGACTAGTGTAATGATATGTGTATTGTGAATTCTTTATTCTAACTTAGACTTCGATAATACTAGACTTCGAGTATGATCGTGATCCACAGAAGGGCAAGGCACAAGTGTGATTCGTTGTAACTCTCGCTCGGCATTCCAAGTAGGTTACGACTTACCTTCTGATTAGACTTCGGTTAGTGAAGTGTATGTATAGTTAGATAATATTATCGAAAGCATGTACGCCTTCGGGTATAAAGTGGATGGATTACTTAGGTTGGATATTGTTGACTGATTGTGACTTGTTACCTCTGTGTGATTACTGGACTTGTACGTAGTTGTCATACCGTACTTGTAATATAGTTGTCTCTCACTTATCTTGGTATTATCATAGATAAAGGAAATGACTTAACTTGATACTGATATTGTGATATGTGTCCATGTGTGACACGAATAGGATTTGATATGATACACTTGATATTGATATTATTTGTGATTTACGTGATGGTAATAAGTGAGAAGGAAACATATGTGATTCATATGATATATCTCCATGGGTGTTGATATATTCTCATTGGCATTTGACATCATTCATACATACATGATCATGCATCTGGGTCGGATTGCACGCCGCCACACACACACATACATATATATATATAAACACATATATTGGATCGGATTGCGCGTTCCGCAACATATACATATATTGGATCAGGTTGCGCATTCCTCAACATATACATATATTAGATAGGGTTTCACGTTCCGCAAGATATACTTATATTGCATCGAGCTGTGCGTCGAAGCAGGTACATGGACTTCGCGGGTCCCTCATGAGTCATGATTGCCGGGACGTAGAGATATTCAGCTCGGAGCATGTGCACGGAGATTATATTTGGCTAGTGCATTGCATTGTATATGCATTCATTCTCATCATCTCATTTTACACCTATGGATCGGGTTTGTTAATTATACTTGTGTTTGTGATTATTTTGAGGAATTGTGGAGAGCTTGACTGACTTGGGTTTAGGTGCTTCACAACAGGCTATGATTCGACTATTGACCTTTTTGTTCTTGAGTGGTTATTGTAGGATTGTGTTGTGTTGTATTGTATTGCGAGCATCTCTATTTTTCAGTCTCTTACTTTATATATTTTAGCTAACTATTATCGGCCTATGATACCTACCACCAGTACACAGTGTTTGTACTGATACTACTCTTGCTACACCCTTTTTGGGGTGTGGAGTTGTTGGAGGAACTTCAGCGAGGTTCGATTAGCCTTCAAGGGTCTTGTGGAGTTCATCTAGATTTTCTGTTTAATTTATTCCAACTGTACACTTAGAAGCTCTTATACTATTAGGACCAGATCCCTTGGATAGTTGTTGTATCCCGCACTTGATATTTATGATATGAATTAGACTTCTATTTATTCCGCTTTATTTACTTTATTGTGTTCAATTGTTGATTAAGGAAAATGTTCGCCTACCGAGGTCGGAAAAGGTAGGTGCCCGAACTACTTAGTAATTTGGGTCGTGCCATGATAGGCATCAAATACTGTCTTTCTCAAAGCCGCAAAGATCAAGGGACACTCTTCATCAAGATCAACTCGAAGTGCTGCCCTAGCGTTATTAAAGATCAAATAAACCCCAAGAAAGTCCACATCCAAATCATCCTACGTTCGAAAAATACGCCACGAACTACCATCAAATTATGGAGAAGAAAAATAGGAGAGAAGAATAAAGGAAATAAACATATTTGTACTCACAATCTTGATAAATAAATTTATTTTGTGGTTGCAGTTTATTTTCTGTATTTGAAAATTCGTTGCAAATAAGTTTGTTTGCAACAAATTTTAATTTGCGAGAAATAATCTGCAACCACAAATAAAATATGAAGAAATATAATATTTTATTTATAAATATTGCGGGTACAATTATGTTTATTCCCTTGATTCTCTTCTCTTAAATTTGCTCTATAATTCAAGAACCGTTAGTAGCGTATTTCTCGAACTAGATGATGTATTCCTCCTTGAGATTTATCTCCATGAAATGATTTTGTGGATCTTCTTGAAATATTTAATTGTCAAGAAGAGTCCAGCCACATCTTGATTTCTTTGTGATTATTTCATGATTTTATGAAACTTTTGAGATTTCTTTTCAAGTAAATATGTGTCCCTTTTTATAGGTATGAGCTAGGATTTAGGATAGAATAGCCTCAAAGAACCTCTAACACTAGATCATAGAATTTGAAGATGAATTAGACTCGTCTGGTAAAGTCCTGCAAAATTTCGATGTCTACACGTGTATCTCATGCTATCAATACAAACATTTTAAAACGATAGTAAAAAATTAGTCTGTGTTCGATGAGTTGCACGAAATTTGAAGGGAAAAATATAACTTAAGCTGATGAGTGTTGATCCAATACAATCAATAGTTATCATCATTGCAAAGAACAATTACTGGTATTGCTATCAAATGAATTGGAAAGATATCCTTCATTTTCAAAGAACGAAATGTTTCTTTAGTGCTATTATTTTCTATTTCGGGTACTATTATATTATATATTTTGTACCTGGACGTAGTCAACTGAATTGGTATAATCTTTTCTTATGCAACCTCATTAATATATAAAATATTCAACTTGACATTTTTTTTGAATGTGATATGAGCAACTCTACCATAGTTGCAAATCTATCATCTTAAAGTGTGTCCCTTGTTTTTAAGAAGTTGTAGTCTCTTCTTTAAGTTGTTGTCAAATGAAAGTAATATTTTGTAGAAGTTGCACACAAAATTGATTAACTGTCTTCCGACTAGGGCTGTTATCGGTCCGGATACACCCGAGAACCACCCGGAACGGACTGAAATACCCGGACCTATACTCGGACCGAAAAGTTAACGGTCCGGATACGAGTACCAGGCATAAGGATCTGGACCGATAAGAATCCGGTCCGACAACCCGATCTAATTACCCGATAACTTATGTTATCAGTTTCGATCCGATACCCGATAACTATCTTATCGGTCCTCTTCTCGTGCAACCAGTAGTCCAGATTTCCATTTTGCATATAGAAATAGAACAGCAACCTACAACCATCATGCACACAATAACCTCGAAGAGAGACCAAATTCTCATGTATAGCAATGGATAAAGCTTCCACCTCTGCTCTAAATTATCTTTCAATTAAACCCGTATCACCTGAAAGTTTCTTAACAGCCAGTGTAGTTCCATCTCCTATCTAAAGCAAGTCTCTCACGATAATAAAAAATTGGACAGACCAGAATTACATCTACCTGTCAGACTACATGATATAACTTCTCTGCTACACAATATCATTTGGTTTATCCATTTCGTTATTGTTGCGATTTATAGGACCGGACCGGGTACCCGCCCGATAAGGTATCGGTCCGATCCCGAATCTCTTTTCAGGACTTATCGGTCCGGTCTCAGTCCGGACCGGTAACTTTATCGGGCCGGTTCCGGTATGTATATCGGACCGGACAACTTCCGACTAGTAGATTATTGTCTATTTTATGATGTAACCTACAAACAAGAGTAGATAATTCTGATAGAGATACTTAATAGTTATTGACATCACAAAACTTAATTTTAATATTTTATAAGAAATTTAATACTCTATCGAATCACATAAATTAAAGAATCACCACAAATAAAAGAAGAATTAATTAGGAGGAAGAATTACTCCTAATTCTTATAAGAGAAAAGAAAAGTTTTTGCATTACCAAAAACCTATAAGAGAAAATATATTTTATACAAAAATAAAAAAAATAAAATAAAGGGACAATACAACCCATGTTGAAACGTATGGGGTGCAGCGGCGTGCAACTCCGGATGGTGAATAGACAAACATAGGCTTAAGCTATCTAACTGGAGTAGAGACCAATCAATGAGAATTATGACAAATGAATAAACTAATTTAAATAGTTCACACAAAACCAAGAACAAAAAAGAAAAATCAATTCAAATACATGTCTATCTAAGTGTCAAGTTTTAGCTCACAGGTGGTTCGTTTTGAAGTGACTTCATCTATATTGTTTAACACATGCGTGTACTACTCGTTGTGTAGTCAAATTTCATGTCAGTCACGATTGGATTTGAATCAATATAAAGCTTAGTAGATCGTGAGTCTTGGTTCTTAGCGAAATGCTACGAACTGATGATTTAGATCACCAAAAGGAATTCCCGTAATGTCGTATGATCTAAAGACAATGTCATTGAAGGGCATAATATATGACTACTCACCTGTATAAAGACATTGAATTAGTTCTCAGTGAAAGAGGTCCTCATTTGTTTTCATTAAGATTAAGACGTGTGAATCTGAATACACATCTAAACATTAAAATGTGCATTAAGATTTAAATGTCTGAATACACATCTGAATATTAAGATGTTGTCTATAGATCTGAATACTGAATGATTAAGAATGTTTGTTTTCAATATGTAATTAACCACAATATCTATAAAAAATTATAAAAATCTCATTTCAGCAAAATAAATTTAATTTTTAATAGAAAATAATATTTTGAATATTTATAATTGATTAAAAATTTGAACTATCTCCTTTTTTGTTTACTATAAATTTAACATTTGAACTATCTTAAATGCATCAATATAAAAAATTATTATAATAAGGTAACATGAAATTTTTAAAAGTTTGTGTTTATTAAAATGGTAAACATTTCTCTATCAACTGAAAATGGTTCAAAGGGAACAGTTATGGTTGAATGAAGATGTTCTCTGTTAATTTTTTTTGTTAAAATAAGATAAAAAGAACTTTTCAATGCTTGACACTATTTCTGAGCGTTCTCTATTGTTTCCTGAAGCTTGGTACTGGAGGGTTAGTAGTATTCAAGTATTGTTTTTCCAATTTATTGTCTCAAGAAACATAAATTATAGGGTTACTATGATCTTTCAAAGATTGAGAAATGAAGGTAGAGATTTTATTGAGAAGATGGATTCACCATGTTTAATTTTTGTGGTGCAAAATATATCGATCATGAACTGGGTAAAGATACATAAGATTTTAAATAATTTTTTTGATAGATTTTAAAAACTTCAAGAATTCTTTTTGCTATTACGGCAACAAAAATAAATAAAAAAGAAGAGTTTAGGCTGGTGGGCCTACCGAGCCCACCAGTTAACCATTTTCACCTATGATTGAGCCTTCAAAACACAACTAGGTCCGGACTTGATGAATAAAACTGTTGAGCCTTTGCCCAACTGAATGGGTAATGTTGTGGCCAAGTTGCCCATCTGATGCACGGGAGAAAAAGAGGGGAAAGGAAAGAAAACTATTAGAAGGTATATAACCCTATCTAAATTAAATCAGGTAAATTGCAACTAATTAAGCATATATCCTACACAGCCAGTCAAGAAAATAGAACACAGGAAAAGTAATGCCATTAATGGGCCAGAATATAATTTTAGACAGAGCAGCCTAACATTGAACTCATATTGTGAATAACAACATACTTGGGCTGAGCCCAGTTCAAATACTAGTAATGCACAAACATAAAAAAATGAAACACAACAGGTATGGGCCTAACTAACAGGCAACAAACAGAGGAAACGTTTTAAGGAAAGGTAAAATGGGCCTAGCCCAGAACCTACGCAAATTAGTCGAAGGAGAAAATTCAAGTGGAATATTGGGCCAGGCCCAGAAGACATATAAATAGATGAGTTCAAATGATATACACGGGATATACTTGACCTGTATACCAATGTATACTTAGTATACAGTCCATATATCCTGGTGTATATCACTCATATGCTTCAAACAAATACCATAAAAGGATAGATGAAAGGTAAACGGTGAAGGTATACACATATACGTATATCATACAGACTCTGAACTTATTTGTACATTTCATGCTTACAACACTGAACATTCAGATACACAGACCACATATTTTCATAATTGTTCAATTAGGTGGTTCATATTTTAGGCCGACAGTTTCAACATGGGCATTCAAGAGTATGCAGACAGGTATTTAATAAAACACTTAAACATAGCCAGACATCCTTAGGTTTCTAAGAGGCCAGTGTCCATTATTTTAGATTAAAAATGCAAAATAAGCTACCCAAAAGGACTCAGGTACACAAAGAAGGGATATGACATGATATGTAATATTATGGCTAACACATGTGATCCAATACATGGTACAAAGCACATATAGGCAGAACAAGGCCTCAACAAAGCACACTGATTATTTTATCCAAACTATCAGCAAGGACCCTAAAATGGATCTAAAACAACTCTCACGGACACAGCATGCTGTCACTCATGATTCAAAATCAAGCACACATAATCAAGGGAATAAAAGATGGGGAGACTAGCATACAGACTTAAGTATTTCATGTATCAAGGCTAGACTAGTCTAGAAGATCATTTTTATCCACACTTTTTATCTAGATTAACAAGATAGACAGGACAAGCCATGGAATGAGTCAAACAAACATCAAGACATGATGTGATACCTCATACCAGAATTGGATAAATCATTTCAGACACAAATGGACATGTTATGA
Organism: Przewalskia tangutica; assembly: GCA_029844215.1. Lineage (NCBI taxonomy): Eukaryota > Viridiplantae > Streptophyta > Magnoliopsida > Solanales > Solanaceae > Przewalskia > Przewalskia tangutica. The sequence goes on from CM056722.1 coordinate 118,178,985, forward strand.
ACCAGACCAAGCACATTAGCATAGGTTAGACATCTTGAGTTTATATTAAACCTTTTATGACCCAAAAATAGCATGAAATCACCAGAGTAGCTTGAACAACCCCTCTAAGTTGTAGGGATATAGTAGTTCAGTTGGTTGGTTGGATAACTGAACTTTCACTTTGTTGGTGAAGGTTCGAATCCCCATGTTGTAATCCCCTCCCCATTTATCTTTCTCTTACCCCTGTGTAATAGTTTTTTTTTTAAAAACCCTCTAAGTTCATTTTCTTTTAAACTAGTCTGCTTCAGGTCAACTTAAATCAACATACTACTAAAACAGGCCTTACTTATCACATATATTATGGATAGACATTCTTCTATGTTCAGTTTTAGCTTAGGCTGTCCTTAATACTACGTTCCATATTATTCAAAGCCTAAACATGCTACTATCCCCAAGAAATCATTAACAAACAAGTGTTCTAAACCATTTTTTGGTCTATACATATTTTAAACAGGCCAAAAACGGTATTTGCACATTCAACACAGGCTTAGTATCAAACAATCAGGTGAATCACTTGTTGAGTTTTGATATTGGTGAATGATAAATGATGGGATGAAAATTAAAGGGAGTAAAAGGCTCTTTTGTCCCACATCGAAAAAAGAGAAGGAAAGAGAGATGTATATATTACATTACACCTTCTCTAGTTGCTAAAAGGGTTGAGAGGGCAAGGACCCCTCGCGCCGTCGTCGCTCGGCTCGGATTTGGATTTGGATTTGAAAAAAGATTGATTGATAATCTTTTTGGACAAACGTTTCTTTAATTAATTAATTATTTAATTAAAAAAATAAATCCAAACGGATCAACCCGCGACCGACCCAACCCGTCCGGCTCTCCCTCTTTTTTTCGAATTTCCCTCCAAATATTAGGTGACTATTCTGAATGGTTGCAAACATTCAGAATCAGTACCTCCAAACCTATAAATTCTTGATTATTCCAAGAATTTATTCATTAATCAATTTTTCAATCCTGAATTTCAGTCTTGAACTCAAAAATATTTTGTCTTCATTACGTGTGATATCTTTGCTGGTTGAGTGGTTATTGCTCTGAATTTGGAGTACTACTATTACGGTAAGATAATCGTTCTATCTGGAGGCGATATTAGTTAACCTCGATGCTTGTGAGGAATAATTTCCTTAAGGACACACTTTGAACTAAGTGGGCTCGATTATATTCTGAAATTATTTTTTCAAAACAAATTTTGTTTTCGTTTATTGTTTCATGATCAATTTACTATTAAGTAATGTTTATATCGTGTTATCTGTTTCACTAAGTGATTAACAGATTGTGTTGAAATACTATTTAGCCAAATACAGATTATTATACCAACTATCTTAAGGAAATTATGTTTATTTTATTTTAATATGTATCCTGGTTTGGAGATTAAAACCTGTGTGGTTTTCTACTCCGTATGAAATTTCATATTCTAACTTGAAGATATAAAAATTTCGTTGAAATATTAAAGTCCAAGAAAAAGTGTTTTCCAAAAGGAAAAAAAAAGTGTTTTTCTTGTATGTTGTTTGGAGACTAAAATTTGCGGATTTTCTACTCCGGTTGAGATTAAAGTTTTTATAACTTTCTACTCATTTGGGTACTTGATTTGAAGATATAAAAACTTTATCAAGTATACAACATACAATCTACTGCACTTCGTTTCAAGCAACTTTGATTCGGTTTGAAGAAATAAAATCTTCACCGTTGTGTATTATATTTGTTGCTATCAAAATTGATTCGCTTTGAAGAAATAAAATTTACACCGTTGTGTATGATATTTGTTGCAACGATTTGAACAACATAAAAACTTCATTGTTCTGTTTAAGGAGATTAAAACTTGTGTAGTTTTCTACCCCATATGAATATTAGTATTCTGACTCGAAGATATAAAAACTTCGTTGGAATACTAAAGTTTCATAATTATACTGCGATTTGAAGAAATAAAATCTTTATCGTTTAAGTTTATAATTCAACTGCGATTTGAAGAAATAAAATCTTCATCATTGAAGTTTGTGAATTAATTGCTATTTTGGTTTTATTAACTAAAACAGTTTGTCGATTTGACTATGACAAACAATTAATGGCAAGAAAATTATTTACTGGATGAATGATAGACATACAAGGTTGGAAGCGAAAGTTCTATAAAGAAAAATTACGAAATTGCTTCAATTTAGTGTCCGTGTTGATTCCAAATAGTCATGGGACGAATGGTCTTGGTTGTTGAGTTACAGAATTGGGAGTCATAATTTTTAATTATGAGATTCTGGAAAAATGCCAAAGACATTACATGTGAAGAGTCTCGTTCACACTACATGTGAAGAGTCTCGTTCACACTACATGTGAAGAGTCTCGTTCACACTACATGTGAAGAGTCACGTTCACACTACATGTGAAAAGACAATATTAATAAGAATTCAGCTTCGTCTTACTTATTGGAGTCAAAAGACTTATGGCATGTTCGTTTAGGACATGTCAATTACAAAACCTTGCGCAAATTGATTAATCTAGAAGTATTGCCTAGATTCGAGTGCAATAAATAAAAATGTGAAATTTGTGTTGAATCTAAGTTTGTTAAACATTCATATAAGTCTATTGATAGGAATTCAAATCCTTTAGACTTAATTCACACAGATATATGTGATATGAAGTCAATATCATCTCGTGGTGGGAAAATGTATTTTATAACTTTCATTGATGATTGCACTCAATACTGTTATGTGTATTTGCTTAATAGTAAGGATGAATCAATTAATGCATTTAAGTAATACAAGAACGAAGTGGAAAACCAATTGAATAAAAAGATCAAAATGATTAGAAGTGATAGGGGTGGAGAGTACGAATCTCCTTTGCAGAGACATGTTTGGAATATGGAATTATTCATCAAACTACTGCCCCTTACACGCCACAATCAAATGGAATTGCAGAAAGAAAAAACCGAACATTAAAGGAAATGATGAATGCCTTACTAATTAGTTCCGGTTTACCGCAGAGCTTGTGGGGGGGAAGTTATCCTTACAGTTAATCGAATACTCAATAGAGTACCCCACAGCAAAACACAATCTATTTCATATGATCTATGGAAAGGAAGAAAACCCAACTTGAAATATTTCAAAGTGTGGGGGTGTTTAGCGAAGGTCCAAGTTCCTTTGCCCAAAAGGGTAAAAATCGGACCAAAAACTGTGGATTGTGTTTTTACTGGCTATGCTACAAACAGTAAAACTTGTCGGTTTTTGGTTCACAATCGGACAATCCCGAAATTCATGTTAATACGGTAATTGAATCAGATAATGCTGAATTCTTTGAAAACATCTATCCGTATAAAACTGAATGTGAGTCGTCAAGTGAAAGATCTAAACGACCGCGGGAAGAACCAAAGGAAAGTATACCAAGCAAAGAGGATCTAAGGCGTAGCAAACGTCAAAAGACATATACTTCCTTTGGACCAGACTTTGTAACATTCTTGCTTGAAAATGAGCCTCAAACATTTAAAGCAACAATGTCATCTTCTGATTCAACATTTTGGAAAGAAGCAGTCAATAGTAAGATTGAATCAATTTTAAACAACCATACATGAGAGTTAGTTGATCTTCCTCCTGGAAATAAACCTTTAGGATCAAAGTGGATTTTTAAAAGGAAAATGAAAGCTGATGGCACTATTGACAAATATAAGGCAAGACTTGTGGTCAAAGGTTATAGACAAAAAGAAGGTTTTGATTACTTTGACACATACTCGCCGGTGACAAGAATGACATCTATTCGGGTGTTAATGGCACTGGCGGCCGTATATGGTCTTGAAATCCATCAAATGGATGTCAAGACAGCTTTCTTAAATGGAGAATTGGAGAAAGAAATTTACTTGGAACAACCTGAGGGTTTTGTTGTTCCTGGTAAAAAAAGAAAAGTGTGCAGACTTGTTAAGTCACTTTATGGACTTAAACAAGCACCCAAACAATGGCATGCGAAATTTTTCTAACAATGTTGGCAAATGGATTTAATATTAATGAGTGTGACAAATGTGTTTACATTAAAAATACTCCAAATCATGAAGTCATTGTTTGTTTGTATGTTGATGACATGTTGATAATGAGTAAAGATATTGTCGATGTAAATGCTACGAAGCGTATGCTCGCTAGCAAATTTGACATGAAAGACTTAGGGGTTGCTGATTTGATCTTAGGAATTAGGATCCATAAAACTCCACAGGGTCTAGCATTATCACAGTCACATTATATTGAAAAAGTACTTGACAAGTTCAAGTATTTAAATTTCAATGTTGCAAAGACTCCAATTGATGTAAGTTTTGCACTTCAAAAGAATGAAGGTGAAAGTGACTCACAATTGGACTTTGCACGAGTTTTGGGAAGTTTGATGTATATTATGAATTGTACACGACCAGATATAGCATGTGCTATAAGCAAGCTGAGTCGATTCACGAGTAATCCCAATCAAACTCATTGGATGACAATGAAACGAGTCTTGGGATATTTACAACACACCCAAAACTATGCTTTGCATTATAATAAATATCCCGCAGTACTTGAGAGATATAGTGATGCAAATTGGATCACCAGATCGTTTGAAGTTAAATCCACGAGTGGATATCTTTTCACCGTTGGCGGAGGATCAGTGTCCTGGAAATCATCAAAACAGACATGCATCGCCCGTTCTACAATGAAATCAGAATTTATAGCTTTAGACAAGGCCGGTGAAGAAGCTGAATGGCTCCGGAATTTCTTAGAAGATATTCCATTCTGGCCCAAACCTTTGGCTCCTATATGTATACATTGTGATACCAGCAATAGGTAGGGCAGAGAGCGTAATGTATAACGGAAAATCTCGTCACATACGACGGAGACACAATATCGTTAGACAACTCCTCTCTAGTGGCGTTATCACAATTGATTATGTAAAGTCAAGAGATAACGTGGCGGATCCGCTTACAAAAGGCTTATCTAGAGAAGGAGTTAGTAGATCATCAATGAGAATGGGGTTAAGGCCAAGGACAAGTCATCATGGCGGTAACTCTACCTAGCAGACTGGAGATCCCAAGAGCTAGGTTCAAGGAGATCAAACAAAGTTGTGACTGACGGTTCAAATTGTCAAATAACTCAACCCATTCTCGGATGAAGACAATGTTCAGAAATAAGGATATGACTTTATGGCTTGTTAATGAGTTAATAAAGCATTAAGATTTTTAATGGTTATCTAAATCTGACAATGTATGACCAGATAATGTGGCTATAGGACCACATGTTTAGAAATCACCTATGTGAGTGTTAAGTGTAAGCCTCTTTAAAGGGGAATGACAGTAAATGCCCATTCTCTATGCATTCATGAGACCAGACGGTGTTCATGGCTGAAACGAACACAACCGTGAGAACCATAAACGGTTGAGGGTTGATTGTGTGTCTTATGTTGTCTAGGTATACAACAAAGTTCGACGATTCAAAGATATCAAATCTACCGATTGATCGAGTATATCCGATATAAGTTCACTACGGAAAGTTCAAAGGGAAACCTACTTATCGGATCGATCGATTCTAAACTTGTATATCACACTCGTCCGTACATTCTTTTATCTTATAGCCATTCCTCATTCATGTGGGGGATTGTTGGGTTTTGATATTGGTGAATGGGAAATGATGGGATGAAAATTAAAGGGAGTAAAAGGCTCTTTTTGTCACGCCCCGAACCCCGAGCCCGTGACTGGTGCCCTACCTGGGCACCCTTCTACCTAACTGACACAAGTAGATCGCGGAATTAAATAACACCTCATTTTTTTCTTTTAAAATCAACGAACATGCAAGGGCAAAGCCGACAAGGCTGCCACATAAATATACATAAAAAAAAAGGCACTACACTGTACATGAGTCCAATCCCACATATGAATACAGACCTCTAAGAGTTTTACTGAACTATGACGGGACAAGACACCGCCGTACCCATAACTGTACAAAAGCCTGTACTGAAGGATCTATACCAAAATGATAAACTCCTGAACAGATGGAGCTATCCAAAAACTACGGCGAGGGTCCTGCATGCAAATCACCAAGCTGCATTACCTAAACTGCGGCGTGAGCGGCCGAAGAGTCGATGCGAAGAATGTACCAAGTATGTGAACTGAAAATACTGTAATAAAATCATAACAGTCTATACAAAACAGGAGACATGTATGATAGCCAAGCTACAATACACAATACATAAGCAGTCATATCAAGTCAGGGACACATGCCCTCAAAATCATTACTCAAATGTAACCATGGGTCTCACGCCCATAATATCAATCATGCCCGTGGAATCCTTCCTCACTGTCGGCAGTCCATGATATAATATAACATCAATAAGCACACTGAACCTTGCAATCATGAGAGTAATGCAATCTTTTTTATCTTTTAAGTTATGCTTTTAACAATGAGACCAACTGTTCCACTTTAAGTCATAAACACACTGCACCCTTTCATTAATGAAATCACTACCGTTTAAAAACATGAAGGCCGTGTCAGTGCCAGGGTCAACCACCCTCTGTGTTATAATGCAACCTATCATGGGACTATTTCACCCGCATAGGTCATGTGGACCCGCAATGAGTCATCGGTACACGATACTCGCATCACGGATAGCTAATCCATGGCTTATATATATCCCGGGAATTTAACTCGCCCAAGTCAAATACCGACCCGCCGTGAGTGTGTACCACTCACCACCATGGGGAGCTACTCCATGATATCCTTGAAACAAGTTTAGGCCCTTTATGGAGGGCGCAGAGATGTGAAATATGATGTCACACCGATCCCGGGCGTGGTGGTGCCCTACAGGCACCCTTACCTTAACCACTAAGTAAAGCGGAAATTAAATAACACCTCATTTTTTTCTTTTAAAACAACCGAACGTGCGAGGCAAAGCCGACAAGGCTGCCGTATAAACATAAACAAAAGACACTACACGTCATAGGTCGATCCAGCGTATGAATACGGACCTAAGAGTTAAAGCGAATTATGACGGACAAGGCCCCGTACCCATGCATAATCACAAAAGCACATCTTGAAAGAACTTATACCAAAAAGATAAACTCGAACGAAGGAGCTATCCAAAACTCGGCGGTCCTACACTGCCGATCACCAAACAGTGACTGAACTGCGGCGTGAACGCACGGCCGAGGTCGATCTGAAGAATGTACCAAGTATGTGAGCGATGAAATCGTAATAAAATCATAACAGTCTAACCAAAGCAGGAGACATGTATGATAGCCAACCTACAGTACACAATACATAAGGAGTCACATCAAGTCAGGGACGCAAGCCCTCAAAGTCACTACTCAAATATAACTATGGGTCTCACTCCCATAATATCAATCATGCCCGTGGCATCCTTCCTCACCACGCGATCCGATGTAATAACACCAATAAGGATACATGAACCCCAAGTCCCACCTGTCCTAAATACCACGTGGTCTCATGCCGGAATCCCACATCGTAAAAGCATGACCGTAGGGTAACACAAACAAATCCGGGACATATATGATAATCAAATTACAACACATTGTGCCTTACTAACAATGAGAGTAAGCGATGGTATCCTTACAATATAAAATAGGAAGCTCGTGATCAAAACAAGACCATCCACCGCGGTATCATTTAGCCATCCTACTCGCAGGACTATTTCACCGCGTAGGCGCGTGGACGCGTGAGGTATTCCTCGCGTGGGACTATTTCACCGCGTAAGCCACTTACGGACCCGCGTGAGGTATTCTCGCATAGGTGGACCCGCGCGTGGGACTATTTCACCGCGTAAGTCCTTACGGACCCGCATGAGGTATTCCTCGCATCGTGGGTAGCAATTCCACGGAATATCCAAATGCCACAAACCCGGGGAATGACCCCAAAACGACTGATATACCAATAGCACACAACCGGCTATTTCCAGCACACATAGACAATTCTCAACTAAACAAGCCAAAGTACTTATCAAGGCACACATAGAAAAATTCTCATTTAGCAAGCCAAAGTACTTACCAAGGCATCCTTAGACTAATTCTCAATTAATCAAGCCAAAATACTAATCAAGGCACACTTAGACAAATTCTCAATTTATCAAGCCCAAGTACTAATCAAGGCATCACATAGAATTATTCTCAATTAACAAGCCAAAGTACTTATCAAGGCACAAATAGAATAATTCTCATTTTATCAAGCCAAAGTACTAATCAAGGCACACTTAGACAAATTCTCAATTTATCAAGCCCAAGTACTAATCAAGGCATCACATAGAATTATTCTCAATTAACAAGCCAAAGTACTTATCAAGGCACAAATAGAATAATTCTCATTTTATCAAGCCAAAGTACTAATCAAGGCACACTTAGACAAATTCTCAATTTATCAAGCCCAAGTACTAATCAAGGCATCACATAGAATTATTCTCAATTAACAAGCCAAAGTACTTATCAAGGCACAAATAGAATAATTCTCATTTTATCAAGCCAAAGTACTAATCAAGGCATCACATAGAATTATTCTCAATTAACAGGCCAAAGTACTACGTACGTACATTTTTTTCAAAAGACTCCTTTTTATGTAAAACCCCAAGATACTTACACCCGTAGTATCAAGGCATGTCTATTTTTCAAAGTAAGTTACTACACGTTTAGAAAACTCATTTCAAGGCTTGAAATCAAGTAACTTCAAATTTTCACAATCTAGGCAACTTATGCCCTTTAATCAAAATAGACAACTTTTTAAACCTTCCATAAAGCCGTTATAACCAACTTCCCATAAAGCCGTTATAACCCTTTATGGTTTTAGACATATCCATTCCTTTTATAACCAAGAGACTTATACTTTTAAAACCAAGTATCACATACTTACAAATCAAGTTCTTAACTTTCAAAATACTTCAAGTCTCTTAACATTTAGAAAACAAGTTTATTCTACTTTTAAACCTCAAGTAACTCACACCTTTAAAACAAGTTACTTCTCTTAAATCATGTCATTTCTCCTCTCTTAAAACAATTTAGTAAATCACTCCTTTAACTCCCCTAAAGTCATTACAACAGCCCTTAGGTTTTGGAACTAAGGCACTAGCCAAAAGGTTTGGAAACCACTTTTTCAAGACTCATGTACTTTAAGTAAAATACTTTCACTTTTAAGAATCCAAACTTCGCTAAGGAAATGGATTATACAACTTACAATTTAAACATCAAAGTACAATCAAGGGAGTACATAGAACGAATTCTATTTTAGGCAATCCAAATACAACCAAGGAATGGATCATTTAAGGAGTAGAACATACTTTCTTAATCTTAAGGAATCATGCTAGAAGAGGAGATAGTTCACATACCTTTTCGGCTAAATTCACAAGCTAAGCCGAATACGCCGTACGTAGAAGTTTCAACCTATAATGGTCACAACAAGACTATCAACTTCTAGCCTCTAACGTAGAATAATACTAAGTATACGGTCTCTAATTCTACGGAAAATCGTGCAGCACTTCCTTTGTTTCTACTCACTTTGCCACCTTTTTCAAGGCCGAATACAATAACCAACAAGCCAAATTTAAGGCTCCAAACAACAACCAACAAAGGGGATTACACTCCTTACAATACGTGTAAAATTCCGCCCCATAATAATACAAAACAACCCAATAATTCCAAGCCCCATTCGGCTACCATATCACTTTCCTATCAATTTCCTTTCTAATCCAATCTCGTTATTCCAACATGTTATATAAGTCATAACCAATTATATACCCTCCTATTTATAACATGCAACGATTTTTAACTAACAAAGAATTGATTACAACATGAGTGACTAACATGCCCCCTTTTCGGTTTTCAACAAGACAACAAGATTCAAATCTTTTCAAACTTTAACATAACAGCCTCGGGCTCATTTCTTGACTACTAAAACTTGAAAACTTCATTTACACAAGAAGGAGAAGATTTTACCTCAAGAAGCCCTCTTTTCGAAATCTTCTTCACTTCAAAATTACCCACACGAACCCTCTACAAGCTTGCCAACACTTTTCCTTCTTGAAACCCTTCCAAAAATCTCACCGGGGTTCATCAATTTGAGAGAGAGGAGGATTTTCTTAGGAAACCCTTGCAAATGGTCAAGTCTTGAAGACTTGGCCCTAAAATAAGACCCTCCTTTGGTCAAAAGATGGGAGGGACACTTGTCACCCTCCCATAGGCCTTTTATCAAAATATCCCCTGTTTCTCGTCCCTTACCGCGTCAAAAATCCCGCCTTGGCGCCGCCCGCCGCGGCGCTCCACTCTCGAGAATTTCCAGCATTCCGGCGCCGCGGCTCTGCAACCGTGGACTCCGGTAACCGGCGCCGCGACCCTGCGTTCCGGCCAGCGCCTGCACCTGAACCAAAATCGCTTGCCTTTCTGCGCACCAAACTTGAAACTTCCATAACTTTTGACTCCGATGTCCTATCGACGAACGGTTTGTTGCGTTGGGAACTAGATTTAACGGACTACACACTAGGCTTATTAAACACCTCGAAATTCTTAACAACTGGGGTACAACACTCCAAGGTAGACTCAAAATTCGTCCAACACATGTTTGGCAACTTGTCTTTCAACTTTCTAATCCGATATTCTTGGTATGTTCTTATCTTATCTTCTTGAATTTACGGGGTGTAACATTCTTCCCCCCTTAGAAACATTCGTCCCCGAATGTTCTTAGTCGGTTGTCACGCTATACAAACTCCGGCACAATCTCTATACTATGCCTAACAATCAAATGCACAGACCAACGATGCCACGCATGGCCACCACATAACATACGTAAACATAATAATGGACCTTCCGTCCGTGGTCCCTTCTCACAAAACTCGAAGGTTACAGTCTTCCCTAACACGGGATCCTTAGAGGTTCCTTTCTTTCCTTACTTGTCATACTTTCTCGTACTTTCCAACTCATCTAGTACACGTACAAAATCTCAAATTTTGTTTCTGTTCCCCCATCCTTGGAGTTACTAACCAACTTGGCCATATCGTTACTTACATTCCCGTTAAGGCTCTTCTCAGTCCTTTCGACCTAGTTAGGTGGAGCAACGTCCACAAACTCGTACCACAATTAACTAAAGCGGGGCCTTGCATCCTCGGGACCCTATCACATGCGGGACCATTTCTAAGCGTCATCACCCCATTCCATACTATCGGTGACCCAAATGAGTCCATAACCCGACTCGTCACACTTAACTCCTCATTCTTAGTCGAAATAAATCTCTCTCTTATCTCCGGTACTTCTTACCCTATCCTCTATTCACTAGAGGTTCGTCACATAAGTCAAAATATTTCTCAGACATCCTTCCCTATCGGTCTTACATCACATTGCGGTAATTACTACGTGTGAACTCTACACAACTATAGTCTCGGTTCACTTATCATTCTTGTCAACATTCTTAACTTTTCACTTTACTAATCAAGGTATCCTACCTGCAGGGTACTATCACTTACAACCGCTAGCAACAAAGGGAAAACATATACGCTAGGCGAAATCTGAATCTATCGATATGCAGCGTGATTCAAAAGAATCGAGATATACACCGTAACCCCGTGAGATGTTGCCTCACGATCACGTCCGATAGTCACGTCATCTATGCGGTTCGAAGGACCGCGAACTATAAACTCCACCACGACCTCTACCACGGTGGTGACATCCGAACACCACCTCGGGGCGTACAACCGTGGAGGAAAGGAATCAACCATCGGCCTCATAGGTGAGCCACGCTTCGCGCTCTTTCTAACAGGACACTCCCACTTCTTGTGGCGGGACGCCACAATAATAACAACCATCTGTGTCATAACGGTATTTCCCCGAATGACGCTTACCACATATGATACACTGAGGAATATGTGGCCTCGACTGAGAAAATCCTCTGCTCCTCTGAGAACCTCGATCCCTGGAGCTTGGACCGACTCCTAAATACCTTGTGGGGTCAAACCTCCCACCTGTGGTCTGCGGGGGTATGTACTGGGTAGGCTGGGACGAATATCTCACTCATTCTTGAGGAAAGCTGTAATGCTATCTTGGTCAATAACATAATGGCTTCCGTGACCACTAAAGTCTTCCCTGGCGAGAAACTGTAGGCTCTGGTGCTGTGGTCTCAAGACCTGGCGCAGAAGAACTCGCCGACTGTGGTACAATATCCGGTATAACCTGGGCATAAGCCCTATCAACTCTCTGAGTCTGACTAGTAGCTCCTGCTACTCCTTTGCCCTTCTCGGTTTGTTGCCCTCGCGGAGGCATAACTGTAACACAACGATACGTCAGAGAGGAATTATCTTACTAACACAGCTCTACGGCACGATCTTGGAGTAAGAAGAATAGAAACCAACTCCTAAATGTCCTGTAGCCTCCTGTTTATGGGTGTGGCGCGCAACACAACGATAATCAAGACTCTACTAGACACGGTCTGTAGACATTCCGAGGACTGACTGCTCTGATACCACTCTGTCACACCCCGATCCCCGGGCCCGTGACTGGTGCCCTACCTGGGTACCCTTCTACCTTAACCACTAAGTAAACAACGGAAATTAAATAACACCTCATTTATTTTTTCTTTTAAAACAACCGTACGTGCAAGGGCAAAGCCGACAAGGCTGCCATATAAACATAAACAAAAGACACTACACCGTACATGAGTCCAATCCCACATATGAATCTGGACCTCACAGAGTTAAATCAATTATGGCGGGACAAGGCCGCCGTACCCATAAGCGTACAAAAGCACATCTTGAAAGAACTTATACCAAAAGATAAACTCCGACGGAAGGAGCTATCCAAAACTCGGCGCGGTCCTACACTGCCGATCACCAAACAACGTGCTGAACTGCGACATGAGCGCGGCCGAGGAGGTCGATCTGAAGAATGTACCAAGTATGTGAGCGATGAAATGCGTAATAAAATCATAACGATCTAACCAAAGCGGGAGACATGTATGATAGCCAACCTACGATTACACAATACATAAGCGATCCACGTCAAGTCGTGGGGCAAGCCCTCAAAGTCACTACTCAAATATAACTATGGGTCTCACGCCCGTAATATCAATCATGCGTGGCATCCTTCCTCACCGCGATCCGATGAAATAACACCAATAAGGATACATGAACCCCAAGTACCACGCGTGTCCTAAATACCACGTGGTCTCATGCCGGAATCCCACATCGTAAAGCATGACCATGGGTAACACAAACAAATCGGGGACATATATGATAATCAAATTACAACACATTGTGCCTTACTAACAATGAGAGTAAGCGATGGTATCCTTACAATATAAAATAGGAAGCTCATGATCAAAACAGACCGTCCGCGCGGTATCATTTAGCCATCCTACTCGCGGGACTATTTCACCGCGTAGGCGCGTGGACCCGCGTGAGGTATTCCTCGCATGGGACTATTTCACCCCATAAGCCACTTACGGACCGCGTGAGGTATTCCTCGCATAGGTGGACCGCCCGCGTGGGACTATTTCACCGCGTAAGTCCTTACGGACCGCGTGAGGTATTCTCGCGCATCGTGGGTAGCAATTCCACGGAATATCCAAATGCCACAAACCCGGGAATGACCCCAAACGACGATATACCAATAGCACAACCTGCTATTTCCGGCCACATAGGCAATTCTCAACTAAACAAGCCAAAGTACTTATCAAGGCACACATAGAAAAATTCTCATTTAGCAAGCCAAAGTACTTACCAAGGCACCCTTAGACTAATTCTCAATTAATCAAACCAAAGTACTAATCAAGGCACACTTAGACAAATTCTCAATTTATCAAGCCCAAGTACTAATCAAGGCATCACATATAATTATTCTCAATTAACAAGCCAAAGTACTTATCAAGGCACAAATAGAATAATTCTCATTTTATCAAGCCAAAGTACTAATCAAGGCACACTTAGACAAATTCTCAATTTATCAAGCCCAAGTACTAATCAAGGCATCACATAGAATTATTCTCAATTAACAAGCCAAAGTACTTATCAAGACACAAATAGAATAATTCTCATTTTATCAAGCCAAAGTACTAATCAAGACACACTTAGACAAATTCTCAATTTATCAAGCCCAAGTACTAATCAAGGCATCACATAGAATTATTCTCAATTAACAAGCCAAAGTACTTATCAAGGCACAAATAGAATAATTCTCATTTTATCAAGCCAAAGTACTAATCAAGGCATCACATAGAATTATTCTCAATTAACAGGCCAAAGTACTACGTACGTACATTTTTTTCAAAAGACTCCTTTTTATGTAAAACCCCAAGATACTTACACCCGTAGTATCAAGGCATGTCTATTTTTCAAAGTAAGTTACTACACGTTTAGAAAACTCATTTCAAGGCTTGAAATCAAGTAACTTCAATTTTTCACAATCTAGGCAACTTATGCCCTTTAATCAAAATAGACAACTTTTTAAACCTTCCATAAAGCCGTTATAACCAACTTTCCATAAAGCCGTTATAACCCTTTATGGTTTTAGACATATCCATTCCTTTTATAACCAAGAGACTTATACTTTTAAAACCAAGTATCACATACTTACAAATCAAGTTCTTAACTTTCAAAATACTTCAAGTCTCTTAACATTTAGAAAACAAGTTTATTCTACTTTTAAACCTCAAGTAACTCACACCTTTAAAACAAGTTACTTCTCTTAAATCATGTCATTTCTCCTCTCTTAAAACAATTTAGTAAATCACTCCTTTAACTCCCCTAAAGTCATTACAACAACCCTTAGGTTTTGGAACTAAGGCACTAGCCAAAAGGTTTGGAAACCACTTCTTTTTCAAGACTCCATGTACTTTAAGTAAAATACTTTCACTTTTAAGAATCCAAACTTCGCTAAGGAAAGAGATTATACAACTTATAATTTAAACATCAAAGTACAATCAAGGGAGTACATAGAACGAATTCTATTTTAGGCAATCCAAATACAACCAAGGAATGGATCATTTAAGGAGTAGAACATACTTTCTTAATCTTAAGGAATCATGCTAGAAGAGGAGATAGTTCACATACCTTTTCGGCTAAATTCACAAGCTAAGCCGAATACGCCGTACGTAGAAGTGTCAACCTATAATGGTCACAACAAGACTATCAACTTCTAGCCTCTAACGTAGAATAATACTAAGTATACGGTCTCTAATTCTACGGAAAATCGGGCAGCACTTCCTTTGTTTCTACTCACTTTGCCACCTTTTTCAAGGCCGAATACAATAACCAACAAGCCACATTTAAGGCTCCAAACAACAACCAACAAAGGGGATTACACTCCTTACAATACGTGTAAAATTCCGCCCCATAATAATACAAAACAACCCAATAATTCCAAGCCCCATTCGGCTACCATATCACTTTCCTATCAATTTCCTTTCTAATCCAATCTCGTTATTCCAACATGTTATATAAGTCATAACCAATTATATACCCTCCTATTTATAACATGCAACGATTTTTAGCTAACAAAGAATTGATTACAGCATGAGTGGCTAACATGCCGCCTTTTCGGTTTTCAACAAGACAACAAGATTCAAATCTTTTCAAACTTTAACATAACAGCCTCGGGCTCATTTCTTGACTACTAAAACTTGAAAACTTCATTTACACAAGAAGGAGAAGATTTTACCTCAAGAAGCCCTCTTTCCGAAATCTTCTTCACTTCAAAATTACCCACGAACCTCTGAGCTTGCCAACACTTTTCCTTCTTGAAACCCTTCCAAAAATCTCACCGGGGTTCATCAATTTGAGAGAGAGAAGAGGGATTTTTCTTAGGAAACCCTTGCAAATGGTCAAGTCTTGAAGACTTGGCCCTAAAATAAGACCCTCTTTTGGTCAAAAAGATGGGAGGGACACTTGTCACCCTCCCATAGGCCTTTTATCAAAATATCCCCTATTTTTCGCCCACCTACGTCAAAAATCCCGCTTGGCGCGCCACGCCGCCGCGCCGCGACCGCCGCCGCGACCGCGACCCGCCGGCGCCCCAGCCACGGCGCGCCGCGCCGCGGCGGCGGCCTTTCCAACGAAATTTCCAGCATTCGCGCGCGCGCGTTCGGCGCAGCGCTTCTGCAACCCCGTGGACTCCCGGTACAACCGCGCGCGGCCCCTGCGTCCGGCGCGTACTGGAACCTGACCAGCGCTGCTGCGCTTTCGCGCAAACTTGAAACTTCCATAACTTTTGACTCGGATGTCTATCGACGAGTGGTTTGTTGCGTTGGGAACTAGATTTAACGGACTACACACTAGGCTTATTAAACACCTCGAAATTCTTAACAACTGGGGTACAACACTCCAAGGTAGACTCAAAATCCGTCCAACACATGTTTGGCAACTTGTCTTTCAACTTTCTAATCCGATATTCCTTGGTATGTTCTTATCTTATCTTCTTGAATTTACGGGGTGTAACAATGACACTTGCACGAATATATATATGAGCAACCCATATGCAAGTAAACCAAGACAACACCATGCCTTTTCCTTTTCACATAAACCAAGACAATACCATGCCTTTATACAAACCAAGACAATTACCATGCCTTTCCTTTTTATATAAATCAAGACAATTACCATGTCTTTCCTTTTTACATAAACCAAGACAATTACCATGCCTTCTTTGTTTTACATAAACTGTTACACCCCGGAAATTCCAGGATATGTTTATAAGAACGTACGTAAGAACTCAAAAATGTTAAGATTAGAGACGAGTAAAAATTTATCAGAATTATGGAATTGTCGGAAAACGAAATATTTCGACGAATGGGAGGGCAACACGTGTCACCCCCCTAATGGCCTTGGACGAATTGGGACATGGATACAATGGTCATTTGACCACTAATGAGATGATCAAGTCTTGCAAAGACTTTGGCTTGATAAGTTTGACTAAGTCAAGAAGTCAATAGCTTGAGATAATTGACCACATCTTGACCTTCCATTTGGATGAATCCTAGCCCTTGTTTTATTTATTTATACCACTACTAGTGCAAGACTAGTCTCCATACTTAGAAAAAATTTCAAGAATTGAGAGAAAATCAAAGTGAGGCTCACGGCAATGGCAAGGGTTTGAAGAGAAAATTTTTGTTTGTTGTCCAATAAGCTCCATACTTTAAACCAAGGTACCTAAGGGTATTGTAAGTGTATCTCAATAGAAATATCCCGTAAAAGTGGCGTTTTTGTATTAGTCGCAAGGCGGAAAGTTAAGGAGTTCTTCAACTTTGAAGTTGGAACTTGAAGATGAGTTCTTCATAAGCTTCTAAGGGTTGCTTGGAGTGGATTGGAACGTCGAAAGGAGGAGCTAAAGTTGCTAAGGATCGACTTGTAGTCTTGGATCGTATTTGGGCTAAATGAGGTATAATCTTCGTCTTACTTTTGTAATTGAAGATTCCATGTTATTATAAGTTAAAAATGATCATGTGATATGTGTTATGAAGTTTGATAAGTGTTATGGAAATTTGGAAGCTCAAATCCGAAAATGACATGTTTAGCCATTTGACATGTATGGCGTATTGGACTTAGCAAGTGGATTAAACCGAAGAGGTATGTGGAACTTTCTTATCTCTTGAGCATGAATAGGTTGTAAATGTATAGTACGGTAGACATACAAGTTTTTGACAATGTAGGTCCATTTGATACCCTTGGCTTATTTTAAGAATGTCCAAGTTGATTGAGTTAGGGAATTAACTCACTTGTTTAAATATTAAGGATATCTTGGTTTTCAAAAGTTAAGAGACTTTAAGTAAGTTGAAAGTATTATTGATACTTGTTTTGTTGGAAAGTTTAAGTCTCTTGGTTATAAAGAAGTATGTAAGTTGCTAATTTATAAAGCAAGTATAACGGCTTTATGGGAAGTTGGTTATAGTAGCTTTATGGAAAGTTAAAAAGTGTGATTTACTCTAAGTAATTTAAGTATGTTAAAATGGCTTGAAATAACGAAAGGCAAATTGATTTAAAGGCATCAATTGCTTAAGGTTTTAAAAGAAAGAAGTCACTTGATTTAGAAGCCCGAAAATGTATTTTTCTAAAAGGGTATTGTGACTTGTCTTAAAATGTAGTTATGACTTGATACTACGGTTATTAGTATCTTGGAAGTTTTATATGAAAAAGAGTCATTTTTAAAAGAGTGGAAGTATGTAGTACTTGGGTTAAATTCCTGAAATTTTATAAAAAAATATGCTAGTGCCTTAAGTAAACTAAAATGAGAGTGTGTATGAATAAGGCTAATAAGAAGTTAGGAGGATTTCTTAACTTTCTTATTTATTGTATAATAAGCCGGTAGTGTTTATGTTATGTATGATAAGCCGGTAGGGCTTATGTTATGTATGATGGCCGGTTGAGATAGGGTAAGAGTATAAATGAGGGGTAAATCCCCAAGACGTTATACCACCTTCTCCAGGGTAAGAGTATAAATGAGGGGTAAATCCCCAAGACGTTACACCACTTGCTTCAGGGTAAGAGTATAAATGAGGGGTGAACCCCCAAGACGTTATACCACCTGTTTTTCCGTGGATTTGCTACCCATGATGCGAGGAATACCTCATGCGAGTCCTTATGGGCTTATGCGGGTGAAATAGTCCCATGCGTGCGGGTACAACCTATGCGAGGAATACCTCATGCGGTCATACGACTATCGCGGGTGAAATAGTCCCGTGAGTAGGATTGCTTAATGATCTGCGGACGGATGGTTATGCTTTGATCGTGAGCTTCCTATTTTTATGTTGTGCGTATACTCACAGTTACTCTCATTGTTAGTAAGGCAACTGTGTCTTATTAATTGAGTTATCATACATCTCGGTTTATTATAGACTTATGATTTCATTCTGATTTCTGATTTCACATATTTGGCACATGTTATCTTGACCTCCTTGAGTGCGTTAAATCTGCAGTAGAGTCTGATTCTTGATCCTCGCTCTTAGGATCACTGTTCGGTGTTGAAGCTTTTTATTTCAGAGGCTTATCCCTGGTATTGTCGGTTGTTGTACATTTAGGGGTATGGCGGGGCCCTGTCCCGCCAGAGTTGTTATTCTTAGAGGTTTGTAGTCACATTGTGGTTTGGGTTGTAAAGGAAAAAATGTACTGTTTTATTTGTATAATTTACGGAAGGTGGCCTTATCGGCTAGCCTGTTGTTATTTTATGTTTCAGCATTTTATCAGTTGTGTATGTTCATTGCTATTCTCGATGTATACGAAAGAGTGCCCAGGTAGGGCACCGATCCACGAGCCGGTCGGTCGTGACATAAACCAAGAGAAATCCTTATTTAAGCAAGCCAAAGTACTATCAAGGCACAAATAGAATAATTCTCATTTAACAAGCCAAAGTACTATCAAGGCATAAATAGAATAATTCTCATTTAACAAGCCAAAGTACTATCAAGACACAAATAAAATAATTCTCATTTAACAAGCCAAAGTACTATCAAGGCACAAATAAAATAATTCTCATTTAACAAGCCAAAGTACTATCAAGGCACAAATAGAATAATTTTCATTTAACAAGCCAAAGTTGTTATACCCCGTATTTCCAGAGTATGTACGTGGGGGACGTACGTAGAAATTTTCGAACTTCTTTAGGCTTGGCCGAATTCTTTTTGTGCACAACACCCGGTTAGAGTCGTTTTTAGACGAAACGTTTTCACAGCTTTCGTAGGGGAAATTACGGCTATGTCGTTTATAATTTTTTCGGATTTTTACGAGAGACGAAAAAATTTTGACCAACGGGAGGGTGACAAGTGTCACCCTCACATTGGATGGAGTGGGACGGCAATTTGGACGAATTGGTGAGTGGGGTTAGGTAGGATATTTTGTGCAAGTTGTTGTGGTAGATGGATAAGGTGCACTTGGCTTAAATCTAGCCCTACACTTGCACCACACTTGTCTTCATCTTGGCCATTGGTTGGCCTTCACTTGACCTATAAATACCCCCCTTAGTTGATGAACTTCTTCATCCAAAAATTGTCTAAGTCTTGAAAATCCCTCCCTCTCCCTCAACCTTGTTCTCGTCCAAACACCACCCCTCTCCCCCCTCTTGAAGGCCCTCGGCCGAGCCCCCCCCCCCTTGCCTAGTGGCTCTGTGAGAGCAACCCCTAGCCTAGTTGTGCTAGTCAAAATACTACCCCCTTGGTAGAAATGTATTCTACAAGTATCGTTATAATGCCCAAAATACTTTAGCCAAATACCTTGTAGTACTTTCCAAAGTACCACTTTTCTGGCTTGGAAAATACTATTATACTTTCCTTTAGCCACTAAACGAAACCTAAGGAAAAATCTTCACCGTAGTTGAAGTATTAAGTAGAAGTTGTGTAGACACTTCTAAGGGTTTCTTGGAGCGTTTTGGAGCGCGGAGTAGGAGCTAAACCTTGTTCGGGAAGCGACATATAAACTCGGATAATTTTGGGCTTATCGAGGTAAACATTCTTGACCTTACATTTGTAATTGGAAATTACATGTTGTAGGAATATATAGTTGAAGTATACTATATATAGAACTGAACATTATAATTATGCGGCAATGTCTTTTGACTTAAGCTGAATAATACTTACGGCAATGTCTTGCGACTTAAGCTGAATTTAAATAGAAGCGAATCAGTAATTACATAGGGCGTATTACGATGGACTTGTAGCATTCTTTGTGTAGTAGAATTGTACGTCCGGTCAGACGTGTTAACCCCACTGGTTGGCTTGGTAGCCGGCCTCGATAGAGAGAGAAATTTCTGTTGTTGCGGGAAAATCTTCTTGCGAATTTTACGTAGAATATTCTACGGGATCTAAAGGTATTAATAGGCGCTTTGTGGCCTCTATAGGTTGTAATCTTTGCGTGTGGGTGATGCGCTTGGTGAGTGTCGTGAGCGGTTTGAGGTACTTGGGCGTTTTGCTATTAGTCGATAATCGTCGCGGTATGTGAACCTCTTCCTATCTCTTCTAGCATGATAAGTGTGAACTATGTAGTACGGTGAGCGTCATGTGCTAAATGTATTTGATTGATGTAAAACATAAAGTGTTATAACGGCTTTATGGGAAGTTGGTTATAATAGCTTTATGTGGATAAGCACATACTTTGTGGTTTTAAAAGGTAATCGATTTGAATAATAAGCGGCTTGATATGTGTTAATAAAGAACTTGAAGCATTTCAAAAGATTTATGAATCGTTTTGAAAGAATGAGTATTACTTGGGTTTTGGAAGCTTAAGAGTTATATTAGCTTTATGGGAAGTTAGGTATAACGGCTTAAGAATGTTTCTTGATTTGGAAATCGAATGTGTATCGACAAACCAACTTGCGATAATAAAAGGAAAATGTATTGACTAAAGAAGTATTATTAAAACGGTAGAAACCTCCATCTGCATAGAAGCTAAGATGAGACAAAATGATATTACATTTCCTAGATCATGGCTGCTTAATAAGATTGATTATAAACAAGAATAGCCTACTCACTTATAAGACATAGGTTTCTCAAAACGTTTAAAGGAGAGTTATGTTTTAAAGGACTAAAACTATGAACTACGAAACCTTTTTCTAAAATGAGAAACTTGAGCATTGAAATTAGGCAAACTTGAGCGTTTGGAAAATAAGGTTGTTACTTGATTTTACAAAGGAAAGCATTTTGGTTTACTTAACAATGTTAGTCACTCTATTTTTATACTACTGTATCGGGTGACCTTTGTAAAAGAAATGGATCTTAAAAGGAATTTAACGGACGTAGTACTTTAAGGTTAAAATCCGGACTTTGATATAAAATGAAAGTACCTTGAGTCGTGTGTAACTTGCTTATACTTGTTGTTATGAAACTTGACCATGTTACGTGTGATAGCCTTGTTGTGTAAGTATTGTGTTCTACTCGACTCCGGTTCATTCGGGAATGTATATCACTTGACTCTGGGTCATCCGAATGTATATCACGATTACGGTTCATCAGGAATGTATTTCACTCGACTACCGGTTCATCCAGAATGTGTTTCACTTGATTACGGTTCATCAGGAATGTATTTCACTTGAGGACCGGTTCATCCGAATGTATTTCACTTGACTACCGGTTCATCCGAGAATGTGTTCACTCGACTCTGGATTCATAGGATGAGCAGGAATGTATTCCACCCTTTTCTATATTGGGTCCATAAGATGGGCGAGACACATTATACGTATCACATGATTTGTACCTAGGCTGGCGGTGAGGAAGGAGTTCCACGGGCGTGAGGATGACTTTTAGGCGTGAGTCCACGACTTGACATATGGCTTCTATGTTGTGAAGCTGTAGTTTGGTTATCATACATGTCTCGCTTTATATAGACTATTATGATTTCATTCTGATATTTTCTGATTTCACATACTTGGTACTGTTATCTGACCTCCTTGAAGTGCGTTCATCTGCAGTAAAAGGTACATCATTGTCGATCCGCTTTTAGGATCACCTCAGCGTATTGGAAAGCTCCGTTCCTTCGAGGCTTATCTTTGGTATGTTACCACAGTGCATAGATGCTTATACATTCGGGGTATGGCGGGGCCACTGTCCGTCATAGAGGTTGTAAAATCTTAAGTGCATGCTTTGTTGTGGCGGGGTTTGTAAAAGGATAAGCTGTTCGGGTATTTATGTATATTTGATGAAGGCAAGCTGTTTTGGTTGCTTTGTTTATTTATCTTTTCTCTTAATTCATGTTCATGTTTTTATTTCCGATTTTCTCGATGTTGTATCACTAGGGTGCCCGGTAAGGCACGATCCACGGGCCCGTTCGGTCGTGACAAAAGTGGTATCGAGCGATTAGTCCTCGGAAAGTGTCTACAGACCGTGTCTAGTAGAGTCTTGATTATCGGTGTGTTGTGCACCACATCTATAATCGAGGCTGCGAGACATTTAGGATTGGTTTCCATCCTTCTCATTACGAGATCGTGCCTTAGAGTCGTGTGATAAATTGGACTCTCCGGCGTATTCCTTTCCTTTACGATTATGCCTCGCGTAAGGCAACCTGAGCCTAGATGGGCAAGGCAATCGAGGAGCTGTTAGTGAGATCTGAGGAGTGCGAGCGCGAGCTCGGTCGATGCTGAGCAGTGCTTCGGCCAGCGGGTTTCGCGACGCCGCCAAGACCAGCGAGTTTAGCGCGGCGGTGCTGCTGAGACTCTGATACACGAGCCTCGGTCCAGCGACTGGAGCCGATGAGATGGGGTACAAGGAGATGGCGATTCTGGCGAAGTCGCGCGAATATGAGGATAGCTGGATCGGCGATTCCGGCCCGATAGCACCGTAGTACACCCCGGCGAGCGATTTGAGGCTACGTGACTTCCGAGTTGTAGCCTCCGGTTCCTATGGATCGAGAGGCGAGGCGACCCTCGGGAGTTTATCCGAAGCTCTCAACGGATCGTAAGTGATCGAGCCTCGAGCGAGTCGGTGGTATTGGGTTCGCATCACCGCGTGATCTGCGATTGGTAGTTTGATTCGTGGTATCCCGGGAAGAGCATGCACTTCTAGCAGTTTGGGGCGAGTTCTCGAGGCATTTCTTGCACATTTCTTGCCTCACGAGATGAGGAGGCTCGGGCAGATTTTTGGCGTTGAGGCGGGGCGGGCGGACGGTTAGAAGTACAATGTGAGTTCGACTCATTAGCTCGGTATGTTCCCATTGTAATGGCGGATATGGAGGACGAGTACACCGCTACGTCGGGCTGGGCGATTACTTAGCGAGGCTTATGCGGGTGTAGCTCTTCAGCGGGCATGGACATTGCCGCATGCAAGCTCATGCACTAGGATGTGAGGCACGGAGAGGTCGGCGGAATGGCCGAGATCGTGAGAAGAGGCGAGCAGGTCCTTTGGTAACTTCGAGGCGGACCGCCTCGGCCGATCTAGTTATGTACCTCCACCGATCTGAGTGGTCCCCCTCGATCTTGGGGCGTTCGGGGTATTCGGGGCTGGTGAGCTCGGGGCTTCAGTTCCGCGGTATACGTGAGTGCTAGCGGCGGGATTCATGTCCCGCCGGTGTGCGCGATGTGGCAAACATCATCCCGGGAATGTCGTCTTTTTCGGTGCTTGTTTCACTGCGGCCGTCGAGAGCCATGTGACGAGAAGCGTGCTTATAGGAATGCAGCGGCTTAGCGCGACCTCACGGATCGATGGCGAGTTCGCCGCGCCCTACGATTATGCGCCTGCGGCGGACTTATGATTAGAGTGGGCGGTAGCCGGTATATCTTAACCATCTAGAGGCTTGTATGTTTTGATGTTATGTTAATGTGTTAAGTGTTATGTTTGGATAGCTTTGTGCTAAAATGTGATTTAGGAACACAGTTGGGGAAAAGGAGTAAGCTGAGGGTGAGAAAATGATGAACCTTAGAATATTACAGTTGAGACCTTAGATGTAAGGCCGTCTTGAGTACAAGATTTTCGAGTGATCCTTGTCGAGTGCATTTTATGCCTAGAAAATATTGTGTGATAAGTCTGCAGGTTGGGTAAATGAAAGTGGTATCTTTCATGATGTGATTTAGCAAGGTTGTTCGGATCGAAACAAGAGAGTTGGCGTGACGGAGGGTCGGGTTGAGGGCGTGTTGCGTGTCAACCCGTAGCCCGAAATGAGGTGGGGTCAGCTCTGGGTGGTCCCGCCAGGTGGTAGGGTCACCAGGGTGCTAGGCCCAGTTTTGATGACCATCGTATGAGTTCGTGGATACGTTCGACCGAAGTAGATCGTGAAGGGGAATAGCCTTAAGGAAGATCGAGGCTAATAGGATGACCAAGTTGGGAGGTAGTGACTCAAGTTTCGGAAACTAAAGTGTGGTACGTATGCTAAAGAGTTCAAGAGTTCGAGAAGAGTCTGACGAGTAAGGGTAGAGGCGAGCATGTATTGCGAGCATATATCTGATCATTTCTTGTAAAGGGAGAAGGTCACGAAGGATGTATATTTTAGACCTCAGGAATCGCATGCAGTCAGGTACCGTTTGTTGGGTCGCCGGAGTGACACTAGAACCTCGCGGCAAAGTGACAAAAGTTTGTGATGTTAGAGGTGTTTTCTCGTGAACTTGGATATAAGTATTTGCGTGCATATGTTGTTTAGTGGCCAGTTGTGGCGTTGGCAACTTATTAGAAGAACTTTATCGTTATACGTCTTGAGAAGGTACATTCGTGACGAATGGTTCTAAGGAGGGGAGAATGTTATACCCCGTATTTCCAGTATATGCGTGGGGGCGTGCGTGAAATTTTCGAACTTCTTTAGGCTTGGCCGAATTCTTTTTGTGCACAACACCCGGTTAGAGTCGTTTTTCGACGAAACCTTTTCACAGCTTTCGGAGGGGAATTTCCGGCTATGTCGTTTATAAATTTTGCGGATTTTTACGAGAGACGAAACATTTTGGACCAACGGGAGGGTGACAAGTGTCACCCTCACATTGGATGGAGTGGGACGGCAATTTGGACGAATTGGTGAGTGGGGTTAGGTAGGATATTTTGTGCAAGTTGTTGTGGTAGATGGATAAGGTGCACTTGGCTTAAATCTAGCCCTACACTTGCACCACACTTGTCTTCATCTTGGCCATTGGTTGGCCTTCACTTGACCTATAAATACCCCCCTTAGTTGATGAACTTCTTCATCCAAAAATTGTCTAAGTCTTGAAAATCCCTCCCTCTCCCTCAACCTTGTTCTCGTCAAACACCACCCCTCTCCCCTCTTGAAGGCCTCGGTGAGCCCCTTGCTAGTGGCTCTGGCGAGAGCAACCCCTAGCCTAGTTGTGCTAGTCAAAATACTACCCCCCCTTGGTAGAAATGTATTCTACAAGTATCGTTATAATGCCCAAAATACTTTAGCCAAATACCTTGTAGTACTTTCCAAAGTACCACTTTTACTGGCTTGGAAAATACTATTATACTTTCCTTTAGCCACTAAACGAAACCACTAAGGAAAAATCTTCACAGTAGTTGAAGTATTAAGTAGAAGTTGTGTAGACACTTCTAAGGGTTTCTTGGAGCGTTTTGGAGCGCCACGGAGTAGGAGCTAAACCTTGTTCAGAGCGACATATAAACTCGGATAATTTTGGGCTTATCGAGGTAAACATTCTTGACTTACATTTGTAATTGGAAATTACATGTTGTAGGAATATATAGTTGAAGTATACTATATATAGAACTGAACATTATAATTATGCGGCAATGTCTTTTGACTTAAGCTGAATAATACTTACGTGTCTTGCGACTTAAGCTGAATTTAAATAGAAGCGAATCAGTAATTACATAGGGTGTATTACGATGAGACTTGTGTAGCATTCTTTGTGTAGTAGAATTGTACACGTCCGGTCGACGTGTTAACCCCACTGGTTGGCTTAGTGGCCGGCCTCGATAGAGGAGGAGATTTACGCTGTGGGAGAGTCTTTGCGAATTTTACGTAGAATATTCTACGTCGGGATCTAAAGGTATTAATAGGCGCTTTGTGGCCTCTATAGGTTGTAATCTGCGTGTGGGTGATCGCTTGGTGAGTGTCGCCAAGCGGTTTGAGGTACTTGGGCGTTTTGCTATTAGTCGATAATCGTCGAGGTATGTGAACCTCTTCCTATCTCTTCTAGCATGATAAGTGTGAACTATGTAGTGCGGTGAGCGTACGTGTGCTAAATGTATTTGATTGATGTAAAACATAAAGTGTTATAACGGCTTTATGGGAAGTTGGTTATAATAGCTTTATGTGGATAAGCACATACTTTGTGGTTTTTAAAAGGTAACTGATTTGAATAATAACTGGCTTGATATGTGTTAATAAAGAACTTGAAGCATTTCAAAAGATTTATGAATCGTTTTGAAAGAATGAGTATTACTTGGGTTTTGGAAGCTTAAGAGTTATATTAGCTTTATGGGAAGTTAGGTATAACGGCTTAAGAATGTTTTACTGATTTCGGAAATCAGAATGTGTATCGACAAACCACTGCAGCGATAATAAAAGGAAAATGTATTGACTAAAGAAGTATTATTAAAACCAGTAGAAACCTCCATCTGCATAGAAGCTAAGATGAGACAAAATGATATTACATTTCCTAGATCATGGCTGCTTAATAAGATTGATTATAAACAAGAATAGCCTACTCACTTATAAGACATAGGTTTCTCAAAACATTTAAAGGAGAATTATGTTTTAAAGGACTAAAACTATGAACTACGAAACCTTTTTCTAAAATGAGAAACTTGAGCATTGAAATTAGGCAAACTTGAGCGTTTGGAAAATAAGGTTGTTACTTGATTTTACAAAGGAAAGCATTTTGGTTTACTTAACAATGTTAGTCACTCTATTTTTATACTACGTATCGGGTGACCTTTGTAAAGAAATGGATCTTAAAAGGAATTTAACTGACGTAGTACTTTAAGGTTAAAATCAGGACTTTGATATAAAATGAAAGTACCTTGAGTCGTGTGTAACTTGCTTATACTTGTTGTTATGAAACTTGACCATGTTACGTGTGATAGCCTTGTTGTGTAAGTATTGTGTTCTACTCGACTCTGGGTTCATTCGGGAATGTATATCACTTGACTCAAGGTCATCCGAATGTATATCACGATTACGGTTCATCCGGAATGTATTTCACTCGACTACCGGTTCATCCGAATGTGTTTCACTTGATTAGGTTCATCCGAATGTATTTCACTTGAGGACCGTTCATCCGGAATGTATTTCACTTGACCTACGGTTCATCCGGAATGTGTTCCACTCGACTCTAGGTTCAGGATGAGCAGGAATGTATTCCACCCTTTTCTATATTGGGTCCATAAGATGGGCGAGACACATTATACGTATCACATGATTTGTACCTAGGCTGCCGGCGGTGAGGAAGGAGTTCCACGGGCGTGAGGATGACTTTTAGGCGTGAGTCCACGACTTGACATATGGCTTCTATGTTGTGAATCGTAGTTTGGTTATCATACATGTCTCCCGCTTTATATAGACTATTATGATTTCATTTCTGATATTTCTGATTTCACATACTTGGTGCTGTTATCGACCTCCTTCGGGCTGCGTTACATCCGCAGTAAAAGGTACATCTGTCGATCCATTTTAGGATCACCTTTCGGCGTATTGGAAAGCTCCGTTCCTTGGAGGCTTATCTTTGGTATGTTACCACAGTCAGTAGATGCTTATACATTCGGGGTATGGCGGGGCCTGTCCGTCATAGAGGTTGTAAAATCTTAGAGTGCATGCTTTGTTGTGGCGGGGTTTGTAAAAAGGATAAGCGTTGGGTATTTATGTATATTTGATGAAGGCAACTGTTTTGGTTGCTTTGTTTATTTATCTTTTCTCTTAATTCATGTTCATGTTTTTATTTCCGCTGATTTTCTCTGATGTTGTATCACTAGGGTGCCCGGGGTAAGGCACCAGTCACGGGCCCGGGTTCGGGTCGTGACAAAAGTACTATCAAGGCACAAATAGAATAATTCTCATTTAACAAGCCAAAGTACTACGTACGTCCATTCTTTTCAAAAGACTCATTTTTATACAAAGCCCCAAGATACTAACACCTGTAGTATCAAGGCATGTCTATTTTTCAAAAATAAGTTACTACACCTTTAGAAATTCATTTCAAGGCATTGAAACTAAGTAACTTTAAATTTCACAACCTAGGCAACTCATGCCTATCAATCAAAATAGACAATTTTCTTAACCTTCTATAAAGCCGTTATAACTAACTTCCCATAAAACCGTTATAACCCTTTATGGTTTTAGACAATTCATTCTTTTTATAACCAAGAGACTTATACTTTTAAAACCAAGTATCATATACTTTGAAATCAAGTTTCTTAGCTTTCAAAATACTTCAAGTCTCTTAATCTTTAGAAATCAAGTTTCTTAACTTTAGAAATCAAGTTTATTCTACTTTTAAATCTCAAGTAACTCACACCTTTAAAACAAGTTACCTCTCTTTAAGTCATGTCATTTGTTACACCCCGTAAGTCCAGGACATGTTTAAGAGAATGTACGTAAGGAACACAAGACTTGAAATTGGTACGAAAGGAAGAATTGTTTTTCCGACGGAAAATCATCCGAACGTCGGAAAGGAAAAATGTTCGTTGAGGAGAATTGGATTCTCAAAATGCATTAATTGAGGGATTATGGAATGTATTATCATTATGGAAATTTATTTTTACGGATTTGGTCATGTGGGGCCCACCCGAGGAATTTTATGTTTTGTGGGGCCCACGAGGGTTACAGAATTTTATGGACGAATGGGAGGGCGACACGTGGAACCCCCCCACAATGGTCTTGGACGAAAATTGCAAGGGTGAAATGGTCATTTGACCAATGTATAGATGACCATGTCTTGCTAATTAAAGAGCTTGATATTGTTGACTAAGTCCAAGGGCCACTTGGCTTGATCTCTTCCCTCCAAACCTAACAAGTGTTATGATCTAGACCCTTAATTGTAGTATATATCCTATACCAGTGCAAGATGACTTTCATACTTAGAAATTTTTTCAAGAACTTGTCTTGTGGAAGATATTGCTCTCGGCTTTGTGCTAATTTGAAGGACAAAAATTTTCAACTGTTGTCCATAATTCACAAGACATTAACCCAAGGTCCCTAAGGGTATTGTAAGGATATCTCAATAGAAAGATTTCGGAAAAACGACGCTTTTACGTTAGTCGCAAGGCGAAACCCTAAGGTGTTCTTCAACTTTGAAGATGGAACTTGAAGAGGAGTTCTTCATAAGATTCTAAGGAGTGCTTGGAGCGTATTGGAACATAAGAAGAGGAGCTAAAAGTTTCTAAGGATCGACTTGTAATCTTGGAATATATTTGGGCTAAATGAGGTATAATCTTCGTCTTACTATTGTAATTGAAGATTCCATGTTATGATAAGTTAGAAATGAGCATATGATATATGTTATGAAGATTGATAAGTGTTATGGAATTTTAGAAGCTCAAATCCGAAAATGGACAAGTTAGCCATTAATGTTGTAATTAATTTGGACGGTAGTTATAATCGTCGCATGTTAAGGAAGAAAGGAATTTAGTTGTTATAATTGTTATTATGTATATAACATGTTGGAATAACAACTTGGATTAAAAAGGAATCGAACGGAAATTGACATTGTTGTAGGCATGGATTGTAGCCGAGAATTGCCTTAATTTTTGGACAGTTTCGTATTAATTGTGGGGCAGAATTTTACACGTCCTGTTAAGGCGTGTAATCCCCTTTGGTTAGATGATTTGTTTGAGCCTTAAATGTGGCGTGTTTGGTTATTGAATTCGGGCCTTGAAAAAAGTGGAAAAGTATGTAGAAACAAAGGAAGTGCTGTCCGATTTTCCGTAGAATTTAGTGACTTTGCACTTAGAATATTCTACGTATGAAGCTAGAGGTTAATAGACGTATTATGACCCTTATAGGTTGAAGTACTACGAGTAGCGTATTCTACTTGAAGGGTGGAAAAGCTAGCAATGTTATAGTACTTTGGAGCATTTTGCTACTTGTCGATAATCGTCGCGAGGTATGTGAACCTCTTCCCTTTTTTTTGGCATGATTCTATGTATGAGACATACATATGGTGTTATTTCATGATTCCTTATACTCTTAGAAGTTAAGAGGTATGTATGTTGATTTACTTTATGTAAAAGCTACGTCTAAGTAATCCTAAGTTCTTACCAAGTCTTATGGGGGATGTTGGTAAGAGTCGCTAGGAAGTATTTGGAGTCGAGTTGACTTTGCTAATTTACTGCACGAATGAGAATAAGTATCGAACAAGCCATTGCAGCGTTAATAAAGAAAATGTATCGATAATCAATTATATTAAAATGAGTAGAATTCTCCATCTGCATAGAAACTAAGATAAGACAAAATTGTATTACATTTTCTAGATCATGGCTGCTTTAATAAGATCATTATAAACAAGTATAACCTATTCACAACTCTTAAAAGTATATGTTGCTTAATTTATAGAGTTTTATGTCATGAAGTTTTAAGACTATGAACCTTGATTTCTGAGAAGGTTAAGAGACTTTATTTTTCAAGTTATGGGACTTGATTCTTAAAGGAAGAAATGACTTGATTTAAGAAGTATGGTTTCTATGATTTATTTCAAAAGTTGAGAGGCTTGATTTCAAAAGAGAATGTAACATGAGCTTTTTAAAAGAAGAAGTTTATGGATTTAAAAAGAGAAGGAGTTTTAAGATTCTTTTAAGTATGTATGTACGTAGTACTTTTGGGTTTAATTTTCCTTAAGTAATAAAGAATAAAAGCGTCTTAAGTTCTCTAAAGTGAAAAGGTTGTTATAATAGCTTTATGGGAAGTTGTTATAACGACTTAAGAAGAAATGAAAAGATGGTTTAAAATATTATGTAAAGAGACATTATCGCGTCCCAGGAATGGGCCGGGTAGTATACCTTTATGGGCAGGTTATATGACATTATCGCGTTCCAGGAATGGGCCGGACAGTATACCTTTATGGGCATACTATATGACATTATCGCGTCCCAGGAATGGGCTGGGCAGTATACCTTTATGGGCAGGCTATATGACATTATCGCGTCGAGAATGGGCGAGCGATACCTTTATGGCGGACTATATGACATTATCGCGTTCGAGAATGGGCGGGCGATACCTTTATGGGCGAACTATATGACATTATCGCGTCGAGAATGGGTGGGCGATACCTTTATGGGCGAACTATATGACATTATCGCGTCGTGAATGGGTCGGGCGATACCTTTATGGGCGGACTATATGACATTATCGCGTCGAGAATGGGCGAGCGTTATACCTTTATGGGAAGACTTATGTGACTTTATCGCGTCCCAGATTGGGCCAGGCAGTATAGGCGTCCCTTCATAAAGTGCCGGATTACGTTATGCAAAGTAAGTAAGTTATATGGTAATGAACTTGACGATTTTTCCTAAGTATGTACGTAAGAATGTGACTATAACTTTTATTGAAAAATGGGAAAAGATAATAAGTGCGATTAAGTTCACGAGATGGTAATGACACGGTAGGATCGGTATTTAGTTTTATATACTTGCCCTGTCATTCTTTTGTCTGATTAGGATTTGTTTCTCGTACCTTATTTCCGTTCCATATTAAATTTTGTTATGCGACCCGCCGGGTTGCGTTAAATGTCGCGAGTTTAGGTACACAGTTGTGGATCCGCGAGCTTAGGATCCTGGTTCAACATTTTGAGATGGCTCCAATGTTCCGGAGCTTGTCGTCATGGTTATGTATAGTCAGGGGTACGTCGGGGCCTTGTCTCGTCATAGTATTTGTCCAAATCTTAGAGTGCGTATTCATCCGTAAATTTGGGTAGCTAGAGTTGTTTTTACATTGTTAAACAGTGTAGACCCTTTCGGGTAATTTTTATGTTATGGCATCCTTATCGGCTTGGGCTTAGTTTTGAAAAAAAAAAGTGTTATTTATCTTCCGCAGTTTATTATGTTGTATGAATAGAAGGGTGCCCAGGTAGGGCACCAGTCGCGGCCCGGGGTCGGGTCGTGACAAAAGTGGTATCAGAGCAGTTAGTCCTCGGAAAGTGTCTACAGTGTCTAGTAGAGTCTTGATTATCGGTGTGTTGTGCACCACATCTATAATCAGGAGGCTGCGGGGAATTTAGGATTGGTTTCCATTCTTCTCACTCTGAGATCGTGCGATAGAGCTGTGTGGTTAGGGTCGTCTCTCCCTAACAAGTTATGTTGTTTGCAG
The DNA here is from genome assembly GCA_029844215.1 of Przewalskia tangutica. Lineage (NCBI taxonomy): Eukaryota > Viridiplantae > Streptophyta > Magnoliopsida > Solanales > Solanaceae > Przewalskia > Przewalskia tangutica. Next base: position 118,211,646 of record CM056722.1, read on the forward strand.
CTACGAGAAAGTCAGCAGTGATCCAGGAAAGATTATGTGGATTACGTATCCATGTTGGTAATGTTTGTAGTATAGTTGGTATTGTGACATACATCTATACAGATTTATGTATGAGGGTCACATATGTGTTGCCTAGGATGATTTTAGATTACCGGGAATTGGTAAGGACTAAATAGGTACTGGGAAAGTATGAAACAGTTAATGAATTCTCATCAAGATTTATGTGCTAAATTGATATAATTGAGAAATGATGAGTTGTCTGATGGGGTAATGAACCCTTAAGAAGTCATGTTAAGACACTTGATGGAAGACTAAGTGGATAGATTAAGCTACGTGGTATGCGTAAGAGGATTGTACAGATGAGATCTGTATAGAGTAAGTGAGGGTTGTTGTGATCAAGACAACATGGTTATGATTGTACGAGAAGTTTTTGTACCCGTATACGGGATGTTATACCCCGTATTTCCAGAGTATGTACGTGAGCGCGTACGTATTGTAATTTAAGCCTTAAAGTTGGTTAGTTTCGAAAATTGTACACAAGTGCCGAAAGGAGTCGTTTTTCGACGAAACGTTTCCCACGATTTTCGTAGGAAAATTCGGCTATGTCAATAATAATTTTTGCGGATTTTTAGAGGCGTAACGATTTGGACCAACGGGAGGGTGTGAAGTGTCACCTCGCATTGGAAAGAGGTTGGACGGCAAAGTGGGATGGCTTGCGTTTTTGTGCCTTTCCAGTCAAGGGTTAGGTAGGATATTTTTGTGGAATGGATAAGGTAGCACATGGCTAAATCTTGGCCTTACACTTGCTATGCACTTGTCTTCATCTTGGCCATTGGTTGGCCTTCACTTGACCTATAAATACCCCTCTAGTTGAAGACATTCTTCATCCTAAACTTGAGCAATCTATCTAAGTCTCAAACTACTCCTCCTCTTGAGTTTCGTCCACCACACCCCTTTGGCGAGCTTCCCCTCCCCTTTGTAGTGGTCGGTAGTAGGGTACCCACACTAGCCTAGTTGTCTCGTATAATACCCCCTTTTTGTGGTATAGAAATACTCTCCAAGTATTGTTATAATGCCCAAATACCTTGGCCCATATACCTTGTAGTATTCCCGAGTTACACTTATACAAAAGCCCAGAAAATACTATTATACTTCCCTCAGTCACAAAAACGAAACCCTAAGTACATCTTCACCCGTAGTTGAAGTTATAAGTAGAAGTTGGTTAGAACTTCTAAGGGTTGTTTGGAGCGGGTTGGAGCGCACGGAGTAGGAGCTAAACCTTGCTCAGGATCGACATATAACTCGGATAATTTTGGGCTTATCGAGGTAAACACTCTTGACCTTCTATTATAATTGGAAATTACATGTTGTAGGAATATATAGTTGAAGTATACTATATATAGAATTGAACATAGTTGTGCGGCAATGTCTTTTGACTTAAGCCTGAATAATACTTACGGCAATGTCTTGCGACTTAAGCCTGAAGTTAAATAAGAGAATCGACGTAATTACATAGGGTGTATTCTGATGAACTTGTGTAGTATTCTTTGTGTGTAGAATTGTACCCCGCCGGTTAGCCGTGCAAACCCCCCCCCCCCTGGTTGGCTTGGTAGTCGGCCTCGATAAATGAGGAGATTAACGCATTTGCGGGAGAAAATCTTCGAATTTTACGTAAAATATTCTACGTGGAGACCTTGATGTTAATAGGCGCCTTGTGGCCTCTATAGGTTGAAGTACTACGTGTGGCGTGATCTACTTGGCTTAGGAGTAAGCGGTTTGAAGGTACTTGGGCGTTTTGCTATTAGTCGATAATCGTCGCGGTATGTGAACCTCTTCCTATCTGTTCTAGCATGATATGTGTATGACTATGTAGTACGGTGAGCGTACGTGTGTTAAGCGTATTTGATTGGTTTGAAACATAAGGTGTTATAACGGCTTTATGGGAAGTTGGTTATAACGACCTTATGTAGGTAAGAAAATTCTTTGTGGTTTTAAAAGGTAACCGACTTGATGTGTGATAATAAAGAACTTGAAGTAATTCAAAAGACACATTTGAAAGAAGAGTAATACTTGGTTTTGAAAACATAAGAGTTATACTAGCTTTATGGGAAGTTAGGTATAACGTCTTAAGGAAGGTAACATGAATAGGTTTATTGATCTTAAAAGATAAGAGACTTGACTTGAATGAATTAATATGAATTTTGTGTGAAGCCTCATTCGTGAGTAATGAGTACTTGGTTTTGAAAGGAATAATGTTTCTTGATTTGGAAATCGAATGTGTATCGACAAACCACTGCGGCGTTAATAAAGGAAAATGTATTGAATAATTAAGTATTATTAAAACAGTAGAAACCTCCATCTGCAGAAGCTAAGATGAGACAAAATGATATTACATTTTCTAGATCATGTTTGCTTAATAAAATTGATTATGAACAAGAATAACTGCTACTTTATGGCATGTGTTACTCAATTGTTTTAAAAAGAGATTAAGACAATGGAACTATGAAACTTTTCTAAAAGAGACTTGTGTAATTGAAATTAGGCAAAGCTGGGCGTTAGGAAAAGAAAGGCATTGGGTTGTCTTAAAATGGTTTAAAACATAAAGTGTTATAACAACTTTATGGGAAGTTGGTTATAACGACTTTATGAAAACAAAAGAGAAGGTTTTATCATTGGTTTTAATGTGGTAACTTGACTTTAAAAAGAGAAGTGTTTTGGTCTAAAAAGAAGGCATGGTATTGCCTTAATTTGGTTTTAAAAAGGAAAGTATGGAGGTTGTTTTGGTTTACTTAAAAGATATAAGTCACTCTATTTTTATACTACGGGTATCGGGTGACTTTTATAAAAGGGAATGGATCTTTAAAAAGGAATTTAACGTACGTAGTACTGTAGGGTTAAAAACCCGGACTTTGGCATAAAATGAAAGTAGCTTGAGTTGTGTAACTTGCCTATGCTTGTTGTTGTGTAACTTGCCTATGCTTGTTGTTGTGTAACTTGCTTATGCTTGTGGTGATAGCCTTTGTTGTGCAAATGGTGTTCTATATAACCGTCTCTCAATGGAGTCTTAGGTTGACTTGTTGAGGACTTACTTGGGCGTCTGGCGTGTGGAAAATTCCACGGTATGCTCCACGCTGATAGTGCTATTCCATGGACTAGCTCTCCGCGAGGTTTCTTACTGTTGGCCTTGGTACGGTGGTGGCTTTCGTCTTGCCGTCTAAGTGGCTGATTCGGCCTTGGTACACAGTAGTTAGCCCTCGCACTTGCCCGTTCGGTGTAGTGACGAAGTCTCGTGATCTGACCTTGGTACCGGTGGTCAGCCCTCGTACTTGCCGGTCGGCTCGTGGCCGACCTTGGTATCTGAGTCGGCTCTCGCACTTGCCGTGTCGACCGTGTTTGTGGTTGCATTGTATTATTAGTGCGGTCGGATCCGGTAGTTGTACTTGTCTGTCACGGTTTTATGACCACAGTGGGACACAGTGTTCATGTATACTCCTTGGTATTGTTATATCATAAAGCTATGGCGGTGAGGAAGAAATTCCACGCACGAGTGATAATTTGGGCGTGAGTCCACGACTTGATATCGGTTATATGTTATGTCGTAGTTTGGTCATCATACATGTCTCCTGCTTTTTATAGACTATTATGATTTCATTTACTGATGTTCTGATTTCACATACTTGGTACTGTTATCTTGACCTCGCCGGCTGCGTTCATCTGCGCAGTAGAAATCATCATTGTCGATCCGCGTTTAGGATCTCATTTAGCGTTTTGGGAAGCTCCGTTCCGTCGGAGGCTTATCTTTGGTATGTTACCACAGTGCAGTAAGTTCTTGTATGCGTTCGGGGTATGGCGGGGCCTGTCCGTCATAGTTGTTGTATAAATCTTAGAGTGCATGCCTTTGTTGTGGCGGGGTTGTAAGGATTATGCATTCAAATGTCTTTATATATATATGTTGAAAGGCAACTGTTTTGGTTGGCCTGTTTATTTATAATATCTCTCATTTCATGTTCATGTTTTATTTTCCGCTGATTTTCTCTGATGATTGTATCACTAGGGTGCCCGGGGTAAGGCACCAGTCACGGGTCCGGATTCGGGTCGTGACACGGGAGGACTGGTAAGGTAGGCTTGGAGCATGGAAATTGCGAGCCTAAGAATATTGATAACTGCCGAGACCTTAGGTATATATAAGGCCTTCTCGGGCAATAAGATTTTATTCAGACTAAGGGTAAGAGTTAAGTGCGACGGCGGGTGGGGTGAGTACATTGCGGGTCGCCCATGTCACGACCCATTCGGGGCCGTGGTCGTGCCTTACCCGCACCCAGTAGTCATACATCGAATAATCGCGGAATATAAAAACAAGACATGAAAGCAGTTGTAAATGAGACACGATTTACGTGAGAAAATGTCGCCTTTCGGCATATATATATAAACATAATTTTGCGATTACATCCCAACTGTACAATAAGACTACTGAGACTTAAGAAGATAAACAACTATGGCGGGACAGGCCACATACCCTGAATGTACAAAACTATATACAACAATAGGAGATCATACCCAAAAGTCGAGCCTCGGAGAAGATGGAGCTCACGACACCAAAGCAAAGAGATCCTAAGGATGTGGATCTAGCACTGCTTGCCTTACTGCGGCATGAACGGCCCGAAGGAGTCGATCAACAGTACCAAGTATGTGAAACTTGTAAAGTACTTAAATGAAACCAAAGCATTTAAAACCATTTGCAAATACAATCAGTTCAATTGCACATAGTGCCACATCACAAACAAGAACAATAATAGGTAAAGCTATGTGTCTTTTCTAGGCGCGAATGATCGGGCAAGGCGATTGCCCGTAGTATCATTATGCGTGCCTAATCACGGACATCCGCGATCCGCATAGGTCACACGCGAACCGCGTGAGGTATTCCTCGCGTCGGGGTAGCTAACCCCGGTACCCTCGCAGACTCCGCGATCGCATAGTCTCAATAGACCGCGTAGTCACACGGACGCGCATGGCATCCCTCGCGTCGAGCTAAAACACCGGAATGATCAATCACGGAACTCCGCGACTCGCGTAGTCTCGCACCGCATAGCCGGTATAGACCGCATCAAGGGTGCCAAGCCCTCGGTATAATAAGTCGAGGGTAGGTGATATAATAACAAGATAACCGACTTACCGTTTAGCAAAGCGTAAGAACAACAAGAATGACCCCTTTCACAACATCACAAGACACTAACACACGTAGCATCATAATATGTCTATTTATCAATCAATCTTACTACACCTTACAGAGATCAATACAAGGTTTTCATAAGCAAGTAAGTAAACATTTCTTTTTATCTTTCTTAAGTTGTTATACCTAACTTCCCATAAAGCTAGTATAACTCTTAAGCTTTTGTTTAAAAACCAACTGTTTCTCTTCTGTTAAAAATGATTCAGTATTCTTTTGAAATGCTTCAAGATCTTTTATTATTCGGGCTTAAGTCAAAAGACATTTGCCGTAGTTATTATTCGGGCTTAAGTCAAAAGACATTGCCGTAGTTATTATTCGATTAACACTGCAAATGCGTCACCGTACTATATATATATTTAAAATATCATGCTCGAAGAGTACGGGAAGAATCACATACCTTCTCGAAAACCACCGCCAAGTTGAATATGTCGCGCGAAGAATCAACCTATAATAGTCGACACGTCTATCAACGTCTAGACTACTCATGTGATTATAAGCGGAGGTCCTTTATTCTACGGAAAATTGGGCAGCACTTCCCTACCCGGTGAGCTACTCAAGTCTACTGTGAAAACAGTCCTATGTAAGTACAGTTCAATTATTCTTCTTTTAAACCCTTCTACTGTGATAACAGTTCAATTCTATTCTTTAATATCCTTCTAAGTATTTATACTTATTCCTATACTTCTACAGTATATATTCTCTAATTACAAAAGAAGGATAAGTTTATTTACCTCGATAAGCCCAAAAATTATCCAAGTTAAAAGTCGCTCCTGAGCAAGGTTTAACTCCTAATTTGTACGCTCCGATAGCTCCAAGAACCTTTAGAAGTTCTTCACAACTTCTACTAAGTACTAAGGGATTTGGGCTAGGGTATTTTGGTATAGTAACTACACTTGGAAGACAACTTTTCTACCAAGGGAGGGGGGGGTAGGTTTCAAGCTTCACTCTCGAGGGGAGAAGGCTTGGACGAAAAGGCTCATGAGGAGAGGGAGGATTTTCAATACTTGGAGAAAGATTTGTGGATGAAGAACTCTTCATCTTAAGGGGGGTATTTATAGGTCAAGCCATGGCCAACCAATGGCCAAGATGATGCCAAGTGCAAGGCAAGTGTAAGGTCAAGATTTGGGCAAGTGTCCTTATCCATCTACTACACAAAATATCCTACTAACTACTTGACAAAAAAGGCCATCCAATTCGGCTCACTACCGCCCATACATCCATCAATGATAGGGTGACAAGTGTCGCCCACTCGTTGGTCCAAAATGTTTCGTCTCTCGGGAAAATCCGCAAAAATTAGAAATGACATAGCCGGAATTTACCCTACGCGAGTTTAGTAAAACGTTTCGTCGAAAAATGATTCTTTAAGTGAGTTGTGCCAAAAAAAAACGTCCCATGCCTAAACTTTTAAGGCTAAACTTTCGTACGTACGCCCTCACGTACATACTCTGGAAATACGGGGTATAACATTCTCCCCTCCTTAGAAACATTCGTCCCGAATGTTCCTTCCCAAGACCGTTAACGATAAGGTTCCTCATAACTTAAACAGTTTGCAAATGCCACACACGACCACAAAACAACACTTAGGCATAAACGATAATGAAAATTTACAAGTAGGAAAGTGAGTTACCTGGAGGTGTGGGGAGTAAGTGAGGATACCTCTGCCTCATGTCCTCCTCTGCTTCCCACGTCATCTCCTCTCTGAGCTCGTTCCGCCACAAGACTTTGACGGAAGCCACATTCTTGGTCCGCAGACGCCTAACCTGACGATCGATTATCGCTATAGGAATCTCTTCATACGATAACCCCTCGGTCACCTGGACATCGTCAATCGGGTGTACCCTAGATGGATCCACGTACATCTCGCCGGCATAAACATGAAACACCGGATGCACTACCTCCAGATCGGACGGCAGATCCAACTCGTAGGCAACCTTGCCTACCCTGCGGACAATCTGATAGGGCCCAATGTACCTTGGGTTGAGTTTCCCTTTCTTCCCGAATCTCATCACACCGCCGTGGGTGACACCTTCAGAAAACCCAATCATCAACCTCGAACTCCGGATCACGACGATGATGGTGCATATGACTTATGTCGACTCGGTAATCGGCCGCTCTGGATAAGCTTCACCTTATCCACTGCCTGCTGCACCAAATATGTTCCCACTAACTGCACCTCGCCCACATCGAACCAGACTATCGGCGATCTGCACTTCCTCATACAAGGCCTCATGGCGCCATCTGAATCTTGGGTGGTAGCTATTATTATACGAAACTCAACTAGAGGCAAATGATCCTCGGTACCCACGAAGTCAATAACACGGGCTCGCGGATATCCTCGAAGTGCGGATAGTGCGCTGCTGTCTGCGTGCATGGATGGAATGCGGTACTCGAGCTCACTGCGTCCCCAACCATTCGGAAAGACCTCCGAGTTAGCCATAAGGGCTCCTGCATGCGATATGATCGAAATAGGGACTCCATGCGATCGGCGATCTCTCGGATGTAAAGTCCGCATAATCCTCGATCGAAAAAGTCGTCTGACGGGAAGAAAGTGGGCTGATTTTCGACTGTCGACGATAACCCATATAGAATCATGTCTCCTCCGAGTGCGAGGTAATCCTGTGATGAAGTCCATGTTGATCACCTCCCACTTCGGTCGGGATCTCTATCGTGCGTAACAAACCACGGGCCTCGGTGCTCTACCTTCACCGCGACAACACGAGCGAGCTACGAACTCGCAACGTCCTCTTCAAGCCATCCCACCAATACGGATCTAAGGTCGTGGTACATCTTGGTCGACCACGGATGGATGAAACGTAGCAGTGTGCTTCCCTAGAACTCTGCCAAGTCTGCAATATCTGGAACACAACCTCGCCCTCAAACCTTAGCACCCCATCGTGCTACCTCAAAGGCCCTTCCCGCGAAGAGCCGTATCGCGATAACGTGTCAAAGCGGATCCTCAAGCTGTTGCCTCTTCACCTCGCCGGCGATGGAAGACTCGGCAACCTCACGAACTCGAACCCATCGCTATCGGAATCAATCAAGCGGACACAAGGCTCATTGGCGATGTAAATCACGAACCATGTATCCCTCCTCTCGCTGCACATCGATAGGCTACCCATCGACCTCGACTAAGGGCATACGCCTGACATTGGCCTTCCCGGGTGGTACAGGATGTCAACATCATAATCCTTGGCGACTCTAACCACCGCTCGCCGTAAGTTCGGCTCTGCGGTGAAGATATCTTGGAGGCTCTTGTGGTGTATAAATATCCACATGAACCCCATACAAATAGTGCCTCCAGATCTTCAAGGCGTGAATCACCGCTGCCAACTCCAAATCATGGGTGGGGTAGTTCCTCTCGTGTTTCTTCAGCTGTCGGGATGCATACGCTATAACCTTGCCCTGCTGCATCAACACACATCCCAACCCGATGCCTGACGCATCACAATACACGACATAACCGTCTGGACCCTTTGGAAGAGTAAGAACGGGGGCGGTCGTCAGTCTCTCCTTCCATGGCGAAACCACGCTCCACGCATCGGTCCGGCTGAAACTTAGCGCCATACGAGTCGGCTAGTCAATGGTGCGAGAGATAAGCAAACTTCTCTGAACGCCGATAATAACCTGCAAGGCCCAGAAAACTGCGAACCTCTGTCGGAGTAGTAGGTCTAGGCCAAGTCCTGACTGCCTCGATCTTGGCCGTATCCACCTGAATACCATCGGCCCCGACAATATGCCCAAGAAAAGCCACCGAAGCTAACCAAAACTCACATTTGGAAAACTTGGCGTATAGCTGGTCCCAAGAATCGGCCAAGATCCTCAAGTGCTCCGCATGCTCCGGCTCTGAGCGAGAATAAGGTCCGAATGATCAACTCTGCAATCAGTTGACCAAGATATCATCAATGAACACTATCACAAACGTGTCCAAAAATGGTTTGAACACTCGGTTCATCAAATCCATGAATACCGCCGGAGCATTGGTCAACCCAAAAGACATGACCCACGAACTCATAATGCGTCTGCGGTCCGAATGCGATCCTAGGGACATCCGCCTCTCGACTCGTGCACTGATGATAGCCCGATCGCGATCAATCTTGGAGAAACATCCCGCGCTCGAATCGGTCGAACAAATCATCAATCACAGGAAGGGTATCGTTCTTAATGGTCACCTTGTTGCTGCTGTAATCAACACGCATGCCAGCGTCCGTCCTTCTTCACGAACAATACCGGCGCTCCCCAGGGAGAAACACTAGGTCTGATGAAGCCCTTCTCCAGCAAATATCACAGCTGGTCCTTTAACTCTCTCAACTCGGCAGGTGCCATTCTGTATGGCGGAATGGAAATAGGCCGAGTGTCTGGCAGCACATCAATACAAAACTCTATCTCCCTCTCAGGAGGGATACCTGGGAGGTCGTCTGGAAATACGTCTGGGAACACTCTGACTACTAGAACAGACTGAAAATCTGGCACTGCAACCTCAGTATCAAACACCCGAACGAGATGGTAGATGTACCCCTTCTGCACCATCTTCCTAGCCTTGAGGTAGGAAATAAACCTACCCCTGGCGTCTGATGTTCCTCCCACTCAACAATGGCTCCTCGAAGCGAACCGTACCACTCTCTCCCTGCAGTCTACATTGGCGTAGCAAGAAGTTAGCCAATCCATGCCCATGATCACGTCGAAATCAGTCATGTCCAGCTCTATCAAGTCGGCTAGGGTCTGACGACTGTATATGGTCATTGGACAAGCCCTATATACCCGCCGAGCTACCACCGAATCACCCACTGGCGTAGCTACCTCGAAAGGGTCTATGGACTCAGGCTCTATCCCTATCCTACTAACAATAAGGGGATATATAGGGCCAGTAGAACTGGATCTATCAGCGTACATCATAACGGCCCGATAAAGTACCGTGACGACATCGGTGAGGCCTCACGATCTGCCGGTGGACAAGGCATAAATGCGGTTCGAGGACCGCTAGAAGCTGAGACCGCGCCACGACCTCTGCGCGACCTGGCCCATGAGTACCACTGCCTCGGGCGATAGCTGTAGGAGATGATGAACCGCACATCGACCGTGGTGAGCCTACCACCGCCGCCCCGGTCGGACAAACTCTCGCATAATGACCTGCGGCCACAAGTATAGCAAGCTCCGGAGTAGTACTACGGCTCCACGAATGGAATCTACCACAACGGACACCGAGCGGACCTCGATCGGTTAGCACCCTTGCTACCTGAAATCAAGTCCTGGGGCCACGACCTACCGAATACTCTGGTTGTCGACAATGATGTGGGAGTGCTCGAGTGGTGGGGTGCAAATCTAGGCTAACTGCGAGGCCGCCCACCGAGAACCACCAAAAGAACGGCCGTCTTGGCGCCTTACGATCTTGATATCTGTCGACTCGTCGGTCTACGCTCCTCGCATCCAAGTGCATGAGCACTGCATACGGGTAATGTCCATTACAGTGAAGAGACACACCGCACAAGACTTCGGCCATATAATCATCTAGCCGGTGGCGTAGCGGTGTACCACGGTCCTCCATATGCTACTAGCGCGAGGACATATCGAGCCAAAGAATCGAACTCGACATTGTACTCCTAGCGTGCGCCTCTGCGCCTCGCCAACAAAACACAGTCGGCGTGCCCTCTCATCTGCGGAGGCAAGAAGTGCGTGAGAAAAGCCTCAAAACTCATCCCATCTGCGAGGTGCATGCTCTCCTCGAAAGCTCCACGAATCAAACCAATCGATTGCGGTATCACGCGGCGATCTGAACAAATATCACGCACTCGGTCTCCGCGCCCGATCACCCTCATAATCCTCATGGCGGCGGATGAAATCCTGCGGATCATCCTCTGGCCTCGACCCGTAAAAATCTGGCGGGCTACAACTCAGGAAATCTCGTAGCCTCAAATTGTCTGCCCTCCGGTGAACCACGGGTACTCAGGCTGGGCTGGGCTGCTGCATCCGGCTGTCCTCATGCACGCCATGATCACGGCAATAGCTGGGCCATCTCCTTGTACCGTAACTCCTCCGCCCCAGGCTGTGGGACATGAGGTGTGGGTACTGTGGTCTCTGCTGGGGCCGGCGGCGTCATGGAACTCGCCGTCTGAGGTATCGCCTCGGGTAAGAACTGGGCCTGTGCCCTCGTAACTCTCGATGTCCTACTAGCAGCTCCCTCGGCTGCCTTGCCCTTCTGGGCCCGGGTTGCCTTACGTGGAGGCATAACTGTTACAGAAAAAGAATACGTTAGAGGGGTCCAACTTATAACACAGCTCTTGTTATACCCCGTATTTTCAGAGTATATACGTAAGGGAATACGTACAAAAAGTTTAGCCTTAAGGTTTAGGCTTGGACGATTTTTTTGGGCACAACTCACAAAAAGAATCGTTTTCCGACGAAACGTTTCCCACGACTTTCGTAGGGTAAATTCCGCTATGCCATTTCTAATTTTTGCGGATTTTTAGAGACGAAATATTTTGGACCAACGGGAGGCGACACTTGGCACCTCCAATTGGTGGACTTAGATCGCCCATTGGGACGAAATTGGAGAAGCATTGGCACGTTTTTTGTGCCTTGTGCACAAGTCAAGGAGTTGGTAGGATATTTGTGTTTAGTTAATCCTCACCCTACACTTGCCTTGCACTTGTCTTAATCTTGGCCATTGGTTGGCCACCTCTTGACCTATAAATACCCCTTAGAGATGAAGAGTTCTTCATCCACAAATCTTTCAAGTCTTGAAAATCCTCTCCTCTCCCTTTGTAGCCTTTTCGTCAACACCTCCCCTCCTTGTGAAGGCCCTTGGCGAATACCCCTCTAGCCTAAGTAGTTTGGCCGAGGCCCCACTAGCCTAGCCAAAACCTACCCCCTCCCTTGGTAGAAAAATTGCCTTCTTGTATTGTTATAATGCCCAAAATACCTAGCCCAAATACCTTAGTACTTAGTAGAAGTTGTGAAGAACTTCTAAGGTTTCTAGACATACAACTTAGGAGCAAAACCTTGCTCGGTAGCGACTTTATCTAGGATATTATTGGGCTTACCGAGGTAACTAATCCTAACCTCTTTTGAATTAGAGAATACTTCTGTTGTAGTATAAGAATAAGTATAAATACTTAGAAGAATATTGCGAATAGAATTGAGTTATCACGATGAAGGGTTTAAAGAATAATAATCAAAATGTACTTACATGGGACTGTTTTCACTGATGAACTTATATAGCTCACCGGGTAGGAAGTGCTGCCCGACTTTCCGTAGAATTGTGAACCCTCTGTTTAGAATGACCTTGAGTAGTCTTTGATAGATGCGTGACTATTATAGTGACTCTGCGCGACATATTGACTTGGCGGTGGTTTTCGCTGAGAAGGTATGTGATTCTCCCTAAAGCATGATATTTTACAATAGATATATAGTCCGGTAGACGTACATGTGTTAACGGAATACTAACTACGGCAATGTCTTTGACTTAAACTGAATAATACTTACGGCAATGCCTGGCTTAAGCTGAATAATACTTACAGCGATGCCTCACGGCTTAAGCCTGAATAATAAAGAACTGAAAGCATTTCAAAAGAATATTGAATCATTTTTTTGAAGAGAACTAACTGGTTTTTAAAACAGAAGCTTAAGAGTTATACTAGCTTTATGGGAAGTTAGGTATAACCACTTAAGATTAATAAAAGGAACAGTTTACCTATGTGTTTGTAACAAGACTTATATTGATTGGTGAAAAGAATAAAATGGTTTGATAAGTGGACATGATATGATGCTATGTGTGTTAGTGTCTTGTAACGTTTGTGTAAAAGAGTATTCTTGTTGTGCTTATGTTGTTTAACGATAAGCTGTTAGGTTAGTGTAACATCACTCACCTCTTGACATATTACCGGGGGTTAAGCTGCCCTCCGATGCGGGGTAGACTCAAAGTGATGCAGGACCATGATTCGAGAATACCTCATGCGGGTCCAAGGGACCTATGCGGAGCTACGGGAGTTCCAGGTTAGTGTGCGGGGTTATACCTCATGCGGTCTATGTGGCCATGCGGACTACGAGTCCAGGACGATGCCGAGGAGTAGCTACCCTCGATGCGGGGTTATATACCCTATGTGGGCCTATGTGATTGGCCTATGCGGACTACGGGAGTCCAGGATTAGGCTTGCATGGTGATACTACGGGAAATTGGCCCTGCTTCGATCATTCGCAGCCTAGAAAAGACCTGTTACAATTTACCTATTGTTGTTCTTGTTTGTGATGTGGCACTATGTGCGGTTTCCTTGGTTGCTTCATACATACTTGCAAAACTGTTTTTAAAATGATATGTTTCATTTAAGTATTTCTGATTTCATATACTTAGTACTGTTGTCGACCTCCTTGGGGCTGCGTTCATGCGAGTAAGGGCAAGGGTGCTAGATCCACATTCTTAGGATCTACGTTGGTGTCGTGAGCTCCATCCTTTCGGAGGCTCTACTTTTGGGTATGATCTCCTGTTGTAGATAGTTTTATGCTGATCGGTATGGCGGGGCCTGTCCGCCATAGTTGTATATTTCCTTAAGTGCAGTAGTCATGTTATGCGATGTCGGATGTAGCTGCTAAACCATGTTTATATATATATCTTAGAAAGGCGATGTTTTCTCACATAAAGCGTGTCTTATTTTATAAAGCTGTTTCATGTCTTGCTTTATATTTCGATTACTCGATGTATGACTACTTGGGTGCCGGTGAGGCACGATCCACGGGCCGAATGGGTCGTGACAAAAGTGGTATCGAGCGATTAATCCTCGGAAAGTGTCTGAGCGATCTAGTAAGTCTTGATTATCGGTGTGTTGTGCACCACACCAATAATCGGGAGGCTATAAGATATTTAGGATTGGTTTCCATTCTTCTCACTCGAGATCGTGCTTTAGAAGTGTGTTAAGTTGGACCTCTAACGTATTCCTTTTACATGTGATTATGCCTCGCGTAAAAGGCAACGGGCCCGAAGGGCAAGCGGCCGAGGAGCGCGATCAGAACACCTAGAGTCACGAGGCTCGAGCCCGATCTATACATGACAGCGAGTTCTATGACGCCGCCGGCCCAGCGAGACCACAGTACCACACCTCGCATCCCACATCACGGGCGGAGGAGTTAAATACTGAGAGATGTGCCCAACTTTTGGCTAGAGTTGTGGCGAATCGAGAGATAGGCTGAATCTGGCGATTCGATTCAGCTCGCGCCCGGTCGCGCCGTGGTACCGAGGCGAATAGTTTGAGGCTACGAGATTTCTTGAGTTGTAGCCGCGAGTTTTACTGGTCGAGGCGGAGGATGATCCGTAGGAGTTCATCCGTCGCCTCTGAAGGATCGTGAGGTGATCGAGGCCTCGAGAGGCAGTCTGTGACCTTGATTCGCATAAGGCTGCGTGATCTGCGGTCGATTGGTTTGATTCATGGGAGTTATCACGGGAGAGCACGCAGCGTCCCGCCACTGGGATGAGTTCTCGGAGGCTTTCCTCACTTCTTGCCTCGCGGATGAGGCGCGGTGATAGATTTTTTGCTGCGAGGCGGAGAAGTCGCCGTCGGGAGTACAATGTCGAGTTTGATTCTTTGGCTCGATATGTCGGCGTTAGTAGCGATTATGGAGGATGGGTGCACGCTACGTCACGGGCTAGATGACTATATGGCGAGTCGTATGCGGTGTTTCTCTTCGGCCGTATGGACATTACCGCATGCGAGCTCATACTGCAGGATGTGAGGCGTAGAGACCGCGGGTTGTGACAGCAGCGAAGAAGACGGGGCGGCGAGTCTTTTGGTGGCTATCGTGGTGGCGGCCTCAGCAGCGATCTGGGTGCACCACAGCCAGCCCGAGCACTCTGCACCGTCTCAAGGCCGAGATATTCGAGCGCACGGGGCCCGTGACTTGAGCGTCAGGCGGCGGAAGTGCGGCGATCGGGACCACCCCGCCGGTGTGGCCGTCACGGTAGATCCACCGGGAGTTGTGGTGCCGCTACGGGAGCTTGTTTCCGATTGTAGCAGCGAGTCACTATGCGGAACTGTCAGACCAAGGCGATCTTGATGGTAGGTCGCCTACGAGTTCTTTCGTGGTCTTCTTCATCCCGACATTACTCGCCCCAGAGGCAAGGTACTCGTGGGCGGCGGTCGCGGCAGGTCGTGGCGCGGGTCCCGATTCTAGCGGTCCTCGAGAACGCATTTATGCTTTGTCGGTAAGCGGGATCGTGAGGCCTCACCGATGTCGTCACAGGTACCTTATCAGTTTCTGGGTTTGATGTTTATGCCTTGATAGATCCGGGTTCTACTCTGTCCTATATATCTCCCTTGTTGCTAGTAGGATAGGGATAGAGCCTGAGTCCATAGATCCTTTCGAGGTAGCCACGCCAGTGGGTGATGCAGTGGTAGCTCGGTGAGTATATAGAGCTTGTCCTGTGACCATTTACAGTCGTCGGACCCTAGCCGACTTGATAGAGTTAGAGATGATTGACTTCGACGTGATCATGGGGATGGATTGGCTAGCTTCTACGCCAATGTAGGCAGAGAGAGAAGTAGTGCAGTTCCAGTTTCTGAGAGCGGTTGTTGAGTGGGAGGAGCACGGTATCGCCGGAGGTAGGTTTATTTCCTACCTCAAGGCTAGGAAGATGGTGCAGAAGGGTATATCTACCATCTCGTTCGGGTGTTTGATCTTCAAGGCTGCGGTACCAGATTTTGATCGATTCGATGGTCGTGAGTTCCCAGACGTGTTTCCAGATGACCTCCCGGGTATCCCTCATGAGAGGGAGATTGAGTTTTGTATTGACATATTGCCAGACACTCGGCCTATTTCCATTCCGCCATACAGAATGGCACCTGCCGAGTTGAGAGAGTTGAAGGATCGACTTAGGGATTTCTTTGGAGAAGGGCTTCATCGTGCTAGTGTTTCTCCCCGGGAGCGCGGTATTGTTCGTGAAGAAGAAGGGCGGGGCAGCTGCGCATGTGTTGATTGAGGAAGTGAACAAGGTGACCATTAAGAACGAATACCGCTTCCGGGATTGATGATTTGTTCGACCGGTTGCGAGTGCGAGATGCTTCTCAAGATTGATCTCTGGTCGGGCTATCATCAGTGCGAGTCGAGAGGTGGGCGTCCACTGGGGTGCATTCGGGACGATGCAGGCATTATGAAGTTCAGTCATGTCTTTTGGGTTGACGATGCTCGTGGTATTCATGGATTTGATGAACCGAGTGTTCAAACCATTTTTGGACACGTTTGTGATAGTGTTCATTGATGATATCTTGGTTTATTCTCGCTCGAGCGGGGCATGCGAAGCACGAGGCTGTGTTGTGATTCTCGGGACCAGCAATTATGCGCCAAGTTTTCCAAATGTGAGTTTTGGTTGACTTGATGGCGTTTCTTGGGCATATTATGGTGATGGCATTCGAGTGGATCTGGCCAAGATCGGCGATCGGGACTTGGCCTGAACTCTTACTCCGACAGAGGTTCGCGATTTTACGGGCCTTGCGAGGATATTATCGGTTCGTGGAGAAGTTGTTATACCGTATTTCGCAGTATGTACGTGTGGGCGTGCGTGCAATTTTGAGCCTTAAGTTAGGCATGTTTGAAATTTTGTGCACAACCCCGTATAGAGTCGTTTTTCGACGAAAGCGTTTCCACGACTTTCGTAGGAAAATTCCGGCTATGTCATTTATAATTTTTGCGGATTTTTCCAGAGGCGAAACATTCGGACCAACGGGAGGTGACATGTGTCACCCTCACATTGGAAGCAAGTGGGGCTTGGGCGATTTGGGCGTCGAGGCCTTGGTTGGCCTTGGCGATTGGCTCCTCTTTTGTGCCTTGTTTGTGGCTTGTTTTGTGGAGTGTTTTGTGGAGTAGGGTTAGGGTGCACTTGGCGATCTTGGCCTTACACTTGCCTTGCACATGGCTTGATCTTGGCCATTGGTTGGCTTTTGGTTTTCTTATAAATACCCAAGTGTGAAGACTTCATCCATTCCAAATATGTTCCAAGTCTTGCTATCCTTCCCTCCTCTTGTTTGACTCTCGTCCAAGAGCCCTCACTAGATGGGCCTTTGTGGCCAGAGCCTCCCCTCTCCCTTTGTGGTGTGGTGGTGGGGTACCCACTGCCTAGTTGTCTCGTATAAATACCCTTGTGGTATAGAAATACTCTCAAAGTATTGTTGTAATGTCCAAATACCTTGGCCCAAATACCTTGTAGTATTCCCAAGGTTACACTTATACAAAAGCCCGGAAAATACGATTATACTTCCTATAGCCACAAAAAAAACCCTAAGGAAATCTTCACCCGTTGTTGAAGTACTTAGAGAAGTTGGTTAGAACTTCTAGGGTTGTTTGGAGCGGGTTGGAGCACCGGAGTAGGAGCGAAACATTGCTAAAGATCGACTTTAAACTCGGATAATTTTGGGCTTATCGAGGTAAATATTCTTGACCTTCTATTGTAATTGGAAATTACATATGCATTAAAATATATAGTTGAAGTATACTATATATAGAACTGAACGTAGTTGTTGGCAATGTCTTTTGACTTAAGCCTGAAGAATAGAGAATCTGGCCATCTGTAATTACATAGATCGTATTACATGAGACTTGTAGTATTCTTGTATAGTAGAATTATACCCGTTCGGGTAAGATGTATAACCCACGGTTGGCTTGGTAGCGACCTCGATAGAAGGAGGAGATTTCTGCGCGGTTGCGGGGAGGTCTTTGAATTTTACGTAGAATGTTCTACGTTAAGATCTAGATTTTAATAAAGCGCGCTTGTGGCCTTATAGGTTGAAGTGCTACGTGTGACGTAATCTTACGGACTAAGGAGTAGCCGACGGTTTGAGGTACTCGGGCGTTTTGCTATTAGTCGATAATCGTCGCGGTATGTGAACCTCTTCCTATCTCTTCCAGCATGATATGTGTGAACTATGTAGTGCGGTGACGTACATGTGTTAGTGTGTTTGATTGTTTTAAAACATAAAGTGTTATAACGGCTTTATGGGAAGTTGGTTATAACGACTTTATGTAGGTAAGAAAATACTTTGTGGTTTTAAAGGTAACTAATGTGAATTATAAGCGGCTTGTTATAATAAAGAACTTGATGTATTTCAAAAGATTTCTAAATCGTTTTGAAGGGAGAGTAACACTTGGTTTTAAAGGTTTTAAAAAGAGTTATACTAGCTTGATGGGAGTTAGGTATAATGTCTTAAGAGGTAAAGAAAATGGTTTCTTGATGTTAGAAGTTAAGAGACTTGATCTTATAAGATAAGAGACTTAACTTATTTGTTTTAAATGTGAATGTTTGTGTGAAACCTCATTCGTGAGTAATGAGTACTTGGTTTTATTTAAAGGATAATGTTTCTTGATTTGGAAATCGGAATGTGTATCGACAGGACCAACTGCAGCGTTAATAAAGGAAAATGTATTGAATAATGATGAATTGTATTAAAACCAGTAGAAACCTCCATCTGCATAGAAACTAAGATGAGACAAAATGATATTACATTTTCTAGATCATGGCTGCTGTAATAAGAATGTTGTAAACAAGAATAACCTACTCTCACGTGAGACATATATTACTCAATTGTTCTAAAAAGAAATCAAGTGATTAAGTTTATGAATTATGAAACCTTTTGAAAATGAGAAGCTTGAGTAATTGAAACTAGGCAAACTGGAACTTAGGAAAAGGAATGTGGGTTGGTCATTCTAATACTACGGGTATCGGGTGACTTTGATAAAAGTAATGGATCTCTTTTAAAGAATTTAACGTACGTAGTACTTTAGGGTTAAAACCCGGACTTTGGCATAAAATGAAGGTACTTTGAGTGATGTGAAACTTGCCTATGCTTGTTGTGGTGAAACTTGCCTATGCTTGTTGTGGTGAAACTTGCCTATGCTTGTTGTGGTGAAACTTGCCTATGCTTGTGATGATAGCCTTTGTTGTGCAAGTGTGGTGTTTCTGTGTTACCGCGTCTCTCGATAGAGGGCCGGTTGACTGGTTGAGGTTTCTTCTTCGTTCGGCCTTGGTACGGTGGTCGGCTCTGCGTACTTGCCGTCGTGGTGATTCGGCCTTGGTATCGGTAGTCACCCTCGCACTTGCCCGTTCGGTG
Organism: Przewalskia tangutica; assembly: GCA_029844215.1. Lineage (NCBI taxonomy): Eukaryota > Viridiplantae > Streptophyta > Magnoliopsida > Solanales > Solanaceae > Przewalskia > Przewalskia tangutica. The sequence goes on from CM056722.1 coordinate 118,230,957, forward strand.
TAGTAGCGAAGTCTCGTGTCTGACCTTGGTCCTCGTGGTCGACCACCGTACTTGCCCGGTCGGCTCGTGGCCGACCTTGGTATCCGGTGAGTCGGCTCGACTTGCCGTGTCGACCGTGTTTGTGGTTGCATTGTATTATTGGCGGTCGGATCCGGTAGTTGTACTTGTCTGTCACGGTTTTATGACACAGGTGGGACACGGTGTTCATGTATACTCCTTGGTATTGTTATATCATAAAGCTGGCGGTGAGGAAGAAATTCCACGCACGAGTGATAATTTGGGCGTGAGTCCACGACTTGATATCGTTATATGTTATGTCGTAGTTGGTCATCATACATGTCTCCTTATATAGACTATTATGATTTCATTTACTGATATTCTGATTTCACATACTTGGTACTGTTGTCTTGACCTCCTTGAAGTGCGTTCATCTGCAGTAAAAGGTACATCGAATCGCCGATCCGCTTATAGGATCACATTCGGCGTGTTGGGAAGCTCCGTTTCTCGGAGGCTTATCTTTTGGTATGTGTTCCACGAGTTGTAGGTTCTTGTACATTCGGGGTATGGCGGGGCCACGTCCGTCATAGTTGTTGTAAATCTTAAGTGCATGAACATTTGTGGCGTGGTTGTAAAAGGATTAAACTGTTCGGGTTTTATGTATATACTGAAGGCAACTGTTTTGGTTGGCCTGTTTATTTATCATGTCTCTCATTTCATGTTTAAAGTTTTTATTTCCGCTGGTTTTCTCTGATGTTGTATCGCTAGGGTGCCTGGGTAAGGCACCAGTCACGGGCCCGATTTTCGGGGTGTGACATAGTGGTATCAGAGCAGTTAATCCTCGGAAAGTGTCTGCAGACCGTGTCTAGTAGAGTCTTGATTATCGGTGTGTTGTGCACCACATCTATAATCGTGAGGCTATAGGACATTTAGGATTGGTTTCCATTTCTTCTCATTACGAGATCGTGCCTTGTAGGCTGTGTGATAAGATTGGACCCTCTCGACATACTTCGTTTTTACGATTATGCCTCGCGTAAAACAACCGGGCCGAAGAAGCGGCGAGAGGGGGCTGCGAGTAGAGCAGCGGTAGAGACCACGATACTGAGCCTCGATCCGCGATGCGGAGCGAGAGAGATGAGTTACAAGAGTAGGCCCGATTAATGGCGAGGTTGTGGCGGACTTGAGGATAAGTGGGCCGGCAGTTTCGATGCACCGATGGTTCACCCTAGATCGAGATAGTTCGAGGCTACGGGATTTTCTCGAGTTGTAGGCCGCGAGTTTTATGGGTCGAGGCACGAGGATGATCCGCAGGAGTTCATCCGGCGATTCTGACGGATCGTGAGTGATCAAGGCATCGGAGATCGAGTCGGTGACCACAGGTTCACATCAATCGCGTGATACCGCGATCGGTAGTTTGATTCTTGGGAGCTGTCGGGGAGAGCATGCACTTCCAGCGGTATGGAACGAGTTCTCGAGGCCTTTCTTGCACATTTCTTGCCTCCCGGATGAGGAGGGCTCGGGCAGATTTTTGGTGTTCTGGCGAGCAGGCGTGCGGTTCGGGAGTACAACGTGGAGTTCGACTCATTGGCGACGTCCGCGTTAGTAGCTAGTATGGAGGATCGAGTGCACCGATATGTTCTGAGGCTCGATGATTGCCTTGCGAAGAGTTGTTGGTGTAGCTCTTGGTAGGGCATGGACATTGCCGCGTCACGGCGTATACACTTGGATGTGAGGCGGATAAATCGACGGAATGACCAAGGTCGTGAAGAGGCGAGCAGCGAGGTCCTTTGGTGACTTTCGAGGCGGACCGTCTCGGCAGAACTAGTTATGTACCTCGCGATCTGAGTGGTCCTCCACGGCTTCGGGACGCCGGGATATTCGTGGAAGCGTGTCGGGCTCCTGTGTTTGATTTTGAGGAAGCGAGTGCTCGCGGATGAGGTTGCCCTTGTCTCGGTGTGGCTGTTGTGGAAAGCTCCATAAGGGAGAGTGTCGTACTAACTCGGGAGATTGTTATTTTGCGCCAGCGGGGCCATCCGCAAAAGACTGTCGACCGAAGTAGCTGGTAGGATAGCATGGACTACTAGAGCAGTTGCGGGTTCTTCACCTTCCGTAGCCAGGCAGGATGTTCGTACACCGGAAGGCCCCGGTAGAGGTCGCGGTGGGAGTTCCCAGTTTTAGCGGTCCTTTGAACCGCCTATTTTTCAGGTATATCCTTAACCCTCTAGAGACTTATATTGTATTGATGTTGATGATGTGTTTAGTGTTATGTTCGGATAGCTTTGTGCTAAAATGTGATTTAGGAGCATGGTTGATGAAAAAGGGTAAGCCTGGGGGCATGGAAAGTGTGAACTTTAGGACATTTTATGTTGAGACCTTACAGGTAAGGTCGTCTTGAGTAAAAGATTTATTTTTATGTTTGACCTTTATCAGGATGCGTAGTGTACGTGGGTTATAATTGTGTGATAAGTCCATGGGTAATGTGGGATGGAAGTGGTAGCTTTCATGGCTTGAATAGGTAAGATTGTTCCGTGTCGAGGAGCAAGAGTTGGTAGCGACGATGGGTCGGGTTGGGGCCATGTTGCGGGCCAACCCGCGTCTGTTCGGCGTAGGGTCAGCTGGGTGGTCCCGCCGGTGGCGAGTCACGAGGGTGCTAGGCCCAAGTTTAGATGACCATCGTATGAGTTCGTGGATACGTTCGATCGAGAATCGATTCGTGAAGGCGGGAATGGCCTTGGGAAATCGAGGTTAGTGAGATGACCAAGTTTGGAGGTAGTGACTCGAGGGTTGGGAAACGAGCGTTGTGAAGTGTGGTACGGATACTAGAACGAGTTCGAGTGTTCGTGACGAGTACTACGAGAATAGGGGAGAAGTGAACGTGTGTTTTTGTGGCCAGGTGTGGCATGATTGTTTTCGTACGTATAGCAGTGAAGACTATACTGACGCCTGTTTGTTTTGAGACCTTGAAGGAACATTCGGGACGAATGTTTCTAAGGGGGGAAGAATGTTATACCCCGTATTTCCAGAGTATGTACATGTGGACGTACGTACGAATTTTGAGCCTTAAGTTAGGCATGTTTCGAAATTTTGTGCACAACCCCCGTATAGAGTCGTTTTTAGACGAAACGTTTCCACAGCTTTCGTAGGGAAAATTCCGGCTATGTCATTTATAAATTTTTCGGATTTTTACGAGAGTAGAAATATTTCGGACCAACCGGAGGGTGGCGTGTGTCACCCTCACATTGGAAGCAAGTGGGGGCTTGGACGATTTGGGCGTCCAAGAGGCCTTGGTTGGCCTTGGCCGATTGGCTCCCTCTTTTGTGCCTTGTTTTGTGGCTTGTTTTGTGGAGTGTTTTGTGGAGTAGGGTTAGGGTGCACTTGGCTTGATCTTGGCCTTACACTTGCCTTGCACATGGCTTGATCTTGGCCATTGGTTGGCTTTTGGTTTTGCTATAAATACCCCCCTAAGTGTGAAGACTTCATCCATTCCAAATATGTTCCAAGTCTTGCTATCCTTCCCTCCTCTTGTTTGACTCTCGTCCAAGAGCCCCCTCCCTAGCTGGGCCTTTGTGGCCGAGAGCCTCCTCTCCCTTTGTGGTGTGGTAGTGGGGTACCCCACTGCCTAGTTGTCTCGTATAAATACCCCCTTGTGGTATAGAAATACTCTCCAAAGTATTGTTGTAATGTCCAAATACCTTGGCCCAAATACCTTGTAGTATTCCCAAGGTTACACTTCTACAAAAGCCCAGAAAATACGATTATACTTCCTATAGCCACAAAAAACGAAACCCTAAGGAAATCTTCACCCGTTGTTGAAGTACTTAAGAGAAGTTGGTTAGAACTTCTAAGGGTTGTTTGGAGCGGGTTGGAGCACCCGGAGTAGGAGCGAAACATTGCTAAAGATCGACTTTAAACTCGGATAATTTTGGGCTTATCGAGGTAAATATTCTTGACCTTCTATTGTAATTGGAAATTACATGTCTGTTAAAATATATAGTTGAAGTATACTATATATAGAACTGAACGTAGTTGTTGGCAATGTCTTTTGACTTAAGCCTGAAGAATAGAGAACTGAACTGAACTGTAATTACATAGGACTGTATTACAGTAGACTTGTGTAGTATTACTGTATAGTAGAATTATACCCGTTCGGGTAAGATGTATAACCCCCCCCTGGTTGGCTTGGTAGCCGACCTCGATAGAGGAGGAGATTTTCGCGGTTGCGGGGAGAGTCAATTTTACGTAGAATGTTCTACGTTAAGATCTAGATTTTAATAAGCGCGTGGCCTTATAGGTTGAAGTGCTACGTGTGGCGTAATCTTACGGACTAAGGAGTAGCCAAGCGGTTTGAGGTACTCGGGCGTTTGCTATTAGTCGATAATCGTCGCGAGGTATGTGAACCTCTTCCTATCTCTTCGGCATGATATGTGTGAACTATGTAGTGCGGTGACGTCATGTGTTATTGTGTTTGATTGTTTTAAAACATAAAGTGTTATAACGGCTTTATGGGAAGTTGGTTATAACGACTTTATGTAGGTAAGAAAATACTTTGTGGTTTTAAAAGGTAACTAATGTGAATTATAAGCGGCTTGTTATAATAAAGAACTTGATGTATTTCAAAAGATTTCTAAATCGTTTTGAAGGAGAGTAACACTTGGTTTTAAAGGTTTTAAAAAGAGTTATACTAGCTTGATGGGGAGTTAGGTATAATGTCTTAAGAGAGGTAAAGAAAATGGTTTACTGATGTTAGAAGTTAAGAGACTTGATCTTATAAGATAAGAGACTTAACTTATTTGTTTTAAATGTGAATGTTTGTGTGAAACCTCATTCGTGAGTAATGAGTACTTGGTTTTATTTAAAGGATAATGTTTCTTGATTTGGAAATCGTAATGTGTATCGACAGGACCAACTGCGGCGTTAATAAAGGAAAATGTATTGAATAATGATGAATTGTATTAAAACCAGTAGAAACCTCCATCCGCATAGAAACTAAGATGAGACAAAATGATATTACATTTTCTAGATCATGGCTCTTTGTAATAAGAATGTTGTAAACAAGAATAACCTACTCTCGTGAGACATATATTACTCAATTGTTCTAAAAAGAAATCAAGTGATTAAGTTTATGAATTATGAAACCTTTTGAAAATGAGAAGCTTGAGTAATTGAAACTAGGCAAACTGGAACTTAGGAAAAGGAATGTGGGTTGGTCATTCTAATACTACGGGTATCGGGTGACTTTGATAAAAGTAATGGATCTCTTTTAAAGAATTTAACGACGTAGTACTTTAGGTTAAACCCGGACTTTGGCATAAAATGAAGGTACTTTGAGTGATGTGAAACTTGCCTATGCTTGTTGTGGTGAAACTTGCCTATGCTTGTTGTGGTGAAACTTGCCTATGCTTGTTGTGGTGAAACTTGCCTATGCTTGTGATGATAGCCTTTGTTGTGCAAGTGTGGTGTTTACGTATTCTGGCGTCTCGATAGAGGGCGGTTGGTAGTTGAGGTTTCTTCTTGTTCGGCCTTGGTACGGTGGTCGGCTCTCGTACTTGCCGCCTCGTGGCGATTCGGCCTTGGTATCGGTAGTCGACCCTCGCACTTGCCCGTTCGGTGTAGTGACGAAGTCTCGTGATCTGACCTTGGTCCCCGTGGTCACCCTCGTACTTGCCGGTCGGCTACGTGACCGGCCTTGGTATCCGATGTCGGCTCGCACTTGCCGTGACGCCGTGTTTGTGGTTGCATTGTATTATTGCGGTCGGATCCGGTAGTTGTACTTGTCTCAGACGGTTTTTATGACACAGTGGGACACAGTGTTCATGTATACTCCTTGGTATTGTTATATCATAAGCTGCGCGGTGAGGAAGAAATTCCACGCACGAGTGATAATTTGGAGGCGTGAGTCCACGACTTGATGTAGCGGTTATATGTTATGTATCGTAGTTGGTCATCATACATGTCTCCCCTTATATAGACTATTATGATTTCATTTCTGATATTCTGATTTCACATACTTGGTACTGTTGTCGACCTCCTTCGGGCTGCGTTCATCATGCCGCAGTAAAAGGTACATCGATCGCCGATCCGCTTATAGGATCACATTCGGCGTGTTGGGAAGCTCCGTTTCTCCGAGGCTTATCTTTTGGTATGTGTTCCCGAGTTGTAGGTTCTTGTACATTCTGGTATGGCGGGGCCCTGTCCGTCATAGTTGTTGTAAATCTTAAGTGCAGAACTGTTGTGGCGTGGTTGTAAAAGGATTAAAGCATTCGGTTTTATGTATATCGAAGGCAACTGTTTTGGTTGCTGTTTATTTATCATGTCTCTCATTTCATGTTTAAAGTTTTTATTTCCGCTGGTTTTCTCGATGTTGTATCGCTAGGGTGCCCGGTAAGGCACGATCCACGCCCGATTTTGGGTGTGAAGTTTTCTTCTATCTCGCACCATTGACTAGGTGACTCGAGGCGGCCAAGTTTCGATGGATGATGCTTGTGGCGGGGTTTCGATTCTTGAAAGAGAGGCGACGACCGCCCCGTTCTTACTCTTCCGCAGGTCCGGATGGTTACGTCGTGTATTGTGATCGTCGGGCATCGGGTTGGGATGTGTGTTGATGCGGCATGGCGGGGTTATAGCATATGCGTCCGACAAATCAAGAAACACGAGAGGAACTACCCCCCATGATTTGGAGTTGGCGGTGTGATTCACGCTTTGAAGATCTGGAGGCACTATTTGTATGGGGTTCACGTGGATATTTTTACGGACCACAAGAGCCTCAGGTATATCTTCGGCGGAGGAGTGAACTTACGGCGAAGACGGTGGTTAGAGTTGCTTAAGGATTACGATGTTGATATCCTGTACCACGGGAAGGCAATGTTGTGGCGGATGCTCTTAGTCGTAGGTCGATGGGAGCCTATCGGATGTGCGGCTAGAGAGGAGGACATGGTTCGTGATTTGCACCAGTTAGCGAGCCTTGGTGTCCATTTGATTGATTCTGATAGCAGTGGGGTTAGAGTTCGTGAGGTTGCCGAGTCTTCCATCGTTGAGGAGGTGAAGATGCAACAGTTCGAGGATCCCGCTTTGATTCGATATCGTGATACAGCTCTTCGGGAGGGCAAGGGTCCTTTTGTGGTAGCACCTGATGGGGTGCTAAGGTTTGAAGCGGCATCGTGTTCCGGATGTTTGAGACTTGGCGAGTTCTTGGGAAGCACACGCGCGTAGCGTTACTCTATCCATCCGGTCGACCAAGATGTACCACGACCTTAGATCTGTGTATTGGTGGGATGGCGAAGAGGGCGTTGCGAGTTCGTAGCTCGGTGCGTGTTGTCGGCAGTGAAGGTAGAGCACCGCAGGCCGGTGGTTTGTTCTGAGACGATTGAGATCCGACACGGAAGTGAGAGGTAATCAACATGGACTTCATCACGGGATTACCTCGCACTCGGAGGAGACATGATTCTATATGGGTTATCGCCGACAGTGGCGAAATCAGCCCACTTTCTTCCGTCGGGACGACTTTTTCGGTGAGATTATGCGGACTTTACATCAGAGATCGTCGATCGCATGGAGTCCCTACTTCGATCATATCGCATGCAGGAGCCCGGTTCGCTAACTTCCGAGGTCCTTCCAGAGGGTTTAGGACGCAGTGAGCCCGAAATCGCATTTCATCCACGCAGCAGACGGACGAGAGCGCACTATCCGCACTCTTGAGGATATCTGCGAGCTGTGTTATTGACTCGATGGTAGTTGGGAGGATCATTTGCCTCTAGTTGAGTTCGCGTATAATAATAGCTACCACTCCAAGATTCGGATGGCGCCTTATGAGGCCTTGTATGGGAGGAAGTGCAGATCGCCTATAGGTTGGTTCGATGTGGGCGAGTGCATCTAGTGGGACAGATTTGGTGCAGTGCGGTGGATAAGGTGAAGCTTATCGAGGCGGCTATTGACATCTCGAGTCGGCGAAGTCGTATGCAGATCATCGTCGTCAGATCTTGAGTTCGAGGTTCATGATTGGGTTTTCCTAAAGGTGTCACCCATGAAGGTGTGATGAGATTCGGGAAGAAGGAAACTCGGCCCAGTACATCGGGCCGTTTCAGATTGTCCGCAGGTAGGCAAGGTTGCCTATGAGTTGGATCTGCCGTGCGATCCGGAGGCGGTGCATCCGGTTTTTCACGATCTATCTTTGAGGAGATGTATCGGATCCATCTAGGGTACACCCGATTGACGATGTCAGTGACCGAGGGTTATCGATGAGGAGATTCCCATAGCGATAGTCGATCGTCGTTAGGCGTCTGCGGACGAGGCGTGGCTTCCACAAAGTCTTGTGGCGAACGAGCTCGAGAGGAGATGACGTGGGAAGCCGGCGAGGACATGAGGCGAAGTATCCTCACCTATTCCCACACCTCCGTGTAATTCACTTTCCTACTTGTAAATTTTCATTATCGTTTATGCCTTAGTGTTGTTTTGTGGCGTGTGTGGCTTTTGCAAACTGTTAAGTTATGAAGAACCTTATCGTTATCTGTCTTGGGAAGGAACATTCGGGACGAATGTTTCTAAGTAGGGGAGAATGTTATACCCCGTATTTTCAGAGTATGTACGTGAGAATACGTCTAAAAGTTTAGCCTTAAGGTTTAGGCTTGGACGATTTTTGGGCACAACTCACAAAGAATCGCTTTTCACGAAACGCTTCCACGCCTTTCGTAGGGTAAATTCCGCTATGCCATTTCTAATTTTTGCGGATTTTTCCGAGAGACGAAACATTTTGGACCAACGGAGGGCGACACTTGGCACCTCCAATCGTGGACTTCAATCGCCCATTGGACGAAATTGGAGAGCATTGGCACGTTTTTGTGCCTTGTGCAAGTCGAGGAGTTGGTAGGATATTTGTGTTTAGTTAATCCTCACCCTACACTTGCCTTGCACTTGTCTTAATCTTGGCCATTGGTTGGCCACCTCTTGACCTATAAATACCCCCTTAGAGATGAAGAGTTCTTCATCCACAAATCTTTCCAAGTCTTGAAAATCCTCTCCTCTCCCTTGTAGCCTTTTCGTCCAACACCTCCACCTGCCCTGGTGAAGGCCCTTGGCAGAATACCCCCCCCTCTAGCATAGTAGTTTGGCCGAGGCCACCCCTAGCCTAGCCAAAACCTACCCCCTCCTTGGTAGAAAAGTTGCCTTCTTGTATTGTTATAATGCCCAAAATACCCTAGCCCAAATACCTTAGTACTTAGTAGAAGTTGTGAAGAACTTCTAAGGTTTCCTTGGAGCATACAACTTAGGAGCAAAACCTTGCTCAGGCGCGACTTTTTCTAGGATATTATTGGGCTTACCGAGGTAACTAATCCTAACCCTCTTTTGAATTAGAGAATACTTCTGTTGTAGTATAAGAATTAGTATAAATACTTAGAAGAATATTGCAGAATAGAATTGAATCAATTATCACAAAGAAGGGTTTAAAGAAGAATAATCAAATCAGATTTACATGGACTGTTTTCACGATGAACTTATATAGCTCACCGGTAGGAAGTGCTGTCCGACTTTCCGTAGAATTGTGAACCCTCTGTTTAGAATAACCTTCAGAGTAGTATTTGATAGATGTCTGTGACTATTATAGGCTGACTCTCTGTGCGCGACATATTCAACTTGGCAGGTGGTTTTTTTGAGAAGGTATGTGATTCTCCTAAAGCATGATATTTTACAATATATATAGTACGGTGAGCGTACATGTGTTAATCGAATAATAACTACGGCAATGTCTTTGACTTAAACTGAATAATACTTACGGCAATGCCTCGGCTTAAGCTGAATAATACTTACGCAATGCCTCACTGCTTAAGCCCAATAATAAAGAATCAAAGCATTTCAAAAGAATATTGAATCATTTTTTGAAGAGAACTAATCGTTTTAAAGCGAAGCTTAAGAGTTATACTAGCTTTATGGGAAGTTAGGTATAACCACTTAAGATTAATAAAAGGAAGTTTACCTATGTGTTTGTAACAAGACTTATATTGATTGGTGAAAAGAATAAAATGGTTTGATAAGTGGACATGATATGATGCTATGTGTGTTAGTGTCTTGTAACGCTTGTGTAAAAGAGTATTCTTGTTGTGCTTATGTTGTTTAACGATAAGTTCGTTAGGTTGGTGTAACATCACTCACCTCTTGACATATTTCCGGGTTGTCGCCTCCGACGCGGGTAGACTCGAGCGTCCAGGACCATGATTCGAGAATACCTCATGCGGGTCCAAGGGACCTATGCGCGAGCTACGGAGTTCCGTGTTAGCGCGGGTTATACCTCACGCGGCCTACATGTGGCCATGCGGACTACGAGTCCAGGGACGATGCCAGGAGTAGCTACCTCGATGCGGGGTTATATACCCATGCAGCCTATGTGATTGGCCTACGCGACTACGGAGTCCGTGATTAGGCTTGCATGGTGATACTACGCAATTGGCCCCGCTCGATCATTCGCAGCCTAGAAAAGACTGTTACAATTTACCTATCACGCTCTTGTTTGTGATGTGCACTATGCGCGTTTCTCGTTGCTTCATACATACTTGCAAAACTGCTTTTAAAATGATATGTTTCATTTAAGTATTTTACGCTTCATATACTTAGTACATGTTAGATCGACTCTTCTGGGGCCGTTCATGCCGCAGTAAGGGCAAGTGCTAGATCCACATTCTTAGGATCTCTACGTTGGTGTCGTGAGCTCCATCCTTTCCGAGGCTCTACTTTTGGGTATGATCTCCCTGTTGTAGATAGTTTTACATGTGGTATGGCGTGGCCCGTCCCGCCATAGTTGTATATTTCAGAGGTTCAGAGTCATGTTGTACAAGGTTCGGATGTAATCGCTAAACCATGTTTATATATATATGCCGAAAGGCGGTGTTTTCTCACATAAACTGTGTCTTATTTTATAAACTGTTTCATGTCTTGCTTTATATTTCCGCTGATTACTCTGATGTATGACTACTTGGGTGCCCCGGTAAGGCACCAGTCACGGGCCCCGGAATGGGTCGTGACAGCTCTAAGGCACGATCTCAGAGTGAGAAGAATGGAAACCAATCCTAAATATTCTATAGCCTCCTGATTATTGGTGTGGTGCACAACACGCCGATAATCAAGACTCTACTAGATACGGTCTGTAGACACTTTCCGAGGATTAATCGCTCGATACCACTTTTGTCACGACTGCCCGGTTCGTGGATCGTGCCTTACCCGCACCCAAGTAGTCATACATCGAATAATCACGAATATAAAAACAAGACATGAAACAGATTGTAAAATGAGACACGCTTTACGTGAGAAAATGTCGCTTTTCGCATATATATATAAACATAATTTTGCGCTACATCCCAACTGCATAATAGACTACTGCACTTCTAAGAAGATAAACAACTATGGCGGACAGGCCCCGCCATACCCTGAATGTACAAAACTATATACAACAACAGGAGATCATACCCAAAAGTCGAGCCTCCTAGAAGATGGAGCTCACGACACCAAAGCAAAGAGATCCTAAGGATGTGGATCTAGCACTGCCGCCTCTTACCGCGGCATGAACGCACTTCGGGCGAGGTCAAGACAACAGTACCAAGTATGTGAAACTTGTAAAGTACTTAAATGAAACCAAAGCATTTAAAACCATTTGCAAATACAATCGCCTCAATTGCACATAGTGCACATCACAAACAAGAACAATAATAGGTAAATCAGAATGTGTCTTTTCTAGGCCGCGAATGATCGAAGCAAGTCCAATTGCCCATAGTATCATTATGCGTGCCTAATCTCGACATCCGCATCGCATAGTCACACACGCACCGCATTTAGGTATTCTCCTCGACGGTAGCTAACCCCTGCACTCCTCGACTCCCGCACCGCATAGTCTCAATAGACCGCATAGTCACACGCACCGCATAGGGCATCCCCGTGACGCTAAAACACCCGAATGATCAATCTCGAACTCCCAGCCCGCGTAGTCTCACAGACCGCATAGCCGTATAGACCGCGTCGCGTGGCAAGCCCTGATAATAAGTCAAGGGTAGGTGATATAATAACAAGATAACCGACTTACCGTTTAGCAACGTAAGCACAACAAGAATGACCCCCTTTCACAACATCACAAGACACTAACACACGTAGCATCATAATATGTCTATTTATCAATCAATCTTACTACACCTTACAGAGATCAATACAAGGTTTTCATAAGCAAGTAAGTAAACAGTTCTTTTTATCTTTCTTAAGTTGTTATACCTAATTTCCCATAAAGCTAGTATAACTCTTAAGCTTTTGTTTAAAAACCAACTGTTTCTCTTCTGTTAAAAATGATTCAGTATTCTTTTGAAATGCTTCAAGATCTTTTATTATTCAGGCTTAAGTCAAAAGACATTGCCGTAGTTATTATTCAGGCTTAAGTCAAAAGACATTGCCGTAGTTATTATTCAGTTAACACTCTTACGTCTACCGTACTATATATATATTTAAAATATCATGCTCAAGAGTACAGGAAGAATCACATACCTTCTCGGCGAAAACCACCTGCCAAGTTGAATATGTCGCGCGCAGAGAATCAACCTATAATAGTCAGACACGTCTATCAACGTCTAGACTACTGTTATACCCCGTATTCTCAGGGTATGTATGCGAGGACGTACGTACGAGAGCACGACAGAAAAAAATTGAAAAGGAAGAAAGAGGTGATTCTTCCACGGAAAAAGTTTCCGGTTTTTGTAAGGAAAAATGTTCGTTGAAGGGAATTGGGTTCCCAGATTTGGAATTTGGGCTTCTTAGATTATATTAGAATTATGGAATTTTATTTTCGGAAATGGTCACGTGGGCCCACGGAGAAATTTACTGGCTGTGGGCCCACTTTGTTTTCTAGATTTTGGCCATTGTGGATATTTTTGGAAGACGCTTTATGAGGGCCATTAGGAGGGTGACACGTGTCACCCCGCCAGTGGCTCGCCGAATGACATTTGTGCACAACACCCGGTTAGAGTCGTTTTCGACTAAACGCTTTGCGTAACTCAGGGGAAAATTCCGGCTATGTCTTTTCTTATTTTTATGGATTTTTCCGAGCGATGAAACATTTTGGACCAACGAGAGGGTGACACTTGTCACCTCAAGTGACTAAAGTAAGCTCAAGTGGGACGAATTCATGCCTTGTTTTGGCCTTGTTTTGTGCAATATTTTGTGCAATGTTTTGTGGCTTGTTTTGTGGAGTAGGGACTAGGGGGCACTTGGGCACATCTTGGCCCTCCACTTGCCCCCCACATGGCTTGATCTTGTCCGTTGGTGTCCCTATAAATACCCCCTTGCTTGAAGGTTTTTCTTCATCCCTCATTTCATTCTAAGTCTTGAAATATCCCTCCTCTTCTAGTTGTTCTCGTCCCAAGCCTTCCCCTCCCCTTTGAGTGGCCTCAGGCCGAGAGCTTCTACCCTCCCCTCAGGTGGTGCTAGGGTACCCCTAGTTGTTTTCGTATAATACCCCCCTTTTGTGGTATAGAAATACTCTCCTAGTATTGTTATAATGCCCAAAATACCTTAGCCTTTACCTAGTAGTATTTCAAAAGTTACCTCTTTACGTAGAGCCCGGAAATACTACCTTTTGTCCTTTTAGTCTCAAAACCGAAACCCTAAGGAAATCTTCATAGTTGGTTGAAGTATTTGAGTAGAAGTTAGTTAGAACTTCTAAGGGTTGTTTGGAGCGGATTGAGCGCACGAGTAGGAGCTAAACCTTGCTCGGGATCGACATTATAACTTGGATAATTTTGGGCTTGTCGAGGTAAATAATCTTGTCCCTTTTGTAATTGGAAATTACATGTTAGAATATATAGTGAAGTATACTATATATAATCAACATTATTGTGCGCAATGTCTTTTGACTTAAGCCGAATGTAAAGAAAGAATCGAATCAGATTTACATAGGATCATTGACAAAGAGACTTGTGTAGTATTCTTGAGTAGAATTGTACACGTCAGGTTAGGCGTATAAACCCCCGGTTGGCTTGGTAGCCTCGATAGAGGAGAGATTTACGCTGTTGCGGAGTGTGAGGTGCCGAATTTTCAGTAGAAAGATAGAAACTTGTGTTTTGGGGTTAATAGACATTTGTGACCTTTATAGGTGAAAGTACTAAGAGTAGCGTATTCTACCGAGAGTGGAAAGGGCTAGTGCGTTGTAGTACTTGGAGCATTTTGCTTATTGTCGATAAATCGTCGCAAGGTATGTGAACCTCTTCCTATCTCTTCTAGCATGATATGTGTGAACTATGTAGTACGGTAGACGTACATGTGTTAACTGTGTTTGATGGTTCTTAAAACATAAAGTGTTATAACGGCTTTATAGGAAGTTGGTTATAACAGCTTTATGTAGGTAAGAAAATACTTTGTGGTTTTAAAAGGTAACTGATGTGAATTATAACTGGCTAGTTATAATAAAGAACTTGATGTATTTCAAAAGATTTTATAAATCGTTTTGAAGGGAGAGTAACACTTGGTTTTAAAGGTTTTAAAAAGAGTTATACTAGCTTCATGGGGAGTTAGGTATAATGTCTTAAGAGAGGTAAAGAAAATGGTTTACTGATGTTAGAAGTTAAGAGACTTGATCTTATAAGATAAGAGACTTAACTTATTTGTTTTAATGTGAATGTTGTGTGAAACCTCATTCGTGAGTAATGAGTACTTGGTTTTATTTAAAGGGATAATGTTTTACCGATTTCGGAAATCAGAATGTGTATCGACAGACCACTGCAGCGTTAATAAAGGAAAATGTATTGAATAATGATGTATCGTATTAAAACCAGTAGAAACCTCCATCTGCATAGAAACTAAGATGAGACAAAATGATATTACATTTTCTAGATCATGGCTGCTGTAATAAGAATGTTGTAAACAAGAATAACCTACTCTCACGTGAGACATATATTACTCAATTGTTCTAAAAAGGAATCAAGTGATTAAGTTTGGGAACTATGAAACCATTTGAAAATAAGAAGCTTGAGTAATCAAACTAGGCAAACTGAACTTAGGAAAAGAATGTTGTTACTTGATTTTGAAAAGGAATGTGGGTTGGTCATTCTAATACTACGGGTATCGGGTGACTTTTATAAAAGTAATGGATCTCTTTTAAAAGAACTTAACGTATGTAGTACTTTGGGGTTAAAAACCCGGACTTTGGCATAAAATGAAAGTACTTTGAGTTGTGTGAAACTTGCCTATGCTTGTTGTTGTGAAACTTGCCTATGCTTGTTGTTGTGAAACTTGCCTATGCTTGTTGTTGTGAAACTTGCCTACGCTTGTGATGATAGCCTTTGTTGTGCAAGTGTGGTATTTATGTGTTACCGCGTCTCGATAGAGGCGGTTGACTTGTCGAGAACTTACTTGGACGTCTTTGGCGGTGATGGAGAATTCCACGGGTATGTTTCCATTTTGATTATCGCTTGTTGTTGATGTCACATGGACATGTCTACACCGACGCAGATTCGGGGCACGCGCCACGCCGTGTTGATTACCCGATATATGGTTATTACTGCAACATGGACGTGTCTACACCGATGCAGTATTCCGGGGGCATGTGGCCATGCGGCAGGGTTGACCACCCAGTATATTGTTATTGAGGTTACATGGGAATGTCTACACCGATGCAGTATTCCGGTACGTGGCCACGCCTTATTGTGTTGCATCACGACATGTCTACACCGATGCAGATTCCGGGGCATGTGGCCGCGATGCGAACATGATGGATGTGGTGGGCGTGAGACCCATAGTTGTATTTGAGTGGTGACTTTGAGGCGTGAGTCCACGACTTGATCGCTTTTATGTCATGCGTCAGATTTTGGTTATCATACATGTCTCACGCTTTATATAGATCGTTATGATTTAACCGCAGATTTACGCCACATACTTGGTACTGCAGCATCGACCTCCTTGGGCCGCGCTCATGCCGCAGTAGAGGTACATCGGCCGTGGATCCTCGCCTAGGATCTCGGTTCAGCGTTGGGAAGCTCCGCTTTCTCGAGGCTTATCTTTGCATGTGTTCCCGAGTTGTAGGTTCTTGTACATTCGTGGTATGGCGGGCCCCGTCGTCATAGTCGTTGTAAATCTTAGAGGTCCAGAGTAATCTTGTTGTGGGCAGGGTTGTAAAAGGATTAAAATGTTCAAGTTTTATGTATATACTGAAGGCAACTGTTTTGGTTGGCCTGTTTATTATTATATCTATTGTTGCATGTCTAAGTTTTTATTTCCGCTGGTTTTTCTCTGATGTTGTATCACTAGGGTGCCCGGGGTAAGGCACCAGTCACGGGCCCGAATTTCGGGGTGTGACAAAGTGGTATCAGAGCAGTTAGTCCTCGGAAAGTGTCTACAGACCGTGTCTAGTAGAGTCTTGATTATCGGTGTGTTGTGCACCACATCTATAATCAGGAGGCTATAGGACATGTAGGATTGGTTTCTATTCTTCTCATTCTGAGATCGTGCCTTAGAGCTGAGTTGTAAGTTGGACCCCTCTGATGTGTTTCATTTTACCAGTTATGCCTCCGCGCAAGGCGACCAGTGCCCAGAAGGGCAAGGCATCCGAGGGAGCTGCTAGTGGGATACAGAGGAGTACGAGGCGCAGCCCCAAGACTGAGACAAGAGCCTGACGGCGAAGTTTCGCGACGCCAAAGACCAGAGGAGTTTAGAGCCGCAGCCGTGGGCGATGAGACTACAAGACTCGAGCCTCCACCCCACACCGAGCAGGGAGATGGGTCACGCGAGATGGCCCGATTATTGGCCGTGGTCAGGCGGATATGGCGACAGCCGACGCGCGCTTTGTTCCAGAAGACCGCGTGGTGCACCCGAGAGCCGATAGTTTGAGGCTACGGGACTTTCTGAGTTGTAGCCCGCCGTAGTTTTATGGGTCGAGGCACGAGGATGATCCGCAGGAGTTCATCCGCCGCCACAAGCGATCACGCGGTGATCAAGGCTTCAGAGACCGAGTCTGTGACTCGGTTCGCACGGCCGCGTGATACCGCAGTCGATTAGTTTGATTCGCGAGCTTTCCCGGGAGAGCATGCACTCAGCAGATGGGATGAGTTTTCGGGGCTTTTCTCACGCACTTCTTGCCTCCGCAGATGAGGAGGGCACGCCGACAAATTTTTGTTATCGAGACAGAGGGCGACCGCCGTGAGTACAATGTCGAGTTCGATTCTTTGGATCGATATGTCCTCGCGCTTGTTGCAGATATGGAGGATAGGGTGCATCGCTACGCCACCGCTAGATGATTATATGGCCGAAGTCTTGTGCGGTGTTTCTTCACCGCATGGACATTGCCCGCATTCGTGCTCACGCACTGGGTGCGGCGAGCGCAGATCGACGCAGCGGACCGCCACAGGCGCCAAGACGGCCGAATATTTTAGCGACTTTTCGAGGCGGACCGCCTCGGCAGACTAGTTATGTACCTCCGCCATTGCGAGTGGTCCTCCGCAGCCTTCGGGACCTCGATATTCGAGAGCGTCGTGGCTCCTGTGTTTGAATGTTCGGGAGTAGGGTGTTGGCGACGCGCAATCACCCCTACCGGTGTGGTCGATGGTAGACCGCATTTGGAGTGTCGTAGTACCAAGGAGCTTGTTATTCTTGCGCGCCAACGGGGCCATATGACGAGAGACCGCCCCACTGTGGGTAGCGCTGGTAGGATAGCACATACTACTAGAGCGATTCGGGCCACGGTAGAGGTCGCGGAAGTTCCGCTTTAGCGGTCCTTGAACCGCTAGTTTGTGTATATCCTTAACCCTTTAGATACTTGTATGTATTGATGTTAATGATGTGTTAAGTGTTATGTTCGGATAGCTTTGTGCTAAATGTGATTTAGACACCGGTTATTGTAGGCGGTAAGTATGGGGGCATGGTAAGTGTGAACCCTAGATCGTCACGATTGAGACCTAGAGGTAAGGTCGTCTTGAGTAAAAGATTAGTTTTATGTTTGACCTTTATCGAGTAATGAGTATACGTGGGTTTTATTTGTGTGATAAGTCCATGGGTAGTGTGAGATGGAAGTGGTAGCTTTCGTGATGTGATTCGCAGGATTGTTCCGCGTTCGGGAACGAGGGCTTGACGCGATTGTGGGTCGGGTTGAGGACGTGATACGGTCAACCCGTGCCCGGATTAAGGTGGGGTCAGTTCTGGGTGGTCCCGCCAGGTGGTAGGGTCACGAGGATGCTAGGCCCAAGTTTGTATGATCATCGTATGAGTTCGTGGACGCGTTCGACCGAGCGGTTCGTAAAAGGCCGGAATGGCCTTAAGGAAGTTTGAGGTTAGTAAGATGACCAAGTTTGGAGGTAGTGACTCCGCAGATTTTTGGGAACGAGTAATGACTGAAGTATGGTACGTCCGGGAGAGTTCAAGTGTTCGAGAAGCGGCACGACGAGTAAGGAAGGAAGAGGACGTGTGTTATTTTTCAGGGCTGCGTGGCGTTGACAACTTGTTAGAGGAACTTCATCGATATCCGCTTGAGAAGGAACATTCGGACGAATGTTTCTAAGGAGGAGAATGTTATACCCGTATTCTCGTGGTATGTATGCGAGGACGCACGTGCGAGAGCACGAAAAAATTGAAAAGGAAGAAAGAGGTGATTCTTCCACGGAAAAGTTTCCGGTTTTGTAAGGAAAATGTTCGTTGAAGGGAATTGGGTTCCCAGATTTGGAATTTGGGCTTGTTAGATTATATTAGAATTATTGAATTTAATTTTCCGAAATGGTCACCTTGGGCCCACGGGAGAAATATACGGTTTTCTGGGGCCAAGTTTGTTTTCGAGATTTTGGCCATTGTGGATATTTTTCTGAAGACGCTTTATGAGGGCCATTAGGAGGGTGACACGTGTCACCCCGCCTAGTGGCTCGCCGAATGACATTTGTGCACAACACCCTGTTAGAGTCGTTTTCGACGAAACGCTTACAGAACTGCGAGGAAAATTCGGCTATGTATTTTCTTATTTTTGCGGATTTTTCCGAGCGATGAAACATTTTGGACCAACGAGGGTGACACTTGTCACCCTCAAGTGGACGGTAAAGTGCAGCTCAAGTGGGACGAATTCATGCCTTGTTTTGGCCTTGTTTTGTTCAATATTTTGTGCAATGTTTTGTGGCTTGTTTTGTGGAGTAGGGACTAGGGGGCACTTGGGCACATCTTGGCCTCCACTTGCCCCCACATGGCTTGATCTTGTCTTGGTGTCCCTATAAATACCCCTTGCTTGAAGGTTTTTCTTCATCCTCATTTCATTCTAAGTCTTGAAATATCCCTCCTCTTCTAGTTGTTCTCGTCCTAAGCCTTCCCCTCCCCTTTGAGTGGCCTTGTGGCAGAGCTTCTACCCCCTTTGTGGTGCTAGCATGGGGTACCCCTAGTTGTTTTCGTATAATACCCTTTTGTGGTATAGAAATACTCTCATATTATTGTTATAATTCACAAAATAACTTAGACTTTACATAGTAGTATTTCAAAAGTTAAATCTTTACGTAGAGCCCGTAAAATACTACCTTTTCTCCTTTTAGTATCAAAACCGAAACCCTCCGTTAATCTTCATAGTTGGTTGAAGTATTTGAGTAGAAGTTAGTTAGAACTTCTAAGGGTTGTTTGAGCGGATTGAGCGCACGAGTAGGAGCTAAACCTTGCTCGGG
The DNA here is from genome assembly GCA_029844215.1 of Przewalskia tangutica. Taxonomy (NCBI): domain Eukaryota; kingdom Viridiplantae; phylum Streptophyta; class Magnoliopsida; order Solanales; family Solanaceae; genus Przewalskia; species Przewalskia tangutica. The sequence continues at coordinate 118,250,591 of CM056722.1, forward strand.
ATCGACATTATAACTTGGATAATTTTGGGCTTGTCGAGGTAAATAATCTTGTCCCCTTTTGTAATTGGAAATTACATGTTAGAATATATAGTTGAAGTATACTATATATGTAATCAACATTATTGTGCGGCAATGTCTTTTGACTTAAGCTGAATGTAAAGAAAGAATCGAATCAGTATTTACATAGTGATCAGACAGAGAGACTTGTGTAGTATTCTTGAGTAGAATTGTACACGTCCGTTAGACGTATAAAACCCCTGGTTGGCTTGGTAGCTACTCGATAGAGGAGAGATTTACGCTGTTGCGGGAGTGTGAGGTGTCACCAATTTTATTTAGAAAGATAGAAACTTGTGTTTTGGGGTTAATAGACATTTGTGACCTTTATAGGTGAAAGTACTAAGAGTAGCGTATTCTACTCGAGGAGTGGAAAGGGCTAGTGCGTTGTAGTACTTGGAGCATTTTGCTTATTGTCGATAAATCGTCGCAAGGTATGTGAACCTCTTCCTATCTCTTCTAGCATGATATGTGTGAACTATGTAGTACGGTAGACGTACATGTGTTAACTGTGTTTGATGGTTCTTAAAACATAAAGTGTTATAACGGCTTTATAGGAAGTTGGTTATAACAAACTTTATGAGGTAAGAAAATACTTTGTGGTTTTAAAAGGTAACTGATGTGAATTATAACTGGCTAGTTATAATAAAGAACTTGATGTATTTCAAAAGATTTTATTAATCGTTTTGAAGGGAGAGTAACACTTGGTTTTAAAGGTTTTAAAAAGAGTTATACTAGCTTCCGTGGGAGTTAGGTATAATGTCTTAAGAGAGGTAAAGAAAATGGTTTACTGATGTTAGAAGTTAAGAGACTTGATCTTATAAGATAAGAGACTTAACTTATTTGTTTTAATGTGAATGTTGTGTGAAACCTCATTCGTGAGTAATGAGTACTTGGTTTTATTTAAAGGGATAATGTTTTACTGATTTCGGAAATCAGAATGTGTATCGACAGACCACTGCAGCGTTAATAAAGGAAAATGTATTGAATAATGATGTATCGTATTAAAACCAGAGAAACCTCCATCCGCATAGAAACTAAGATGAGACAAAATGATATTACATTTTCTAGATCATGGTCATTGTAATAAGAATGTTGTAAACAAGAATAACCTACTCTCACGTGAGACATATATTACTCAATTGTTCTAAAAGGAATCAAGTGATTAAGTTTGGGAACTATGAAACCATTTGAAAATAAGCTTGAGTAATTGAAACTAGGCAAACCGAACTTAGGAAAAGAATGTTGTTACTTGATTTTGAAAAGGAATGTGGGTTGGTCATTCTAATACTACTGTATCGGGTGACTTTTATAAAAGTAATGGATCTCTTTTAAAAGAACTTAACGTATGTAGTACTTTGGGGTTAAAAACCCGGACTTTGGCATAAAATGAAAGTACTTTGAGTTGTGTGAAACTTGCCTATGCTTGTTGTTGTGAAACTTGCCTATGCTTGTTGTTGTGAAACTTGCCTATGCTTGTTTTTGTGAAACTTGCCTACGCCATGATGATAGCCTTTGTTGTGCAAGTGTGGTATTTACGTATTACCGCGTCTCGATAGAGGCCGGTTGACTTGTCGAGAACTTACTTGACGCGTCTTTGGCGGTGATGGAGAATTCCACGGGTATGTTTCCATTTTGATTCTTGTCTTGTTGTTGATGTCACATGGACATGTCTACACCGTCGCGATTCCGGCACGCGGCCACGCGGCGGGTTGATTACCCGATATATGGTTATTATCGCAACATGGGCGTGTCTACACCGTCGCAAGATTCCGGGGCATGTGGCCACGCGCAGGTTGACCACCCAAAGATATGTTATTGAGGTTACATGGGCATGTCTACACCGTCGCGATTCCGGTACGCGCCACGCGGCCTTGTTATTATTGTTGCATCATGGACATGTCTACACCGATGCAGTATTCCGGGGGCATGTGGCCATGATGCGAACATGATGGATGTGGTGGGCGTGAGACCCATAGTTGTATTTGAGTGGTGACTTTGAGGGCGTGAGTCCACGACTGATCGCTTTTATGTTTGCGTCGTATTTTGGTTATCATACATGTCTCCCGCTTTATATGATCGTTATGATTTAATCGATATTCTGATTTAAGCCACATACTTGGTACTGTTATGCGACCTCCTTCGGGGCTGCGTTCATGCCGCAGTAGAGGTACATCGGCCGTGGATCCTCGCTCTTAGGATCTCGATTCAGCGTTTGGGAAGCTCCGTTTCTCCGAGGCTTATCTTTTGGTATGTGTTCCCCGAGTTGTAGGTTCTTGTACATTCGTGGTATGGCGGGGCCCGTCCGTCATAGTCGTGTAAATCTTAAGTGCAGAGTCTTTGTTGTGGCAGGTTGTAAAAGGATTAAAATGTTCAAGTTTTATGTATATACCAAGGCAAATCGTTTTGGTTGGCCTGTTTATTATTATATCTATTGTTGCATGTCTAAGTTTTTATTTCCGCTGGTTTTTCTCTGATGTTGTATCACTAGGGTGCCCGGGGTAAGGCACCAGTCACGGGCCCGAATTTCGGGGTGTGACAACTACTCTGTAAACAGTTCTAAGCAGAGGGTCCTTTATTCTACGGAAAATCGGGCAGCACTTCCCTACCCGGTGAGCTACTCAAGTCTACTGTGAAAACAGTCCTAAGTAAGTATAGTTCAATTATTCTTCTTTTAAACCCTTCTACTGTGATAACAGTTCAATTCTATTCTTTAATATCCTTCTAAGTATTTATACTTATTCCTATACTTCTACAATATGTATTCTCTAATTACAAAAGAAGGATAAGTTTATTTACCTCGATAAGCCCAAAAATTATCCAAGTTAAAAGTCGCTCCTGAGCAAGGTTTATCTCCTAATTTGTACGCTCCGATAGCTCCAAGAACCTTTAGAAGTTCTTCACAACTTCTACTAAGTACTAAGGGATTTGGGCTAGGGTATTTTGGTATAGTAACTACACTTGGAAGACAACTTTTCTACCAAGGGAGGGGGGGTAGGTTTCGGCTAAGCTTCACGCCCGGGGGGGGGGAAGGCTTGGACGAAAAGGCTCACAAGGGAGAGGGGAGGATTTTCAAGACTTGGAGAAAGATTTGTGGATGAAGAACTCTTCATCTTAAGGGTATTTAGAGGTCAAGCCATGGCCAACCAATGGCCAAGATGATGCCAAGTGCAAGGCAAGTGTAAGGTCAAGATTTGGGCAAGTGTCCTTATCCATCTACTACACAAAATATCCTACCAACTACTTGACAAAAAAGGCCATCTAATTCGGCTCACTACCGCCCATACATCCATCAATGAGAGGGTGACAAGTGTCGCCCTCTCGTTGGTCCAAAATGTTTCGTCTCTCGGAAAAATCCGCAAAAATTAGAAATGACATAGCCGGAATTTACCCTACGCGAGTTTAGTAAAACGTTTCGTCGAAAAACGATTCTTTAAGTGAGTTGTGCCAAAAAAAAAACGTCCCATGCCTAAACTTTTAAGGCTAAACTTTCGTACGTACGCCCTCACGTACATACTCTGGAAATACGGGGTATAACAGCCCCATAGCCTGAAATAGAATGGGATCAGTTGGTAGTAGTTCCGCTACTTGACAGGGTCACGAGGGTGCAAGGCCCAAGGCTAGTTAATTGTTTTACGGGTTCGTGGACGCGTTCCACCGGGACCAGGTCGGGAGAGCCGGAAATGGCCTTATATTGTTCGATTTAGTAAACTCCAAAGATTGGAGGCCATGATCGGTATGGAAGTTATGTATGTATGCTAGTATGAGTTGGAAGTACGGAAAGAGTACGACCAGTAAGAAAGATAACAACCAAGTGTAAAGAAATAAAGTCTGAATCCATAAGAACCTTTCGAAGTAACTACACCCGTGAGTGTTTGGGGTGGTAGCTGAGCGGGTATATGAGATTTGCCCGGTGATGATACAGTCGTCAGACCCTAGTAGACCTAGTAGAGATGATTATGACAAACTTTGAGGTCATTATGAGTATGGACTAGTTGCTTCGTGAGTGCCAAGGTTGACGGTTTAGTATAAGTATGGTTATGTGGCCATGGGCGGCATATGTTGTATGAAGGGTGTAGTAAAAGGAGACTATGTCGCTATCTAATTAGATTGGACTCCGAAAGAACATTCGAGGACGAATGTTTCTAAGGGGGGAAGAATGTTACACCCCGTAAGTCCATGACATGTTTAAGAGAATGTACGTAAGGAACACAAGACTTGAAATTGGTACGAAAGGAAGAATTGTTTTTCCGACGGAAAATCTTCCGAACGTCGGAAAGGAAAAATGTTCGTTGAGGAGAATTGGATTCTCAAAATGCATTAATTGAGGATTATGGAATGTATTATCATTATGGAAATTTATTTTTACGGATTTGGTCATGTGGGGCCCACCCGAGGAATTTTACGTTTTGTGGGGCCCACAAGGGTTACGGAATTTTATGGACGAATGGGAGGGCGACACGTGGAACCCCACAATGGTCTTGGACGAAAATTGCAAGGGTGAAATGGTCATTTGACCAATGTATAGATGACCAAGTCTTGCTAATTAAAGAGCTTGATATTGTTGACTAAGTCCAAGGACCACTTGGCTTGATCTCTTCCCTCCAAACCTAACAAGTGTTATGATCTAGACCCTTAATTGTAGTATATATCCTATACTAGTGCAAGATGACTTTCATACTTAGAATTTTTTTCAAGAACTTGTCTTGTGGAAGATATTGCTCTCGGCTTTGTGCTAATTTGAAGGACAAAAATTTTCAATTGTTGTCCATAATTCACAAAACTTTAACCCAAGGTCCCTAAGGGTATTGTAAGGATATCTCAATAGAAAGATTTCGGAAAAACGACACTTTTACGTTAGTCGCAAGGGAAACCCTAAAGTGTTCTTCAACTTTGAAGATGGAACTTGAAGAGGAGTTCTTCATAAGCTTCTAAGGAGTGCTTGGAGCGGATTGGAACATAAGAAGAGGAGCTAAAAGTTGCTAAGGATCGACTTGTAATTGTTATACCCCGTATTTCCAGAGTATGTACGTGAGGGCGTACGTACAAAAGTTTGGTCTTAAAGTTAGGTTGGACGAAAATACTTGTGCACAACTCACTAAAAGAATCGTTTTCCGACGAAACGTTTTACCAAACTTGCGAAGGGAAAATTCCGGCTATGTCATTTATAATTTTTGCGGATTTTTCCGAGAGACGAAACATTTTGGACCAACGAGAGGGCGACACTTGTCACCCTCTAATTGGAGGATGTTGGGCGGTAAAGGGGGACGAAAGGTGGCTTGTTTTGTCAAGGAGTTGGTAGGATATTTTTGTGTAGTAGATGGATAGGGACACTTGCCTAAATCCTCACCCTACACTTGCATAGCACTTGGCTTCATCTTGGCCATTGGTTGGCCTATAAATACCCCTCTAACTTGAAGTTTTTCTTCATCCACAAATCCATTCTCCAATTCTTTAAAATCCCTCCCCACTCTTTTAAGTTTTTCTTCCAACAATCCCCCCCCCCCCCCCCCCTCTTGGAAGGCCTTGGCCGAAACACCTCTTCCCCCCTAGCCTAGTAGCTCTAGCCGAACCCCCGGTAGAAAGTTGTCTTCCAAGTATAGTCACTATTCCAAAATACCCTAGCCCAAATCCCTTATAGTATTTTAGTAGAAGTTGTGTAGAACTTCTAAGGGTTTCTTGGAGCTATCGGAGCGTGCAATTAGGAGCTAAACCTCGCTCAGGATCGACGTTTATACTTGGATAATTTTGGGCTTATCGAGGTAAATACTCTTGTTCTTCTATTGTAATTGGATATTACATATAAGAATAGTATAGACTTGAGTATAAGATACACTGAAGGATATTAAAGAATAGAATTGAACTGTTATCACAGTAGAAGGGTATAAATGAAGAATAATTGAACTGTACTTACATAGGACTGTTTTTACAGTAGACTTGAGTAGATTACCGGGTAGGGAAGTGCTGCCCGATTTTCCGTAGAATAGCGAACCCTCTGTTTAGAATGTCCAACATAGTAGTCTAGACATTGATAGATGTCTTTGACTATTATAGGCTGATACTCTGCGCGCGGCATATTCGACTTGGCAGGTGGATTTCGCCGAGAAGGTATGTGATTCTTCCTATACTCTTGAGCATGATATTTTAAATATATATATAGTACGGTAGACGTACGTGTGTTAACTGAATAATACTTACGGCAATGTCTTTTGACTTAAGCCTGAATAATACTTACGGCAATGTCTTTTGACTTAAGCCTGAATAATAAGAATCTTGAAGCATTTCAAAAGAATACTGAATCATTTTTAACAGAAGAGAAATATTTGGGTTTTAAACAAAAAGCTTAAGAGTTATACTAGCTTTATGGGAAGTTAGGTATAACAACTTAAGAAAGATAAAAGGAACTGTTTACTTATTTGGTTATAAAAACCTTGTATTGATTTCTGTAAGGTGTAGTAAGATTGTTTGAAAAGTAGACATATTATGATGCTACGTGTGTTAGTATCTTGTGATGTGGTGAAAGGGGGTCATTCTTGTTGTGCTTACGTTGCTAAATGGTAAGTCAGTTGTACTGTTATTATATCACCTACCCCCTTGACTTGTTATACCGAGGGCTTGCCACCCTTGATGCGGGTCTATACGGCCTATGCGGTCTGTGTGACTATGCGAGTGCGGAGTTCCGAGATTGATCATTCCGGTGTTTTAGCCCGACGCGGGGATGCCCTATGCGCGATGCGTGTGACTATGCGGTCTATTGAGACTATGCGGACTGCGGAGTCCGGAGAGTACCGGGTTAGCTACCCCGTCGCGAGGAATACCTCATGCGGTTGCATGTGTGACCTATGCGATCGCGGGATGTCCGGGACTAGGCACGCATAATGATACTATGGGCGATCGCCTTGCCCGATCATTCGCGCCTAGAAAAGACATACGATTTACCTATAATTGTTCTTGTTTGTCATATGGCACTATGTGCAATATAACTGATTGTAGTTGCAAATGGTTTTAAATACTTTGATTTCATTAAAGTACTTTACAGTATCACATACTTGGTAACTGTTGTCTCGACCTCCTTGGCTGCGTTCATGCCGCAGTAAGGGCAAGCGAGTTCTAGATCCACATCCTTAGGATCTTTTGCTTTGGTGTCGAGCTCCATCTTCTCCGAGGCTCGGCGTTTGGGTATGATCTCCCGTTGTTGTATATAGTTTTGTACATTCGGTATGGCGGGCCCTGTTCGCCATAGTTGTTTATCTTCTGAGGTCTGTAGTCCTATTATGCAGTTGGGATGTAATCGCAAAACTATGTTTATCTATATATGCCGAAAAGGCGACATTTTCTCACATAAAGCGTGTCTCATTTTACAACTGTTTCATGTCTTGTTTTTATATTCCCGATTACTCGATGTATGACTACTTGGGTGCGGGTAAGACACGATCCACGGCCCCAAACGGTCGTGACAAAAGTTGTATCGTGAGCGATTAATCCTCGGAAAGTGTCTACGCATCGTATCTAGTAGAGTCTTGATTATCGGTGTGTTGTGCACCACACCAATAATCAGGAGGCTATAGGATATTTAGGATTGGTTTCCATTCTTCTCACTCTGAGATCGTGCCTTAGAGCTGTGTTATAAGTTGGACCCCTCTAACGTATTCCTTTTCTGTAACAGTTATGCCTCCACGTAAGGCAACCCGGGCCCAGAAGGGCAAGGCAGCCGATAGAGCTACTAGTAGGACACCGAGAGTCACGAGGGCTCAGGCCCAGTCTATACCCGTGACGGCGAGTTCCATGACGCCGCCGGCCCCAGCAGAGACCACAGTACCCGCACCTCCTGTCCCACACCCTGGGGCGGAAGAGTTAGGGTACAAGGAGATGGCCCAGCTATTGGCCAGGATCGTGGCCAGACATGAGGACAGGCTGGATGCAGCAGTTCCAGTTCCAGCCCCAGTAGTACCCGTGGTTCACCCGAGGGCAGATAGTTTGAGGCTACGGGACTTCCTGAGTTGTAGCCCGCCAGAGTTTTACGGGTCGAGGCCGGAGGATGATCCGCAGGAGTTCATCCGTCAGCTACAGAGGATTATGAGAGTGATCAGGGCGTCGGAGACCGAGTCCGTGATCTTCGGTTCGCGGCCGCGCGTGATACCGCAGTCGATTGGTTTGATTCGTGGGAGTTATCCCGGGGAGAGCACGCGTCCCCAGCTACTTGGGATGAGTTCTCGGAGGCTTTTCTCACTCACTTCTTGCCTCCACAGATGAGGAGGGCACGGGCCGACAGATTTTTGCTGCTGAGACAGAGAGGGCGCACAGTTAGGGAGTACAATGTCGAGTTCGATTCTTTGGCTCGATATGTCCCTGCATTGGTAGCGGATATGGAGGACAGGGTGCATCGCTATGTCACCGGGCTAGATGATTATATGGCCGAGTCTTGTGCGGGTGTGACTCTTCAGCCAGGCATGGATATTACCCGCATGCAGGCTCATGCACTGGAATGCGAGGAGCGTAGAGATCACGGGTCGGTGATATCGAGATCGTAAGGCCAAGACGGCCGGATTTTTGGTAGTTCTCGGGAGGGCGGCCTCGTGACGTCTAGGTTTGCACCACAACCAGCTCGAGCACTCTACATCGTTTTGATCTGATCGAGCATTGGGCGTGTCGGGGCGAGGACTTGGACTTCGGGTAGCAAGAGGTGCTAACCGATCGAGGTGCGCTCGGTGTGTCCGTTGTGGTAGATTCCATTCGAGGAGCTATAGTACTACTCGGAGCTTGCTATACTTGTGGCGGCAGGTCATTTTGCGAGAACTGTCAGGCCGAAGCGGCAAGGTGGTAGGGCTCGGCCTACGGTGCATTCTTGGGTTCATCATCTCCTGCGATTACTCGCCCGGGCGGGTACTCATGGGCGGCCAGTCGCGGCGAGTCGTGGCGCGGGTCCCGATTCTAGCGGTCCTCGAATCCGCATTTATGCCTGTCGGTAGCGGGACGGGAGGCCTCGCGATGTCGTCACAGTACCTTATCGATCTCCGATTATGATGTGTATGCCTTGATAGATCCGGTTCTACTGCATCTATATATCTCCCGCTTGTTGCTAGTAGGATAGGGATAGAGCACGAGTCCATGAACCACTTTCGAGGTAGCTACGCCAGATGGGTGATTCGGTGGTAGCTCGGCGGGTATATAGGGCTTGCCCAGTGTCTTTATGCAGTCGTCAGACCTTAGCCGACTTGATAGAGTTGGACATGACTGATTTTGATGTGATCATGGGCATGGATTGGTTAGCTTCTTGCTACGCCAGTGTAGACTGCAGAGAGAGTGATGCAGTTCCGATTTCTGAGGGCCGGTTATTGAGTGGGAGGAACACGGTGTCGTAGAGGTAGGTTTATTTCCTACCTCAAGGCTAGGAAGATGGTGCAGAAGGGGTATATCTACCATCTCATTCGGGTGTTTGATACTGAGGCTGCGGTACCAGATTTTGATCGATTCCGGTAGTCGAGAGTTCCCGGATGTGTTTCAGACGACCTCCTGTATCCTCGGAGAGGAGATAGAGTTTTGTATCGATGTCTTTGCGGACACTCGGCTATTTCCATTCCGCCATACGTAATGGCTTTGCCGAGTTGAGAGAGTTGAAGGATCAGCTTAGAGATTTGCTGGAGAAGGGCTTCATCGGACCTAGTGTTTCTCCACCGGGAAGCACGTTGTTCGTGAAGAAGAAGGGCGGGGCCGCGCATGTGTGTTGATTACGGCGGTGAACAAGGTGACCATTAAACAGATAACCCCTTCCCGGGATTGATGATTTGTTCGACCGGTTGCGAAGTGCGAGATGTTTCTCAAGATTGATCTGCGATCGGGCTATCATCAGTGCGAGTCGAGAGGTGGATGTCCCTAGGGTGCATTAGGACGATCACGAGCATTATGAGTTCGTGGTCATGTCTTTTGGGTTGACCAATGCTCGGTGGTATTCATGGATTTGATGAGCGAGTGTTCAAACCATTTTTGGACACGTTTGTGATAGTGTTCATTGATGATATCTTGGTTTATTCTCGCTCGAGGCGAGAGCATGCGGGCATTTGAGGCTGTCTTGAGAGTTCTCGAGACCAGCGATTATCGCCAAGTTTTGAAGTGTGAGTTACGGTTGACTTCGTGGCTTTTCTTGGGCATATTGTGGTGATGGTATTGGTGGAATCTGGCCAAGATCGAGCGATCGAGAGTTGGCCTCGACCTACTACTCGGCAGAGGTTCGCGATTTTACGGGCCTTGCGAGTTATTATCGGTTCATAGAAGTTTGCTTCTATCTGCACCATTGACTAGGTGACTCGAAGCGGCTAAGTTTTAGTGGTGATGCGTGTGGCGGGGTTTCCGATTCTTGAAAGAAGGCGACGGCCGCCCCGTTCTTACTCTTCCGGAGGTCGAGCGGTTATGTTGTGTATTGTGATCGTCGGCGTCGGGCTCGGTTGTGTGTTGATCTGTGCAGGCAAGGTTATATCGTCGCATCCCGACTTAAGAAGCATGAGAGGAACTACCCCACCCGTGATTTGGAGTTAGCGTGGTGATTCACGCCTTGAAGATCTGGAGGCACTATTTGTATGGGGTTCATGTGGATATTTATACCGACCACAAGAGCCTCGGTATATCTTCGACGGAGGAGTGAACTTACGGCGAGAGGCGGTGGTTAGAGCTGCTCAAGGATTATGATGTTGACATCCTGTACCACCCGGGGAAGGCCAATGTTGTGGCAGATGCTCTGAGTCGTAGGTCAATGGGGAGTCTATCAGATGTGCAGCCGGAGAGGAGGGCACAGTTCGCGATTTGCATCGATTAGCGAGCCTTGGTGTCCGTTTGATTGATTCGATAGCGATGGGGTTCGAGTTCGAGAGGTTGCAGTCTTCCATCATCGAGGTGAAGAGGCAATTTGAGATCCGGTTTTGATTGTATCGTGATCGACTCTTTGTGAGGCAAGGGTCCTTTTGAGGTAGCACACGATGGGGTGCTAAGGTTTGGCGGTTGTGTGTTCCGGATATTGCGGGACTTGGCGAGAAGGTTCTAGGAAGCACACGTAGCGGCGTTACTCTATCCGTCGAAGTGCGACCAAGATGTACCCACGACCTTAGATCGTATATTGGTGGGATGGCTTGAAGAGGGGCGTTGCGAGTTCGTAGCTCGGTGCGTGTTGTCGGCATGTGAAGGTAGAGCACGAGGCACGGTGGTTTGTTGCGACGATAGAGATCCGACCGGAGTGGGAGGTGATCAACATGGACTTTATCACGGGATTACCTCGCTCGGAGGAAGCATGATTCTATCAGGTTATCGTCGACGGTGGCGAAATCAGCCCACTTTCTTCCCGTCAGGATGACTTTTCGGCTGAGGATTATGCCAGACTTTACATCCGAGAGATCGTCAGACTGCATGGAGTCCCTATTTCGATCATATCAGACAGAGGAGCCCAGTTTACGGCTAACTTCTGGAGGTCTTTCCAGAAGGGTTTAGGGACGCAGGTGAGCCTGAGTACTGCATTCCATCCACAGACAGACGGACAGGCTGAGCGCACTATCCAGACTCTTGAGGATATGCTGCGAGCCTGTGTTATCGACTTCAGGGGTAGCTGGGAGGATCATTTGCCTCTAGTTGAGTTTGCGTATAATAATAGCTACCACTCCAGTATTCAGATGGCGCCTTATGAGGCCTTGTATGGGAGGAAGTGCAGATCGCCGATAGGCTGGTTCGATGTGGGCGAGGTGCAGTTGGTGGGACGGTTGGTGCGTGACGATGGATAAGGTGAAGCTTATCCGGGAAGCGATTCTTGGCGGCTCAGTCGACAGAAGTCATATGCAGATCATCGTCGTCGGCATCTGGAGTTCGAGGTTGATGATTGGGTTTTCCTGAAGGTGTCACCCATGAAGGGTGTGATGAGATTCGGGAAGAAAGGGAAACTCAGCCCAAGGTACATTGGGCCCTATCAGATTGTCCGCAGGGTAGGCAAGGTTGCCTACGAGTTGGATCTGCCGTCCGACACGGAGGCGATCGCATCCGGTTTTCATGTTTCTATCTTTGAGAGATGTATCGAGGATCCATCTAGAGTGCATCCGATTGGCGATGTCCGGTGGCCAGGGGTTATCGTATGAGGATATTCCATAGCGATAATCGATCGTCGGAGTTAGGCGTCTGCGGACGAGGCGTGGCTTCCGTCAAAGTCTTGTGGCGGAACGAGCTCAGAGAGGAGATGACGTGGGAAGCTGAGGAGGACATGAGACAGAAGTATCCTCACCTATTCCCCACACCTCCAGGTAACTCACTTTCCTACTTGTAAATTTTTCATTGTCATTTATGCTTAAGTGTTGTTTTGTGGCCGTATGTAGCATTTGCAAACTGTTTAACCTTTATCGTTAACTGTCTTGGGAAGGAACATTCAGGACGAATGTTTCTAAGGAGGGGAGAATGTTATACCCCGTATTTCCAGAGTATGTACGTGAGGGCGTACGTACAAAAGTTTGGTCTTAAAGTTAGGTTGGACGAAAATACTTGTGCACAACTCACTAAAAGAATCGTTTTCCGACGAAACGTTTTACCAAACTTGCGAAGGGAAAATTTCGGCTATGTCATTTATAATTTTTGCGGATTTTTCCGAGAGACGAAACATTTTGGACCAACGAGAGGGCGACACTTGTCACCCTCTAATTGGAGGATGTTGGGCGGTAAAGGGGGACGAAAGGTGGCTTGTTTTGTCAAGGAGTTGGTAGGATATTTTTGTGTAGTAGATGGATAGGGACACTTGCCTAAATCCTCACCCTACACTTTCATAGCACTTGGCTTCATCTTGGCCATTGGTTGGCCTATAAATACCCTCTAACTCAAGGTTTTCTTCATCCACAAATCCATTCTCCAAGTCTTGAAAATCCTCCCTCTCTTATAAGCTTTTCGTCCAACACTCCCCTCTTGGAAGGCCTTGGCGAAACACCTCTCCCCTAGCCTAGTAGCTCTGGCCAAACCCCACGGTAGAAAGTTGTCTTCCAAGTATAGTCACTATTCAAAATACCCTAGCCCAAATCCCTTATAGTATTTTAGTAGAAGTTGTGTAGAACTTCTAAGGGTTTCTTGGAGCTATCGGAGCGTGATTAGGAGCTAAACCTCGCTCGGGATCGACGTTTATACTTGGATAATTTTGGGCTTATCGAGGTAAATACTATTGTCCTTCTATTGTAATTGGATATTACATATAAGAATAGTATAGACTTGAGTATAAGATACTGAAGGATATTAAAGAATAGAATTGAACTGTTATCACGGTAGAAGGGTATAAATGAAGAATAATTGAATACTTACATAGAATTTGTTTCTGATGAACTTGAGTAGATTAGGTTAGGAAGTCTTTGCCCGATTTTCCGTAGAATAGCGAACCCTCTGTTTAGAATGTCAACATAGTAGTCTAGACATTGATAGATGTCTTTGACTATTATAAGTGATACTCTGTGCGGCATATTCGACTTGGCGGTGGATTTCACGAGAAGGTATGTGATTCTTCCTATACTCTTGAGCATGATATTTTAAATATATATATAGTGCGGTGAGCGTCGTGTGTTAGCGAATAATACTTACGGCAATGTCTTTTGACTTAAGCTGAATAATACTTACGGCAATGTCTTTTGACTTAAGCTGAATAATAAGAATCTTGAAGCATTTCAAAAGAATCTTGAATCATTTTTAATGAAGAGAAATATTTGGTTTTAAACAAAAGCTTAAGAGTTATACTAGCTTTATGGGAAGTTAGGTATAACAACTTAAGAAAGATAAAAGGCTATTTACTTATTTGGTTATAAAAACCTTGTATTGATTTACTGTAAGGTGTAATAAGATTGTTTGAAAAGTAGACATATTATGATGCTACGTGTGTTAGTATCTTGTGATGTGGTGAAAGAGGTCATTCTTGTTGTGCTTACGTTGCTAAGCGGTAAGTCGGTTATCTTGTTATTATATCACCTACCCCGACTTGTTATACCGAGGGCTTGCCACCGCGATGCGGGTCTATCGGCTATCAGCGGTCTGTGACTATGCGGAGTCTGCGGAGTTCCGAGATTGATCATTCGGGTGTTTTAGCCGTCGCGGTCTGTGTGACTACGCGGTCTATTGAGACTATGCGGTGCGGGAGTCGAGGAGAATACCGGGTTAGCTACCCCGTCGAGGAATACCTCATGCGGGTGCATGTGTGACTATGCGGTGCGGAAGTCGAGACTAGGCACGCATAATGATACTATGGGCGATTGGCCTTGCCCGATCATTCGCGGCCTAGAAAAGACACATTACAGTTTACCTATTATTGTTCTTGTTTGTGATATGCACTATGCAATTGAACCGATTGTATTGCAAATGGTTTTAAATACTTTGATTTCATTTAAGTACTTTCTGATTTCACATACTTGGTACTGTTATCGACCTCCTTGAAGTGCGTTAAATCTGCGCGGTAAGAAAGCAGTGCTAGATCCACATCCTTAGGATTTTTGCTTTGGTGTCGTGAGCTCCATCTTCTAGGAGGCTCGACTTTTAGGTATGATCTCCTGTTGTTGTATATAGTTTTGTACATTCGGTATGGCGGGTCCCTGTCCGCCATAGTTGTTTATCTTCTTAAGTGCAGTAGTCTATTATGCAGTTGGGATGTAGCGCAAAACTATGTTTATCTATATATGCGAAGGCGACATTTTCTCACATAAAACTGTGTCTCATTTTACAACTGTTTCATGTCTTATTTTTATATTCCGCTGATTACTCTGATGTATGACTACTTGGGTGCCCGGGTAAGGCACCAATCACGGGCCCCGAAATTTTTGCTTTGGTGTCAGGAGCTCCATCTTCTCCGGAGGCTCGACTTTTGGGTATGATCTCCCTGTTTTTGTATATAGTTTTGTACATTCAGGGTATGGTGGGGCCCTGTCCCGCCATAGTTGTTTATCTTCTTGAAGTGTAGTCCTATTATGCAGTTGGGATGTAATCGCAAAACTATGTTTATCTATATATGCGAAAAAGCGACATTTTCTCATAAAGCGTGTCTCATTTTACAAGCTTTCATGTCTTGTTTTTATATTCGATTACTCGATGTATGACTACTTGGGTGCGGGTAAGGCACGATCCACGGCAAAGCGGGTCGTGTGATAATCTTGGAATATATTTGGGCTAAATGAGGTATAATCTTCGTCTTACTATTGTAATTGAAGATTTCATGTTATGATAAGTTAGAAATGAGCATATGATATATGTTATGAAGATTGATAAGTGTTATGGAATTTTAGAAGCTCAAATCCGAAAATGGACAAGTTAGCCATTAATGTTGTAATTAATTTGGGCGGTAGTTATAATCGCCGCATGTTAAGGAAGAAAAGAATTTAGTTGTTATAATTGTTATTATGTATATAACATGTTGGAATAACAACTTAGATTGAAAAGGAATCGAACGGAAATTGACATTGTTGTAGGCATGGATTGTAGCCGAGAATTGCCTTAATTTTTGGACAGTTTCGTATTAATTATGGGGCAGAATTTTACACGACCTGTTAAGGCGTGTAATCCCCTTTGGTTAGCTGATTTGTTTGAGCCTTAAATGTGGCGTCTTTGGTTATTGAATTCGGGCCTTGAAAAAAGTGGAAAAGTATGTAGAAACAAAGGAAGTGCTGTCCGATTTTCCGTATAATTTAGTGATTTTTCACTTAGAATATTCTACGTATGAAGCTAGAGGTTAATAGACGTATTATGACCCTTATAGGTTGAAGTACTATGAGTAGCGTATTCTACTTGAAGGGTGAAAAAATGTTACACCCCGTAGTTCAGGTCATGCGCATGAGGGCGTACGAAAGGGAGTAAGACTTAAAATTTTTAAGGATAGGTTGACGGATTGTTCCGGACGGGTTTTAGTCAACTTTGAGGCGGGTTATGACCCGGTACATTGAGAGTTCCTAAGTGTTTCAAAGGCCTAGGGCGTAGTTCGTTGAGTCTGGATTCCAACGCAACCAACCGCTAAATCGATAGGGCGTCGGAGTAGCAAGTTATGAGAGTTGCAAGTTCGGTCTTGTGATCGGAAACGTGTTTGGACTAAAGCGGCAGTGGCGCGCGGGTGCGAGTCGCGGCGCCTAATGTCCTGAGGGGGTCGCTGAAGTTGCAGCGCCGGCCGGGACAGCGAGGCGGCGCGAAAGTTCGTAGAGTGCGGAGGTTTCAGCGCGCGGCTACAGCGGGCCGCAGCGAGGCGGAAATTTGGGCGGAAAAACTTAGAAAATCTGATTTTTGTTTTAAAAGAGACCATGGGAGGGTGACAAGTGTTCCCCCCCATCTGATTTTCTGTTGCATGCCATATATTGACCAAGACTTGGTCATTTTCTATCTTTCATCTTCTCTCTCTCTCTCTCTCAAATTGCTCCCCCTTCTCCCTAAACTTCCAGCCCTCTCTCTAGAACCCCAAGAGAAATTCTTAGCCTAAGGAAAATCTGAAATTAAGGGCAAGAAGGAAGTTGGTGGCTAACTTAAAAGTGTTATTGTGGTGGTATTCTTGGAGGAAAGGCTAGCAAGGTGTTGGAATAAGCTTGGCTAAAACTTTAAGGTAATGATTCTTCCTTTAGATTTAGTTTATAGTGTTGCATGTTAAGAAGAAAGAACTTGTGGTAGTGAATAATGCTCTTAGAATCATTGCATGCTAGAAATGTGGTTTGGATATGAAAAATGGGTTAAGAGGAGATTATGAGCATGTTGTAGCCTAAAAACTACCTTAGAATTGTTAAGTGTATTGTTGTAAACTTATGGGGCAGAATTGGTATTTGGGTGTGTAATCCCCTTTAAAATGTTGGATTGTTGAACCTTAAATGTGGTGTTGGGATGATAAATTCGGCCTTGAGAAAGGTGGCAAAGTGAGTAGAAACAAAGAAATCTTGCCCAATTTTCCATAGAATTTAGTGGCTTTGAGTTTAGATTATTCTACATTGAAATTAGAGGTTAATAAACGTATCATGGTTATTTTAGGTTGACATATTACTTGCGGTAGTTTGGACTTAGCAAGTGGATTGATCAAAAAGGTATGTGAAGCTTTCCTATCCTTTGAGCATGAGTATTTGTATCTATGTAGTACTGAGACGACAAGATTTAGTATTCTTACTTGTTTAAGTATATATAAAGACTTGTTTCGTTTTGAGAAGTATAAGTCCCTTGGTTAAGGAAAAGTATGATTTTACAAAAGTATAGAGTACTTGGTGTGAAAGTATTGAGTATTGAATTATTCTAAAGATAAGTGGCTTGAAGTATTTTTGGAAGTTGTGTAGAATTGTTTGAAGTATAAGTTTTTGGTTTGTAAAAGAACAAAATGGTTTATAAGGAGTTATAACGGCTTTATGGGAAGTTAGTTATAACGGCCTTGTGAAAGGATAAGAAGGTCTTAATTTCTAAAGTATAAAGATAGTATAACGGCTTTATGGGAAGTTAGTTATATTAGCTTTATGAAAGGATAACAAGAAGAGATTTACTCTAAGTAAGATAAGCAAGGACAAATGATTTGATTTATGAAAGGCAAATTGATTTTAAGGCATCAATTGCCCAAAGGTTTTATACATGAAAAGAGTCACTTTTGAAAGAGTTGAAGTATGTAGTACTTTGGGTTAAATTCAGTTTTCTTTTATTAAAGATATGATTAAGTGCCTTAACTAAAATGAGAGGGTATATGAACAAGACTAATAAGAAGTTATAAGTTTCTTAACTTATTTATGATTATGATATGATATGATTTGAGCTAGGGTAAGAGTATATCCGGAGGCAAGCCCCAAGATCGTTATACCACCTACTCGTGGTAAGAGTATGTCGAGGGCAAGCCCAGATCGTCATACCACCTCGCCGGTGTAAGAGTATGTCGAGGCCAGCCCAAGATCGCCATATCATCGCTTGATGTAGAGTATATCGAGGCGAATCCGAGATCGTTATACCATCTGCACGATATAAGAGTATATCCGAGCAAGCCCCAAGATCGTTATACCATCTGCTCGGATAAGAGTATATCCGGCGAGTCTGATCCCAAGATCGTTATACCATCTTGTGGTAAGAGTATATCGAGGTAAGTCCCAAGATCGTTATACCACGCTTAGTGGACTTGCTACCCACGATGCGAGGAATACCTCATGCGAGTCCTTATGGGCTTATCGGGTGA
The DNA here is from genome assembly GCA_029844215.1 of Przewalskia tangutica. Lineage (NCBI taxonomy): Eukaryota > Viridiplantae > Streptophyta > Magnoliopsida > Solanales > Solanaceae > Przewalskia > Przewalskia tangutica. The sequence continues at coordinate 118,268,796 of CM056722.1, forward strand.
AATAGTCCCGTGCGGTAGTCTGACTATCACGAGGAATACCTCATGCGGGTCTACGAGACCCATGCGGGTGAAATAGTCCCAGGAGTAGGATTGCTTATTGATACTACGGGCGAGGGACCCTGTTTTGATCACGATCCTCCTATTTTTTATGCAGTACTATATACATATGCTTGTTACTCTCATTGTTAGTAAGGCACAGTAAAAGGTAAGTTGATTTCATCCATGACCCCAGCTTATTTTCAGACTTATGATTTCATTCTGATATTTTGATTTCACACACTTGGTACTGTTGTCTTGACCTCGCCCGGTGCGTTCATGCCGCATGTTGAGATCGTGAACTGGCCGTCCGCTCTTAGGATCACTGTTCATTTCCTGGAAAGCTCCATCCCTCCGGAGGCTTTGTCTTTTTGGTATGATTCCCTGAGGTTATAGACTTTTGTACATTCAGGGGGTATGGCGGGGCCCTGTCTCGTCATAGTGTTATTCATTCTTAGAGGCCTGTAGTCTTGTCAGAACTTGGTTCGTTAAGGATGTAACTGTTTGGTTTATGTACTTTTTGGGTTAGCCATTTTGGGCTAGACTATTCTATATCTTATGGTTGTTTATCTTGAGTTTACATTCATTGGTTTTCTCGATGTTGTGTCACTAGGGTGCCCGGTTAAGGCACCGGCCACGTCCGGTTCGGTCGTGACAAAAGTGGTATCGAGCGATTAATCCTCGGAAAGAGTCTACAGCCGTATCTAGTAGAGTCTTGATTATCGGTGTGTTGTGCACATCTATAATCGGGAGTGCGAGGATATTTAGGTTAGTTTCCATTTCTTCTCACTCTGAGATCGTGCGATAGAGCCGTGTGGTTAGGGTCGTCCCTCCCTAACGAGTTATGTTGTTTGCACTGAGAAAGGCGTGATGACCGAGAAAGATTATGTGGATTGCGTATCCAGGTTAGTTATGATGGTAGTATAGTGGGTCTAGTGACATTCTGCTATACAGCTTTAGGTATAAGGGTCAGACACGTGTTGCCTAGAATGATATTGGAATACCAAGGATTGATAAGGACTAATTAGATACCGGGAAGGTAGGGAGTGGTTTGATGAACTCTCATCAAGGTTGTACGTACTAATTTGAGATAATTAGGAGATGATGAGTTGTCTGAGAAATAAATGGACCCTTAAGAAGTTTAATTAAGAGACCTAATGGGAAACTATGTTTGTAAATTAAGCTACGTGGTATGCTTAAGAGTATAGTACATATGAGATTCGGGCGGAGTAAGTGATGGGATTGTTGTAAGATTTAGTATCATGAACGAGGGATATTGAGACTATGTACATGTGTTAGAATAAGTTGGTAGATACGAACGGGCAATTCTGTTAGGCCGTGAGCGAGGGTAAGTAGTAATGGTTCATATTTTGGGTTCATTTTCTGTTTGGCTTACAGTGAATGGGTATGCGTGTGCGATATCTTAGGGTCATAGGTGGCATAATGAAGTTCCATTAGTATATAGTACGAGGATGTACCGAGGAATAGTAGATTGGCTCTAAAAGAACATTCGGGGACGAATGTTTCTAAGGGGGGGAGAATGTTACACCCCGTAGTTCAGGTCATGCGCATGAGGGCGTACGAAAGGGAGTAAGACTTAAAATTTTTAAGGATAGGTTGACGGATTGTTCCGGACGGGTTTTAGTCAACTTTGAGGCGGGTTATGACCCGGTACATTGAGAGTTCCTAAGTGTTTCAAAGGCCTAGGGCGTAGTTCGTTGAGTCTGGATTCCAACGCAACCAACCGTTAAATCGATAGGGCGTCGGAGTAGCAAGTTATGAGTTGCAAGTTCGGTCGCAATCGAAGCGTAAACGTGTTTCGGACTAAAGCGGCGGCGCGGCGCGGGTGCGAGGCAGCGGCGCGGTGCGAGCGCGGCGCCTAATGTCTTGAAGTCGCTGAAGTTGCAGCGCCGCGGCGCCGGGACAGCAGGGCCGCGGCGCCGAAAGTTCAGAGAGGCTGCGGAGGTTTCAGCGCCGCGGCGGGAAATTTGGGCGGAAAAACTTAGAAAATCTGATTTTTGTTTTAAAAGAGACCATGGGAGGGTGACAAGTGTTCCCCCCCATCTGATTTTCTGTTGCATGCCATATATTGACCAAGACTTGGTCATTTTCTATCTTTCATCTTCTCTCTCTCTCTCTCTCTCAAATTGCTCCCTTCTAAACTTCCAATTCTCTCTAAAACCCCAAGAGAAATTCTTAGCCTAAGGAAAATCTGAAATTAAGGGCAAGAAGGAAGTTGGTGGCTAACTTAAAAGTGTTATTGTGGTGGTATTCTTGGAGGAAAGGCTAGCAAGGTGATGGAATAAGCTTGGCTAAAACTTTAAGGTAATGATTCTTCCTTTAGATTTAGTTTATAGTGTTGCATGTTAAGAAGAAAGAACTTGTGGTAGTGAATAATGCTCTTAGAATCATTGCATGCTAGAAATGTGGTTTGGATATGAAAAATGGGTTAAGAGGAGATTATGAGCATGTTGTAGCCTAAAAACTACCTTAGAATTGTTAAGTGTATTGTTGTAAACTTATGGGGCAGAATTGGTATTTGGGTGTGTAATCCCCTTTAAAATGTTGGATTGTTGAACCTTAAATGTGGTGTTTGGATGATAAATTCGGCCTTGAGAAAGGTGGCAAAGTGAGTAGAAACAAAGGAAATGCTGATTTTCCATAGAATTTAGTGGCTTTGAGTTTAGATTATTCTACATTGAAATTAGAGGTTAATAAACGTATCATGGTTATTTTAGGTTGACATATTACTTGCGGTAGTTTGGACTTAGCAAGTGGATTGATCAAAAAGGTATGTGAAGCTTTCCTATCCTTTGAGCATGAGTATTTGTATCTATGTAGTATGGTAGACGTACAAGATTTAGTATTCTTACTTGTTTAAGTATATATAAAGACTTGTTTCGTTTTGAGAAGTATAAGTCCCTTGGTTAAGGGAAAAGTATGATTTTACAAAAGTATAGAGTACTTGGTGTGAAAGTATTGAGTATTGAATTATTCTAAAGATAAGTGGCTTGAAGTATTTTTGGAAGTTGTGTAGAATTGTTTGAAGTATAAGTCTTTGGTTTGTAAAAGAACAAAATGGTTTATAAGGAGTTATAACGGCTTTATGGGAAGTTAGTTATAACGGCCTTGTGAAAGGATAAGAAGGTCTTAATTTCTAAAGTATAAAGATAGTATAACGGCTTTATGGGAAGTTAGTTATATTAGCTTTATGAAAGGATAACAAGAAGAGATTTACTCTAAGTAAGATAAGCAAGGACAAATGATTTGATTTATGAAAGGCAAATTGATTTTAAGGCATCAATTGCCCAAAGGTTTTATACATGAAAAGAGTCACTTTTGAAAGAGTTGAAGTATGTAGTACTTTGGGTTAAATTCAGTTTTCTTTTATTAAAGATATGATTAAGTGCCTTAACTAAAATGAGAGGGTATATGAACAAGACTAATAAGAAGTTATAAGTTTCTTAACTTATTTATGATTATGATATGATATGATTTGAGCTAGGGTAAGAGTATATCCGAGGCAAGCCCCAAGATCGTTATACCACCTACTCGGGGTAAGAGTATGTCGAGGGCAAGCCCAAGATCGCCATACCACCTCCTTCAGTGTAAGAGTATGCGAGGGGCCCAAGATCGTCATACCATCGCTTCGGTGTAAGAGTATATCGAGGCGGATCCGAGATCGTTATACCATCCGCACTAAAGATAAGAGTATATCGAGGGCAAGCCCCAAGATCGTTATACCATCTGCTCGAAGATAAGAGTATATCCGGCGAGTACATCCCAAGATCGTTATACCATCCGCCTGGGTAAGAGTATATCCGGCGGTAAGTCCCCAAGATCGTTATACCATCTGCTCCGTGGACTTGCTACCCACGATGCGAGGAATACCTCACGCGAGTCCTTATGGGCTTATCGCGGGTGAAATAGTCCCGTGCGGTAGTCTGACTATGCGAGGAATACCTCATGCGGGTCTACGAGACCCATGCGGGTGAAATAGTCCCAGGAGTAGGATTGCTTATTGATACTACGGGCGAGGGACCCTGTTTTGATCACGAGCCTCCTATTTTTTTATGCAGTACTATATACATATGCTTGTTACTCTCATTGTTAGTAAGGCCTGATAAAAGGTAAGTTGATTTCATCCATGACCCGGCTTTATTTTCGCACTTATGATTTCATTCTGATATTTCGTTCACACACTTGGTACTGTTATCGACCTCGCCCGGGGCTGCGTTCATGCCGCAGGTTGAGATACGTAGCTTGCTGGTCCGCACTCTTAGGATCACTGTTCATTTCCTGGAAAGCTCCATCCCTCCGGAGGCTTTGTCTTTTTGGTATGATTCCCTGAGGTTATAGACTTTTGTACATTCAGGGGGTATGGCGGGGCCCTGTCCCGTCATAGTGTTATTCATTCTTAGAGGCCTGTAGTCTTGTCAGAACTTGGTTCGTTAAGGATGTAACTGTTTGGTTTATGTACTTTTGGGTTAGCCATTTTGGGCTAGACTATTCTATATCTTATGGTTGTTTATCTTGAGTTTACATTCCGCTGGTTTTCTCTGATGTTGTGTCACTAGGGTGCCCGGGTTAAGGCACCGGTCACGGGTCCGGGTTCGGGTCGTGACAAAAAACTAGCAATGTTATAGTACTTTGGAGCATTTTGCTACTTGTCGATAATCGTCGCGAGGTATGTGAACCTCTTCCCTTTTTTTTTGGCATGATTCTATGTATGAGACATACATATGGTGTTATTTCATGATTCCTTCTAATCTTAGAAGTTAAGAGGTATGTATGTTGATTTACTTTATGTAAAAGCTACGTCTAAGTAATCCTAAGTTCTTACCAAGTCTTATGGGGGATGTTGGTAAGAGTCTGTTATACCCCATAGTTCTGGCCATATGTATGGGAGCGTACGAAAGGGATTAAGACTTAAATTTTAGAAGGTTAGGTTGACGGATTGTCTCGGACGGGTTTTAGTCAACTTTGAGGCGGGTTATGACCTATTACATTGAGAGTTCCTAGGTGTTCTAAAGCCTAGTGCGTAGTTCGTTGAGTCTAGTTTCCAACGCAACCAACCGTTCGTCGATAGGACATCGGAGTAGAAAGTTATGGAAGTTACAAGTTCAGTGCGCAGTCGAGCCGAAAGGTGTATTCGGTCGGGGGCCACAGCGCCGCGGCGCAGGATGCAGGGCCGCGTCGCCGGATATTCTGAGGAGTCGCTGAAGTTGCAGCGCCGCGGCGCCGGAGGTCAGGGCCGCGGCGCCGGAAATCCCAAAAGTTCACAGATGATTCAGCGCCGCGGCGCCGAGGCGGAGTTTCTGGCGGAAAAACTGAGGAATATCAGATTTCTTCTTTTTAAAAGGCCATGGGAGGGTGACAAGTGTCCCCCCCCCCCCATCTGATTTTTGCATGTCTTATATATTGACCAAGTCTTGAAGACTTGGTCATCTTTCAAAGCTCTTCTCTCTCTCTAAATTAGAAGTACTCCCTTCTCTCTAGAATTTCAAGAGGAAATCAAAGCTTGAGGAAAATCTGAAAAAGTGTGGCAAGAAGGAAGCTTGTTGGCTAGCTTGTAGGAGTATTGTGGTGGTGTTTTTGGAAAGGAGGATAGCAAATTTGTTGGATTAATTTGGCTAAAGCTCTAAGGTAACAATTCTTCTCTTGTAGCTAGTTTTTGGTGTTTCATGTAAAGAAGAAAGAACTTATAGTTGGAAATATGGCTCTTGGATAAATTGCATGTAAGAAATATGGTTTGGATATGAAAGAATTGGATAAGAAGGTTATGTAAGCATGTTATAGCCTAAATACTACCTTAAACTTGTTAAGTTAGTTGTTGTACATTGTGGGGCAAAATTTTACATATCCAAGTTTAGGTGTGTAATCCCCTTTGAAATGTTTGGATTGTTGGGCCTTAAATGTGGCGTTTGGATGTTGAATTCGGCCTTGAAAAAGGTGGCAAAGTATGTAGAAACAAAGGAAATGCTGCCCAATTTTCCATAGAATTTAGTGACTTTGAACTTGGAATATTCTACATTGTAACTAGAGGTTAATAAGCGTATTATGGTCATTTTAGGTTGACACACTACGTGCGGTATTTTGGACTTAGCAAGTGGATTGACCGAAGAGGTATGTGGAACTTTCCTATCTCTTGAGCATGAATGGTTTTACCTATGTAGTACGATAGACGTACAAGGTTTGATATCCCTTACTTGTTTTAAGGATGTCTTGAGTTTTCAAAGTTAAGGGATTTGATGTGTTCAAGTATATGATTCTTGTTTCCTTTTAAAAGTGTAAGTCCCTTGGGTTTTAGGAAAATGTATTTGACTAAGGTATAACGTTAATATAATGACTTTATGGGAAGTTGATTATATTAGCTTTATGAAAGGTTAACAAAGGAAGATTTACTCTAAGTAAAATGAGTACGGATAAATGATTTGAGGTTGTGAAAGGCAAATTGGTTTTAAGGCATCAATTGCCCAAAAAATTTATGTGAAAAAGAGTCATTTTTAAAAGAGTGGAAGTATGTAGTACTTTGGGTTAAATCCCCGGATTTCTTTTATTTATGTTATGTATGATGGCCGGTTGAGCTAGGGTAAGAGTATAAATGAGGGGTAAACCCCCAAGACGTTATACCACCTTCTCCAGGGTAAGAGTATAAATGAGGGGTAAACCCCCAAGACGTTATACCACCTTCTCCAGGGTAAGAGTATAAATGAGGGGTAAACCCCCAAGACGTTATACCACCTGCTTCAGGGTAAGAGTATAAATGAGGGGTAAACCCCCAAGACGTTATACCACCTATTCCGTGGATTTGCTACCCACGATGCGAGGAATACCTCATGCGAGTCCGTAGGGCTCATGCGGGTGAAATAGTCCCATGCGGGTGAGTACAGCCTATGCGAGGAATACCTCATGCGGGTCCACATGACCCATGCGGGTGAAATAGTCCCAGGAGTAGGAGTGCTTAATGATACTGCGGGGCGGATGACCTTGCTTTGACCATGAGCTTCTGCTTTCATGCGATTGTATATGTTTGATATTCTCATTATTAGTAGGGCACAGTGTTCTGTAAACCGATTTTTATACATGTCTCCAGTTATTTTATACTTATGAGATATTTTCAGTATTTTCCAGTTTCGCATACATAGTACATATTGTGTCATCGACCCCTTCCTCGGCTGCGTTACATCTGCGGTAGAGGTAGCAGTGGTGGATCCTCATTCTTAGGATCACTGTTCCGGTGTCAGAAGCTCCATTCCTCCGGAAGCTTATTTGTTGGTACGGTTCTTCCCTGATGCTATAGGTATTGTGTACATTCAGGGGTATGGCGGGGCCCCGTCCACACGATTGTATTCTTAGAGTGCGTAGTCACGCTTGTGGTTTTGGGCTGTAAGAACAAGTTGTACTTTGATTAAGTATATTTTTATGGAAGCGGCCTTATCGGTGACCGGTGATGTTTACTTTATACAAGTTATGTGTTATGTATGTTTCACGCTATTCTCGATGTATACTTGACGGTGCCTCGGTAGGGCACTAGTCGCGACCGGTCGGTCGTGTGAGTCGCTAGGAAGTATTTGGAGTCGAGTTGACTTTGCTAATTTACTGCACGAATGAGAATAAGTATCGAACAAGCAATTACAGCGTTAATAAAGAAAATGTATCGACAATCAATTATATTAAAATGAGTAAAATTTTCCATCTGCATAGAAACTAAGATAAGACAAAATTGCATTACATTTTCTAGATCATGGCTGCTTTAATAAGATCGTTATAAATAAGTATAACCTATTCACAACTCATAAAAGTATATGTTGCTTAATTTAAAGAGTTTTATGTCTTGAAGTTTTAAGACTATGAACCTTGATTTCTGAGAAGGTTAAGAGACTTTTTTTTTTCAAATTATGGGACTTGATTCTTAAAGGAAGAAATGACTTGATTTAAGAAGTATGGTTTCTATGATTTATTTCAAAAGTTGAGAGGCTTGATTTCAAACGAGAATGTAACTTGAGCTTTTTAAAAAAAGAAGTTTATGGATTTAAAAAGAGAAGGAGTTTTAAGATTCTTTTAAGTATGTATGTACGTAGTACTTTTGGGTTTAATTTTCCTTAAGTAATAAGGAATAAAAGTGCCTTAAGTTCTCTAAAGTGAAAATGTTGTTATAATAGCTTTATGAGAAGTTGTTATAACGACTTAAGAAGAAATGAAAAGATGGTTTAAAATATTATGTAAAGAGACATTATCGTGTCCCAGGAATGGGCCGGGCAGTATACCTTTATGGGCAGACTATATGACATTATCGCGTCGTGAATGGGCGAGCAAGATACCTTTACGGGCGCACTATATGACATTATCGCGTCGTGAATGGGCCGGGCAGTATACCTTTATGGGCAGACTATATGACATTATCGCGTCCCAGGAATGGGCCAGGCAGTATACCTTTATGGGCAGACTATATGACATTATCGCGTCCCAGGAATGGGCCGGGCAGTGTACCTTTATGGGCAGACTATATGACATTATCGCGTCGAGAATGGGCCGGGCAAGATACCTTTATGGGCGCACTATATGACATTATCGCGTCGAGAATGGGGCGAGATACCTTACGGGCGAGCTATATGACATTATCGCGTCGTGAATGGGCCGGCAAGATACCTTTATGAAGCGAGCTATATGACATTATCGCGTCGAGAATGGGCGTGCGGTTGTCACGACCCTACCGGGCGCGATCGGTGCCCTACAGGCACCGCTTTCGTATACATCAGAGAATAACAGCGGAACATACACAACTGATAAAATGCTCAAACATAAAATAACAACAGGCTAGCCGATAAGGCCACCTTCCGGAAACTATACAAATAAAACAATACATTTTTTTCTTTACAACCCAAACCAACGGGAGGGTGACATGTGTCACCCTCAAAGTGGACGTTATTTGGACGGCAAGTGGGACGAATTGGTGGTCAAGGGGTTGGTAGGATATTTGTGATATTTTGTGTGGTAGTTGGATAAGGTACACATGGGTAAATCCTCACCCTACACTTGCCTACCACTTGGCTTGATCTTGGCCATTGGTTGTCCTATAAATACCCCCCCTTTGTGAAGACTTCTTCATCCACAAAAATTTCTAAGTCTTGAAAGCCCTCTCCCCCTTAGTGTAGTATTTTCGTCCAAGCCTCCCCCTCCCCCTTTGTGAGGCCCCTTGGCCGAGAGCACCCTGTTATACCCCGTATTTCCAGAGTATGTACGTGAGGGCGTACGTATAAGAATTTGAGCCTTAAGATTAGGCAAGGTTCGAAATTTGGGCACAAGTGCCGAAAAGAGTCGTTTTCCGACGAAACGTTTCCACAGCTTACGTAGGGAAAATTCCGGCTATGTCATTAATAATTTTTGCGGATTTTTCCGAGAGACGAAACATTTTGGACCAACGGGAGGGTGACAAGTGTCACCCTCACATTGGAAGCAAGTGGACGGCAAGCTTGACCATTGGCACGTTTTTGGTGTTGAAATTTTGGTCAAGGGTTAGGTAGGATATTTTGTGTAGATGGATAAGGTAGCACATGGCTAAATCTTGGCCTTACACTTGCTATGCACTTGTCTTCATCTTGGCCATTGGTTGGCCTTCACTTGACCTATAAATACCCCTCTAAGTTGAAGACTTTCTTCATCCAAAACTTGAGCAATCTATCTAAGTCTCAAAATACTCCCTCCCTCTTGTTCTCTCGTCCACCACACCCCCCTCCCCCTTTGAGAAGGCCCTTTGGCCGAGAGCTTCCCCCTCCCCCTTTGTAGTGGTTAGCCGTGGGGTACCCCCCCCCCTAGCCTAGTTGTTTTCGTATAATACCCCTTGTTGTGGTATAGAAATACTCTCCTAGTATTGTTGTAATGTCCAAATACCTTGGCCCAAATACCTTGTAGTTTTCCCAAGGTTACACTTATACAAAAGCCCAAAAATACTATTATACTTCCTTTAGCCACTAAACGAAACCCTAAGGAAATCTTCATTGATAGTTGAAGTAATTGAGTAGAAGTTGGTTAGAACTTCTAAGGGTTGTTTGGAGCGGGTTGGAGCGCACGGGGTAGGAGCTAAACCTTGCTCAGGATCGACATATAAACTCGGATAATTTTGGGCTTATCGAGGTAAACACTCTTGACCTTCTATTGTAATTGGAAATTACATGTTGTAGGAATATATAGTTGAAGTATACTATATATAGAACTGAACATTATAATTGTGCGGCAATGTCTTGCGACTTAAGCCTGAATAATACTTACGGCAATGTCTTGCGACTTAAGCCTGAATAATACTTACGGCAATGTCTTGCGACTTAAGCCTGAATTTAAAGAAGAGAACTGAACTGTAATTACGTAGGACTGTATTACAGTAGACTTGTGTAGCATTGCTGTGTAGTAGAATTGTACACGTCCGGTTAGACGTGCAAACCCCCCCCCCTGGTTGGCTTGGTAGCCGGCCTCGATAGTGGAGGAGATTTACGCTGTTGCGGGAGAGTCTTTGCCGAATTTTCTGTAGAATATTCTACATTGAGATCTAAGATGTTAATAGGCGCCTTGTGGCCTCTATAGGTTGAAATACTGCGTGTGGCGTGGTCTACTTGGCTTAAGGTGTAGCCGACAGTTTGAGGTACTTGGAGCGTTTTGCTATTAGTCGATAATCGTCGCGAGGTATGTGAACCTCTCCCTATCTTTTCTAGCATGATAGGTGTGTAACTATGTAGTACGGTAGACGTACATGTGCTAAATGTATTTGATTGGTTTAAAACATAAAGTGTTACTTTATGGAAAGTTGGTTATAACAGCTTTATGTAGGTAAGGAAATGCTTTGTGGTTTTAAAAAGGTAACTGATTTGACTTATAACTGACTTGTTGTGTAATAGTAAAGAATCTTGAAGTATTTCAAAAGAATGCTGAATCATCTTTAACAGAAGAGTAATACTTGGTTTTGAAAACATAAGAGTTATACTAGCTTTATGGGAAGTTAGGTATAACGTCTTAAGAGAGAATGGTTTTACTGATTTCTAGAAGTTAAGCGACTTAATCTTAAAAGATAAGAGACTTGACTTGATATGGATGTTAGTGTGAAACCTCATTCGTGAGTAATGAGTACCTGGTTGTAAAAGGAATAATGTTTTACTGATTCGGAAATCAGAATAAGTATCGAACAAACCACTGCAGCGCTAATAAAGGAAAATGTAATGACTAATGAAGTATTATTAAAACCAGTAGAAACCTCCATCTGCATAGAAGCTAAGATGAGACAAAATGAGATTACATTTTCTAGATCATGGCTGCTTAATAAGATTGATTATGAACAAGAATAACTACTACTTTAGGCATATGTTACTCAATTGTTTTAAAAGAGATTAAGACATTGAACTATGAAACTTTTCTAAAAAGAGACTGGCGTAATTGAAATTAGGCAAACTGGAACTTTAGGGTAAAGAAAGGCATTGTGTTGTCTTAAAATGGTTTAAAACATAAAGTGTTATAACAGCCTTATGAGAAGTTGGTTATAACGACTTTATGAAAAACAAAAGAAGGGTTTTTATCACTGGTTTTAATGTGGTAACTTGACTTTAAAAAGAGAAGTGTTTTGGTCTAAAAAGAAGGCATGGTATTGCCTTAATTTGGTTTTAAAAAGGATAGTATGGAAGTTGTTTTGGTTTACTTAAAAGATATAAGTCACTCTATTTTATGCTACGGGTATCGGGTGACTTTTATAAAAAGGGAATGGATCTTTAAAAGGAACTTAACGTCGTAGTACTTTAGGATTAAACCCGGACTTTGACATAAAATGAAAGTACCTTGAGTTGTGGATAACTTGCCTATGCTTGTTGTTGTGTAACTTGCCTATGCTTGTTGTTGTGTAACTTGCCTATGCTTGTTGTGATAGCCTTTGTTATGCAAGAATTGTGTTCTATATTACCGCGTCTCTCAATGGAGGGCCGGTTGACTCGTTGAGGACTTACTTGGACGTCTGCGTGATGTGGAAAATTTCACCGTATGCTCACGATGATAGTGTTATTCCATGGACTAGCTCTCCATGAGGTTTCTTCTTGTTCGCCTTGGTACCGGTGGTCGGCTTTCGTACTTGCCGCCTCGTGGCTGATTCGGCCTTGGTACAGTAGTTAGCCCTCGCACTTGCCCCGCTCGGTGTAGTGGCGAAGTCTCGTGATCTGACGCGGTACCGGTGGTCACCCGTACTTGCCCGTCGACTCGTGGCCGACGCCTTGGTATCTGGTAGTCGGCTCGCACTTCCGTGTCGCCTTCGTGGTTTGGTTGTATTGTGTTGTTATTACGGCTTTGGCATCGTGTAGGACTTGGTGTTCAGTGTACTTCATGATGTTCTCATATCATAGACTTCCGGCAGTGAGTAAGGTATTCCACGGTCATGACTGAGGTAGTGGGCGTGAGACCCATAATTATCTTTGAGTAAATGACCGGAGGCGTGAGACCGACTTGATATAATCGTTATATGTGTATCGTAGTTTGGTTATCATACATGTCTCGCTTTATATAGACTATTATGATTTCATTTACTGATATTCTGATTTCACATACTTAGTACTGTTATCGACCTCCTTCCTGCGTTCATCCGCAGTAAGTAGACATCGGCTGTCGATCCCGCTTTAGGATCACCTTTCAGCGTATTGGAAGCTCCGTTCCTTGAGGCTTATCTTTGGTATGTTACCACGATGTGAGGTTCTTGTACATTCGTGGTATGGCGGGCCCCGTCGTCATAGTTGTTGTAAAAATCTTAGAGTGCATGCTTGTTGTGGCGGGGTTGTAAGGATTATCGCTCGCACGCTTATATATATATATGTTGAAAGGCAACTATTTTGGTTGCTTTGTTTATTTATAATATCTCTCATTTCATGTTTCATGTTTTATTTCCTGATTTTCTCGATGTTGTATCACTAGGGTGCGGGTAAGACACGATCCACGGGCGGATTCGGTAGTGACAAAGTGGTATCGAGCGCTTAGTCCTCGGAAAGTGTCTGAGCCGTGTCTAGTAGAGTCTTGATTATCGGTGTGTTGTGCACCACATCTATAATCGGGAGGCTGCAGGACATTTAGGGTTGGTTTCCATTCTTCTCATTCTGAGATCGTGCCTTAGAGATGTGTAATAAGATTGGACCCTCGACATACCGTTTTACGCTTATGCCTCCGCGTAAAACCCGGGCCCGAAGGGCAAAGCGTGAAGGAGCTGCGAGTAGAGCAAAGGCGAGACCACGATTCGAGCCTCCATCCGCGATGCAGGCGAGAGAGATGAGTCACTGAGTGGGCCCGATTAATGGCGAGTTATGGCGAACTTGAGGATAGTGGGCCGGCGATTCCAGATGCACCGATGGTTCACCCTAGATCGAGATAGTTCGAGGCTACGGGATTTTCTCGAGTTGTAGGCCGCGAGTTTTATGGGTCGAGGCACGAGGATGATCCGCGAGTTCATCCGAGCGATTCTGACGGATCGTGAGTGATCAAGGCATCGGAGACCGAGTCGGTGGTCCTAGGTTCGCATCACCGCGTGATACCGCATGATCGGTTTGATTCGTGGGAGCTGTCCCGGGGAGAGCATGCACATCCAGCTTTATGGGACGAGTTCTCAGAGGCCTTTCTTGCACATTTCTTGCCTCACGGATGAGAGGGCTCGGGTAAACAGTTTTTGGTGTTGCGGCGAGCGGCGTACGGTTCGGGAGTACAATGTGGAGTTCGACTCATTGGCCCGGTACGTCCCCGCGTTGGTAGCTAGTATGGAGGATCGAGTGCACCGATATGTTACAGGGCTCGATGATCACCTAGCCGAAGTTGTTCGTGTAGCTCTTCACCGCATGGACATCGCCGCGTGCAGCGTATGCACTTGGATGTGAGCGGATAAATCGGACGGAATGACCGTGGTCGTGAAGAGGTCGAAACAGCGAGGTCCTTTGGTGACTTTCGAGGCGGACCGCCTCGGCCAGCGAGCGCTTATGCGCCTCCACCAATTGAGTGGTCCTCGCGGCCTTGGGACCTTTGGGATATTCAGAGCGGTCGTGGCTCCTGTGTTTCAGATTTTCGAGAGTAGGAGTGCTCGCGGATGAGGTTGCCCTTGTCTCAAGTGTGGCCGTTGTGGAAAACTTCATAGGGAGAGTGTCTTACCGACTTGGGAGGTTGTTATTCTTGCGGCACAGGCCATCTGGCGAGACTGTCCGACGGGTAGCGCTGGTAGGATAGCATGACTACTAGAGCGATTCTGGTTCTACACCTTCCATAGCCAGCAGATGTTCGTGACCGGCGAGCCCCGGTGAAGGTCGCGGTGGGAGTTCGATTTTAGCGGTCCTTTGAACCGCCTATTTTCAGTATATCCTTACCCTCTAGAGTTTTGTATGTATTGATGTTATGATGATGTGTTTAGTGTTATGTTCGGATAGCCTTGTGCTAAAATGTGATTTAGAAACCAGTTGGTAAAAGGGTAAGCAAAGGGGTGAGAAAGTGATGAACCTTAGAATATTACAATTGAGACCTTAGATGAAAGGCCATCTTGAGTACAAGATTTTTGCGGGGATCTTTGTCGAATGTGTAAGTATGCGTGGTGTAATTGTGGAAAAATTTCCTTGGGTGGTATAAATGGAAGTGGTAGCTTTCATGACTGTATAGGTAAGATTGTTCGGATCGAAACGAGAGAGTCGGCGTGTGAGGCTCGGGTTGAGGGCGTGTTGCGTGTCAACCGTGGCCGGAATGATGTGGGGTCGATCGAGGTGGTCCCGCCAGTGGTAGGGTCACGAGGGTGCTAGGTCCAAGTTTAGATGACCGTCGATGAGTTCGTGGTTATGTTCGACGAGCGGATCGTGAAGGCCGGAATGGCCTTAGAGAGTGAAGCTAGTAAGATGACCAAGTTTGGAGGTGGTGACTCCAAAGTTTTGGGAAGCATGGCGATGATCAAGTATGGTACGTATACTAGAAGAGTTCAGATGTTCGAAGCGGCACGACGAGTAAGGAAGGAAGAGAACGTGTGTTATTTCGTGGCGGTGTGGCGTTGGCAACTGTTAGAAGAACTTCATCGTTATCCGTCTTGAGAAGGAACATTCGACGAATGTTTCTAAGGAGGAGAATGTTATACCGTATTTCCGGAGTATGCGTGAGGGCGTGCGTATAAGAATTTGAGCCTTAAGATTAGGCAAGGTTCGAAATTTGGGCACAAGTGTGCGAAAGAGTCGTTTCGACGAAACGTTTCCACGACTACGTAGGGAAAATTCGGCTATGTCATTAATAATTTTTGCGGATTTTTCCGAGAGACGAAACATTTTGGACCAACGGAGGGTGACAAGTGTCACCTCACATTAGAAGCAAGTGGGCGGCAAGCTTGACCATTGGCACGCTTTTTGGTGTTGAAATTTTGGTCAAGGGTTAGGTAGGATATTTTGTGTAGATGGATAAGGTAGCACATGGCTAAATCTTGGCCTTACACTTGCTATGCACTTGTCTTCATCTTGGCCATTGGTTGGCCTTCACTTGACCTATAAATACCCACTAAGTTGAAGACTTTCTTCATCCAAAACTTGAGCAATCTATCTAAGTCTCAAAATACTCCTCCTCTTGTTCTCTCGCCCACCACACCCCCCCCTTTGAGAAGGCCCTTTGCCGCAGCTTCCCTCCCTTTGTAGTGGTTAAGTAGTGGGTACCACTGCCTAGTTGTTTTCGTATAATACCCCTTGTTGTGGTATAGAAATACTCTCCTAGTATTGTTGTAATTTCCAAATACCTTGGCCCAAATACCTTGTAGTTTTCCCAAGGTTACACTTATACAAAAGCCCAGAAAATACTATTATACTTCCTTTAGCCACTAAACGAAACCCTAAGGAAATCTTCATTGATAGTTGAAGTAATTGAGTAGAAGTTGGTTAGAACTTCTAAGGGTTGTTTGGAGCGGGTTGGAGCGCACTGGTAGGAGCTAAACCTTGCTCGGGATCGACATATAAACTCGGATAATTTTGGGCTTATCGAGGTAAACACTCTTGACCTTCTATTGTAATTGGAAATTACATGTTGTAGGAATATATAGTTGAAGTATACTATATATAGAACTGAACATTATAATTGTGCGGCAATGTCTTGCGACTTAAGCCTGAATAATACTTACGGCAATGTCTTGCGACTTAAGCCTGAATAATACTTACGGCAATGTCTTGCGACTTAAGCCTGAATTTAAAGAAGAATCGATCAGTAGTTACGTAGGGTGTATTACAATAGACTTGTGTAGCATTCTTTGTGTAGTAGAATTGTACACGTCAGGTTAGGCGTGCAAACCCCGGTTGGCTTGGTAGCCGGCCTCGATAGTGGAGAGAATTACGCTGTTGCGGGGAGAGTCTTTGCCGAATTTTTACGTAGAATATTCTACATTGATATCTAAGATGTTAATAGACGCCTTGTGGCCTCTATAGGTTGAAATCTGCGTGTGGCGTGGTACTTGGCTTAAGGTGTGGCCGACGGTTTGAGGTACTTGGGCGTTTTGCTATTAGTCGATAATCGTCGCGAGGTATGTGAACCTCTCCTATCTTTTCTAGCATGATAGGTGTGTAACTATGTAGTCTGTGACGTCATATGCTAAATGTATTTGATTGGTTTAAAACATAAAGTGTTATGACAGCTTTATGGCAAGTTGGTTATAACAGCTTTATGTAGGTAAGGAAATGCTTTGTGGTTTTAAAAAGGTAACTAATTTGACTTATAACTGACTTGTTGTGTAATAGTAAAGAATCTTGAAGTATTTCAAAAGAATCTTTGAATCATCTTTACTTGAAGAGTAATACTTGGTTTTGAAAACATAAGAGTTATACTAGCTTTATGGGAAGTTAGGTATAACGTCTTAAGAGAGAATGGTTTTACTGATTTCTAGAAGTTAAGCGACTTAATCTTAAAAGATAAGAGACTTGACTTGATATGGATGTTAGTGTGAAACCTCATTCGTGAGTAATGAGTACCTGGTTGTAAAAGGAATAATGTTTCTTGATTCGAAATCGAATAAGTATCGAACAAACCACTGCAGCGCTAATAAAGGAAAATGTAATGACTAATGAAGTATTATTAAAACCAGTAGAAACCTCCATCTGCATAGAAGCTAAGATGAGACAAAATGAGATTACATTTTCTAGATCATGGCTGCTTAATAAGATTGATTATGAACAAGAATAACTACTACTTTAGGGCATATGTTACTCAATTGTTTTAAAAGAGATTAAGACATTGAACTATGAAACTTTTCTAAAAGAGATCGCGTAATTGAAATTAGGCAAACTGGAACTTTAGGGTAAAGAAAGGCATTGTGTTGTCTTAAAATGGTTTAAAACATAAAGTGTTATAACAGCCTTATGAGAAGTTGGTTATAACGACTTTATGAAAAACAAAAGAAGGGTTTTTATCACTGGTTTTAATGTGGTAACTTGACTTTAAAAAGAGAAGTGTTTTGGTCTAAAAAGAAGGCATGGTATTGCCTTAATTTGGTTTTAAAAAGGATAGTATGGAAGTTGTTTTGGTTTACTTAAAAGATATAAGTCACTCTATTTTATGCTACGGGTATCGGGTGACTTTTATAAAAAGGGAATGGATCTTTAAAAAGGAATTTAACGTACGTAGTACTTTAGGATTAAAACCCGGACTTTGACATAAAATGAAAGTACCTTGAGTTGTGGATAACTTGCCTATGCTTGTTGTTGTGTAACTTGCCTATGCTTGTTGTTGTGTAACTTGCCTATGCTTGTTGTTGTGTAACTTGCCTATGCTTGTTGTGATAGCCTTTGTTATGCAATAATTGTGTTATATATTACGCGTCTCTCAATGGAGGCGGTTGACTCGTTGAGGACTTACTTGGACGTCTGCGCGATGTGGAAAATTTCACCGTATGCTCACGATGATAGTGTTATTCCATGGACTAGCTCTCCGAGGTTTCTTCTTGTTCGGCCTTGGTACCGGTGGTGGCTTTCGTACTTGCCGCCTCGTGGCTGATTCGGCCTTGGTACAGTAGTTAGCCCTCGCACTTGCCGCTCGGTGTAGTGGCGAAGTCTCGTGATCTGACCTTGGTACCGGTGGTCACCTCGTACTTGCCGTCGGCACGTGGCCGGCCTTGGTATCGTAGTCGGCTCTCGCACTTGCCCGTCGCCTTCGTGGTTTGGTTGTATTGTGTTGTTATTACGGCTTTGGCATCGTAGGACTTGGTGTTCAGTGTACTTCTTGATGTTATCATATCATAGATCGCCGGCGGTGAGGAAGGTATTCCACGGGCATGGCGATGTTGTGGCGTGAGACCCATAATTATATTTGAGTAAATGACCGGGCGTGAGACCACGACTTGATATAAGCTGTTATATGTGTATCGTAGTTTGGTTATCATACATGTCTCGCTTTATATAGACTATTATGATTTCATTTCTGATATTCTGATTTCACATACTTAGTACTGTTATCGACCTCCTTGAAGTGCGTTACATGCCGCAGGTAGAAGTACATCGGCTGTCGATCCCCGCTTTTAGGATCACCTTTCAGCGTATTGGGAAGCTCCGTTCCTTCGGAGGCTTATCTTTGGTATGTTACCCTGATGTCTGTAGGTTCTTGTACATTCAGGGGTATGGCGGGGCCCTGTCCCGTCATAGTTGTTGTAAAAATCTTAGAGGTGCAGCCTTTGTTGTGGGCGAGGTTGTAAGATTATCGCTATTGACGTTTATATATATATATGTTGAAAGGCAACTGTTTTGGTTGGCCTGTTTATTTATAATATCTCTCATTTCATGTTTCATGTTTTATTTCCGCTGATTTTCTCTGATGTTGTATCACTAGGGTGCCCGGGGTAAGGCACCAGTCACGGGCCCGGATTCGGGTTGTGACACACCCCTCCCCCTTGGCCGAAAGTATCCCCCCCCTTGCCTAGTTGTTCTCGTAAAATACCCCCCCTCTTGGTAGGAAATACTCTCCAAGTATTGTTACTATTCCAAAATACCTTGGCCCAAATACCTTGTAGTATTCCAAGGTTACACTTACTAAAAGCCCAGAAATACTATTATACTTCCCTTCAGTCACAAAACGAAACCCTAAGGAAATCTCCATAGTTGGTTGGAGTTTTAAGAAGTAGTTGCGTAGAACTTCTAAGGGTTGTTTGGAGCGGGTTGGAGCACCCAGGGTAGGAGCTAAACGTTGCTCAGGATCGACATTTAAACTTGGATAATTTTGGGCTTATCGAGGTAAATACTCTTGTCCTTATATTGTAATTGGAAATTACATACTGTAGTAGTATAGAAATGTATATAAGATACATAGAAGAGAATTGAACTGTAATGGAAGGATATTACAGAAGAGAATTGAACTGAAATCACATCAGAAGAATATTAAAGAAGAAGATTAAACTGTACTTACATAGGACTGTATTTGCAGTAGACTTGTGTAGATTAACGGGTAGGGAAGTGCTGCCCGAATTTCCGTAGAATAAAGAACCTACTGCTTAAAATATTCTTCAGAGTAGTCTAGACGTTGATAGACGTATATGGCCATTATAGGTTGAAGTACTGCGAGTAGCGTGTTCTACTTGAAAGGTGGACAAGGCTAGCCGGGTTATAGCCGTGGAGCGTTTTGCTAATAGTCGATAATCGTCGCGAGGTATGTGATTCTTCCTATCCTCTTGAGCATGATATTTTAAAAGAATATATATATAGTACGGTAGACGTACGTGTGTTAAACTGAACGTAGTTTTACGGCAATGTCTTTTGACTTAAGCCTGAATAATAAGAATCTTGAAGTATTTCAAAAGAATTAAGAAACCTTTTTGAAAGAAGAGTAATACTTGGTTTTAAAAGCTTAAGAGTTATACTAGCTTTATGGGAAGTTAGGTATAACGACTTAAGAGAGATAAAAGGCAGTTTGCTTAATTATTTATGAAAGCCTTATATTGATTTCAGAAATGAGAATAAGTATCGAACAAACCACAGCAGCGCTAATAAAGGGAAATGTATTGACTAATAAAGTATTATTAAAACCAGTAGAAACTTCCATCTGCATAGAAGCTAAGATGAGACAAAATGATATTACATTTCCTAGATCATGGCTGCTTTAATAAGATTGTTATAAACAAGAATAACCTACTCACACATAAGGCATATGTTTCTCAAATGGTTTTAAAAGAGAATTATATTATTAAGTGATTAAGGCTATGAACTACGAAACCTTTCGAAAATGATAAACTTGAGCATTTGAAATTAGGCAAACTTGAACGTTTGGAAAATAATGTTGTTACTTGATTTTACAAAGAGAAGTGTTTTGGTTTACTTAAAAAGATAGTCACTCTATTTTTATACTACGGGTATTGTGTGACTTTTGTGAAAGAAACGGATCTTTTAAAGAGTTAATGTATGAAGTACTTTGGGGATAAAACCCGAACTTGTTAACATAAAGTAGAAAGTACCTTGTGTGATTAACTTGATTGTGTTGGTTTGTGATAGCCTTGTAATACTTTCTTGTTGATTTGATAAGTAAACATGTTAGGATGCTACGTGTGTTAGTATCTCGTGATGTTGTGTAAGGGGTTATTCTTGTTGTGCTTACGTTGTTAAACGTTAAGCCGCGTTATCGTTATTATATCACATACCCCCGACTTGTTATACCGAGGGCTTGCCACCCTTGATGCGGTCTATACGGCTATGCGGTCTGCGTGACTATGCGAAGCGGCGGTATGCTCGTGATTGATCATTCCGGTGTTTTATCCGACGGGGATGCCTATGCGGTCTGTGTGACTATCGGTCTATGAGACTATGCGGTGCGGGAGTCGAGGAGTACGGGGTTAGCTGCCCCGTCGAGGAATACCTCATGCGGGCCTATGTGTGTGGCTATGCGAGCGGCGGTATGCTCCGTGACTAGACGCGCATTGATCTTCGAGGAGAGTGGCCAACTTCGATCATGTGGTGCGGTCTAGAAAGACCTCGCGATACGCTTTATGGCCTTGTTGATGCATGGATCTTAGTAGTCGGCTATGCCTTCGTACTTACCGTGCGGTTCTATTATGACACAGTGGCGTGAGACCCATAGTTATATTTGAGTGATGACTTTGAGGCGTGAGTCACGACTTGACATATTCGCTTATTTATTGTGAATCGTAGTTTGGTTATCATACATGTATCCTACTTTATATAGACTACTATGATTTCATTTCTGATATTTTTGATTTCACATACTTGGTACTGTTGTCTGACCTCGCCCGGGCTGCGTTCATGCCGCAGGTAGAAGTACACCAGTCGTCGATCCTCGCTCTTAGGATCACAGTTCAGCGTTTTGGGAAGCTCCGTTTCTCCGGAGGCTTATCGTCTGATCCACTGCGTTGTAGGTATTTACATTCAGGGGTATGGCGGGGCCCTGTCCCACCATTGTTGTTATCATTCTTAGAGGTCTGTAGTACTGTTGTGGGCAGAGTTGTAAAAAGGGATGTAACTGTTCTAGTTGTTATTTATATATATGCCGAAAGGCAAGTTTTCTCATATGAACTGTTTCATATTTCATACTATGTCATGTATTGTTTATATTCCGCTGATTACTCTAATGTTGTATCACTAGGGTGCCCGGGGTAAGGCATCAGTCACGTGCCCGGGTTCGAGTCGTGACATATTTCACCCGCATAAGCCCATAAGGACTCGCATGAGGTATTCCTCGCATCATGGGTAGCAAATCCACAGAACAAGTGGTATAACGATCTTGGGGATTTACCCCTCATTTATACTCTTACCACAGGCGGTGGTATAACGATCTTGGGGGTTTACCCCTAATTTATACTCTTACCCTGGAGATGGTGGTATAACGATCTTGGGGGTTTACCCCTCATTTATACTCTTACCCTATCTCAACCGGCTATCATACATAACATAAGCCCTACCGGCTTATCATACATAACATAAGCCCTACCGGCTTATCATACATAACATAAGCACTACCGGATTATCATACAATAAATAAGCAAGTTAAGAAATCCCCCTAACTTCTTATTAGCCTTATTCATATACACTCTCATTTTAGTTTACTTAAGGCACTAACGTGTCATTATAAATCCGGGAGTTTAACCCAAAGTACTACGTACTTCTATTCTTTTAAAATGACCCATTTTCTTATAAAACTTCCAAGATACTAATAACCGTAGTATCAAGTCATAACTACATTTTAAGACAAGTCACAACACCTTTTTAGAAAAATACATTTTCGGGCTTCTAAATCAAGTGACTTCTTTCTTTTAAAACCTTAAGCAATTGATGCCTTTAAATCAATTTGCCTTTCGTTATTTGAAGTCATTTATCATACTTATATTACTTAGAGTAAACCACTCTTTTTAACCTTTTATAAAGCTATTATAACTAACTTCCCATAAAGCCGTTATACTAGCTTTATACCTTAGAAACTTACATTCTTCTTTATGACCAAGAGGCTTTAACTTTCCAACAAAACAAGTATCAAAAATACTTTCAACATACTTAAAGTCTCTTAACTTTTGAAAACCAAGATATCCTTAATATTTAAACAAGCGAGTTAATCCCCTAACTCAACCAACTTGGACATTCTTAAAATAAGCCAAGGATATCAAATGGACTAGATTGTCAAAATCTTGTACGTCTACCGTACTATACATTTACAACTTATTCATGCTCAAGAGATAAGAAAGTTCCACATACCTCTTCGGTTCAATCCACTTGCTAAGTCCAATATGTCGTGCGTAGTATGTCAACCTATAATGACCATAGTACGTCTATTAACTTCTAGTTTCAAACGTAGAATATTCCAAGTGCAAAGCTACTAAATTCTACGGAAAATCGGACAGCACTTCCTTTGTTTCTACATACTTTGCCACCTTTTTCAAGGCCGAATTCAATAACCAAACACGCCACATTTAAGGCTCAACAAAGTAGTTAACAATAGGGGATTACACGCCTACAAGACGTGTAAAATTCCGCCCCACAATTGATATCAAACAAGTCCAAAATACAATGTCCATTCGGCAAATTAGGGACAACAATACAAATTCGTTTCCAATCCCTTTTCAATCCAAGTGGTTTAATATAACATGTTATCTAGCCATAATTGATTATAACTACTACAATCCTCAAGTAGGTAAACATGCGACGATTCTAATTATCGACCAAATTGTATTTCAATTTCAAATGGCTTAACATGTCATTTTCGGATTTGAGCTTCCAAATTTCCATAACACTTATCAATCTTCATAACACATATCACATGATCATTTCTAACTTATAATAACATGGAATCTTCAATTACAAAAGTAAGACGAAGATTATACCTCATTTAGCCCAAAAATGATCCAAGATTACAAGTCGATCCTTACAACTTCAGCTCCTCTTTTTGAAATTCTTCTTCCCGCTAAAATCATCTCTACTAACCCCCTACAAGCTTGCCAACATATTTCCTTCTTGTTGCCTTTCCAAAAATCTCATTTAGGCTTAGGGTTTTAACCATTTGAGAGAGAAGAGAAGAGAAGATTTGGGTGAAGTCTTGCAAATGATTTAAATCTAGCAAGACATGTCTTATATAGCCTTTATCTTGTTCCACAAGTTGGGGGGACACTTGTCACCCACCCAAGGGTCCTTTACAACAAATATCTTCTATTTTTACCCTATTTCCGCAAAAAATCCCGCCCCAGCGCCCTGCCAGCGCCGGCGCGTGCAATTTCAGACAATTTCGGGCTTTCCGCGCCCGGCCGCTACGGCGCCGCGACGCGACCGCTCTGTTCTGTCAGCCGATCTTGTAACGTCCATAACTTTCTACTCCGATGTCTTATTGATGAGAGGTTTGTTGCGTTGGAAACTAGACTCAATGAAATTCATATTAGGATTTTGAAACACCTAAAAACCCCAATTATACTAGGAGATATACTGCTTCCAAGTTTACTGAAAAACTGTCCAAAAATATTCTGCCAACTTTTTTTCTTTTTCCAACTTCGAATCTTATTTCCTTTAAATGCGTTCTCATCTCATCCTCTTGGAATTACGGGGTGTAACATTCTTCCCCCCTTAGAAACATTCGTCCCCGAATGTTCTTTCGGAGTCCAATCTAAACGGATATTGGCATAGTCCCTTAACTACACCCGACATAATCACACTTGCCACACCTGGCCACATAACAATACTTATGCTACAACGTCAACCTGAACTCCAAGTGTCGACATCGGTTATCTGCATAAAGCTTTTATCGACTCTGAGCTTGCAATAATCTTTCCTGGATAAGCTTCGCCTTATCCACAACCCGCTGGATCAAGTCCGCCAAATAAGCATACTTGCCTACGTCGAACCAACCAACCGGCGATCTACACTTTCTTACATATAAGGCCTCATACAGGGCCATCTGAATACTGGAAGGGTATCTATTATCGTACGTAACTCAACAAGAGGCAAATAACCCTCCCGGTTATCTCTGAAATCAAGAACACAGGCCCGCCACCTATTCTCAAGTGCCTGGATAGTACGCTCTGCCTGTCCGTCGGTCTGAGGGTAGAATGCCACACTGAGACTTACCTGTGTCCCTAATACCTCCTGGAAAACCTCCAGTCAGTAAATCGAGCTCATCTGTCTGACATTATAAATGTAGGAACCCCGTGAAGTCTCACAATCTCCCTGCTATAATCTAGCATAAACCTCAGTCGAGTAAGTGGTCCTAACCGAAAGAACACGGCTGGTTTCGTCAGCCTGTTTACTATGACCCCAGGGAGTCGCACTTCCTCTGAGTACGATGCCACCCTGTACAAGATCCATATTACTCACCTCACGTATCTAAGTCGGGATCTCAATCACCTGTAATAGCCCATTGGGCTTCTGGTGCTCAACCTTGACCTGCTACTAATTTGGACACTAAGCAACAACCCCTGCTACGTCCCTCTTCAGGCCATCTTACCAATACATACATCTGAGGCCATGATACATCTTGGTCGACCCCGAACAAAATAAAGCAAGAAGCACCGCGTGCCTCCCTCTAAAACTTGCCGACAAGTCCTGCGGCATCGGCCACACACAATCTTTTCTCATAACACAAAGACTTATTCGGTGCTACACAAATGTGCTCTTCTCTTCTTGGAGAGCCGTTTCTCGATATCATATCATAACTGGATCCTCATACTGTCGCCTCTTTACCTCTTCGACGAAGGAAGACTCGGCAACCTCTCGGATCTAAAGCTCCAGTAACCTTGGACCAAATAATCGAACCCACCATTTCGATGGTGATGAATCTCACGGACCACGTCCCCGCCTATCTGGTGTCTATCGATGCACTACCCTTAGATCCACGACTAAGAGTATCTGTAACCGTCTCGGCTTTCCCCGGGTGGTATAGGATATCAATATCACAATCCTTTGAGTAACTCTAACCACCGTCACTGTCGCCAATTCAGTTGTCTCTGTCTGAAGATATACCGGAGGCTCTTGTAGTCTGTACACATATCCACATGAAGTCTTATATATACGTCATGCCTCCAAATCTTCAAGGCACGATTAACTGCCGCCTACTCTAAATCGTGAGTAGCGTAATTTGATTTCTTGCTTCCCTAACCGCCGGGAAAACATAGGCTCTAACCTTATCGTGTTGCGTCAGCATATAACCTAGCCCAACACCCAAAGTGTTACAATAAAAACCTAACCCTTGAGTCTCTCAGGAGGGGTTAGAACTGTAGTCGTGGTCAACTTATCTTCTAGTACTGGAAGCCTTTCTCATACCTGCGAAATATTCGGGTATTCTTCATCTCAATTATGGTTCCTGTTTCCCCTTTTCTCTGTTGCAACTGAACTTGGTCACTAACTTAGATTTGATTCCTTTGCTTGCCTCATGGCTAAGACTTCTTGTCCATCACAATTTAGGGGGGGGGGGATTTCCTTGGTCTCGTCAAGTCGTAACTCGATTATTCTCTCTCAGCTCGTAGAGCTTATAGTCAGGTGTTCAACCTCAATTCACGGTATTACATAATCCAATGACTTGTCAAGATTTCTTATCGTTCGAGTGTCTACTCGTCTTTTCTTTATAAGTTATTTCAAGTTGTCCTGGGGTCCCTTACCTCTCCGTATTTTATTACTATCTTTCTCGTCAGTACAGATGCTACCACCTTTCCTCGAGGTGTTCTTACTGCCCATCATCTACTAATGGTCCTTACACTAGTCTGGGGTAAACATATCTCGTGCAACTTACATAACCATAGTTGTATTCTCTTTTATCATTCTGGTCATAACCTACCTTATGCTTATTAATAGCAAAGTGTTTCTAACTTGATCCATAATCGTACAGTTTCAAATATGCGTACTACTTGCATTTTTTTATCCTTACGACACTTCCTTGACCACTTCGTAACGTCGTTCTTAATTACCCCAACACAATACTTTTTCCACGGTTATCTAAAACTGTAACTTATGGCATGACGATACTGAAGACCTTACCAGTCTCTCATCCTTTGTCTAACGACATGGGTACACATAACCCCATAATACGTAAAACTATCCTTTTACGTGGGGGAGAGAACTTATATCCCCTTATTTTTTTAACTTTCCTTGGAGTCACAACCCTAATCACCGGGTCCTCTTGCGGTCCAGTAAATATCTAATCATCACGCACCGCCTTAAAGTCATGTAGATTTTCAAAACCTACCAAAGACGCCCTCAGCTTTCCGCCGGCAGCACTCGTACTTATTTTATTCTTGCCTTGCACATTTTCCTGAAATTATCCGGAAGGTCGTTTTCCTGACCGCCACACCAAACCAACTCCAAGTACCTCCAAGGGCACTTAACATAAATTCCTTCAAATTCAAGTATTACTTACTTTCTGCGTCAATTTACCTCAATGAACAAGTCACACAGACTTATTAAAAACAATGATGCCAAAGAAGGAAGGATAATTCACTGGTTACCACCACTTCACTTCCTTTCCATTCAATAACCGGCTTACCGGGAAACTGGTACCGAATCAATCTCTCTTCTGTAGTCCACGTTGGCATAACAAGAGGCCAACTAGTCCGTACTCATAATGACCTCAACGTCTGTCACATGGCTCGCTAGGTCTGCTAGTGGTCCAACGACGTATCGCCTCGGGCAATTATTACACACCACGGCTACCACCCATCACTCACGGGTGTAGTTACCTCTAAAGGTTCTCATGGATTCAGGCTCTATTTCTTTCACACTTGGTTGCTCACTTCCTTACCGGTCGTACTCTTTTCCGTACTTCCAAACTTATTCTAGCTTACGTACATAACTTCCATAATAAAGCTGGCCTCCAATCTTGGAGTTACTAAGTTAAACAATATAAGGCCATTTCCGGCTCTCACAACCTGGTTCCGGTGGAATGCGTCCACGAACCCGTAAAATGATTAACTAGACTCGGGCTTGTACCCTCGTGACCCTGTCACGTAGCGGGACTACTATCAACTGATCCCACCCCATAAACGGGTACAATAACTTCTCATAATACCATAACCGTGTCGTCTTGATCACAACAACCATTACTTACTCCACACGGATCTCATCCGTACTATCCTCTTAAGCATAACACGTAGCTTAATTTACAAACATAGTCTCCCATTGGGTCTCTTAATTAAACTTCTTAAGGTTCCATTACCTTTTCCGACAACTCATCATCTCCTAATTATCTCAAATTAGCACGTAAAACCTCGATGAGAGTTCCTTAACTGTTCATACCTTCCCGGTATCTATTTAGTCCTTACCAAATCCTGGTAATCTAAAATCATTCAAGGCAACACATATGTGACCCTCATACATAAATCCGTATAGATGTATGTCACAATACCAACTATACTACAAATATTACCAACCTGGATACTCAATCCACATAATCTTTCCTGGGTCACTGCTGCCTTTCTCGTAGCTGCAAACAACATAACATGTTAGGGAGAGACGACCCTAACTACACAACTCTATCGCACAATCTTAGAGTGAGAAGAATGGAAACCAATCCTAAATGTCCTGCAGCCTCCTGATTATAGATGTGGTACACAACACACCGATAATCAAAACTCTACTAGACACGGTCTGTAGACACTTTCCGAGGACTAACTGCTCTGATACCACTTTTGTCACGACCCAACCCTGGGCCCGCGACTGGTGCCCTACCTGGGCACCCCTTTCGGTATACATCAGAGAATAGCAGCAGAACATACACAACTGATAAAATGCTCAAACATAAAATAACAACAGGCTAGCCGATAAGGCCACCTTCCGGAAACTATACAAATAAAATAGTACATTTTTTTTCTTTACAACCCAAACCACAATGAGACTACAGACCTCTAAGAATAACAACCCTGGCGGGACAGGGCCCCGCCATACCCCTGAATGTACAACAATCGACAATACCAGAGATAAGCCTCCGGAATAAAAAAGCTTCTCAACAGTTGAACAGTGATCCTAAGAGCGAGGATCAGCAACCTGTACTCTACCTGCGGCATAAACGCAGCCCCCCGAAGGAGGTCAGTACAACATGTACCAAATATGTAAAACTGAAAGTACTGTAATGAAATCATAAGTCTATAATAAAACTGGAGACATGTATGATAGCTCAATTAACAGTACACTGTGCCTTACTAACAATGAGAGTAATCAAAAGTATACTTAAAACATAAAAATAGAAAGCTCGCGATCAAAGCAGGACCACCCGCCCGCAGTATCATTAAGCAATTCTACTCCTGGGACTATTTCACCTGCATAGGTCGTGTGGACCCGCATGAGGTATTCCTCGCATAGGCTGTACCCGCCCGCATGGGACTATTTCACCCGCATAAGCCCATAAGGACTCGCATGAGGTATTCCTCGCATCATGGGTAGCAAATCCACGGAACAGGTGGTATAACGATCTTGGGGATTTACCCCTCATTTATACTCTTACCCTGAAGCAGGTGGTATAACGATCTTGGGGGTTTACCCCTCATTTATACTCTTACCCTGGAGAAGGTGGTATAACGATCTTGGGGGTTTACCCCTCATTTATACTCTTACCCTATCTCAACCGGCCATCATACATAACATAAGCCCTACCGGCTTATCATACATAACATAAGCCCTACCGGCTTATCATACATAACATAAGCACTACCGGCTTATCATACAATAAATAAGCAAGTTAAGAAATCCCCCTAACTTCTTATTAGCCTTATTCATATACACTCTCATTTTAGTTTACTTAAGGCACTAACGTGTCATTATAAATCCGGGAGTTTAACCCAAAGTACTACGTACTTCTATTCTTTTAAAATGACTCATTTTCTTATAAAACTTCCAAAATACTAATAACCGTAGTATCAAGTCATAACTACATTTTAAGACAAGTCACAACACCTATTTAGAAAAATACATTTTCGGGCTTCTAAATCAAGTGACTTCTTTCTTTTAAAACCTTAAGCAATTGATGCCTTTAAATCAATTTGCCTTTCGGTATTTCAAGTCATTTATCATACTTATATTACT
This sequence comes from Przewalskia tangutica, assembly GCA_029844215.1. Lineage (NCBI taxonomy): Eukaryota > Viridiplantae > Streptophyta > Magnoliopsida > Solanales > Solanaceae > Przewalskia > Przewalskia tangutica. The sequence continues at coordinate 118,298,309 of CM056722.1, forward strand.
TAGAGTAAACCTGTTATACCCCGTATTCTCAGGGTATGTATGCGAGGACGTACGTACGAGAGCACGACAGAAAAATTGGAAAGGAAGAAAGAGGTGATTCTTCCACGGAAAAAAGTTTCCGGTTTTTGTAAGGAAAAATGTTCGTTGAAGGGAATTGGGTTCCCAGATTTGGAATTTGGGCTTCTCAGATTATATTAGAATTATGGAATTTTATTTTCGGAAATGGTCACGTGGGGCCCACGGGAGAAATTTACGGTTTTGTGGGGCCCACTTTGTTTTCGAGATTTTGGCCATTGTGGATATTTTTCGGAAGACGTTTTTTGAGGGCCAATAGGAGGGTGACACGTGTCACCCCCGCCTAGGTGGCTTGGCCGAATGACATTTGTGCACAACACTTGGTTAAGTCGTTTTTGTAAACGTTTTACATAACTTGCGAGGAAAATTCGGCTATGTCTTTTCTTATTTTTGCGGATTTTTCCGAGAGACGAAACATTTTGGACCAACGGGAGGTGACATGTGTCACCTCACAACGGAAACAAGTGGGGCGACTTGGCGATTGAAGGGCAAGTTGATGGTAGATTTTGTGTAGATATTTGTGAGGTTTTTAAGGAGTAGGGACTAGGGTGCACTTGGCTTGATCTTGGCCTTACACTTGCCTTGCACTTGGCTTGATCTTGGCCATTGGTTGGCCTTTGGTTTTGCTATAAATACCCCCCTAAGCTTGAAGAGTTCATCCATGCCTAAACTCTTCCAAGTCTTGAGTCCTCTCCTCCCTTTGAGTGTGTTCTCGTCCTAAGCCTTCCTCCCCTTGAGGTGGCCTTGTGGCGAGAGCCTCCTCCCCCTTTGTGGTGCTAGCCGTGGGGTACCCCACTGCTAGTTGTTTCGTATAATACACCCCTCTTGGTAGAAATACTCTCAGAGTATTGTTATAATGCCAAAATACCTTAGCCTTTACCTTGTTGTATTCCAAAAGTTACCTCTATCGTAGAGCAGGAAATACTACCTTTTGTCCTTTTAGTCTCAAACCGAAACCCTAAGGAAATCTTCATAGTTGGTTGAAGTATTTGAGTAGAAGTTAGTTAGAACTTCTAAGGGTTGTTGGGCGTGGAGTGGAGCGCACGGAGGAGGCGCTAAACCTTGCTCAGGATCGAGATTTTAACTTGGATATTTGTGGGGGTGGCGTGGTAGATATTCTTGTCCCCTTGTTGTCATTGGAGTTTACATGTTGTAGGAATATATAGTTGAAGTATACTATATATTGTCTTGAACATTATTGTCGGCAATGTCTTTTGACTTAAGCCCAATTTAAAGAAAAGAATCAGCTGTATTTACATAGGGTGTATTCTGATGAACTTGTGTAGCATTGTTGTGTAGTAGAATGGTACACGTCCGGTTAGACGTGTAAACCCCTGGTTGGCTTGGTAGCCGGCCTCGATAGAGGAGGAGATTTACGCTGTTGCGGGGAGAATCTTCTTGAATTTTACGTAGAAATGGAACCTTGTGTTTTGAAGTTAATGAGACGTTTGTGACCTTTTTAGGTGAAAGTACTAAGAGTAGCGTATTCTACTTGAGGAGTGGAAAGGGCTAACAAGGTTGTAGTACTTGGAGCATTTTGCTTATTGTCGATACTCGTCGCGAGGTATGTGAACCTCTTCCTATCTGTTCTAGCATGATATGTGTGTAACTATGTAGTACGGTGGACGTACATGTGCTAAGTGTATTTGTTTGGTTTAAACATAAAATGTTATAACGGCTTTATGGGAAGTTGGTTATAACAGCTTTATGTAGGTAAGAAAATGGTTTACTGATGTTAGAAGTTAAGAGACTTGATCTAATAAGATAAGAGACTTAACTTATTTGTTTTAATGTGGATGTTTGTGTGAAACCTCATTCGTGAGTAATGAGTACTTGGTTTTTAAAGGGATAATGTTTCTTGATTTGGAAATCGAATGTGTATCGGCTGCACCATGCGGCGTTAAAAAAGGAAAATGTATTGAATAATGATGTGTTGTATTAAAACCAGTAGAAACCTCCATCTGCATAGAAGCTAAGATGAGACAAAATGATATTACATTTTCTAGATCATGGCTGCTGTAATAAGATGTTATAAACAAGAATAAACTACTCACATGTATGACATATGTTATTCAATTGTTTTAAAAGGGATTAAGACTATGAGTTATAAAACCTTTCTAAAATGAGAAACTTGAGCACTTGAAATTAGGCAAACTTGAACGTTTGGAAATAATGTAGTTACTTGATTTTTGCAAAGGAAGTATTTTGGTTTACTTAAAAAGATAGTCACTCTATTTTTATACTACGGGTATTGTGTGACTTATGGGAAAGTACTTTGAGTTGTGTGAAACTTGCCTATGCTTGTGATGATAGCCTTTGTTGTACAAGTGTTGTATTTACGTATTCTGGCGTCTCTCGATAGAGGCGGTTGACTTGTTGAGAACTTACTTGGGCGTCTTTGGCGATGTGGAGAATTCCACGGGTATGTTTCCATTTTGATTCTTGTCTTGTTGTTGATGTCACATGGACATGTCTACACCGGGTAGAATTCGGGGCATGTGGCCATGCGCGGGGTTGATTACGATATATTGTTATTGTGGTTACATGGACATGTCTGCGAGGTAGAATTCGGGCATGTGGCATGCGGCGAGGTTGATCACCCAAGATATTATTGTTGATGTCACATGGGCGTGTCTACCGGCTGCAGTCCGGGGCATGTGGCCATGGGGCATTGGTATTATTGTTGCATCATGGACATGTCTACCGATCAGCATTCCGGCATGCGGCCGTGATGCGAACATGATTGATGTTGTGGGCGTGAGACCCATAGTTATATTTGAGTGATGACTGAGGCGTGAGTCACTCGACATGATCGCTTTATGTTGTGAATCGTAGTTTGGTTATCATACATGTCTCTGCTTTATATAGACTAGTATGATTTCATTTCTGATATTTCTGATTTCACATACTTGGTACTGTTATCGACCTCGCCCGAGGCTGCGTTCATCCGCGAGTAAGTACATCGATGCGTAGATCCTCGCTCATAGGATCACAGTTCAGCGTATTGAAGCTCCGTTTCTCCGGAGGCTTATCTTTTGGTATGTGTTTCCATGAGTTGTAGGTTCTTGTACATTCAGGGGTATGGCGGGGCCCTGTCCCGTCATAGTCGTTGTAAATCTTAAGTGCAGTAATCGTTGTGGCGGGGTTGTAAAGATTAAACTGTTCGAGTTTTATGTATATCTTGAAGGAACCGCTTTGGTTGCTTTGTTTATTATTATATCTCTTGTTTCATGACTCATGTTTTATTTTCCATTGGTTTTCTCGATGTTGTATCACTAGGGTGCCGGTAAGGCACGATCACGCCCAATTCGGGGTGTGACAAAGTGGTATCGAGCGATTAATCCTCGGAAAGTGTCTGAGCCGTGTCTAGTAGAGTCTTGATTATCGATGTGTTGTGCACCACATCTATAATCGGAGGCTGAGACATTTAGGATTAGTTTCCATTCTTCTCATTCCGAGATCGTGCCTTAGAGTCATGTTGTAAGTTGGACCCCTCCGACGTATCTCGTTTTTACCGATCATGCCTCCGCAGCAACCAGAGCCACGAAGGAAAGACAGAGGAACCGCTAGTGAGATCTGAGAGAATGCGAGCGCGAGCCCGCATACACGAGGTTGTGCTTGAGGCAGCGGGTTTTGTGTACGCCGCCACGGCCCAGAGAGTTAGAAGCGCGGCAATAGGCTGCCGAGACCGATACACGAGCCTCGAGTCCACGATGCAGAGGCGGAGAGATGGGTTACAAGGAGATGGCCCGATTCTTGGCGTGGTCGTGGCGAATATGAGGATAATTTGGATCTGGCAGATTCGATTCGAGCACCATGGTTCACCCCGGCGAGATAGTTTGAGGCTACGGGACTTTACGAGTTGTAGCGCCAGAGTTTTATGGGTCGAGGCGAGGATGATCCGCAGGAGTTCATCCGGCGATTCTGACGGATCATGCGGGTGATCAAGGCTTGAGACCGAGTCTGCGACCTTTGGTTCACATCGGCCGCGTGATACCGCGATCGATTGGTTTGATTCATAGGAGCTTTCGGGAGAGCATGCACCTCAGCAGATGGGATGAGTTTTGAGGCTTTCTCACGCACTTCTTGCCTCCGCAGATGAGAGGCGCGGCGACAGATTTTTGATGCTTAGACGAGCGGCGGCGTGCGGTTCGGGAGTACAATGTGAGTTCGACTCATTGGCGTGCGTCCGGCGTTGGTAGCTAGTATGGAGGATCGAGTGCACCGATATGTTACAGGGCTCGATGATTACATGTCGAGGCATGTTCGTGAGTAGCTCTTACCGCATGGACATTGCCGCACGCAGCTCACTGCTGGGATGTGAGGCACGGAGAGGCCGACGGAATGACCAAGATCAGCGAAGAGGGCGAACAACGAGGTCCTTTGGTGACTTTCGAGGCGGACCGCCTCAGCGAGATACTAGTTTTGTACCTCCGCCCGGTCGAGTGGTCCTCCACAACCTTGAGCATCCAGTATTCGGGAGCGGTCGAGCTCGAGGGTTGAGTTTCCGAGGAAGTAAGGGTGTTGGCGGATCACGGTCACCCTACCTCGGTGTGGTCGATGTAGTAGACCGCATTTGGGAGTGTCGTGGTGCGAGGAGCTTGTTATTTTGCGGCCAGCGGGGCCATTTTGCGAGGAACTGTCCAGGCCAAGGGTAGCACAGATGTTACGACTCACCCTCGGATCGGTGGTGGTTCATCGCCTACTGATTATGCGCCTGCAGTGGCCTATGATTAGAGTGGAGTGGTAGCTTCAGGTATATCCTTAACCCTCTAGAGTTTTGGTATGCTTGTTATGATGGTCTCATTATTATGTGCTATGTACGAATGGCGTTGTGTTAATTGTGAGTTAGAAAACATGCTTAGTTGGGAGGATAAGTATGGGGGCATGGTAAGTGTGAACCCTAGACTGTCACGATTGAGACCTTAGAGGTAAGGTCGTCTTGAGTAAAAGATTCGTTTTATGTTTGACCTTTATCAGAGTGCGTAGTATTCGTGGGTTTTATGTGAGTGATCAGTCCATGGGTAATGTGAGATGGAAGTGGTAGCTTTCATGATGTGATTTAGCAGGATTGTTAGTGTCGTGAACAAGCGGCGTGGCGATTGTGGGTCGGGTTGAGGACGTGATCTGGGTCAACCCGTAGCCGGCTTAAGGTGGGGTCAGTTAGGTGGTCCCGCCAGGTGGTAGGGTCACGAGGATGCTAGGCCCAAGTTTGTATGATCATCGTATGAAGTTCGTGGACGCGTTCGACCAGAAGTGGTTCGTAAAGGCCGGGAATGGCCTTAAGGAAGTTTGAGGTTAGTAAGATGACCAAGTTTGGAGGTAGTGACTCCAGAGATTTTTGGGAACGGAAGTAATGGTGAAGTATGGTACGTCTTGGGAGAGTTCAAGTGTTCGAGAAGGGCACGACGAGTAAGGAAGGAAGAGAACGTGTGTTATTTCGTGGCCAAGCTGTGGCGTTGACAACTTGTTAGATGAACTTCATCGATATCCGTCTTGAGAAGGAACATTCGGGACGAATGTTTCTAAGGAGTGGAGAATGTTATACCCGTATTCTCGTGGTATGTATGCGAGGGCGTCGTGCGAGCACGACAGAAAAATTGGAAAGGAAGAAAGAAGTGATTCTTCCACGGAAAAAAGTTTCCGGTTTTTGTAAGGAAAAATGTTCGTTGAAGGGAATTGGGTTCCCAGATTTGGAATTTGGGCTTCTTAGATTATATTAGAATTATGGAATGTTATTTTGGAAATGGTCACGTGGGCCCACGGAGAAATTCTGATTTTGTGGGAGCCCACTTTGTTTTGAGATTTTGGCCATTGTGGATATTTTTGGAAGAAGTTTTATGAGGGCGATAGGAGGGTGACACGTGTCACCCGCCTAGGTGGCTTAGTAGAATGACATTTGTGCACTGGCCTTGATTAGAGTCGTTTTTTGACGAAACGTTTTACATAACTTGCGAGGGGAAAATTCCGGCTATGTCTTTTCTTATTTTTGCGGATTTTTCCGAGAGATGAAACATTTTGGACCAATGGGAGGGTGACATGTGTCACCCTGCATGGAAACAAGTGAAGCGGCACTTGGCGATTGAAGGGCAAGTTGATGGTAGATTTTTGTGTAGATATTTGTGAGGGTTTTAAGGAGTAGGGACTAGGGTGCACTTGGCTTGATCTTGGCCTTACACTTGCCTTGCACTTGGCTTGATCTTGGCCATTGGTTGGCCTTTGGTTTTGCTATAAATACCCCCCTAAGCTTGAAGACTTCATCCATTCCTAAAATCTTCCAAGTCTTGAGTCCCTCTCCCTCGCTTTGAGTGTGTTCTCGTCCTAAGCCTTCCTCCCCTTGAGTGGCCTTGTGGCGAGAGCCTCCCTCCCCTGTGGTGCTAGTGGGGTACCCCACTGCTAGTTGTTTCGTATAATACACCCTCTTGGTAGAAATACTCTCAGTATTGTTATAATGCCCAAAATACCTTAGCCTTTACCTTGTTGTATTCCAAAGTTACCTCTATACGTAGAGCAGGAAATACTACCTTTTGTCCTTTTAGTCTCAAACCGAAACCCTAAGGAAATCTTCATAGTTGGTTGAAGTATTTGAGTAGAAGTTGGTTAGAACTTCTAAGGGTTGTTTGGAGTGGATTGGAGCGCACGGAGTAGGAGCTAAACCTTGCTCAGGATCGACATTTTAACTTGGATAATTTTGGGCTTGTCGAGGTAAATATTCTTGTCCCCTTGTTGTAATTGGAGATTACATGTTGTAGGAATATATAGTTGAAGTATACTATATATTGTACTGAACATTATTGTCTGTGATATGTCTTTTGACTTAAGCTGAATTTAAAGAAAAGAAGCGAATCAGTATTTACATAGGGTGTATTACTGATGAACTTGTGTAGCATAGTTGTGTAGTAGAATGGTACACGTCCGGTTAGACGTGTAAACCCCCCCCCCCTGGTTGGCTTGGTAGCCGACCTCGATAGAGGAGGAGATTTACGCTGTTTGTTGCGGGGAGAGTCTTGCCGAATTTTACGTAGAAATGGAACCTTGTGTTTTGAAGTTAATAGACGTTTGTGACCTTTTTAGGTGAAAGTACTAAGAGTAGCGTATTCTACTTGAGGAGTGGAAAGGGCTAGCAAGGTTGTAGTACTTGGAGCATTTTGCTTATTATCGATACTCGTCGCGAGGTATGTGAACCTCTTCCTATCTGTTCTAGCATGATATGTGTGTAACTATGTAGTACGGTGGACGTACAGGTGCTAAGTGTATTTGTTTGGTTTAAACATAAAGTGTTATAACGGCTTTATGGGAAGTTGGTTATAACAGCTTTATGTAGGTAAGAAAATGGTTTACTGATGTTAGAAGTTAAGAGACTTGATCTAATAAGATAAGAGACTTAACTTATTTGTTTTAATGTGGATGTTTGTGTGAAACCTCATTCGTGAGTAATGAGTACTTGGTTTTTAAAGGGATAATGTTTTACTGATTTCGGAAATCAGAATGTGTATCGACAGACCACTGCAGCGTTAAAAAAGGAAAATGTATTGAATAATGATGTGTTGTATTAAAACCAGTAGAAACCTCCATCTGCATAGAAGCTAAGATGAGACAAAATGATATTACATTTTCTAGATCATGGCTGCTGTAATAAGATGTTATAAACAAGAATAAACTACTCACATGTATGACATATGTTACTCAATTGTTTTAAAAGGGATTAAGACTATGAGTTATAAAACCTTTCTAAAATGAGAAACTTGAGCACTTGAAATTAGGCAAACTTGAACGTTTGGAAAATAATGTTGTTACTTGATTTTTGCAAAGGGAAGTATTTTGGTTTACTTAAAAAGATAGTCACTCTATTTTTATACTACGGGTATTGTGTGACTTATGGGAAAGTACTTTGAGTTGTGTGAAACTTGCCTATGCTTGTGATGATAGCCTTTGTTGTACAAGTGTTGTATTTACGTATTCGCGTCTCGATAGAGGCGGTTGACTTATTGAGAACTTACTTGGAGCGTCTTTGGCGATGTGGAGAATTCCACGGGTATGTTTCCATTTTGATTCTTGTCTTGTTGTTGATGTCACGTGGGCGTGTCTGCCGAGGTAGAATTCCGGGCATGTGGCCGTGCGGCGGGGTTGATTACCGATATATTGTTATTGTGGTTACATGGACATGTCTACACCGAGGTAGAATTCGGGGTATGTGGCCGTGCGGCGGTTGATCACCCAAGATATTATTGTTGATGTCACATGGGCGTGTCTACACCGTCTGCAGTCGGGGCATGTGGCCGTGGGGCATTGGTATTATTGTTGCATCATGGACATGTATCTGCCGTCACGAGAATTATGCGAACATGATTGATGTTGTGGGCGTGAGACCCATAGTTATATTTGAGTGATGACTTGAGGCGTGAGTCCACGATCGACATGTTGCTTTTATGTTGTGAATCGTAGTTTGGTTATCATACATGTCTCTGCTTTATATAGACTAGTATGATTTCATTTCTGATATTTCTGATTTCACATACTTGGTACTGTTATCTTGACCTCCTTGAGCCGCGTTCATCTGCGGTAGAGTACATCGGCCGTGGATCCTCGCCATAGGATCACGATTCAGCGTATTGGGAAGCTCCGTTTCTCGGAGGCTTATCTTTTGGTATGTGTTTCCACTGAGTTGTAGGTTCTTGTACATTCGTGGTATGGCGGGGCCACTGTCCGTCATAGTCGTTGTAAATCTTAAGTGCAGAAATCTTTGTTGTGGCGGGGTTGTAAAGGATTAAAGCTGTTCGTGTTTTATGTATATCTTTGAAAGGCAACCGCTTTGGTTGGCCTGTTTATTATTATATCTCTTGTTTCATGACTCATGTTTTATTTTCCGCTGGTTTTCTCTGATGTTGTATCACTAGGGTGCCCGGGGTAAGGCACCAGTCACGGGCCCGAATTCGGGGTGTGACAAAACCACTCTTTTTAACCTTTTATAAAGCTATTATAACTAACTTCCCATAAAGCCGTTATACTAGCTTTATACCTTAGAAACTTACATTCTTCTTTATGACCAAGAGGCTTTAACTTTCCAACAAAACAAGTATCAAAAATACTTTCAACATACTTAAAGTCTCTTAACTTTTGAAAACCAAGATATCCTTAATATTTAAACAAGCGAGTTAATCCCACTTTCGACAACTTGGACATTCTTAAAATAAGCCAAGGATATAAAATGGACTAGATTGTCAAAATCTTGTCGTCTGCGTACTATACATTTACAACTTATTCATGCTCAAGAGATAAGAAAGTTCCACATACCTCTTGGTTCGATCCACTTGCTAAGTCGATATCTCATGCGTAGTATGTCAACTATAATGACCATAAATGCGTCTATTAACTTCTAGTTTCAAACGTAGAATATTCCAAGTGCAAAACTACTAAATTCTACGGAAAATCGGACAACACTTCCTTTGTTTCTACATACTTTGCCACCTTTTTCAAGGCCGAATTCAATAACCAAACACGCCAGATTTAAGGCTCAACAAAGTAGTTAACAATAGGGGATTACACGCCTACAAGACGTGTAAAATTCCGCCCCACAATTGATATCAAACAAAGGAAGTGCTGTCCGATTTTCCGTAGAAATTTAGTAGCTTTGCACTTGGAATATTCTACGTCTGAAACTAGAAGTTAATAGACGTACTATGGTCATTATAGGTTGACATACTACGACGCGAATGGACTTAGCAAGTTGATTAAACCGAAGAGGTATGTGGAACTTTCTTATCTCTTGAGCATGAATAAGTTGTAAATGTATAGTACGGTAGACGTACAAGATTTTGACAATCTAGGTCCATTTGATATCCTTGGCTTATTTTAAGAATGTCCAAGTTGATTGAGTTAGGGAATTAACTCACTTGTTTAAATATTAAGGATATCTTGGTTTTCAAAAGTTAAGAGACTTAAGTATGTTGAAAGTATTATTGATACTTGTTTTGTTGGAAAGTTTAGGTCTCTTGGTTATAAAGAAGTATGTAAGTTGCTAATGTATAAAGCTAGTATAACGGCTTTATGGGAAGTTGATTATAATAACTTTATGGAAAGATAAAAAGAGTGGTTTACTCTAAGTAATTTAAGTATGTTAAATGACTTGAAATAACGAAAGGCAAATTGATTTAAAGGAATCAATTGCTTAAGGTTTTAAAAGAAAGAAGTCACTTGATTTAGAAGCCCGAAAATGTATTTTCTAAAAAGGTATTGTGACTTGTCTTAAAATGTAGTTAGGACTTGATACTACGGTTATTAGTATCTTGGAAGTTTTATATGAAAATGAGTCATTTTAAAAGAATAGAAGTACGTAGTACTTTGGGTTAACTCCCGGATTTATAATGACATGTTAGTGCCTTAAGTAAACTAAAATGAGAGTGTATATGAATAAGGTTAATTAGAAGTTAGGGGGATTTCTTAACTTGCTTATTGTATGATAAGCCGGTAGTGCTTATGTTATGTATGATAAGCCGGTAGGGCTTATGTTATGTATGATGGCCAGTTGAGATAGGGTAAGAGTATATCTGAGGGGTAAATCCCCAAGATAGTTATACCACCTTCTCCAGGGTAAGAGTATATCTGAGGGGTAAATCCCCAAGATAGTTATACCACCGCCTTGGTAAGAGTATAATTGAGGTGAATCCCAAGATAGTTATACCACTGTTTAGTGGATTTGCTACCCACGATGTGAGGAATACCTCATGCGAGTCCTTATGGGCTTATGCGGGTGAAATAGTCCCATGCGGGCGGATACAACCTATGCGAGGAATACCTCATGCGGGTCCACACGACCAATGCGGGTGAAATAGTCCCAGGAGTAGGATTGCTTAATGATACTGCGGGCGGGTGGTCCTGCCTTGATCGCGAGCTTTCTATTTTTATATTGTAAGTATACGTTTGATTACTCTCATTGTTAGTAAGGCACTGTGTACTGTTAATTGAGTTATCATACCTGTCTCCAGTTTTATTATAGACTTATGATTTCATTACGATTTCGCCACATATTTGGTACATGTTGATCGACCTCCTTGAGGCCGTTCACGCCGCAGTGAAGTACAGTTCTTGATCCTCGTTCTAGGATCACTGTCACCGCTGAGAAGCTCCTTTATTCCGGAGGCTTATCCCTGGTATTGTCGGTTGTTGTACGTTCAGGGGTATGGCGGGGCCCTGTCCCGCCAGAGTTGTTATTCTTAGAGGTCTGTAGTCACATTGTGGTTTGGGTTGTAAAGAAAAAAATGTACTGTTTTATTTGTATGGTTTACGGAAGGTGACCTCATCGGCTAGCATGTTGTTATTTCATGTTTTAAATTTTTTATCAGTTGTGTATGTTCCGCTGCTATTCTCTGATGTATACCGAAAGGGGTGCCCAGGTAGGGCACCAGTCGCGGGCCCGGGGTCGGGTCGTGACAAAAGTGGTATCAGAGCAGTTAGTCCACGGAAAGTGTCTACAGACCGTGTCTAGTAGAGTCTTGATTATCGGTGTGTTGTGCACCACATCTATAATCAGGAGGCTGCAGGACATTTAGGATTGGTTTCCATTCTTCTCACTCTAAGATCGTGCGATAGAGCTGTGTGGTTAGGGTCGTCTCTCCCTAATAAGTTATGTTGTTTGCAGCTACGAGAAAGGTAGCAGTGACCCAGGAAAGATTATGTGGATTGCGTATCCAGGTTGGTAATGTTTGTAGTATAGTTGGTATTGGGACATACAACTATACAGATTTATGTATGGGTGTCACATATGTGTTGCCTAGGATGATTTTAGATTACCAGGATTTGGTAAGGACTAAATAAATACCGGGAAGGTATGAACAGTTAAGGAACTCTCATCAAGGTTTTGCGTGCTAATTTGAGATAATTAGGTGATGATGAGTTGTGTGAGAATGAAATGGACCCTTAAGAGGTTAATTAAGGGACTTAATGGAAGACTATGTTAATAGATTGAGCTACGTAGTGGGATTTCGAGAATGGTACGGGTGAGATTCGTATGGAGTAAGTATGGTTGTTGTGGACAAGACAACCCGATTATAGTATATGAGAAGTTAGTGTACCCGTTTATGGGGTGGGATCAGTTGATAGTAGTCCCGCTACGTGACAGGGTCACGAGGGTACAAGCCCGAGTCTAGTTAATCGTTTTACGGGTTCGTGGACGTGTTCCACCGGAACCAGGTTGTGAGAGCCGGAATAGGCCTTATATTGTTTAATATAATAACTCCAAAGAGTGGAGGCCAGAATTAGTATGGAATTTATGTACGTATGCTAGTATAAGTTTGGAAGTACGGAAAGAGTACGACCAGTGAGAAAGAGAGCAACCAAGTGTAAAGAAATAAAGCCTGAATCCATGAGGACCTTTCGAGGTGACTACACCCGTGAGTATTGGGTGGTAGCTGAGCGGGTAGATAATTGCCGGTAACGATACAGTCGTTGGACCCTAGCAGACCTAGCAGAGCTGTTATGACGCATAGAGGTCATTATGAGTGCGGGCTAGTTGGCCTCTTGTTATGCCAACGCTGATCGCAGAGAGATTCGCTCGATACCGTTTCCTGCAGTTTGCCATCGAGTGGAAAGGAAGAGAAGTGGTGGTAACCAGTGAATTATCCTTCCTTCTTTGGCATTGTTGATTTTCATAAGTCTGTGTGACTTGTTCATTTTAGGTAAATTGACGCTGATAGTAAGTAATAATTGAATTTGAAGGAATTTATGTTAAGTGCCCTTGGAGGTACTTGGAGTTGGTTTGGTGTGGCGTCGGGGCCACGACCTTCCTGATAATTTCGTGAAAGTGTACAAGGCAAGAATAAAATAAGTACGAGTGTCGCCACGGAAAGTCGAGGCATCTTTGGTAGGTTGGAAAAATCTACACGAACTTAAAGGCGGTGCGTGATGATTAGATAATTACTGGACCGCAAGAGGACCCTGTGATTAGGGTTGTGACTCCAAGGAAAGTTTAAGAAAAGGGAGATAAGTTCTCTCCCACGTAAAGCGACGCTTTACGTACATGGGTTATGTGTACCCATGTTGCTAGACGCAGGATATGACCGTAAGGTCTTCTGTATCGTCATGCTATAGGTTACTGATTGTAGATAACCGGGAAAAGTGTTGTGTCAGTAATTAAGAACGACGCATTTAATTGGTCGATAAGTATCGTAAAGATATAAATGCAGTTGTCGCATTTACGTATGAAATCAGCGATTATGAATCAAGATAGAAATATTTTTGCTAATAATAAGCCTAAGGTAAGGATATGGCCAGAATGATAAAGGAGAATACGACTATGGTTATGTAAGTTGCACGAGTTATGATTACCCCAGACTAGTGTAAAGACCATTAGTAAATAATGGGAAGTAAGAACATTTCGAGGAAATGTGGTAACACCTGGATATTATCTCTACGAGCTGGGAGAGAATAATAGGATTGTTACTTGACAAGATCAAGGGAAACCTCTCCCCTAAATTGTGATTGACAGTAAGTCTTAGCCATGAGGCAAGCAAAGGAATTAAGTCTAAGTTTAGTGACCAAGTTTGGTTGCAACAGAGAAAGGGAAACAGGAACCATAAGTGAGATTAAGGATACCCGAATATTTCGCAGGAATGAGAAAGGCTTCCAGTTATTGGAAGATAAGTTGACTGACTACGCCTCTAACACCTCCTGAAAGACTAGAGGGTTAGGTTATTATGATAACACGTTGGGTGTTGGTCTAGGTTTTGTGCTGACGCAACCCGATAAGGATAGAGCTTATGTTTTCCCGGTAGTTAGGGAAGCAGGAAAGGAAATTACGCCACTCACGATTTAGAGCTGGCGGCAGTTAAATCGTGCCTTGAAGATTTGGGGGCATGACGTATATATATACTTCATGTGAATATTTGTGCTGACCACAAGAGCCTCAGGTATATCTTCTGACAGAGGCGCTGAATTTCTGGCAATGACGGTGGGTAGAGTTATTCAAGGATTGTGATATCGATATCCTATACCACCCAGGGAAAGCCAAGACAGTTAAAAATACTCTTAGTCGCGTATCTAAGGGTAGTATGCCAGATGGGCAGCCAGATAGACTGGACGTGGTCCGTGAGGTTCTTCAGTTACCGAGCCTAGGGGTTCGATTATTTGTTCCAAAGTTAATGGAGCTTTAGATCCGAGAGGTTGCCGAGTCTTCCTTCGTCGAAGAGGTAAGGAGGCGATAGTATGAGGATCCAGTTATGATATGATATCGAGATACGGCTCTCCAAGAAGAGAAGAGTCTGTTTGTGTAGCACCAGATGGGGTGCTGTGTTATGAGAAAAGTTTGTGTGTGCCCGATGCCGCAGGACTTGTCGGCAAGTTTTAGGGGAAGGCACGCGGTGCTTCTTGCCTTATTTTGTTCGGGGTCGACCAAGATGTATCATGGCCTCAGATGTATGTATTGGTAAGATGGCCTGAAGAGGGACGTAGCAGGGTTTGTTGCTTAGTGTCCGAGTTAGTAGCAGGTCATGGTTGAGCACCAGAAGCCCAGTGGGCTATTGCAGGCGATTGAAATCCCAACCTAGATATGAGAGGTAATTAATATGGATCTTGTTACAGGGTGGCATAGTACTCGGAGGAAGTGCGACTCGGGGTCATGGTAAATAGTCATTGAAACCGCCGTGTTCTTCCGGATTGGGACCACTTATTCGGCTGAGGTTTATGCTAGCTTGTATAGCAGAGAGATTGTGAGACTGCACGGGGTTCCTACGTTTATGATGACAGATAGATGAGCTCGGTTACAGATAACTTCTGGAGGTTTTTCAGAAGGGATTAGGGACACAAGTGAGTCTCAGTGTTGCATTACACCCTCAGACCGACGGACAAGCAGAGCGTGCTATCCAGGCACTTGAGGATAGGTTGCGGGCCTGTGTTCTTGATTTCAGATATAGCCGGGAGGGTTAGTTGCCTCTTTTTGAGTTACGTACGATACAATGATACCCTTCCGATTCGGATGGCCCCGTATGAGGCCTTGTATGTAAGAAAGTGTAGATCGCCGGTTGGATGGTTCGACATAGGCGAGTTCGATTATTTGGTCCGCACTTGATTCACGGCCGTGGATAAGGCGAAGCTTATCCGAAAGATTAGTAGTAAGCTTAGAGTCCTCAGAAGCTTTATGCAGATAAACGACGTCGACACTTGGAGTTCATGTTGACGTTGTAGCATAAGTATTGTTATGTGGCCAAAGCGTGGTGTGATTATGTTGGGTGTAGTCAAGAGACTATGCCAATATCCGTTTAGATTGGACTCCGAAAGAACATTTGGGGACGAATGTTTCTAAGGGGGGAAGAATGTTACACCCCATAATTCCAAGAGGATGAGATGAAAACGTACGAAAGGAAATAAGATTCGAAGTTGGAAAAAGAAAAAAAGTTGGCAGAATATTTTTGGACAGTTTTTCAGTCAACTTGGAAGCAGTATATCTCCTAGTATAATTGGGGTTTTTAGGTGTTTCAAAAGCCTAATATGAATTTCATTGAGTCTAGTTTCCAACTCAACAAACCTCTCGTCAATAGGACATCGGAGTAGAAAGTTATGGACGTTACAAGATCGGCTGACAGAACAGACAGGGTCAGGTGCCGCGGCGCCGGCTGCAGCGCCGGAAAGCCTGAAATTGTCTGAAATTGCAGAGACGCGGCGCCGGCTGCAGGGTCGCGGCGCCGGGGCGGGATTGTTTGCGGAAATAGGGTAAAAATAGAAGATATTTGTTGTACAGGACCCCTGGGTGGGTGACAAGTGTCCCCCCAACTTGTGGAACAAGATAAAGGCTATATAAGACATGTCTTGCTAGATTTAAATCATTTGCAAGACTTCACCCAAATCTTCTCTTCTCTTCTCTTCTCTCTCAAATGGTTAAAACCCTAGGCCTAAATGAGATTTTTGGAAAGGCAACAAGAAGGAAATATGTTGGCAAGCTTGTAGGGGATTAGTAGAGATGATTTTAGTGGGAAGAAGAATTTCAAAAAAGAGGAGCTAAAGTTGATAAGGATCGACTTGTAATCTTGGAGCATTTTTGGGCTAAATGAGGTATAATCTTCGTCTTACTTTTGTAATTGAAGATTCTATGTTATTATAAGTTAGAAATGATCATGTGATATGTGTTATGAAGATTGATAAGTGTTATGGAAATTTGGAAGCTCAAATCCGAAAATGACATGTTAAGCCATTTGAAATTGAAATACAAATTGGTCGATAATTAGAATTGTCGAATGTTTACCTACTTGAGGATTGTAGTAGTTATAATCAATTGTGGCTAGATAACATGTTATATTAAACCACTTGGATTGAAAAGGGATTGGAAACGAATTTGTATTGTTGTCCCTAATTTGCCGAATGGACATTGTATTTTGGACTTGTGTGATATCAATTGTGGGGCGGAATATTACACGTCTTGTAGGCGTGTAATCCCCTATTGTTAACTATTTTGTTGAGCCTTAAATGTGGCGTGTTTGGTTATTGAATTCGGCCTTGAAAAAGGTGGCAAAGTATGTAGAAACAAAGGAAGTGTTGTCCGATTTTCCGTAGAAATTTAGTATCTTTGCACTTGGAATATTTTACGTCTGAAACTAGAAGTTAATAGACGTACTATGGTCATTATAGGTTGACATACTACGTACGGTGAATTGGACTTAGCAAGTGGATTAAACCGAAGAGGTATGTGGAACTTTCTTATCTCTTGAGCATGAATAAGTTGTAAATGTATAGTACGGTAGACGTACAAGATTTTGACAATCTAGGTCCATTTGATATCCTTGGCTTATTTTAAGAATGTCCAAGTTGATTGAGTTAGGAAATTAACTCACTTGTTTAAATATTAAGGATATCTTGGTTTTCAAAAGTTAAGAGACTTAAGTATGTTGAAAGTATTATTGATACTTGTTTTGTTGGAAAGTTTAGGTCTCTTGGTTATAAAGAAGTATGTAAGTTGCTAATGTATAAAGCTAGTATAACGGCTTTATGGGAAGTTGGTTATAATAGCTTTATGGAAAGATAAAAAGAGTGGTTTACTCTAAGTAATTTAAGTATGTTAAATGACTTGAAATAACGAAAGGCAAATTGATTTAAAGGCATCAATTGCTTAAGGTTTTAAAAGAAAGAAGTCACTTGATTTAGAAGCCCGAAAATGTATTTTCTAAAAAGGTATTGTGACTTGTCTTTAAATGTAGTTAGGACTTGATACTACGGTTATTAGTATCTTGGAAGTTTTATATGAAAATGAGTCATTTTAAAAGAATAGAAGTACGTAGTACTTTGGGTTAACTCCCGGATTTATAATGACATGTTAGTGCCTTAAGTAAACTAAAATGAGAGTGTATATGAATAAGGTTAATTAGAAGTTAGGGGGATTTCTTAACTTGCTTATCAGATGATAAGTTAGTGCTTATGTTATGTATGATAAGTCGATAGGCTTATGTTATGTATGATGGCCATTGAGATAGGGTAAGAGTATATCCGGCGGTAAATCCTCAAGATAGTTATACCACCTTCTCCGTGGTAAGAGTATATCCGGCGGGTAAATCCCCAAGATAGTTATACCACCTGCATCAGGGTAAGAGGATAATTGAGGGGTGACTCCCCACGATAGTTATACCACCTGTTTCCGTGGATGTGCGACCCACGATGTGCGGAATACCTCATGCGAGTCCTTATGGGCTTATGCGGTGAAATAGTCCCACGCGGATACATCCTATGCGAGGAATACCTCACGCGGTCCACACGACCTACGCGGGTGAAATAGTCCCGTGAGTAGGATTGCTTAACGACATCCGCGGCGTGGTCCCCGCCTTGATCGCGAGCTTCCTATTTTTATGTTGTAAGTATACGTTTGATTACTCTCATTGTTAGTAAGGCACCGTGGTAATCGTTAATTGAGTTATCATACCGCTCCGCTTTATTATAGACTTATGATTTCATTACAAGCATTTCTGGCCACATATTTGGTACATGTGCGATCGACTCCTTCGGGGGGCTGCGTTCATGCCGCAGGTAGAGTACAGGTTGCTGATCCTCGCTCTTAGGATCACTGTTCAGCTGTTGAGAAGCTCCTTTATTCCGGAGGCTTATCCCTGGTATTGTCGGTTGTTGTACGTTCAGGGGTATGGCGGGGCCCTGTCCCGCCAGAGTTGTTATTCTTAGAGGTCTGTAGTCACATTGTGGTTTGGGTTGTAAAGAAACAAATGTACTGTTTTATTTGTATGGTTTACGGAAGGTGACCTCATCGGCTAGCCTGTTGTTATTTCATGTTTTAAAATTTTTATCAGTTGTGTATGTTCCGCTGCTATTCTCTGATGTATACCGAAAGGGGTGCCCAGGTAGGGCACCAGTCGCGGGCCCGGGGTCGGGTCGTGACAGTACTATACATTTACAACTTATTCATGCTCAAGAGATAAGAAAGTTGCACATACCTCTTCGGTTCAATCCACTTGCTAAGTCCAATATGTCGTGCGTAGTATGTCAACCTATAATGACCATAGTACGTCTATTAACTTCTAGTTTCAAACGTAGAATATTCCAAGTGCAAAGCTACTAAATTCTACGGAAAATCGGACAGCACTTCCTTTGTTTCTACATACTTTGCCACATTTTTCAAGGCCGAATTCAATAACCAAACACGCCACATTTAAGGCTCAACAAAGTAGTTAACAATAGGGGATTACAAGCCTACAAGACGTGTAAAATTCCGCCCCACAATTGATATCAAACAAGTCTAAAATACAATGTCCATTCGGCAAATTAGGGACAACAATACAAATTCGTTTCCAATCCCTTTTCAATCCAAGTGGTTTAATATAACATGTTATCTAGCCACAATTGATTATAACTACTACAATCCTCAAGTAGGTAAACATGCGACGATTCTAATTATCGACCAAATTGTATTTCAATTTCAAATGGCTTAACATGTCATTTTCGGATTCGAGCTTCCAAATTTCCATAACACTTATCAATCTTCATAACACATATCACATGATCATTTCTAACTTATAATAACATGGAATCTTCAATTACAAAAGTAAGACGAAGATTATACCTCATTTAGCCCTAAAATGATCCAAGATTACAAGACGATCCTTAGCAACTTCAGCTCCTCTTTTTGAAATTCTTCTTCCCGCTAAAATCATCTCTACTAACCCCTTACAAGCTTGCCAACATATTTACTTCTTGTTGCCTTTCCAAAAATCTCATTTAGGCTTAGGGTTTTAACCATTTGAGAGAGAAGAGAAGAGAAGATTTGGGTGAAGTCTTGCAAATGATTTAAATCTAGCAAGACATGTCTTATATAGCCTTTATCTTGTTCCACAAGTTGGGGGGACACTTGTCACCCACCCAGGGGTCCTTTACAACAAATATCTTCTATTTTTACCCTATTTCCAAAAAAATCCCGCCGAGTCAGCCGCAGCCAGCGGCGCTGCAATTTCAGACAATTTTAGGCTTTCCGGCGCCCCGGCGCTGCAGCCGGAGCCGCGGCGCCTGACCATGTCTGTTCTGTCAGCCGATCTTGTAACATCCATAACTTTATACTACGATGTCCTATTGATGAACGGTTTGTTGCGTTGGAAACTAGACTCAATGAAATTCATATTAGGCTTTTGAAATACCTAAAAACCCCACCAATTATACTAGGAGATATACTGCTTCCAAGTTTACTGAAAAACTGTCCAAAAATATTCTGCCAACTTTTTTTCTTTTTCCAACTTCGAATCTTATTTCCTTTCGTACGTTCTCATCTCATCCTCTTGGAATTACGGGGTGTAACAGAAGTATACCTTTATGGGCAGGCTATATGACATTATCGCGTCCCAGGAATGGGCCAGGCAGTATACCTTTATGGGCAGACTATATGACATTATCGCGTCCAAGGAATGGGCCGGGCAGTATACCTTTATGGGCAGACTTATGTGACTTTATCGCGTCCCAGATTGGGCTGGGCAGTATAGGCGTCCCTCCATAAAGGGCCGGATTACGTTATGCAAAGTAAGTAAGTTATATGGTAATGAACTTGACGATTTTTCCTAAGTATGTACGTAAGAATGTGACTATAACTTTTATTGAAAAATGGGAAAAGATAATAAGGTACGATTAAGTTCACGAGATGGTAATGACACGGTAGGATCTGGTATTTAGTTTTATATACTTGCCCCTGTCATTCTTTTGTACAGTTAGGATTTGTTTACTGTACCTTATTTCGCTCCATATTCTGCACTGTTGTAATCGACTTCTTCGGGGGGCTGCGTTCATGTCCGCAGGTTTAGGTACACAGTTGTGGATCCGCGAGCTTAGGATCCTGGTTCAACATTTTGAGATGGCTCCAATGTTCCGGAGCTTGTCGTCATGGTTATGTATAGTCAGGGGTACGTCGGGGCCTTGTCTCGTCATAGTATTTGTCCAAATCTTAGAGGTCTGTATTCATCTGTGGGCTGGACTGGCTAGAGTTGTTTTTACATTGTTAAACAGTGTAGACCCTTTCGGGTAATTTTTATGTTATGGCAGCCTTATCGGCTTGGCCTTAGTTTTGAAAAAAAAATGTTATTTATCTTCCGCAGTTTATTATGTTGTATGAATAGAAGGGTGCCCAGGTAGGGCACCAGTCGAGGCCCGGGGTCGGGTCGTGACATCATTCCTCCTCTTTTAAATCAATTAAGTAAATTACTCCTTTGACTCCCCTAAAGTCATTACAACAACCTTTAGGTTTTGTAACTAAGGCACTAGCCAAAAGATTTGGAAACCACTTCCTTTTCAAGACTCTATGTACTTTAAGTAAAACACTTTCACTTTTGAGAATCCAAGCTTCATTAAGGGAATGGATTATAACAACTTACAATTTAATCATCCAAAGTACAATCAAGGAAGTATATAGAACAACTTCTATATTAGGCAATCCAAGTACAATCAAGGAATGAATCATTTAAGGAGTAGGAATTACTTTCTTTATCATAAGGAATCATGCTAGAAGAAGAGGAGATGGTTCACATACCTTTTCGGCTAAATCGCCAAGCTAAGTCGAATACGCCGCACGTAGAAGTGTCAACCTATAATGGCCACAACACGACTATCAACTTCTAGTTTCTAACGTAGAATAATACTAAGTATATGGTCTCTTATTCTACGGAAAATCGGGCAACACCTCCTTTGTTTCTACATACTTTTCCACCTTTTTCAAGGCCCGATAATCAATAACCAACATGCCACATTTAAGGCTCATTACACCAACCAAGCAAAGGGGATTACACGCCTTACAATACGTGTAAAATTCTGCCCCACAATTAATACCAAGTAGTTTAATATCCAAAGCCATTCTCGACTAATATGTATAACAATACAAAGTCCTTTCCAATTCTTTTTCAATCCAAGTTCTTAGGTCTAACATGTTATATAGTCATAAACAACTTCAACAACGACAATTCCTTCTTTATATAACATGTGACGACTTAAACTAATAATCAAATTGAATTGTAATCTCAAAGGATAAACATGTTAGTTTCGGATTAGGGTTCCAATAGACAATACACTTATCAAACTTCATACTATATACCTCATTCTTGCTAATATCCATAGCTACAACAATAAGTAATCTTAATTACTAAAACGACAAGAATTGTTACCTTTATAAGCCCTTATAAATTCCAAGATTCAAAGTCGCTCCTTAGCAATTCTTAGCTCCTTTCCTTTACGCTCATATCCGCTATTTGAAGCCTTTAGAAGTTCACAACCAACTTCTCTTCCATATCCAATCCAAAACTATGAAAACGACTTAGATTTTCGCCTTGCGACTAACGTGAAAACGTCGTTTTTCCGAGATCTTTCTATTGAGATATCCTTACAATACCCTTAGGGACCTTGGGTTAAAGTCTTGTGAATAATGAACCAAAATTGCAAAATTTGTGTGGGAATATCATCAAACCCGAGAGCTATCTTGGCTAAGCTTAAAGTTCCTCAATTTTTTCTAAGTGTTGAAGACTTGGTCTTGCACTAGTGTGTATATATAATACAATGGAGGGTCAAGATAATAACATATGGGTGGCTAGGATGAAGAGTAATTAATATTTATCCAAGTGGCAAGTTGACTTGGTCAATTTTCTCAAGCTTAGCACGACTTGTTCATCTACGGAGTGATTTACTTAATTGTTTTAAAAGAGGAGAAATGACATGATTTAAGAGAAGTAACTTGTTTTAAACTTGTGAGTTACTTGAGGTTTAAAAGTAGAAGAAACTTGTTTTCTAAATATTAAGAGACTTGAAGTATTTTGGAAAGTTAAGAACTTGATTTATAAGTATGTGATACTTGGTTTTAAGTATAAGTCTCTTGGTTATAAAAAGGAATGAATATGTCTAAAACCATAAAGGGTTATAACGGCTTTATGAGAAGTTGGTTATAACGGCTTTATGGAAGGTTAAGAATGTTGTCTATTTTGATTATTGGGCATAAGTTGCCTAGATTGTGAAAATTTGAAGTTACTTGATTTCAAGCTTTGAAATGAGTTTTCTAAAAGTGTAGTAACTTACTTTGAAAAATATACACACCTTGATACTACGGGTGTTAGTATCTTGGGGTTTTACATTAAAAGGAGTCTTTTGAAAAGAATGTACGTACGTAGTACTTTGGCTTGGTTAATTGAGAATTATTCTATGTGTGCCTTGATAAGTACTTTGGCTTGGTTAATTGAGAATTATTCTATGTGTGCCTTGATAAGTACTTTGGCTCGATTAATTGAGAATTATTCTATGTGTGCCTTGATAAGTACTTTGGCTTGGTTAATTGAGAATTATTCTATGTGTGCCTTGATAAGTACTTTGGCTTGATTAATTGAGAATTGCCTATATGTGCTGGTGATAGCCTTTGAGTGCAAGTATTATGTTTTATTACGTTGCCGCGACTCTCTGTTGGAGGGTCGGCTGCCTTGTTGTAAGTTTACTTGGACGTACCGACAGTGAGGTGGGATTCCACGGGTATGCTTCCATTATTTGTGTTACCCTACGGTCATGCTTATACGATGTGAGATGCCGGGGCATGCTGTCACGACCCGAACCCGGGCACGTGACTGGTGCCTTACCCCGGACACCCTAGTGATACAACATCAGAGTAATCAGCGGAATATAAAACAATAACACGAAATGACATGAAGTATGAAACAATAATCTGAGAAAGTTGCCTTGCGGCATATATAAATATCAACTAGAACGCATATCCCTTTTTACGCTTCGCCACAACAAGATTACATGCACTTCTAAGAGTGACATGTCAACAATGGCGGACAGGCCCCGCCATACCGAATGTAAGCACCTACTACGACAGGGACTATACCATCGATAAGCCTCCGAGAAACGGAGCTTCCCAAACGCTGAATCGTGACCGAGAGCTAGGATCAACGATCGTGTACCTCAACTGCGGCATGAACGCAGCCGGGGAGGTCGAAGACAACAGTACCAAGTATGTGAAATCAAAATATCAGAATGAAATCATAGTAGTCTATATAAAGCGGGAGACATGTATGATAACCAAACTACGCTCACAATAAATAAGCAGTCATGTCAAGTCAGGGACTCACGCCCTCAAAGTCATCACTCAAATATAACAATGGGTCTCACGCCCACAACATCAATCATGCCCGTGGAATACCTTCCTCACTGCCGGCAGTCTATGATATAAAAGCACCAAGGAATACACATGAACACCAGGTCCCACCTGTGTCATCATAAAACCGTACGGGGTAAGTACGAAGGCATAGCCGACTACTAAAACCCACAGTACAAACAAGGTCATAAACTGTATCATGAGATCTGTCTAGACCGTCACATGATCAAAGCTGGCCACTCGCCCGCAGTATCTAATGTGCGCGTCTAGCCCTGGAACTTCCCGCAGCTCCGCATAGGCCACTCCAATGGCCCGCATGAGGTATTCCCCGCATCGAGGGTAGCTACTCCCCGACATCCGCCTGGACTCGCAGTCCGCATGGCCACATAGACCGCATGACCATATAGGCCGCACACTAACCTGGAACTCTCGTAGCTCCGCATAGGTCCCCGGGACCCGCATGAGGTATTCTCGAATCATGGTCCCAGACCGCCTGAGATATACCCCGCATCGGAGGGCAGCTTAACCTCCGGGATCATGTCAAGGTGAGTGGTACAATACCAACATAACGGCTGATAGTTAAACAACATAAGCGCGATCGAGGGAAAACCCCTTTACACAAACATCACAAGATACTAACACACGTAGCATCCTAACATGTTTACTTATCAAACCAACAAGAAAGTATTACAAGGCTATCACAAACCAACACACTCAAGTTATTCACACAAGATACTTTCTACTTTATGTTAAACAAGTTCGGGTTTTTATTCCCAAAGTACTTCATACATTAACTCTTTAAAGGATACGTTACTTTCACAAAAGTCACACAATACCCGTAGTATATAAAAAAATAGAGTGACTATCTTTTAAGTAAACCAAAACACTTCCCTTTGTAAAATCAAGTAACAACATTATTTTCCAAACGTTCAAGTTTGCCTAATTTCAAATGTTCAAGTTTCTCATTTTTCGAAAGGTTTCGTAGTTCATAGTTTTAATCACTTAATGATGTAATTCTCCTTTAAAACAATTGAGAAACATATACCTTATATGTGAGTAAGTTATTCTTGTTTATAACAATCTTATAATAGCAGCCATGATCTAGGAAATGTAATATCATTTTGTCTCATCTTAGCTTCTATGCAGATGGAGGTTTCTACTGGTTTTAAAATACTTACTTAGTCAATACATTTTCCTTTATTAGCGCTGCTGTGGTCTGTTCGATACTTATTCTGATTTCCGAAATCAGTAAAACATTATTCCTTTTAAAAACCAAGTACTCATTACTCACGAATGAGGTTTCACACTTTTTAACAAAATTCAGATTAATTCGATTAAGTCAAGTCTCTTATCTTTTAAGATCAAGTCTCTTAACTTCTAAAATCAGTAAACCATTCTTTTTACTTCTCTTAAGCCGTTATACCTAACTTTCCATAAAGCTAGTATAACTCTTAAGCTTTTAAAACCAAGTATTACTCTTCTGTTAAAAATGATTCAGTATTCTTTTGAAATACTTCAAGATTATTCAGGCTTAAGTCAAAAGACATTGCCGTAATTATTATTCAGGCTTAAGTCAAAAGACATTGCCATAATTATTATTCAGTTAACATACGTACGTCTACCGTACTAAATATACTTTAAAATATCATGCTCAAGAGTATAGGAAAAATCACATACCTCGCGACGATTATTGACTATTAGCAAAACGCTCCACGGCTATAACCCGGCTAGCCTTGTCCACCCTTCAAGTAGAACATGCTACTTGCAGAACTTTCAACCTATAAAGGTTATACAAGTCTATCAACGACTAGACTACTCGGTAGAATAAATCTAGATACAAGATTCTACGGAAAATTGGGCAGCACTTCCCTACCCGTCAAACTTCACAAGTCATCAGAATACAAATCCTATGTAAGTACAGTTCAATTCCCTTCTTATATACCTTCCTGGTATATAACTTATACTTAATTCTTATACTTCAATAGTATGTAAACTCAATTACAATAGGGAGACAAGATATTTACCTCGATAAGCCCATAATTATCCAAGTTAAAATGTCGATCCTGAGCAACGTTTAGCTCCTACTCTGGGCGCTCCAACCCGCTCCAAACAACCCTTAGAAGTTCTATGCAACTTCTACTTAATACTTCAACCGACTATGAAGATTTTCCTTAGGGTTTCGGTTTGAGACAAAAAAGACATAAGGTAGTATTTCCGGGCTCTACGTATAGAGGTATCTTTGGAATAATACAAGGTATAAGGCTAAGGTATTTTGGGTATAGTAACAATACTTGGAGAGTATTTTCTACCAAGAGGGGGGGGGGGGTACCTCTCGACACCACTGTGAGAGGGTGTACCTCGGCCAAGGCTTTTAGGAGGAGTGGGTGTACCCTCTGGCCAAGGCCTTCTCAAAGGGAGTGGGGATGAAACCAACAAGAAGGAGGAGGTGTTCAAGACTTGGAGATTTTTAGGAATGGATGAAGAAGTCTTCAAAGGGGGGGGGTATTTATAGGGAGTTCTATGGCCAAGATCAAGCCATGTGGGGGGGCAAGTGGAGGGCCAAGATTTGCCCAAGTGCCCCCTAACCTACTCCTCAAATCACTCCACAAACAATGGCCCATGTTTTAGGCCCCAAAACCCTCCCAATCGTCCAAGGCAAAAGCCCCCATTGCCGTCCCACACTCCACCAACTTGAGGGTGACAAGTGTCGCCCTCTCGTTGGTCCAAAACATTTCGTCTCTCGGAAAAATCCGCAAAAATTAAAAATGACATAGCCGGAATTTTCCCTTCGCAAGTTCTGTAAAACGTTTCGTCGAAAAACGATTCTAATCGGGTGTTGTGCACAAAAATATTTTCGGTCCTATGCCTAACTTAAGGCTCAAACTTCGTACGTACGTCCTTACGTACATACTCTGGAAATACGGGGTATAACATTCTCCCCTCCTTAGAAACATTCGTCCCGAATGTTCCTT
This sequence comes from Przewalskia tangutica, assembly GCA_029844215.1. Taxonomy (NCBI): domain Eukaryota; kingdom Viridiplantae; phylum Streptophyta; class Magnoliopsida; order Solanales; family Solanaceae; genus Przewalskia; species Przewalskia tangutica. The sequence goes on from CM056722.1 coordinate 118,324,943, forward strand.
CTAAGCCTCAAAACACACAAGTGCCTGTATAGTCTTCACTACTATACTTACGAAAACAATTATGCCACACCTGGCCACAATACCACACGCGCCAATACTTACATCCAAGTCCACGAGGAATCACTTCCAGGACTACAAAAGCTCCTACCCAAGGTCTAAAATATACTCCCTTAGCACCCTCACTTTACAAAAGCAATGATCACATCTATGTTCTTAACACACATGCTCGCTTCTTCCCTCACTCGTCGTACCCTTCTCGTACACTCGAACTCTTTCTCATAACTTATCACATTTCTGCTACTGCTTCTGTTTCCAAAATCTCGGGGTTACTACCTCCAACTTGATCATCATTACTGGGAACATTATGGATGGATCTCCGATACTTTCTCGAACATAACAACACGAAAGACTGGACATACTGCCTCCTACGTCGGACGGCAATACTAACCTATAGGCAACTTGGCCTACTCTTCACATGATCTGGAAGGCCCAAAGTAACTCGGTCTAAGTTTTCTCTGTTTCCCAAAATCGTCACACACGACTTCAAGTGTCGACGTCGATTACCCGCACAACTTCGCTGACTCGAGCCGCATTAACCTCTCTTGGATAAGCTTCACCCTATCCACATCCTCAATGAAACAAGAATGAACCAATTATCCGAACCTTGCCAACATCGAACCAATCGATCGTGACTTACACTTCCGCCCTACAAGGCTTCATAAGGCAAAATCCGAACACCGAAATGGTAGCTAAAACACTCCTCAACAGAGGCAACAATCTCACAAATACCCTGGAATCCAAACACTGGCCCGAGGGCGAATGCGATACTGAGACTCACCGGAGTTCCTAACCCTGCCTGGTAAAACTTCTAGAAAACGAAAATAGTTGTAACCTGGGATCCACTGCCTGACATAAGGTGAAAACAGGCACCTCGTGCAGCCTTACAACCTTCCAGATACGATCATCTCGCATAACCCTCTGCCGAGTAAACGGTCCTGACTAAAAGACAAGAGGGACCGACCTCATCGGCCTGACTACTGGTCGAACGCATCCACGAACTCGTACGCTGGTTAACTAAACTTGGGCCTAACACCCTCGTGACCTACCACCGGGCGACCACCACAACCGACCCCACCATAAAATAGGTCGCGGGTTGACCCGCGACATGGCCTCAACCCGACCCACTCGCAGAAACACTTGCTCCCCGATCCGGAACAATCTCACTAATCACGTTACGAAAACCTAGCGGTCTTCTTAGCTCAACTACCCTCTTTCATTCCACACTACCCAGGGACTTATCCCACAAACATAGCTCACGTGCACTATGCACTCCTGACAAGGGTTAAACGTAAAAATATAAATCTTTTACTCGAGATGGCCTTTCCTCTAAGGTCTCTACGTATAAACTCTAATGGCTCACACTTTTCCTATCCCCCAATCTTTTTCCGGTTACTAACCATGATTTCTAATCACAATTTACACAATGCTATCAGAATATAACACTTAAGGTATACTCATCTTACATACTAATCTCTAGAGGGTTAAGGATATACCTGTATCTACTGCTTCACTCCCCTAAGTCGTTCTAATCAAACCTGCCCCGTAGGGCGCATAGCTAGGGAAGATGACGAACTACCCACCGATCCTGAAGGATGAGTCCTCCTACTAAGACATCCTTTCGACACATGGCCCTGACGGCCGCAGGTAAGACAAGTTCCAACAAAAGACGACATTCCCCGGGATGATGCCTGTCATATTGTGAACACTGGGGAAAAACTGAATCCGGCTGGCTGGAACCTACGTGTAGCCGGAACCTAAGCTCGAGCTCGACCAACTCCTCAGATACCCCGAACGCCCCGAACTCGCGGAGGACCTTCAGACCGTGGATGTGCATATCTAAACCGCCGCGAGGTGATTCGCCGAAAGTTACCAAAGGACCTTGCCGTTAAACCTCTTCTCGCCCTGGTTAACCCGCTGATTTCTACGTTTGGCTCGCGCATAAGCCCGCACGCAGCCATGCTCAAGCCTAATCAAGAATTACTCTTGCACAACCCTCTCTTAGATAGTCGCCAAGACTCGCGCAGACATCGGTATACTCTCGGTAGCCAAATCCATAGCTAGTAACAGGTCGCTTTGCAATCTATATTCTCTGCACGGCCGTGGAACCGGGCGTTCAACTAACTTGGCCGCAGAGGAATCGCCGCCATGTAAACTCGCTTTGGGGATGGCGACGCCGCAGAACTCCCCGAATGAAGCACCACCCGGTGATGATTGGGCTGTGCCTCGTAATCTCTCGTGTTTACTGCAGCCTCGCCTTGCCCTTCGCCCGGCCGCTTTACGCGAGGCATAACGCAGTGGAAAGAAATACATTGTAGAGGTCCAACTTATAACACAGCTCTAAGCACGATCTCAGAGTGAGAAGAATGGAAACCAATCCTAAATATCCTATAGCCTCCTGATTATTGGTGTGGTGCCCAACACACCGATAATCAAGACTCTACTAGATACGGTCTGTAGACACTTTCCGAGGATTAACTGCTCTGATACCACTTTTGTCACGACCAACCTCGGCGTGATCGTGTCTTACCCGGACACCCTAGTGATACAACATCGAGTAATCGGAATATAAAACAATAACACGAAATGACATGAAGTATGAAACAATAATTGAGAAAGTTGCCTTGCGGCATATATAAATATCAACTAGAATAGCATATCCCTTTACGCTTCGCCACAACAAGATTTACATGCACTTCTAAGAGTGACATGTCAACAATGGCGGGACAGGCCCCGCCATACCCCGAATGTAAGCACCTACTACGACGGGACTATACCACCGATAAGCTCCGAGAAACGGAGCTTCCCAAACGCTGAATCGTGACCGAGAGCTAGGATCAACGATCGTGTACCTCAACCTACGGCGATGAACGCAACCCCGAAGGAGGTCAAGATAACAGTATGGCATGTGAAATCAAAATATCAGAATGAAATCATAGTAGTCTATATAAAGCAGAGACATGTATGATAACCAAACTACGCCACAATAAATAAGCGATATGTCAAGTCGTGACTCACGCCTCAAAGTCATCACTCAAATATAACAATGGGTCTCACGCCCACAACATCAATCATGCCCGTGGAATACCTTCCTCACCGGCAGCCTATGATATAAAAGCACCAAGGAATACACATGAACATCGTGTCCCACTGGTTCATCATAAAACCGCACGGGTAAGTACGAAGGCATAGCCGACTACTAAAACCCACAAGTACAAACAAGGTCATAAATCAGATCATGAGATCTGTCTGCACCGTCACATGATCAAAGCCGCCACTCGCGCAGATCTAATGTGCGCGTCTAGCCTCGAACTTCCCGCACTCGCATAGGCCACTCCAATGGCCCGCATGAGGTATTCCCGCATCGAGGTAGCTACTCCCGACATCCGCTCGACTCGCGATCGCATGGCCACATAGACCGCATGACCATATAGGCCGCACACTAACCTCGAACTCGTAGCTCGCATAGGTCCGGGACCCGCATGAGGTATTCTCGAATCATGGTCCTGCATCGCTGAGATATACCCCCGACGGAGGCGACAACCTCCGAGATCATGTCAAGGTGAGTGGTACAATACCAACATAACGACTGATAGTTAAACAACATAAGCGCGATCGAGGGAAACCCCTTTTACACAAACATCACAAGATACTAACACACGTAGCATCCTAACATGTTTACTTATCAAACCAACAAGAAAGTATTACAAGGCTATCACAAACCAACACACTCAAGTTATTCACACAAGATACTTTCTACTTTATGTTAAACAAGTTCGGGTTTTTATTCCCAAAGTACTTCATACATTAACTCTTTAAAAGATACGTTACTTTCACAAAAGTCACACCATACCCGTAGTATATAAAAAAATAGAGTGACTATCTTTTAAGTAAACCAAAACACTTCCCTTTGTAAAATCAAGTAACAACATTATTTTCCAAACGTTCAAGTTTGCCTATTTTCAAATGTTCAAGTTTCTCATTTTTCGAAAGGTTTCGTAGTTCATAGTTTTAATCACTTAATGATGTAATTCTCCTTTAAAACAATTGAGAAACATATACCTTATATGTGAGTAGGTTATTCTTGTTTATAACAATCTTATAACAGCAGCCATGATCTAGGAAATGTAATATCATTTTGTCTCATCTTAGCTTCTATGCAGATGGAGGTTTCTACTGGTTTTAAAATACTTACTTAGTCAATACATTTTCCTTTATTAGCGCTGCTGTGGTCTGTTCGATACTTATTCTGATTTCCGAAATCAGTAAAACATTATTCCTTTTAAAAACCAAGTACTCATTACTCACGAATGAGGTTTCACACTTTTTAACAAAATTCAGATTAATTCGATTAAGTCAAGTCTCTTATCTTTTAAGATCAAGTCTCTTAACTTCTAAAATCAGTAAACCATTCTTTTTACTTCTCTTAAGCCGTTATACCTAACTTCCCATAAAGCTAGTATAACTCTTAAGCTTTTAAAACCAAGTATTACTCTTCTGTTAAAAATGATTCAGTATTCTTTTGAAATACTTCAAGATTATTCAGGCTTAAGTCAAAAGACATTGCCGTAATTATTATTCAGGCTTAAGTCAAAAGACATTGCCGTACTTATTATTCAGTTAACACACGTACGTCTACCGTACTAAATATACTTTAAAATATCATGCTCAAGAGTATAGGAAGAATCACATACCTCGCGACGATTATTGACTATTAGCAAAACGCTCCACGACTATAACCCGGCTAGCCTTGTCCACCCTTCAAGTAGAACATGATACTTGCAGAACTTTCAACCTATAAAGGTTATACAAGTCTATCAACGACTAGACTACTCGGTAGAATAAATCTAGATACAAGATTCTACGGAAAATTGGGCAGCACTTCCTACCACAAACTTCACAAGTTCATCAGAATACAAATCCATGTAAGTACAGTTCAATTCTCTTCTTATATACCTTCCTGGTATATAACTTATACTTAATTCTTATACTTCAATAGTATGTAAACTCAATTACAATAGGGAGACAGGATATTTACCTCGATAAGCCCATAATTATCCAAGTTAAAATGTCGATCCTGAGCAACGTTTAGCTCCTACTCTGGGCGCTCCAACCCGCTCCAAACAACCCTTAGAAGTTCTATGCAACTTCTACTTAATACTTCAACCGACTATGAAGATTTTCCTTAGGGTTTCGGTTTGAGACAAAAAGGACATAAGGTAGTATTTCCGGGCTCTACGTATAGAGGTATCTTTGGAATACTACAAGGTATAAGGCTAAGGTATTTTGGGTATAGTAACAATACTTGGAGATTATTTTCTACCAAGAAGGGGGGGTACCTCTCGGCACACCACTAGGAGGGGGGGTGTACCCCTCGGCCAAGGCCTCTAGAAGGGGGTGTACCTGCCAAGGCCTTCTCAAAGGGAGTGGGGGACGAAACAACAAGAAGGGAGGGAGGATTTCAAGACTTGAAGATTTTTAGGAATGGATGAAGAAGTCTTCAAAGGAGGGGGGTATTTATAGGGAGTTCTATGGCCAAGATCAAGCCATGTGGGGGGCAAGTGGAGGGCCAAGATTTGCCCAAGTGCCCCCTAACCTACTCCTCAAATCACTCCACAAACAATGGCCCATGTTTTTGGCCCCAAAACCCTCCCAATCGTCCAAGGCAAAAGCCCCCATTGCCGTCCCACACTCCACCAACTTGAGGGTGACAAGTGTCGCCCTCTCGTTGGTCCAAAACATTTCGTCTCTCGGAAAAATCCGCAAAAATTAAAAATGACATAGCCGGAATTTTCCCTTCGCAAGTTCTGTAAAACGTTTCGTCGAAAAACGATTCTAATCGGGTGTTGTGCACAAAAATATTTTCGGTCCTATGCCTAACTTAAGGCTCAAACTTCGTACGTACGTCCTTACGTACATACTCTGGAAATACGGGGTATAACACATGCGACCGCGAGGGATACCCTATGGTCATGCTTATACGATGTGGGATGCCGGGGCATGCGACCACGAGGGATACTCTTTGGACATGCTTATACGATGTGGGATTCCGGGGCATGTGACCAGGAGCGGGTTAGATTCCCGGATTTGTTTGTGTTACCCTACGGTCATGCTTATACGATGTGGGATGCCGGGGCATGCGACCGCGAGGGATACCCTATGGTCATGCTTATACGATGTGGGATGTCGGGGCATGCGACCACGAGGGATACTCCTTGGACATTCTTATACGATGTGGGATTCCGGGGCATGTGACCAGGAGCGGGTTTGATTCCCGGATTTGTTTGTATACCCCATGGTCATGCTTATACGATGCGGGATTCCGGGGCATGCGACCACGAGGGATACTCCTTGGATATGCTTATTGGTGTTACATTATATCATGGACTGCCGGTAGTAAGGAAGGATTCCACGGGCATGATTGATATTATGGACGTGAGACCCATAGTTATATTTGAATAGTGACTTTGAGGGCATGCGTCCCTGACTTGATATAATCGCTATGTATTGTGTAATCGTAGGTTGGCTATCATACAAGTCTCTGTTTTGTTTAGATCGTTATGATTTTATTACGATTTCATCGCTTTCACATACTTGGTACATTCTTCGCATCGACCTTCTTCGCGGGCGTTAAATGCCGCAGTTTAGGTACGCTGTTTGGTGATCTGCAGTGTAGGACCGCCGTAGTTTTTGGATTGCTCCTTCGCTCGATTTTATCTTTTGGTATAAGTTCCTTCAAGATGTGCTTTTGTACGATTATGGGTACAGCGGGGCCTTGTCCGTCAAGTTTCGTAAACTCTTAGAGGTCTGTATTCATATGTGGGATTGGACTCATGTACGGTGTAGTGACTTTTGTTTATGTATATTATTATGGCAGCCTTGTCGGCTTTGCCCTTGCACGTATGTTGGTTTAAAAAAAAGGGTGGTATTTAAATTCCGCGGTTTTCTTGTCTCAGTTAGGTAGAAGGGTGCCGGTAGGCACCATCCACGCCCGGGTTCGGGCGTGACAGAGTGGTATCGAGCGATCGGCCTCGGAATGTCTGATGCACCGTGTCTAGTAGAGTCTTGATTATCGGTGTTGCGCGCCACACCCATAAACAGAGGCTACAGGACTTTGTGAGTTGGTTTCTATTCTTCTCACTCTAAGATCGTGCCATGTAGTCATGTTAGTAAGATAATTCCTCTCCGACGTAATTTTGTGTTACGATTATGCCTCCATGAGGGCAACACCGCCCAGAAGGCAAAGGAGCAGGAGCTACTAGTCGACTCGGAGGTTGATAGGGCTTATGCCTGTGGTATACGGATGTTGTTCCGCAATGGCGAGTTCTTCTGCGCCAGTTTTGAGGCCCCAGCACGAGCCTCCAGCTTCTCGGGGAGAAGACTATAGGTCCCGAGGAAGCGATTATGTTATTGACCAAGATAAGCGGTGCTACAGCTTTCATCGCCAGGAGGTTATTCGGCCAAGACATACAGTGTGTACAGAGGGTAGAGGGCCAACGCGAGATCCAGAAGAGGGCTAGACCGGTTGGTTATCCCGGTGAGTTTTTGGACGAGCAGCCTCAGCAGCGAGTGAGATATTCGTCCCAGCCTACCCAGTACATACCCCCGCAGCTCACAGGTGGTAGATATGACCCCACAAGGTATTTAGGAGCCGGTCCAAGCTCCAGGGGTCGAGGTTCTCAGAGGAGCAGAGGACTTTCTCGGTCGAGGCCACCAGTATAGTGACCCTGTTCGCTAGTGGTTATACTGTTCTTAGTTTCCTATAGTTACCGATGTCGTAACCCTATTCCGTTAGAAGTCATACTGTTCCAGTTCCTGTAGTTACCGATGTTGTTACCCTGTTCCGTTAGAAGTCCACTATTCCGGAGTAAGTTTAATCACTTAGAGGTCGCACTGTTCTGTTTGAAAGATTGACTAGAAGTACTACTGAAGTAAGCTTTCTGGCAAAGACAAGCCCGCTAGGCCGAGGTAGGCGAAGGGTATGACTGTTGGATGTCGCTAAAGAACGTAGGAGAAGGTCTCAGACAAACAGAACGAGTCACTCGCTTAAGTTGTTAAAAAGAATAGGAAATAGTGTAAACAACTACGGTAGGAGAACTATTTAGGTAATCATAGTGAAAAGAAACTAGTATGATAACTACGGTAGGAGAACCATTTAGGTAATTATAGTTAGAGAAGAACTAGTATAAGCAACTAGGATAGGAGTACTATTTGGGTAGTCGGAGGAATAGGAAAAGAGTAGGATTAAAAGCCTAGTAACAAGATAGAACAGCAGCCCTAGGAGAAGGATGGTAGTTTCCACGCTTGTCAACAAACCTTGGTTAAACCAAGTAAGTATTTTATAAATGAAGATGCGTCAAGAATTTAATCATATAAGAAGATATAATTCTCAAACTATTAAGTTTGTTACAATTAGTAATGAGTGTAATAGAAGGATAAAGGCAAACCTAAAAGAATTAGGGTATTATAAAATTGCTAAACCAATTGAAGGTTTGGATGATTTTCATCAAGTCATAATTAGACAGTTAATCATCAATAAAAGGACTGAACTCTATGAAGAAAACGTAGGGTTAAGGATAAGGGTTGACAGCTTATCAACAGCGTTGAAAATTACTCATCGTCTGAATGAGCTTCATACAGTCCAGTATTAATGAAAACATCTTTATCTCCAGAAGATAAAATAATCAATAGAATTGATACTTTATTAGCTCGAGAAGCTAACCACAGTAAGAAAATTACTAAAGAAAGATACTCTGTATCTTCTTCCAAAACCCGGGAGGAGGAAAAGTATTTTGATAAGAATAACCATAGTATGGTTAAAGAAGATAAGTTAATCGGAAAGATTAATGATAGATTAGCTCTAGAAGCTAAATCAATTGATGGTAGGAGGACTACTATGCTTCCACAAAAGCACGGTAGACTTGATACTAGGTTAGCTCCAGAAGCTAATTTAGGTGGTGGTAGGAATACTACTATGCTTCCACAAAAGCACAGTAGACTTGGCACCATTAATGAAGACATCGGTTTTAAAATCGATTGGAATTACATTGATAAATTATGGAGAGATCCAGAGAACACCATTAAAAGAAAATGGTATGTAAGCACCTTTTCACTCAGTGAAAGGAAGGTGTTTAAAGAAACATGGATAAAAGACATGAACAATGTTAGAGCAAATCTAGAATTCTTTAGGTGGTTTGAAATCACTGATAAACTCCATAATGACAGACAGTGTCTGAGTACCATTGTAAAAAAATGGTTCACAGGTGAAAGAACTGTTGAGTCAGTAACACCTCCCTTAGAACATATAAAGATTCCCGTAGACGGTGAAGTCTTAACTGCCACCCCTTTTAAAAGGGACATAAAAGAACCAAATGATATCACACATGTAGGTGATATTAATAAAATCTTACAACAGAACAACTACACCAACCAGTTGTTACATGTTATCTCTAACCAGATTTCTGAGGCAAGTAATGCTTCTACTTTTAGGAATACGCCAGTACGGTCGGAGGAGAAAACCTTATCCGAACCTCTTTTTAAGATTCCCCAGTTTTCGGCAAAAAGCCATCCAAAATTTGGGAAAGGAATCGAAGATGATCTGCTAGACAGAATCAGTAGTAAGTTTAAAGAGATGAAAGTCTCTGAAGGATCCACCTCAAAGGAATCTAACCGCTCAGTAAGAATGCTAAGCGAAGGTTCTAGCTCTAAGGGTAATCCAGATGTTAATAGAATTCTAAAATTAGACAGGACTAATGGAAAGAATTTTTATAAACAATCTACGTTCCCAGACATGTTGTTTGAAGAACGAATTCCACCCCCGGCCACTTACTCGGGTGATGAAATCCATGAATGGAACATTGACGGTGTAACGACCCGTTCCGGGGCCCGTTACTGGTGCCTTACCCCGGGCACCCTAGCGATACATACATCAGAGAAAAATCAGCGGAACATAAAACATGAGTCATTATACAAGAGATATAATAAATAAACAGGCCAACCAAAACGGTTGCCTTCAGTATATACATAAAACACGAGCTTTAATCCTTTACAACCCCGCCACAACAGACTACACTCTAAGATATACAATGACTATGACGGGACAGGGCCCCGCCACACCCCTGAATGTACAAGAACCTACAACTCAGGGAACACCTACCAAAGATAAGCCTCCGGAGAAACGGAGCTTCAAATGCGCTGAACTGTGATCCTATGAGCGAGGATCCACGACCGATGTACCTCTACCTGCGGCATGAACGCAGCCACCCGAAGGAGGTCGATAACAGTACCAAGTATGTGAAACTGCATAATATCAGAATGAAATCATACTAGTCTATATAAAGCAGGAGACATGTATGATAACCAAACTACAGTTCACAACATAAAACAGTCATCACTCCAATATAACTATGGGTCTCACGCCCACAACATCAATCAGGTTCGCATTATGGCCGCATGCCCCCGGAATACTGCATCGGTGTAGACATGTCCATGATGCAACAATAATACCAATGTCCCATGGCCACATGCCCCGAATTCGTGCCGGTGTAGACATGTCCATGTGACTCAACAACAAGACAAAGAATCCAAATGGAAGCATACCCGCGCGCTACGATCGCGGTCGGTATGTCCAAAGAAACAATAAGACAACTTTCCAAATGGGCGATACCCGTGCGCTACGCATCGTGTCGATATGTCCAAAAGGAAATCACAAGGCGATAATCGAATGGAAACATACCCGCGCGCTACGATCGCGTGTCGAGATATCCAAAGCGATTAACCACAAGACCTTAACCAAAATGGAAGCATACCCGTGCGCTACGCATCGTGTCAGTATGTCCAAAGTGATTAACAACAATAATACTATCAACAGGAACGTACCCGTGGAATTTCTCCGTCACTGCCGGCACGTCCAAGTAAGTTCTCAACAAGTCAACCGACCCTCCATCGAGAGACGCGGTAACACAGAAATACAACGCTTTGCACAACAAAGGTTATCACAATAAGCATAGCCAAGCTTCACAACAACAAGCATAGGCAAGTTTCACAACAACACAAAGTACTTTCATTTTATACCAAAGTCCGGGTTTTTAACCCCAAAGTACTACATACGTAAGTTCTTTTTAAAAGAGATCCATTTCTTTTATAAAAGTCACCCGATACCCGTAGTATTAGAATGACCAACCCACCTTCCTTTTCAAAACCAAGTAACAACATTCTTTTCCTAAGTTCCAGTTTGCCTAGTTTCAATTACTCAAGCTTCTCATTTTCAAATGGTTTCATAGTTCCCAAACTTAATCACTTGATTCCTTTTTAGAACAATTAAGTAACATATGTCATATATGTGAGTAGTTTATTCTTGTTTATAACGATCTTATTACAATGACCATGATCTAGAAAATGTAATATCATTTTGTCTTATCTTAGCTTCTATGCAGATGGAGGTTTCACCGGTTTTAATACAACACATCATTTTTCATTAGATTTTCCTTTTATTAAAGCTGCAGTTGGTCCTGTCGATACACATTCGATTCCCAAATCAAGAAACATTATCCCTTTAAAAACCAAGTACTCATTACTCACGAATGAGGTTTCACACAAACATCCACATTAAAACAAATAAGTTAAGTCTCTTATCTTATAAGATCAAGTCTCTTAACTTCTAACATCAGTAAACCATTTTCACTTACATAAGGTCGTTATAACTAACTTCCCATAAAGCTATTATAACACCCTATGTTTTAAACCAACCAAATCACTTAGCACATGTACGTCTACCGTACTACATAGTTCACAACAATCATGCTAGAAAAGATAGGAAGAGGTTCACATACCTCGCGACGATTTATCGACAATAAGCAAAATGCTCCAAGTACTACAACCTTGCTAGCCCTTTCCACTCCTCGAGTAGAATACGCTATTCTTAGTACTTTCACCTATAAAGGTCACAAACGTCTATTAACCCCAAAACACAAGTTTCTATCCTTCTATAGAAAATTCGCAGACTCTCCCGCAACAACAGAAATCTCCTCTCTCTATCGAGGCCGGCTACCAAGCCAACCAGGTGGTATACACGTCTAACCAGACGTGTACAATTCTACTCAGTAATACTACACAAGTCTACTGCAATACAGTCCTATGTAAATACAGTTCAGTTCAGTTCTTTATTCTTCAGGCTTAAGTCAAAAGACATTGCCGAATACTAAGTAGTTCCATATATAGTATACTTCAACCAAACATGTAATTTCTAATTACAATAGAGGGACAAGATAATTACCTCGATAAGCCCAAAATTATCCGAGTTTAATGTCGCTTCCCGAGCAAGGTTTAGCTCCACTCGCGGCGCTCAAACCACTCCAAACAACCCTTAGAAGTTCTAACCAACTTCTACTCACATACTTCAACCAACTATGAAGATTTCATTAGTGTTTCGGTTTGAGACTAAAAGGACAAAAGGTAGTATTTCATGACTCTACGCAATGATGTATCTTTGGAATACTACAACGTACAAGGCTAAGGGATTTTGGGCATTATAACAATACTAGGGAGTATTTCTATACCACAACAAGGGGTATTATACGAAACAACTAGGCTGGGGTACCCAGCTAGACCTCACAAGGGGGAGGGGGAGACCTCACGGCCAAAGGCCACTTTCAAGGGGGAGAGGAGCTCTTGGACGAGAGTCAACAAGAGGGAGGGGAGGGATTCAAGACTTGGAAACATTTGTGGATGAATGAAGTCTTCACAAAGGGGGGGGGTATTTATAGCAAACCCAAATGCCAACCAATGGCCAAGATCAAGCCATGTGCAAGGCAAGTGTAAGGCCTTGATCAAGCCAAGTGCACCCTAACCCCTACTCCACAAAACATGGCACAAGACAAGCCACAAAACAAGGCCAAAACAAGGCACAAAACAAGGAACCAATAGGGCAAAAAACGTGAGCCACAAAACAATCCAATACGTGAACCAATCGTTCACTTGGACGCCCACAAGCTTCCAATGTGAGGGTGACACATGTCACCCTCCCGTTGGTCCAAAATGTTTCGTCTCTCGGAAAAATCCGCAAAAATTAAAAAGGACATAGCCGGAATTTTCCCTACGAAAGCTGTGGAAACGTTTCGTCGGAAAACGACTCTGATCGCACTGCAGGCCCAAATGTAACTTCGGCCAAGCCACCTAGGCGGGGGTGACACGTGTCACCCTCCTAATGGCCCTCAAAAACGTCTTTCGAAAAAATATCCACAATGGCCAAAATCTCGAAAACAAAGTGGGCCCCACAAAACCGTAAATTTCTCCCGTGGGCCCCACGTGACCATTTCCGAAATTAAAATTCCATAATTCTAATATAATCTATGAAGTCCAAATACCAAATCTGGGAATCCAATTCCCATTAACGAACCTTTTTCTTCACAAATGACCGGAAACTTTTCCGTCGAAAACTCACATCTTTCTTTCTTTTCAAAATTTTTGCCGTACGCTCGCACGTACGTCCTCACATACATACCCTGCAACTACGGGGTATAACATTCTCCCCTCCTTAGAAACATTCGTCCCGAATGTTCCTTCTCAAGACGGATATCGATAAAGTTCCTCTAACAAGTTGCCCATGCCACAGCTTGGCCACGAAATAACACACGTTCTCTTCCTTCCTTACTCGTCGTGCCCTTCTCGAACACTTGAACTCTCCCAGTACGTACCATACTTCAGTCATTACTTCCGTTCCCGAAAATCTCTGGAGTCACTACCTCCAAACTTGGTCATCTTACTAACCTCAAACTTCCTTAAGGCCATTCCCGGCCTTTACGAACCGCTTCTGGTCGAACGCGTCCACGAACTCATACGATGATCATACAAACTTGGGCCTAGCATCCTCGTGACCCTACCACCTGGCGGGACCACCTAGAACTGACCCCACCCCAAACCGGGTTACGGGTTGACCCGCAAATGGTCCTCAACCCGACCCCCAACCGCGCCAAACTCTTGTTCCCCGATCCGGAACAATCTTACTAATTCACATCATGAAAGCTACCACTTCCATCTCACACTACCCACGGACTTATCACACAAATAAATCCCACGTACTACTACTCTGATAAGGGTCAAAAATAAATCTTTAACTCAAGACGACCTTACCCCTAAGGTCTCAGTCGTGACATAGTCTAAGGTTCACACTTACCATGCCCCCATACGTATACTTCCAACTAACCATGCATTTTAACTCACACATATCACAATGTTATCCGTACATAGCACACAATAATGAGATCATCATAACAAGCATACCAAAACTCTAGAGGGTTAAGGATATACCTGAAGCTACCGCTCCACTCTAATCATAGGCACTGCAGGCGTATAGTAGAAGGTGATGAACCAGCCACAGATCCTGGCGTCGAAGTCGTAACATCCGCGCTTCCCTTGGTAGGACAGTTCCTCGCAAAATGGCCCTGCTGGCCGCATGCAAAACAAACTCCCAATCTAGCACGACACTCTCCAAAATGGAGTCTACCACAATGGTCACAACGAGGTAGGGGTGGCTTCACCGTTAACACCCCGCTTCGCCGAAAATCTGAACCTCGAGCCACGACTGCTCACGAAGGCGGTGGAGGACCACTCTGCACCGGTGGGGGTATATAACTAGCCTGCTACTGAGGCGGTCCGCCTCGAAAGCCACCAAAGGACCCTGCCGTCCTGGCCCTCTTCTGGCGATCCAGTCATTCCGTCGACCCTCCGTGCCTCGCATCCTAGTGCATGAGCTGCGTGCGGGCAATGTCCATGCGGTGAAGAGAAACACCCGCACAAGATTCGCCATATAATCATCAAGCCCGGCGTGGCGATGCACCCTATCCTCCATATCTGCAACTAAGCGCAGGACATATCGAGCTAAAGAATCGAACTCGACATTGTACTCCCGACGGTCGCCTCTCTGTCTCGAGAACAAAAAATCTGCGCCCGCGTGCCCTCATCCGCGGAGGCAAGAAGTGCGTGAGAAAAGCCCAAAACTCATCCCATACCTGGAGTGCATGCTCTCCCGAAAGCTCCTATGAATCAAACCAATCGATCGGTACCACGCAGCCGATGCGAACCAAAGGTCACTGACTCGGTTTACGAAGCCTTGATCACCCGCGTGATCCGTCAGAATCGCCGGATGAACTCTCGCGGATCATCCTCGAGCCTCGACCCGTAAAACTCGCGGCGGCTACAACTCGAAAGTCCCGTAGCCTCAAACTATCTCGCTCGGGGTGAACCATGGTGCTCGAATCGAAGGCTGCTGCGTCACCGATCCTCATATCGCCACGACCACGCCAAGAATCGGGCCATCTCTTGTAACCATCTCTCTCGCCTGCATCGTGGGATGGAGGCTCGTGCTCAGAGTCTCATCAGCCACGGCCGCGGCTCTAAACTCGCTGGGTGGTGGCGCTACAAAACCCGCCGTCAAGCACAACTCAGTCTTGTCCGGCTGCGCCACCGTCGTCTCTCAGATCTCACTAGCAAGACCCTCGCTGTCTTGCCCTTCGGGCTCTGGTTGCCTTGCGCGGAGGCATAATCGTAAAAACGAGATACGTCGGAGGGTCCAACTTACAACATGACTCTAAGGCACGATCTCGGGATGAGAAGAATGGAAACCAATCCTAAATGTCCTGCGGCCTCACGATTATAGATGGTGCACAACACATCGATAATCAAGACTTACTAGACACGGTGCAGACACTTTCCGAGGATTAATCGCTTCGATACCACTTTTGTAACGACCCGTTCGGCGGATCTGGTGCCTTACCCGCACTAGCGATACATACATCGTGAGAAAAACCACCGGAACATAAAACATGAGTCATTATACAAGAGATATAATAAATAAACAAAGCAACCAAAGCGGTTGCCTTCGATATACATAAAACTGAGCAGTTTAATCTTTACAACCACGCCCACAACAGACTACTGCACTTAAGATATACAATGACTATGACGGGACAGGGCCCCGCCACACCCCTGAATGTACAAGAACCTACAACTCAGCGAACACCTACCAAAGATAAGCCTCCGGAGAAACGGAGCTTCAAATGCGCTGAACTGTGATCCTATGGCGAGGATCCACGGCCGATGTACCTCTACTGCGCAGATGAACGCAGCCCGGGCGAGGTCGATGCAACAGTACCAAGTATGTGAAACTGCAATCATCAGAATGAAATCATACTAGTCTATATAAAGCGAGACATGTATGATAACCAAACTACGATCACAACATAAAATCATCACTCCAATATAACTATGGGTCTCACGCCCACAACATCAATCGAGTTCGCATTATGGCGCGTGCCCCGAATCTCATCGGTGTAGACATGTCCATGATGCAACAATAATACCAATGTCCCATGGCCACATGCCCCGGAGTGATCGGTGTAGACATGTCCATGTGACCTCAACAACAAGACAAAGAATCCAAATGGAAGCATACCCGTGCGCTTACGATCGCGGTCGGTATGTCCAAAGGGAAACAATAAGACAACTTTCCAAATGGGCGATACCCGCAGCGCTACGCATCGTGTCAGTATGTCCAAAAGGAAATCACAAGGCGATAATCGAAATGGAAACATACCCGTGCGCTACGCATCGTGTCAGTATATCCAAAGCGATTAACCACAAGACCTTAACCAAAATGGAAGCATACCCGCAGCGCTACGATCGTGGTCGATGTCCAAAGTGATTAACAACAATAATACTATCACGAGAACGCGTGCGGTGGAATTTCTCCACACGCCAAGACGTCCAAGTAAGTTCTCAACAAGTCAACCGACCCTCCATCGAGAGACGCGGTAACACAGAAATACAACGCTTTGCACAACAAAGGTTATCACAATAAGCATAGCCAAGCTTCACAACAACAAGCATAGGCAAGTTTCACAACAACACAAAGTACTTTCATTTTATACCAAAGTCCGGGTTTTTAACCCCAAAGTACTACATACGTAAGTTCTTTTAAAAGAGATCCATTTCTTTTATAAAAGTCACCCGATACCCGTAGTATTAGAATGACCAACCCACCTTCCTTTTCAAAACCAAGTAACAACATTCTTTTCCTAAGTTCCAGTTTGCCTAGTTTCAATTACTCAAGCTTCTCATTTTCAAATGGTTTCATAGTTCCCAAACTTAATCACTTGATTCCTT
Source organism: Przewalskia tangutica (assembly GCA_029844215.1). NCBI lineage: Eukaryota > Viridiplantae > Streptophyta > Magnoliopsida > Solanales > Solanaceae > Przewalskia > Przewalskia tangutica. The sequence continues at coordinate 118,342,160 of CM056722.1, forward strand.
TTTAGAACAATTAAGTAACATATGTCATATATGTGAGTAGTTTATTCTTGTTTATAACGATCTTATTACAGCAGCCATGATCTAGAAAATGTAATATCATTTTGTCTTATCTTAGCTTCTATGCAGATGGAGGTTTCTACTGGTTTTAATACAACACATCATTATTCAATACATTTTCCTTTTATTAACGCTGCAGTGGTGCAGCCGATACACATTCGATTCGAAATCAAGAAACATTATCCCTTTAAAAACCAAGTACTCATTACTCACGAATGAGGTTTCACACAAACATCCACATTAAAACAAATAAGTTAAGTCTCTTATCTTATAAGATCAAGTCTCTTAACTTCTAACATCAGTAAACCATTTTCACTTACATAAGGTCGTTATAACTAACTTCCCATAAAGCTATTATAACACCCTATGTTTTAAACCAACCAAATCACTTAGCACATGTACGCTCACCGTACTACATAGTTCACAACAATCATGCTAGAAAAGATAGGAAGAGGTTCACATACCTCGCGACGATTTATCGACAATAAGCAAAATGCTCCAAGTACTACAACCTTGCTAGCCCTTTCCACTCCTCGAGTAGAATACGCTATTCTTAGTACTTTCACCTATAAAGGTCACAAACGTCTATTAACCCCAAAACACAAGTTTCTATCCTTCTATAGAAAATTCAAAGACCTTCCCCAATGGCAGCGTAAATCTCCTCTCTCTATCGAGGCCGGCTACCAAGCCAACTGGGGGTATACACGCCTAACCGGGCGTGTACAATTCTACTCGAATACTACACAAGTCTATCGCAATACGATCCTATGTAAATACATTGATTCAGCTTTATTCTTGAGCTTAAGTCAAAAGACATTGCCGAATACTAAGTAGTTCCATATATAGTATACTTCAACCAAACATGTAATTTCTAATTACAATAGAGGGACAAGATAATTACCTCGATAAGCCCAAAATTATCCGAGTTTAATGTCGCTCCTGAGCAAGGTTTAGCTCCACTCCGTGCGCTCCAAACCACTCCAAACAACCCTTAGAAGTTCTAACCAACTTCTACTCACATACTTCAACCAACTATGAAGATTTCCTTAGGGTTTCGGTTTGAGACTAAATGGACAAAAGGTAGTATTTCCGGACTCTACGTAAAGAGGTATCTTTGGAATACTACAAGGTACAAGGCTAAGGTATTTTGGGCATTATAACAATACTAGGGGAGTATTTCTATACCACAACAAGGGGTATTATACGAACACAACTAGGCTAGTGGGTACCCCACTGGCTAGACCTCACAAGGAGGGGAGACCTCACGCCAAAGGCCACTTTCTGGGGAGAGGAGCTCTTGGACGAGAGTCAACAAGAGGAGGAGGGATTCAAGCCTTGGAAACACTTGTGGATGAATGAAGTCTTCACAAAGGGGGGGAATTTATAGCAAACCCAAATGCCAACCAATGGCCAAGATCAAGCCATGTGCAAGGCAAGTGTAAGGCCTTGATCAAGCCAAGTGCACCCTAACCCCTACTCCACAAAACATGGCACAAGACAAGCCACAAAACAAGGCCAAAACAAGGCACAAAACAAGGAACCAATAGGGCAAAAACGTGAGCCACAAACAATCCAATACGTGAACCAATCGTTCACTGACGCCACAAGCTTCGATGTGAGGTGACACATGTCACCTCCCGTTGGTCCAAAATGTTTCGTCTCTAAAAATCCGCAAAAATTAAAAAGGACATAGCCGGAATTTTCCCTACGAAAGCGTGGAAACGTTTCGTCGAAACGACTCTAGCGACTGCGCCCAAATGTAACCGGCCAAGCCACTAGGCGGGGTGACACGTGTCACCCTCCTAATGGCCCTCAACGTCTTTCGAAAAATATCCACAATGGCCAAAATCTCGAAAACAAAGTGGGCCCACAAAATCAGAATTTCTCCCGTGGGCCCCACGTGACCATTTCCAAATTAAAATTCCATAATTCTAATATAATCTATGAAGTCCAAATACCAAACTGGGAATCCACCCCATTAACGAACCTTTTTCTTCACAAATGACCGGAAACTTTTCCGTCGAAAACTCACATCTTTCTTTCTTTTCAAAATTTTTGCCGTACGCTCGCACGTACGTCCTCACATACATACCCTGCAACTACGGGGTATAACAGACGGCATGTCAGAAGGACAAGTTGTTAAAGTGCTCCATGAAATGGGAGTTTGTTTAACCAGTTATAAAATAAAAACTCACACCGATGATGCCCAATTAGCATCAATCATAATTTCTGGTTTCACAGGAATGTTAAAAAATTGGTGGGAGAACTTCCTATTCGACATTGAAAAAGCAAGCATCATGAATGCAACTACCACAGTCCAAATAAGGAACATCGATAACAGTTTTACTAATGAAGTTCACAGTGATGCCTCGGCAACCCTCTTATATCAGACGGAAACATTTTGTTGGTGATCCAAAACTTTTCCAAGACAGAAGTTTAGAGATCCTTAATAATCTAACGTGTCCAAAATTACACGATTTTAAATGGTATAAAGATATATTTCTTAACAAAGTCATGTTAAGAATGGACTGTAACCATGATTATTGGAAAGAAAGATTTATCAGTGGTTTGCCTAAACTCTTCGCCGAGAAGGTAAGAACCAATATCAGAAGATGCCACAATGGTGATACTCCCTATGGAATCATGACATATGGAGATTTAATCAGCTATATTAATATGACAGGTTTAGAATTATGTAATTCTATAAAGCTTAATAACCAGATACAAAAATACTCCACCAAAGGAGAGTTAGGAAGTTTCTGCGAAGACTTCGGCTATGTTAAAATTTCTGCTCCCTCAAAGAGCATCAAGAGGATGAAAAAGAATCATAACATTTCTCGCCCCAAAGCGTATAAAAAGAATTATACTCCTAAAAAGAAGTATAACAGAGAAAGCAACAGCAAAAATACAAAAATAAGAGGAACTTGCTGGAATTGCGGAAAAACAGGCCACATGGCCGATAAATGCAGAGAACCTGATAAAAGGAAGGATAAGATTAATCTGTTGGGAATTGATCCCAAAACGAAAGATAAACTGTTTACAATTTTAAATGAAGAACAGTCTGATAATAGCTCTGAAGAATCTTGAGCTTTTTCTGATGACGAAAGATCACCGGATCTGATTCAGATAGTTCCACTTCCAGCTTTGACTGCGAATGTACTGGGAAAATCTGCACATGTACCAAACAGACGATTGGCGTTATCTCAAGTAGCAGCCAAGAGTTTTTCTTTGACATGGTCGATCACATTGATGACGACAATTTTAAAAAGCAATACCTGAAAGAGCTCAAGAAGCTTGTCATTAATCAGAAAAAAGAAAAAGGGATTATAGAGCCCTACGACATGAAAAGAGTTTTTAATAAATTTAAGGACTCTAAATCAGGTACTTCATTACCAGACTTAATAAAAGAAGTCTCGGATCTGAAGGAAGAAATCCTTCGAATAAATAAAAGACTCAGTTCATTAGAAACTGAAACATTGGCCGAAACCAAAGCAATGGCCAAAAACAAAGATCCGGATCTCACGGAAGATCCCCAAACATCGTCTATTTTTAAACAGATAATTACTGATAATCAAGATGATGAAGAAACAGATAATAATTCTGATTCAGGGTTAACTTTGATATCTAGGGCTAGAGCATTAAGCTACCATGTCCCAATTAAGTTAATTATTGACGATTTTGCTATCGAAAGAATAGCACTTTTAGATTCAGGAGCGGATCAAAACTGCATTCGCGAAGGTATAATCCCTACCAGGTACTTAAACAAGAGTACGCATAGATTATACTCCGCCACAGGAGAGAATATAGAAATTAATTATAAACTCTCAAAAGCATTCGTATGCAATAAAATTATTGCATTTACTAATAGCTTTATCATAACCAAGGATATAACTGAGGAAATTATTTTAGGAACACCATTCCTAGCCCAGATACAGCCTTATACGGCAAAACCAGATGGTATTCACACCACCACTATGGGAGAAGATCTCATATTTCCTTACATAAATCCTTTGACAACTGATCAGAGTGATCGTATTAGGCAGAAAGTGGTCTTTAGAACACAGCCAGACTAAAACCATTTGAGTAAGCACGAAAGGCTGGAAGGGCCTGTTCCACATCATTGGTAAGGGTAGGTAAAATACGCCATTAGAGAAAGCACGAAAGGCTGGAAGGGCCTGTGCCGTATCATTGGTAAAATAAGCCAGAAAATAAGCTGCTTAGAACCAGTTAGAACAACAGGAAACAATCCCAGAATTGTTTGGTTACTACGTTTTCATAAGTCTTTTATCAAAACATTGATTTTGAAGTTTTATGAGTCTCTTATCAAAACACTGATTTTAAAGATCGTATAAGTCTTTTATCAAAAATTAATTTTGAAAAACAGGTTTTTAAATCTATAAACGATTTAAAGGAATTCCTGCAAAACATTTGTTATGGCACCATAAGTTCCATAGACATTTTTGGCGTAGACCATCCACAAAGCAGTTCTCCAGAAGAACAGCAGGCATTAATGCCCGGCAGCTAAGTCAGCAAGAAAATAGCCAGAATAAGAAAAGCCCATTTCACTGGCAAAAATGAAACAAGAAGAAGGCTCCAGAACGCCTTAAACAAAATAATAGAGACATGACATAAAAGTCAAACAGGTAACCCCACCTACGCAGACGCGTGCCAACAGCATGTCCCTTCAAGAAAAGGACACAAAGCAAGATGGCGACATTTGCCCTTTCAGAAAAGTAAAGGACACTTGCCCCTTCGTATAAAGCAGAAAGCGACACTTGCCCTTTCGCAAAAGCAAAGGACAAAACCAATAAAGCAGAAAGCGACATTTGCCTCTTCAGAAAAGAAAGAGCCAAAGAAAGCGACATAAAGCAGAAAAAGACAAAGGACTTTAAAGCAGAAGAAGACGTTTGCCCTTTCGAAAAAGTAAAGGTCATGTAATCTTAGCCGTCCATTTGTTTTAAACAGAACCGTCCACGTGTTAGGACGAACAATTCATTCGAGGCCTATTTAAGGTTCTCATTTGTAAACATAGAAGGCATTCGGAAATACCCCTCTCTCTCTTTTTCCTTGCCTGATCTTGTATCCCTCTCTTTCAATGCTTTGAATAAAATTTGTAAGTTTTAAATTATATTCTTATGTTTTGGTTTTAAATTCTGCTTTTTCGCATCTACTTAGTTATTCCGCTTTATTCACACTTTATGGTATCAGAGCCATGTTGGTAGAGATGAGTGAGTAGTCTCATACTACCGTCCTTAGGGCGGTGTTGTTCTTAGGTTGCTAGGAAGTTCCTGTTACTCTGTTTGAATTCCTGTAGAGCTACCAGTATAGTGACCCTGTTCGCTAGTGGTTATACTGTTCTTAGTTTACTGTAGTTACCGATGTCGTAACCCTGTTCCGTTAGAAGTCATACTGTTCCAGTTCCTGTAGTTACCGATGTTGTTACCCTGTTCCGTTAGAAGTCCACTATTCCGGAGTAAGTTTAATCACTTAGAGGTCGCACTGTTCTGTTTGAAAGATTGACTAGAAGTACTACTGAAGTAAGCTTTCCTGAAGCAGTATTGAAGCCCGCTAGGCCGAGGTAGGCGAAGGGTATGACTGTTGGATGTCGCTGAAGAACGTAGGAGATGGTCTCAGACAAACAGAACGAGTCACTCGCTTAAGTTATTAAAAAGAATAGGAAATAGTGTAAACAACTACGGTAGGAGAACTATTTAGGTAATCATAGTGAAAAGAAACTAGTATGATAATTACGGTAGGAGAACCATTTAGGTAATTATAGTTAGAGAAGAACTAGTATAAGCAACTAGGATAGGAGTACTATTTGGGTAGTCGGAGGAATAGGAAAAGAGTAGGATTAAAAGCCTAGTAACAAGATAGAACAGCAGCCCTAGGAGAAGGATGGTAGTTTCCACGCTTGTCAACAAACCTTGGTTAAACCAAGTAAGTATTTTATAAATGAAGATGCGTCAAGAATTTAATCATATAAGAAGATATAATTCTCAAACTATTAAGTTTGTTACAATTAGTAATGAGTGTAATAGAAGGATAAAGGCAAACCTAAAAGAATTAGGGTATTATAAAATTGCTAAACCAATTGAAGGTTTGGATGATTTTCATCAAGTCATAATTAGACAGTTAATCATCAATAAAAGGACTGAACTCTATGAAGAAAACGTAGGGTTAAGGATAAGGGTTGACAGCTTATCAACAGCGTTGAAAATTACTCATCGTCTGAATGAGCTTCATACAGTCCAGTATTAATGAAAACATCTTTATCTCCAGAAGATAATTTAGTTAACAGAATTAATACTTTATTAGCTCGAGAAGCTAAACACAGTAAGGGAATTACTAGAGTAAGATACCCAGTATCTTCTTCCAAATCCCGGGAGGAGGAAAAGTATTTTGATAAGAATAACCATAGTATGGTTAAAAAAGATAAGTTAATCGAAAAGATTAATGATAGATTAGCTCTAGAAGCTAATTCAGTTGATGGTAGGAGTACTACTATGCTTCCACAAAAGCACGGTAGACTTGATACTAGGTTAGCTCCAGAAGCTAATTTAGGTGGTGGTAAGAGTACTACTATGCTTCCACAAAAGCACAGTAGACTTGGCACCATTAATGAAGATATCGGTTTTAAAATCGATTGGAAAACCCTTAACAATTTATGGGTAGATCCAGAAAATGCCATTAAAAGAAAATGGTACAACAGCACTTTCCCACTCGAGGAAAGAAAGGAATTTAGAAACAATTGGATAAGTGATATGAACAGAATTAATTCTAATGTAGAATTCTTTAGGTGGTTCCAAATCACTGATAAACTCCATAATGGCATGAAGTGTCTTAACACCATTGCTGAAGAATGGTTCAAAAGAGAGAATACTGTTGAAACAGTAACTCCGCCATTAGAACAGATTAAGGTCCCCGTAAAGGGTAAGATCTTGATTAAAACTTCGTTTAAAAAGAACGAAAAGGATCCAAAAGGAATCCTAAAGGAAAAGGAAGAAATCCGACAGTTGTTACAAGATACTGGTGCAAAAAAGGCCCATGTGTCTAGTGATATACCGATTGGAACAGAAGGGAAAACCCTTTCTGATTATTTCTTTAATATTAAAGATTGTTTGGCAAAACGCCGCTCAAAGTCAGATGATAATAATAAATTATCAAACAGGATTAATAGTAAGCTTAAAGAGCTGAACTCAATCAGAAAACCCAGTAAGGGTTCTAATTCAAATGGTAAAAAGGACGGATTAACCAGTCCAAAGATTATTAATATCAAGAAAAGGGTCAGAAAACCCAAAAGAAGAATGAATAAAAATTCATTAACTGTTACAAAGATAATTGAAGAACAGTCCAGTGATAAATCTGAAATTTCTTCAGAAGATTATTACGGCAACGATAGTTCGTCAATTTCTGATCCGTAGTTCCACCTCCAAATTTCGGTGTGAAATCTTGGGAAAATCTGTACTTGTACAAAACAAAAGAGTAGTGTTATCACGAATAACCACCAGGAAGTTTCCATTAAAGAAACTAAAACAAACACTATGATTCAGGATTTATTAAAAGAGATTGTAAATCTAAAAGGAGAAATCCTCAGTCTGAAAGAGAATCACAGTCCCACAGAGGCTGAAACTTTGACTAAATTAACCAGTTCAGAGTTAATAAAAGTCAAAAAGAAAAGAATCAGAAAACATAAAAGGAAAGATAAAACTGATTCATTAGATAATAATTCTGAAACATTGGTTAATGATTCATTAAGGGATTTAATTCCTGTTAATAATCAATTAACACCACCCACTTCTGAAGAAGCAGGAAGTAAACCAGGGTTAATGTTAATGTCCAAAGCACTAAGCTACCAGGTCATTAATAAGATTTTAATAAACAGAGATTTTATTAAAGAATCTATTAAGTTATTAGACTCTGGAGCAGATCAAAATTGTATTTGCGAAGGATTAGTTCCAACTAAGTACTTAAGTAAAAGTACCCGTAAGTTATACTCTGCTACAGGAGATAGCATTAATATAAACTGGAAGCTTTTAAAAGCTCATAAAGATATTTGCTCCGATAAAGATTTTGTTATTATACAAATCATAACTGAAGATATAAATTTAGGAATATCCTTCCTAAAAGCTTATACCGCAAAGTTAAACGGTATTTACACCAGTTCTATGGGAAGAAACCTTGTGTTCCCATACGTACATTTTTTAACAATTGATCACAGTGATCATGTTAAACAGAAAACAGTCTTTAAAATATGGCTATTAACCAATCAGGTTAACTACCTAAAAGAAGATGTTAAAATAAAAAGGATAGAATCTAATTTAAAAACCCCGGAGGTGATTAATAGGGTTAAAATTTTAATTGATTCTATGAAAAGAGAAATATGTCCAGCTCTACCAAATGCTTTCTGCGAAAGAAAGAAGCATACTGTAGATCTGCCATACACGGATGACTTGAGTGAGAAGAACATTCCCACGAAAGCCAGACCGATCCAGATGAGCCATGAGCTCATAAAACACCGTAAAGAGGAAGTCAATGATCTACTTGAAAAAGAAATCATTAGACATTCTAAATCACAGAGGAGTTATTCAGCTTTCTACGTCTACAAGAACGCTGAAAAAGAAAGAGGAGTCTCGAGACTCGTAATAAATCAGAGACCACATAGGTACCCGATACCTAGTAAAAAGATTTATTGATGTCTCTTCAGGCAGCCATTAGGTCCTTAAGATATGATCTCTATCAAGGAACCAATAAACCAATCCATAGAGCCATTGAGTTCTCTGCTAAGATCCCGAGTAAGATTCCTATAGGAAGTCTTAAATACATAGCAAATCTTATAAAATGATTAGTCCAGGAAATTCCAGGTTTAGGAATCTCTAATCTAAAGACTTTTATGATAAAGTAAGTCTTTAACAGTCAGGCTAAAAACCATTGGATTTAGCATGAAAGGTCGGAAGGACCTATGCCGTCTTTCAGTGGAAATGGCCAGAGGGTTCGTTAAGATAGATACCTCCTAAATAGGAAGTGGTCTTCAGAAACAGTCGAACAATTTGATAAGAGTCAAAATTGTTTCATATAGAGTACTATGTAGTACCAAAATAATTTGCTAATATTTTTAAGAGTCGACTGCAATGCAGCCAAAGAAACTTTACAAAAGTATTTAGTTTCAAAACAGATTTTGCCAGGAGGCAAGCCTTATTATCAAATTTCGAAATTTAAATTTGATTTTATAAAGGAAAAACTCTCTGCCAGATTTCCTGATGAGAGAATTTTGCAGGGAAATAATGAGGCCAGGATCCCAGGGCTTACGCCCGATGAGACCACCCTTTCAGAATAAGTTAGAAGAAAAAATGAAACAGCCTTTTGCAGAAAAAACTGCAGGACAGATTCTTCATAAACCCGGTGGACAAAATAGGTTCACAGTATTGGGAGATCTCCCAATTATACCAGTCTCCTCTAAAAAGGGGAAGGAACAGGTTCAGCCGTTCAAAGCTACACCAAAGATCGCCCAGGGCAGAGACGATTCTGAGATGGTTCCCCCGGAATCATACTCAGAAGCAGTTAAACCAGTAGGGCCCTCTAAGAAAGAGATACCAGCCCCCATTCAGAAATGGGAATTTATCCATACCCAGACCTTGCCGATAATGGCACTGGACAAACAGTATGAAAATTTTAGGGTACAAGATTTGCTAAAACCCTGTTATACAGACCACCAGTATGTGGATACTCAAGACTCCCTGAAAACTAGGAAGTACTATGAGTTTATTTTAGTTGATACCGACTCCATAGAAGTCGAACACAAGTATTTTGATAAAACAGACGGAATTGAGTATTCCAAGTTTACCATTAAAAAGATTTTAAGTCCATTTAATTGGTATGTAGATCACCTACAAACCCAGATACCATTATCCAGGACTCACGGCATGAGCCTATAATTGGTATGATTATAAGGATGCATGGTTCAACTTTCTGTATGTTAGGCCAAATACCCACACTTGGTTCATCAAATATGCAGAAGGGATTAAGGAGAAAGTTATTCCCAGATGGTTCTACGAATGGTGGAGCATCTTTGGAGGAAATTCACAGGTGGTAGCTTCAAGCTTCCAGGATAAGTATAAGAGTTTCCAAGAGGAACAACAGATTTCGACTCTACCAGAACATATTAAGTTATGCAAGTTCTTTTTTAATAAAAGAATTTCGTATATCATTAATTGGTCATTCGACATCCAGGAGATAAACAGGATCCGTTATTTAAGCAAGACCATCAGAATTAAAGGATGGAGCCCAAAACCCAGGGAAGAAGTTAAGGTAAAACCAGAAAGAAGAAGCCCATCTTCCTCAGGTGAAACCTCACGTTCTAAGTCAGAAACCAGAAGGAAGCTATTAGAAGCTCTGGCAAAATTAGAAGATGAAGAAGAAGTGGAATCCAACCACAGTGAAACAGATAACGGCGACATGCTCATTCCCCGAGGAATTGCACAAGCCTACGCAGATGCGTATCTCAGCAAATAATGACAGCAGGTCCCTTCCAGAAAAGGACATAAAACAGGATGGTGACACTTGCCCTTTCAGAAAAGTAAAGGACACTTGCCCCTTCGGATAAAGCAGAAAGCGACACTTGCCCCTTCGGAAAAGCAAGAGTCAAAAATAAAGCAGATGGTGACATTTGCCCTTTCGCAAAAGCAAAAGGACAAAACTTATAAAGCAGACAGCGACATTTGCCTCTTCAGAAAAGAAAGAGCCAAAGACAGCGACATAAAGCAGAAGAAGACAAAGGACTTTAAAGCAGAAGAAGACGTTTGCCCTTTCGAAAAAGCAAAGGTCATGAAATCTCAGCCGTCCATTTGTTTTAAACAGAACCGTCCACGTGTTAGGACGAATAGTTCACTCGAGGCCTATTTAAGGTTCTCACTTTGTAATTGCTAAGGCATTCGGAAATACCCCTCTCTCTCTTTTTCCTTGCCTGATCTTGTATCCCTCTCTTTCAATGCTTTGAATAAAATTTGTAAGTTTTAAATTATATTCTTATGTTTTGGAATATTCTACATTGTAACTAGAGGTTAATAAGTGTATTATGGTCATTTTAGGTTGACACACTACGTGCGGTATTTTGGACTTAGCAAGTGGATTGACCGAAGAGGTATGTGGAACTTTCCTATCTGTTGAGCATGAATGGTTTTACCTATGTAGTACGATAGACGTACAAGGTTTGATATCCCTTACTTGTTTTAAGGATGTCTTGAGTTTTCAAAGTTAAGGGATTTGATGTGTTCAAGTATATGATTCTTGTTTCCTTTTAAAAGTGTAAGTCCCTTGGGTTTTAGGAAAATGTATTTGACTAAGGTATAACGTTAATATAATGACTTTATGGGAAGTTGATTATATTAGCTTTATGAAAGGTTAACAAAGGAAGATTTAGTATAAGTAAAATGAGTACGGATAAATGATTTGAGGTTGTGAAAGGCAAATTGGTTTTAAGGCATCAATTGCCCAAAAAATTTATGTGAAAAAGAGTCATTTTTAAAAGAGTGGAAGTATGTAGTACTTTGGGTTAAATCCCCGGATTTCTTTTATTTATGTTATGTATGATGGCCGGTTGAGCTAGGGTAAGAGTATAAATGAGGGGTAAACCCCCAAGACGTTATACCACCTTATCCAGGGTAAGAGTATAAATGAGGGGTAAACCCCCAAGACGTTATACCACCTTCTCCAGGGTAAGAGTATAAATGAAGGGTAAACCCCCAAGACGTTATACCACCGCCGGGGTAAGAGTATAAATGAGGGTAAACCCCAAGGCGTTATACCACCTATTAGTGGATTTGCTACCCACGATGCGAGGAATACCTCATGCAAGTCCGTAGGGCTCATGCGGGTGAAATAGTCCCATGCGGGTGAGTACAACCTATGCGAGGAATACCTCATGCGGGTCCACATGACCCATGCGGGTGAAATAGTCCCAGGAGTAGGAGTGCTTAATGATACTGCGGGGCAGATGACCTTGCTTTGACCACGAGCTTCCTGTTTTCATGCAGTATTGTATATGTTTGATATTCTCATTATTAGTAGGGCACAGTGTTCTGTAAACCGATTTTTATACATGTCTCCAGTTATTTTATACTTATGAGATATTTTCAGTATTTTCCAGTTTCGCATACATAGTACATATTGTGTACTGACCCCCTTCCTCGGGGGCTGCGTTCATGCCGCAGGTAGAGGTAAGCAGGTGGTGGATCCTCATTCTTAGGATCACTGTTCCGGTGTCAGAAGCTCCATTCCTCCGGAAGCTTATTTGTTGGTACGGTTCTTCCCTGATGCTATAGGTATTGTGTACATTCAGGGGTATGGCGGGGCCCTGTCCCGCCACAGTTGTATTCTTAGAGGTCTGTAGTCACGTTTGTGGTTTTGGGCTGTAAGAACAAGTTGTACTTTTGATTAAGTATATTTTTATGGAAGGCAGCCTTATCGGCTGACCAGTGATGTTTACTTTATACAGGTTATGTGTTATGTATGTTTCGCTGCTATTCTCTGATGTATACTTGACGGGGTGCCTCGGTAGGGCACTAGTCGCGGCCCCGGGGTCGGGTCGTGACAGAGTCGCTAGAAAGTATTTGGAGTCGAGTTGACTTTGCTAATTTACTGCACGAATGAGAATAAGTATCGAACAAGCAATTACAGCGTTAATAAAGAAAATGTATCGACAATCAATTATATTAAAATGAGTAAAATTTTCCATCGGCATAGAAACTAAGATAAGACAAAATTGCATTACATTTTCTAGATCATGGCTGCTTTAATAAGATCGTTATAAATAAGTATAACCTATTCACAACTCATAAAAGTATATGTTGCTTAATTTAAAGAGTTTTATGTCTTGAAGTTTTAAGACTATGAACCTTGATTTCTGAGAAGGTTAAGAGACTTTTTTTTTCAAATTATGGGACTTGATTCTTAAAGGAAGAAATGACTTGATTTAAGAAGTATGGTTTCTATGATTTATTTCAAAAGTTGAGAGGCTTGATTTCAAACGAGAATGTAACTTGAGCTTTTTAAAAAAAGAAGTTTATGGATTTAAAAAGAGAAGGAGTTTTAAGATTCTTTTAAGTATGTATGTACGTAGTACTTTTGGGTTTAATTTTCCTTAAGTAATAAGGAATAAAAGTGCCTTAAGTTCTCTAAAGTGAAAATGTTGTAATAATAGCTTTATGGGAAGTTGTTATAACGACTTAAGAAGAAATGAAAAGATGGTTTAAAATATTATGTAAAGAGACATTATCGTGTCCCAGGAATGGGCCGGGCAGTATACCTTTATGGGCAGACTATATGACATTATCGCGTCGAGAATGGGCGAGCAAGATACCTTTATGGGCAGACTATATGACATTATCGCGTCCCAGGAATGGGCCGGGCAGTGTACCTTTATGGGCAGACTATATGACATTATCGCATCCCAGGAATGGGCCGGGCAGTATACCTTTATGGGCAAACTATATGACATTATCGCGTCGAGAATGGGCCGGCGATGTACCTTTATGGGCGAACTATATGACATTATCGCGTCGAGAATGGGCCGGGCAGTTTACCTTTATGGGCAGACTATATGACATTATCGCGTCGAGAATGGGCGGGCAAGATACCTTTATGGGCAGGCTATATGACATTATCGCGTCGAGAATGGCGGAAGTATACCTTTATGGCGAGCTATATGACATTATCGCGTCGAGAATGGGCGAGCGATTATCACGACCCTACCGGGCATGGCGGTGCCTGTTATACCCCGTATTTCCAGAGTATGTACGTGAGGGCGTACGTATTAAAATTTTTGCCTTAAGAATTGGCTTTGGTTCGAAATTTGGCAAGTGCGAATAAGTCGTTTTTACGGCGAAACGTTTCCACAGCTTACGTTGGGAAAATTCCGGCTATGTCATTTAGTATTTTTGCGGATTTTTCCGAGCGATGGAACATTTTTGGACCAACGGGAGGGTGACCCTCATTGGACGGCAAAGAGGGGGCTTGGCCTTGGCCGATTGGTCCCTCCTTTTGTGCCTTGTTTTGTGGCTTGTTTTGTGGAGTGTTTTGTGGAGTGTTTTGTGGGTGCACTTGGCTTGATCTTGGCCTTACACTTGCCTAACACATGGATGGATCTTGGCCATTGGTTGGCCTTTGCTTGGCCTATAAATAGCTCCCCTTTGTGAAGACTTTCTTCATCCACAAATTGTTCTAAGTGATAAATCCCTTCCTCCTCTTGTAGACTCTCGTCCCAAGAGCTCCTCTCCCCTCTTTTGTGAGCTAGCCGAGAGCCTCCTCCCCTTAGCCGAGGGGTACACCCCCTCTAGTGGTGCTAGTAGTGGGTACCCCACTGCCTAGTTACTTTCGTATAATACCCTTGTTGCGGTATAGAAATACTCTCCTAGTATTGTTATAATGCCCAAAAATACCTTAGCCTTGTACCTTGTAGTATTCCAAAGATACCTCTATACGTAGAGGCTAAATACTACCTTTTGTCCTTTTAGTCTCAAACCGAAACCCTAAGAAAATCTTCATTGTTGTTTGAAGTACTTAAGAGAAGTTGGTTAGAACTTCTAAGGGTTGTTTGGAGATTGGAGCACTCGGAGTAGGAGCTAAGCGTTGCTCAGGATCGACTTTATACTTGGATAATTTTGGGCTTATCGAGGTAAACACTACTGTCCTTCTATTGTAATTGGAAATTACATGTTTGAATATATAGTTGAAGTATACTATATGTAGAACTACTTAGTATTATGGCAATGTCTTTTGACTTAAGCCTGAAGAATTAAGAACTGAATGAGGCCGAATCAGTAATTACATAGGGTGTATTCTGATGAGACTTGTGTAGCATTCTTGTGTAGTAGAATTGTAGCGTCCGTTAGACGTGTTAACCCCCCCCCTGGTTGGCTTGGTAGCCGACCTCGATAGAGGAGGAGATTTACGCTGTTGCGGGGGGGGGAGGTGCTGCCGAATTTTCTGTAGATTATGGAACGTTGAGATCTAGATGTTTAATAGACGTTTGTGGCCTTTATAGGTGAAAGTACTAAGAGTAGCGTATTCTACTCGAGGAGTGGAAAGGGCTAGCAAGGTTGTAGTACTTGGAGCATTTTGCTTATTGTCGTTAAATCGTCGCGAGGTATGTGAACCTCTTCCTATCTCTTCTAGCATGATATGTGTGTAACTATGTAGTACGGTAGACGTACATGTGTTTAATGTATTTGATTGGTTTGAAACATAAAGTGTTATAACGGCTTTATGGGAAGTTGGTTATAACAGCTTTATGTAGGTAAGAAAATGGGTTGTGGTTTTTAAAAGATAATTGATTTGATTTATAACTGGCTTGGGGCGTTATAATAAAACTTGAAGTATTTCAAAGATTTATGAATCGTTTTGAAAGAAGTGTAGTATTGTGCTTTGAAAACTTAAGAGTTATACTAGCTTATGGGAAGTTAGGTATAACGGCTTTAGTATGGTTTCATGATGTTAGAAGTTAAGAGACTTGATCTTGTAAGATAAGAGACTTACCTTATTTGTTTTAATGTGAATGTTTGTGTGAAACCTCATTCGTGAGTAATGAGTACTTGATTTTATTTAAAGGGATAATGTTTCTTGATTTGGAAATCGGAATGTGTATCGACAGACCACTGCAGCGTTAATAAAGGAAAATGTATTGAATAATGATGAATTGTATTAAAACCAGTAGAAACCTCCATCTGCATAGAAACTAAGATGAGACAAAATGATATTACATTTTCTAGATCATGGCTGCTGAAATAAGAATGTTGTAAACAAGAATAACCTACTCTCACGTGAGACTTATATTACTCAATTGTTCTAAAGAGGAATCAAGTGATTAAGTTTATGAACTATGAAACCATTTGAAAATGAGAAGCTTGAGTAATTGAAACTAGGCAAACTGGAACTTAGGAAAAGAATGTTGTTACTTGATTTTGAAAAGGGATGTGGGTTGGTCATTCTTATACTACGGGTATCGGGTGACTTTTATAAAAGTAATGGATCTCTTTTAAAAAGAACTTAACGTATGTAGTACTTTGGGGTTAAAAACCCGGACTTTGGCATAATATGAAAGTACTTTGAGTTGTGTGAAGCTTGCCTATGCTTGTTGTTGTGAAACTTGCCTATGCTTGTGATGATAGCCTTTGTTGTGTCAGTGTGGTATTTCTGTGTTACCGTGTCTCGATAGAGGCGGTTGACTTATTGAGAACTTACTTGGGCGTCTTTGGCGGTGATGGAGAATTCCACGGGTATGTTTCCATTTTTGATTTCTGTCTTGTTGTTGATGTCACATGGACATGTCTACACCGTCGCACGATTCCGGGGCACGTGGCCACGCGCGGGTTGACCACCCAGTATATTGTTATTGAGGTAACATGGACATGTCTACACCGATGCAGTATTCCGGGGGCATGTGGCCATGCGGCCTTGTTATTATTGTTGCAACATGGACGTGTCTACACCGATGCAGTATTCCGGGGGCATGTGGCCATGCGGCAGGGTTGACCAGTATATTCTTATTGAGGTTACATGGGCATGTCTACACCGATGCAGTATTCCGGGGGCATGTGGCCATGCGGCCTTGTTATTATTGTTGCATCATGGACATGTCTACACCGAGGCAGTATTCCGGGGGCATGCGGCCATGATGCGAACATGATGGATGTTATGGGCGTGAGACCCATAGTTATATTTGAGTGGTGACTTTGAGGGCGTGAGTCCCTGACTTGACTGTTTTTATGTTGCGTACTGTATTTTGGTTATCATACATGTCTCCTGCTTGTTAAGCTATTATGATTTCATTTACAGTATTTGACAGTTTCACATACTTGGTACCTGTTGTACTGACCTCCTTCGGGGGGCTGCGTTCATGCCGCAGGTAGAGGTACATCGGTCGTGGATCCTCGCTCTCAGGATCTCAGTTCAGCGTTTTGGGAAGCTCCGTTTCTCCGGAGGCTTATCTTTTGGTATGTGTTCCCTGAGTTGTAGGTTCTTGTACATTCAGGGGTATGGCGGGGCCCTGTCCCGTCATAGTCGTTGCAAATCTTAGAGGTCTGTAGAACTGCGTGGCGTGGTTGTAAAAGGATTAAAGCTCGGGTTTTATGTATATACCAAGGCAAATCGCTTTGGTTGGCCTGTCTATTTATTATATCTCTTGTTTCATGATTCATGTTTTATTTTCCGCTGGTTTTCTCTGATGTTGTATCACTAGGGTGCCCGGGGTAAGGCACCAGTAACGGGCCCGGGTTCGGGGCGTTACAAAGTGGTATCAGAGCAGTTAGTCCTCGGAAAGTGTCTACAGACCGTGTCTAGTAGAGTCTTGATTATCGGTGTGTTGTGCACCACATCTATAATCAGGAGGCTATAGGACATTTAGGATTGGTTTCTATTCTTCTCATTCTGAGATCGTGCCTTAGAGCTGTGTTGTAAGTTGGACCCCTCTGACGTGTTTCGTTTTTACCAGTTATGCCTCTGCGAAAGGCAACCAGGGCCCAGAAGGGCAAGGCAGCCGAGGGAGCTGCTAGTGGGATTCAGAGGAGTACGAGGGCGCAGGCCCGGTCAGTACCTGAGGTAGTGCTTCAGACGGCGAGTTTTGCGACGCCGCCAGCACCAGCAGAGTTTAGAGCCGCAGCAGTGGCTGCTGAGACTACAGTACCTGAGCCTCCAGTCCCACAGTCTGGAGCGGGGGAGATGGGTCACAAGGAGATGGCCCAGTTATTGGCCAGGGTTGTGGCCAGATATGAGGATAGGCTGGACGCAGCAGTTCCAGTTCCAGCAGCACCTGTAGTGCACCCGAGGGCAGACAGTTTGAGGCTACGGGATTTCCTTAGTTGTAGCCCGCCTGAGTTTTACGGGTCGAGGCCGGAGGATGATCCGCAGGAGTTCATCCGTCAGTTGCAGAGGATCATGCGGGTGATCAAGGCTTCAGAGACTGAGTCTGTGACATTTGGTTCGCATCGGCTGCGTGATACCGCAGTCGATTGGTTTGACTCGTGGGAGCTTTCCCGGGGAGAGCATGCACTTCCAGCCGTTTGGGACGAGTTTTCGGGGGCCTTCCTGGCACATTTCTTGCCTCCACAAATGAGGAGGGCTCGGGCCGACAGATTTTTGATGTTAAGGCGAGCGCGTCTGATTCGAGTACAATGAGGAGTTCGACTCATTTGCCCGGTATGTTCACGCATTAGTAGCTCGTATGGAGGATCGAGTTCACGGATAGGTTACAGACTCGATGATTACCTAGCGTAGAGTTGTTCGTGTTTCTTCAGCCGCATGGACATTGCCCGCATTCGTGCTCATGCACTGCGCGGCGAGCGCAGATCGACGCAGGTGGACCGCTTTCAGAAGAAGGCCGGGGCGGTCGGATATTTAGGCGACTTTCGAGGCGGACCGCCAAAGGCCAGACTAGTTATGTACTCCGCCATTGCAGAGTAGTCCTCCGCAGCCTTCGGGACCCTTGGGATATTCAGAGCGGTCGTGGCTCCTGTGTTTGAGATGATCGAGGAGTAGGGTGTTGGCGGACGATCACCCCTACCGGTGTGGCGATGGTAGACCGTATTTCGGGAGTGTCGTAGTACGAGGAGCTTGTTATTCTTGCGCCAGCGGCCATATGACGAGAGACTGTCCGACCAGGGGTAGCACTGGTAGGATAGCACAGACTACTAGAGCAGTTGCGGGCCACGGTAGAGGTCGCGGTGGAAGTTCCCAGTTTTAGCGGTCCTTGAACCGCCTAGTTTCAGGTATATCCTTAACCCTCTAGAGTTTTGTGTGTATTGATGTTGTTGATGTGTTTAATGATATGTTTGGATAGCTTTGTGCTAAAATGTGATTTAGAAACCTGGTTAGTGAAAAGGGTAAGTCCCTGGGTAGTGTGAAATGGAAGTGGTAGCTTTCATGACCTGTAGAGGTAAGATTGTTCGGATCAAGAACTAGAGAGTTGGCGCTACAGTGGGTCGGGTTGGGGCCATGTTGCGGGCCAACCCGCGTCCCGTTTTGAGGAAGGGTCAGCTCTGGGTGGTCCCGCCAGGTGGCAGGGTCACGAGGGTGCTAGGCCCAAGTTTAGATGACCATCGTATGAGTTCGTGGATACGTTCGATCAGAATCAGTTCGTGAAGGCCGGGAATGGCCTTAGGGGAATCGAGGTTAGTGAGATGACCAAGTTTGGAGGTAGTGACTCCAAGGGTTGGGAACAGAAGCGTTGACAGAAGTGTGGTACGGACACTAGAACGAGTTCGAGTGTTCGTGGCAATCTTGCGAGAAAGGGAGAAGTGAGCGTGTGTTTTTGGTGGCGGTGTGGCATGATTGTTTTAAATGCGTATAGCGGTGAAGACTATCACGGCGCTGTTGTTTTGAGACCTTGAAGGAACATTCGGGACGAATGTTTCTAAGGGGGGAAGAATGTTATACCCCGTATTTCCAGAGTATGTACGTGAGGGCGTACGTATTAAAATTTTTGCCTTAAGAATTGGCTTTGGTTCGAAATTTGGGCACAAGTGCCGAATAGAGTCGTTTTCTGACGAAACGTTTCCACAGCTTACGTTGGGAAAATTCCGGCTATGTCATTTAGTATTTTTGCGGATTTTTCCGAGCGACGGAACATTTTTGGACCAACGGGAGGGTGACACTTGTCACCTCGTTGGACGCAAAGAGGGGGCTTGGCCTCGCCGATTGGTCCCTCCTTTGTGCCTTGTTTGGTGGCTTGTTTTGTGGAGTGTTTTGTGGAGTGTTTTGTGGGTGCACTTGGCTTGATCTTGGCCTTACACTTGCCTTACACATGGATGGATCTTGGCCATTGGTTGGCCTTTGCTTGGCCTATAAATAGCTCCCCTTTGTGAAGACTTTCTTCATCCACACATTGTTCTCAGTGATAAATCCCGTCCCCTCCCTCGTTTAGACACTCGTCCAAGAGCTCCTATCCCCCTCTCTTGTGAGCTAGCCGAGAGCCTCCCCCTCCCCCTTAGCCGAGGGGTACACCCCCCCCTCTAGTGGTGCTAGCCGTGGGGTACCCCACTGCCTAGTTACTTTAGTATAATACCCTTGTTGTGGTATAGAAATACTCTCCTAGTATTGTTATAATGCCCAAAAATACCTTAGCCTTGTACCTTGTAGTATTCCAAAGATACCTCTATCGTAGAGGCTAAATACTACCTTTTGTCCTTTTAGTCTCAAACCGAAACCCTAAGAAAATCTTCATTGTTGTTTGAAGTACTTAAGAGAAGTTGGTTAGAACTTCTAAGGGTTGTTTGGAGCGGATTGGAGCACTCGGAGTAGGAGCTAAGCGTTGCTCAGGATCGACTTTATACTTGGATAATTTTGGGCTTATCGAGGTAAACACTATCGTCTTCTATTGTAATTGGAAATTACATGTTTGAATATATAGTTGAAGTATACTATATGTAGAACTACTTAGTATTATGGCAATGTCTTTTGACTTAAGCTGAAGAATTAAATGAATCGAATCGAATCGTAATTACATAGGATCGACATGATGAGACTTGTGTAGCATTCTTGTGTAGTAGAATTGTACGCGTCCGGTTAGGCGTGTTAACCCCTGGTTGGCTTGGTGGCCGAGCCTCGATAGAAGGAGGAGATTTACTGTTGTTGCGGGGAGGTGCTGCCGAATTTTCTGTAGATTATGGACCGTTGAGATCTAGATGTTTAATAGACGTTTGTGGCCTTTATAGGTGAAAGTACTAAGAGTAGCGTATTCTACTCGAGGAGTGGAAAGGGCTAGCAAGGTTGTAGTACTTGGAGCATTTTGCTTATTGTCGTTAAATCGTCGAGGTATGTGAACCTCTTCCTATCTCTTCTAGCATGATATGTGTGTAACTATGTAGTATGCGGTAGACGTACGTGTTTAATGTATTTGATTGGTTTGAAACATAAAGTGTTATAACGAACTTTATGGGAAGTTGGTTATAACGACTTTATGTAGGTAAGAAAATGGGTTGTGGTTTTTAAAAGATAATTGATTTGATTTATAAGCGGCTTGGGCGTTATAATAAAACTTGAAGTATTTCAAAAGATTTATGAATCGTTTTGAAAGAAGTGTAGTATTGTGCTTTGAAAACTTAAGAGTTATACTCGCTTCTGGGAAGTTAGGTATAACGGCTTAAGACTGGTGTACTGATGTTAGAAGTTAAGAGACTTGATCTTAGAAGATAAGAGACTTAACTTATTTGTTTTAATGTGACTGTTTGTGTGAAACCTCATTCGTGAGTACTGAGTACTTGATTTTATTTAAAGGGATAATGTTTCTTGATTTGGAAATCGAATGTGTATCGACAGGACCACTGCGGCGTTAATAAAGGAAAATGTATTGAATAATGATGAATTGTATTAAAACCAGAGAAACCTCCATCTGCATAGAAACTAAGATGAGACAAAATGATATTACATTTTCTAGATCATGGTCTTTGAAATAAGAATGTTGTAAACAAGAATAACCTACTCACGTGAGACTTATATTACTCAATTGTTCTAAAGAGGAATCAGTGATTAAGTTTATGAACTATGAAACCATTTGAAAATGAGAAGCTTGAGTAATTGAAACTAGGCAAACTGGAACTTAGGAAAAGAATGTTGTTACTTGATTTTGAAAAGGGATGTGGGTTGGTCATTCTTATACTACGGGTATCGGGTGACTTTTATAAAAGTAATGGATCTCTTTTAAAAAGAACTTAACGTATGTAGTACTTTGGGGTTAAAAACCCGGACTTTGGCATAATATGAAAGTACTTTGAGTTGTGTGAAGCTTGCCTATGCTTGTTGTTGTGAAACTTGCCTATGCTTGTGATGATAGCCTTTGTTGTGTCAGTGTGGTATTTCTGTGTTACCGTGTCTCTCGATAGAGGGCCGGTTGACTTGTTGAGAACTTACTTGGACGTGCTGGCAGTGATGGAGAATTCCACGGGTATGTTTCCATTTTTGATTACTGTCTTGTTGTTGATGTCACATGGACATGTCTACACCGATGCAGTATTCCGGGGGCATGTGGCCATGCGGCAGGGTTGACCACCCAGTATATTGTTATTGAGGTAACATGGACATGTCTACTCCGCTGCAGTATTCCGGGGGCATGTGGCCATGCGGCCTTGTTATTATTGTTGCAACATGGACGTGTCTACACCGATGCAGTATTCCGGGGGCATGTGGCCATGCGGCAGGGTTGACCAGTATATTCTTATTGAGGTTACATGGGCATGTCTACACCGATGCAGTATTCCGGGGGCATGTGGCCATGCGGCCTTGTTATTATTGTTGCATCATGGACATGTCTACACCGAGGCAGTATTCCGGGGGCATGCGGCCATGATGCGAACATGATGGATGTTATGGGCGTGAGACCCATAGTTATATTTGAGTGGTGACTTTGAGGGCGTGAGTCCCTGACTTGACTGTTTTTATGTTGCGTACTGTATTTTGGTTATCATACATGTCTCCTGCTTGTTAAGCTATTATGATTTCATTTACAGTATTTGACAGTTTCACATACTTGGTACCTGTTGTACTGACCTCCTTCGGGGGGCTGCGTTCATGCCGCAGGTAGAGGTACATCGGTCGTGGATCCTCGCTCTCAGGATCTCAGTTCAGCGTTTTGGGAAGCTCCGTTTCTCCGGAGGCTTATCTTTTGGTATGTGTTCCCTGAGTTGTAGGTTCTTGTACATTCAGGGGTATGGCGGGGCCCTGTCCCGTCATAGTCGTTGCAAATCTTAGAGGTCTGTAGAACTGTTGTGGGCAGGGTTGTAAAAGGATTAAACTGTTCGGGTTTTATGTATATACTGAAGGCAACTGTTTTGGTTGGCCTGTCTATTTATTATATCTCTTGTTTCATGATTCATGTTTTATTTTCCGCTGGTTTTCTCTGATGTTGTATCACTAGGGTGCCCGGGGTAAGGCACCAGTAACGGGCCCGGGTTCGGGGCGTTACATGCCCTACCTAGGCACCCCTTTCGGTATACATCAGAGAATAACAGCGGAACATACACAATTGATAAAATGCTCAAACATAAAATAACAACAGGCTAGCCGATAAGGCCACCTTCCGGAAACTATACAAATAAAACAGTACATTTTTTTCTTTACAACCCAAACCACAATGCGACTACTGCACTTAAGAATAACAACTGGCACAGGCCCCGCCATACCCCTGAATGTACAACAACCGACAATACCAGAGATAAGCCTCCGGAATAAAAGAGTTTCTCAACAACTGAACAATGATCCTAAGAGCGAGGATCAGTAATCACATACTCTGCGGCGTGAACGCAGCCCCAAGGAGGTCGATAACATGTACCAAATATGTAAATCAGCATCAGAATGAAATCATAAGTCTATAATAAAACTGGAGACATGTATGATAGCTCAATTAACAGTACACTGTGCCTTACTAACAATGAGAGTAATCAAAAGTATACTTATAACATAAAAATAGAAAGCTCGCGATCAAAGCAGGACCACCCGCCCGCAGTATCATTAAGCAATCCTACTCCTGAGACTATTTCACCCGCATAGGTCGTGTGGACCCGCATGAGGTATTCCTCGCATAGGCTGTACCCGCCCGCATGGGACTATTTTGTTATAACCCGTATTTCCAGAGTATGTACGTGAGGACGTACGTAGAAAAGTTTGAGCCTTAAAGTAGGCAAGGGCCGAAAATTTTGTTCACAACTACCGAAAAGAATCGTTTTTCGACGAAACGTTTTACAAAACTTGCGAAGGGAAAATTACGGCTATGTCATTTATATTTTTTGCGGATTTTTCCGAGAGATGAAATATTTTGGACCAACGGGAGGGTGACATGTGTCACCCTCAAAGTGGACGTTATTTGGACGGCAAGTGGGACGAATTGGTGGTCAAGGGGTTGGTAGGATATTTGTGATATTTTGTGTGGTAGTTGGATAAGGTACACATGGGTAAATCCTCACCCTACACTTGCCTACCACTTGGCTTGATCTTGGCCATTGGTTGTCCTATAAATACCCCCCCTTTGTGAAGACTTCTTCATCCACAAAAATTTCTAAGTCTTGAAAGCCCTCTCCCCCTTAGTGTAGTATTTTCGTCCAAGCCTCCTCCCCTCATGAGGCCCTCGCCGAGAGCACCCTCCCTTGGCCGAAAGTATCCCCTTGCCTAGTTGTTCTCGTAAAATACCCCCCCTCTTGGTAGGAAATACTCTCCAAGTATTGTTACTATTCCAAAATACCTTGGCCCAAATACCTTGTAGTATTCCAAGGTTACACTTACTAAAAGCCCAGAAATACTATTATACTTCCCTTCAGTCACAAAACGAAACCCTAAGGAAATCTCCATAGTTGGTTGGAGTTTTAAGAAGTAGCGTAGAACTTCTAAGGGTTGTTTGGAGCGGTTGAGCACCTGCAGTGAGCTAAACGTTGCTCAGGATCGACATTTAAACTTGGATAATTTTGGGCTTATCGAGGTAAATACTCTTGTCCTTATATTGTAATTGGAAATTATATACTGTAGTAGTATAGAAATGTATATAAGATACATAGAAGAGAATTGAACTGTAATAGAAGGATATTACAGAAGAGAATTGAACTGAAATCACATCAGAAGAATATTAAAGAAGAAGATTAAAGCATTTACATAGGACTGTATTTGCAGTAGACTTGTGTAGATTAACGGGTAGGGAAGTGCTGCCCGAATTTCCGTAGAATAAAGAACCTACTGCTTAAAATATTCTTCAGAGTAGTCTAGACGTTGATAGACGTATATGGCCATTATAGGTTGAAGTACTGCGAGTAGCGTGTTCTACTTGAAAGGTGGACAAGGCTAGCCGGGTTATAGCCGTGGAGCGTTTTGCTAATAGTCGATAATCGTCGCGAGGTATGTGATTCTTCCTATCCTCTTGAGCATGATATTTTAAAAGAATATATATATAGTACGGTAGACGTACGTGTGTTAAACTGAACGTAGTTTTACGGCAATGTCTTTTGACTTAAGCCTGAATAATAAGAATCTTGAAGTATTTCAAAAGAATTAAGAAACCTTTTTGAAAGAAGAGTAATACTTGGTTTTAAAAGCTTAAGAGTTATACTAGCTTTATGGGAAGTTAGGTATAACGACTTAAGAGAGATAAAAGGAACGGTTTACTTAATTATTTATGAAAGCCTTATATTGATTTCAGAAATGAGAATAAGTATCGAACAAACCACAGCAGCGCTAATAAAGGGAAATGTATTGACTAATAAAGTATTATTAAAACCAGTAGAAACTTCCATCTGCATAGAAGCTAAGATGAGACAAAATGATATTACATTTCCTAGATCATGGCTGCTTTAATAAGATTGTTATAAACAAGAATAACCTACTCACACATAAGGCATATGTTTCTCAAATGGTTTTAAAAGAGAATTATATTATTAAGTGATTAAGGCTATGAACTACGAAACCTTTCGAAAATGATAAACTTGAGCATTTGAAATTAGGCAAACTTGAACGTTTGGAAAATAATGTTGTTACTTGATTTTACAAAGAGAAGTGTTTTGGTTTACTTAAAAAAGATAGTCACTCTATTTTTATACTACGGGTATTGTGTGACTTTTGCGAAAGAAACGGATCTTTTAAAGAGTTAATGTATGAAGTACTTTGGGGATAAAAACCCGAACTTGTTAACATAAAGTAGAAAGTACCTTGTGTGATTAACTTGATTGTGTTGGTTTGTGATAGCCTTGTAATACTTTCTTGTTGATTTGATAAGTAAACATGTTAGGATGCTACGTGTGTTAGTATCTCGTGATGTTGTGTAAGGGGGTTATTCTTGTTGTGCTTACGTTGTTAAACGTTAAGCCCGTTGTACTGTTATTATATCACATACCCCCTTGACTTGTTATACCGAGGGCTTGCCACCCTTGATGCGGGTCTATACGGCCTATGCGGTCTGCGTGACTATGCGGAGCAGCGGTATGCTCCAGGATTGATCATTCCGGGTGTTTTATCCCGATGCGGGGGATGCCCTATGCGGTCTGTGTGACTATGCGGTCTATGAGACTATGCGGACTGCGGGAGTCCAGGAGGGTACCGGGGGTTAGCTGCCCCCGATGCGAGGAATACCTCATGCGGGCCTATGTGTGGCCTATGCGGAGCAGCGGTATGCTCCAGGACTAGACGCGCACATTGATACGAGGCGAGCGCCGCCGATCATGTAGTGCGGTCTAGAAAGACCTCGCGATACGATTTATGGCCTTGTTGGTATCGTGGGTCTTAGTAGTCGGCTATGCCTTCGCATTTACCCCCGCACGGTTCTATTATGACACCGTGGGCGAGACCCATAGATATATTTGAGTGATGACTTTGAGTGCGTGAGTCCCTGACTTGACATGACAGCTGATTTATTGTGAACTGTAGGTTGGTTATCAAACATGTCTCCTACTTTATATAGACTACTATTATTTCATTTACGATATTTTTCGGGCCATACTTGGTACTGACCTCCTTCGGGGGGCTGCGTTCATGCCGCAGGTAGAAGTACACCAGTCGTCGATCCTCGCTCTTAGGATCACAATTCAGCATTTTGGGAAGCTCCGTTTCTCCGGAGGCTTATCAGTGGTACAGTCCCCTGTCGTTGTAGGTATTTACATTCGAGGTATGGCGGAACCTTGTCCCGCCATTGTTGTTATCATTCTTAGAGGTCTGTAGTACTGTTGTGGGCAGAGTTGTAAAAAGGGATGTAACTGTTCTAGTTGTTATTTATATATATGCCGAAAGACAAGTTTTCTCATATGAACTGTTTCATATTTCATACTATGTCATGTATTGTTTATATTCCGCTGATTACTCTGATGTTGTATCACTAGGGTGCCCGGGGTAAGACACCAGTTACGGGCCCGGGTTCGGGTCGTGACAAAAGTGGTATCAGAGCAGTTAATCCTCGGAAAGTGTCTATAGACCGTATCTAGTAGAGTCTTGATTATCGGTGTGTTGTGCACCACACAAATAATCAGGAGGCTATAGGATATTTAGGATTGGTTTCCATTCTTCTCACTCTGAGATCGTGCCTTAGAGAGTCGTGTTATAAGTTGGACCCTCTAACGTATTTCTTTCCCTTACCGCTATGCCTCCGCGTAAGGCAACCCGCCCGAGAGGCAAGGCGGCGGAGCTGCGAGTAAATCTGAGGGTTACGAGGCACAGCCCAATCATCACCCGAGGTGGCGCTTCATTCGGGAGTTACGTACGCCTCAGCAGAGTTTAGTACGGCGGCAGATTCCATCTGCGCCATGATATTTGAACCTTCGCCCACGACCGAGCAGAAAGTATAAGATTGCAAAGAGACGACCCTGTTACTAGCTAGGGAGTTAGCAACCAGAGAGTATTTTTGGTATCGATTTATCACGGGTCTTGATGACTATTTAAGAGAGGGTTGTGCAAGGGTAGCTCTTCAGTCAGGCTTGAGCATGGCCTGTGTACGGGCTTATGCGCAGCAGGCCGAGAAACGTAAGGATCAACGGGTTAACCAAGATCAGCAGAAGAGGGCCAGAACAGCAGGGTCTTTTGGTAACTTTCGAGGCGGACCTTCTCAGCAGCAGACTGGTTATGCGCCTCCGCCAGTGCAGAGTGGTCCTCCACAGGGTTCAGGACGTTCGGGGTATGCAGGAGTTGGTCAAAGCTCCAGGGCTTCTGGTGCACAGATATACGTAGGTTCCAACACCGATTCTTTTCCTCGATTCACGGTGTGCGCACGCCATCCCGAAATGTCGCTTTTTGTTGGTACTTGTTTTACCCACTACCGCCGGGTGTGTCGAAAGGGTGTCCTAGTAGGAGGATGCAAGTAGGAGGACTCACCTTCGTGATCAGTGACCAGTTCATCATCTTCCCAAGCTATGCGCCCAACAGGGCAGGATTGATTAAAACAACAAAGGGGAAGTGAAGCAGTAGATACAGTCATATCTTTAACCCCCTAGAGATTGTGTGTGTGATAAGATAAGTATATCTTAAGTGTTAGGTTCAGATGACATTGTGTAAATTATGGTTAGAAACCATGGTTAGTTAAAAAGGTAAGATTGGGGATAAGGGAAAGTGTGAGCCTTAGAATGTTATACGTGGAGACCTTAGAGGCAAGGCCATCTCGAGTAAAAGATTTATATTTTTACGTTTAACCCTTATCGGAGCGCATAGTACACGTGAGCTATGTTTGTGTGATAAGTCCCTGAGTAGTGTGAAATGAAAGAGGGTAGCTGAGCTAAGAAGACCGCTAGATTTTCGTAAACTTGATTAGTGAGATTATTCCGGATCGGGGAGCAAGTGTTTTGCGCGAAAGTGGGTCGGGTTGAGGCCATGTCGCGGGTCAACCCGCACCGCTTTGTGCGGTGCTGGGGTGGTCCCGCCAGGCGGTAGGGTCACGAGGGTGTTAGGCCCAAGTTTAGTTAACCAGCGTACGAGTTCGTGGATGCGTTCGACCAGTAGTCGGGCCGATGAGGTCAGTCCCTCTTGTCTTTCAGTCAAGATCGTTTACTCGGCAGCGGTAATGCGAGATGTTATATCGGGGAAGGTTGTAAGGTCGCACGAGGTGCCTACCTTCACCTTATGGCGCATGGAGCCAGTTACTACTGCTTTCTTTCTCGGAGGTTTTACCCGGCAGGGTTAGGAACTCAGGTGAGTCTCAGTATCACATTCGCCCTCGGGCCAGTGTTTGGA
Organism: Przewalskia tangutica; assembly: GCA_029844215.1. Classification (NCBI taxonomy): domain Eukaryota; kingdom Viridiplantae; phylum Streptophyta; class Magnoliopsida; order Solanales; family Solanaceae; genus Przewalskia; species Przewalskia tangutica. The sequence continues at coordinate 118,370,888 of CM056722.1, forward strand.
TTTCAGGGGTAGCTGTGAGGATTGTTGTCTCCTGTTGAGGAAGTGTTTTATAGCTACCATTTCAGTATTCGGATGTCGCCTTATGAAGCCTTGTAGGGGCGGAAGTGTAAGTTGCCGGTCGATTGGTTCGATGTTGGCAAGGTTCAGGTAGCTGGTTCATTCTTGTTTCAGCAGGATGTGGATAGAGTGAAGCTTATCCAGAAGAGGTTATTGGCAGCTCAGAGTCAACAGAAGTCGTGCGGATAATCGGCGACGACGCTTAGAGTTCAGGTTGACGGTGGGTTTTCTTGAAGGTACCACCCTGGAACGACGAGTAAGGGAAGTGAGCATGCATTAAGAGAATAGAAGGGATCATTTCTTTAGTAAATGAAGGTGCGGAGGGAGTATATTTTAGACCTTGGGTGGAAGCTTTTGTGATGCTAGAGGTGATTCCTCGTGGACTTGGATGTAAGTATTTGCGCGTGTTGTATTGTGGCCAGGTGTGGCATGATTGTTTTCGTAAGTATAGCAGTGAAGACTATACTGGCGCATGTTTGTTTGAGACTTAGAAGGAACATTCGACGAATGTTTCTAAGGAGAGGAGAATGTTATAACCCGTATTTCAGTATATGCGTGAAGACGTGCGTAGAAAAGTTTGAGCCTTAAAGTAGGCAGTGGCGAAAATTTTGTTCACAACTACCGAAAAGAATCGTTTTTCGACGAAACGTTTTACAAAACTTGCGAAGGGAAAATTACGGCTATGTCATTTATATTTTTTGCGGATTTTTCCGAGAGATGAAATATTTTGGACCAACGGGAGGGTGACATGTCACCTCAAAGTGGCGTTATTTGACTGGCAAGTGGGACGAATTGGTGGTCAAGGGTTGGTTGGATATTTGTGATATTTTGTGGTAGTTGGATAAGGTACACATGGGTAAATCCTCACCCTACACTTGCCTACCACTTGGCTTGATCTTGGCCATTGGTTGTCCTATAAATACCCCCCCTGTGGGAAGCGTGCTTCATCCACAAAAATTTCTATGTCTTGAAAGCCCTCTCCCCCGTAGTGTAGTATGTTCGTCCAAGCCTCCCCCTCCCCCTTTGTGAGGCCCCTTGGCCGAGAGCACCCCTACACCTTGGCCGAAAGTATCCCCCCCCCCCCCATTGCCTAGTTGTTCTCGTAAAATACCCCCCCTCTTGGTAGGAAATACTCTCCAAGTATTGTTACTATTCCAAAATACCTTGGCCCAAATACCTTGTAGTATTCCAAGGTTACACTTACTAAAAGCCCAGAAATACTATTATACTTCCCTTCAGTCACAAAACGAAACCCTAAGGAAATCTCCATAGTTGGTTGGAGTTTTAAGAAGTAGTTGCGTAGAACTTCTAAGGGTTGTTTGGAGCGGGTTGGAGCACCCAGGGTAGGAGCTAAACTTTGCTCAAGATCGACATTTAAACTTGGATAATTTTGGGCTTATCGAGGTAAATACTCTTGTCCTTATATTGTAATTGGAAATTACATACTGTAGTAGTATAGAAATGTATATAAGATACATAGAAGAGAATTGAACTGTAATGGAAGGATATTACGTAAGAGAATTGAATCAAATCACATCAAGAATATTAAAGAAGAAGATTAAACTGACTTACATAGGATCAGATTTGCGATGAGACTTGTGTAGATTAACGGGTAGGGAAGTGCTGCCCGAATTTCTGTAGAATAAAGAACCTAATGCTTAAAATATTCTTCAGAGTAGTCTAGACGTTGATAGACGTATATGACCATTATAGGTTGAAGTACTGCGAGTAGCGTGTTCTACTTGAAAGGTGGACAAGGCTAGCCGGGTTATAGCCGTGGAGCGTTTTGCTAATAGTCGATAATCGTCGCGAGGTATGTGATTCTTCCTATCCTCTTGAGCATGATATTTTAAAAGAATATATATATACGGTGAGCGTACGTGTGTTAAACTGAACGTAGTTTTACGGCAATGTCTTTTGACTTAAGCCTGAATAATAAGAATCTTGAAGTATTTCAAAAGAATTAAGAAACCTTTTTGAAAGAAGAGTAATACTTGGTTTTAAAAGCTTAAGAGTTATACTAGCTTTATGAGAAGTTAGGTATAACGATTTAAGAGAGATAAAAGGAACGGTTTACTTAATTATTTATGAAAGCCTTATATTGATTTCAGAAATGAGAATAAGTATCGAACAAACCACAGCAACGCTAATAAAGGGAAATGTATTGACTAATAAAGTATTATTAAAACCAGTAGAAACCTCCATCTGCATAGAAGCTAAGATGAGACAAAATGATATTACATTTCCTAGATCATGGCTGCTTTAATAAGATTGTTATAAACAAGAATAACCTACTCACACATAAGGCATATGTTTCTCAAATGGTTTTAAAAGAGAATTATATTATTAAGTGATTAAGGCTATGAACTACGAAACCTTTCGAAAATGATAAACTTGAGCATTTGAAATTAGGCAAACTTGAACGTTTGGAAAATAATGTTGTTACTTGATTTTACAAAGAGAAGTGTTTTGGTTTACTTAAAAAAAGATAGTCACTCTATTTTTATACTACGGGTATTGTGTGACTTTTGTGAAAGAAACGGATCTTTTAAAGAGTTAATGTATGAAGTACTTTGGGGATAAAACCCCGAACTTGTTAACATAAAGTAGAAAGTACCTTGTGTGATTAACTTGATTGTGTTGGTTTGTGATAGCCTTGTAATACTTTCTTGTTGATTTGATAAGTAAACATGTTAGGATGCTACGTGTGTTAGTATCTCGTGATGTTGTGTAAGGGGTTATTCTTGTTGTGCTTACGTTGTTAAACGTTAAGCCCGTTGTACTGTTATTATATCACATACCCCCTTGACTTGTTATACCGAGGGCTTGCCACCCTTGATGCGGGTCTATACGGCCTATGCGGTCTGCGTGACTATGCGGAGCAGCGGTATGCTCCAGGATTGATCATTCCGGGTGTTTTATCCCGATGCGGGATGCCTATGCGCGCGTGTGACTATGCGGTCTATGAGACTATGCGGACTGCGGGAGTCCAGGAGGGTACCGGGGGTTAGCTGCCCCCGATGCGAGGAATACCTCATGCGGGCCTATGTGTGGCCTATGCGGAGCAGCGGTATGCTCCAGGACTAGACGCGCACATTGATACTGAGGGAGAGTGGCCAGCTTCGATCATGTGGTGCGGTCTAGAAAGACCTCACGATACAGTTTATGGCCTTGTTGGTACTGTGGGTCTTAGTAGTCGGCTATGCCTTCGTACTTACCCCGTACGGTTCTATTATGACACAGGTGGGCGTGAGACCCATAGTTATATTTGAGTGATGACTTTGAGGGCGTGAGTCCCTGACTTGACATGACTGCTTATTTATTGTGAACTGTAGTTTGGTTATCATACATGTCTCCTACTTTATATAGACTACTATGATTTCATTTACGTGATTTTTCGGGCCACATACTTGGTACTGTTAGATCGACCTCCTTCGGCTGCGTTCATGCCGCAGAAGTACACCGCCGTCGATCCTCGCTCTTAGGATCACGCCAGCGTTTGGGAAGCTCCGTTTCTCGAGGCTTATCGCTGATCCCGTCGTTGTAGGTATTTACATTCGGGGTATGGCGGCCCTGTCCCACCATTGTTATTATTCTTAGAGGTCATGTAGTACCGTTGGCGAGTTGTAAAAAGGGATGAATCGTTTCTAGTTGTTATTTATATATATGCCGAAAGGCAAGTTTTCTCATATGAACTGTTTCATATTTCATACTATGTCATGTATTGTTTATATTCCGCTGATTACTCTAATGTTGTATCACTAGGGTGCCCGGGGTAAGGCATCAGTCACGTGCCCGGGTTCGAGTCGTGACATATTTCACCCGCATAAGCCCATAAGGACTCGCATGAGGTATTCCTCGCATCATGGGTAGCAAATCCACGGAACAAGTGGTATAACGATCTTGGGGATTTACCCCTCATTTATACTCTTACCCTGAAGCAGGTGGTATAACGATCTTGGGGGTTTACCCCTAATTTATACTCTTACCCTGGAGATGGTGGTATAACGATCTTGGGGGTTTACCCCTCATTTATACTCTTACCATATCTCAACCGGCTATCATACATAACATAAGCCCTACCGGCTTATCATACATAACATAAGCCCTACCGGCTTATCATACATAACATAAGCACTACCGGATTATCATACAATAAATAAGCAAGTTAAGAAATCCCCCTAACTTCTTATTAGCCTTATTCATATACACTCTCATTTTAGTTTACTTAAGGCACTAACGTGTCATTATAAATCCGGGAGTTTAACCCAAAGTACTACGTACTTCTATTCTTTTAAAATGACCCATTTTCTTATAAAACTTCCAAGATACTAATAACCGTAGTATCAAGTCATAACTACATTTTAAGACAAGTCACAACACCTTTTTAGAAAAATACATTTTCGGGCTTCTAAATCAAGTGACTTCTTTCTTTTAAAACCTTAAGCAATTGATGCCTTTAAATCAATTTGCCTTTCGTTATTTTAAGTCATTTATCATACTTATATTACTTAGAGTAAACCACTCTTTTTAACCTTTTATAAAGCTATTATAACTAACTTCCCATAAAACCGTTATACTAGCTTTATACCTTAGAAACTTACATTCTTCTTTATGACCAAGAGGCTTTAACTTTCCAACAAAACAAGTATCAAAAATACTTTCAACATACTTAAAGTCTCTTAACTTTTGAAAACCAAGATATCCTTAATATTTAAACAAGCGAGTTAATCCCCTAACTCAACCAACTTGGACATTCTTAAAATAAGCCAAGGATATCAAATGTACTAGATTGTCAAAATCTTGTACGTCTACCGTACTATACATTTACAACTTATTCATGCTTAAGAGATAAGAAAGTTCCACATACCTCTTCGGTTCAATCCACTTGCTAAGTCCAATATGTCGTGCGTAGTATGTCAACCTATAATGACCATAGTACGTCTATTAACTTCTAGTTTCAAACGTAGAATATTCCAAGTGCAAAGCTACTAAATTCTACAGAAAATCGGACAGCACTTCCTTTGTTTCTACATACTTTGCCACCTTTTTTAAGGCCGAATTCAATAACCAAACACGCCACATTTGTTATACCCCGTAGTTCCAGGGTATATAGGTGAGGATGTACGCGCGAGATTACGACAGAAATTTTGGAAAGAAAGAAAGATGTGATTTTTCGACGGAAAAGTTTCCGGTTTTTTGTGAAGAAAAAGGTTCGTTAATGGGAATTGGATTCCCAGATTTGGTATTCGGACTTCTTAGAATATTTGAGAATTATGGAATTTTATTTCCGGAATTGGTCAAGTTGGGCGCACATGTGATATTTACGGTTTTGTGTGAACCGCTTTGATTTTTATATTTTGTCCATTATGGATATTTTCGGTATATGAAATATTTTGGATTTAGTAGAGGGCGACACGTGTCACCCTCTAGGTGGCCCTGGCCGAAATTAGCTAGATGTGGCAGACAAGTGGCCAAGTCTTGCTAGATATTTTGTGTGGACAAGTGGCTTGTGGGTCCCACCCACACTTGTCCCCAATCTCAACCACACACTTGCCTTCATCCTATCCCTTGGTTGTCCTATATATGCACCCTTAGTTGATGAAATCTTCCACACTTAGACATTTGAAGACTTGAAAACCTCCCTTCTCCCTTGACCTGAGCTCTGCTTTGCCCCATTTCTTGAGCAAAATTTGTCCAACAATTCTTAAACTCTCAAGTGTTCTTCCCTAAGGTGTTAGGAAGATTGTGTACCAAGAGTTGGAAAAGATTTCACACCCTAGCCTTGAAGGGATGCCTTGGCCGAAGTTGTCATCTTGAAACCCTAAGTGTTCTTCACTTTTTGGAGTTGAATCTTGAAGAGAAGTTGGTTAGGAGCTTCATGGGTTGCTTGTAGCGGATTGGAACGTAAAGATTTGGAGCTAAGACTTGCTTGGAGCGACTTTAAGAACTTGGATATTTTTGGGCTATTTGAGGTAGTGGAACTTAAACCTCTTTGTGAATTGGTTGTTATACATATATTATAAGTATATTATGGATTATATAATATATGGAGTAAGTTTGGAAGAGTTGGATCTTGTTAACTTGTTAAAAGAAAGGATTGGCCGTTTGCCATTAAAATGGTAAAAACGTATCTTACTTGCTAAGAAGCTAATAACAAAGTAACTATAACTTATATTAAGAATGGAAATATAAGTTGGATGACTAATGAGTAAATTGGATAAGTAAAATGGACAAAGTTGGCCAAGGACCCCAACTTAAGGACTGGATTTACGTTGGACTGTATTTACTTTGGACCGGATTTACTTTGGACTGTATTTACATTTCATTAAGGGAAGATTTTTCAATCGCGTTCCGTTTGGGCGTGTGATCCCCTTTTTAATTATTATATTGTTATGAAGGCGTGATAGTAAACCGCGTTACCGGTTGGCCGCGTAATCCCCTTCTTTTACTTATTGTTGTTATGGAGGCGTGATAGTAAACCGCGTTACCGTTTGGGCGTGTAATCCCCTTCTTTATGTTGTTTAATTATTACGTCTTATATATATATATGGTATATATATTACGGTTATTCGGGCCTTGGTAAAAGATGGAAAAGTGAGTATAAACGGGGGAAGTGCTGCCGAAATTTCCGTAGATTTTGAGGGCTTTTTATTGGTATAAGTCTTCAATGATAAGAAAGGTTTGATAGGAGTACTATGACCATTTTAGGAGTGCAGTACTACGTGGCGTGATCTACTTGGCTTAAGGAGTAGCCGACGGGTTGAAGTACTTGGAGCGTTTTGCTTATTGTCGATAAATCGTCGCGAGGTATGTGAACCTCTTCCTATCTTTTCTAGCATGATTGTTGTGAACTATGTAGTACGGTAGACGTACATGTGCTAAGTGATTTGGTTGGTTTAAAACATAGGGTGTTATAATAGCTTTATGGGAAGTTAGTTATAACGACCTTATGTAGGTGAAAATGGTTTACTGATGTTAGAAGTTAAGAGACTTGATCTTATAAGATAAGAGACTTAACTTATTTGTTTTAATGTGGATGTTTGTGTGAAACCTCATTCGTGAGTAATGAGTACTTGGTTTTAAAGGGATAATGTTTTACTGATTTCGGGAATCAGAATGTGTATCGACAGACCATTGCAGCGTTAATAAAGGAAAATGTATTGAATAATGATGTGTTGTATTAAAACCAGTAGAAACCTCCATCTGCATAGAAGCTAAGATGAGACAAAATGATATTACATTTTCTAGATCATGGCTGCTGTAATAAGATCGTTATAAACAAAGAATAAACTACTCACATATATGACATATGTTACTCAATTGTTTTAAAAGAGATTAAGACTATGAGTTATGAAACCTTTCTAAAATAAGTGACTTGAGCATTTGAAAATGAGAAGTTTGAGTAATTGAAACTAGGCAAACTGGAACTTAGGAAAAGAATGTTGTTACTTGATTTTGAAAAGGAATTGTTATACCCCGTATTTCCAGAGTATGTACGTGGGGGACGTACGTAGAAATTTTTCGAACTTCTTTAGGCTTGGCCGAATTCTTTTTGTGCACAACACCCGGTTAGAGTCGTTTTTCGACGAAACGTTTTCACAGCTTTCGTAGGGGAATTTCCGGCTATGTCGTTTATAATTTTTGCGGATTTTTCCGAGAGACGAAACATTTTGGACCAACGGGAGGGTGACAAGTGTCACCCTCACATTGGATGGAGTGGGACGGCAATTTGGACGAAATGGTGAGTGGGGTTAGGTAGGATATTTTGTGCAAGTTGTTGTGGTAGATGGATAAGGTGCACTTGGCTTAAATCTAGCCCTACACTTGCACCACACTTGTCTTCATCTTGGCCATTGGTTGGCCTTCACTTGACCTATAAATACCCCCCTTAGTTGATGAACTTCTTCATCCAAAGTTGTCTAAGTCTTGAAAATCCCTCCTCTCCTCAACCTTGTTCTCGTCCAAACACCACCCCTCTCCCCCCCTCTTGAAGGCCCTCGGCCGAGCCCCCCCCCTTGCCTAGTGGCCCTAGCCGAGAGCGACCCCCCCCCTAGCCTAGTTGTGCTAGTCAAAATACTACCGCCCCTTGGTAGAAATGTATTCTACAAGTATCGTTATAATGCCCAAAATACTTTAGCCATACCTTGTAGTACTTTCCAAAGTACTTTATCTGGCCCGGAAAATACTAGTATACTTTCCTTTAGCCACTAAACGAAACCCTAAGGAAAAATCTTCACCCGTAGTTGAAGTATTAAGTAGAAGTTGTGTAGACACTTCTAAGGGTTTCTTGGAGCGTTTTGGAGCGCACGGAGTAGGAGCTAAACCTTGTTCAGGAACGACATATAAACTCGGATAATTTTGGGCTTATCAAGGTAAACATTCTTGACCTTCTGTTGTAATTGGAAATTACATGTTGTAGGAATATATAGTTGAAGTATACTATATATAGAATGAACATTATAATTGTGCGGCAATGTCTTTTGACTTAAGCTCGAATAATACTTACGAATGTCTTGCGACTTAAGCCTTAATTTTAATAAGAGAACTGAATCAGAATTACATAGGATCTGACATGAGACTTGTGTAGCATTCTTGTGTAGTAGAATTGTACACGCCCGTCGACGTGTTAACCCCGGTTGGCTTGGTAGCCGCCACGATAGAGGAGGAGATTTACGCCGTTGCGGGGAGGTCCGCGAATTTTCTGTAGAATATTCTACGTCGGGATCTAAAGGTATTAATAGGCGCTTTGTGGCCTCTATAGGTTGTAGTACTACGTGTGGAGTGATCTGCTTGACTGAGAGTGTCGCCGACGGTTTGAGGTACTTGGAGCGTTTTGCTATTAGTCGATAATCGTCGCGAGGTATGTGAACCTCTTCCTATCTCTTCTAGCATGATATGTGTGAACTATGTAGTACGGTAGACGTACATGTGCTAATGTATTTGATTGATTTAAAACATAAAGTGTTATAACGGCTTTATGGGAAGTTGGTTATAATAGCTTCATGTGGATAAGCACATACTTTGTGGTTTTTAAAAGGTAACTGATTTGAATAATAACTGGCTTGATCTGTGTTAATAAAGAACTTGAAGAATTTCAAAAGATTTATGAATCGTTTTGAAAGAATGAGTATTACTTGGGTTTTGAAAGCTTAAGAGTTATACTAGCTTTATGGGAAGTTAGGTATAACGGCTTAAGAATGTTTTACTGATTTCGGAAATCAGAATGTGTATCGACAAACCACTGCAGCGTTAATAAAAGGAAAATGTATTGACTAAAGAAGTATTATTAAAACCAAGAGAAACCTCCATCCGCATAGAAGCTAAGATGAGACAAAATGATATTACATTTCCTAGATCATGGTCGCTTAATAAGATTGACTATAAACAAGAATAACCTACTCACTTATAAGACATAGGTTTCTCAAAACGTTTAAAGGAGAATTATGTTTTAAAGGACTAAAACTATGAACTACGAAACCTTTTTCTAAAATGAGAAACTTGAGCATTCGAAATTAGGCAAACTTGAACGTTTGGAAAATAGGGTTGTTACTTGATTTTACAAAGGAAAGCATTTTGGTTTACTTAACAATGTTAGTCACTCTATTTTTATACTACGGTTATCGGGTGACCTTTGTAAAAGAAATGGATCTTAAAAGGAATTTAACGGACGTAGTACTTTAAGGTTAAAATCCGGACTTTGATATAAAATGAAAGTACCTTGAGTCGAGTGTAACTTGCTTATACTTGTTGTTATGAAATTTGACCATGTTACGTGTGATAGCCTTGTTGTGTAAGTACTGTGTTCTACTCGACTACCGGTTCATCCGGGAATGTATATCACTTGACTAGGTTCATCCGAATGTATTTCACTCGACTACCGGTTCATCCGGGAATGTGTTTCACTTGATTACCGGTTCATCCGGGAATGTATTTCACTTGATTACCGGTTCATCCGGGAATGTATTTCACTTGATTACCGGTTCATCCGGGAATGTATTTCACTTGAGGACCGGTTCATCCGGGAATGTATTTCACTTGAGGACCGGTTCATCCGGGAATGTATTTCACTTGACTACCGGTTCATCCGGGAATGTATTCCACTCGACCACGGTTCATAGGATGAACAGGAATGTATTCCACCCTTTTCTATATTGGGTCCATAAGATGGGCCGAGACACATTATACGTATCACATGATTGTACCTAGATCGCCGGTGAGGAAGGAGTTCCACGGGCATGAGGATGACTTTTAGGCGTGAGTCCACGACTTGACACGATCGCTTTATGTTGTGAACTGTAGTTTGGTTATCATACATGTCTCCTGCTTTATCTAGACTATTATGATTTCATTTACAGTATTTTACAGTTTCACATACTTGGTACCTGTTGTACTGACCTCCTTCGGGGGGCTGCGTTCATGCCGCAGGTAAAAGGTACATCGGCTGTTGATCCCCGCTTAGGATCACCTTTCCAGACGAAAGCTCCGTTCCTTCGAGGCTTATCTCTTGGTATGTTACCCCGAGTCCAGATGCTTATACATTCGTGGTATGGCGGCCCTGCCCCGTCATAGCGTTGTAAAATCTTAGAGGTCCAGAGTAATCGTAAGCGTGGTTTGTAAAAAGGATAACCGTCGTATTTATGTATATTTGATGAGCGCAACCGCTTTGGTTGGCCTGCTTATTTATCTTTTCTCTTAATTCATGTTCATGTTTTTATTTCGCTGATTTTCTCGATGTTGTATCACCAGGGTGCCCGGTAAGGCACGACCACGCCCGGTTCGGTCGTGACAAAAGTGGTATCGAGCGATTAGTCCTCTGAAAGTGTCTACTGCATCGTGTCTAGTAGAGTCTTGATTATCGGTGTGTTGTGCACCACATCTATAATCGTGAGGTCGCAGGACATTTAGGATTAGTTTCCATCCTTCTCATTCCGAGATCGTGCCTTAGAAGGTGTGATAAATGGACCCTCCGACGTATTCCTTTCCTTTACCGCTATGCCTCCGCGTAAGGCAACCTGAGCCCGATGGGCAAGGCAATCGAGGAGCTGTTCGTGAGATACTGAGGAGTACGATGGCGCAGCCCGGCCAAGACTGAGACAAGATTCGACGGCGGGTTTCGCGACGCCAAAGACCAAAGAGTTTAGAGCCGCAGCATGGCTGCCGAGACTACAAGACGAGCCTCCGCCCCACACCGAGCCGATGAGACGGGTACAAGGAGATGGCGCCATCGCCGTGGTCGTGGCGATATGAGGATAGTGGACGCAGCGATTCCGCCCAGAGCACCCGTAGTACACCCCGCGCAGCGGTTTGAGGCTACGTGACTTCCGAGTTGTAGCCCTCCGGTTTTATGGATCGAGAGCCGAGGACGACCCTCGGGAGTTTATCCGAAGCCTACAGGATCATGAGAGTGATCGAGCCTCGAGGCGTAGTCGGTGGTATTGGGTTCGCATCACCGCGTGATCTGCAGCTGACCGTTTGATTCGCGAGCTGTCCCGGGAAGAGCATGCACTTCAAAGATTTGGGACGAAGTTCTCGAGGGCATTTCTTGCACATTTCTTGCCTCCACGTATGAGAGGGCTCGGGCCAGATTTTTGACGTTGAGGCGGGGCGCGGACGGTTAGAGAGTACAATGTGGAGTTCGACTCATTAGCTCGGTATGTTCCGCCAGAGTAGCGGATATGGAGGACGAGTACACCGCTACGCCACCGGGCCGACGATTACTGGCGAGGCTTATGCGGGTGTAGCTCTTCACCGCATGGACATTGCCCGCATGCAAGCTCATGCACTAGGATGTGAGGCACGGAGAGGTCGACGGAATGACCGAGATCGGCGAAGAGGCCGTAACAGCAGGTCCTTTGGTAACTTTCGAGGCGGACCGCCTCAGCTAGCCTAGTTATGTACCTCCACCAAGACAGAGTGGTCCCCGCCTTGGGCGTTCGTGGTATTCGAGCTGGTCGGTGCTCGGGCTTCGTTCACGGTATACGTGAGTGCTAGCCAGGATTCATGTCCCTCGAATGCATGATGTGGCAAACATCATCCCGGGAATGTCGTCTTTTATCGGTGCTTGTTTCACTGCGGCCGTCGGGCCATGTGACGAGATCGTGCTTATAGAGAGGTACCGGCTTGGCGCAGCCTTACGGATCGATGGCGTGTTCATCGCCTTCTACAGTTATGCGCCCTGCAGGGCAGACTTATGATTAGAGTGGAGCGGTAGCTTCAGGTATATCCTTAACCATCTAGAGGCTTGTATGTTTTGATGTTATGTTAATGTGTTAAGTGTTATGTTCGGATAGCTTTGTGCTAAAATGTGATTTAGGAACCTAGTTGGGGAAAAAGGGTAAGCCTGAGGGGTGAGAAAATGATGAACCTTAGAATATTACGCTTGAGACCTTAGATGTAAGCGCCGTCTTGAGTACAAGATTTTGCGAGTGATCCTTGTCAGAGTGCATTTTATGCCTAGAAAATATTGTGTGATAAGTCTCTGGGTTGGGTAAATGAAAGTGGTATCTTTCATGATGTGATTTAGCAAGGTTGTTCCGGATCGAGAAACAAGAGAGTTGGCGTGACGGAGGGTCGGGTTGAGGGCGTGTTGCGTGTCAACCCGTAGCCCGGAATGAGGTGGGGTCAGCTCTGGGTGGTCCCGCCAGGTGGTAGGGTCACCAGGGTGCTAGGCCCAAGTTTTGATGACCATCGTATGAGTTCGTGGATACGTTCGACCAGAAGTAGATCGTGAAGGCCGGGAATAGCCTTAAGGAAGATCGAGGCTAATAGGATGACCAAGTTGGGAGGTAGTGACTCCAAGTTTCGGAAACTAAAGTGTGGTACGTATGCTAAAAGAGTTCAAAAGTTCGAGAAGAGTACGACGAGTAAGGGTAGAGGCGAGCATGTATTGCGAGCATAGATACGATCATTTCTTGTAAAGGGAGAAGGTGCGAAGGATGTATATTTTAGACCTCAGGAATCGCATGCAGTCCGGTACCGTTTGTTGGGTCGCCGGAGTGACACTAGAACCTCGCGGCAAAGTGACAAAAGTTTGTGATGTTAGAGGTGTTTTCTCGTGGACTTGGATATAAGTATTTGCGTGCATATGTTGTTTAGTGGCCAGTTGTGGCGTTGTCAACTTATTAGAAGAACTTTATCGTTATCCGTCTTGAGAAGGAACATTCGGGACGAATGTTTCTAAGGAGGGGAGAATGTTATACCCCGTATTTCCAGAGTATGTACGTGGGGGACGTACGTAGAAATTTTTCGAACTTCTTTAGGCTTGGCCGAATTCTTTTTGTGCACAACACCCGGTTAGAGTCGTTTTTCGACGAAACGTTTTCACAGCTTTCGTAGGGGAATTTCCGGCTATGTCGTTTATAATTTTTGCGGATTTTTCCGAGAGACGAAACATTTTGGACCAACGGGAGGGTGACAAGTGTCACCCTCACATTGGATGGAGTGGGACGGCAATTTGGACGAAATGGTGAGTGGGGTTAGGTAGGATATTTTGTGCAAGTTGTTGTGGTAGATGGATAAGGTGCACTTGGCTTAAATCTAGCCCTACACTTGCACCACACTTGTCTTCATCTTGGCCATTGGTTGGCCTTCACTTGACCTATAAATACCCCCCTTAGTTGATGAACTTCTTCATCCAAAAATTGTCTAAGTCTTGAAAATCCCTCCCTCTCCCTCAACCTTGTTCTCGTCCAAACACCACCCCTCTCCCCCCCTCTTGAAGGCCCTCGGCCGAGCCCCCCCCTTGCCTAGTGGCCCTAGCCGAGAGCAACCCCCCCCCTAGCCTAGTTGTGCTAGTCAAAATACTACCCCCCTTGGTAGAAATGTATTCTACAAGTATCGTTATAATGCCCAAAATACTTTAGCCATACCTTGTAGTACTTTCCAAAGTACTTTATACGGCCTTAAAATACTAGTATACTTTCCTTTAGCCACTAAACGAAACCCTAAGGAAAAATCTTCACCCGTAGTTGAAGTATTAAGTAGAAGTTGTGTAGACACTTCTAAGGGTTTCTTGGAGCGCTGGAGCGCACGGAGTAGGAGCTAAACCTTGTTCAGAACGACATATAAACTCGGATAATTTTGGGCTTATCAAGGTAAACAGTCTTGACCTTCTGTTGTAATTGGAAATTACATGTTGTAGGAATATATACTTGAAGTATACTATATATAGAACTGAACATTATAATTGTGCGGCAATGTCTTTTGACTTAAGCTCGAATAATACTTACAGAATGTCTTGCGACTTAAGCTGAATTTTAATAAGAGAACCGAATCGTAATTACATAGGATCAGACATGAGACTTGTGTAGCATTGCTGTGTAGTAGAATTGTACACGCCCGGCCGACATGTTAACCCCTCGTTGGCTTGGTAGCCGCCACGATAGAGAGGAGATTTACGCTGCATGTGGGGAGGTCTTACGAATTTTCGTAGAATATTCTACGCCGGGATCTAAAGGTATTAATAGGCGCCAGGCCTCTATAGGTTGTAGTACTACGTGGAGTGATCTGCTTGATCGAGAGTGTCGCCGACGCTGAGGTACTTGAGCGTTTTGCTATTAGTCGATAATCGTCGCGAGGTATGTGAACCTCTTCCTATCTCTTCTAGCATGATATGTGTGAACTATGTAGTACCGGTGACGCATACGTGCTAATGAATTTGATTGATTTAAAACATAAAGTGTTATAACGGCTTTATGGGAAGTTGGTTATAATAGCTTCATGTGGATAAGCACATACTTTGTGGTTTTTAAAAGGTAACTGATTTGAATAATAACTGGCTTGATCTGTGTTAATAAAGAACTTGAAGAATTTCAAAAGATTTATGAATCGTTTTGAAAGAATGATTATTACTTGGTTTTGAAAGCTAAGAGTTATACTAGCTTTATGGGAAGTTAGGTATAACGGCTTAAGAATGTTTTCTTGATTTGAAATCGTAATGTGTATCGACAAACCATCGCAGCGTTAATAAAAGGAAAATGTATTGACTAAAGAAGTATTATTAAAACCAAGAGAAACCTCCATCCGCATAAGCTAAGATGAGACAAAATGATATTACATTTCCTAGATCATGGCTGCTTAATAAGATTGACTATAAACAAGAATAACCTACTCACTTATAAGACATAGGTTTCTCAAAACGTTTAAAGGAGAATTATGTTTTAAAGGACTAAAACTATGAACTACGAAACCTTTTTCTAAAATGAGAAACTTGAGCATTCGAAATTAGGCAAACTTGAACGTTTGGAAAATAGGGTTGTTACTTGATTTTACAAAGGAAAGCATTTTGGTTTACTTAACAATGTTAGTCACTCTATTTTTATACTACGGGTATCGGGTGACCTTTGTAAAAGAAATGGATCTTAAAAGGAATTTAACGGACGTAGTACTTTAAGGTTAAAATCCGGACTTTGATATAAAATGAAAGTACCTTGAGTCGAGTGTAACTTGCTTATACTTGTTGTTATGAAATTTGACCATGTTACGTGTGATAGCCTTGTTGTGTAAGTACTGTGTTCTACTCGACTACCGGTTCATCCGGGAATGTATATCACTTGACTACCGGTTCATCCGGGAATGTATATCACTTGACTACCGGTTCATCCGGGAATGTGTTTCACTTGATTACCGGTTCATCCGGGAATGTATTTCACTTGATTACCGGTTCATCCGGGAATGTATTTCACTTGATTACCGGTTCATCCGGGAATGTATTTCACTTGAGGACCGTTCATCCGAATGTATTTCACTTGAGGACCGGTTCATCCGGAATGTATTTCACTTGACTACGGCTCATCCGGAATGTATTCCACTCGACTACGGTCACGGGATGAACCGGAATGTATTCCACCCTTTTCTATATTGGGTCCATAAGATGGGCCGAGACACATTATACGTATCACATGATTGTACCTAGATCGCCGGTGAGGAAGGAGTTCCACGCGTGAGGATGACTTTGAGGGCGTGAGTCCCTGACTTGACATGACTGCTTCTATGTTGTGAACTGTAGTTTGGTTATCATACATGTCTCCTGCTTTATCTAGACTATTATGATTTCATTTACAGTATTTTCAGTTTCACATACTTGGTACTGTTATCGACCTCCTTCGGCCGCGTTCATGCCGCAGGTACAAGGTACATCGGCTGTTGATCCCCGCTATTAGGATCACCTTTCAGCGTATTGGAAAGCTCCGTTCCTTCGGAGGCTTATCTCTTGGTATGTTACCCTGAGTCTGTAGATGCTTATACATTCGTGGTATGGCGGGCCCTGTCCCGTCATAGCGTTGTAAAATCTTAAGTGCAGAGTAATTGTTGGCGGGGTTTGTAAAAAGGATAATCGTCGGTATTTATGTATATTTGATGAAGGCAATCGCTTTGGTTGGCCTGTTTATTTATCTTTTCTCTTAATTCATGTTCATGTTTTTTTATTTACGCTTATTTTCTCTTATGTTGTATCACTAGGGTGCCGGGTAGGCACGATCCACGCCCGTTCGGTCGTGACAGAATGTGGGTTAGTCATTCTAATACTATGGGTATAGGGTGACTTTTATAAAAGTAATGGATCTCTTTAAAAGAGACTTAACGTATGTAGTACTTTGGGGTTAAAACCCGGACTTTGCATAAAATGAAAGTACTTTGAGTTGTGTGAAACTTGCCTATGCTTTTGTTGTGAAACTTGCCTATGCTTGTTGTGAAACTTGCCTATGCTTGTGATGATAGCCTTTGTGCAAGTGTGGTATTTACGTTACCGCTCTCGATAGAGGCCGGTCGACTTGTCGAGAACTTACTTGACGCGTCTTTGGCGGTGATGGAGAATTCCACGGGTATGTTTCCATTTTGATTCTTGTCTTGTTGTTGATGTCACATGGACATGTCTACACCGAGGTAGAATTCGGGGCATGTGTGCGCGGGGTTGATCACCCAAGATATTATTGTTGATGTCACGTGGGCGTGTTCACACCGAGGTAGAATTCCGGGGCATGTGGCCGGGCATTGGTATTATTGTTGCATCATGGACATGTCTACACCGATGCGTAATCCGGCACGCGCCGTGATGCGAACATGATTGATGTTGTGGGCGTAAGACCCATAGTTATATTTGAGTGATGACTTGAGGCGTGAGTCCTCGATCGACATGATCGCTTTATGTTGTGAATCGTAGTTTGGTTATCATACATGTCTCCCGCTTTATATAGACTAGTATGATTTCATTCTGATTTTTACGCCACATACTTGGTACTGTTAGATCGACTCCTTCGGGCCGCGTTCATGCCGCAGTAGAGGTACATCGGTCATGGATCCTCGCCTAGGATCTCGCCAGCGTTTTGGGAAGCTCCGTTTCTCGGAGGCTTATCTTTTGGTATGTGTTCCCCGAGTTGTAGGTTCTGTACATTCGTGGTATGGCGGCCCTGTCCGTCATAGTTGTTGTAAATCTTAGAGTCCATGAGTAGTGCGCGGTGGTTTGTAAAAGGGATTAAACTGTTCGTTTTGAAAGAGTTGTATTTATTATGTTATTGGAAGGTAACCGTTGGGTTGGCCTGTTTTATGTTCATATATCTGTTTCTTGTTTAAGTTTTATTTTCCGCTGGTTTTCTCTGATGATTGTATCACTAGGGTGCCCGGGATAAGGCACCAGTAACGGGTCGTTACAAAAGTGGTATCAGAGCAGTTAATCCTCGGAAAGTGTCTACAGACCGTGTCTAGTAGAGTCTTGATTATCGATGTGTTGTGCACCACATCTATAATCAGGAGGCTGCAGGACATTTAGGATTGGTTTCCATTCTTCTCATTCCGAGATCGTGCCTTAGAGCTGTGTTGTAAGTTGGACCCCTCTGACGTATCTCGTTTTTACCAGTTATGCCTCCGCGTAAGGCAACCAGAGCCCTGAAGGGCAAGACAGCCGAGGGAACCGCTAGTGAGATACAGAGGAGTACGAGGGCGCAGGCCCAGACAGTACCTGAGGTTGTGCTTCAGACGGCGGGTTTTGTGACGCCGCCAGCCCCAGCAGAGGTTAGAGCCGCAGCAATGGCTGCTGAGACCGCAGTACCTGAGCCTCCAGTCCCACAGTCTGGGGCAGAGGAGATGGGTTATAAGGAGATGGCCCAGTTGTTGGCCAGGGTCGTGGCCAGATATGAGGATAGGCTGGATGCAGCAGTTCCAGTTCCAGTAGCACCAGTGGTTCACCCCGAGCAGATAGTTTGAGGCTACGGGACTTTCTGAGTTGTAGCCCGCCAGAGTTTTATGGGTCGAGGCCTGAGGATGATCCGCAGGAGTTCATCCGGCAGTTACAGCGGATCATGCGGGTGATCAAGGCTTCAGAGACCGAGTCTGTGACCTTTGGTTCGTATCGGCTGCGTGATACCGCATGATCGATTGGTTTGATTCATGGGAGCTTTCCGGGAGAGCATGCACCTCCAGCAGTATGGGATGAGTTTTCGGGGTCTTTCCTCACGCACTTCTTGCCTCCGCAGATGAGGAGGGCACGGGCCGACAGATTTTTGATGCTTAGACAGAGCGGGCGTACGGTTCGGGAGTACAATGTGGAGTTCGACTCATTGGCCCGGTACGTCCCAGCGTTGGTAGCTAGTATGGAGGATCGAGTGCACCGATATGTTACAGGGCTCGATGATTACATGTCAGAGGCATGTTCAGGAGTATCTCTTCAGCCGGGCATGGACATTGCCCGCATGCAGCTCACGACCGATGTGAGGCACGGAGAGGTCGACGGAATGACCAAGATCGCGAAGAGGCCGTAACAACAGGTCCTTTGGTGACTTTCGAGGCGGACCGCCTCAGCAGCATACTAGTTTTGTACCTCCGCCAGTGCAGAGTGGTCCTCCACAACCTTCAGAGTATTCGGGAGCGGTCGGGGCTCCGGGGTTGTGTTTCGAGGAAGTAAGGGTGTTGGCCCGATGCGGTCACCCCTACCTCGGTGTGGTCGATGTAGTAGACCGCATTTCGGGGAGTGTCGTGGTGCCAGGGGAGCTTGTTATTTTGCGCGCAGCAGGCCATTTTGCGAGGAACTGTCACCAAGCGGTAGCACGGATGTTACGACTCACCCTACGGATCGATGGCTGGTTCATCGCCTTCATAGCATTATGCAGGCGGTGCCTATGATTAGAGTGGAGCGGTAGCTTGTGTATATCCTTAACCTCAGAGTTTGGTTTGCGCGATATGATGATCTTATTATTGTGTGCTATGTACGGATAGCGTTGTGTTGTTTGTAAGTTAGAAAACATGGTTAGTTGGAAGGATAAGTGTGGGGCATGGAAAGTGTGAACCTTAGAGTTTTATACGTGGAGACCTTAGAGGCGAGGCCGCTTGAGTGGGTGATTTTACGGTTGGTCTTTGCCGATGTACTTGGTATGCGGGAAATATTGTGGGATAATTACATGGGTAGTGTGAGATGGAAGTGGTAGCTTTCATGACGTGAATTAGTAAGATTGTTCGGATCGGAACAAGAGTTGCGCGTTGGGGTCGGGTTGAGGGCCATTTGCGGGTCAACCCGCAGCCCATATTGTGGGGTCAGTTCGAGGTGGTCCCGCCAGTGGTAGGGTCACGGTGCTAGGCCCAAGTTTAGGTAACCATCGTATGAGTTCGTGGACGCGTTTCAACCAGAATCGGATCGGAAGGCCGGAATGGCCTTAGAGTAAATTGCTAGTGGGAGCTGTTGTAAGATTAGAAATGATTCCTCGTTGGCTTGGATTTGAGTTTTGCACACATGTTATATTCTCGCCATTGGTGGCATGATCGGTTTTGTAAGTATAGTAGTGAAGACTATACCGACACAAGTACGTTTGGAGACTTAGAATGAACATTCGGGACGAATGTTTCTAAGGGGGGAAGAATGTTATACCCCGTAGTTCCAGGGTATATAGGTGAGGATGTGCGAGATTACGGCGTAAATTTTGGAAAGAAAGAAAGATGTGAGTTTTCGACGGAAAAGTTTCCGGTTTTTTGTGAAGAAAAAGGTTCGTTAATGGGAATTTTTTTCCCAGATTTGGTATTAGTAATTCTTAGAATATTTTAGAATTATTGAATTTTATTTCCGGTAATGGTAACGTGGGGCCCACTGGTGAAATTTACGATTTTGTTGGGCCCGCTTATTTTTTGAGATTTTGGCCATTATGGATATTTTCGAGATGAAATATTTTGACCAGTAGGAGGCGACACGTGTCACCCCCAGTGGCCCTTGGCCGAAATTAGCTAGACAAGTGGCAAGACAAGTGGCCAAGTCTTGCTAGATATTTGTGTGGACAAGTGGCTTGGGTCCCACCCACACTTGTCCCCAATCTCAACCACACACTTGCCTTCATCCTATCCCTCGTTGTCCTATATATGCACCCTTAGTTGATGAAATCTTCCACACTTAGACATTTGAAGACTTGAAAACCCTCCCTTCTCCTTGACCTAGAGCTCTGGTTTTGCCCCATTTCTTGAGCAAAATTTGTCCAACAATTCTTAAACTCTCAAGTGTTCTTCCCTAAGATGTTAGGAAGATTGTGTACCAAGAGTTGGAAAGATTTCACACCCTAGCCTTGAAGGGATGCTTGGCCGAAAGTTGTCATCTTGAAACCCTAAGTGTTCTTCACTTTTTGAGTTGAATCTTGAAGAGAAGTTGGTTAGGAGCTTCTATGGGTTGCTTGTAGCGATTGGAACGTAAAGATTTGGAGCTAAGACTTGCTTGGAGCGACTTTAAGAACTTGGATATTTTTGGGCTATTTGAGGTAGTGGAACTTAAACCTCTTTGTGAATTGGTTGTTATACATATATTATAAGTATATTATGGATTATATAATATATGGAGTAAGTTTGGAAGAGTTGGATCTTGTTAACTTGTTAAAAGAAAGGATTGCCGTTTGCCATTAAAATGGTAAAACGTATCTTACTTGCTAAGAAGCTAATAACAAAGTAACCATAACTTATATTAAGAATGGAAATATAAGTTGGATGACTAATGAGTAAATTGGATAAGTAAAATGGACAAAGTTGCCAAGGACCCCAACTTAAGGACTGTATTTACTTTGGCCCGTATTTACTTTGGATCAGATTTACATTGGATGTATTTACATTTCGGTAAGGGAAGATTTTTCAATCGCGTTAGTTTGGGCGTGTGATCCCCTTTTTAATTATTATATTGTTATGAAGGCGTGATAGTAAACGCGTTACGGTTAGCCGCGTAATCCCCTTCTTTACTTATTGTTGTTATGGGCGTGATAGTAAACCGTTACCGTTGGGCGTGTAATCCTTCTTTATGTTGTTTAATTATTACGCCTTATATATATATATGGTATATATATTACGGTTATTCTGCCTTGGTAAAAGATGGAAAAGTGAGTATAAGCGGAAGTCTTACAAATTTCCGTAGATTTTGAGGGCTTTTATTGGTATAAGTCTTCAATGATAAGAAATTTTTGATATGAGTACTATGAACATTTTAGGAGTGGAGTACTACGTGTGGCGTGATCTACTTGGCTTAAGGAGTAGCCGACGGGTTGAAGTACTTGGAGCGTTTTGCTTATTGTCGATAAATCGTCGCGAGGTATGTGAACCTCTTCCTATCTTTTCTAGCATGATTGTTGTGAACTATGTAGTACGGTAGACGTACATGTGCTAAGTGATTTGGTTGGTTTAAAACATAGGGTGTTATAATAGCTTTATGGGAAGTTAGTTATAACGACCTTATGTAGGTGAAAATGGTTTACTGATGTTAGAAGTTAAGAGACTTGATCTTATAAGATAAGAGACTTAACTTATTTGTTTTAATGTGGATGTTTGTGTGAAACCTCATTCGTGAGTAATGAGTACTTGGTTTTTAAAGGGATAATGTTTTACTGATTTCGGGAATCAGAATGTGTATCGACAGACCATTGCAGCGTTAATAAAGGAAAATGTATTGAATAATGATGTGTTGTATTAAAACCAGTAGAAACCTCCATCTGCATAGAAGCTAAGATGAGACAAAATGATATTACATTTTCTAGATCATGGCTGCTGTAATAAGATCGTTATAAACAAAGAATAAACTACTCACATATATGACATATGTTACTCAATTGTTTTAAAAGAGATTAAGACTATGAGTTATGAAACCTTTCTAAAATAAGTGACTTGAGCATTTGAAAATGAGAAGTTTGAGTAATTGAAACTAGGCAAACTGGAACTTAGGAAAAGAATGTTGTTACTTGATTTTGAAAAGGAATGTGGGTTGGTCATTCTAATACTATGGGTATAGGGTGACTTTTATAAAAGTAATGGATCTCTTTTAAAAGAGACTTAACGTATGTAGTACTTTGGGGTTAAAAACCCGGACTTTGGCATAAAATGAAAGTACTTTGAGTTATGTGAAACTTGCCTATGCTTGTTGTTGTGAAACTTGCCTATGCTTGTTGTTGTGAAACTTGCCTATGCTTGTGATGATAGCCTTTGTTGTGCAAGTGTGGTATTTACGTTACCGTCTCTCGATAGAGGCCTACGACTTGTTGAGAACTTACTTGGACGTGCTGGCAGTGATGGAGAATTCCACGGGTATGTTTCCATTTTGATTACTGTCTTGTTGTTGATGTCACATGGACATGTCTACACCGAGGTAGAATTCGGGGCATGTGGCCACGCGCAGGTTGATCACCCAAAGATATTATTGTTGATGTCACATGGCCGTGTCTACAGCGAGGTAGACTTCCGGGGGCCTGTGGCCAGGGGGCAGTGGTATTATTGTTGCATCATGGACATGTCTACACCGTCGCAGAGTCCGGCATGCGCCGTGACACGAACATGATTGATGTTGTGGGCGTAAGACCCATAGTTATATTTGAGTGATGACTTGAGGCGTGAGTCCACGATCGACATGATCGCTTTTATGTTGTGAATCGTAGTTTGGTTATCATACATGTCTCCCGCTTTATATAGACTAGTATGATTTCATTCTGATTTTTACTGTTTCACATACTTGGTACTTGCTTGACCCTCTTCGGCTGCGTTCATGCCGCAGGTAGAGGTACATCGGTCGTGGATCCTCGCTCTTAGGATCTCAGTTCATCGTTTTGGGAAGCTCCGTTTCTCCGGAGGCTTATCTTTTGGTATGTGTTCCCTGAGTTGTAGGTTCTTGTACATTCAGGGGTATGGCGGGGCCCTGTCCCGTCATAGTTGTTGTAAATCTTAGAGGTCTGTAGTACTGTTGTGGGCAGGGTTTGTAAAAAGGGATTAAACTGTTCGTTTTGAAAGAGTTGTATTTATTATGTTATTGGAAGGTAACCGTTGGGTTGGCCTGTTTTATGTTCATATATCTGTTTCTTGTTTAAGTTTTATTTTCCGCTGGTTTTCTCTGATGATTGTATCACTAGGGTGCCCGGGATAAGGCACCAGTAACGGGCCCCGGAACGGGTCGTTACAACATTTAAGGCTCAACAAAGTAGTTAACAATAGGGGATTACACGCCTACAAGACGTGTAAAATTCCGCCCCACAATTGATATCAAACAAGTCCAAAATACAATGTCCATTCGGCAAATTAGGGACAACAATACAAATTCATTTCCAATCCCTTTTCAATCCAAGTGGTTTAATATAACATGTTATCTAGCCATAATTGATTATAACTACTACAATCCTCAAGTAGGTAAACATGCGACGATTCTAATTATCGACCAAATTGTATTTCAATTTCAAATGGCTTAACATGTCATTTTCGGATTTGAGCTTCCAAATTTCCATAACACTTATCAATCTTCATAACACATATCACATGATCATTTCTAACTTATAATAACATGGAATCATCAATTACAAAAGTAAGACGAAGATTATACCTCATTTAGCCCAAAAATGATCCAAGATTACAAGTCGATCCTTAGCAACTTCAGCTCCTCTTTTTGAAATTCTTCTTCCCGCTAAAATCATCTCTACTAACCCCCTACAAGCTTGCCAACATATTTCCTTCTTGTTGCCTTTCCAAAAATCTCATTTAGGCTTAGGGTTTTAACCATTTGAGAGAGAAGAGAAGAGAAGATTTGGGTGAAGTCTTGCAAATGATTTAAATCTAGCAAGACATGTCTTATATAGCCTTTATCTTGTTCCACAAGTTGGGGGGACACTTGTCACCCACCCAGGGGTCCTTTACAACAAATATCTTCTATTTTTACCCTATTTCCGCAAAAATCCGCCCGGCGCCAGCGGCCCAGCGCGCGCGGTGCAATTTCAGACAATTTCAGGCTTTCCGGCGCCCCGGCGCTGCAGCCGGCGCCGCGACGCCTGACCCTGTCTGTTCTGTCAGCCGATCTTGTAACGTCCATAACTTTCTACTCCGATGTCTTATTGATGAGAGGTTTGTTGCGTTGGAAACTAGACTCAATGAACTTCATATTAGGATTTTGAAACACCTAAAAACCCCAATTATACTAGGAGATATACTGCTTCCAAGTTTACTGAAAAACTGTCCAAAAATATTCTGCCAACTTTTTTTCTTTTTCCAACTTCGAATCTTATTTCCTTTCGTACGTTCTCATCTCATCCTCTTGGAATTACGGGGTGTAACATTCTTCCCCCCTTAGAAACATTCCTCCCCGAATGTTCTTTCGGAGTCCAATCTAAACGGATATTGGCATAGTCCCTTGACTACACCCGACATAATCACACTTGCCACACCTGGCCACATAACAATACTTATGCTACAACGTCAACCTGAACTCCAAGTGTCGATGTCGGTTATCTGCATAAAGCTTTTATCGACTCTGAGCTTGCAATAATCTTTCCTGGATAAGCTTCGCCTTATCCACAACCCGCTGGATCAAGTCTGGCCAAATAACTGTACCTTGCCTACGTCGAACCAACCAACCGGCGATCTACACTTTCTTACATATAAGGCCTCATACAGGGCCATCTGAATACTGGAAGGGTATCTATTATCGTACGTAACTCAACAAGAGGCAAATAACCCTCCCGGTTATCTCTGAAATCAAGAACACAGGCCCGCCACCTATCCTCAAGTGCCTGGATAGTACGCTCTGCCTGTCCGTCGGTCTGAGGGTAGAATGCCACACTGAGACTTACCTGTGTCCCTAATACCTCCTGGAAAACCTCCAGAAGTCAGCCGTAAACTGAGCTCATCTGTCTGACATTATAAATGTAGGAACCCCGTGAAGTCTCACAATCTCCCTGCTATAATCTAGCATAAACCTCAGTCGAGTAAGTGGTCCTAACCGGAAGAACACGACTGGTTTCGTCAGCCTGTTTACTATGACCCCAGGGAGTCGCACTTCCTCTGAGTACGATGCCACCCTGTACAAGATCCATATTACTCACCTCACGTATCTACGTCGGGATCTCAATCACCTGTAATAGCCCATTGGGCTTCTGGTGCTCAACCTTGACCTGCTACTAATTTGGACACTAAGCAACAACCCCTGCTACGTCCCTCTTCAGGCCATCTTACCAATACATACATCTGAGGCCATGATACATCTTGGTCGACCCCGAACAAAATAAAGCAAGAAGCACCGCGTGCCTCCCTCTAAAACTTGCCGAAAAGTCCTGCGGCATCGGCCACACACAATCTTTTCTCATAACACAGCACCCTATCTGGTGCTACACAAACAGGCTCTTCTCTTCTTGGAGAGCCGTTTCTCGATATCATATCATAACTGGATCCTCATACTGTCGCCTCTTTACCTCTTCGACGAAGGAAGACTCGGCAACCTCTCGGATCTAAAGCTCCATTAACCTTGGAACAAATAATCGAACCCCTCATTTCGATGGTGATGAATCTCACGACCACGCCCCGTCTATCTGTCGTCTATCTCGATGGACTACCCTTAGATCCACGACTAAGAGTATCTGTAACCGTCTCGGCTTTCCCCGTGTGGTATAGGATATCAATATCACAATCCTTTGAGTAACTCTAACCACCGTCACTGTCGCCAATTCAGTTGTCTCTGTCTGAAGATATACCGGAGGCTCTTGTAGTCTGTACACATATCCACATGAAGTCTTATATATACGTCATGCCTCCAAATCTTCAAGGCACGATTAAGCGCCGCACTCTAAATCGTGAGTAGCGTAATTTGATTTCTTGCTTCCTAACCGCCGAAAACATAGGCTCTAACCTTATCGTGTTGCGTCAAAGATATAACCTAGCCCAACACCCAAAGTGTTACAATAAAAACCTAACCTTGAGTCTCTCGGAGGGTTAGAACTGTAGTCGTGGTCAACTTATCTTCTAAGATCTTTGAAGCCTTTCTCATACTGCGAAATATTCGGTATTCTTCATCTCGATTATGGTTCCTGTTTCCCTTTTCTCTGCAACCGAACTTGGTCACTAACTTAGATTTGATTCCTTTGCTTGCCTCATGGCTAAGACTTGTCCATCACAATTTAGGGGATTTCTTGGTCTCGTCAGTCGTAACTCGATTATTCTCTCTCACCAGAGCTTATAGTCAGGTGTTCAACCTCAATTCACGGTATTACATAATCCAATGACTTGTCAAGATTTCTTATCGTTTGAGTGTCTACTCGTCTTTTCTTTATAAGTTATTTCAAGTTGTCCTGGGGTCCCTTACCTCTCCGTATTTTATTACTATCTTTCTCGTCAGTACAGATGCTACCACCTTTCCTCGAGGTGTTCTTACTGCCCATCATCTACTAATGGTCCTTACACTAGTCTGGGGTAAACATATCTCGTGCAACTTACATAACCATAGTTGTATTCTCTTTTATCATTCTGGTCATAACCTACCTTATGCTTATTAATAACAAAGTGTTTCTAACTTGATCCATAATCGTACAGTTTCAAATATGCGTACTACTTGCATTTTTTTATCCTTACGACACTTCCTTGACCACTTCGTAACGTCGTTCTTAATTACCCCAACACAATACTTTTTCCACGGTTATCTAAAACTGTAACTTATGGCATGACGATACTGAAGACCTTACCAGTCTCTCATCCTTCGTCTAACGACATGGGTACACATAACCCCATAATACGTAAAACTATCCTTTTACATGGGGGAGAGAACTTATATCCCCTTATTTTTTAACTTTCCTTGGAGTCACAACCCTAATCACCGGGTCCTCTTGCGGTCCAGTAAATATCTAATCATCACGCACCGCCTTAAAGTCATGTAGATTTTCAAAACCTACCAAAGACGCCCTCAGCTTTCCGCCGGCAGCACTCGTACTTATTTTATTCTTGCCTTGCACATTTTCCTGAAATTATCCGGAAGGTCGTTTTCCTGACCGCCACACCAAACCAACTCCAAGTACCTCCAAGGGCACTTAACATAAATTCCTTCAAATTCAAGTATTACTTACTTTCTGCGTCAATTTACCTCAATGAACAAGTCACACAGACTTATTAAAAATAATGATGCCAAAGAAGGAAGGATAATTCACTGGTTACCACCACTTCACTTCCTTTCCACTTCAATAACCGGCTTACCGGGAAACTGGTACCGAATCAATCTCTCTTCTGTAGTCCACGTTGGCATAACAAGAGGCCAACTAGTCCGTACTCATAATGACCTCAACGTCTGTCATAACAGCTCTGCTAGGTCTGCTAGGGTCCAACGACTGTATCGCCTCCGGCAATTATTATACACCCGCTCAGCTACCACCCATCACTCACGGGTGTAGTTACCTCTAAAGGTTCTCATGGATTCGGGCTCTATTTCTTTCACACCTGGTTGCTCACTTCCTTACCGGTCGTACTCTTTTCCGTACTTCCAAACTTATTCTAGCTTACGTACATAACTTCCATAATAAAGCTGGCCTTCAATCTTGGAGTTACTAAGTTAAACAATATAAGGCCATTTCCGACTCTCACAACCTGGTTCCGGTGGAATGCGTCCACGAACCCGTAAAATGATTAACTAGACTCGGGCTTGTACCCTCGTGACCCTGTCACGTAGCGGGACTACTATCAACTGATCCCACCCCATAAACGGGTACACTAACTTCTCATAATACCATAACCGTGTCGTCTTGATCACAACAACCATTACTTACTCCACACGGATCTCATCCGTACTATCCTCTTAAGCATAACACGTAGCTTAATTTACAAACATAGTCTCCCATTGGGTCTCTTAATTAAACTTCTTAAGGTTCCATTACCTTTTCCGACAACTCATCATCTCCTAATTATCTCAAATTATCACGTAAAACCTCGATGAGAGTTCCTTAACTGTTCATACCTTCCCGGTATCTATTTAGTCCTTACCAAATCCTGGTAATCTAAAATCATTCAAGGCAACACATATGTGACCCTCATACATAAATCTGTATAGATGTATGTCACAATACCAACTATACTACAAATATTACCAACCTGGATACTCAATCCACATAATCTTTCCTGGGTCACTGCTGCCTTTCTCGTAGCTTCAAACAACATAACATGTTAGGGAGAGACGACCCTAACTACACAACTCTATCGCACAATCTTAGAGTGAGAAGAATGGAAACCAATCCTAAATGTCCTGCAGCCTCCTGATTATAGATGTGGTACACAACATACCGATAATCAAAACTCTACTAGACACGGTCTATAGACACTTTCCGAGGACTAACTGCTCTGATACCACTTTTGTCACGACCCAACCTGGCTCGCGATCGTGCCCTACACAGGCACCCCTTTCTGTGATACATCGAGAATAGCAATGAACATACACAATCGATAAAATGCTCAAACATAAAATAACAACAAAGCTAGCCGATAAGGCCACCTTCCGAAACTATACAAATAAAATAGTACATTTTTTCTTTACAACCCAAACCACAATGAGACTACGGACCTTAAGAATAACAACCTGGCGGACAGGCCCCGCCATACCACGAATGTACAACAATCGACAATACCAGAGATAAGCCTCCGAATAAAAAGCTTCAACAGGTTGAGCAGTGATCCTAAGAGCGAGGATCAAGAACTGCACTTACCGCGTAAACGCATTTCGAAGAGGTCGATAACATGTACCAAATATGTAAAATCGAAAATCGTAATGAAATCATAAGTCTATAATAAACGGAGACATGTATGATAGCTCAATTAACAAGATCGTGCCTTACTAACAATGAGAGTAATCAAAGTATACTTAAAACATAAAAATAGAAAGCTCGCGATCAAGCGGGACCACTGCCGCGATGTCATTAGCAATCTACTCGCGGGACTATTTCACCCGCATAGGTCGTGTGGACCAAGAGGTATTCTCGCATAGCTGTACGCCGCGTGGGACTATTTCACCGCGTAAGCCCATGGGACTCGCGTGAGGTATTCCTCGCATCATGGGTAGCAAATCCATGGAACAGGTGGTATAACGATCTTGGGGATTTACCCCTCATTTATACTCTTACCCTGAAGCAGGTGGTATAACAATCTTGGGGGTTTACCCCTCATTTATACTCTTACACTGGAGAAGGTGGTATAACGATCTTGGGGGTTTACCGCTCATTTATACTCTTACCCTATCTCAACCAGCCATCATACATAACATAAGCCCTACCGGCTTATCATACATAACATAAGCCTATGCATCATACATAACATAAGCACTACCGACTTATCATACAATAAATAAGCAAGTTAAGAAATCCCAACTTCTTATTAGCCTTATTCATATACACTCATTTTAGTTTACTTAAGGCACTAACGTGTCATTATAAATCAGAGTTTAACCCAGTACTACGCATTTATTCTTTTAAAATGACTCATTTTCTTATAAAACTTCAAGATACTAATAATCGTAGTATCAAGTCATAACTATATTTTAAGACAAGTCACAACACCTTTTTAGAAAAATACATTTTGGCTTCTAAATCAAGTGACTTCTTTCTTTTAAAACCTTAAGCAATTGATGCCTTTAAATCAATTTGCCTTCGTTATTTGAAGTCATTTATCATACTTATATTACTTAGAGTAAACCACTCTTTTAACCTTTATAAAGCTATTATAACTAACTTCCCATAAAGTCGTTATACTAGCTTTATACTTCAGAACTTACATTCTTCTTTATGACCAAGAGGCTTTAACTTTCAACAAAACAAGTATCAAAAATACTTCAACATACTTAAAGTCTCTTAACTTTTGAAAACCAAGATATCTTAATATTTAAACAAGCGAGTTAATCCTAACTCACCAACTTGGACATTCTTAAAATAAGCCAAGGATATAAAATGGACTAGATTGTCAAAATCTTGTCGTCTCTACTTACTATACATTTACAACTTATTCATGCTCAAGAGATAAGAAAGTTCCACATACCTCTTCGGTTCAATCCACTTGCTAAGTCCAATATCTCATGCGTAGTATGTCAACCTATAATGACCATAGTACGTCTATTAACTTCTAGTTTCAAACGTAGAATATTCCAAGTGCAAAACTACTAAATTCTACGGAAAATCGGACAACACTTCCTTTGTTTCTACATACTTTGCCACCTTTTTCAAGGCCGAATTCAATAACCAAACACGCCAGATTTAAGGCTCAACAAAGTAGTTAACAATAGGGGATTACACGCCTACAAGACGTGTAAAATTCCGCCCCACAATTGATATCAAACAAAGGAAGTGTTGTCCGATTTTCCGTAGAAATTTAGTAGCTTTGCACTTGGAATATTCTACGTCTGAAACTAGAAGTTAATAGACGTACTATGGTCATTATAGGTTGACATACTACGACGTGAATGGACTTGGCAAGTGGATTAAACCAAGAGGTATGTGGAACTTTCTTATCTCTGAGCATGAATAAGTTGTAAATGTATAGTACGATGACGACAAGATTTTGACAATCTAGGTCCATTTGATATCCTTGGCTTATTTTAAGAATGTCCAAGTTGATTTAGTTAGGGAATTAACTCACTTGTTTAAATATTAAGGATATCTTGGTTTTCAAAAGTTAAGAGACTTAAGTATGTTGAAAGTATTATTGATACTTGTTTTGTTGGAAAGTTTAGGTCTCTTGGTTATAAAGAAGTATGTAAGTTGCTAATGTATAAAGCTAGTATAGCGACTTTATGGAAGTTGATTATAATAACTTTATGAAAGATAAAAAGAGTGGTTTACTCTAAGTAATTTAAGTATGTTAAATGACTTGAAATAACGAAGGCAAATTGATTTAAAGGAATCAATTGCTTAAGGTTTTAAAAGAAAGAAGTCACTTGATTTAAGCAAAAATGTATTTTCTAAAAAGGTATTGTGACTTGTCTTAAAATGTAGTTAGACTTGATACTACTGCTATTAGTATCTTGAAGTTTTATATGAAATGAGTCATTTTAAAAGAATAGAAATGCGTAGTACTGGGTTAACTCGATTTATAATGACATGTTAGTGTCTTAAGTAAACTAAAATGAGAGTGTATATGAATAAGGTTAATTAGAAGTTGTGGGATTTCTTAACTTGCTTATGATGATAAGAGTGCTTATGTTATGTATGATAAGCGTAGGGCTTATGTTATGATGGCGATTGAGATAGGGTAAGAGTATATCCCGGTAAATCCCCAAGATAGTTATACCACCTTCTCCAGGGTACGAGTATATCTGAGGGGTAAATCCCCAAGATAGTTATACCACCTGCTTCAGGGTAAGAGTATAATTGTGGTGAATCCCCAAGATAGTTATACCACTGCTTCCGTGGATTTGCTACCCACGATGTGAGGAATACCTCACGCGAGTCCCATGGGCTTATGCGGTGAAATAGTCCCACGCGGGCGATACAAATTTATGCGAGGAATACCTCACGCGTCCACACGACCTATGCGGTGAAATAGTCGCAGGAGTAGGATTGCTTAATGATACTGCGGGCGGGTGGTCCTGCCTTGATCGCGAGCTTCCTATTTTTATATTGTAAGTATACGTTTGATTACTCTCATTGTTAGTAAGGCACTGTGTACTGTTAATTGAGTTATCATACCGCTCCGCTTTATTATAGACTTATGATTTCATTACGATTTTCGGCCACATATTTGGTACATGTTGTATCGACTCTTCGGGCCGCTCATGCCGCAGTAGAGTAAAGTTGCTGATCTCGTTTAGGATCATCGTCACCTTTTGAGAAGCTCCTTTATTCCGAGGCTTATCCTCGGTATTGCTCTGTCAGACGCTCGTGGTATGGCGGCCCCGTCCCGCCGTAGTTGTTATTCTGAGGTCTAGAGTCACATCAGTGGTTGTCACGACCTGCCCGGGCCCGTGGATCGTGCCTTACCCGCACCCTAGTGATACAACATCGAGTAATCAGGAACATAAAGACAATACATGAAACCAATGTAATAAGACGGTGAAATAAGAAGACAAGCTAACCAAAAGCGGTTACACAAGACATATAAATAACAATTTGAGCAGATTAATCCTTTTACAAACCTCTTACAATTTCTCGCCACAACAAGCATTACTATGCACTTCTACGAATGATATGACAACAACGACGGACAGTGGTTCGCCATACCCTGAATGTAGCACCTACAACAACAGGGACTATACGAATAAGCCTCCGAGGAACGGAGCTTTCTAAACGCTGAATCGTGACCCTAAGAGCGAGGATCAACGATCGGTGTACCTTTACTGCGGCATGAACGCAGCCGAAGGAGGTCGATGCAACAGTACCGAGTATGTGAAATCAAAATAAATCAGAATGAAATCATAGCGATCATATAAAGCAGAGACATGTATGATAACCAAACTACGATTACAACAAAGCGCCATGTCAAGTCGAACTCACGCCTCAAGTCATCACTCAAATATAACAATGGGTCTCGTGCCCACAACATCAATCATGCCTGGAATACCTTCCTCACCGCCATTTATGATATAAAAGCACCAAGGAACACACATGAACACGGGTCCCACCTGTCATAATAAAACTGTGACGGTAAGTGCGAAGGCATAGCCGACTACTAAAAACCTACGCACCAACAAGGTCATGAATCGTATCATAAGATCTGTCTGAACGCCACATGATCAAAGCTGGTCGCCGCCCGCAATATCAAATGTGCGCGTCTAGCCACGAACTCCCGCACTCGCATAGGCCAATCTCATAGGCCCGCGTGAGGTATAACCCCGCATCGAGGGTAGCTACTCCGGCGTCGCCCGGACTCGCGATCCGCATGGCCACATGCACCGCATGACCATAAAGGCCGCACACTAACACGAACTCGTAGCTCGCATAGGCCCCCAGACCCGCGTGAGGTATTCTCGAATCATGGTCCTGCATCGCCGAGTCTACCCCGCGTCGAGGGCGCTTAACCACCGGAAACACGCGAGTGGTATAATACCAACATAACGGTTTAACGTTTAAACAACATAAGCACAATCAAGGAAAACCCTTTACACAAACATCACGTATCACTAACACACGTAGCATCCTAATATGATTACTTATCAAATCAACACGAAGGTATTACAAGGCTATCACAAACCAATAAAATCAAGTTATTCACACATAAGGTACTTTCTACTATGTGTCAACATGTTCGGGTTTCTATCCCCAAAGTACTTCATACATTAACTTTTTTAAAAGATACGTTACTTTCACAAAAGTCACACAATACCCGTAGTATATGAAAATAGAGTGATTATCTTTTGAAGTGAATCAAAACACTTATTTTTGTAAAATCAAGTAACAACATTATTATCCAAACGTCCAAGTTTGCCTAATTTCAAATGTTCACGTTTCTTATTTTAGAAAGGTTTCGTAGTTCATAGTCTTATTCATTTAAGAATATAATTCTCTCTTTTAAACTATCTGAGAACATAAGCCTTATATGTGAGTAGGATATTCTCGTTTATAACAATCTTATTACAGCAGCCATGATCTAGGAAATATCATTTTGTCTCATCTTAGCTTCTATGCAGATGGAAGTTTCTCGGTTTTAATAATACTTAATGTTAAAACATTTCCTTTTATTAACGCTGCAGTGGTTTGTCGATACACATTCTGATTTCCGAAATCAGTAAAACATTCTTAAGCCGTTATACCTAACTTCCCATAAAGCTAGTATAACTCTTAAGTTTTCAAAAACCAAGTATTACTTCTTCTTTCGAAATGATTCAAAAATCTTTTGAAATACTTCGAGTTCTTTATTAACACATAACAAGCCAGTCATAGTTCAAATCGATTTACCTTTTAAAACCACAAGTATTTTCTTACCAACATAAAGCTATTATAACCAACTTCCCATAAAGCCGTTATAACACTTTATGTTTTAAACCAATCAAATACATTTAGCATATGACGCTCACCGTACTACATAGTTCACACATATCATGCTAGAAGAGATAGGAAGAGGTTCACATACCTCGCGACAGTATCGACTAATAGCAAAACGCTCAAGTACTTGCAACCCGCGGCTACTCCGTAAGCCAAGTAGATCGCGCCACACGTAGTACTTCAACCTATAAGGCCACAAGGCGCTTATTAACATGTAGACCTCATCGTAGAACATTCTCCCGCAAATTCGAAGACCTCCCGCAACAAACAGAAATCTCTCGCTTTATCGAGGCCGCTACCAAGCCAACCGGGGGTTATACATCTAACCCGACGGGTACAATTCTACTCACGGAAAAGTCAGACAAGTCTCATCAGAATACCTATGTAAATCTCAAGATTCTTTCTTTCAAAAGGTTTCTTATTATTCAGGCTTAAGTCAAAAGACATTGCCGATAACAACGTTCAGTTCTATATATAGTATACTTCAACTATATAGTCTAACAATCATGTAATTTCCAATTACAATAGAGGGACAAGATATTTACCTCGATAAGCCCATAATTATCCAAGTTTAAATGTCGATCCTGAGCAAGGTTTAGCTCCTACTCCGCGCGCTCCGACCCGCTCCAACAACCCTTAGAAGTTCTAACCAACTTCTACTTATTACTCCAACTAACTATGGAGATTTTCCTTAGGGTTTCGGTTTTGTGACTGAAGGGAAGTATAATAGTATTTCTGGGCTTTTCGTATAAGTATAACCTTAGAATACTACAAGGTATACTAAGGTAATTTGGGCATTATAACAATACTGAGAGTATTTCTACCAAGAGAGAGGTATTATACGAGACAACCACTCAAGAGGGGTGTATACTCGGCCTACCCCACTGTGGGTACTCTACCAAAGGGGAGGGTGCTCTCGCTAAGCCTCACAAAGGGGGACGAAACACAACAAGGAGGGGAGAGTTTTGTCACGACCCGATCCCGGGCCCGTGACTGGTGCCTTACCCCGGGCACCCTAGTGATACAACATCAGAGAAAATCAGCGGAAATAAAAAAACTAAAACATGAGACAAGTCATAAAGCATGAACTAGGCTAACCAAAACGGTCACCTTCCTGAAATATATACATATATATATCAACCTGAACAGTTAAATCCTTTTACAACCCTGCCCACAACAGTACTACAGACTTCTAAGAATGTAACCATAACTATGACGGGACAGGCCGCCATACCCTCAGATGTACAAGTAACTACACCGGCAGGGACTATACCAAAGACAAGCCTCCGAGAAACGAGCTTCCCAAAAAGTCAACCGTGATCCTAAGAGCGGATCCACAACCGATGTACCTACTGCGGCATGAACGCAGCCCCCGGCGAGGTCGATAACAGTACCAAGTATGTGAAACTTGTAAAAATACTGTAAATGAAATCATAATAGTCTATATAAAGCAGGAGACATGTATGATAACCAAACTACAGTCCACAATACATAAATAGTCATGTTAAGTCAGGGACTCATGCCTCAAAGTCATTACTCAAATATAACAATGGGTCTCACGCCCACAACATCACTCATGCCCGTGGAATACCTTCCTCACTGCCGGCAGTCCATGATATAAAACATTCAAGGAGTA
This sequence comes from Przewalskia tangutica, assembly GCA_029844215.1. Classification (NCBI taxonomy): domain Eukaryota; kingdom Viridiplantae; phylum Streptophyta; class Magnoliopsida; order Solanales; family Solanaceae; genus Przewalskia; species Przewalskia tangutica. Next base: position 118,406,768 of record CM056722.1, read on the forward strand.
CACATGAACACCAGGTCCCACCTGTGTCATAATAAAACCGTACAAGGTAAGTACGAAGGCATAGCCGACTACTAACACCCATAGTACTAACAAGGTCATAAACTGTATCATGAGATATGTCTAGACCGTCACATGATCAAAGCTGGTCACACGCCCGCAGTATCCAATGTGCGCTGTAGCCTGGAACTCTCGCAGACTCGCGTAGGCCAAACTCATAAGCCCGCATGAGGTATAACCCCGCATCGAGGGTAGCTACTCCCCGGCATCCGCCTGGACTCGCAGTCCGCATGGCCACATAGACCGCATGACCATAAAGGCCGCACACTAACCTGGAACTCTCGTAGCTCCGCATAGGTCCCCTGGACCCGCATGAGGTATTCTCGAATCATGGTCCCAGACCGCCTGAGTCTACCCCGCATCGGAGGGCAGCTTAACCTCCGGAAACATGTCAAGGTGAGCGGTACAATACCAACATAACGGCTGATAGTTAAACAACTTAAGCGCGATCGAAACCCTTTACACAAACATCACAAGATACTAACACACGTAGCATCCTAGCATGTTTACTTAACAAATCAACAAGAAAGTATTACAAGGTTATCACAAACCAACACAATCAAGTTATACACACAAGGTACTTTCTACTATATGATTAACAAGATCGGGGTTTTATCCCCAAAGTACTTTATACATTAACTCTTTAAAAGATACGTTACTTTCACAAAAGTCACACAATACCCGTAGTATAAGAAAATAAAGTGACTAATATTTTAATTAAACCAAAACAACGTCCAGACTTTCCTTTTTAAACCAAATTAAGACAATAACATGCCTTCCTTTTTAGACCAAAACACTTCTCCCTTTAAAGTCAAATTACCATTTTAAAACCAATGATAAAACCATTCCTTTGTTTTCATAAAGTCGTTATAACTAACTTCCCATAAAGCTGTTATAACACTTTATGTTCTAAACCAAAAACTCTTCAATTCTACAAGTCTCTTTCTTTTAAAACAACCATAAGTATTCTTTTAAAACCCAAATAATGTACTCTTTTCAAAATAAGTAACCTATACTTAAAATCAAGTTACTTCTTTTTCCAAAACAAGTCGTTATAAGTCAAGTCTCTTATCTTTGAAGATCAAGTCTCTTAACTTTCAAAATCAAGTTGTCTATAAGTCAAGTCTCTTATCTTTGAAGATCAAGTCTCTTAACTTTCAGAATCAATAAACCATTCTTTTACCTACATAAAGTCGTTATAACTAACTTCCCATAAAGCTATTATAACACCCTATGTTTAAACCAACCAAAACACTTAGCACATGTACGCTTACCGTACTACATAGTTTACAAAACATCATGCTAGAAAGGATAGGAAGAGGTTCACATACCTCGACGATTATCGACAATAAGAAAACGCCCACAAGATCAGAACCCCGCTAGCCTTTTCCACTCATCAAGTAGAATACGCTACTCGTAGTACTTCCACCTATATAGGCCACAAACGCCTATTAACTTCTAAACACACGGTTCCATTTTCTACGTAAAATTCGCAAAGACCTCCCCGAAATCACATACATCTCCTCGACTCACAAGGCCCGCTAACAGGCCAATTACTCCCAGTGGATTACACGTCTAACCTGACGTGTTCAAATCGCTTCACAATAATACAATACCATCAGAATACAAATTTCTATGTAAATACAGTTCAATACTCATTCTAAATATAGTATACTCAACTATACATTACTACAACATGTAATATCCAATTACAATAGGGGGGGCATAAATCATTACCTCGATAAGCCCAAAATTATCCAAGATTAAATGTCGATCCCGAGCAACGTTTAGCTCCAAGTCCTTACGCCCAACCCGCTCCAAGCGACCCTTAGAAGTTTCTAAACAACTTCTCTAAACACTTCAACCAAGCTATGAAGGTTTTTCTAGGGTTTCATTTTGCGACTTTCGGAATAAAGTAGGATTTCCGGGCTCCTAGTATTTAAACAACTTTGGAATACTACTAGGGATACTAGGCTAGTGTATTTGGAATTATACCACAATACACCAAGTATTCTACACAAGGGGGGAGGGGTGGGACGAAACCAATACAAAGGGAGGGAAGTATTTTGCTCTTGGAAGCTTTCTGTGAGATGAACTTATTCATCAACCAAGGGGTCTATTTATAGAACAATGGAGGTCAAGATCCATCTAAGTGTATGGCCAAGATTGGGCCATGTGTGTGTGGTCCCACCACACCACATGGCCAACGAAATTGGGTGCCAAGTGTAAGGCCATTTCGCCAGGTGAGTAGTGACAAGCTAGCCACTTGTCACACCATTTCGGCCCACATGGCCACAGGGGTGACACGTGTCGCCCCGATTCGCCCAAAATATTACGTCTTAGAAAATATCCAAAAAGCCTAAACCTCAAAAACAAAGCGGCCCCACAAAACCGTAAATTTTCTCCGTGGCCCCACGTGGCCATTTCCAAAATAAAATCTCAAAATTCTAATATAATCCGAGAAGTTCAAATACCAAACTGGGAATCCAATTCCCATTAACGAACCTTTTCTTCACAAAACCGGAAACTTTTAGTCGAAAAAATCACATCTTCCTTTCTTTCCAATATTTACGTCAGATTCTCGTACGTATGTCCTCGCATACATACCCTGGAACTACGGGGTATAACATTCTTCCCCCCTTAGAAACATTCGTCCCGAATGTTCCTTCTAAGTCTCTAAACATACATATGCCGGTGTAGTCTCCACTACTACACTTACAATACCGATCACGCCACCAATGGCCGTAATATAACATGCGCAAAACTCCATTTCATGCTAACGAGGAATCACCTCAATCATCTCAAAAGCTCTCACCCATGATCAAACGATACTCCTTTCGTGATCTTCACAACAGAATGACCACTTCCGCTCTCATAACATATGTTCACTTTTCCCTTACTCGTCGCATTCTCCTCGTAACTCGAACTCCTCCTAATAAACGTATTCACGTTTACGCTGACTCGAGCCGCTAACAATTTCCTCGGATAAGCTTCACCCTATCCATATCCCGTGAAACAAGTAGGGACCAACTATCTGAACCTTGCCAACCTTGAACCAATCGATCGGCAACCTACATTTCCGCCTATACAAGGCTTCATAAGGCGACATCCGAATACAGTAAAGGTAGCTATCATAAAACTCACTTACCCAAGAGGCACACAATCCTCACGGCTACCCCTGAAATCAAAACATCGGCCCGCAACCTATTCTTAACTATCTGGGTAAAACGCGCCGTTTTTCCGCTTACCGAGGTGAATGCACATCGAGACTCACCTGAGTTCCAACCCCGCTGGTAACACCTTCGCATACACAAAAGACATAGCCAAAAATTGGGCTCCACCGTCGTCATAAAAGTAGGAATCCCGTGCATCCTTACAACCTTCCCGATATATAACATATCGCCACCCTCCGCCGAGTAAATAGTCCTGCCTGAAAGACGAGATGGGCTGACCTCATCAGCCTGACTACTGGTCGAACGCATCCTCGAACTCGTACGATGGTTAACTAACCTTGGACCTAACACCCTCGTAATCCTATCACAAAGCGACCACCACAAATTGACCACATCTCCTTTCGCCGGGTTGACCCGCGAACGGTCCTCAACCCGACCCATAATCGCACCAAACTCTTGTTCCCGATCCGAACAATCTTACCTATCAAGTCATGAAAGCTACCACTTTCACCTTACACATCCCAAGGAAAATATCCTCAAAACATTTCACGCATACCAAGTGTTTCACAAAGATTAACCGTAAAATCCTTTTCTCAAGATGCCTTACATCTCAGGTCTCAACGTGTACTATTCTAAGGTTCACACCTTCCATGACCCCATACTTATCCTTTCAACTAACCATGTTTTCTAATTCACACTTAACACAATGCTATCCGTACATAGCACCTAACATGTACCCACCATAATATCATAAACAAAATCTCCTAAGGGCTAAAGATATCTCGCAACTACCGCCTCACTTTCCCTTTGCCGCTCTAATCATAATCCCACTGCAGGCGCTAGCTATATAAGGTGTTGAACCACCATCGATCCCGGCGTCGAGGCTCTACATCTGTGCTACCTCTGGTCAGACAAACTCTCACCAAATTGCCCTATTGGCCGCAAACACAAAAGCTGTCGAAGCAGTACGACACTCCTCATAATGGAGTCTACTACTATGGCCGAAACGAGGTAGGGGTGACCTCATCCGACTAACACCCCTTCTCCCGAACAATCAACTCGCGATCGACCCGAAGGCCGAGTCATCCTCCGTAACCTCCTACCTGGACATCCTCCCATCACATGGCCCTGACGGCCACAGGTATAACAATCTCCCAACAAGTACGACACCCTGAGGATCATCCTCAGATCTCTATCCATAGAATTCTGGCGAACTGCAACTCAAGAAATCCCTAAGTCTCAGACTATCGGATCTTGGGAATCATCGAGCATCGCCGGAACCACCGGCTCCGCCCAGACTCATTCCCACCACCAGCCTAGCTAGTAATCGGGCTATCACCTTGAATTCATATCCTCGGCTCGGCCGTGGAACCGAGGCTCGGTATCGTGGCTCATAGAAATCGCTGCCGCTCTAACTCTTTGGGCTAGCGGCATCATAAAACTCGCTGTCAAGTACTATCTCGTAAGAACCAGCTGTGCCTCGTAACCCTCTCGTGTTCAACTCGTAGCTCCTCTCGCCGCTTGCTCATCTGGGCCCTGGTTGCCTTGCGCGGAGGGATAACGTGTACATAAGAATACGGCAGAGGGAGTCCAACTTACAACACAGCTCTAAGGCACGATCTCAGAATGAGAAGAATGGAAACCAATCCTAAATGTTCTGCAGCCTCCTGATTATAGATGTGGTGCACAACACACCGATAATCAAGACTCTACTAGACACGGTCTGTAGACACTTTCCGAGGACTAACTGCTCTGATACCACTTTTGTCACGACCCGATCCCGGGCCCGTGACTGGTGCCTTACCCCGGGCACCCTAGTGATACAACATCAGAGAAAATCAGCGGAAATAAAAAAACTAAAACATGAGACAAGTCATAAAGCATGAACTAGGCTAACCAAAGCGGTCACCTTCCGAAATATATACATATATATATCAACTCAGCAGTTAAATCCTTTTACAACCCCGCCACACAACAAGATTTCTGCACTCTAAGAATGTAACCATAACTATGACGGGACAGGGCCCCGCCATACCCCTGAATGTACAAGTAACTACACTGACAGGACTATACCAAAGACAAGCCTCCGGAGAAACGGAGCTTCCCAAAAGTGACTGTGATCCTAAGAGCGCGGATCCACAACCGATGTACCTCTACTGCGGCATGAACGCAGCCCCGGGCGAGGTCGAGACAACAGTACCAAGTATGTGAAACTTGTAAAAATATCAGAAATGAAATCATAATAGTCTATATAAAGCGGGAGACATGTATGATAACCAAACTACATCCACAATACATAAATAGTCATGTTAAGTCGTGACTCATGCCTCAAAGTCATTACTCAAATATAACAATGGGTCTCACGCCCACAACATCACTCATGCCCGTGGAATACCTTCCTCACCGCCATCCATGATATAAAACATTCAAGGAGTACACATGAACACCGAGTCCCACTGTGTCATAATAAAACCGTCTGGTAAGTGCGAAGGCATAGCCGACTACTAACACCCGTAGTACTAACAAGGTCATAAAGCGTATCATGAGATATGTCTAGACCGTCACATGATCAAAGCCGTCACACGCCCGCAGATTCAATGTGCGCGCGTCAGCCTCGAACTCCTCGCAGCTCCGCGTAGGCCAACCTCGTAGGCCCGCATGAGGTATAACCCCGCATCGAGGGTAGCTACTCCCCGTCCGCCTGGACTCGCATCGCATGGCCACATGCATCGCGTGACCATAAAGGCCGCACACTAACCTGGACCTCGCGTAGCTCCGCATAGGTCCCCTGGACCCGCATGAGGTATTCTCGAATCATGGTCCCAGACCGCCTGAGTCTACCCCCGACGGAGGCGGCTTAACCTCGGAAACATGTCGTGAAGCGGTACAATACCAACATAACGGCTGATAGTTAAACAACTTAAGCGCAATGGTCGAAACCCTTTACACAAACATCACAAGATACTAACACACGTAGCATCCTAGCATGTTTACTTAACAAATCAACAAGAAAGTATTACAAGGCTATCACAAACCAACACAATCAAGTTATACACACAAGGTACTTTCTACTATATGATTAACAAGATCGGGTTTTATCCCCAAAGTACTTTATACATTAACTCTTTAAAAGATACGTTACTTTCACAAAAGTCACACAATACGTAGTATAAGAAAATAAAGTGACTAATATTTTAATTAAACCAAAACAACGCCCGGACTTTCCTTTTAAACCAAATTAAGACAATAACATGCCTTCCTTTTTAGACCAAAACACTTCTCCCTTTAAAGTCAAATTACCATTTTAAAACCAATGATAAAACCATTCCTTTGTTTTCATAAAGTCGTTATAACTAACTTCCCATAAAGTTGTTATAACACTTTATGTTCTAAACCAAAACTCTTCAATTCTACAAGTCTCTTTCCTTTAAAACAACCATAAGTATTCTTTTAAAACCCAAATAATGTACTCTTTTCAAAATAAGTAACCTATACTTAAAATCAAGTTACTTCTCTTTTCCGAAAACAAGTCGTTATAAGTCAAGTCTCTTATCTTTGAAGATCAAGTCTCTTAACTTTCAAAATCAAGTTGTCTATAAGTCAAGTCTCTTATCTTTGAAGATCAAGTCTCTTAACTTTCAGAATCAATAAACCATTCTTTTACCTACATAAAGTCGTTATAACTAACTTCCCATAAAGCTATTATAACACCCTATGTTTAAACCAACCAAAACACTTAGCACATGTACGCTCACCGCATTACTACATAGTTTACAAAACATCATGCTAGAAAGGATAGGAAGAGGTTCACATACCTCGCGACGATTATCGATAATAAGCAAAACGCTCACGATCTTTGAACTCGCTAGCCTTTTCCACTCATCAAGTAGAATACGCTACTCGTAGTACTTCCACCTATATAGGCCACAAACGCCTATTAACTTCTAAACACACGGTTCCATTTTCTACGTAAAATTCGCAGACCTCCCCGAAATAACATAAATCTCCTCCTAACAAGGCCCGCTACTGTGCCAATAACTCCTGGATTACACGCCTAACCGGGCGTGTTCAAATCGCTTCACAATAATACAATACGATCAGAAACAATTTCTATGTAAATACAGTTCAATACTCATTCTAAATATAGTATACTCAACTATACATTACTACAACATGTAATATCCAATTACACAGTGGGCGTAAATCATTACCTCGATAAGCCCAAAATTATCCAAGATTAAATGTCGATCCCGAGCAACGTTTAGCTCCAAGTCCTTACGCTCAACCCGCTCCAAGCGACCTTAGAAGTTTCTAAACAACTTCTAAACACTTCAACCAAGCTATGAAGGTTTTTCTAGGGTTTCATTTCGACTTTCTAATAAAGTAGGATTTCCTGCTCCTAGTATTTAAACAACTTTGGAATACTACTAGGGATACTAGGCTAGTGTATTTGGAATTATACCACAATACACCAAGTATTCTACACAAGGGGGAGGGTGGGACGAAACCAATACAGGGAGGGAAGTATTTTGCTCTTGGAAGCTTTCTGTGAGATGAACTTATTCATCAACCAAGGGTCTATTTATAGAACAATGGAGGGTCAAGATCCATCTAAGTGTATGGCCAAGATTGGGCCATGTGTGTGTGGGTCCCACCACACCACATGGCCAACGAAATTGGGTGCCAAGTGTAAGGCCATTTCGGCCAAGGTGAGTAGGTGACAAGTGGCTAGCCACTTGTCACACCATTTCGGCCCACATGGCCACACAAGGGGGGTGACACGTGTCGCCCGATTAAATCAAAATATTACGTCTTCCGAAAATATCCAAAAAGCCGGAAACCTCAAAAACAAAGCGGGCCCCACAAAACCGTAAATTTCTCCCGTGGGCCCCACGTGGCCATTTCCGAAAATAAAATCTCAAAATTCTAATATAATCCGAGAAGTTCAAATACCAAATCTGGGAATCCAATTCCCATTAACGAACCTTTTTCTTCACAAAAACCGGAAACTTTTCCGTCGAAAAAAATCACATCTTCCTTTCTTTCCAATATTTCTGTCGTATTCTCGTACGTATGTCCTCGCATACATACCCTGGAACTACGGGGTATAACAGTTTTAACACTTAGAGATTTGTGGAAAGGATGAAGAATTCATCAAAGGGAGAGGGGTATTTATAGGTCAAGTGAAGGCCAATCAATGGCCAAGATCTTGCCAAGTGCAAGGCAAGTGTAGGGCCAAGATTCAACCAAGTGTCCTTGACCAACTAACACACAAAATATCCTACCAACTCCCCTTGACCAACAAGGCCAAATCGTCCATCACATTACCGCCCACTCCCACCAATTAGAGGGTGACAAGTGTCGCCCTCTTGTTGGTCCAAAATGTTTCGTCTCTCGGAAAAATCCGCAAAAAATATAAATGACATAGCCGAAAATTCCCCTACGAAAGTTGTGGAAACGTTTCGTCGAAACACGACTCTAACCGGGTGTTGTGCACAAAAAGAATTCGGCCAAGCCTAATGAAGTTCGAAAATTTCTACGTACGTCCCCCACGTACATACTCTGGAAATACGGGGTATAACATTCTCCCCTCCTTAGAAACATTCGTCCCGAATGTTCCTTCTAAGTCTCAAAACAAACGCGCCAGTATAGTCTTCACTACTATACTTACGAGAACAATCCTTGCCACACATGGCCATAGAAACAACCGCACAAATACCCACATCTACGCCGCGAAGCACCTCTAACATCACAAACGCTCCCATCCAAGGGTCAAAAATATAATTCCTTCGCACTTTCTCCATACAAAAGAAATGATACCACTTTTGTCACTTTGCCGCGAGGTTCTAGTGTCACTCCGGCGACCCAACAAATGGTACCGGGCCGCATGCGATCCACGAGGTCGCATACCTCGAACTCTTACCACATTCGAATCGCTCAGCTTTCCAAAACTCGGTTACTATCTCTAATGTGGTCATCATTAATCGAACACTGATGGATCTCCGATACTTTCCGATCATGACAATACGAAGATCGGACGTCATCGCCTCCTAAGTCGGACGGCAAAGCTAACATATAGGCAACCCGCCTACTCGCACTGATCCGCAAGGCCCAAAGTAACTCGGGCTAAGTTCCTCTGCTTCCAAAACTCGTCACACCCAAACCGGTGGTATCTTCAAGAAGACCGACCACAACTCGAACTCTAAGCGTCGTCGCCGATAATCCGCACGATTCCTCTGCGCCAAAACCTCTTCTAGATAAGCTTCACTATCCACACTGTTGGAACAAACTCAACCAACTATCTCAACCTTGCCAACATCGAACCAATCGACCAAGAACTTACACTTCCGCCCCTACAAGGCTTCATAAGGAGACATCCGAACACTGAAATGGTAGCTAACAACACTCCTTCAACAGGAGACAACAAACCTTGCAACTACCCCTGAAATCCAAACCCTGGCCCGAGGGCGAATGTGATTCTCGAGACTCACCGAGTTCCTAACCCCGCTCGTATAACTTCCAAAAATGAAAAATAGCCACAACCTGGGCTTCACTGCCTGTCATAAGGTGAAGGTAAGCACCCCGTGCAGCCTTACAACCTTTCTGATAAAACAACACTGCCGAGTAAACGGTCTTTGCTAGAAAACAAGGCTGACCTCGCCCGACCATCGGTCGAACGTCCACGAATTCGTCAAGCTAACTAAACTCAGCCTAACACCCTCGTGACTTAACACAAGCGGGACCACCACAACCGACCCCACCACTTACAGCCGCGGGTTGACCCGCAACGTGGCCTCAACCCGACCCGAATGCGCAAAACACTTGCTCCTTTATCCGAACAATCTCACTAATCACGTTACGAAACCTAGGCCTCCTTAGCTCAACTACCCTCTTTCATTTCACACTACTTAGGGACCTATCCCAAACATAGCTCACGTGCACTATGCACTCCGATAAGGGTCAAACATAAAACTACACCTTTACTCGAGATGGCCTTACCTCTAAGGTCTCTACGTATAAAGCTCTAAGGCTCACACTTTCTCTATCCCCCAAATCTTACTCGGTTAACTAACCATGATTTCTAATCATAATAACACTATGCTAACTGAACATAACACTTAAGGTATACTCACCTTATCACATATACAAACTCTAGAGGGTTAAGGATATATTTATATCTACTGCTTCACTCCCCTTAGTCGTTCTAATCAAACCTGCCCCGTAGGGCGCATAGCTAAGGAAGATGACAACTACCCACCGATCCTGAAGGCTAAGTCCTCCTACAAGGACACTCTTTCAACATCAGACCCTGACGGTCGTAGGTACAACAAGTACCAACCAAAAGACGACATTCCCCGGGATGACGTCACACAAATGAACTAAAAACCCCGAGTTCTCGACCAACTCCTGCGTACCGAACGCCCTAAACTCCGTGGAGGACCTCTCTGACCGTGGCCGTGCATAATATAATCTGCCGCGAGGCGACTCGCCGAAAGTTACCAAGGACCTTGCCGCTCGCCCCTTCTCGTGCTTCGTTAACCCGCCGATCTCTACGCTTTCGTGCGCGCATAAGCCCGCATACGTGTCATGCTCAATCCTAATCGATTTAACTACTCTTGCACAACCCTTCCTTCGATATTCATCAAGCCTCGCGGACATCGGTATATTTTCTCGTAGCCAATTCCATAGCTAGTAATGTGGTCGCTTTGCAATCTATATTCTCTCGTTCTGGCCGTGGAATCAAGGTTCAAATGTCATGGCCGCAGAGGAATCGCAGCCGCGTACAAACTCACTGGGGCTAGTGACGCCGCAGAACTCCCGAACGAAGCACCTAACTCAGTGATGGTTGGGCTCAGCCCTCGTAACCCTCTCAGATTTACTCGCAGCCTCGCCGCTTTGCCCTTCGGGCCGGGTTGCCTACGCGAGGCATAGCGGTAGTGGAAAGAAATACGTGAGAGGTCCAACTTACAACACGCCTCTAAGGCACGATCTCGAGTGAGAAGAATAGAAACCAATCCTAAATATCCTATAGCCTCCGATTATTGGTGGTGCACAACACACCGATAATCAAGACTTCCGGATCGATACGGTCAGACACTTTCCGAGGATTAATCGCTTCGATACCACTTTTGTCACGACCCATTCCGGGGCGTGGATCGTGCCTTACCCCTGCACCCTAGTGATACAACATCGAGTAATCAGCGAACATAAAGACAATACATGAAACCAATGTAATAAGACAAAGTGAAATAAGAAGACAAAGCAACTAAAAACGGTTATCACAAGACATATAAATAACAATTTGAACAGATTAATCCTTTTTACAAACCTCTTACAATTTCTCGCCACAACAAAGATTACTGCACTTACGAATGATATGACAACAACGACGGACAGGTTCGCCATACCTGAATGTAAGCACCTACAACAACAGGGGACTATACGAAGATAAGCCTCCGAGGAACGAGCTTTCCCAAACGCTGAATCGTGACCCTAAGAGCGAGGATCAACGATCGGTGTACCATTACTGCGGCATGAACGCACTTCAAGGAGGTCGATAACAAAAATTTGAGTATGTGAAATCAAAATATCAGTAAATGAAATCATAGCAGTCATATAAAGCAGGAGACATGTATGATAACCAAACTACAGTTTACAACAAAGCAGTCATGTCAAGTCAGGGACTCACGCCCTCAAGTCATCACTCAAGTATAACAATGGGTCTCAGGCCCACAACATCAATCATGCCCGTGGAATACCTTCCTCATCACGGCATCTATGATATAAAAGCACCAGGAACACACATGAACACCGTGTCCCACCGGTGTCATAATAAAATCAGACGGTAAGTACGAAGGCATAGCCGACTACTAAAAACCCACAGTACCAACAAGGTCATGAACTGTATCATAAGATCTGTCTAGACCGTCACATGATCAAAGCTGGTCGCTCGCCCGCAATATCAAATGTGCGCGTCTAGCCCTGGAACTCCCCGCAGCTCCGCATAGGCCAATCTCATAGGCCCGCATGAGGTATAACCCCGCATCGAGGGTAGCTACTCCCCGGCATCGTCCTGGACTCGCAGTCCGCATGGCCACATAGACCGCATGACCATAAAGGCCGCACACTAACCTGGAACTCTCGTAGCTCCGCATAGGCCCCTGGGACCCGCATGAGGTATTCTCGAATCATGGTCCCAGACCGCCTGAGTCTACCCCGCATCGGAGGGCAGCTTAACCCCCGGAAACACGGTGAGTGGTATAATACCAACATAACAGTTTAACGTTTAAACAACATAAGCACAATCAAGGGAAAACCCCTTTACACAAACATCACAGAATACTAACACACGTAGCATCCTAATATGATTACTTATCAAATCAACACGAAGGTATTACAAGGCTATCACAAACCAATAAAATCAAGTTATTCACACATAAGGTACTTTCTACTATGTGTCAACATGTTCGGGTTTCTATCCCCAAAGTACTTCATACATTAACTTTTTAAAAGATATGTTACTTTCACAAAAGTCACACAATACCCGTAGTATATGAAAATAGAGTGATTATCTTTTGAAGTGAATCAAAACACTTATTTTTGTATAATCAAGTAACAACATTATTATCCAAACGTCCAAGTTTGCCTAATTTCAAATGCTCACGTTTCTTATTTTAGAAAGGTTTCGTAGTTCATAGTCTTATTCATTTAAGAATATAATTCTCTCTTTTAAACTATCTGAGAACATAAGCCTTATATGTGAGTAGGATATTCTCGTTTATAACAATCTTATTACAGCAGCCATGATCTAGGAAATATCATTTTGTCTCATCTTAGCTTCTATGCAGATGGAAGTTTCTACTGGTTTTAATAATACTTAATCATTAAAAACATTTCCTTTTATTAACGCCGCAGTTGGTTTGTCGATACACATTCTCGATTTCCAAATCAAGAAACATTCTTAAGCCGTTATACCTAACTTCCCATAAAGCTAGTATAACTCTTAAGTTTTCAAAACCAAGTATTACTTCTTCTTTCAAATGATTCATAAATCTTTTGAAATACTTGAAGTTCTTTATTAACACATAACAAGCCATCATAGTTCAAATCGTTACCTTTTAAAACCACAAGTATTTTCTTACCAACATAAAGCTGTTATAACCAACTTCCCATAAAGTCGTTATAACACTTTATGTGTTAAACCAATCAAATACATTTAGCATATGTGACGTCTACCACTACATAGTTCACACATATCATGCTAGAAGAGATAGGAAGAGGTTCACATACCTCGCGACAGTATCGACTAATAGCAAAACGCTCCAAGTACTTCCAACCGTCGGCTACTCCTTAAGCCAAGTAGATCGCGCCACACGTAGTACTTCAACCTATAAGGCCACAAGGCGCTTATTAACATTTAGACCTCATCGTAGAACATTCTACCGAAAATTCGAAGACTCTCCCCGCAACAACAGAAATCTCCTCATTTATCGAGGCCGCTACCAAGCCAACCAGGGGTTATACATCTAACCCGAACGGGTACCATTCTACTACACCTAAAAGTCGCACAAGTCTCATGTACAGTCCTATGTAAATACAATTCAAGATCTTCTTTCAAAAGGTTTCTTATTATTAGGGCTTAAGTCAAAAGACATTGCACGATAACAACGTTCATTTCTATATATAGTATACTTCAACTATATAGTCTAACAATCATGTAATTTCCAATTACAATAGAGGGACAAGATATTTACCTCGATAAGCCCATAATTATCCAAGTTTAAATGTCGATCCTGAGCAAGGTTTAGCTCCTACTCCGTGCGCTCCGACCCGCTCCAAACAACCCTTAGAAGTTCTAACCAACTTCTACTTATTACTCCAACTAACTATGGAGATTTTCCTTAGGGTTTCGGTTTTGTGACTGAAGGGAAGTATAATAGTATTTCTGGGCTTTTCGTATAAGTATAACCTTAGAATACTACAAGGTATACGGCTAAGGTAATTTGGGCATTATAACAATACTTGGAGAGTATTTCTACCAAGAGAGGTATTATATGAGACAACCACTCAAGAGGGGGTGTATACCCTCTACTACCCCACTAGGGGTACTCTACCAAAGGGGAGGGTGCTCTCGGCTAAGCCTCACAAAGGGGGGGGGGACGAAAACACAACAAGGGAGGGGGAGAGTTTTAACACTTAGAGATTTGTGGAAAGGATGAAGAATTCATCAAAGGGAGAGGGGTATTTATAGGTCAAGTGAAGGCCAATCAATGGCCAAGATCTTGCCAAGTGCAAGGCAAGTGTAGGGCCAAGATTCAACCAAGTGTCCTTGACCAACTAACACACAAAATATCCTACCAACTCCCCTTGACCAACAAGGCCAAATCGTCCATCACATTACCGCCCACTCCCACCAATTAGAGGGTGACAAGTGTCGCCCTCTTGTTGGTCCAAAATGTTTCGTCTCTCGGAAAAATCCGCAAAAAATATAAATGACATAGCCGGAAATTCCCCTACGAAAGCTGTGGAAACGTTTCGTCGAAAAACGACTCTAACCGGGTGTTGTGCACAAAAAGAATTCGGCCAAGCCTAATGAAGTTCGAAAATTTCTACGTACGTCCCCCACGTACATACTCTGGAAATACGGGGTATAACAGTGGTTTGGGTTGTAAAGAAAAAAATGTACTGTTTTATTTGTATGGTTTACGGAAGGTGACCTCATCGGCTAGCATGTTGTTATTTCATGTTTTAAAATTTTTATCAGTTGTGTATGTTCACGCTATTCTCGATGTATCTGAAGGGGTGCCTGTGTAGGGCACTACCGCGCCCGGGTCGGGTCGTGACAAAAGTGGTATCGAGCGCTTAGTCCATGGAAAGTGTCTACGCATCGCTAGTACAGTAGTCTTGATTATCGGTGTGTTGTGCACCACATCTATAATCAGGAGGCTGCAGGACATTTAGGATTGGTTTCCATTCTTCTCACTCTAAGATCGTGCGATAGAGCTGTGTGGTTAGGGTCGTCTCTCCCTAATAAGTTATGTTGTTTGCAGCTACGAGAAAGGTAGCAGTGACCCAGGAAAGATTATGTGGATTGCGTATCCAGGTTGGTAATGTTTGTAGTATAGTTGGTATTGAGACATACAACTATACAGATTTATGTATGGGGGTCACATATGTGTTGCCTAGGATGATTTTAGATTACCAGGATTTGGTAAGGACTAAATAAATACCGGGAAGGTATGAACAGTTAAGGAACTCTCATCAAGGTTTTGCGTGCTAATTTGAGATAATTAGGTGATGATGAGTTGTGTGAGAATGAAATGGACCCTTAAGAGGTTAATTAAGGGACTTAATGGAAGACTATGTTAATAGATTGAGCTACGTAGTGGGATTTCGAGAATGGTACGGGTGAGATTCGTATGGAGTAAGTATGGTTGTTGTGGACAAGACAACCCGATTATAGTATATGAGAAGTTAGTGTACCCGTTTATGGGGTGGAATCAGTTGATAGTAGTCCCGCTATGTGACAGGGTCACGAGGGTACAAGCCCGAGTCTAGTTAATCGTTTTACGGGTTCGTGGACGTGTTCCACCAGAACCAGGTTGTGAGAGCCGGAATGGGCCTTATATTGTTTAATTTAGTAACTCCAAAGAGTGGAGGCCAGAATTAGTATGGAATTTATGTACGTATGCTAGTATAAGTTTGGAAGTACGGAAAGAGTACGACCAGTGAAAAAGAGAGCAACCAAGTGTAAAGAAATAAAGCCTGAATCCATGAGGACCTTTCGAGGTGACTACACCCGTGAGTGTTGGGTGGTAGCTGAGCGGGTAGATAATTGCCGGTAACGATACAGTCGTTGGACCCTAGCAGACCTAGCAGAGCTGTTATGACAGACATAGAGGTCATTATGAGTACGGGCTAGTTGGCCTCTTGTTATGCCAACGTTGACTGCAGAGAGAGATTGGCTCGATACCAGTTCCGTAGTTTGCCATCGAGTGGAAAGGAAGAGAAGTGGTGGTAACCAGTGAATTATCCTTCCTTCTTTGGCATTGTTGATTTTCATAAGTCTGTGTGACTTGTTCATTTGAGGTAAATTGACGCTGATAGTAAGTAATAATTGAATTTGAAGGAATTTATGTTAAGTGCCCTTGGAGGTACTTGGAGTTGGTTTGGTGTGGCGGTCAGGGCCACGACCTTCCGGATAATTTCAGGAAAGTGTACAAGGCAAGAATAAAATAAGTACGAGTGCTGCCGGCGGAAAGCTGAGGGCATCTTTGGTAGGTTGGAAAAATCTACACGAACTTAAAGGCGGTGCGTGATGATTAGATAATTACTGGACCGCAAGAGGACCCTGTGATTAGGGTTGTGACTCCAAGGAAAGTTTAAGAAAAGGGAGATAAGTTCTCTCCCCCACGTAAAAGGACAGTTTTACGTATTATGGGGTTATGTGTACCCATGTTGCTAGACGCAGGATATGAGACTGGTAAGGTCTTCGGTATCGTCATGCTATAGGTTACAGTTGTAGATAACCGGGGGAAAAGTGTTGTGTTGGGGTAATTAAGAACGACGTACGAATTGGTCGAGGAAGTATCGTAAAGATATAAATGCAGGTTGTACGCATGTATGAAACTGTACGATTATGAATCAAGATAGAAATATTTTTGCTAATAATAAGCCTAAGGTAAGGATATGGCCAGAATGATAAAGGAGAATACGACTATGGTTATGTAAGTTGCACGAGTTATGATTACCCCAGACTAGTGTAAAGACCATTAGTAAATAATGGGAAGTAAGAACATTTCGAGGAAATGTGGTAACACCTGGCTATTATCTCTACGAGCTGGGAGAGAATAATAGGATTGTTACTTGACAAGATCAAGGGAAACCTCTCCCCTAAATTGTGATTGACAGTAAGTCTTAGCCATGAGGCAAGCAAAGGAATTAAGTCTAAGTTTAGTGACCAAGTTTGGTTGCAACAGAGAAAGGGAAACAGGAACCATAAGTGAGATTAAGGATACCCGAATATTTCGCAGGAATGAGAAAGACTTCCAGTTATTGGAAGATAAGTTGACTCGACTACAGTTCTAACACCTCCTGAAAGACTAGAGGGTTAGGTTATTATGATAACACGTTGGGTGTTGGTCTAGGTTTTGTGCTGACGCAACCCGATAAGGATAGAGCTTATGTTTTCCCGGTAGTTAGGGAAGCAGGAAAGGAAATTACGCCACTCACGATTTAGAGCTGGCGGTAGTTAAATCGTGCCTTGAAGATTTGGGGGCATGACGTATATATATACTTCATGTGAATATTTGTGCTGACCACAAGAGCCTCAGGTATATCTTCTGACAGAGGCAGTTGAATTTGCGACAGCGACGGTGGGTAGAGTTATTCAAGGATTGTGATATCGATATCCTATACCACCCAGGGAAAGCCAAGATAGTTAAAAATACTCTTAGTCGCGTATCTAAGGGTAGTATGCCAGATGGGCAGCCAGATAGACTGGACGTGGTCCGTGAGGTTCTTCAGTTACCGAGCCTAGGGGTTCGATTATTTGTTCCAAAGTTAATGGAGCTTTAGATCCGAGAGGTTGCCGAGTCTTCCTTCGTCGAAGAGGTAAAGAGGCGATAGTATGAGGATCCAGTTATGATATGATATCGAGATACGGCTCTCCAAGAAGAGAAGAGTCTGTTTGTGTAGCACCAGATGGGGTGCTGTGTTATGAGAAAAGTTTGTGTGTGCCCGATGCCGCAGACTTGCTCAAGTTTTAGGGGAAGGCACGCGGTGCTTCTTGCCTTATTTTGTTCGGGGTCGACCAAGATGTATCATGGCCTCAGATGTATGTATTGGTAAGATGGCCTGAAGAGGGACGTAGCAGGGTTTGTTGCTTAGTGTCCGAGTTAGTAGCAGGTCATGGTTGAGCACCAGAAGCCCAGTGGGCTATTGCAGGCGATTGAAATCCCAACCTAGATATGAGAGGTAATTAATATGGATCTTGTTACAGGGTGGCATAGTACTCGGAGGAAGTGCGACTTCCTGGGGGTCATGGTAAATAGGCTGTTGAAACCGGCCGTGTTCTTCCGGATTGGGACCACTTATTCGGCTGAGGTTTATGCTAGCTTGTATAGCAGAGAGATTGTGAGACTGCACGGGGTTCCTACGTTTATGATGACAGACAGATGAGCTCGGTTACGGATAACTTCTGGAGGTTTTTCAGAAGGGATTAGGGACACAAGTGAGTCTCAGTGTTGCATTACACCCTCAGACCGACGGACAAGCAGAGCGTGCTATCCAGGCACTTGAGGATAGGTTGCGGGCCTGTGTTCTTGATTTCAGATATAGCCGGGAGGGTTAGTTGCCTCTTGTTGAGTTACGTACGATAACAGATACCCTTCCAGTATTCAGATGGCCCTGTATGAGGCCTTGTATGTAAGAAAGTGTAGATCGCCGGTTGGATGGTTCGACATAGGCGAGGTTCAGTTATTTGGTCCAGACTTGATTCAGCGGGCTGTGGATAAGGCGAAGCTTATCCGGGAAAGATTATTAGTAAGCTTAGAGTCAGCAGAAGCTTTATGCAGATAACCGACGTCGACACTTGGAGTTCAGGTTGACGTTGTAGCATAAGTATTGTTATGTGGCCAGGTGTGGCAAGTGTGATTATGTTGGGTGTAGTCAAGGGACTATGCCAATATCCGTTTAGATTGGACTCCGAAAGAACATTCGGGGACGAATGTTTCTAAGGGGGGAAGAATGTTACACCCCATAATTCCAAGAGGATGAGATGAAAACGTACGAAAGGAAATAAGATTCGAAGTTGGAAAAAGAAAAAAAGTTGGCAGAATATTTTTGGACAGTTTTTCAGTCAACTTGGAAGCAGTATATCTCCTAGTATAATTGGGGTTTTTAGGTGTTTCAAAAGCCTAATATGAATTTCATTGAGTCTAGTTTCCAACGCAACAAACCGCTCGTCAATAGGACATAAGAGTAGAAAGTTATGGACGTTACAAGATAGGCTGACAGAACAGATAGGGTCAGGCGCCGCGGCGCCGGCTGCAGCGCCGGGGCGCCGGAATGCCTGAAATTGTCTGAAATTGCAGAGCCGCGGCGCCGGCTGTAGGGCCGCGGCGCCGGGGAGGGATTTTTTGCGGAAATAGGGTAAAAATAGAAGATATTTGTTGTAAAGGACCCCTGGGTGGGTGACAAGTGTCCCCCCAACTTGTGGAACAAGATAAAGGCTATATAAGACATGTCTTGCTAGATTTAAATCATTTGCAAGACTTCACCCAAATCTTCTCTTCTCTTCTCTTCTCTCTCAAATGGTTAAAACCCTAGGCCTAAATGAGAATTTTGGAAAGGCAACAAGAAGGAAATATGTTGGCAAGCTTGTAGGGGATTAGTAGAGATGATTTTAGTGGGAAGAAGAATTTCAAAAAAGAGGAGCTAAAGTTGCTAAGGATCGACTTGTAATCTTGGAGCATTTTTGGGCTAAATGAGGTATAATCTTCGTCTTACTTTTGTAATTGAAGATTCTATGTTATTATAAGTT
Source organism: Przewalskia tangutica (assembly GCA_029844215.1). Taxonomy (NCBI): domain Eukaryota; kingdom Viridiplantae; phylum Streptophyta; class Magnoliopsida; order Solanales; family Solanaceae; genus Przewalskia; species Przewalskia tangutica. The sequence continues at coordinate 118,426,541 of CM056722.1, forward strand.
AGAAATGATCATGTGATATGTGTTATGAAGATTGATAAGTGTTATGGAAATTTGGAAGCTCAAATCCGAAAATGACATGTTAAGCCATTTGAAATTGAAATACAAATTGGTCGATAATTAGAATTGTCGAATGTTTACCTACTTGAGGATTGTAGTAGTTATAATCAATTGTGGCTAGATAACATGTTATATTAAACCACTTGGATTGAAAAGGGATTGGAAACAAATTTGTATTGTTGTCCCTAATTTGCCGAATGGACATTGTATTTTGGACTTGTGTGATATCAATTGTGGGGCGGAATATTACACGTCTTGTAGGCGTGTAATCCCCTATTGTTAACTACTTTGTTGAGCCTTAAATGTGGCGTGTTTGGTTATTGAATTCGGCCTTGAAAAAGGTGGCAAAGTATGTAGAAACAAAGGAAGTGCTGTCCGATTTTCCGTAGAAATTTAGTAGCTTTGCACTTGGAATATTCTACGTCTGAAACTAGAAGTTAATAGACGTACTATGGTCATTATAGGTTGACATACTACGTACGGTGAATTGGACTTAGCAAGTGGATTAAACCGAAGAGGTATGTGGAACTTTCTTATCTCTTGAGCATGAATAAGTTGTAAATGTATAGTACGGTAGACGTACAAGATTTTGACAATCTAGGTCCATTTGATATCCTTGGCTTATTTTAAGAATGTCCAAGTTGATTGAGTTAGGAAATTAACTCACTTGTTTAAATATTAAGGATATCTTGGTTTTCAAAAGTTAAGAGACTTAAGTATGTTGAAAGTATTATTGATACTTGTTTTGTTGGAAAGTTTAGGTCTCTTGGTTATAAAGAAGTATGTAAGTTGCTAATGTATAAAGCTAGTATAACGGCTTTATGGGAAGTTGGTTATAATAGCTTTATGGAAAGATAAAAAGAGTGGTTTACTCTAAGTAATTTAAGTATGTTAAATGACTTGAAATAACGAAAGGCAAATTGATTTAAAGGCATCAATTGCTTAAGGTTTTAAAAGAAAGAAGTCACTTGATTTAGAAGCCCGAAAATGTATTTTCTAAAAAGGTATTGTGACTTGTCTTTAAATGTAGTTAGGACTTGATACTACGGTTATTAGTATCTTGGAAGTTTTATATGAAAATGAGTCATTTTAAAAGAATAGAAGTACGTAGTACTTTGGGTTAACTCCCGGATTTATAATGACATGTTAGTGCCTTAAGTAAACTAAAATGAGAGTGTATATGAATAAGGTTAATTAGAAGTTAGGGGGATTTCTTAACTTGCTTATTGTATGATAAGCCGGTAGTGCTTATGTTATGTATCATAAGCCGATAGGGCTTATGTTATGTATGATGGCCAGTTGAGATAGGGTAAGAGTATATCTGAGGGGTAAATCCCCAAGATAGTTATACCACCTTCTCCAGGGTAAAAGTATATCTGAGGGGTAAATCCCCAAGATAGTTATACCACCTGCTTCAGGGTAAGAGTATAATTGAGGGGTGAATCCCCAAGATAGTTATACCACCTGTTTCCGTGGATTTGCTACCCACGATGTGAGGAATACCTCATGCGAGTCCTTATGGGCTTATGCGGGTGAAATAGTCCCATGCGGGCGGGTACAGCCTATGCGAGGAATACCTCATGCGGGTCCACACGACCTATGCGGGTGAAATAGTCCCAGGAGTAGGATTGCTTAATGATACTGCGGGCGGGTGGTCCTGCCTTGATCGCGAGCTTCCTATTTTTATGTTGTAAGTATACGTTTGATTACTCTCATTGTTAGTAAGGCACTGTGTACTGTTAATTGAGTTATCATACCTGTCTCCAGTTTTATTATAGACTTATGATTTCATTACGCACTTTCTGGGCCACATATTTGGTACATGTTGCATCGACTCTTCGGGCTGCGTTCATGCCGCAGGTAGAGTACAGGTTGCTGATCCTCGCTCTTAGGATCACTGTTCAGCTGTTGAGAAGCTCCTTTATTCCGGAGGCTTATCCCTGGTATTGTCGGTTGTTGTACGTTCAGGGGTATGGCGGCCCCGCCCGCCTTAGTTGTTATTCTTAGGTCCGTAGTCACATTGTGGTTTGGGTTGTAAAGAAACAAATGTACTGTTTTATTTGTATGGTTTACTAAGGTGACCTCATCGGCTAGCCTTGTTGTTATTTCATGTTTTAAAATTTTTATCGATTGTGTATGTTCCACGCTATTCTCGATGTATCGAAAGGGGTGCCTGTGTAGGGCACCAGCGATGCCCGGTCGGTCGTGACAAGATTATACATTTACAACTTATTCATGCTCAAGAGATAAGAAAGTTCCACATACCTCTTCGGTTCAATCCACTTGCTAAGTCCAATATGTCGTGCGTAGTATGTCAACCTATAATGACCATAGTACGTCTATTAACTTCTAGTTTCAAACGTAGAATATTCCAAGTGCAAAGCTACTAAATTCTACGGAAAATCGGACAGCACTTCCTTTGTTTCTACATACTTTGCCACCTTTTTCAAGGCCGAATTCAATAACCAAACACGCCACATTTAAGGCTCAACAAAGTAGTTAACAATAGGGGATTACACGCCTACAAGACGTGTAAAATTCCGCCCCACAATTGATATCAAACAAGTCTAAAATACAATGTCCATTCGGCAAATTAGGGACAACAATACAAATTCGTTTCCAATCCCTTTTCAATCCAAGTGGTTTAATATAACATGTTATCTAGCCACAATTGATTATAACTACTACAATCCTCAAGTAGGTAAACATGCGACGATTCTAATTATCGACCAAATTGTATTTCAATTTCAAATGGCTTAACATGTCATTTTCGGATTCGAGCTTCCAAATTTCCATAACACTTATCAATCTTCATAACACATATCACATGATCATTTCTAACTTATAATAACATGGAATCTTCAATTACAAAAGTAAGACGAAGATTATACCTCATTTAGCCCTAAAATGATCCAAGATTACAAGTCGATCCTTAGCAACTTCAGCTCCTCTTTTTGAAATTCTTCTTCCCGCTAAAATCATCTCTACTAACCCCCTACAAGCTTGCCAACATATTTCCTTCTTGTTGCCTTTCCAAAAATCTCATTTAGGCTTAGGGTTTTAACCATTTGAGAGAGAAGAGAAGAGAAGATTTGGGTGAAGTCTTGCAAATGATTTAAATCTAGCAAGACATGTCTTATATAAGCCTTTATCTTGTTCCACAAGTTGGGGGGACACTTGTCACCCACCCAGGGGTCCTTTACAACAAATATCTTCTATTTTTACCCTATTTCCGCAAAAACTCCCGCCCCGGCGCCATGCTGCAGCCGGCGCTGCAATTCGCAATTTCGGGCTTTCCGGCGCCGGCCTGCGGAGCCGCGGCGCCTGACCATGTCTGTTCTGTCAGCCTATCTTGTAACGTCCATAACTTTCTACTACGATGTCCTATTGATAAACGGTTTGTTGCGTTGGAAACTAGACTCAATGAACTTCATATTAGGCTTTTGAAATACCTAAAAACCCCAATTATACTAGGAGATATACTGCTTCCAAGTTGACTGAAAAACTGTCCAAAAATATTCTGCCAACTTTTTTTCTTTTTCCAACTTCGAATCTTATTTCCTTTCGTACGTTCTCATCTCATCCTCTTGGAATTACGGGGTGTAACAGAAGTATACCTTTATGGGCAGGCTATATGACATTATCGCGTCCCAGGAATGGGCCAGGCAGTATACCTTTATGGGCAGACTATATGACATTATCGCGTCCAAGGAATGGGCCGGGCAGTATACCTTTATGGGCAGACTTATGTGACTTTATCGCGTCCCAGATTGGGCTGGGCAGTATAGGTGTCCCTCCATAAAGGGCCGGATTACGTTATGCAAAGTAAGTAAGTTATATGGTAATGAACTTGACGATTTTTCCTAAGTATGTACGTAAGAATGTGACTATAACTTTTATTGAAAAATGGGAAAAGATAATAAGGTACGATTAAGTTCACGAGATGGTAATGACACGGTAGGATCTGGTATTTAGTTTTATATACTTGCCCCTGTCATTCTTTGTACAGTTATGATTTGTTTCATCGCCTTATTTCCGCTCCATATTCTGTTACTGCGATCGACTTTGTTATACCCCGTATTTTCGCAGTATGCGTGAGGACGACGTAGAAAATTTGAGCCTTAAGTTAGGCAAGTTTCAAATTTGTACACAACACCCGATAATCGTTTTTCGACTAAACGTTTCACGACTTTTGTTGGGAAAATTCCGCTATGTCATTTATAATTTTTGCGGATTTTTCCGAGAGATTTAAACATTTTGGACCAACGGAGGGTGACATGTCACCTCACATTGGAAGCAAAGGGACGCGAAATGGCCATTCTTGGCACGTTTTTGTTGCCCAATTTTGGTCAAGGGTTAGGTAGGATATTTTTGTGTAGTTGATGAGCAAGTGGGACCCACAAACACATGGCTTGATCTTGACCTTACACTTGCTATACACTTGGAAGAATCTTGGCCATTGGTTGGCCATTTCTTCACCTATAAATACACCTCCATGTTGATGAACTTCTTCATCCAAAATTGTCCTAAGTGTTAAAAATCTCTCCTCCCCTCAACCTTGAAATCGCCCAACCCCTCCCTGGTTAAGGCCTTTGCCGAGAGCCTCCTCCTCATGGTGTCTAGCCATGGGTACCCCCAGCCTAGTTGTTGTCGTATAATACGCTGGTTGTGTTATATAAATACTCTCCTAGTATTGTTGTAATGTCCAAATACCTTGGCCCAAATACCTTGTAGTATTCCCAAGGTTACACTTATACAAAAGCCCAGAAAATACGATTATACTTCCTTTAGCCACAAAAACGAAACCCTAAGGAAATCTTCACCCGTTGTTGAAGTTGTAAGTAGAAGTTGGTTAGAACTTCTAAGGGTTGTTTGGGCGCTGAGTAGAGCTAAGCGTTGCTCGGGATCGACTTTATACTTGGATAATTTTGGGCTTATCGAGGTAAACACTATCGCCCTTCTATTGTAATTGGAAATTACATAAGTGTTGAATATATAGTTGTTGTATACTATATATAGAACTGAACTTAGTATTGTGGCAATGTCTTTTGACTTAAGCTGAAGAATAAAGAATTGAGCAAGAATCACATGTAGGATAATAAAGAGAAGAATCGAATCAGTAATTACTAGGTCAGACATGAGACTTATGTAGCATTACTTGTGTAGTAGAATTGTACGCCCGGTTAGACGTGTTAACCCCCGGTTGGCTTGGTAGCCGACCGATAAAGGAGGAGATTTACGCTGCCATGTGGAGGTGCTTCGAATTTTCTCGTAGAAAGATAGAAACTTGTGTTTTGGGGTTAATAGACGTTTGTGACCTTTATAGGTGAAAGTACTAAGAGTAGCGTATTCTACTCGAGGAGTGAAAGCGGCTAGTGCGTTGTAGTACTTGGAGCTTTTGCTTATTGTCGATAATCGTCGCGAGGTATGTGAACCTCTTCCTATCTCTTCTAGCATGATATGTGTGAACTATGTAGTACGTAGACGCATACGTGTTAATCGTGTTTGATTGTTCTTAAAACATAAAGTGTTATAACGGCTTTATGGGAAGTCAAGTTATAACACTTTATGTAGGTAAAAATACTTTGTGGTTTTAAAAGGTAATCGTGTGAATTATAATCGCTAGTTATAATAAAGAACTTGATGTATTTCAAAAGAGTTTTAAAAGGTTTTAAAAGAGTTATACTAGCTTTATGGGGAGTTAGGTATAATGTCTTAAGAGAGGTAAAGAAAATGGTTTACTGATGTTAGAAGTTAAGAGACTTGATCTTATAAGATAAGAGACTTAACTTATTTGTTTTAATGTGAATGTTTGTGTGAAACCTCATTCGTGAGTAATGAGTACTTGGTTTTATTTAAAGGGATAATGTTTTACTGATTTCGAAATCGAACGTATCGACAGCACCACCGCAAATGCGTTAATAAAGGAAAATGTATTGAATAATGATGAATTGTATTAAAACCAAGGAGAAACCTCCATCCGCATAGAAACTAAGATGAGACAAAATGATATACATTTTCTAGATCACGGTCATTGTAATAAGAATGTTGTAAACAAGAATAACCTACTCACGTGAGACATATATTACTCAATTGTTCTAAAAAGGAATCAAGTGATTAAGGTTGGAAACTATGAAACCATTTGAAAATGAGAAGCTTGAGTAATTGAAACTAGGCAAACCGAACTTAGGAAAAGAATGTTGTTACTTGATTTTGAAAAGGGAATGTGGGTTGGTCATTTTAATACTACGTATCGTGACTTTTATAAAAGTAATGGATCTCTTTAAAAGAACTTAACGTATGTAGTACTTTGGGGTTAAAACCCGACTTTGGCATAAAATGAAAGTACTTTGAGTTGTTGTGAAACTTGCCTTTGCTTGTTATTGTGAAACTTGCCTTTGCTTGTTGTTGAAACTTGCCTTTGCTTGTTGTTGTGAAACTTGCCTATGCTTGTTGTTGTGAAACTTGCCTATGCCGTGATGATAGCCTTTGTTGTGCAAGTGTGGTATTTCGTATTACCGCGTCTCGATAGAGGTAGGTTGACTTGTCGAGAACTTACTTGGACGTCTTTGGCGGTGATGGAGAATTCCACGGGTATGTTTCCATTTTGATTATCGCTTGTTGTTGATGTCACATGGACATGTCTACACCGACGCAGATTCCGGCACGCGCACGCCGGGTTGATTACCCGATATATGGTTATTACCGCAACATGGACGGTCTACACCGATGCAGATTCCGGCATGTGGCCACGCGCAGGTTGACCACCCAAGATATGTTATTGAGGTTACATGGGCATGTCTACACCGTCGCAGATTCCGGCATGCGCCACGCGCTTGATATTATTGCATCATGGACATGTCTACACCGACGCAGATTCCGGCACGCGCCATGATGCGAACATGATGGATGTTGTGGCGAGACCCATAGTTATATTTGAGTGGTGACTTTGGCGCGTGAGTCCCCGACTGATCGCTTATGTCGCTGCATCGTATTTTGGTTATCATACATGTCTCCCGCTTTTTAAGCTATTATGATTTCATTTACGTGATTTGACGCTTCACATACTGTACTTGGCCAGATCGACCTCCTTCGGGCCGTTCATGCCGCAGTAGAGGTACATCGGCCGTGGATCCCCGCTTAGGATCTCATTTCAAGTGTTGAAAGCTCTGCTCTTCTGAGGCTTATCTTTGGTATGTTTCCGAGTTGTAGGTTCTGTACATTCGTGGTACGGGGCCCCGTCCCGTCATAGTTGTTGTAAATCTTAGAGGTGCAGAGTAATCAAGCGTGGTTTGTAAAAAGGATAACTGTCGGTTTTTATGTATATACCAAGGCAAATCGCTTGCTGGCCTGTTTATTTATTATATCTCTTGTTTCATGACTCGTGTTTTATTTTCCGCTGGTTTTCTCTGATGTTGTATCACTAGGGTGCCCGGGGTAAGGCACCAGTCACGGGCCCGGAATTCGGGGCGTGGCAAAGTGGTATCAGAGCAGTTAGTCCTCGGAAAGTGTCTACGCATCGTGTCTAGTAGAGTCTTGATTATCGCGTGTGCACCACGCCTATAATCGTGAGGCCATAGGACATTTAGGATTGGTTTCCATTCTTCTCATTCCGAGATCGTGCCTTAGAGCCGTGTTGTAAGTTGGACCCTCCGACGTGTTTCGCTTTTACCGCTATGCTCGCGAAAGGCAACCAGGCCCGTGGCGGCAAGGTAGCCGGAGGAGTCGCTAGTGGGATTCAGAGGAGTACGAGGCGCAGCCCGGCCAAGACTGAGGTAGTGCTTCGACGGCGAAGTTTTGCGACGCCGCAAAGACCAAAGAGTTTAGAGCCGCAGCAGCGGGCTGCCGAGACTACAAGACTGAGCCTCCACCCCACACCGAGCGGGAGATGGGTCACGCGAGATGGCTGTTATTGGCCGTGGTCAGGCCGATATGAGATAGGCCGACGCAGCAGTTCAGCCTTCGAGCACTGTAGTGCACCCGAGGCGCATAGCTGAGGCTACGGATTTCTTAGTTGTAGCCCGAAGTTTTACTGTCGAGGCCGGAGGATGATCCGCAGGAGTTCATCCGCCGCTGCAGAGGATCACGCGTGATCAAGGCTTCGAGATCGAGTCGTGACATTTGTTCGCGACGGCCGCGTGATACCGCAATCGATTGGTTTGACTCGTGGGAGCTTTCGGGAGAGCATGCACTTCCACCATATGGGACGAGTTCTCGTGGGCATTTCTTGCACATTTCTTGCCTCCAGATGAGGAGGGCTCGGGCCGGTGATTTTTGATGTTGAGGCGTAACCGCGTCTGCGGGAGTACAATGTGAGTTCGACTCATTGGCGTCTTGTATGTTCCCGCATTAGTAGCTAGTATGGAGGATCGAGTGCACCGATATGTTACAGGCTCGATGATTACCTAGCAGAGTTGTTCGGTGTTTCACCGCATGGACATTGCCCGTGATTCGTGCTCATGCACTGGGTGCGGCGAGCGCAGATCGACAGGTGGACCGCCACAGGTTATGCCAAGACGGCCGGATATTTTGGCGACTTTCGAGGCGGACCGCCTCAAAGAGACTAGTTATGTACCTCCGCCATTGCAGAGTGGTCCTCCGCAGCCGCCGGACCTCGGGATATTCAGAGCGGTCGTGGCTCCTGTGTTTGAGATGTTCGCGAGTAGGGTGTTGGCGGACGATCACCCTACCTCGGTGTGGTCGATGTGGTAGACCGCATTTCGGGAGTGTCGTAGTACCAAGGAGCTTGTTATTCTTGCGGCCAACAGGCCATATGACGAGAGACCGTCCGACTGGGGTAGCGGGTAGGATAGCACAGACTACTAGAGCGATGCGGGCCACGGTAGAGGTCGCGGTGGAAGTTCCCGATTTTAGCGCCTTGAACCGCCTAGTTTGAGTATATCCTTAACCTCGTAGATACTTGTATGTATTGATGTTAATGATGTGTTAAGTGTTATGTTCGGATAGCTTTGTGCTATAGTGTGATTAAAAAAATCGTTAGTGTGAGATGGAAGTGGTAGCTTCCATGATGTGTTCCGTGTCGGCGGAAGTTGGCGCTACAGATGGTCGGGTTGGGGCATGTTGCGGGCCAACCCGCGTCCGTTCGGCGGAAGGTCAGCTCGTGGTCCCACGTGGCGTGGTCACGAGGGTGCTAGGCCCAAGTTTAGATGACCATCGATGAGTTCGTGGATACGTTCGACCGTAATCAGTTCAAGGCCGAGAATGGCCTTAGAGGAAATCGAGGTTAGTAAGATGACCAAGTTTGGAGGTAATGACTCCAAGGGTTGGAAAGCGTTGGATCAAGTGTGGTGCGTGTCGGGAAGAGTTCGAGTGTTCGAGCAGGTACGACGAGGTAGGGAGAAGTGAACGAGTGTGATCGTTTCTTTAGTGAAATGAAGGCGCAGAGGAGTATATGTTAGACCTTGGTGGGAACTTTTGTGATAACAGAGGTGATTCCTCGTGGACTTGGGATTTCGTATTTTGTGCATTTGTTATTTCATGGCGGTGTGGCATGATTGTTTTCGCACGTATAGCGTGAAGACTATATCGCGCATTTGTGTTGAGACTTGAGAAGGAACATTCGACGAATGTTTCTAAGAAGAATGTTATACCGTATTTTCGCAGTATGTATGTGAGGACGACGTAGAAACTTTGAGCCTTAAGTTAGGCAAGTTTCAAATTTGTACACAACACCCGATAATCGTTTTTTAACTAAACGTTTCCACGACTTTTGTTGGGAAAATTCCGCTATGTCATTTATAATTTTTGCGGATTTTTCCGAGAGACGAAACATTTTGGACCAACGGAGGGTGACATGTGTCACCTCACATTGGAAGCAAAGGGACGCGAAATGGCCATTCTTGGCACGCTTTTGTTGCCCAATTTTGGTCGAGGGTTAGGTAGGATATTTTTGTGTAGTTGATGAGCAAGTGGGACCCACAAACACATGGCTTGATCTTGACCTTACACTTGCTATACACTTGGAAGAATCTTGGCCATTGGTTGGCCATTTCTTCACCTATAAATACACCTCCATGTTGATGAACTTCTTCATCCAAAATTGTTCTAAGTGTTAAAACTCTCTCCTCCCCTCAACCTTGAAATCGCCCAACACCCTCCCTCGTTAAGGCCTTTGGCCGAGAGCCTCCCTCTCCCCTTTGTGGTGTCTAGCCCAGGGTACCCCTAGCCTAGTTGTTTTCGTATAATACCCTTGTTGTGGTATAGAAATACTCTCCTAGTATTGTTGTAATGTCCAAATACCTTGGCCCAAATACCTTGTAGTATTCCCAAGGTTACACTTATACAAAAGCCCAGAAAATACGATTATACTTCCTTTAGCCACAAAAACGAAACCCTAAGGAAATCTTCACCCGTTGTTGAAGTTGTAAGTAGAAGTTGGTTAGAACTTCTAAGGGTTGTTTGGAGCGCTCGGAGTAGGAGCTAAGCGTTGCTCAGGATCGACTTTATACTTGGATAATTTTGGGCTTATCGAGGTAAACACTACTGTCCTTCTATTGTAATTGGAAATTACATAAGTGTTGAATATATAGTTGTTGTATACTATATATAGAACTGAACTTAGTATTGTGGCAATGTCTTTTGACTTAAGCTTGAAGAATAAAGAATTGAACAGTAATCACATGAAGGATAATAAAGAGAAGAATCGAATCAGTAATTACCTAGGTCAGACATGAGACTTATGTAGCATTACTGTGTAGTAGAATTGTACGCGTTCGGTTAGACGTGTTAACCCCCCCCCTGGTTGGCTTGGTAGCCGACCTCGATAAAGGAGGAGATTTACGCCATGTGCGGAAAATGTGCCGAATTTTCTGTAGAAAGATAGAAACTTGTGTTTTGGGGTTAATAGACGTTTGTGACCTTTATAGGTGAAAGTACTAAGAGTAGCGTATTCTACTCGAGGAGTGGAAAGGGCTAGTGCGTTGTAGTACTTGGAGCTTTTTGCTTATTGTCGATAATCGCCGCGAGGTATGTGAACCTCTTCCTATCTCTTCTAGCATGATATGTGTGAACTATGTAGTACGGAGACGCATACGTGTTAATCGTGTTTGATTGTTCTTAAAACATAAAGTGTTATAACGGCTTTATGGGAAGTTGGTTATAACAGCTTTATGTAGGTAAAAAAATACTTTGTGGTTTTAAAAGGTAACTGGTGTGAATTATAACTGGCTAGTTATAATAAAGAACTTGATGTATTTCAAAAGAGTTTTAAAAGGTTTTAAAAGAGTTATACTAGCTTTATGGGGAGTTAGGTATAATGTCTTAAGAGAGGTAAAGAAAATGGTTTACTGATGTTAGAAGTTAAGAGACTTGATCTTATAAGATAAGAGACTTAACTTATTTGTTTTAATGTGAATGTTTGTGTGAAACCTCATTCGTGAGTAATGAGTACTTGGTTTTATTTAAAGGGATAATGTTTTACTGATTTCGGAAATCAGAATGTGTATCGACAGCACCACCGCGCGTTAATAAAGGAAAATGTATTGAATAATGATGAATTGTATTAAAACCAGAGAAACCTCCATCCGCATAGAAACTAAGATGAGACAAAATGATATACATTTTCTAGATCATGGTCAGTAATAAGAATGTTGTAAACAAGAATAACCTACTCACGTGAGACAGATATGACTCAATTGTTCTAAAAAGGAATCAAGTGATTAAGTTTGGAAACTATGAAACCATTTGAAAATGAGAAGCTTGAGTAATTGAAACTAGGCAAACTGGAACTTAGGAAAAGAATGTTGTTACTTGATTTTGAAAAGGGAATGTGGGTTGGTCATTTTAATACTACGGGTATCGGGTGACTTTTATAAAAGTAATGGATCTCTTTTAAAAGAACTTAACGTATGTAGTACTTTGGGGTTAAAAACCCGGACTTTGGCATAAAATGAAAGTACTTTGAGTTGTTGTGAAACTTGCCTTTGCTTGTTATTGTGAAACTTGCCTTTGCTTGTTGTTGTGAAACTTGCCTTTGCTTGTTGTTGTGAAACTTGCCTATGCTTGTTGTTGTGAAACTTGCCTATGCTTGTGATGATAGCCTTTGTTGTGCAAGTGTGGTATTTCTGTGTTACCGCTCTCGATAGAGGCGGTTGACTTGTCGAGAACTTACTTGGACGTCGGCGGTGATGGAGAATTCCACGTATGTTTCCATTTTGATTACTGTCTTGTTGTTGATGTCACCTGGACATATCTACACCGAGGCAGTAGTCCGGGGGCATGCGGCCATGCGGCCGGGTTGATTACCCGATATATGGTTATTACTGCAACATCGACGTGTCTACACCGATGCAGATTCCGGCACGTGGCTACGCGGCAGGTTGACCACCCAAGATATCATATTGAGGTTACATGGGCATGTCTACACCGTCGCGATTCCGGTACGTGGCCACGCGGCCTTGTTATTATTGTTGCATCATGGACATGTCTACACCGACGCAGATTCGGGCACGCGCCATGATGCGAACATGATGGATGTTGTGGGCGTGAGACCCATAGTTATATTTGAGTGGTGACTTTGGCGTGAGTCCCCGACTGATCGCTTTTATGTTGCGTCTTGTATTTTGGTTATCATACATGTCTCCCGCTTTTTAAGCTATTATGATTTCATTTACGATTTGATTTCACATACTTGGTACTGTTATCGACCTCCTTCGGGGCCGCGTCATGCCGCAGGTAGAGGTACATCGGCCGTGGATCCCCGCTCTTAGGATCTCATTTCAGCGTGTTGAAAGCTCCGTTCCTTCGAGGCTTATCTTTGGTATGTTTCCGAGTTGTAGGTTCTTGTACATTCGGGGTATGGCGGGCCCCGTCCGTCATAGTTGTTGTAAATCTTAGAGTGCATGCTTGTTGTGGCGGGGTTTGTAAAAGGATAACTGTTCGGGTTTTTATGTATATACCAAGGCAAGCTTTTGGTTGCTTTGCTTATTTATTATATCTCTTGTTTCATGACTCGTGTTTTATTTTCCGCTGGTTTTCTCGATGTTGTATCACTAGGGTGCCCGGTAAGGCACGACCACGCCCGAATCGGGCGTGGCACTTTTCGGGCTGCGTTCATGTCCGCAGGTTTAGGTACACAGTTGTGGATCCGCGAGCTTAGGATCCTGGTTCAGCATTTTGAGATGGCTTCAATGTTCCGGAGCTTGTCGTCATGGTTATGTATAGTCAGGGGTACGGCGGGGCCTTGTCCCGTCATAGTATTTGTCCAAATCTTAGAGGTCTGTATTCATCCGTAAATGGATGGCTAGAGTTGTTTTTACATTGTTAAACGATGTAGACCCTTTCGGGTAATTTTTATGTTATGGCAGCCTTATCGGCTTGGCCTTAGTTTTGAAAAAAAAATGTTATTTATCTTCCGCAGTTTATTATGTTGTATGAATAGAAGGGTGCCCAGGTAGGGCACCAGTCGAGGCCCGGGGTCGGGTCGTGACATCATTCCTCCTCTTTTAAATCAATTAAGTAAATTACTCCTTTGACTCCCCTAAAGTCATTACAACAACCTTTAGGTTTTGTAACTAAGGCACTAGCCAAAAGATTTGGAAACCACTTCCTTTTCAAGACTCTATGTACTTTAAGTAAAACACTTTCACTTTTGAGAATCCAAGCTTCATTAAGGGAATGGATTATAACAACTTACAATTTAATCATCCAAAGTACAATCAAGGAAGTATATAGAACAACTTCTATATTAGGCAATCCAAGTACAATCAAGGAATGAATCATTTAAGGAGTAGGAATTACTTTCTTTATCATAAGGAATCATGCTAGAAGAAGAGGAGATGGTTCACATACCTTTTCGGCTAAATCGCCAAGCTAAGTCGAATACGCCGCACGTAGAAGTGTCAACCTATAATGGCCACAACACGGCTATCAACTTCTAGTTTCTAACGTAGAATAATACTAAGTATATGGTCTCTTATTCTACGGAAAATCGGGCAACACCTCCTTTGTTTCTACATACTTTTCCACCTTTTTCAAGGCCCGATAATCAATAACCAACATGCCACATTTAAGGCTCAATACACCAACCAAGCAAAGGGGATTACACGCCTTACAATACGTGTAAAATTCTGCCCCACAATTAATACCAAGTAGTTTAATATCCAAAGCCATTCTCGACTAATATGTATAACAATACAAAGTCCTTTCCAATTCTTTTTCAATCCAAGTTCTTAGGTCTAACATGTTGAATAGTCATAAACAACTTCAACAACGACAATTCCTTCTTTATATAACATGTGACGACTTAAACTAATAATCAAATTGAATTGTAATCTCAAAGGATAAACATGTTAGTTTCGGATTAGGGTTCCAATAGACAATACACTTATCAAACTTCATACTATATACCTCATGCTTGCTAATATCCATAGCTACAACAATAAGTAATCTTAATTACTAAAACGACAAGAATTGTTACCTTTATAAGCCCTTATAAATTCCAAGATTCAAAGTCGCTCCTTAGCAATTCTTAGCTCCTTTCCTTTACGGTCCTATCCGCTATTTGAAGCCTTTAGAAGTTCACAACCAACTTCTCTTCCATATCCAATCCAAAACTATGAAAACGACTTAGATTTTCGCCTTACGACTAACGTGAAAACGTCGTTTTTCCGAGATCTTTCTATTGAGATATCCTTACAATACCCTTAGGGACCTTGGGTTAAAGTCTTGTGAATAATGAACCAAAATTGCAAAATTTGTGTGGGAATATCATCAAACCCGAGAGCTATCTTGGCTAAGCTTAAAGTTCCTCAATTTTTTCTAAGTGTTGAAGACTTGGTCTTGCACTAGTGTGTATATATAATACAATGGAGGGTCAAGATAATAACATATGGGTGGCTAGGATGAAGAGTAATTAATATTTATCCAAGTGGCAAGTTGACTTGGTCAATTTTCTCAAGCTTAGCACGACTTGTTCATCTACGGAGTGATTTACTTAATTGTTTTAAAAGAGGAGAAATGACATGATTTAAGAGAAGTAACTTGTTTTAAACTTGTGAGTTACTTGAGGTTTAAAAGTAGAAGAAACTTGTTTTCTAAATATTAAGAGACTTGAAGTATTTTGGAAAGTTAAGAACTTGATTTATAAGTATGTGATACTTGGTTTTAAGTATAAGTCTCTTGGTTATAAAAAGGAATGAATATGTCTAAAACCATAAAGGGTTATAACGGCTTTATGAGAAGTTGGTTATAACGGCTTTATGGAAGGTTAAGAATGTTGTCTATTTTGATTATTGGGCATAAGTTGCCTAGATTGTGAAAATTTGAAGTTACTTGATTTCAAGCTTTGAAATGAGTTTTCTAAAAGTGTAGTAACTTACTTTGAAAAATAGACACACCTTGATACTACGGGTGTTAGTATCTTGGGGTTTTACATTAAAAGGAGTCTTTTGAAAAGAATGTACGTACGTAGTACTTTGGCTTGGTTAATTGAGAATTATTCTATGTGTGCCTTGATAAGTACTTTGGCTTGGTTAATTGAGAATTATTCTATGTGTGCCTTGATAAGTACTTTGGCTTGATTAATTGAGAATTATTCTATGTGTGCCTTGATAAGTACTTTGGCTTGGTTAATTGAGAATTATTCTATGTGTGCCTTGATAAGTACTTTGGCTTGATTAATTGAGAATTGCCTATATGTGCTGGTGATAGCCTTTGAGTGCAAGTATTATGTTTTATTACGTTGCCGCGACTCTCGGTTGGAGGGTCGGCTGCCTTGTTGTAAGTTTACTTGGACGTACCGACAGTGAGGTGGGATTCCACGGGTATGCTTCCATTATTTGTGTTACCCTACGGTCATGCTTATACGATGTGGGATGCCGGGGCATGCTGTCACGACTCGAACCCGGGCACGTGACTGGTGCCTTACCCCGGACACCCTAGTGATACAACATCAGAGTAATCAGCGGAATATAAAATAATAACACGAAATGACATGAAGTATGAAACAATAATCTGAGAAAGTTGCCTTGCGGCATATATAAATATCAACTAGAACAGTTACATCCCTTTTTACAGTTCTGCCCACAACAGTACTACAGACCTCTAAGAGTGACATGTCAACAATGGCGGGACAGGGCCCCGCCATACCCCTGAATGTAAGCACCTACTACGACAGGGGACTATACCACTGATAAGCCTCCGGAGAAACGGAGCTTCCCAAACGCTGAACTGTGACCCTGAGAGCTAGGATCAACGATCGTGTACCTCAACTCGCGGCATGAACGCAGCCCGAAGGAGGTCGACAACAGTACCAAGTATGTGAATCAAAATACAGTAAATGAAATCATAGTAGTCTATATAAAGCAGGAGACATGTATGATAACCAAACTACAGTTCACAATAAATAAGCAGTCATGTCAAGTCAGGGACTCACGCCCTCAAAGTCATCACTCAAATATAACAATGGGTCTCACGCCCACAACATCAATCATGCCCGTGGAATACCTTCCTCACTGCCGGCAGTCTATGATATAACAGCACCAAGGAATACACATGAACACCAGGTCCCACCTGTGTCATCATAAAACCGTACGGGGTAAGTACGAAGGCATAGCCGACTACTAAAACCCACAGTACAAACAAGGTCATAAACTGTATCATGAGATCTGTCTAGACCGTCACATGATCAAAGCTGGCCACTCGCCCGCAGTATCTAATGTGCGCGTCTAGCCCTGGAACTTCCCGCAGCTCCGCATAGGCCACTCCAATGGCCCGCATGAGGTATTCCCCGCATCGAGGGTAGCTACTCCCCGGCATCCGCCGACTCGCAATCGCATGGCCACATAGACCACATGACCATATAGGCCGCACACTAACCTGGAACTCTCGTAGCTCCGCATAGGTCCCCGGGACCCGCATGAGGTATTCTCGAATCATGGTCCTGCATCACCGAGATATACCCCGTCGGAGGCGCCTTAACCTCCGGGATCATGTCAAGGTGAGTGGTACAATACCAACATAACGGCTGATAGTTAAACAACATAAGCGCGATCGAGGGAAACCCCTTTTACACAAACATCACAAGATACTAACACACGTAGCATCCTAACATGTTTACTTATCAAACCAACAAGAAAGTATTACAAGGCTATCACAAACCAACACACTCAAGTTATTCACACAAGATACTCTCTACTTTATGTTAAACAAGTTCGGGTTTTTATTCCCAATGTACTTCATACATTAACTCTTTAAAGGATACGTTACTTTCACAAAAGTCACACAATACCCGTAGTATATAAAAAAATAGAGTGACTATCTTTTAAGTAAACCAAAACACTTCCCTTTGTAAAATCAAGTAACAACATTATTTTCCAAACGTTCAAGTTTGCCTAATTTCAAATGTTCAAGTTTCTCATTTTTCGAAAGGTTTCGTAGTTCATAGTTTTAATCACTTAATGATGTAATTCTCCTTTAAAACAATTGAGAAACATATACCTTATATGTGAGTAGGTTATTCTTGTTTATAACAATCTTATAACAGCAGCCATGATCTAGGAAATGTAATATCATTTTGTCTCATCTTAGCTTCTATGCAGATGGAGGTTTCATGGTTTTAATAATACTTACTTAGTCAATACATTTCTTTATTAGCGCCGTGGTCCTGCTCGATACTTATTCGATTTCCAAATCAAGAAACATTATTCCTTTTAAAAACCAAGTACTCATTACTCACGAATGAGGTTTCACACTTTTTAACAAAATTCAGATTAATTCGATTAAGTCAAGTCTCTTATCTTTTAAGATCAAGTCTCTTAACTTCTAAAATCAGTAAACCATTCTTTTTACTTCTCTTAAGCCGTTATACCTAACTTCCCATAAAGCTAGTATAACTCTTAAGCTTTTAAAACCAAGTATTACTCTTCTGTTAAAAATGATTCAGTATTCTTTTGAAATACTTCAAGATTATTCAGGCTTAAGTCAAAAGACATTGCATTATTATTCAGCTTAAGTCAAAAGACATTGCCGTAATTATTATTCAGTTAACATACGTACGTCTACCGTACTAAATATACTTTAAAATATCATGCTCAAGAGTATAGGAAAAATCACATACCTCGCGACGATTATTGACTATTAGCAAAACGCTCCACGGCTATAACCCTAGCCTTGTCCACCCTTCAAGTAGAACATGCTACTTGCGAACTTTCAACCTATAAAGGTTATACAAGTCTATCAACGACTAGACTACTCGGTAGAATAAATCTAGATACAAGATTCTACGGAAAATTGGCAAAGACTTCCCACCACAAACTTCACAAGTTCATCAGAATACAAATCCTATGTAAGTACAGTTCAATTCCCTTCTTATATACCTTCCTGGTATATAACTTATACTTAATTCTTATACTTCAATAGTATGTAAACTCAATTACAATAGGGAGACAAGATATTTACCTCGATAAGCCCATAATTATCCAAGTTAAAATGTCGATCCTGAGCAACGTTTAGCTCCTACTCTGGGCGCTCCAACCCGCTCCAAACAACCCTTAGAAGTTCTACGCAACTTCTACTTAATACTTCAACCGACTATGAAGATTTTCCTTAGGGTTTCGGTTTGAGACAAAAAGGACATAAGGTAGTATTTCCGGGCTCTACGTATAGAGGTATCTTTGGAATACTACAAGGTATAAGGCTAAGGTATTTTGGGTATAGTAACAATACTTGGAGAGTATTTTCTACCAAGAGGGGGGGGGTACCTCTCGGCACACCACTAGGAGGGGGGGTGTACCCCTCGGCCAAGGCTTTTAGGAGGGGGAGGGGGGTGTACCCCTCGGCCAAGGCCTTCTCAAAGGGGGAGGGGGGGGGGGGGGGGATGAAACCAACAAGAAGGGAGGGAGGATTTCAAGACTTGGAGATTTTTAGGAATGGATGAAGAAGTCTTCAAAGGGGGGGGGTATTTATAGGGAGTTCTATGGCCAAGATCAAGCCATGTGGGGGGCAAGTGGAGGGCCAAGATTTGCCCAAGTGCCCCCTAACATACTCCTCAAATCACTCCACAAACAATGGCCCATGTTTTTGGCCCCAAAACCCTCCCAATCGTCCAAGGCAAAAGCCCCCATTGCCGTCCCACACTCCACCAACTTGAGGGTGACAAGTGTCGCCCTCTCGTTGGTCCAAAACATTTCGTCTCTCGGAAAAATCCGCAAAAATTAAAAATGACATAGCCGGAATTTTCCTTCGCAAGTTCTCAGAAACGTTTCGTCAAAAACGATTCTAATCGGGTGTTGTGCACAAAAATATTTTCGGTCCTATGCCTAACTTAAGGCTCAACTCAGACGTGCGTCCGTACGTACATACTCTGGAAATACGGGGTATAACATTCTCCCCTCCTTAGAAACATTCGTCCCGAATGTTCCTTCTAAGCCTCAAAACACAAGTGTCTGTATAGTCTTCACTACTATACTTACGAAAACAATTATGCCACACCTGGCCACAATACCACACGTGCCAATACTTACATCCAAGTCCACGAGGAATCACTTCCAGGACTACAAAAGCTCCTACCCAAGGTCTAAAATATACTCCCTTAGCACCCTCACTTTACAAAAGCAATGATCACATCTATGTTCTTAACACACATGCTCGCTTCTTCCCTCACTCGTCGTACCCTTCTCGTACACTCAAACTCTTTCTCATAACTTATCACATTTCTGCTACTGCTTCTGTTTCCAAAATCTCGGGGTTACTACCTCCAACTTGATCATCATTACTGGGAACATTATGGATGGATCTCCGATACTTTCTCGAACATAACAACACGAAAGACTGGACATACTGCCTCCTACGTCGGACGGCAATGCTAACCTATAGGCAACTTGGCCTACTCTTCACATGATCTGGAAGGCCCAAAGTAACTCGGTCTAAGTTTCCTCTGTTTCCCAAACTCGTCACACACGACTTCAAGTGTCGACGTCGATTACCCGTACAACTTCTGTTGACTCTGAGCTGCTACTAACCTCTCTTGGATAAGCTTCACCCTATCCACATCCTGCTGAAACAAGAATGAACCAGCTATCTGAATCTTGCCAACATCGAACCAATCGACCGGCAACTTACATTTCCGCCCCTACAAGGCTTCATAAGGCAAAATCCGAACACTGAAATGGTAGCTAAAACACTCCCTCAACAGGAGGCAACAATCCTCACAGCTACCCCTGGAATCCAAACACTGGCCCGAGGGCGAATGCGATACTGAGACTCACCGGAGTTCCTAACCCTGCCTGGTAAAACTTCCAGAAAACGAAAATAGTTGTAACCTGGGATCCACTGCCTGACATAAGGTGAAAGCAGGCACCTCGTGCAGCCTTACAACCTTCCAGATACGATCATCTCGCATAACCCTCTGCCGAGTAAACGGTCCTGACTAAAAGACAAGAGGGACCGACCTCATCGGCCCGACTACTGGTCGAACGCATCCACGAACTCGTACGCTGGTTAACTAAACTTGGGCCTAACACCCTCGTGACCCTACCACCTGGCGGGACCACCACAAACTGACCCCACCATAAAATAGGTCGCGGGTTGACCCGCGGCATGGCCTCAACCCGACCCACTCTCGCGTAAAACACTTGCTCCCCGATCCGGAACAATCTCACTAATCACGTTACGAAAACCTAGCGGTCTTCTTAGCTCAACTACCCTCTTTCATTCCACACTACCCAGGGACTTATCCCACAAACATAGCTCACGTGCACTATGCACTCCTGACAAGGGTTAAACGTAAAAATATAAATCTTTTACTCGAGATGGCCTTTCCTCTAAGGTCTCTACGTATAAACTCTAATGGCTCACACTTTTCCTATCCCCCAATCTTTTCCTAAGCATTAACCATGATTTCTAATCACAATTTACACAATGCTATCAGAATATAACACTTAAGGTATACTCATCTTACATACTAATCTCTAGAGGGTTAAGGATATACCTGTATCTACTGCTTCACTCCCCTAAGTCGTTCTAATCAAACCTGCCCCGTAGGGCGCATAGCTAGGGAAAATGACGAACTACCCACCGATCCTGAAGGCTGAGTCCTCCTACTAAGACATCCTTTCGACACATGGCCCTGACGGCCGCAGGTAAGACAAGTACCAACAAAAGACGACATTCCCCGGGATGATTCCTGTCATATTGTGAACACTGGGGAAAATCAATCATTGGCCGGAACCTACGTGTAGTCGTGAACCTAAGCTCGAGCTCGACCAACTCCTCAGATACCCCGAACGCCCCGAACCCCGTGGAGGACCTCTTGCACCGTGGATGTGCATATCTAAACTGCTGGTGAGGTGATTCGCCTCGAAAGTTACCAAAGGACCTTGCTGTTCCGGCCCTCTTCTGCTGTCCTTGGTTAACCCGTTGATTTCTACGTTCTTGGCCTGCTGCGCATAAGCCCGTACGCAGGCCATGCTCAAGCCTAACTGAAGAATTACTCTTGCACAACCCTCTCTTAGATAGTCGTCAAGACTCGCGGTACATCGGTATACTCTCTGGTAGCCAAATCCATAGCTAGTAACGTGGTCGCCTTTGCAATCTATATTCTCTCTGCACGGCCGTGGAACCGGCGTTCAATTCAACTTGGCCGCAGAGGAATCGCTGCCGTGCTAAACTCTGCTGTGGATGGCGACGTCGCAGAACTCCCCGAATGAAGCACCACCCCAGGTGATGATTGGGCCTGTGCCTCGTAACCTCTCGTGCTCTACTCGCAGGCTCGGCCGCCTTGCCCTTCGGGCCCGGTCGCCTTTACGCGGAGGCATAACGGTAAGGGAAAGAAATACGTTAGAGGGTCCAACTTATAACACACGCCTCTAAGCACGATCTCAGAGTGAGAAGAATGGAAACCAATCCTAAATATCCTATAGCCTCCTGATTATTGGTGTGGTGCACAACACACCGATAATCAAGACTCTACTAGATACGGTCTGTAGACACTTTCCGAGGATTAACTGCTCTGATACCACTTTTGTCACGACCCGAACCCGGGCCCGTGACTGGTGTCTTACCCCGGACACCCTAGTGATACAACATCAGAGTAATCAGCGGAATATAAAACAATAACACGAAATGACATGAAGTATGAAACAATAATCTGAGAAAGTTGCCTTGCGGCATATTTAAATATCAACTAGAACAGTTACATCCCTTTTTACAGTTCTGCCCACAACAGTACTACAGACCTCTAAGAGTGACATGTCAACAATGGCGGGACAGGGCCCCGTCATACCCCTGAATGTAAGCACCTACTACGACAGGGGACTATACCACTGATAAGCCTCCGGAGAAACGGAGCTTCCCAAACGCTGAACTGTGACCCTGAGAGCTAGGATCAACGACTGGTGTACCTCAACCTGCGGCATGAACGCAACCCCCCGAAGGAGGTCAGTACAACAGGTACCAAGTATGTGAAACTGAAAATACTGTAAATGAAATCATAGTAGTCTATATAAAGCAGGAGACATGTATGATAACCAAACTACAGTTCACAATAAATAAGCGATATGTCAAGTCGTGACTCACGCCTCAAAGTCATCACTCAAATATAACAATGGGTCTCACGCCCACAACATCAATCATGCCATGGAATACCTTCCTCACCGCAGCCTATGATATAAAAGCACCAAGGAATACACATGAACACCAGGTCCCACTTGTGTCATCATAAAACCGTACCGGGTAAGTACGAAGGCATAGCCGACTACTAAAACCCACATTACAAACAAGGTCATAAACCTAATCATGAGATCTGTCTAGATCGTCACATGATCAAAGCCGCCACTCGCCCGCAGATCTAATGTGCGCGTCTAGCCACGGAACTTCCCGCACTCGCATAGGCCACTCCAATGGCCCGCATGAGGTATTCCCGCATCGAGGGTAGCTACTCCCGATCCGCTGGACTCGCAGTCCGCATGGCCACATAGACCGCATGACCATATAGGCCGCACACTAACCTGGAACTCTCGTAGCTCCGCATAGGTCCCCGGGACCCGCATGAGGTATTCTCGAATCATGGTCCCAGACCGCCTGAGATATACCCCGCATCGAAGGGCAGCTTAACCTCCGAGATCATGTCAAGGTGAGTGGTACAATACCAACATAACGACTGATAGTTAAACAACATAAGCGCGATCGAGGGAAACCCCTTTTACACAAACATCACAAGATACTAACACACGTAGCATCCTAACATGTTTACTTATCAAACCAACAAGAAAGTATTACAAGGCTATCACAAACCAACACACTCAAGTTATTCACACAAGATACTTTCTACTTTATGTTAAACAAGTTCGGGTTTTTATTCCCAAAGTACTTCATACATTAACTCTTTAAAAGATACGTTACTTTCACAAAAGTCACACAATACCCGTAGTATATAAAAAAATAGAGTGACTATCTTTTAAGTAAACCAAAACACTTCCCTTTGTAAAATCAAGTAACAACATTATTTTCCAAACGTTCAAGTTTGCCTATTTTCAAATGTTCAAGTTTGCCTATTTTCAAATGTTCAAGTTTCTCATTTTTCGAAAGGTTTCGTAGTTCATAGTTTTAATCACTTAATGATGTAATTCTCCTTTAAAACAATTGAGAAACATATACCTTATATGTGAGTAGGTTATTCTTGTTTATAACAATCTTATAACAGCAGCCATGATCTAGGAAATGTAATATCATTTTGTCTCATCTTAGCTTCTATGCAGATGGAGGTTTCTACTGGTTTTAAAATACTTACTTAGTCAATACATTTCCCTTTATTAGCGCTGCTGTGGTCTGTTCGATACTTATTCTGATTTCCGAAATCAGTAAAACATTATTCCTTTTAAAAACCAAGTACTCATTACTCACGAATGAGGTTTCACACTTTTTAACAAAATTCAGATTAATTCGATTAAGTCAAGTCTCTTATCTTTTAAGATCAAGTCTCTTAACTTCTAAAATCAGTAAACCATTCTTTTTACTTCTCTTAAGCCGTTATACCTAACTTCCCATAAAGCTAGTATAACTCTTAAGCTTTTAAAACCAAGTATTACTCTTCTGTTAAAAATGATTCAGTATTCTTTTGAAATACTTCAAGATTATTCAGGCTTAAGTCAAAAGACATTGCCGTAATTATTATTCAGGCTTAAGTCAAAAGACATTGCCGTAATTATTATTCAGGCTTAAGTCAAAAGACATTGCCGTAATTATTATTCAGTTAACACACGTACGTCTACCGTACTAAATATACTTTAAATATCATGCTCAAGAGTATAGAAAGAATCACATACCTCGCGACGATTATTGACTATTAGCAAAACGCTCCACGGCTATAGAAATCAACTGGGGGTGTACCGCCAAGGCCTTCTCAAAGGGGAGGGGACGAAACCAACAAGAAGGGAGGGAGGATTTCAAGACTTGGAGATTTTTAGGAATGGATGAAGAAGTCTTCAAAGGGGGGGGGGGGTATTTATAGGGAGTTCTATGGCCAAGATCAAGCCATGTGGGGGGCAAGTGGAGGGCCAAGAATTGCCCAAGTTCCCCCTAACCTACTCCTCAAATCACTTCACAAATAATGGCCCATGTTTTTGGCCCCAAAACCCTCCCAATCGTCCAAGGCAAAAGCCCCCATTGCCGTCCCACACTCCACCAACTTGAGGGTGACAAGTGTCGCCCTCTCGTTAGTCCAAAACATTTCGTCTCTCGGAAAAATCCGCAAAAATTAAAAATGACATAGCCGGAATTTTCCCTTCGCAAGTTCTGTAAAACGTTTCGTCGAAAAACGATTCTAATCGGGTGTTGTGCACAAAAATATTTTCGGTCCTATGCCTAACTTTAGGCTCAAACTTCGTACGTACGTCCTTACGTACATACTCTGGAAATACGGGGTATAACACATGCGACCGCGAGGGATACCCTATGGTCATGTTTATACGATGTGGTATGTCGGGGCATGCGACCACGAGGGATACTCTTTGGACATGCTTATACGATGTGGGATTCCGGGGCATGTGACCAGGAGCGGGTTAGATTCCCGGATTTGTTTGTGTTACCCTACGGTCATGCTTATACGATGTGGGATGCCGGGGCATGCGACCGCGAGGGATACCCTATGGTCATGCTTATACGATGTGGGATGCCGGGGCATGCGACCACGAAGGATACTCCTTGGACATGCTTATACGATGTGGGATTCCGGGGCATGTGACCAGGAGCGGGTTTGATTCCCGGATTTGTTTGTATACCCCATGGTCATGCTTATACGATGTGGGATTCCGGGGCATGCGACCACGAGGGATACTCCTTGGATATGTTTATTGGTGTTACATTATATCATGGACTGCCGGTAGTAAGGAAGGATTCCACGGGCATGATTGATAATATGGACGTGAGACCCATAGTTATATTTGAATAGTGACTTTGAGGGCATGCGTCCCTGACTTGATATAACTGCTTATGTATTGTGTACTGTAGGTTGGCTATCATACAAGTCTCCTGTTTTGTTTAGACTGTTATGATTTTATTACAAGATTTCATCGCTTCACATACTTGGTACATTCTTCGATCGACCTTCTTTCGTGCGTTCATGCCGCAGGTTTAGGTACGCTGTTTGGTGATCTGCAGGTGTAGGACCCTGCTCAGAGTTTTTGGATTGCTCCTTCTGTTCGGGAGTTTATCTTTTTGGTATAAGTTCCTTCAAGATGTGCTTTTGTACGATTATGGGTACGGCGGGCCTTGTCCACAAGTTTCGTAAACTCTTAAGTGCAGTATTCATATGTGGGATTGGACTCATGTACGGTGTAGTGACTTTTTGTCACGACCCATTCCGGGGCCCGTGACTGGTGCCTTACCGGGGCACCCAAGTAGTCATACATCAGAGTAATCAGCGGAAATATAAAGCAAGACATGAAACAGTTTATAAAATAAGACACAGTTTATGTGAGAAAACATCGCCTTTCGGATATATATATAAACATGGTTTAGCGATTACATCCGACAATCGCATAACATGACTCTGAGACTTCTGAAATATACAACTATGGCGGGACGGGGCCCGCCATACCTACTGTACAAAACTATCTACAACGGGAGATCATACCCAAAGTAGAGCCTCGGAAGGATGGAGCTCACGACACCAACGTAGAGATCCTAAGAATGTGGATCTAGCACCTGCTTGCCCTTACCGCGGCATGAACGCAGCCCCCCGAAGGAGGTCAGTACAACAGGTACTAAGTATATGAAACTGTAAAATACTTAAATGAAACATATCATTTTAAAAAACAGTTTTGCAAGTATGTATGAAACAACGAGAAACCGCATAGTGCCACATCACAAACAAGAGCGTGATAGGTAAATCGTATGTGTCTTTTCTAGGATGCGAATGATCGGGCGAGCCAATTGCACGTAGTATCACCATGCAAGCCTAATCCTCGACTCCGTAGTCCGCATAGGCCAATCACATAGGCCGCATAGGGTATATAACCCGCATCGGTAGCTACTCCTCGGCATCGCCCCGACTCGTAGTCCGCATGGCCACATGCACGCGTGAGGTATAACCCGCGCTAACACCTGGAACTCCCGTAGCTCCGCATAGGTCCCTTGGACCCGCATGAGGTATTCTCGAATCATGGTCCCAGACCGCCTGAGTCTACCCCGCATCGGAGGGCAGCTTAACCCCCGGAAATATGTCAAGAGGTGAGTGATGTTACACTAACCTAACAGCTTATCGTTAAACAACATAAGCACAACAAGAATACTTTTTTACACAAACGTTACAAGACACTAACACACATAGCATCATATCATGTCCACTTATCAAACCATTTTATTCTTTTCACCAATCAATATAAGTCTTGTTACAAACACATAGGTAAACTGTTCCTTTTATTAATCTTAAGTGGTTATACCTAACTTCCCATAAAGCTAGTATAACTCTTAAGCTTCGCTTTAAAACCGATTAGTTCTCTTACGAAAAAATGATTCAAAGATTCTTTTGAAATGCTTTCGCTTCTTTATTATTCAGCTTAAGCGTGAGGCATTCGTAAGTATTATTCAGCTTAAGCCGTGAGGCATTGCGTAAGTATTATTCAGGCTTAAGTCAAAGACATTGCCGTAGTTATTATTCGCTTAACACGTACGCTTCACCGCACTATATATATATTGTAAAATATCATGCTTTAGGGAGAATCACATACCTTCTCGTGAAAACCACCGCAAGTTGAATATGTCGCGCAGAGAGTCACCTATAATAGTCACGACATCTATCAAAGACTACTCAAGGTCATTCTAAACAGAGGGTTCACAATTCTACGGAAAGTCGGCAGCACTTCCTACCCGGTGAGCTATATAAGTCTCATGTGAAAACAGTCCTATGTAAAATCTGATTTGATTATTCTTCTTTTAAACCCTTCTACTGTGATAACGATTCGGTTCTATTCTGCAATATTCTTCTAAGTATTTATACTTATTCTTATACTACAACAGTAAGTATTCTCTAATTCAAAAGAGGGTTAGGATTAGTTACCTCGGTAAGCCCAATAATATCCTAGATAAAGTCGCGACTGAGCAAGGTTTTGCTCTAAGTTGTATGCTCCAGGAAACCTTAGAAGTTCTTCACAACTTCTACTAAGTACTAAGGTATTTGGGCTAGGTATTTTGGGCATTATAACAATACAGAAGGCAACCTTTCTACCAAAGGAGGGGTAGGTTTTGGCTAGGCTAGGGGGGGGCCTCGGCCAAACTACTTAGGCTAGAGGGGGGGGGGGGTATTCGGCCAAGGGCCTTCACAAGGGGAGGGGGAGGTGTTGGACGAAAAGGCTACAAAGGGAGAGGAGAGGATTTTCAAGACTTGGAAAGATTTGTGGATGAAGAACTCTTCATCTCTAAGGGGGTATTTATAGGTCAAGAGGTGGCCAACCAATGGCCAAGATTAAGACAAGTGCAAGGCAAGTGTAGGGTGAGGATTAACTATACACAAATATCCTACCAACTCCTTGACTTGTGCACAAGGCACAAAAAACGTGCCAATGCTCTCCAATTTCGTCCAATGGACGATTCAAGTCCACCAATGGAGGTGCCAAGTGTCGCCTCCCGCTGGTCCAAAATGTTTCGCCTCTCGGAAAAATCCAAAAATTAGAAATGGCATAGCCGAATTTACCCTACGAAAGTCGTGGAAAGCGTTTGCCGGAAACGATTCTTTTGTGAGTTGTGCCCAAAAAATCGTCCAAGCCAAAACCTTAATTCTAAACTTTTTGTACGTATTCCCTTACGTATATACTCTGAAAATACGGGGTATAACATTCTCCCCTCCTTAGAAACATTCGTCCCGAATGTTCCTTCCCAAGACAGATAGCGATAAGTTTCTTCATGACTTAAACAGTTTGCAAATGCCACACACGGCCACAAAACCACACTTAGGCATAAACGATAATGAAAATTTACAAGTAGGAAAGTGAATTACCTGGAGGTGTGGGGAATAGGTGAGGATACTTCTGCCTCATGTCCTCCTCAGCTTCCCACGCCATCTCCTCCCTGAGCTCGTTCCGCCACAAGACTTTGACGGAAGCCACGTCCTTGGTCCGCAGACGCCTAACCTGACGATCGACTATCGCTATGGGAATCTCCTCATACGATAACCCCTCGGTCACCTGGACATCGTCAATCGGGTGTACCCTAGATGGATCCCGATACATCTCTCAAAGATAGATACGTGAAAAAGCGGATGCACCGCCTCCGGATCGGACGGCAGATCAACTCATAGCAACCTTGCCTACCTCTGCGGACAATCGAAACGCCCAATGTACCTTGGTGAGTTTCCTTCTTCCGAATCTCATCACACCCCATGGGTGACACCTTTAGGAAAACCCAATCATGAACCTCGAACTCAAGATGCCGACGATGATGATCTGCATCGACTTACATGCGACTCGAGTCGATAGCGCCTCGGATAAGCTTCACCTTATCCACTGCTGCACCAAATCTGGTCCCACTAGCTGCACCTCGCCCACATCGAACCAACCTATAGGCGATCTGCACTTCCTCCATACAAGGCCTCATAAGGCGCCATCAATCTGGAGTGGTAGCTATTATTATCGCGAACTCAACTAGAGGCAAATGATCCTCCCAACTACCATCGGTCAATAACACAGCTCGCGAGATATCCTCGAGAGTCGGATAGTGCGCTCTGCTGTCCGTGCATGCGTGGATGAAATGCGATTCGTGCTCACTGCGTCCTAAACTCCTCTCGGCGACCTCCAGTTAGCGTGGCGGGCTCCTGCATGCGATATGATCGAAGTAGGGACTCCATGCGGTCGACGATCTCTCGGATGTAAAGTCCGCATAATCCTCACCAAAAGTCGTCTGCGGGAAGAAAGTGGGCTGATTTTCGACCGTCGACGATAACCCATATAGAATCATGTCTCCTCCGAGTGCGAGGTAATCCCGTGATGAAGTCCATGTTGATTACCTCCCACTTCCGTGTCGGGATCTCAATAAATGCGTAACAAACCACGGGCCTCTGGTGCTCTACCTTCACCTGTTGACAACACGGGCACTGAGCTACGAACTCTGCAACGTCCCTCTTCAAGCCATCCCACCAATACACAGATCTAAGGTCGTGGTACATCTTGGTCGACCCCGGATGGATAGAGTAACGCGCGCTGTGTGCTTCCCCAAGAACTCGCCAAGTCTCAAACATCCGAACACACATGCGCCCTCAAACCTTAGCACCCATCAGTGCTACCTCAGGACCCTTGCCCTCACGAAAAGCTGTATCACGATATCGAATCAAAGCGGGATCCTTGAACTGTTGCCTCTTCACCTCCTCAACGATGGAAGACTCGGCAACCTCACGAACTCTAACCCCACTGCTATCAGAATCAATCAAACGGACACCAAGGCTCGCTAACTGGTGCAAATCACGAACCATGTCCCTCCTCTCTAGCTGCACATCCGATAGGCTCCCATCGACCTACGACTAAGAGCATCTGCGATAACATTGGCCGTCCCCGGGTGGTACAGGATATCAACATCGTAATCCTTAAGCAACTCTAACCACCGTCTGCTCGTAAGTTCGGCTCCTCTGGTGAAGATATCTTGGAGGCTCTTGTGGTCAGTAAAAATATCCACGTGAACCCCATACAAATAGTGCCTCGGATCTTCAAAGCGTGAATCACACCGCCAACTCAAATCATGAGTGGGGTAGTTCCTCGTGTTTCTTGGTGTCGGGATGCATATGCTATAACCCTGCCATGCTGCATCAACACACATCCCAACCCGATGCCTGACGCATCACAATACACAACATAACCATCTGGACCCTCTGGAAGAGTAAGAACGGGGGCGGTCGTCAGTCTCTTTCAAGAATCGAAACCCCGCCACAAGCATCGATCCATCAAACTTGGCGCCTCGAGTCGGCCTAGTCAATGGTGCGAGATAGAAGCAAACTTCTCCACGAACCGCCGATAATATCCTGCAAGGCCCGTAAAATCGTGGAACCTCAGCCGGAGTAGTAGGTCTAGGCCAAGTCTGGCGCCTCGATCTTGGCGTATCCACTCGAATGCCATCACCCGACAATATGCCCAAGAAACGCCACTCAAGACAACCAAAACTCACATAAGGAAAACTTAGCGCATAACCGCTGGTCTGAGAACTGCCGGCCTGATCGCAAGTGCTCTGCATGCTCCTGCTGGCGAGAATAAACCAAGATATCATCAATGAACACTATCACAAACGTGTCCAAAATGGTTTGAACACTCGGTTCATCAAATCCATGAATACCACGAGCATTGGTCAACCCAAAAGACATGACCCTGAACTCATAATGCCCGTACCGGGTCCTGAATGCAGTCCTAGGGACGTCCACCTCTCTGACTCGCACCTGATGATAGCCCGACCGTAGATCAATCTTGGAGAAGCATCTCGCACCCTGCAACTGGTCGAACAAATCATCAATCCTGGGAAGGGTATCGTTCTTAATGGTCACCTTGTTCACCGTAATCAACACGCGCAGCGTCCCGTCCTTCTTCTTCACGAACAATACCGGCGCTCCCCAGGGAGAAACACTAGGCCTGATGAAGCCCTTCTCCAGCAAATCCCTAAGCTGATCCTTCAACTCTCTCAACTCGGCAGGTGCCATTCTGTATGGCGGAATGTTAATAGGTCGAGTGTCTGGTAATATGTCAATACAAAACTCAATCTCCTCTCGTGAGGATACCCGGAGGTCATCCGAAACACGTCGGGAACTCGTGACTCATCGAACCGATCAAAATCTGGTACCGTAGCTTCAGTATCAAACACCCGAACGAGATGGTAGATATACCCCTTCTGCACCATCTTCCTAGCCTTGAGGTAGGAAATAAACCTACCCCTACGATACCGTGCTCCTCCCACTCAACAACCGGCTCGCCGAACTGGAACCGTACTACTCTCTTCGCAGTCTACATTGGCGTAGCAAGAAGCTAGCCAATCCATCCCCATGATCACGTCGAAGTCAATCATCTCCAACTCTATCAAGTCGGCTAGGGTCTGACGACTGTAAATGGTCACAGGACAAGCTCTATATACCCGCCGAGATACCACTGAATCACCCACTGGCGTGGCTACCTCGAAAGGATCTATGGACTCGTGCTCTATCCTATCCTACTAGCAACAAGGGAGATATATAGGACAGTAGAACCGGATCTATCAAGGAATAAACATCAAACCCGAACCGATAAGGTACTGTGGCGACATCGGTGAGGCCTCACGATCCCTGTCGGTGGACAAAGCATAAATGCGGTTCGAGGACCGCTAGAATCGACCCGCGCCACGACCTGCTGTCGCGACACTGCCGCCCACGAGTACCTTGCCCTCCGCGAGTAACTGTCGAGGATGAAGAAGACCGGCGAAAGAACTAGGTGACCCTACCATCAAGATCGCCCGGGCGGACGGTTTCGCGATAGTGACCCGCTGGCCAATCAAAACAAGCTCCGTAGCAGCACCACAACTCCCGGTGGGATCTACCGCATCGGCCACACGGCGAGGTGGTCCGATCGCCGATCTCTGCCGCTCGACGCGTCAAGTCCGGGGCCCAGTGCGCCTCGAATATCTCGGTGCCGAGGGCGCATGCAGGAGTGCTCGGGCTGTGTGGTGCAAATCTAGGCTGCCGAGGCCGCCCACGATAGCCACCAAAAGACCTGCCGTCTGGTCTTCTGCTGCCGCTGTCGACCGGCGGTCTCTACGCCTCACATCCTGCAGCATGAGCTGCATGCGGGTAATGTCCATACCGGTGAAGAGAAACACCGCACACGACTTCGGCCATATAGTCATCTAGCGGTGGCGTGGCGGTGCACTCCTATCCTCCATAATCGCTACCAACGTTGGGACATATCGAGCCAAAGAATCAAACTCGACATTGTACTCCACGGTCGACCCTCGCCTCGGCGGTAAAATCTATCACCGCGCCTCATCTGTGGAGGCGAAGTGAGTGAGGAAAGCCTCGAGAACTCATCCCAGTAGGCGGGACGCGTGCTCCCGGGATAACTCCATGAATCAAACCAATCGATCGCAGATCACGCAGCTATACGCGAATCGGTCACAGACTGTCTCGAGGCCTTGATCACCCTCACGATCCTCAGAGGTGACGGATGAACTCCTGCGGATCATCCTCCGGCCTCGACAGTAAAACTCTAGCGGGCTACAACTCAAGAAATCTCGTAGCCTCAAATGCGCCTCGGGTGTACCACGGTACGACCGTGGAGCTGAGCCCAGGCTGCCGCATCGGCCTATCCTCGTGTCGCCACAACTTCTAGCCAAAGTCGGGCCATCTCCTTGTACCCTAACTCTCCGCCCAGCCGTGGGACAGAGGTGTGGGTACTGTGGTCTCTTTGGGGCGGCGTCATAGAACTCGCCGTCTGCGGTATAGACGGGCTCGAGCCCTCGTGACTCTAGGTGTTCGGCGCCTCGGCTGCCTTGCCGCCCGGGCGGGTTGCCTTACGTGGAGGCATAATCATTCTAAAAGGAATACGTTAGAGGGTCCAACTTTAACACCTCTAAAGCACGATCTCGAGTGAGAAGAATGGAAACCAATCCTAAATATCTTATAGCCTCACGATTATTGGTGTGGTGCACAACACACCGATAATCAAGACTTACTAGATACGGTGCGTAGACACTTTCCGAGGATTAATCGCTCGATACCACTTTTGTCACGACCCATTCGGGGCGTGATCGTGCCTTACCGGCACCCAGTAGTCATACATCGTAGTAATCACGGAAATATAAAGCAAGACATGAAACAATTTATAAAATAAGACACGCTTTATGTGAAAACATCGCCTTTCGGCATATATATATAAACATGGTTTAGCGATTACATCCGACAACGCTTAACATGACTACAGACCTCTGAAATATACAACTATGGCGGGACAGGCCCGCCATACCTGGCAGCAAAACTATCTACAACAGGAGATCATACCCAGTAGAGCCTCGGAAGGATGGAGCTTCGACACCAACGTAGAGATCCTAAGAATGTGGATCTAGCACTGCTTGCCTTACCGCGGCATGAACGCAGCCCCCGAAGGAGGTCAAGACAACAGTACTAAGTATATGAAATCAGAAATACTTAAATGAAACATATCATTTTAAAAGCAGTTTTGCAAGTATGTATGAAGCAACGAGAAACCGCATAGTGCCACATCACAAACAAGAGCGTGATAGGTAAATCAGCGTGTCTTTTCTAGGTTGCGAATGATCGGCAGGCAATTGCGTAGTATCACCATGCAAGCCTAATCACGGACTCCGTAGTGCATAGGCCAATCACATAGGCCCGCATAGGTATATAACCCGCATCGAGGGTAGCTACTCCTCGGCATCGCCCCGACTCGTAGTCCGCATGGCCACATAGCCGCATGAGGTATAACCCCGCACACTAACCGGAACTCCGTAGCTCGCATAGGTCCCTTGGACCCGCATGAGGTATTCTCGAATCATGGTCCCGCATCACCGAGTCTACCCGCATCGGAGGCGACAACCCAGGAAATATGTCAAGAGGTGAGTGATGTTACACTAACCTAACAGCTTATCGTTAAACAACATAAACACAACAAGAATACTTTTTTACACAAACGTTACAAGACACTAACACACATAGCATCATATCATGTCCACTTATCAAACCATTTTATTCTTTTCACCAATCAATATAAGTCTTGTTACAAACACATAGGTAAACTGTTCCTTTTATTAATCTTAAGTGGTTATACCTAACTTCCCATAAAGCTAGTATAACTCTTAAGCTTCGCTTAAAAACCAGTTAGTTCTCTTCAAAAAAATGATTCAATATTCTTTTGAAATGCTTTCAGTTCTTTATTATTCAGGCTTAAGCCGTGAGGCATTGCCGTAAGTATTATTCAGGCTTAAGCCGTGAGGCATTGCCGTAAGTATTATTCAGGCTTAAGTCAAAGACATTGTCGTAGTTATTATTCAGGCTTAAGCCGTGAGGCATTGCCGTAAGTATTATTCAGGCTTAAGTCAAAGACATTGCCGTAGTTATTATTCAGTTAACACATGTACGTCTACCGTACTATATATATATTGTAAAATATCATGCTTTAGGAAGAATCACATACCTTCTCAGCGAAAACCACCTGCCAAGTTGAATATGTCGCGCGCAGAGAGTCAGCCTATAATAGTCACAGACATCTATCAAAGACTACTCTGAAGGTCATTCTAAACAGAGGGTTCACAATTCTACGGAAAGTCGGGCAGCACTTCCCTACCCGGTGAGCTATATAAGTCTACTGTGAAAACAGTCCTATGTAAGTACAGTTTGATTATTCTTCTTTTAAACCCTTCTACTGTGATAACAGTTCAATTCTATTCTGCAATATTCTTCTAAGTATTTATACTTATTCTTATACTACAACAGTAAGTATTCTCTAATTCAAAAGAGGGTTAGGATTAGTTACCTCGGTAAGCCCAATAATATCCTAGATAAAGTCGCGCCTGAGCAAGGTTTTGCTCCTAAGTTGTATGCTCCAAGGAAACCTTAGAAGTTCTTCACAACTTCTACTAAGTACTAAGGTATTTGGGCTAGGGTATTTTGGGCATTATAACAATACAAGAAGGCAACCTTTCTACCAAAGGAGGGGGGGTAGGTTTTGGCTAGGCTAGGGGGGGGGGCCTCGGCCAAACTACTTAGGCTAGAGGGGGGGGGGGTATTCGGCCAAGGGCCTTCACAAGGGGAGGGGGAGGTGTTGGACGAAAAGGCTACAAAGGGAGAGGAGAGGATTTTCAAGACTTGGAAAGATTTGAGGATGAAGAACTCTTCATCTCTAAGGGGGTATTTATAGGTCAAGAGGTGGCCAACCAATGGCCAAGATTAAGACAAGTGCAAGGCAAGTGTAGGGTGAGGATTAACTAAACACAAATATCCTACCAACTCCTTGACTTGTGCACAAGGCACAAAAAACGTGCCAATGCTCTCCAATTTCGTCCAATGGACGATTCAAGTCCACCAATTGGAGGGTGCCAAGTGTCGCCCTCCCGTTGGTCCAAAATGTTTCGTCTCTCGGAAAAATCCGCAAAAATTAGAAATGGCATAGCCGGAATTTACCCTACGAAAGCTGTGGAAACGTTTCGTCGGAAAACGATTCTTTTTGTGAGTTGTGCCCAAAAAAATCGTCCAAGCCTAAACCTTAAGGCTAAACTTTTTGTACGTATTCCCTTACGTATATAGTCTGAAAATACGGGGTATAACACTTTTGTTTATGTATATTATTATGGCAGCCTTGTCGGCTTTGCCCTTGCACGTATGTTGGTTTTAAAAAAAAGGGTGGTATTTAAATTCCGCAGTTTTCTTGTGTCTGTTAGGTAGAAGGGTGCTGTAGGGCACTACCACGCCCGGTTCGGGCGTGACAGAGTGGTATCGAGCGCGATCCTCGGAATGTCTACGCACCGTGTCTAGTAGAGTCTTGATTATCGGTGTGTTGCGCGCCACACCCATAAACAGAGGCTACAGACTTTTAGGAGTTGGTTTCTATTCTTCTCACTCTAAGATCGTGCCATGTATTTGTGTTAGTAAGATAATTCCTCTCAGCGTAATTTTGTGTTCTGATTATGTCTCGAGGAGGCAACAACCGCCGAAAGGCAAAGGAGTAGCAGGAGCTACTAGTCGACTCGGAGGGTTGATAGGGCTTATGCCCGTGGTATACCGGATGTTGTTCCGATCGCGAGTTCTTCTGCGCCAGTTTTGAGGCCCAGCACGAGCCTCCAGTTTCTCGATTAGGAGAAGACTATAGAGTCTGAGGAAGCGATTATGTTATTGACCAAGATAAGCGGTGCTACGCTTTCATCAGCAGGAGGTTATTCGGCGATACATACAGGTGTACAGAGGGTAGAGGCCAACGGAGATCGGCGTAAGAGAGGCTAGACCGGTTGGTTATCGGTGAGTTTTGGACGAGCGCTCAAGCGGCCAGTGTGATATTCGTCCCACTACCCGGTACATACCCCCGCAGCTCACGGTGGGAGATATGACCCACAAGGTATTTAGGAGCGGTCCAAGCTCCGGGTCGAGGTTCTCGCAGGAGCGAAGGACTTTCGGCCGAGGCCACTGCTCTCAGTGTATCATATGTGGTAAGCGTCATTCGGGGAAATGCCGTTATGACACAGATGGTTGTTATTATTATGGCCGTCTGGGCCACAAGAAGTGGGAATGTCCGATTAGAAAGAGCGCCGGTAAGGTGGCTCAGCCTATGAGGCCGATGGTTGATTCTCTTTCTTCCGCGGTATGTCGTCCCCGAGCAAGTGTTCGGATGTCGGCCGGTAGTGGTAAGTCGAGTGGAGTATATAGTTCTGGCGATCCTTTGAACCGCATAGATGACGTGACTACTGGACAGGATCAGGAGGCGACATCGCACGGGGTTACAGGTATATTTCGATTCTTATGAATCATACGTGCATTGATAGATTCAGATTTCGCCCTAGCATATATGTTTTCCCTTTGTTGCTAAGAGTTGTAAGTGATAGTACCCCAGAGGTAGGGATACTTTGATTAGTAAAGTGAAAAGTTAAGAATGATAAGTGAACTGAGACTATAGTTGTGTAGAGTTCACAAGTTGTAATTACCCCGTAACAGGGTAAGACCGATAGGGAAGGATGTACAGTAGAAATACTTTGGCTTATGTGACGAACCTCTAGTGAATAGGGGGATAGGGTGAGAAGTACCTTGAGATAAGAAAAAGATTTATTTCAGACTAAGAATGAGAAGTTAAGTGTGACGCTGGGTCGGGTTATGGACTCATTTCGGGTCAGCCGATAGTATGGAATCGGGTGATGTCAGTTGGATATGGTCCCGCTATGTGATAGGGTCCCGGGGATGCAAGGCCCAAGTCTAGTTGATCGTTGTATGAGTTCGTGGATGCATTCCACCGGAATCAGGTCGTAAGGACCGAGAAGAGCCTTAACGGGAATTTAAGTAGCATATGGCCAAGTTTGGATAGTAAATCCAAGGATTGGGGAACAAGAAACAATATTGAGATTTTGTACGTATGTTATGTGGTGGCCATGTGTGGCATCGTTAGTCTTGTGGAGTATTGATTGATAGGCATAGTATGGAGATTGTGCCGGAGTGTGTATAGCTTGAAAACCGACTAAGAACATTCGGGGACGAATGTTTCTAAGGGGGGAAGAATGTTACACCCCGTAAGTCCAGGACATGTATAAGAGAATGTACGTAAGGAATCAAGACTTGGAAATTAGTACGAAAGGAAGAATTGTTTTTCCGACAGAAAATCTTCCGAGCGTCGGAAAGGAAAAATGTTCGTTGTTGAGAATTGGATTCTCAAAATGCATTATTTGAAGAGTACGGAACTTATTAACATTATGAAAAATTATTTTTACGGATTTGGTCACGTGGGGCCCACCCGAGGAATTTTATGTTTTGTGGGGCCCACGAGGGTTACAGAATTTTATGGACGAATGAGAGGGAGACACGTGGTACCTCCACCACATGGTCTTGGTCGAAAATTTGCAAGGCTAAAATGGTCATTTGACCAAAGTGTAGATGACAAAGTCTTGCTAATTAAGAGCTTGACATTGTTGACCAAGTCAAGAGCCATTTGGCTTGATCTCCTTCATCCAATTTTAACAAGTGTTTTAATCTAAGCCTTCCATTGTGTTATATAAGCATGCTACTAGTGCAATACAAGGTCTTCCACACTTAGAAAAATTTCACAACACTTTGTTCTACATTGATGCTCTCGGGTTTGAGGTCATATCCACTAGAAAATTTTGTAATTTTGCTCCATTGTTCACAAGACTTAAACCCAAGGTCCCTAAGGGTATTGTAAGGATATCTCAATAGAAAGATTTCGGAAAAACGACGTTTTCGTATTAGTCGCAAGGCGGAAACTTAAGGAGTTCTTCAACTTTGGAGTTGGAACTTGAAGATGAGTTCTTCATAGGCTTATAAGGAGTGCTTGAAGCAGATTGGAACATAAGGAAAGGAGCTAAGAATTTGCTAAGGCGCGACTTTGAATCTTGGAATTTTTAAGGGCTTATAAAGGTATAATCTTGTCGTTTTAGTAGTTAAGATTACTTATCATTGTAGTTGTGGATATTAGCAAGCATGAGATGTTTAGTATGAATTTTGATTAGTATATTGGCTATTGGAACCCTAATCCGAAAACTAGCATGTTTAGCCTTAAGATTACAATTCAAGTTGAATATTAGTTTAAGTCGTCGCATGTTGTATAAAGAAGGAAATTGTAGTTGTTGAAGTTGTTTATGGCTATATAACATGTTAGACCTTAGAACTTGCAATTGGAAAAGGATTGGAAAAGACTTAGTGTTGTTGGTTATTGTTGGCCGAGAATGGCTAGTGAGTATTAAACTACTTCGTATGAATTGTGGGACGAAATTTTACACGTATTGTAAGGCGTGTAATCCCCTTTGTTTGGTTGTTTTTTGGAGCCTTAAATTTGGCGTGTTGGTTATTGTATTCGACCTTGAAAAAGGTGGCAAAGTGAGTAGAAACAAAGGAAGTGCTGCCCGATTTTCCGTAGAATTAGAGACCGCTTACTTAGTATTATTCTACGTTAGAGACTAGAAGTTGATAGTCTTGTTGTGACCATTATAGGTTGACAATTCTACGTACGTCGTATTCGGCTTAGCTTGTGGATTTAGCCGAAAAGGTATGTGAACTATCTCCTCTTCTAGCATGATTCCTTAAGATAAAGAAAGTATGCCCTACTCCTTAAATGATCCATTCCTTGGTTGTATTTAGTTTGCCTAAAATAGAATTCGTTCTATGTACTCCCTTGATTGTACTTTGATGTCAAATTGTAAGTTGTATGATCCATTTCCTTAGTGAAGTTTGGATTCTTAAAAGTGAAAGTATTTTACTTAAAGTACATAGAGTCTTGAAAGGGAAGTGGTTTCCAAACCTTTTGGCTAGTGCCTTAGTTCCAAAACCTAATGGTCGTTTTAATGACTTTAGGGGAGTCAAAGGAGTGATTTACTTAATTGTTTTAAAAGAGGAGAAATGACATGATTTAAGAGAAGTAACTTTTTTTAAAGGTGTGAGTTACTTGAGGTTTAAAAGTAGAAGAAACTTGTTTTCTAAATATTAAGAGACTTGAAGTATTTTGGAAAGTTAAGAACTTGATTTATAAGTATGTGATACTTGGTTTTAAGTATAAGTCTCTTGGTTATAAAAAGGAATGAATATGTCTAAAACCATAAAGGGTTATAACGGCTTTATGGGAAGTTGGTTATAACGGCTTTATGGAAGGTTAATAATGTTGTCTATTTTGATTATTGGGCATAAGTTGCCTAGATTGTGAAAATTTGAAGTTACTTGATTTCAAGCTTTGAAATGAGTTTTCTAAAAGTGTAGTAACTTACTTTGAAAAATAGACACACCTTGATACTACGGATGTTAGTATCTTGGGGTTTTACATTAAAAGGAGTCTTTTGAAAAGAATGTACGTACGTAGTACTTTGGCTTGGTTAATTGAGAATTATTGTATGTGTGCCTTG
Organism: Przewalskia tangutica; assembly: GCA_029844215.1. Lineage (NCBI taxonomy): Eukaryota > Viridiplantae > Streptophyta > Magnoliopsida > Solanales > Solanaceae > Przewalskia > Przewalskia tangutica. The sequence goes on from CM056722.1 coordinate 118,466,609, forward strand.
ATAAGTACTTTGGCTTGGTTAATTGAGAATTATTCTATGTGTGCCTTGATAAGTACTTTGGCTCGATTAATTGAGAATTATTCTATGTGTGCCTTGATAAGTACTTTGGCTTGGTTAATTGAGAATTATTCTATGTGTGCCTTGATAAGTACTTTGGCTTGATTAATTGAGAATTTCCTATATGTGTTGGTGATAGCCTTTGAGTGCAAGTATTATGTTTTATTACGTTGCCGCGACTCTCGGTTGGAGGGTCGGCTGCCTTGTTGTAAGTTTACTTGGACGTACCGACAATGAGGTGGGATTCCACGGGTATGCTTCCATTATTTGTGTTACCCTACGGTCATGCTTATACGATGTGGGATGCCGGGGCATGCGACCGCGAGGGATACCCTATGGTCATGCTTATACGATGTGGGATGCCGGGGCATGCGACCACGAGGGATACTCTTTGGACATGCTTATACGATGTGGGATTCCGGGGCATGTGACCAGGAGCGGGTTAGATTCCCGGATTTGTTTGTGTTACCCTACGGTCATGCTTATACGATGTGGGATGCCGGGGCATGCGACCGCGAGGGATACCCTATGGTCATGCTTATACGATGTGGGATGCCGGGGCATGCGACCACGAGGGATACTCCTTGGACATGCTTATATGATGTGGGATTCCGGGGCATGTGACCAGGAGCGGGTTTGATTCCCGGATTTGTTTGTATACCCCATTGTCATGCTTATACGATGTGGGATTCCGGGGCATGCGACCACGAGGGATACTCCTTGGATATGCTTATTGGTGTTACATTATATCATGGACTGCCGGTAGTAAGGAAGGATTCCACGGGCATGATTGATATTATGGACGTGAGACCCATAGTTATATTTGAATAGTGACTTTGAGGGCATGCGTCCCTGACTTGATATAACTGCTTATGTATTGTATCGTAGGTTGGCTATCATACAAGTCTCTGTTTTGTTTAGGCTGTTATGATTTTATTACGATCATCGCTTCACATACTTGGTACATTCTTCGTCTTGACCTCGCTTCGGAGTGCGTTCAATCCGCAGTTTAGGTACTCTGTTTGGTGATCTGCAGTGTAGGACCACCTTTCGAGTTTTGGATTGCTCTTACATTCGGAGTTTATCTTTTTGGTATAAGTTCCTTCAGTACAGGCTTTTGTACAGTTATGGGTACGGCGGGGCCTTGTCCCGTCAAGTTTCTGTAAACTCTTAGAGGTCTGTATTCATATGTGGGATTGGACTCATGTACGGTGTAGTGTCTTTTGTTTATGTATATTATTATGGCAGCCTTGTCGGCTTTGCCCTTGCACGTATGTTGGTTTAAAAAAAAGGGTGGTATTTAAATTCCGCGGTTTTCTTGTGTCTGTTAGGTAGAAGGGTGCCAGGTAGGGCACCAGTCACGGGCCCGGGGTTCGGGGCGTGACAGAACTGACCCCACCACATTACAGGCCGCGGGTTGACCCGCGATCGGTCCTCAACCCGACCCGCTATCGCGCCAAACTCTTGTTCCCCCGATCCGGAACAATCTTACTAATTAAGTCACAAAAACCTAGTGGTCTTCTTAGCTCAACTACCCTCTTTCATTTCATACCACTCAGGGACTTATCACACAAAAATATTTCACGCATACTATGCACTCCGATAAAGGTCAGCATAAACATAAATCTTTTACCCAAGATGGCCTCGCGTCTAAGGTCTCTACGTATAAAACTCTAAGGCTCACACTTTTCCTATCCCCAATCTTACCCTTTTTACTAACCATGATTTCTAATCACAAGTTAACATAATGCTATCTGAACATAATACTTAGCACTTCATTATAACATCAATGCATACTAGTCTCTAGAGGGGTAAGAATATACCTGTATCAACTGCTTCATTTTCCCTTCGTCGCTCTAACCTTTATCCTGCCCTGCAGGGCGCATAGCTGTAGAAGGCGATGAACCTGCCACTGACCCGGTAGGCTGCGTCATTCTGCCTGCACCCCTCCTATAAGCACAGTCTCTCGTCACATGGCCCTGACGGCCGCAGGTGAAACAAGCACCAGTAAAAAGACGACATTCCCCGGGATGACGCCTGCCACATCGTGCACACTGAGGGGGACATGAATCCTGCTGGCTAGAACCCGTGTATATCTGTAAACCAGAAGCCCTGGAGCTCGACCAGCTCGAATACCGACGTCCCGAAGGCGTGGAGGACCACTGCATCTTGGCGGAGGTACATAACTAACCTGATGTTGAGGCGGTTCGCCTCGAAAGTTACCAAAGGACCCTGCTGTTATGGCCCTCTTCTGCTGATCTCGGTCATTCCGTCGACCTCTCCGCTCCTCACATCCAAGTGCATAAGCCTGCATGCGGGCAATGTCCATGCCCGGCTGAAGAGCTACACCCGAACAAGCCTCTGCCAAGTAGTCATCGAGCCCGGTGACGTAGCGGTGCACTCTGTCCTCCATATCGGCTACTAATACGGGGACGTACCGAGCTAATGAGTCAAACTCCACATTGTACTCCCGAACCGTACGCCCGATCTGCCTTAACGTCAAAAATCTGTCGGCCCGAGCCCTTCTCATCTGTGGAGGCAAGAAATGTGCAAGAAATGCCCCTGAGAACTCGTCCCATACGGCTGGAAGTGCATACTCTCCCCGGGACAGCTCCCACGAATCAAACCGATCGCAGATCACGCGGTGATGCGAACCTAAGACCACCGACTCGGTCTCGAAGCCTTGATCACTCTCGCGATCAGAATCGCTTGATGAACTCCTGCGGATCATCCTCAGGCCTCGACCCGTAGAACTCTGGCGGGCTACAACTCAGAAAGTCCAGTAGCCTCAAACTATCCGATCTCGGGTGAACCGTGGGTACTATTGGAACTGGAACTGCTGCATCCATCTTATCCTCATGTCTGGCCACGATCCTGGCCAGTAACTGGGCCATCTCTTTGTACCCCAACTCCTCTGCTCCAGGCTGTGGACCGAGGCTCAGTCTTGTGGTCTCAGCAGCCACCGCTGCGCTCTAAACTCGCTGAAAGGCGGCGTCGTAAAACATGCCGTCAAGCACTATCTCGGTAATGACCGCTGCGCCTCGTACTCTCTCAGATCCTACTAGCGGCTTCTCACCGCTTGCCTTGCCCATCTGGGCCCGGGTTGCCTTGCGCGGAGGCATAACTGGTAAAAACGAAATACGTCAGAGGGGTCCAACTTATAACACAGCTCTAAGGCACGATCTCAGAATGAGAAGAATGGAAACCAATCCTAAATGTCCTGCAGCCTCCTGATTATATAAGTGGTGCACAACACATTGATAATCAAGACTTACTAGATACGGTGCAGAGACACTTTTCGAGGATTAATCGCTCACGATACCACTTTTGTCACGACCGATCCGGGCGTGATCGTGCCTTACCCCGGGCACCCTAGTGATACAACATCAGAGTAACCAGCGGAATATAAAACAAGACATGAAACAATATGAAGTGAAAAACAGTTTATCTGAGAAAAGTTGTCTTTCGGCATATATATATATATTTATGTTTGAACAGTTACATCCCTTTTACAAACACACTTGCATTACTCTGCACCTCTAAGAATGTTATAACAACTATGACCGGGACGGGCCCGCCATACCCTGAATGTACAAGAACCTACAACTCGGAAACATACAAAAGATAAGCCTCCGAGAAAGCGGAGCTTCCCAATCTGTTGGCGTGATCCTATGGCGAGGATCAACAACCGTGTACCTCTACCTGCGGCATGAACGCAGCCCCGAAGGAGGTCGATCTGGCAGTACCAAGTATGTGGCGAAAATCATGAACGAAATCATAACAGTCTAAAATAAAACAGGAGACATGTATGATAACAAAACTACAGTTCACAACATAAAAGCAGTCATGTCAAGTCAGGAACTCACGCCCTCAAAGTCATCCCTCATGCTCGTGGAACTCCTTCCTCACTTCCGGCAGTCTAGGTATAAATCGTATGATACGTATAACGTGTCTCGGCCCATCTCATGGACTCGGTGTCGGATCGTATGGAATACATTCCCGGCCCATCTCATGGACTCGGTATAGAATCGTGTGGAATACATTCCCGGTTCATCCCATGAACTCAATATCGTGTGAAATACATTCCCGGTTCATCCCATGAACGCGGTGTCGAGTGAAATACACTCCCGATTCATCCCATGAACGCGGTGTCGAGTAAAATACATTCCCGGTCCATCCCATGAACGCGGTGTCGAGTGAAATACATTCCCGGTTCATCCCATGAACGCGGTGTCGAGTGAAATACATTCCCGGTTCATCCACGTGAACGCGGTGTCGAGTGAAATACATTCCCGGTCCATCCGTGGGACGGTATAGAATCGACCATAACATTTAAACGCTCTTTTAAGACAGATTAAGACAATACCATGCTTTCCTTTTAAATCAACTAAGGCAATATTATGCCCTCCTTTTTAAACCAAAACACTTTCCTTTTTAAAGTCAAGTAACAACATTCTTTTCCAAAAGTTCAAGTTGCCTAATTTCAAATACTCAAGTCTTTTAGTTTCGAAAGATTTCATAGTTCATAGTCTTAATCAAATAACGTAATCTTTTTTAAACAATTGAATAACGTATGCCTTATGTGTGAGTAGGTTATTCTTGTTTATAACAATCTTATTAAAGCTGCCATGATCTAGGAAATGTAATACAATTTTGTCTTATCTTAGCTTACATGCGGATGGAGGTTTCTCTGGTTTTAATATAATTATTATTGTCAATACATTTTCCTTTATTAACGCTGCGTTGGTTCGTTCGATATTTATTCTCGTTTCAAATCAAGAAACATTATTCTTTAAAAACCAAGTACTCATTACTCACGAATGAGGTTTCACACTTTTAACAAAATTCATATCAATTCAATTAAGTCAAGTCTCTTATCTTTTAAGATCAAGTCTCTTAACTTCTAAAATCAATAAACCATTCTTTTTATCTCTCTTAAGTCGTTATACCTAACTTCCCATAAAGCTAGTATAACTCTTAAGCTTTCAAAACCAAGTATTACTCTTCTTTCAAAACGATTCTTAATTCCTTTGAAATACTTCAAGATTCTTATTATTTAAAACTCAAGTCAAAAGACATCAAGTAAAACCACGTTCGATTAACACACGTCGTCACCGTACTATATATATTCTTTTAAATTATCATGCTCAAGAGGATAGGAAGAATCACATACCTCGCACGATTAAACCGATTAGCAAAAGCGCTCCAAAGATCAGTAATCCTGCTAGCCTTTTCCACCCTTCGAGTAGAATACGCTACTCGCGATCTTCAACCTATAATACCGTATAAGTCTATCAACGTCTAGACTACTCAGTAGAATAATTCTAGATACAAGATTCCTTATTCTATGGAAAATTGGGCAAGACTTCCCTGCACAAACTACACAAGTCTCAGTAAATCTGATCCCATGTAAATCTGATTCGGTTCTCTTCTTTTATACCATCCTTATATACGTCTTATACTCATTTCTATACTACTACAGTATGTAATTTCCAATTACAAATAGAAGGACAAAGATATTTACCTCGACAAGCCCAAAATTATCCAAGTTTAAAAGTCGATCCTGAGCAAGGTTTAGCTCCTATTCTGTACGCTCCAATTCGCTCCAAGAAACCCCTTAGAAGTTCTACACAACTTCTACTTAATACTTCAACCAACTATGAAGATTTTCCCTAGGGTTTCGTTTAGTGACTAAAGGAAGTATAGTAGTATTTTCCGGGCTTTTAGTATAGAGGTAACTTTGGGAATACTACAAGGTATTTGGGTCAAGGTATTTTGGAATAGTAACAACACTTGGAGAATACTTTTCTACCAAGGGGGGGGGGGGTATTTCACGAGAACAACTAGGAAGGGGGGGTTTCGGCCGAGGGCCTCACAAAGGGGGAGGGGGAGGTTGGACGAGAGCTTCTTAAAAGGGAGGGAGGGATTTTGCCTTGGAATTTCACAAGTGTGGATGAAGAATAAGTCTTGAACTTAAGGGGTATTTATAGGCCAATCAATGGCCAAGATCAAAGCAAGTGGAGGGTGAAGATTTGGACAAGTGTGTGTGGGTCCCACCTTATCCATCTACTACAAAAATATCTAGCCAAACATTGACCAAAGGTTTATGGCATTTTCCATGAAAAAAACGTGCCAACCACTCCCCACAATTGCCGTCCACTTGAGGGTGACAAGTGTCGCCCTCTCGTTGGTCCAAAATATTTCATCTCTCGGAAAAATCCGTAAAAATTATAAATGTCGCAACCGTAATTTTCCCTTCGCAAGGTCCGGAAAACTTTTCGTCGGAAAACAATTCTTTTCGCTAGTTGTGCACAATTTCGTCCCTTATGCCTACTTAAGGCTTGAACTTTTGTACGTACGCCCTCACGTACATACTCTGGAAATACGGGGTATAACAACATTTTTAACATCCAAACGCCACTTCTTAGGCCCAACAATCCAAACATCTCAAGGGGATTACACACCTAAACTTGGGTGTGTAAAATTCTGCCCCAAAGGTACACAATTAACTTAATCAAGTTTAAGGTAGTTCTTAGGCTACAACATGCTCATAATATCTTCTTAACCAATTCTTTCACATCCAAACCATATTTCTTACATGCAATGAATCTAAGAGCATTATTTACTACTACAAGTTCCTTCTTCTTCACATGCGACATCAATACTAGCTATAAGAGAAAAAATGTTACCTTTAGAGCTTTAGCCAAAACTATTCCAACAATCTTTGCTAGCCTCCTTCCAAGAACACCACCACAATGACTCCTACAAGCTAGCCACAAGCTTCCTTCTTGTCCTTAACTTTTCAGATTTTTTTAGGCTTTGAATTCCTCTTGGAATTCTAGAGAGAAGTGGGAGCTCTAACTTAGAGAGAGGGAAAGTCTTGAAAGATGACCAAGTCTTCAAGATTTGGTCAATATAAGGGACATGCAAAAATCAGATGGGGGGGGGGGGACACTTGTCACCCTCCCATGGCCTTTTTAAAAGAAGAAATTCAGTTTTCTCGCTTTTTCGCCAGATTCCGCCTCGGCGCGGCTCTGCGGCGCGCGACAATGAAACCTGCGGACTTTCGAACTTCCGGCGCGCGCCCTGCTTCCAGCGCGCGGCTGCAACTTCAGCGCTCCTCGGAATAACCTGGCGCCGCGGCAGCCCGACCAAACACCTTTACGCCGATCACGCTGAACTTTTAACTTCCATAACTTTCTACTCCGATGTCCTATCGACGAACGGTTGGTTGCGTTGGAAACTAGACTCAACGAACTACACACTAGGCCTTTGAAACACCTAAAAACTCTCAATGTAACTGGACATATTCCACCTCAAAGTTAACTAAAAACCTGTTCGAAACAATCCGTCAACCTATCTTTCGAAAATTTTAAGTCTTACTCCCTTTCGTACGCTCTCATACGCATGACCTGAACTACGGGGTGTAACATATAGTCTGCCCATAAAGGTATACTGCCCGGCCCATTCCTGGGATGCGATAATGACTCTTTACATAACATTTTAAATCATCTTTTCACTTCTTCTTTAGTCGTTATAACAACTCCCCATAAAGCTATTATAACAACCTTTCACTTTAGAGAACTTAAGGCACATTTATTTCTTTTTACATTAGGGAAAATTAAACCCAAAAGTACTACGTACATACATACTTAAAAAGAATCATAAAACTCCTTCTCTTCTTAAATCCATAAACTTCTTCTTTTAAAAACTCAAGTTACATAGCTTTCAAAAAAAATACTTCCAACTCTCTTAACTTTTAAGAAATCAAGTTTCTTAACTTTAGAAATCAAGTCTCTTATCTTTAGAATATCAAGAAATCAATACTTTCCAAATCAAGTATTCTATACTTTTAAATCAAGTCATTCCTTCCTTTAAGAATCAAGTCCCATAACTTGAAAAATAAAGTCTCTTACCCTTTTAAGAATTTAAGGTTCATAGTCTTAAAAATTCATAACGTAAACTCTTTAAATTAAGTAACATATACTTTTGTGCGTTGTGACTAGGTTATACTTGTTTATAACGATCTTATTAAAGCAGCCATGATCTAGAAAATATAATACAATTTTGTCTTATCTTAGCTTCTATGCAGATGGAGAATTCTACTCATTTTAATTTAATTGATTGTCGATACATTTTCTTTTATTAACGCTGCAATGGCTTGTTCGATACTTATTCTTATTCGTGCAGTAACTTAGCAAAGTCAACTCGACTCCAAATACTTCCTAACGACTCTTACCAACATCCCCCATAAGACTTGGTAAGAACTTAGGATAACTTAGACGTAGCTTTTACATAAAGTAAATCAACATACATACCTCTTAACTTCTAAGAGTAGAAGGGATCATGAAATAACACCACATGTATATTTCATACATAGTGTCACGCCCCGAACCCCGGGCCCGTGACTGGTGCCCTACCTGGGCACCCTTCTACCTCTACAACACAAGTAAACTGCGGAAATTAAATAACACCTCATCTTTTTTTTAACCAATGTACGTGCACGGGCAAAGCCGACAAGGCTGCCATATATACACAAACAAAAGACACTACACTGTACATGAGTCCAATCCCACATATGAATACAGACCTCTAAGAGTTAAACTGAAATATGACGGGACAAGGCCCCGCCGTACCCATAATTGTACAAAAGCACATCTTGAAAGAACTTATACCAAAAGATAAACTCCAACGGAAGGAGCTATCCAAAACTCGAGGATCCTACACTGCCGATCACCAAAGCAATACCTAAACTGCGGCGTGACGCGGCCCGAAAAGGTCGATCTGAAGAATGTACCAAGTATGTGAACTGAAAATACTGTAACAAAATCATAACAGTCTAACAAAATAGGAGACATGTATGATAATCAAATTACAGTACACAATACATAAACAATCATATCAAGTCAGGGACGCCAGCCCTCAAAGTCATTACTAAAAACATAACCATGGGTCTCACGCCCATAATATCAATCATGCCCGTGGAATCCTTCCTCACTGCCGGCAGTCCATGATACAACATAACACCAATAGGCATACATGAACACCAAGTCCCACCGGTGGTATAGCGTCTTGGGGATTTACCCCTCACTTATACTCTTACTCTAGAGAAGGTGGTAAAGCAGGTGGTATAGCATCTTGGGGGTTTACCCCTCACTTATAATCTTACCCTGGAGAAGGTGGTATAACGTCTTGGGGCTTGCCCCTCATTTATACTCTTACCCTATCTCAACCGGCCGTCAAACAACACATAAAGCAGGTGGTACAGCGTCTTGGGGGTTTACCCCTCACTTATACTCTTACCCTGGAGAAGGTGGTACAGCGTCTTGGGGGTTTACCCCTCACTTATACTCTTACCCTATCTCGATCGACCATCAAACAAGACATAAGAACTACCATGTCTTTTATAAAAATCTGGGAATTTAACCCAAGTACTACAAATAACGGAAGCATACCCGTGGAATCCCACATCACTGTCGGTACGTCCAAATAACTTACAACCAGACAGCCGACCCTCCAACCGAGAGTCGCGGCAACATAATAAAACATAATACTTGCCTCAAAGGCTATCACCAGCACACATAGGCTAATTCTCAGTTAACCAAGCCAAAGTACTTATCAGGGCACAAATAGAATAATTCTCATTTAACAAGCCAAAGTACTTATTGTCACGACACAACCTCGGGCCCGCGACTGGTGCCCTACCTGGGCACCCTTACAGGTATGCATCAGAGATAATCAGTGGAACATACATAACTTAACAATGAAATAATTAATAGGCTAGCCGATAAGACTACCTTCCTGGATATAAACAAATCCAAAAGCAGTTACTTCAATTTTTTTTTTATAAAGTGACCCACAAGATATGACTACAGACCTCTAAGAGTTTACATAACAAGCGTGTGGGACGGGCCCCGCCATACCCCTGAATGTACTAAAGTCTACAACTTCAGGGAACCATACCAAAAGACAAGCTTCCGGAGAAATGGAGCTTTCCGAGTACTGAACCGTGACCCAAGGAGTACGGATCAACAAGCTATGTATCTCAACTTGCGGCATGAACGCAGCCCCCCGAAGGAGGTCAGTACAAAATATGTACCAAGTATGCAAAAGCCCAGAAATCTTGTAATTTAAATCATAATAGTCGAAAATACACCAAGACATATATGATAACCAAATTAACGATAATCTTGCTCAGTGGAAATAATGAAAGTCAATTTTACCTTATACACTGTCTCGACATATGAACAACGATCACGCGGGGCTATGAACACGGCCCTCGAATATCAAAAGCGTGCGTGGATTCCCATCACGGTAGGCCGCTAGGTGTAAAATCTAACTCTGTGGCGCGTGGTACCTACCTCATTGGCGTACCTGCTCTGACACGTATATACCTATATCCTGCGCGTGGAATCCCGTCATCGCCGACACCGTGAAGTACAATACAACCGTGTGATGCGCGTGGCATCCTACCTCATTGTCGTACACATACAACACATATATACCTATATCCTCTGTAGGTGGAATTCCGTCACTCTGACCGGTAGTAAATGTAACTATAACTACGTATTTATCACGACCGTTCAAAGTCGTGGTAGTGCCTTACCGAGCACCCTAGTGATACAACATCAGAGTAATCAGCGGAACATAAAACGATACAAGACATATTATGAAATATGAAACAATAATCTGAGAAAAACTTGCCTTTCGGCATATATATAAATAACAACCTTTTCAACATGAACAGTTTAATCCTTTTTACAAACCCTGCCCACAACAGTACTACAGACCTCTAAGAAATGATACGACAACAATGGCGGGACGGGGCCGCCATACCACGAATGTAAATACCTACAGCAGGGGACTATACCACTGATAAGCCTCGGAGAAAGCGGAGCTTTCCCAATGGATTTGTGACCACTAAGGCGAGGATCAACGGCGGTGTACCTTTTCTGCGGCATGAACGCGGCCCCGAAGAGTCGATCTGTGAATTACAGTATGTGAAACTGAAAATACTGTAAATGAAATCATAGTAGTCTATAAAAACAGGAGACATGTATAATAACCAAACTACAGTTCACAATAAGCAGTCATGTCAAGTCAGGGACTCACGCCCTCAAAGTCATCACAATAAAACCGTACGGGGTAAGTACGAAGGCATAGCCGACTACTAAGACCCCGGTACCACAAATGCCATAAAGCGTATCACAAGGTCTTTCTAGACCGCACCACGCATGTCGGTGGCGGCCTCGCGCGATATCACCGGCGCGTCTATTCTGGAACTCGCGACTCGCGCATAGGTCACACGGACCCGCGTGAGGTATCCTCGAATCATGGTCCCATCACCGAGGTATACCCCGTCGAGGCGGCTTAACCCGGTATCCGCAGGCTCCGCAACCCGCATAGTCTCAAAAGACCGCATAGTCTCAGCGGACGCATAGGGAATCCCGCGTCGGGCTAAACACCGGAATGATCAATCCTCGAGCTACTGCGCTCCGCGTAGTCACAAGGACCGCGTAGGCCGTATAGACCGCGTCGAGGTGGCAAGCCCTCGGTATAATAAGTCAAAGGGGTATGTGATACAATACTTGATCTGCTTAACGTTTAACAACGTAAGCACAACAAGAATGACCCCTTACATCACGATCACACAAGATACTAACACAGTAGCATCCTAACATGTTTACTTATCACATCAACAAGAAAGTATTTACAAGGCTATCTCAAACCAACACAATCAAGTTATTCACACAAGGTACTTTATGCTAACAAGTTCGGTATCTATCCTAAAGTACTTCATACATTAAATCTTTTAAAAGATCCGTTGCTTTCACATAAGTCACCTGATACGTAGTATAAAATAGAGTGGTATCTTTTTATTAAACCAAAACATTTACCTTTGTAAAATCAAGTAACAACATTATTTTCCAAGCGTCGAGTTTGCCTAATTTCAAATGTTCACGTTTCTTATTTTAGAAAGGTTTAGTAATCATAGTCTTATTCATTTAAGAATATAATTCTCTTTTAAACAATCGAAACATAAGCCTTATATGTGAGTAGGATATTCTTGTTTATAACAATCTTATTACAAAGTAGTGATCTAGGAAATATCATTTTGTCTCATCTTAGCTTCATGCGGATGGAAGTTTCTCTTGGTTTTAATAATACTTAATTAGTCAAAACATTTCCTTTTATTAACGCGGTGGTTTGTCGATACACATTCGATTTCCAAATCGATAAAACATTCTTAAGCGTTATACCTAACTTCCCATAAAGCTAGTATAACTCTTAAGTTTTCAAAAACCAAGTATTACTTAACTTTCAAAATGATTCAAAAATCTTTTGAAATACTTCAAGTTCTTTATTAACACATAACAAGCGGTTATAGTTCAAATCGATTACCTTTTAAAGACCACAAGTATTTTCGTACCAACATAAAGTCGTTATAACCAACTTCCCATAAAGCGTTATAACACTTTATGTTTTAGACCAATCAAATACATTTAACACGTATCGTCTACCGTAATACATAGTTACACACATATCATGCTAGAAGAGATAGGAAGAGGTTCACATACCTCGCGACGAGTATCGACTAATAGCAAAACGCTCCAAGTACTTCAAACCGTCGGCTACTCCTTAGCGTAAGATCGCGCCATCGTAGTACTTCAACCTATAAGGCCACAGCGCTTTATTAACATTTATATCCCATCGTAGAACATCCTACGAGAAAATTCGCGACCTCCCCACATGGCGTAAATCTCTCTCTATCGGGCCGCTATCAAGCCAACCGGGGGTTCATACATCTAACCGGGCGTGCACAATTCTACCTCACGAAAAGCTACACAAGTCTCATGTCTGATCCTATGTAAAAAGCGATTCGAGACTCTTCTTTCAAAAGATTTCTTATTATTGGGCTTAAGTCCAAAGACATTGCCGACAACGTTCGATTCTATATATATAGTATACTTGACTATATGGTCTAACAATCATGTAATTTCCAATTACAATAGAGGACAAGATATTTACCTCGATAAGCCCATAATTATCCGAGTATAAAGTCGATCTGGGCAATCGTTTAGCTCGACTCGTGCGCTCGACCGCTCCAAACTACCCTTAGAAGTTCTAACCAACTTCTACATACTACTCCAACTAACCATGGAGATTTTCCCTAGGGTTTCGGTTTGGTGGTGACGGGAAGTATAATAGTATAATGGGCTTTTGTAAGGTATGACCTTAGAATACAACAAGGTATCTGGCTAAGGTAATTTGGGCATTATAACAATACTTTTGAGAGTATTTCTACCAAGAGGGGTATATACGAGACAACACCACAAGGGGTGTATACCCTCGGCTACCCACTGGGGGTACTCGGCCAAGGGGTGGGGAGGGCTCTCGGCCAAAGTGCCAACTCAAAGGGGAGAGGGGTGTTGGACGAAAACACCACACAAAGGGAGGAGGATTTTTAACACTTAGGAAATATTTGGAATGGATGAAGAAGTCTTCGAGGGGGTATTTATAGGTCTAGCAAAGGCCAACCAATGGCAAGATCATGCCAAGTGCATAGCAAGTGTAGGGCAAGATCTTGCCAAGTGCACCCTAACCAACTAACACACAAAATATCCTACCTACTACTTGACAAAATTGTCACCAAATCGTCGAGCCAACCGCCACTCCATCAATGAGAGGGTGACAAGTGTCGCCTCTCGTTGGTCCAAAATGTTTCGTCTCTCGGAAAAATCCGCAAAATTAAAAATGACATAGCCGTAAATTCCCTACGAAAGTCGTGAAAGCGTTTAGTCAAACGACTCTAAGCGGGTGTTGTGAACAAAATAAATTCGGCCAAGCCACTTTACACTTCAAAATTTTCTACGTCGTCTTACGTACATACTCTGGAAATACGGGTATAACATTCTCCTCGCCGAAACATTCGTCCGAATGTTCCTTCTAAGTCTCAAAACAAGCGGCGCGGTATAGTCCTCACCGCTATACTTACGAAAACAATCCTCCGCGTAGCCACGGAACCAACTTGCGCAAAATACTTACCTCCAAGTCCACGAGGAAACACCTCTAACATCACCACAAACACCTCTCTCCGGGGTCCAAAATATACTTCATTCGCACCTTCTCTTTACAAAAGAAATGATACCACTTTTGTCACTTTGCCGCGAGGTTCACTCCGGCGACCAACAAATGGTACCGGCTGCGTCGATCCACGAGGTGACGTACACTCGAACTCTTACCACATTTCTGATACTGCTTCAGTTTCCAAAACTCGAGGTTACTATCTCTAACGTGGTCATCATTAACTGGGAACACTCTGGATGGATCTCCGATACTTTCCAAACATAACAATACGAAAGACCGGACGTACTGCCTCCCAAGTCAGACGGCAAAAGCTAACATATAGGCAATCTGGCCTATTCTTCACATGAACTTAAAAAGGCCCAAAACAACTCGGGCTAAGTTTCCTCTGTTTTTCCGTGGTGGTACTTTCAAGAAGACCAACCGTCAACCTGAACTCTAAGCGTCGTCGCCGATTTTTCCGCACGATTTCTCTGAGCTGCCAGAACTTCTTCTAGACAAGCTTCTCACTATCCACAGTCTGCTGGAACAAGCCTGAACCAACTGTCTGAACCTTGCCAACATCGAACCACTCGACCGGCAACTTACACATCCGCCCCTACAAGGCTTTATAAGGCGACATCCGAACACTGAAATGGTAGCAAACTCTCCTCCACAGAGACAACAATCTCCACAACTACCCGAAATTCAACCATCGCGGAGGCGAATGCGGTCGAGACTCACGAGTTCTTAACACATGCTTGGCAAAGCTTCGAAACAAAACAGTAGTAACACGGGCTCCATCATGCGACATAAGGTGAAGGTAGGCACCGTGCGACGCTTATAACCTTTCGATATAACAACTGCTGAGTACATGGTCTCGACCGAAAAACACGACGGGCTGCCCCATCGGCCCGACCATCGGTCGACGCATCCACGAACTTCGTCTGTTGGTTAACTAAACTTGGGCCTAACACCCTCGTGACCCCGCACCGGCGGGACCACGCTGACCCGGCCAACAAGCGGTAGCGGGTTGACGCGCGTAGCCTCAACCCGACCCACTCGCGTAAAACACTTGCTCCCGGTCGGAACAACTTTTCTAATCACGTTACGAAAACCTGGCGGTCTTCTTAGCTCAACTACCCCTTTCATTCCACACTACTCGGGGACTTATCATACAATATATCTCACATGCACTAAGCACTCCGATAAGGATCAAACATAACACTACACCTTTACTCGAGATGGCCTTACCTGCAAGGTCTACGCATAGAACTCTAAGGCTCACACCTTCTCTATCCCCAAATCTTACTCGGTTAAACAACCACGATCTAATCACAACTAACACACTGCTATCGTAACATAGCACTTAAGGTATACTCGCTTATCACATAAACAAAACTCTAGAGGGTTAAAGATATATTTATATCTCGCTTCACTCCCTTAGTCGTTCTAATCAAACTCGCCACGTAGGCGCATAGCTAGGAAGATGACGAACTACCGCGATCTCAAGGCTAAGTCCTCCTGAGGACATTCTATCGACATCGGACCACGGCGGTCGTGGTACAACAAGTACCGACTAAAAGACGACATTCCCGGGATGGCGTCGCATGTAATGAACGGAAGCCACGGAGTTACGACCAACTCCTGCACACCCGAACGTCCTGAAATCCGTGGAAGACCACTCTGCACTGGCGGAGGTGCATACCTAATCTGCTGGTGAGGCGACTCGCCTCGAAAGTTACCAAAGGACCTTGCTGCTCTGGCCCTCTTCTGCTGTCCTTTGTTAACCCGTCGATCTCTACGTTTCCGGCTGCTGCGCATAAGCGTACGTGCCATGCTCAAGCCCAATCAAGAATTACTCTTGCACAACCCTCTTTTAGATAGTCCTCAAGACTCGCGATGCGTCGGTATACTCTCTGGTAGCCAAATCCATAGCTAATGTGAGGTTGTCTCTTGGCAATCTATATTCTGTTCCGATCGTGGGGTGAAGGTTCAAATATCATGGCGCGATGAACGCTGCCGCCGTACTAAACTCTGCTGGGGCTAGTGACGTCGCAGAAATCCCCGAAAGAAGCACCACCCTAGGTAATGATTGGGCTGTGCCTCGCCACCTCTGAACTCTACTCGCGGCTCCGCCGGTGCCTTGCCCTCCTGGGCGGGTTGCCTACGCGGAGGCATAGCGGTAAGGAAAGAAATCGTCGGAGGGTCAACTTACAACCACGGCTCTAAGGCACGATCTCGAGTGAGAAGAATTAGAAACCAATCCTAAATATCCTATAGCCTCACGATTATTGGTGTGGTGCACAACACGATAATCAAGACTCTCTTGGATACGGTGCGTAGACACTTTCCGAGGATTAAGCGCTCGATACCACTTTTGTCACGACCGTTAAAGTCGTGGATCGTGCCTTACCCCGGGCACCCTAGTGATACAACATCAGAGTAATCAGCGGAACATAAAACGATACAAGACATATTATGAAATATGAAACAATAATCTGAGAAAAACTTGCCTTTCGGCATATATATAAATAACAACCTTTTCAACATGAACAGTTTAATCCTTTTTACAAACCCTGCCCACAACAGTACTACAGACCTCTAAGAAATGATACGACAACAATGGCGGGACCGGGCCCGCCATACCACGAATGTAAATACCTACAACGGGGGACTATACCATCGATAAGCCTCGGAGAAAGCGGAGCTTTCCCAACGATTTGTGACCTAAGAGCGAGGATCAACGGCGGTGTACCTTTTCTGCGGCATGAACGCGGCCCCGAAGGAGGTCGATCTGGTACAGTATGTGGCGAAAATCGTAAATGAAATCATAGTAGTCTATAAAAGCAGAGACATGTATAATAACCAAACTACGATTCCTGATAGCGGTCGTGTCAAGTCGAGGACTCACGCCCTCAAAGTCATCACAATAAAACCGTACGGGGTAAGTACGAAGGCATAGCCGACTACTAAGACCCCCAGTACCACAAATGCCATAAACTGTATCACAAGGTCTTTCTAGACCGCACCACATGATCGAAGCTGGCCACTCGCGCGATGTATCGGCGCGTCTATTCCTGGAACTCGCGACTCGCGCATAGGTCACACGGACCCGCGTGAGGTATCCTCGAATCATGGTCCCGCATCGCTTTGAGGTATACCCGCGTCGAGGCGGCTTAACCCGGTATCCGCTAGGCTCCATGACCCGCGTAGTCTCAAAGACCGCATAGTCTCAGCGGACCGCGTAGGAATCCCGCGTCGGGCTAAACACCGGAATGATCAATCACGAGCTACCGCGCTCGCGTAGTCACAAGGACGCATAGCCGTATAGACCCGCATCAAGGGTGGCAAGCCCTCGGTATAATAAGTCAAAGGGTATGTGATACAATAACGATCTGCGGGCTTAACGTTTAACAACGTAAGCCACAAGAATGACCACACATCACGATCACACAAGATACTAACACAAGTAGCATCCTAACATGTTTACTTATCACATCAACAAGAAAGTATTTACAAGGCTATCTCAAACCAACACAATCAAGTTATTCACACAAGGTACTTTATGCTAACAAGTTCGGTATCTATCCCTAAAGTACTTCATACATTAAATCTTTTAAAAGATCCGTTGCTTTCACATAAGTCACACAATACGTAGTATAAAATAGAGTGGTATCTTTTTTATTAAACCAAAACATTTACCTTTGTAAAATCAAGTAACAACATTATTTTCCAAACGTCAAGTTTGCCTAATTTCAAATGTTCACGTTTCTTATTTTAGAAAGGTTTAGTAGTACATAGTCTTATTCATTTAAGAATATAATTCTCTTTTAAACAATCTTAGTAACATAAGCCTTATATGTGAGTAGGATATTCTTGTTTATAACAATCTTATTACAGCAGCAGTGATCTAGGAAATATAATTTGGTCTCATCTTAGCTTATGCGGATGGAAGTTTCTCTTGGTTTTAATAATACTTAATTAGTCAAAACATTTCCTTTTATTAACGCGATGGTTTGTCGATACGTTACGATTTCGAAATCAAGAAACATTCTTAAGCCGTTATACCTAACTTCCCATAAAGCTAGTATAACTCTTAAGTTTTCAAAAACCAAGTATTACTTCTTCTTTCAAAATGATTCAAAAATCTTTTGAAATACTTCAAGTTCTTTATTAACACATAACAAGCGATTATAGTTCAAATCGATTTACCTTTTAAAGACCACAAGTATTTTCGTACCAACATAAAGTGTTATAACCAACTTCCCATAAAGCGTTATAACACTTTATGTTTTAGACCAATCAAATACATTTAACACGTATGCGTCACCGTACTACATAGTTACACACATATCATGCTAGAAGAGATAGGAAGAGGTTCACATACCTCGCGACGAGTATCGACTAATAGCAAAGCGCTCAAGTACTTCAAACCGTCGGCTACTCCTTGCCGTAAGATCGCGCCATACGTAGTACTTCAACCTATAAGGCCACAAGGCGCTTATTAACATTTATATCCCATCGTAGAACATCCTACGAAAATTCGCGACTCTCCCCATGTCAGCGTAAATCTCTCTCTCTATCGGGCGGCTATCAAGCCAACCGGGGTTCATACATCTAACGGACGTGCACAATTCTACCTCACGTAAAAGCTACACAAGTCTCATGTCTGATCTATGTAAAAGCAGTTCGATTCTCTTCTTTCAAAAGATTTCTTATTATTGGGCTTAAGTCCAAAGACATTGCGACAACAACGTTCGATTCTATATATATAGTATACTTCAACTATATGGTCTAACAATCATGTAATTTCCAATTACAATAGAGGACAAGATATTTACCTCGATAAGCCCATAATTATCCGAGTATAAAGTCGATCTGGGCAATCGTTTAGCTCGACTCGTGCGCTCCAACCCGCTCCAAACTACCCTTAGAAGTTCTAACCAACTTCTACATACTACTCCAACTCACCATGGAGATTTTCCATAGGGGTTCGGGTTGGTGTCTGAAGGGAAGTATAATAGTATAACTGGGCTTTTTTTAAGGTATGACCTTAGAATACAACAAGGTATCACTAAGGTAATTTGGGCATTATAACAATACTTTTGAGAGTATTTCTACCAAGAGGGGGTATATACGAGACAACACCACAAGGGGGGTGTATACCCCTCGGCCTACCCACTAGGGGTACTCGGCGAGGTGGGGAGGCCTCTCGGCCAAAGTGCCAACTCAAAGGGGGAGAGGGGTGTTGGACGAAAACACCACACAAAGGGAGGGAGGATTTTTAACACTTAGGAAATATTTGGAATGGATGAAGAAGTCTTCCAAGGGGGGGTATTTATAGGTCTAGCAAAGGCCAACCAATGGCCAAGATCATGCCAAGTGCATAGCAAGTGTAGGGCCAAGATCTTGCCAAGTGCACCCTAACCAACTAACACACAAAATATCCTACCTACTACTTGACAAAATTGTCACCAAATCGTCCAAGCCAACCGCCCACACTCCATCAATGAGAGGGTGACAAGTGTCGCCCTCTCGTTGGTCCAAAATGTTTCGTCTCTCGGAAAAATCCGCAAAAATTAAAAATGACATAGCCGTAAATTCCCTACGAAGTTGTGGAAAAGCGTTTCGTCGAAAAACGACTCTAAACGGGTGTTGTGAACAAAATAAATTCGGCCAAGCCACTTTACACTTCAAAAATTTTCTACGTACGTCCTTACGTACATACTCTGGAAATACGGGGTATAACAGTGACGCACCCGTGGCATCCCACCTCACTGTCGGTGTACACATACATGTATATATATATATATCATGCCCGTGGAATCCCTCATCTCGGGTACATGACTTCATTTAGTAATCCTACTCCTGGGACTATTTCACCCGCATAGGTCGTATGGACCCGCATGAGGTATTCCTCGCATAGGCTGTATCCGCCCGCATGGGACTATTTCACCCGCATAAGCCCATAAGGACTCGCATGAGGCATTCCTCGCATCGTGGGTAGCAAATCCACGGAAACAGGTGGTATAACGATCTTGGGGATTTACCCCTCATTTATACTCTTACCCCTCAAACTACATGCCTCGGAATCCCTCATCGCAAGCATGTCCACGGCGCATACCCGTGGAATCCCACATCACTGACAGTATGTCCCGGTAACCCATACTAAGACCATGGAAGCATACCCGTGGAATCCTCCATCACCGCTTCGATGCGTCGGGTAAACTCATACTATGAGCAGGAAGCCTGCGTGGAATCCCACATCACATCGATGCGTCCGGTAGACTCATAAGAAGGCAATGGAAGCATACGTGGAATCCTACATCATCTGCCGATGCGTCAAGTAAGTTCACAACTTCTTTAGACTTTCATTAACATACAAAATGGATCTCATTTTACGACCTTAGGCACTTTCCATATCACTTAACAAGTCCTGGGAAAATTCAACCCAAAGTACTATGTATTTCTATTCTTTCCAAGATCCCTTTTCCACATAAGACCCCAAGATACTAACACCCGTAGTATCAAGGCTTACCTACATTTCAAACAAGTCACTATACTATTAGAAATATGCTTCGGCTTCTAACTCAAGTGACCCTCATTTTAAACTTTTAAGCAATTGAGGCCTTTAAATCGAATTGCCTTTCTTAGTATCCATTCTTTTATCTAGGCTTACCTTATTCGAGAAAAACCATTTCTTTAAGCTTCCATAAAGTTATTATAACCAACTTCCCATAAAGCCGTTATACTAACTTTATGCTTTAGAACCAAGACATCCTTATCCTCCCATAAAGTCGTCATAACTAACTTCCCATAAAGCCGTTATAACTCTTTATGTCTTAGACCACTTTGCTCTCTCTATAACCAAGAGGCTTGTACTTCAATTCAAGTTACACTACTTTCGAAATACTTCAAAAATCTTAACTTAGAAAACAAGTTTCTTAACTTAGGAACCAGGTCTCTTATCTTTAGAATAGTTCAAGAATAAATACTTCCCGAATCTAGTATTCTATACTTGACCATGTCAAGAAATCCTTGTCTACCTTATTAGGATAAACCATTTTTATAACTCTTCCTTAAGGACACATGAGTTAATTCTCTAACTCAACCAACTAGACATCCTTAAAACAAGTCAAATATGTCAAATGACTTCACTTCATTTAAAATCACGTACGTCTGCATTACTGTCACGACCAACCGGGCATGGCGGTGCCCTACACAGGCACCTGTTCAGGTATACATCAGAGAATAGCAGCGGAACATACATAAAACTTATAAATTAAAATAACGAGAAATTAAAGCACAGGTTAGCCGATAAGGCTACCTTCCTGGGCACATATACATATACATAACAGCAGCAGTCACAACCCTTTCCTTTTACAAACCGACCCACAATATGTAACTACAGACCTCTAAGAATTTCAACTGCGGCGGGACAGGGCCCCGCCATACCCCTGAATGTACATAATTCTACCACATCAGGGAAACCGTACCAAAAGATAAGCCTCCGGAGTGAAAGGGGCTTCTTTCCAAAAACTGAACAGAGATCCTAAGAGCAAGAATCACCAACCTGTGTACCTATCACCTGCGGGCATGAACGCGGCCCGAAGAAGTCGATCAACAGTGCAAGTATGGAACAGAAATAAAATGCAATAACCAAATCATATCTGTATAAAAGAATGTCCTTTTAACTCCTGAAATCAATCATATATTAACCGTTCCTTTCCTTCTTTCAATAAAATTAACAACATATTCTTACATACATACTTAAGAGTTTAATCCAGTCTTTTTCACATAACTTGCATATCTTACATAACATAATCCGGCCCATTTGCGGGAAACGGTGTATTGATGAATCATGTGACATAATCCGGCCCTCGCAGTGGGGCTCGATTGTCTTGTGGAATCATGTAGCATAATCCGCCCGCTGTGGGGCTCGGTGTAAGATGACGTAACCCGACTATGTGTAGGCTCGGGGTAATATGGCGTGTCCGGCCTATGTGTAGGCTCGGTGTATCTCATAACGTAATCCGGCCTATTTGTAGGCTCGGTGTATTTCATAACATAATCCGGCCTATTTGTAGGCTCGGTGTGATTTTCCTTACATGACATTTTAAAACCATCTTTTCACTTCTTATTAAGTCGTCATAACAACTTCCCATAAAGCTATTATAACAACCTTTCATTTTAGAGAACTTATGACACTTTTATTCTTACAACATTAGGGAAACTAGGCCCAAAAATACTACGTACATACATACTTAAAAAAAATCGTAAAACTCCTTCTCCTTAAATCAATAAACATATACTTTTAAAACTCAAGTCACATACTCTTTCGAAATCAAGCCTCTTAACTTTAGAAGTAAATCAAGTAACCCATATCTTGAAAAATAACGTCTCCTAACTTGTAAAATAAAGTCTCATAATCCTTTAAAGAAAATCAAAGTTCATAGTCTTAAAACTTCATAACATACATTCTTTAAAGTCCATTTACTTCCACTTATAAAATCATGTCATCTACACTTTAGAAATCAAGTCCCATAATCTTGAAAAATAAAGTTTCATACACTTCCAAAACCAAGTAGCTTATTCTCTTTAAAATCATATAACTTCCACTTTTTAAAATCAACCTTCTTTTCACAAATAAATTCAACTTACTTACTTATAAAACAAGGCGCAAAGCTTTAAATCCAATCTCAAAATTTCCTAACCATTCTTACCAACGTCTCCCATAAGACCTAGTAAGGACTTAGGACAATTTAAACTTACTCTTAATTTAGAATCAACAATGGAAATACTTCTTAACTTCTAAGAGTAGAAGGAATCTTGAAATATTATCACATGGATATTTCATACGTAGGATCATGCGAAAGAAAGAAGAGGTTCACATACCTCGCGATGACTAGCGACAAGTTGCAAAAAGGCTCCAAAGTACTTCAACCTAAAATGGTCACAAAACGTCCATTAACCTCTTACTTCATACGTAGAATATTCTAGGTGCTAAGTCGCTAAATTCTACGGAAAATCGGACAGCACCTCCTTTGTTATTACTAACTTTGCCACTTTTTTCAAGGCCGAAATACAATAACCAAACAGCCCCAATTGGCTCACAACAATATATAAGGTAGTCCAATACAAATGAATAACCAAACAGCCCCAATTGGCTCACAATTTAGAAGGTAGTCCAATACAAATGAATAACCAAACAGCCCCAATTGGCTCACAATAATTCGTTTTCCGACAAATCCATAATTCCGATAAATTTTTTACAAGTCTCAAATCTTAACACTTGCGAGTTCTTACGTACAACCTTAAAACATGTCTTGTAAATACGGGGTGTAACATTCTTCCCCCCTTAGAAACATTTGTCCCCGAATGTTCTTTCGGAGCTCAATCTATCATTCCTTGGCATAGTCTCATAAACTTGCACTTAGCAAAACCTAATTATGCCACATATGGCCCTAATATACCGCACTTGCATATTTATCCATCACAAATCAAACGAGGAAACAATCCATAGTGTGCATCATCACTATATACTCACATTCAAGGCCTAAAAAGATTATCCTTTCGTACTTCCAACTTACTTCTAGCATACGTACATAATTTCAATATTATCCTTCTTGATACTTAAACATAAAATAACCTTATCATGCATACAAATCTGTAAAGGGCCGAAGATATACCTGAATTCATATAGGCGGTTCAAAGGACCGCTAAAATCGAACTCCGCACGACCCTGCCACGGCTGCGTGTATGAATATCTGCCGCCTAGCGAAGGCGAAGAACCCGCTGATCCGGTAGACTTTTCTATCCTCCCGCAACCCTCCTACTAGGATAATCCCTCAACATATGGCCCCGACGGCCACAGCAAACAGGCACTAGTAGCACGGCGACATTCCCGTGGTGATGCCGCCACCGTGAACATCGAGGAAGAGGGCCATCGCCTAGAACCCATGTGCGTATCTGAATCCAAGCCTGGAGCTCGGCCGGCTCCCGAATTACCGGTGATCTAACCTCCCGAGAAAACGGGAAGGAGCACTCTGTCTTGAGCTGATCAGACCTAGGCTTCTTTGAGGCTCTCCACCTCGAAAATCACCAACCCTGCCGTCTTGGCCTCTTGGCTGGCCTTGGTCTGGTCGGTCCTCTCTCTCCTGTCCTCAATCCACTGTGCATATGCGCATCACGGCAATATCCATTCTGGTGAAGGGCACTCCCGAAGCGGTGATCATATAACGGTCTAGTCCCATAACATAGCGATGGACTCTATCGGCCATGTTAGCCACTGATAGTGTCGCGTACCTGGCCAACGAGTCAAACTCCAGGTTGTACTCCCTGATGGTCCTCCCATTCTGCCTCAATGACAAGAACCTATCAACACGGGCTCCTCATTTCAGGAGGCAAAAAGTGATCAAGAAAGGCCTCTGTGAACTCATCCCAGGCTGGCGAGCACCCACCCCTCTCGACAGCTCCCAAGACTCAAACCGGTTCAACGCAATATCGCGTAACCGGTAAGAAGCTAACACAACTGATTCTGACTCCGAGGTCCTAAGCACCTGCATAGTCCGCTGTAGCTGCCGAACAAACTCTTGGGGATCATCCTCAGATCTCGAACCATAAAACTCGGGTGGACTACAACCCAGAAAGTCCCGAATCCTCAAACTGTCGGCTCTAGGGTTAGCTACCTGCTCCTGTCGGCGCTGCCCTACCACTATGCTAGTCAAAAGCCTGATCTGCTCTCCATAATCTCTAAATTCTGCCCCTGGCTGCGGAACTGGGGGCTCGGGTACCGGAACCTCTGGAGCTACTGCCGCTCTCGGCTCCTCTAATACTGCCGGCGTGGCTGAACTCGCCGACCCGCCTACTACCTCAGGCATAGTCTGTGCCCGACTCCTGGTAACTCTCTGCGCACCACTGGCAGTTCCTGCTGCTGCCTTGCCCTTCTGGGCCCTGGTCGCCTTCCGTGGAGGCATAGCTGATTCACATACATAAGAATACGTCAGAGACGGATCAACCTATTAATACAGCTCTACTGCACGATCTCAGAGTGAGAAGAATGGAAACAAATCCTAAATGTCCTGCAGCCTCCTGATTATAGATGTGGTGCACAACACACCGATAATCAAGACTCTACTAGACACGGTCTGTAGACACTTTCCGAGGACTAACTGCTCTGATACCACTTTTGTCACGACCCGACCCCGGGCCCGCGACTGGTGCCCTACCTGGGCACCCTGTTCAGGTATACATCAGAGAATAGCAGCGGAACATACATAAAACTTATAAATTAAAATAACGAGAAATTAAAGCACAGGTTAGCCGATAAGGCTACCTTCCTGGACACATATACATATACATAACAGCAGCAGTCACAACTCTTTCCTTTTACAAACCGACCCACAATATGTAACTACAGACCTCTAAGAATTTCAACTGTGGCGGGACAAGGCCCCGCCATACCCCTGAATGTACATAAGTCTACCACATCAGGGAAATCGTACCAAAAGATAAGCCTCCGGAGTGAAAGGGGCTTCTTTCCAAAAACTGAACAGAGATCCTAAGAGCAAGGATCACCAACCTGTGTACCTATCACCTGCGGGCATGAGCAGCCCCGAAGAAGTCGATCAACAGTGCAAGTATGGAACAGAAATAAAATGCAATAACCAAATCATATCTGTATAAAAAAATGTCCTTTTAACTCCTGAAATCAATCATATATTAACCGTTCCTTTCCTTCTTTCAATAAAATTAACAACATATTCTTACATACATACTTAAGAGTTTAATCCAGTCTTTTTCACATAACTTGCATATCTTACATAACATAATCCGGCCCATTTGCGGGACACGGTGTACTGATGAATCATGTGACATAATCCGGCCCGCCTGTGGGGCTCGGTGTACTGTGGAATCATGTAGCATAATCCGGCCCGCCTGTGTGGCTCGGTGTAAGATGACGTAACCCGACCTATGTGTAGGCTCGGGGTAATATGGCGTAATCCGGCCTATGTGTAGGCTCGGTGTATCTCATAACGTAATCCGGCCTATTTGTAGGCTCGGTGTATTTCATAACATAATCCGGCCTATTTGTAGGCTCGGTGTGATTTTCCTTACATGACATTTTAAAACCATCTTTTCACTTCTTATTAAGTCGTCATAACAACTTCCCATAAAGCTATTATAACAACCTTTCATTTTAGAGAACTTATGACACTTTTATTCTTACAACATTAGGGAAACTAGGCCCAAAAATACTACGTACATACATACTTAAAAAGAATCGTAAAACTCCTTCTCCTTAAATCAATAAACATATACTTTTAAAACTCAAGTCACATACTCTTTCGAAATCAAGCCTCTTAACTTTAGAAGTAAATCAAGTAACCCATAGCTTGAAAAATAACGTCTCCTAACTTGTAAAATAAAGTCTCATAATCCTTTAAAGAAAATCAAAGTTCATAGTCTTAAAACTTCATAACATACATTCTTTAAAGTCCATTTACTTCCACTTATAAAATCATGTCATCTACACTTTAGAAATCAAGTCCCATAATCTTGAAAAATAAAGTTTCATACACTTCCAAAACCAAGTAGCTTATTCTCTTTAAAATCATATAACTTCCACTTTTTAAAATCAACCTTCTTTTCACAAATAAATTCAACTTACTTACTTACTTATAAAACAAGGCGCAAAGCTTTAAATCCAATCTCAAAATTTCCTAACCATTCTTACCAACGTCTCCCATAAGACCTAGTAAGGACTTAGGACAATTTAAACTTACTCTTAATTTAGAATCAACAATGGAAATACTTCTTAACTTCTAAGAGTAGAAGGAATCTTGAAATATTATCACATGGATATTTCATACGTAGGATCATGCGAAAGAAAGAAGAGGTTCACATACCTCGCGATGACTAGCGACAAGTTGCAAAAAGGCTCCAAAGTACTTCAACCTAAAATGGTCACAAAACGTCCATTAACCTCTTACTTCATACGTAGAATATTCTAGGTGCTAAGTCGCTAAATTCTACGGAAAATCGGACAGCACCTCCTTTGTTATTACTAACTTTGCCACCTTTTTCAAGGCCGAAATACAATAACCAAACAGCCCCAATTGGCTCACAACAATATAGAAGGTAGTCCAATACAAATGAATAACCAAACAGCCCCAATTGGCTCACAATTTAGAAGGTAGTCCAATACAAATGAATAACCAAACAACCCCAATTGGCTCACAATAATTCGTTTTCCGACAAATCCATAATTCCGATAAATTTTTTACAAGTCTCAAATCTTAACACTTGTGAGTTCTTACGTACTACCTTAAAACATGTGTTGTAAATACGGGGTGTAACAGTACCATACAGTTATAACTACTCATGCTCAAGAGATAGGAAGAGTTCTACATACCTCTTTTGCTTAATCCACTTGCCAAGTCCAATATGCCGTCCATAGATGTCAACCTATAATGACCATAATACGTCTATTAGCTTCTAGCTTCAACGTAATATATTCTAATGAAAAGTCCCTTGTTCTACGGGAAATTTGGACAGCACTTCCTTTGTTTCTACTTACTATGCCACCTTTTTCAAGGCCGACATTCAATAACCAACGCCACATTTAAGGCTCAATTCATTCAGCAATTACAAGGGAATTACACGCCTACTAATACGTGTAAAATTCCGCCCCACAACAACACAAAATAAACCAATAATTTCCATGCCATTCTTGGCCAACAATATAACCAATACTAAACCCCTTTCAACTCTTTCCAATCCCAGTTCTTAAGTCTAACATGATATCTAGCCTAGACATCTTGACAATTACAATCTCCTCGACAACATCGGCGACCCAAATCTATTCAAATAAAACAACCTCGGGCTCAACTCTATACTACTACAATAAAAGCGACCTTAGGCTCGATTCTAAATCACTAAAATATAACGATCTCGGGTTCACATCTATACTACTAAAATATATGACCTTAGACTCATAACCAAGAAAGGAAACTTTTACCTTAAGGAATAGCCCACAAAAGCCCTTTTTCTTCCACCTCTTTCCGTCAAAATCGCCACCAGCGCTTCCACAAGTTTACCCACACTTTTCCTTCTTGCCGCGCTCGACAATTTCCTCTTAGGCTAGGTTTTCTTCAAAAATCAAGAGAGAAGGAGAGGATCTTTCTTGGGAGGTTTGAAATGAAATGGCCAAGTCTTCCAAGACTTGGCCTAAAATAGGACCACTTTCGGATAAAAGGATGGGAGGACACTTGTCACCTCCCATAGGTTTAAAACAAAAATATCCCCTGTTTTTCGCATGTCACTGCGCAAAAATCCCGCCTCGGCGCCAGCGGCCGCGGCCATGGCGCTCCACTCACGAGAATTCCACTGCATTTAGCGCGCCACGCGTCGGCGTGGCGGCGCTGCAACCTCAGAGGACTTTCGGAATTATCGGTAGCGCGTGCTGCGCTATTTGGGAAATATTTGTCCTCCGCGTCAGCGTAACTTCTAACGCGTAACTTCCTACCGATGTCAATCGACGAGTGGTTGGTTGCGTCGGAAACTAGACTCAACATCCTTCATACTAGTCTTTAAAAACTCCTCACAACTCCTAAGAAACTAGGAGATATACCGCTCCAAAGTTGACTGAAAGTCTGCTCACAACCTTTTGCCATCCCAACTTTCCACCTTCAAATCTTATTTCCTTTCGTACGTTCCTAACTTAACCTCTTGAATTTACGGGGTGTAACATTCTTCCCCCCTTAGAAACATTCGTCCTCGAATGTTCTTTTGGAGTCAATCTAATAATTAGCGACACAGTTTCCTTTTACAACCCCTACATACCATACTTTTCTCACGGTTATCTAAAAGTGTAACTTACGGCATGACGATACCGAAGACCTTACCCGTCTTCTATCCTTCGTCTAACAACATGGGTACACATAACCTCATGTCGCAAAACTATCCTTTACGTGGGAGAGAACTTATCTCCATTAAATAAACCTTCTTTGGAGTCACAACCCAAATCACCAGGTCCTCTTGCAGTCCAGTAATTATCTAATCATCACGCACCGCCTTAAAGTCATGTAGATTTTCAAAACCTACCAAAGACGCCCTCAGCTTTCCGCCGGCAGCACTCGTACCTATTTTATTCTTGTCTTGCACACTTTTCTAAAATTACCCGGAAGGTCGTGGCCATGACCGCCACACCAAACCAACTCCAAGTACCTCCAAGGGCACTTAACATAAAATCCTTCAATAATTTTAATAAGTCAAGTCACATAGACTCCAAAATTTCATGTCAACGAAGGTAGTAACTTACAGTTTACTAGCACTTCCATTCCCTTCCCATCGATAACCGGCTCACCGGAACACTGGAATCGAACCAGTTTCTCTCTATAGTCAACCTTGGCATACCAGAAGCCCATTAGTCCACACCCATAAACGGGTACACTAACTTCTCATAACACCATAACCGTGTTGTCTTGATCACAACAACCATTACTTACTCCACACGGATCTCATCCGTACTATCATCTTAACCATACCACGTAGCTTAATTTACAAACATAGTCTCCCATTGGTCCCTTAATTAAACTTCTTAAGGTTCCATTACCTTTTTCCAAAAACTCATCATCTCCTAATTATCTCAAATTAGCACGTAAAACCTCGATGAGAGTTCCTTAACTGTTCATACCCTCCCGGTATCTATTTAGTCCTTACAAATCACGGTAATCTAAAATCATTCTAAGCAACACATATGTGACCTATACATATATCCGTATAGATGTATGTCACAATACCAACTATCTTGCAAATATTACCAACGGATACATGATCCACATAATCTTTCTGGGTCGCTGTTTGCCTTTCGTGGCTGCAAACAACATAACTGTTAGGGAGAGCGACCACAACCACACACTCTATCGCGATCTTAGAGTGAGAAGAATGGAAACCAATCCTAAATGTCCTGCGACCTCCACGATTATAGATGTGGTGCGCAACACATCAATAATCAAGACTCTACTAGACACGATGCGTAGACACTTTCCGAGGACTAAGCGCTCACGATACCACTTTTGTCACGACCCAACCTCGGGCGCGGTGGTGCCCTACACAGGCACCGCTTACGGTATCATCGAGAGATAATCGGAACATACATAACTTAACAATGAAATAATTAATAGGCTAGCCGATAAGGCTACCTTCCGGATATAATCAAATCCAGCGATTACCTCAATTTTTTTTTATAAAGTGACCCACAAGATATGACTACGACCTACAGAGTTTACATAACAAGCTGTGGACGACGGGGCCCCGCCATACCACAATGTACTAAAGTCTACAACTTGAGGAACCATACCAAAAGACAAGCCTCCGAGAAATGGAGCTTTCCGAGTCTTGAGCCGTGACCCGAGTGCGGATCGGCAAGCTATGTATCTCAACTGCGGCATGAGCGCAGCCCGAAGGAGGTCGATTACAAAATATGTACCAAGTATGCAAAACGAAATCAGTAATTTAAATCATAATAGTCGAAAATACGGTGAAGACATATATGATAACCAAATTAACGATGCAACTGTATCTTGAAGTGGAAATAATGAAAGTCAATTTTTACGCTTATACGACTTGTCTCAACATATGAACAACGATCCACACGGGGCTATGAACACCGACCCTCGAATATCAAAGCGTGCGGTGGGATTCCCATCACGGTAGGCCGCTAGGTGTAAAATCTAACTCGTGTGCGCCCGTGGTACCTACCTCACCGTCGGCGTACCTACAACACGTATATACCTATATCCTCTGCCTGGAATCCCGTCCTTGTCGTGACCATAGTACAATACAACCATGTGATGCGCGTGGCATCTGCCTACCATCGTCAGTACACATACAACACATATATACCTATATCCTCTGCGTGGAATTCCGTCACTACCGGTAGTAAATGTAACTATAACCATGTGACGCAGTGGCATCCCACCTCATCGGTGTACACATACGTATATATATATATCATGCCGTGGAATCCTCATCTCGGGTACATGACTTCATTTAGTTATCCTACTCGCGGGACTATTTCACCGCGTAGGTCGTATGGACCCGCGTGGTATTCCTCGCGTAAGTGTATCCGCCGCGTGGGACTATTTCACCGCGTAAGCCCATAAGGACTCGCGTGAGGTATTCCTCGCGTCGTGGGTAGCAAATCCACGGAAGCGGGTGGTATAACGATCTTGGGGATTTACCCGCCATTTATACTCTTACCCTCAAACTACATGCCTCGGAATCCTGCGCCATGGCATGTCCACGGCGCATGCCGTGGAATCTCACATCAGCGGCGGTATGTCGGTAACCCATACTAAGACCATGAAAGCATGCGTGGAATCCTCCATCACCGCTGTCGATGCGTCGGTAAACTCATACTATGACCAGGGAAGCCTACCCGTGGAATCCCACATCACTGTCGGTACGTTCCGGTAGACTCATAAGAATGCAATGGAAGCATACCCGTGGAATCCTACATCACTATCTGTTATACCCCGTATTTCCAGAGTATGTACGTAAGGACGTACGTAGAAAGTTTGAGCCTTAAAAGTTAGGCTAGGTTCGCAATTTGGGCACAAGTGCCGAAAAGAGTCGTTTTTCTACGAAACGTTTTGCTAAACTTGCGAAGGGAAAATTCCGGCTATGTCATTTATAATTTTTGCGGATTTTTTCGAGAGACGAAACATTTTGGACCAACGGGAGGGTGACAAGTGTCACCCTCACATTGGAAGGAAGGGGCGGCAAAGTGGACGAAATAGGTGGCTTGTAGTTGGTAGGATATTTTGTGCAAGTTGGTGGTAGATGGATAAGGTGCACATGGCTTAATCCTAGCCCTACACTTGCCTAACACTTGGATGGATCTTGGCCATTGGTTGGCCATTTCTTGACCTATAAATACCCCCCCTTTGGAAGACTTCTTCATCCTAAAATCTTCCTAAGTCTTGAAAGCTCTCTTCCTCCCCCCCTTAGTGTAGTATCTCGTCCAAGAGCCTCCCCCCCCCCTTTGAGTGAGGCCTTTGGCCGAGAAATACCCACACTTTGAGCCCTAGCAGGCAAACCCCCCCTTGCCTTGCTATTTTTGTATAATACCCCCCTTTGTGGTGTAGAAATACTCTCCTAGTATTGTTATAATGCCCAAATACCTTAGCCCATATACCTTGTAGTACTTTCCAAAGTTACCTATATACGTAGAGCCCGTAAATACTATTATACTTTCCCTCAGTCACAAAAACGAAACCCTAAGGAAAACCTTCATAGTCGGTTGAAGTGTTAAGTAGAAGTTGCGTAGAACTTCTAAGGGTTGTTTGGAGCGGATTGGAGCACTCGGAGTAGGAGCTAAACGTTGCTCAGGAGCGACATTAAACTTGGATAATTTTGGGCTCATCGAGGTAAATACTACTGTCCTTCTATTGTAATTGGGAATTACATACTGTAGTTGAATTGAAATGAATATTAGATTCATAGAAGAGAATTGAACTGTAATAAAAGAATATTACAGAATAGACTTGAACTGAAATCACATCAGAAGAAACATAAGTAGAAGTTTAAACTGTACTTACTTAGAATTTGTATTCTGATGGTGATAACCTTTATTGGTTGAATGTTCTGCAAGTAGCATGTGCTACTTAGAAGGTGGACAAGGCTAGCCGGGTTATAGCCGTGGAGCGTTTTGCTTATAGTCGATAATCGTCGCGAGGTATGTGATTCTTCCTATACTCTTGAGCATGAATATATATATAGTACGGTAGGCGTGCGTGTGGCAATGTCTTTTGACTTAAGCTGAATAATAAGAATCTTGAAGTATTTTAAAAGTATATATATAGTGCGATAGGCGTCGTGTGTTAAGCGAGCGTAGTTGTCGGCAATGTCTTTTGACTTAAGCCTGAATAATAAGAAACTTGAAGTAATGAGTTAAGAAACCATTTTTGAAAGAAGAGTAACACTTGGTTTTAAAAGGTTTTAAAAAAAGAGTTATACTAGCTTTATGGGGAGTTAGGTATAACGTCTTAAAAGAGGTAAAGAAAATGGTTTACTGATTTTAGAAGTTAAGAGACTTGATCTTAAAAGATAAGAGACTTAACTTAATTGAATTAATATGAATTTTGTGTGAAACCTCATTCGTGAGTAATGAGTACTTGGTTTTTAAAAGGAATAACGTTTCTTGATTTGGAAATCGAATGAGTATCGACAAACCCTTTGCGGCGTTAATAAAGGAAAATGTAATGAATAATGAAGTATTATTAAAACCAGTAGAAACCTCCATCTGCATAGAAGCTAATATGAGACAAAATGATATTACAATTCCTAGATCATGGCTGCTTAATAAGATTGATTATGAATAAGAATAACCTACACTCATATAAGGCATATCTTACTCAATTGTTTTAAAAGAGATTAAGACATTGAACTATGAAACTTTTCTAAAATAAAGAGCCTTGAGTAATTGAAATTAGGCAAACTGGAACCTTAGGGAAAAGAATGTGGTTGAAAAGGAAAGTGTTTTGGTTTACCTAAAAATGTGAGTCACTCTATTTTATACTACGGGTATCGGGTGACTTTTATAAAAGGAATGGATCTCTTTAAAAGGAATTTAAACGTACGTAGTACTTTAGGGTTAACACGGATTTTGACATAAAATGAAAATCTTGTGAGTTGTGTATAACTTGCCTATGCTTGTTGTTGTATAACTTGCCTATGCTTGTTATTGTGTAAGCGCCTATGCTTGTTGTTGTGTAACTTGCTGTGCTTGTTGTTGGATAACTTGCCTATGCTTATTGAGATAGTCTTTGTTGTGCAAGAATTGTGTTTCTATTCTCTGCGTCTCGATGGAGGCGGTTGACTTATTGAGAACTTACTTGGACATACCGCGGTGAAGGGAGATTCCGCAGTGCGCTTCCATTATTATTATTACAGGGGCATGTCTACACCGATGATGTGGACATGTGACCATTATGGTTATTTATGGCGAAGTATCGTGACTTACGGTTGTGATCGGTCGTGCTTTGTTTACTTGCCCCGTCGACTCGTGGCGCGTGGATCTGGTATAGGTTATTGCACGCCGCGTGTCGACAGCGGCGAAGTATCGTGACTTACGGTTGTGATCGGGTCGTAGCTGTTTACTTGCCCCGTCGGCTCATGCGGTGGATCTTGTATAGGTTATTGCACCTGCCACGTGTCGACCGAGTCGATTTGGATGGAGCCGTGACTTACGGTTGTGATGCAGTGCGTGGCGATTCACTTGCCCCGTCATTCACGTGGCGCGGTGGAGCTTGTCACACCCGAAAATCGGGCCGTGTTGGTGCCTTACCCGGGCACCTAGTGATACATACATCGAGAAAATCAGCGGAACATAAAACATGAGTCATTTAACAAAGATATAATAAATAAGCAGGCCAACCAAAGCAGTTGCCTTGGTATATACATAAAACACGAGCAGTTTAATCCTTTTACAACCACACTTTGAAGTACTACAGACCTCTAAGATATACAATGACTATGGCGGGAGGCCGCCATACCACAGATGTACAAGAACCTACAACTCGGGAACACTACAAAGATAAGCCTCGGAGGAACAGACTTAATGCGCTGAATTGTGATCCTATGGCGAGGATCTACGGCCGATGTACCTACCTGCGGCATGACGCGGCCGAAGGAGGTCGATCTAACAGTACCAAGTATGTGGCCAATGCGTAAATGAAATCATACTAGTCTATATAAAGCGGGAGACATGTATGATAAGCAAACTACGATTCACAACATAAAACGATCATCACTCCGATATAACTATGGGTCTCACGCCCACAACATCAATCGAGTTCGCATCATGGCCGCATGCCCCCGGAATACTGCATCGGTGTAGACATGTCCATGATGCAACAATAATACCAATGTCACATGGCCACATGCCCCCGGAATTCTGCATCGGTGTAGACATGTCCATGTGACCTTAACAACAAGACAGCAATCCAGATGGAAGCATACCCGTGCGCTACGCATCGTGTCAGTATGTCCAAAGGGAAACAATAAGACAACTTTCCAAATGGACGCATGCGTGCGCTCGCATCGTGTCGATATGTCGAGAGAAACAATAGGCGATATTCCAAATGGGCGCGCATACGTGCGCTACGCGTCGTGTCGATATGTCAAAAGGAAATCACGGCGATAATCAAAATGAAACATACGTGCGCTACGCGTCGTGTCGATATATCCAGCGATTAACCACAAGACCTTAACCAAAATGGAAGCATACGATGCGCTCGCGCCGATCGGTATGTCCAAAGCGATTAACAACAATAATACTATCAGCGAGCGTGCGTGGAATTTCTCGTCACTGCCGCACGTCAGTAAGTTCTCAACGATCAACCGACCCTCTATCGAGAGCGGTAACACGAAACACAACGCTTGTACAATAAAGGCTATCATCACAAGCATAGGCAAGTTTCACAACAACAAGCATAGGCAAGTTTCACACAACTCAAAGTACTTTCATTTTATGCCAAAGTCGGGTTTTAACCCCAGTACTACATACGTTAAGTTCTTTTAAAGAGATCCATTACCTTTATAAAAGTCACCCGATACAGTAGTATTAGAATGACAAACCCATTCCTTTTCAAAATCAAGTAGCAACATTCTTTTCCTAAGTTCGGTTGCCTAGTTTGATTACTCAAGCTTTCCATTTTCAAATGGTTTCATAGTTCATAAACTTAATCACTTGATTCCTTTTTAGAACAATTGAGTAATATATGTCTCACGTGAGTAGGTTATTCTTGTTTACAACATTCTTATTACGTGACCATGATCTAGAAAATGTAATATCATTTTGTCTCATCTTAGTTTCTATGCGGATGGAGGTTTCTTTGGTTTTAATACGATACATCATTATTCAATACATTTTTCTTTATTAACGCTGCAGTGGTCTGTCGATACACATTCTGATTTCCGAAATCAGTAAAACATTATCCCATTAAATAAAACCAAGTACTCATTACTCACGAATGAGGTTTCACACAAACATTCACATTAAATCAAATAAGTTAAGTCTCTTATCTTATAAGATCAAGTCTCTTAACTTCTTACATCAGTAAACCATTTTCACTTACATAAGGTCGTTATAACTAACTTCCCATAAAGCTATTATAACACCTATGTTTTAAACCAACCAAATCACTTAGCACGTATGCGTCTACCGCTACATAGTTCACAACAATCATGCTAGAAAAGATAGGAAGAGGTTCACATACCTCGCGACGATTTATCGACGAAGCAAAATGCTCCAAGTACTACAACGCGCTAGCCCTTTCCACTCCTCGGTAGAATACGCTATTCTCGATCTTTTACTATAAAGGTCACAAACGTCTATTAACCCCAAAACACAAGTTTATCTTTCTATAGAAAATTCGTAGACCTCACATGCAGCGTAAATCTCTCTCTACGAGGCGGCTACCAAGCCAATCGGGGGTTTACGCCTAACCGGGCGTGTACAATACTACACAAGTCTCTTTGTCTGATCTATGTAAATCTGATTCGATTCGATTCTTTATTCTTGAGCTTAAGTCAAAAGACATTGCGAATACTAAGTATAGTTCCATATATAGTATACTTCAACTATATATTCTAACAAACATGTAATTTCCAATTACAATAGAGGACAAGATAATTACCTCGACAAGCCCAAAATTATCAAGTTATAATGTCGATCTGAGCAAGGTTTAGCTCACTCCGTGCGCTCCAAACCACTCCAAACAACCCTTAGAAGTTCTAACCAACTTCTACTCAAATACTTCAACCAACTATGAAGATTTCCTTAGGGTTTCGGTTTGAGACTAAAAGGACAAAGGTAGTATTTAGGACTCTCGTAAAGAGGTATCTTTGGAATACTACAAGGTACAAGGCTAAGGT
Source organism: Przewalskia tangutica (assembly GCA_029844215.1). NCBI lineage: Eukaryota > Viridiplantae > Streptophyta > Magnoliopsida > Solanales > Solanaceae > Przewalskia > Przewalskia tangutica. Next base: position 118,503,677 of record CM056722.1, read on the forward strand.
ATTTTGGGCATTATAACAATACTAGGGAGTATTTCTATACCACAAAGGGGTATTATCTGAAACAACTAGGCTAGGGGGTGTCACGATCCGAACGGGCGTGTTGGTGCCTTACCGGGCACCCAGTAGACATACATCGAGTGTCAGTGGAACATAAAGACAATACATGAAACGATGTAATAAGACAGTGAAATAAGAAGACAGGCTAACCAAAAACGGTTACCTTCAGTATAAATATAAATAGCAACTTTTTCAACATGAACAATTTAACCCTTTTTACAAACCACGCCTGCGATTACTCTGGACCTCTAAGAATGATATGACAACAATGGCGGGACAGGGCCCCGCCAAACCCCTGAATGCAAACACTTACGACGACAGGGGACTATACCACTGATAAGCCTCCGGAGAAACGGAGCTTCCCAAACGCTGGCTGTGACCACGGCTAGGATCAACGGCGGTGTACCTCGACTGCGGCATGAACGCGGCCCGAAGGAGGTCGATCTGGCAGTGCAGAGTATGTGAAACGAAAATACATACTGTAAATGAAATCATAGCAGTCATATAAAGCAGGAGACATGTATGATAACCAAACTACAGTTTACAACAAAGCAGTCATGTCAAGTCAGGGACTCACGCCCTCAAGTCATCACTTAAATATAACAATGGGTCCTAGGCCCACAACATCAATCATGCCCGTGGAATACCTTCCTCATGGCGATCTATGATATAAAAGCACCGAACACACATGAACACGGGTCCCACGTGTCATAATAAGCTATGCGGGGTAAATGCGAAGGCATGGCGACTACTAAAAACCACGCAGTACCAACAAGGTCATGAAGCGTATCATAAGATCTGTCTGAACCGTCCATGATCAAAGGCGGCCACTTGCATGATGTCGATATGCGCGTCTAACCACGGAACTCCCGCGACTCCGCGTAGGCCAATCTCATCGGCCCGCGAGGTATTCCCGCGTCGGTAGCTACTCCGGCGTCGTCACGGACTTGCGATCCGCGTAGCCACATGGACGCGTACCCGTAAGGGCGACACTAACACGGAACTCTCGTAGCTCGCGTAGGCCACAGGACTGCGTGAGGTATTCTCGAATCATAGGTCCATCGACCGCTGAGTCTACCCGTGAGGCGGCTTAACCCGGAATCATCTCTTGAGATGAGTGATGTAAAATACTAACACAACAGCTTATCGTTAAGCAACATAAGCACAACAAAGGAAACCCCTTTACACAACATCACAAGATACTAACACACGTAGCATCCTAACATGTTTACTTATCAATCAACAAGAAAGTATTACCAGGCTATCACAAACCAACACGATCAAGTTATACACACAAGGTACTTTCTACTATATGCCAACAAGTTCGGGGTTTTATCCCCAAAGTACTTCATACATTAACTCTTTAAAAGATACGTTACTTTCCAATGTCACACAATACGTAGTATAAAAATAGAGTGACTATCCTTTTAAAGTAAATCGATTACTTCTCTTTGTAAAATCAAGTAGCAACATTCTTTTCCAATGATCAAGTTTGCCTAATTTCCAATGTTCAAGTTTCTCATTTTAGAAAGGTTTCGTAGTTCATAGTCTTATTCATTTAAGAATATAATTCTCCTTTAAACTATCTGAGAAACATAAGTCTTATATGTGAGTAGGATATTCTCGTTTATAACAATCTTATTACAGCAGCCATGATCTAGGAAATATCATTTTGTCTCATCTTAGCTCCTATGCAGATGGAAGTTTCTACTGGTTTTAATAATACTTAATTATTAAAAACATTTCCTCTTATGAGCAGCTGCGATGGTTTGTCGATACACATTCTGATTTCCAAAATCAGTAAAACATTCTTAAGACGTTATACCTAACTTTCCATAAAGCTAGCATGACTCTTAAGTTTTCAAAACAAATCAAGTATTACTTCTTCTTTCGAAATGATTCAAAAATCTTTTGAAATACTTCAAGTTCTTTATTAACACATAACAAGCCAGTTATAGTTCAAATCAGTTACCTTTTTAAAGACCACAAGTATTTTCTTACCAACATAAAGCTGTTATAACCAACTTCCCATAAAGCTGTTATAACACTTTATGTTTTAAACCAATCAAATACGTTTAGCACATGTACGTCTACCGTACTACATAGTTCACACATATCATGCTAGAAGAGATAGGAAGAGGTTCACATACCTCGCGACGAGTATCGACTAATAGCAAAACGCTCCAAGTACTTCAAACCGTCGGCTACTCCTTGCGATGGATCGCGCCATACGTAGTACTTGACTATAAGGCCACAAGGCGCTTATTAACATTTAGATCCCGTAGAACATTCTCTACGAAAATTCGGCGACCTCCCCCACATGGCGGCGTAAATCTCCTCTCTAACGAGGTGGCTACCAGCCAACCGGGGTTATACGTCTAACCTACTTGGTACAATTCTACTCCACGGTACTACTACACAAGTCTCATGTCTGACCCTATGTAATTCTGATTCGATAATCTTCTTTAAATTCAGGCTTAAGTCGCAAGACATTGCCGTAAGTATTATTCAGGCTTAAGTCAAAAGACATTGCCGATAACTACGTTCAGTTCTATATATAATATACTTCAACTATATATTCTAACAATATGTAATTTCCAATTACAATAGAGGGACAAGATAATTACCTCGATAAGCCCATAATTATCCGAGTTTAAATGTCGGTCCTGAGCAAGGTTTAGCTCCTACTCCGTGCGCTCCGACCCGCTCCAAACAACCCTTAGAAGTTCTAACCAACTTCTACTTATTACTCCAACTAACTATGGAGATTTTCCCTAGGGTTTCGGTTTTGTGACTGAAGGGAAGTATAATAGTATTTCTGGGCTTTTCGTATAAGTATAACCTTAGAATACTACAAGGTATACGGCTAAGGTAATTTGGGCATTATAACAATACTTTTGAGAGTATTTCTAACAAGAGGGGGGTATTATATGAAAACAACTAGGCTAGGGGTACTTACCAGTAGCACCCAAGGAGGAGGTGTATACCCACCGACTGCCAGCTGGGGTACTCTCGGCCAAAGGGGGGGAGGGTGCTCTCGGCTAAGCCTCACAAAGGGGGGGGACGAAAACACAACAAGGGAGGGGGAGAGTTTAACACTTAAAGATTTGTGGAAAGGATGAAGAATTCATCAAAGGGAGAGGGGTATTTATAGGTCAGGATGGCGACCAAAGGCGAGATCAATCCGTGTGTTAGGCAAGTGTAGGGCTAGGATTTACCAAACACAAATATCCTACCTACCCTTGACTTTGTCAAGGCACAAAAAACGTGCCTTACCTTGTCCCTTTCGTCCAAGTTGGACGATTTCAAGCCACCAATTGGAGGGTGCCAAGTGGCGCCCTCTTGTTGGTCCAAAATGTTCGTCTCTCGGAAAAATCATAAAAATTAAAAATGACATAGCGGAAATTCCTACGAAAGGCGTGAAAGCGTTTAGTCGAAAACGACTCTAAGCGGGTGTTGTGCACAAATAAATTTCGGCCAAGCTACTTTCTCAAGTTCAAATTTTCTCGTGCGTCCTTCGTACATACTGCGGAAATACGGTATAACGTTCTCCTCGCCGAAACATTCGTCGAATGTTCCTTCTAAGTCTCAAAACAAGCGTCGCCCGATATAGTCTTCACTACCATACTTACGAAACAATCACGCCACAATGGCCACGAAACAAGCTGCGCAAAATACTTACATCCAAGTCCACGAGGAATCACCTCTAACATCACCACAAACACCTCTCTCGGTCTAAAATATACTTCTTCCACACTTTTCCAAACAAAAGAAATGGTCACATCAATTCTCGCCATACATGCTCGCTTCTTCCGATACCACTTTTGTCACTTTGCGCGAGGTTCTAGTGTCACTCGGCGACCCAACAAATGATGCCGGACTACATGCGATCCCTGAGGCTGTCGTACACTCGAACTCTTACCACATTTCTGATACTGCTTCAGTTTCCAAAACTCGGGGTTACTATCTCTAACGTGGTCATCATTAACTGGGAACACTCTGGATGGATCTCCGATACTTTCCGATCATAACAATACGAAAGACCGGTCATCGCCTCCTAAGTCGGACGGCAAAGCTAACATATAGGCAACTGGCCTATTCTTCACATGGGCTCAAAGGCCCAAGTAACTCGGGATAAGTTCCCTCTGAATTCCAACACACGTCACACCAACCCCGGGGTGCTACTTTCAATAAGACCGACCGTCGGCTGAACTCTGGCGTCGTCGCCGATTATCCGCACGATTTCTGCGAGTGCGAACCTCTTCTAGACAAGCTTTACTCTATCCACAGTCTGCTGGAACAAGCCTGAACCAACTATCTGAATCTTGCCAACGTCGAACCAATCAACCGGCAACTTACACTTCCGCCCCTACAAGGCGTCACAAGGCGATATCCGAACACTGAAATGGTATCTATAAAACACTTCCCCAACAGGAGATAACAATTCTCGCAACTATCCCTGAAATCCAAACAACGGCGAGGCGAATGTGGTCTGAGACTCACCTGAGTTCCTAACCCTGCCTGGTAAAACTTACAGAAACAAAAACAGTCGTACCCTGGGCTCCACTGTCTGTCATAAGGTGAAGGTAGGCACCTCGTGCAGCCCTACAACCTTTCAGATAACTCAACACAGCCGAGTAAACGGTCCTGACCGAAGAACACGATGGGCTGCCCCGTCGGCCCGACCACTGGTCGAGCGCGTCCACGAACTCGTCATTTGGTTAACTAAACTTGGGCCTAACACCCTCACAACCTAACACAAGGCGGGACCACCACAACCTGACCCACGCAAACCTACCGCGGGTTGACCCGCGGCGTGGCCTCAACCCGACCCGCAACGCCTTGTGATACTAGCTCCCCGATTCGGAACAATCTCACAAATCATGTTTCGAAAACCTAGCGGTCTTCTTAGCTCAACTACCCCCTTTCCTTCCGCACTACTAGGGACCTATCCCAAACATAAATCACGTGCACTATGCACTTCCGATAAGGGTCAAACATAACACTACACCTTTTCTCGAGATGGCCTCACCTCTACAAGGTCTCGCCAAAGCTCTAAGGCTCGCGCCTCTATCCCCCAAAATCTTACTCGGTTAAACAACCATGATCTAATCACGACTAACACACCTTATCGAACATAGCACTTAAGGTATACTCACCTTATCACACATCACGATCTCTAGAGGGTTAAAGATATATCTATATCTACTGCTTCACTCCCCTTAGTCGTTCTAATCAAACCTGCCCCGTAGGGCGCATAGCTAGGGGAGATGACGAACTACCCACCGATCCTGAAGGCTAAGTCCTCCTGCAAGGACACTCTTTCGACATCAGACCCTGACGGTCATAGGTACAACAAGTACCATCTAAAAGACGACATTCCCCGGGATGGCGTGCATCGCTGTAATGACGGAAGATGCGGAGTTACGACCGACTCCTGCGTGCCGAGCGTCCACGAAATTCGTGGAGGACCTCGCTGCACTGGCGGAGGTGCATATCAAATCTGCTGGTGAGGCGACTTGCCTCGAAAGTTACCAAAGGACCTTCTTTGCTCGGCCTCTTACCTGTCGCCGTTAACCCGTCGATCTCTCGTTTCTCGGCTGCTGCGCATAAGCGTGCCACGAGCCATGCTCAAGCCCAACTGAAGAATTTCTCTTGCACAACCTCTCTTAGATAGTCATCAAGACTAGCGGTACATCGGTATACTCTCTGGTAGTCAAATCCATAGTTAGTAACAGGGTCGCCTCCTTGAAATCTATATTCTCTGTTCGGCCGTGGGCGAAGGTTCAAATATCATGGCGCGATGGAACTGCTGCCACCGTGCTAAACTCTGCTGAGGCTAGTGATGTCGCAAAACTCCCCGAATGAAGCACCACCCAAGGTGATGATTGGGCCTGTGCCCACGTAACCTCTACTCTCTGCTCGCGACTCCATCGGTGCCTTGCCCTCTGGGCGGGTTGCCTACGCGAGGCATAGCGGTAAGGGAAAGAAATCGTTAGAGGTCCAACTTACAACACGGCTCTAAGGCACGATCTCGGTGAGAAGAATAGAAACCAATCCTAAAATATCCTATAGCCTCACGATTATTGGTGTGGTGCGCGACACCGATAATCAAGACTTCTGCGGATCTGATGCGTAGACACTTTCCGAGGATTAAGCGCTCGATACCACTTTTGTCACGATCCGAACCGGGCGTGGTGGTGCCTTACCGGGCACCCAGTAGACATACATCCAGTGTCAGGAACATAAAGACAATACATGAAACGGTGTAATAAGGCGGTGAAATAAGAAAACGAGGCTAACCAAAAGCGGTTACCTTCGGTATAAATATAAATAGCAACTTTTTCAACATGAACAATTTAACCCTTTACAAACCACACAAGCGATTACTACGGACCTCTAAGAATGATATGACAACAATGGCGGGCGGGGCCCGCCAAACCCACGAATGCAAACACTTACGACTGACGGGGACTATACCACTGATAAGCCTCGGAGAAAGCGGAGCTTCCCAAACGCTGGCGTGACCACGAGCTAGGATCAACGGCGGTGTACCTCGACTGCGGCATGACGCGGCCCGAAGGAGTCGATCTGTGCAGTATGTGAAGCGAAAATACATCGTAAATGAAATCATAGCAGTCATATAAAGCAGGAGACATGTATGATAACCAAACTACAGTTTACAACAAAGCAGTCATGTCAAGTCAGGGCCTCACGCCCTCAAGTCATCACTTACATATAACAATGGGTCCTAGGCCCACACCATCAATCATGCGTGGAATACCTTCCCATCGCCGCGATCTATGATATAAAGCACCGAGGAACACACATGAACACGGGTCCCACGTGTCATAATAAAGCATGCGGGGTAAATGCGAAGGCATAGCCGACTACTAAAAACCCGCACCAACAAGGTCATGAAGCGTATCATAAGATCTGTCTGAACCGTCACATGATCAAAGGCGGCCACTTGCCCGCATGATATCGATGTGCAGCGTCTAACCACGGAACTCCGCGACTCGCGTAGGCCAATCTCATCGGCGCGTGAGGTATTCCCGCGTCGGTAGCTACTCCCGGCGTCGTCACGGACTTCGCGATCCGCGTAGCCACGTGGACGCGTGCCCGTAAAGGGCGCACGCTAACACGGAACTCTCGTAGCTCGCGCAGGCCCAGGACTGCGTGAGGTATTCTCGAATCATAGGTCCATCGACCGCTGAGTCTACCCGCGTGGAGGCGACAACCCGGAATCATCTCAAGAGATGAGTGATGTAAAATACTAACACAACGACTTATCGTTAAGCAACATAAGCAACAAAGGAAACCGCTTTACACAACATCACAAGATACTAACACACGTAGCATCCTAACATGTTTACTTATCAATCAACAAGAAAGTATTACGGCTATCACAAACCAACACGATCAAGTTATACACAAGGTACTTTCTACTATATGCCAACAAGTTCGGGGTTTTATCCCCAAAGTACTTCATACATTAACTCTTTAAAAGATACGTTACTTTCACAATGTCACACAATACGTAGTATAAAAATAGAGTGACTATCCTTTTAAAGTAAATCGATTACTTCTCTTTGTAAAATCAAGTAGCATTCTTTTCCAATGATCAAGTTTGCCTAATTTCCAATGTTCAAGTTTCTCATTTTAGAAAGGTTTCGTAGTTCATAGTCTTATTCATTTAACAATATAATTCTCCTTTAAACTATCAGAAACATAAGTCTTATATGTGAGTAGGATATTCTCGTTTATAACAATCTTATTACAGACCATGATCTAGGAAATATCATTTTGTCTCATCTTAGCTTCTATGCGGATGGAAGTTTCTCTTGGTTTTAATAATACTTAATTATTAAAAACATTTCCTCTTATGAACGCATGCGATGGTTTGTCGATACACGTTACGATTTCCAAAATCAAGAAACATTCTTAAGGCGTTATACCTAACTTTCCATAAAGCTAGCATGACTCTTAAGTTTTCAAAACAAATCAAGTATTACTTCTTCTTTGAAATGATTCAAAAATCTTTTGAAATACTTCAAGTTCTTTATTAACACATAACAAGCGCTTATAGTTCAAATCGATTACCTTTTAAAGACCACAAGTATTTTCTTACCAACATAAAGTCGTTATAACCAACTTCCCATAAAGTTGTTATAACACTTTATGTTTTAAACCAATCAAATACGTTTAGCACACGTATCGTCTACCGTACTACATAGTTCACACATATCATGCTAGAAGAGATAGGAAGAGGTTCACATACCTCGCGGCGAGTATCGACTAATAGCAAAAGCGCTCCAAGTACTTCAAAGTCGGCTACTCCTTGCCGATGGATCGCGCCATCGTAGTACTTCAACCTATAAGGCCACTGGCGCTTATTAACATTTAGATCCTTCGTAGAACATTCTACGTAAAATTCGGACACCTCCCCCACACACATGGCGTAAATCTCCTCTCTAACGGTAGGCTACGAGCCAACCAGGGGTTATCGTCTAACCCTAACAGTACAATTCTACTCCACGGTACTACTACACAAGTCTCTGTAATACACCTATGTAATTACTGATTCGGTAATCTTCTTTAAATTCGGGCTTAAGTCGCAAGACATTCAGTAAGTATTATTCGGGCTTAAGTCAAAAGACATTGCGATAACTACGTTCAGTTCTATATATAATATACTTCAACTATATATTCTAACAATATGTAATTTCCAATTACAATAGAGGACAAGATAATTACCTCGATAAGCCCATAATTATCAGAGTTTAAATGTCGGTCTGAGCAAGGTTTAGCTCACTGCTGCGTGCGCTCAGGCCGCTCCAAACAACCCTTAGAAGTTCTAACCAACTTCTACTTATTACTCCAACTAACTATGGAGATTTTCCCTAGGGTTTCGGTTTTGTGGTGAAGGAAGTATAATAGTATTTACGGGCTTTTAGATAAGTATAACCTTAGAATACTACAAGGTATCTGACTAAGGTAATTTGGGCATTATAACAATACTTTTGAGAGTATTTCTAACAAGAGGGGGTATTATATGAAAACAACTAGGCTAGGGGTACCCAGCACCCTGGAGGAGGTGTATACCCTCGGCCTACCAGCTGGGGGTACTCTCGACCAAAGGGGAGGGTGCTCTCGGCTAAGCCTCACAAAGGGGGACGAAAACACAACAAGGGAGGAGAGTTTAACACTTAAAGATTTGTGGAAAGGATGAAGAATTCATCAAAGGGAGAGGGTATTTATAGGTCAAGGATGGCCAACCAAAGGCGAGATCAATCCATGTGTTAGGCAAGTGTAGGGCTAGGATTTACAAACACAAATATCCTACCTACCCGACTTTGTCAAGGCACAAAAACGTGCCTTACCTTGTCCCTTTCGTCCAAGTTGGACGATTTCAGCCACCAATTGGAGGTGCCAAGTGGCGCCTCTTGTTGATCCAAAATGTTTCGTCTCTCGGAAAAATCCGCAAAAATTAAAAATGACATAGCCGGAAATTCCCTACGAAAGTCGTGAAAACGTTTCGTCAACGACTCTAAGCGGGTGTTGTGCACAAATAAATTTCGGCAAGCTACTTTCTCAAGTTCAAATTTTCTACGTGCGTCCCACGTACATACTCTGGAAATACGAGGTATAACGGGGTACCCCACGGCTAGCACCACAAAGGGGAGGGAACTCTCGGCCAAAGGCCACACGAAAGGGAGAGGGGAGGCTCTCGGCTAGAGCTCACAAAGGGCTCCGAGAGGGTTTCAAGACTTGGAAGTTTTTGGAATGGATGAAGTCTTCACACTTAGGGGGGTATTTATAGCAAAACCAAAGGCCAACCAAGGGCCAAGATCCTTCCAAGTGTATAGCAAGTGTAAGGGCAAGATTAAGCCAAGTGCACCCTAAACCCTACTCCACAAAACACTCCACAAAACAATGCACCAAACAAGGCACACTTGAGGGCCGATCGGCCAAGCGACCCACCGGCGTCCTCCAAACCGTCAATGAGGGTGACAAGTGTCACCCTCCCGTTGGTCCAAAAGGTTCCGTCTCTCGGAAAAATCCGCAAAAATACAAAACGACATAGCCGGAATTTTCCCTTCGCAAGTTACGCAAAACGTTTCGTCGAAAAACGACTCTAACCGGGTGTTGTGCACAAATGTAACTTCGGCCAAGCCACTGGCGGGGTGACACGTGTCACCCTCCTATTAGCCCTCACAAAACGCGTCTTTCAAAAATATCCACAATACCGAAATCTCAAAACAAAGCGGGCCCAAAAGCAGTAAATTTCTCCCGTGGGCCCCACGTGACCATTTCCGAAAATAAAATCTCAAAATTCTAATATAATCTATGAAGTCCAAATACCAAATCTGGGAATCCAATTCCCATTAACGAACCTTTTTCTTCACAAACAACCGGAAACTTTTCCGTCGAAAACTCACATCTTTCTTTCTTTTCAAAATTTTCTGCCGTACTCTCGTACGTACGTCCTCACATACATACCCTGCAACTACGGGGTATTACATTCTCCCCTCCTTAGAAACATTCGTCCCGAATGTTCCTTCTCAAGACGGATATCGATGAAGTTCCTCTAACAAGTTGTCAACGCCACAGTTTGGCCACGAAATAACACACGTCCTCTTCTTTCCTTACTCGTCGTGCCCTTCTCGAACACTTGAACTCTCGGTCGTACCATACTTGATCATTACTTCCGTTCGAAAATCTGGAGTCACTACCTCCAAACTTGGTCATCTTACTAGCCGTAATATCCCCTAAGGCCATTCCCGGCATTCACGAACGATTCTGGTCGAACACATCCACAAACTCATACGATGGTCATACAAACTTGGGCCTAGCATCCTCGTGACCCTACCACCTGGCGGGACCACCCAGAACTGACCCCACCCCAAACCGGGTTACGGGTTGACCCGCAAATGGTCCTCAACCCGACCCCCAACCGCGCCAAACTCTTGTTCCCCGATTCGGAACAATCTTACTAATTCACATCATGAAAGCTACCACTTCCATCTCACACTACCCACGGACTCATCACACAGGTAAATCCTACGTATACTACTCACCCTTATAAGGGTCAAACATAAAACGAATCTTATACTCAAGACGACCTTACCTCTAAGGTCTCAGTCGCGAAATAGTCTAAGGTTCACACTTACCATGCCCCCATACGTAACCTTCCAACTAACCATGTATTCTAACTCACACATATCACAATGCTATCCGTACATAGCACACAATAATGAGATCATCATAACAAGCATACCAAAACTCTAGAGGGTTAAGGATATACCGGCTACCGCTCCACTCTATCATAGGCACGCCTGCAGGCGCATGTATGAAAGGTGATGAACCAGCCACAAATCCACGAAGGTGAGTCGTAACATCCAGCTTCCCTTGGTCGGACAGTTCCGCAAAATGGCCTGCTGGCCGCATGCAAAACAAACTCCCAATCTAGCACGACACTCTCCAAAATGGAGTCTACCACAACGGTCACAACGAGGTAGGGGTGGCTTCAGCTGGTTAACACCCCTGCTCTCCTGAAAATCTGAACCCTTGGAGCCACGACTGCTCACGAAGGCGGTGGAGGACCACTGCATGCTTGGGGTATATAACTAGCTTGAGGCGGTCCGCCTCGAAAGTCACCAAAGGACCTGCCGTCACGGCCTCTTCTGGCGATCCGGTCATTCCTTCGACCTCCGTGCCTCGCATCCTAGTGCATGAGCTGCGTGCGGGCAATGTCCATGCCCGGTGAAGAGAAACACCCGCAAGACTCACCATATAATCATCTAGCGGTGGCGTGGCGATGCACCCTATCCTCCATATCTGCAACTAAGCGCAGTACATATCGAGCCAAAGAATCGAACTCGACATTGTACTCCTAACGGTCGCCTCTGTCTCGATAACAAAAATCGGCCCGTGCCCTCATCATGGAGGCAGAAGTGCGTGAGGAAAGCCCCGAAAACTCATCCCATACCTGCTGAGGTGCATGCTCTCCCGGAAAGCTCCTGAATCAAACCAATCATTGCGGTATCCGCGGCCGATCTGAACCGAAGATCAGACTCGGTCTCTGAAGCCTTGATCACCCGCGTGATCGGAATCTGCCGGATGAACTCCTGCGGATCATCCTCGAGCCTCGACCGTAAAACTCGCGGGCTACAACTCGAAAGTCCGTAGCCTCAAACTATCGCTCGGGGTGAACCATGGTGCTCTTTGGGCTGAACTGCTGCGTCCACCTATCTTCATATCGCCACGACCGCCAATAAGCGGGCCATCTCGCGTGACCCGTCTCCCTGCTCGGTGTGGGGTGGAGGCTCAGTCTTGTAGTCTCGGCAGCCCACTGCGGCTTTAAACTCTCTTTGGTCTTTGGCGGCGTCGCGAAACTCGCCGTCGGAAGCTTGTCTCAGTCTTGGCGGGCTGCGCCTCGAACTCCTCTGTATCTCACTAGCGACTCCTCGGCTGCCTTGCCCTTCGGGCTCTGGTTGCCTTGCGCGAGGCATAAGCGGTAAAAGCGAGATACGTCGGAGGTCCAACTCACAACTGACTCTAAGGCACGATCTCAGAATGAGAAGAAATGGAAACCAATCCTAAATGTCTTATAGCCTCCTGATTATAGATGTGGTGCACAACACACCGATAATCAAGACTCTACTAGACACGGTCTGTAGACACTTTCCGAGGATTAACTGCTCTGATACCACTATGTCACACCCGAAAATCGGGCCCGTGACTGGTGCCTTACCAGGGGCACCCTAGTGATACATACATCGAGAAAATCAGCGGAACATAAAACATGAGTCATTTAACAAAAGATATAATAAATAACAGCCAACCAAAGCGGTTGCCTTGGTATATACATAAAACACGAAGCAGTTTAATCCTTTTACAACCACGCCCACAACTACAGCACTCTAAGATATCTGATGACTATGGCGGACAGGGGCCCGCCATACCACGAATGTACAAGAACCTACAACTCGAGAACACCTGCTAAAAGATAAGCCTCGGAGGAACGGAGCTTAATGCGCTGGCTTGTGATCCTATGGCGAGGATCTACGGCCGATGTACCTACTGCGGCATGAACGCAGCCCCAAGGAGGTCGATAACAGTACCAAGTATGTGAAACTGCATAATCGTAAATGAAATCATACTAGTCTATATAAAGCGAGAGACATGTAGGATAACCAAACTACGATTCACAACATAAAAGCGATCATCACTCGATATAACTATGGGTCTCACGCCCACAACATCAATCGAGTTCGCATCATGGCGCGTGCCCGGAATCTGCGTCGGTGTAGACATGTCCATGATGAAACAATAATACCAATGTCATACGGCCACGTGCCGGAATTCGCCGGTGTAGACATGTCCATGTGACCTTAACAACAAGACGGAATCCGGATGGAAGCATACCCGTGCGCTACGCATCGTGTCGATATGTCCAAAGGGAAACAATAAGACAACTTTCCAAATGGGACGATACGTGCGCTACGCATCGTGTCAGTATGTCCAGAGGGAAACAATAGGACAGTATTCCAAATGGACGCATACCCGTGCGCTACGCATCGTGTCAGTATGTCCAAAAGGAAATCACGAGGCGATAATCAAAATGGAAACATACCCGTGCGCTACGCATCGTGTCAGTATATCCAAAGCGATTAACCACAAGACCTTAACCAAAATGGAAGCATACCCGTGGCGCTACGCATCGTGTCAGTATGTCCAAAGCGATTAACAACAATAATACTATCAACAGGAACGTACCCGTGGAATTTCTCCGTCACTGCCGGCACGTCCAAGTAAGTTCTCAACCAGTCAACCGACCCTCTATCGAGAGACGCGGTAACACAGAAACACAACGCTTGTACAATAAAGGCTATCATCACAAGCATAGGCAAGTTTCACAACAACAAGCATAGGCAAGTTTCACACAACTCAAAGTACTTTCATTTTATGCCAAAGTCCGGGTTTTTAACCCCAAAGTACTACATACGTTAAGTTCTTTTAAAAGAGATCCATTACCTTTATAAAAGTCACCCGATACCCGTAGTATTAGAATGACAAACCCACATTCCTTTTCAAAATCAAGTAGCAACATTCTTTTCCTAAGTTCCAGTTTGCCTAGTTTCAATTACTCAAGCTTTCCATTTTCAAATGGTTTCATAGTTCATAAACTTAATCACTTGATTCCTTTTTAGAACAATTGAGTAATATATGTCTCACGTGAGAGTAGGTTATTCTTGTTTACAACATTCTTATTACAGCAGCCATGATCTAGAAAATGTAATATCATTTTGTCTCATCTTAGTTTCTATGCAGATGGAGGTTTCTACTGGTTTTAATACGATACATCATTATTCAATACATTTTTCTTTATTAACGCGATGATGCTGTCGATACACATTCGATTTCAAATCGTAAAACATTATCCCATTAAATAAAACCAAGTACTCATTACTCACGAATGAGGTTTCACACAAACATTCACATTAAATCAAATAAGTTAAGTCTCTTATCTTATAAGATCAAGTCTCTTAACTTCTTACATCAGTAAACCATTTTCACTTACATAAGGTCGTTATAACTAACTTCCCATAAAGCTATTATAACACCCTATGTTTTAAACCAACCAAATCACTTAGCATACGTCGTCACTGTATTACATAGTTCACAACAATCATGCTAGAAAAGATAGGAAGAGGTTCACATACCTCGCGACGATTTATCGACGAAGCAAAATGCTCCAAGTACTACAACCTTGCTAGCCCTTTCCACTCCTCGAGTAGAATACGCTATTCTCAGTACTTTTACCTATAAAGGTCACAAACGTCTATTAACCCCAAAACACAAGTTTCTATCTTTCTATAGAAAATTCGAAGACCTCCCGCAACAGCGTAAATCTCCTCTCTAACGAGGCGGCTACAAGCCAATCGTGGGGTTTACACGTCTAACCGGACGTGTACAATACTACAAGTCTCATTGCAATACCCTATGTAAATAAAGTTGATTCGGTTCTTTATTCTTGAGCTTAAGTCAAAAGACATTGCGAATACTAAGTATAGTTCCATATATAGTATACTTCAACTATATATTCTAACAAACATGTAATTTCCAATTACAATAGAGACAAGATAATTACCTCGACAAGCCCAAAATTATCCAAGTTATAATGTCGATCTGAGCAAGGTTTAGCTCACCGTGCGCTCCAAACCACTCCAAACAACCCTTAGAAGTTCTAACTAACTTCTACTCAAATACTTCAACCAACTATGAAGATTTCCTTGGGTTTCGGTTTGAGACTAAAAGGACAAAGGTAGTATTCCGGACTCTACGTAAAGAGGTATCTTTGGAATACTACAAGGTACAAGGCTAAGGTATTTTGGGCATTATAACAATACTAGGGAGTATTTCTATACCACAACAAAGGGTATTATCACGAAAACAACTAGGCTAGGGGTACCCATGGCTAGCCACAAAGGGGGAGGAACTCCTACCAAAGGCCACACGAAAAGGGAGAGGAGGCTCTCGGCTAAGAGCTCACAAGGGGAGGAGAGGGTTTCAAGACTTGGAAGTTTTGGAATGGATGAAGTCTTCACACTTGGGGTATTTATAGCAAAACCAAAGGCCAACCAAGGCGAGATCCTTCCAAGTGTATAGCAAGTGTAAGAGGCAAGATTAAGCCAAGTGCACCCTAAACCCTACTCCACAAAACACTCCACAAAACAATGCACCAAACAAGGCACACTTGAGGGCCGATCGGCGAACCCACCTCGACCGTCCCTCCAAATCGAGGGGTGACAAGTGTCACCTCACGTTGGTCCAAAAGGTTCCGTCTCTCGGAAAAATCCGCAAAAATACAAAACGACATAGCCGGAATTTTCCTTCGCAAGTTACGCCAAAGCGTTTCGTCGGCGACTCTAACCGGTGTTGTGCACAAATGTAACCGGCCAAGCCACTGGCGGGGGTGACACGTGTCACCCTCCTATTGGCCCTCACAAAACGTCTTTCGAAAAATATCCACAATACCGGAAATCTCAAAAACAAAGCGGGCCCCACAAAACCGTAAATTTCTCCCGTGGGCCCCACGTGACCATTTCCGAAAATAAAATCTCAAAATTCTAATATAATCTATGAAGTCCAAATACCAAATTTGGGAATCCAATTCCCATTAACGAACCTTTTTCTTCACAAACAACCGGAAACTTTTCCGTCGAAAACTCACATCTTTCTTTCTTTTCAAAATTTTCTGCCGTACTCTCGTACGTACGTCCTCACATACATACCCTGCAACTACGGGGTATTACAGAGCTGGTGGAGGCTATTGCACTTGCCACGTGTTAGCTTCATGATATGGTTGTACAGTATTATTGGTACGGTCGGATCTGGTAGTTATACTTGCCACGTACGGTTTTTATGACACAGGTGGGACCTGGTGTTCATGTATACTCCTTGGTGTTGTTATATCATAGACTGCCGGCAGTGAGGAAGGAATTCCACGGGCACGAGTGATGATTTGGAGGGCGTGAGTCCCTGACTTGATATAACTGTTTATATGTTGCGTACTGTAGTTTGGTTATCATACATGTCTCCTGCTTTATATAGACTATTATGATTTCATTTACAGTATTTTCAGTTTCACATACTTGGTACCTGTTGTACTGACCTCCTTCGGGGGGCTGCGTTCATGTCGCAGGTAGAGTTACATCGGCTGTCGATCCCCGCTTATAGGATCACCTTTCAGCATATTGGGAAGCTCCGTTCCTTCGGAGGCTTATCTTTGGTATGTTACCCTGAGTCTGTAGGTTCTTGTACATTCAGGGGTATGGCGGGGCCCTGTCCCGTCATAGTTGTTGTAAAAATCTTAGAGGTCTGTAGCACTGTTGTGGGCAGGGTTGTAAGGATTGTAACTGTTCAAATGTCATATATATATATATATATGTTGAAAGGCAACCGTTTTGGTTGGCCTATTTTCTTTTATCTTGATCCATGTCTATTTAAAATGTTTAAGTTTTTATTTCCGCTGGTTTTCTCTGATGTTGTATCACTAGGGTGCCCGGGGTAAGACACCAGTCACGGGCCCGGGTTCGGGTCGTGACACTGTCGGTACATCCAAGTAAGTTCACAACTTCTTTAGACTTTCATTAACATACAAAATGGATCTCATTTTACGACCTTAGGCACTTTCCATATCACTTAACAAGTCCTGGGAAAATTCAACCCAAAGTACTATGTATTTCTATTCTTTCCAAGATCCCTTTTCCACATAAGACCCCAAGATACTAAAACCCGTAGTATCAAGGCTTACCTACATTTCAAACAAGTCACTATACTATTAGAAATATGCTTCGGCTTCTAACTCAAGTGACCCTCATTTTAAACTTTTAAGCAATTGAGGCCTTTAAATCGAATTGCCTTTCTTAGTATCCATTCTTTTATCTAGGCTTACCTTATTCGAGAAAAACCATTTCTTTAAGCTTCCATAAAGTTATTATAACCAACTTCCCATAAAGCCGTTATACTAACTTTATGCTTTAGAACCAAGACATCCTTATCCTCCCATAAAGCCGTCATAACTAACTTCCCATAAAGCCGTTATAACTCTTTATGTCTTAGACCACTTTGCTCTCTCTATAACCAAGAGGCTTGTACTTCAATTCAAGTTACACTACTTTCGAAATACTTCAAAAATCTTAACTTAGAAAACAAGTTTCTTAACTTAGGAACCAGGTCTCTTATCTTTAGAATAGTTCAAGAATCAATACTTCCCGAATCTAGTATTCTATACTTGACCATGTCAAGAAATCCTTGTCTACCTTATTAGGATAAACCATTCTTATAACTCTTCCTTAAGGACACGTGAGTTAATTCTCTAACTCAACCAACTAGACATCCTTAAAACAAGTCAAATATGTCAAATGACTTCAATTCATTTAAAATCACGTACGTCTACCGTACCATACAGTTATAACTACTCATGCTCAAGAGATAGGAAGAGTTCTACATACCTCTTTTGCTTAATCCACTTGCCAAGTCCAATATGCCGTCCGTAGATGTCAACCTATAATGACCATAATACGTCTATTAGCTTCTAGCTTCAACGTAATATATTCTAATGAAAAGTCCCTTGTTCTACGGGAAATTTGGACAGCACTTCCTTTGTTTCTACTTACTATGCCACCTTTTTCAAGGCCGACATTCAATAACCAACGCCACATTTAAGGCTCAATTCATTCAGCAATTACAAGGGGATTACACGCCTACTAATACGTGTAAAATTCCGCCCCACAACAACACAAAATAAACCAATAATTTCCATGCCATTCTTGGCCAACAATATAACCAATACTAAACCCCTTTCAACTCTTTCCAATCCCAGTTCTTAAGTCTAACATGATATCTAGCCCTAGACATCTTCAACAATTACAATCTCCCTTGACAACATGCGACGACCCAAATCTATTCAAATAAAAGCGACCTCGGGCTCAACTCTATACTACTCTGATAAAACGACCTTAGGCTCAATTCTAAATCACTAAAATATAATGACCTCGGGCTCACATCTATACTACTAAAATATAACACCTTAGGCTCATAACCAAGAGAAAGGAAATTTTACCTTAAGGAATAGCCCACAAAGCCCTTTTCTTCCAACTCTTTCAGTCAAAATCGCCCACAGTGCTTTCCACAAGTTTACCCACACTTTTCCTTCTTGCACGCTCAACAATTTCCTCTTAGGCTAGGTTTTCTTCAAAAATCAAGAGAGAAGGGAGAGGATCTTTCTTGGGAGGGTTTGAAATGAAATGGCCAAGTCTTCCAAGACTTGGCCCTAAAATAGGACCACTTTCAGATAAAAAGTGTTACACCCCGTATTTACAGGATATGTTTTAAGAACGTAAGTAAGAACTCACAAGTGTTAAGATTTGATACTTGTAAAAATTTATCGGAAATTTGAATTTGTCGGAAAACGAATTATTGTGTGAATGGGAGGCGACACGTGTCACCCCCTTAAGTGAGCTTAGGCGGGTGTAGCATGGGCACAAGGGTCATTTGACCCTTGTTAGGAAGACAAGTCTTGCTATTAGAGAGCTTGATATTATTGACTTGGTCAATGGGACCACTTAGCATGATATTTAATGAGAGATCATCCAAACCACCCATGTGTTTTTATCTTAGTCCTCCGTGTTGTTATATAAGGGTACTAGTAGCAAGACAAGAGTTCCACACTTAGAAAAAATTGAAGAACCCTTGTTCTTGAAGCCTTATGCTCTCGGGTTTGGTGAAAATAAGAGAAGAAAATTTTCAATTGTTGTTCAATACTCACAAGACTTTAACCCAAGGTTCCTAAGTGTATTGTAAGCATATCTCAATAGAAAAATCCCGGAAAAAGAGAGTTTTCGTATTAGTCGCAAAGTGAAAACCTAGTGGCTTTCTAGGTTTTGGATTGGAAGTTTGAAGGAAAGTTGTTGGAAGGGTTCTAAGGGTCTCAAGTAGCGGATTGAAGTGTCTTAAAGAGTCTCTATGTTGCTAAGGAGCGACTTCGGATATGGAAATTGGTTTGAGATTCGTTGAGGTATAATCTTGTCTCTTAATAGTGTTACAAGATTATATTTATACTTGTTGTTGTTAGCTATACAGGTTGCTAGCATGAAGTTGTTAAGTTGAAGTTTATAAGTATTATGGATTACTTGTAGCTTAAATCTGAAATGTTAAATAAGCCACTTGAAGTTGGATTACTAATTGATCGTCTATTAGAAATCGTCGCATGTTACTTATTTGGAGATTATAGTAGTATAATCAATTGCGACTTGATATCATGTTATGCTACCAATTTGATAAGAATCGGTATGGTTGAACTCAAGGTGGCCGAATTTGAACTTTTAGTTTGTTATTCATTTGTATTGGACTACTTTCTAAATTGTGAGCCAATTGGGGTTGTTTAGTTATTCATTTGTATTGGACTACTTTCTAAATTGTGAGCCAATTGGGGCTGTTTAGTTATTCATTTGTATTGGACTACCTTCTATATTGTTGTGAGCCAATTGGGGTTGTTTGGTTATTGTATTTCAGCCTTGAAAAAGGTGGCAAAGTAAGTAGAAACAAAGGAGGTGCTGTCCGATTTTCCGTAGAATTTAGTGACTTAGCACTTAGAATATTCTACGTTTGAAGTAAGAGGTTAATGGACGTATTGTGACCATGATAGGTTGAAGTACTTAGTATAGCGTATCCTACTTGAAGGATGGATTAGCTATCAAGGTTGAAGTACTTTGGAGCATTTTGCTACTTGTCGATAATCGTCGCGAGGTATGTGAACCCCTTCCTTCTTTGGCATGATCCTACGTATGAAATAGCCATGTGATATTATTTCATGATTCCCTCTACTCCTAGAAGTTAAGAAGTGTTCACGTTGTTGATTCTAGTTAAAAGTATGTTTAAATTATCCTAAGTCCTTACCAAGTCTTATGGGAGATGTTGGTAAAAATGGTTAGGAATTTATGAGATTTGATTTAAAGCTACGTGTCTTGATTTATTTAAAGTAAGTAAGTTGATTTTATGTTTAAAAATGATTTGAATTTATATGTGAAAAGGGGATTGATTTTAAAAGTGGAAGTTATAGGGTTTTAAAGAGAATAAGCTACTTGGTTTTGGGAAGTGTATGAAACTTTATTTTTCAAGTTATGGGACTTGATTCCTAAAGTGTAGATGACATGATTTTATAAGTATAAGTAAATGGATTTTAAAGAATGTATGTTATGAAGTTTTAAGACTATGAACTTTGATTTTCTTTAAAGGATTATGAAACTTTATTATTCAAGTTATGGGACTTGATTTCTAAAGTATAGAGGACATGATTTTATAAGTATAAGCGACATGATTTTAAAGAGTGTATGCTACGAGGTGTTAAGACCATAAGCCTTGATTATAAGTGGAAAGGACTAAATTTTAAAAGTATGGCTTCTTAATTTATTTCGAAGTTAAGAAGATGGTTTCCAAAAGAGTATGTGACTTGAGCTTTAAAAAAAGAAAGGAGGTTTTATGATTCTTTTAAGTATGTATGTACGTAGTATTTTTGGATCTAGTTTTCCTAATGTTGTAAGAATAAAAGTGCCTTAAGTTCTCCAAAATGAAAGGTTGTTATAATAGCTTTATGGGAAGTTGTTATGACTTAAGAAAAAGTGAAAAGATGGTTTAAAAATGTTATGTAAGGAAAATCACACGAGCCTACGAATAGGCGGATTACGTTATGAAATACAGGAGCCTACAAATAGGCGGATTACGTTATGAGCTACACCGAGCCTACACATAGGCGGATTACGCCATATTACCCGAGCCTACACTTAGGCGGGTTCGTCATCTACACCGAGCTCCACAGCGGGCGGATTATGCTACATGATTCCACGATGCAAGCCGAGCGGGCGGATTATGCCACATGATTTATCGATTACATCGTGACCATAAATGGGCGGATTGCGTTATCACGTATGGATAATCAAAGTAAGCTCCCAAATAAGAAGTCCCTCCATAAAGGGCCGGATTGTGTTATGTAAGATATGTAAGTTATGTGGAAAAAACTTGATTAATTTCTTAGGTATGTATGTAAGAATATGAGGTTAATTCTTATTGAAAGAAGGAAAGGAACGGTTAATATACGATTGATTTCAGGAGTTAAAATGACATTCTTTCGTATAGTTATGATCATTTCTTATCACGTTATTTACATTCCATATTAAATTTTGTTATGACCCCCTTCGAAGCTGCGTTCATGCCCGCAGGTTATAGGTACCCAGGTTGGTGGTTCTTGCTCTTAGGATCGCAGTTCAGTTTTTGAAAGAAAGCTCCATTTGCTCCGGAGGCTTAGCTCTTAATGCAGTTTTCCACGAGGTAGTAGATTCATGTACATTCGGGGTATGGCGGGGCCACTGTCACAGCTTGTTATGTTAAAATTCTTAAGTGCGTAGTCACATATTGTGGGTCAGTTTGTAAAAGAAAGGAGGCAACTGCTTCGGTTGTATATATTATGTCCTGGAAGGTAGCCCTATCGGCTAACCTGTTATTTTACTTCTGTTGTTTATTTTTAAAGTTTCATGTATGTTTCCGCTGATTATCTCTGATGTATACCTGTAAGGGTGCCCAGGTAGGGCACCGGTCGCGAGCTTGGGTGGTCGTGACAAAAGTGGTATCGAGCGATTAGTCCTCGGAAAGTGTCTACAGACCGTGTCTAGTAGAGTCTTGATTATCGGTGTGTTGTGCACCACATCTATAATCAGGAGGCTGCAGGACATTTAGGATTGGTTTCCATTCTTCTCACTCTGAGATCGTGCCATAGAGCTGTGTTGTTAGGGTCGTCTCTCCCTAACGAGTTATGTTGATTGCAGCTACGAGAAAGGCAGCAGTGACCAGGAAGGACTATGTGGATTGCGTATCCAGGTTGGTAATGATTATAGTATAGTTGGTATTGTGACATACATCTATACGGATTTATGTATGAGGGTCAGACGCGTGTTGCCTAGAATGATTTTAGATTACCAGGAATTGGTAAAGACTAACTAGATACCGGGAAGGTATGGAATAGTTAATGAATTTTCGCCAAGGTCTTGTGGTTTATTTTGAGATTATTGGGAAAGGATGAGCTGTCTGATAGGGTAGTGAACCCTTAAGAAAGCCATGTTAAGGAACCTAACGGAATGTCATGTAAATAGATTAAGCTGCGTAGTAGGCTTAAGAAATGGTACGGATGAGGTCCGTATAGAGTAAGTAATGGTTCTTGTGATCAACGACACGATTATGGTATTATGAGAAGCTTTGTACCCGTTTACGGGGAGACTGATAAGATAGGCTTGGAGCATGGAAATTGCGAGCCTAAGAATATTGAAGACCGCTGAGACCTTAGATGTGCGAGGTCTTCTCGGGTAGAAAGATTTTAAGTCAGACCAAGGATAATAGTTAAGTGCGTATTGAGTGGGTTAAGGACACATTCTGGGTCTCCCCATGGCCTGGAATGGAGTGGGATCAGTTGGTAGTAGTTCCGCTACGTGACAGGGTCACGAGGGTGCAAGGCCCAAGGCTAGTTAATTGTTTTATGGGTTCGTGGACGCATTCCACCGGAACCAGGTCGTGAAAGCCGGTAATGGTCGTATTTTGTCTTATAGAGTGACTCCAAAGATTAGAGGCCAGAATTGGTATGGAAGTTAGGTATGTATGTTAGAAGGAGTTGGAAGTACGAAAAGGTAACCTCTTTTGGGCTTGTGATGGACGGGTATGCGTGTGCGAGGTATTAGGGCCATGTGTGGCATTATTGGTATGTCGGGGTTGTGAAAGGAAACTATGTCGCTAATTATGAGCTTAACTCCGAAAGAACATTCGGGGACGAATGTTTCTAAGGGGGGAAGAATGTTACACCCCGTATTTACAGGATATGTTTTAAGAACGTAAGTAAGAACTCACAAGTGTTAAGATTTGAGACTTGTAAAACTTTATCAGAAATTTGAATTTGTCGGAAAACGAATTATTGTGACGAATGGGAGGGTGACACGTGGCACCCCCTTAAGTGAGCTTGGGCGGGTGTAGCATGGGCACAAGGGTCATTTGACCCTTGTTAGGAAGACAAGTCTTGCTATTAGAGAGCTTGATATTATTGACTTGGTCAATGGGACCACTTAGCATGATATTTAATGAGAGATCATCCAAACCACCCATGTGTTTTTATCTTAGTCCTCCATGTTGTTATATAAAGTACTAGTAGCAAGACAAGAGTTCCACACTTAGAAAAAATTGAAGAACCCTTGTTCTTGAAGCCTTGTGCTCTCGGGTTTGGTGAAAATAAGAGAAGAAAATTTTCAATTGTTGTTCAATACTCACAATACTTTAACCCAAGGTTCCTAAGTGTATTGTAAGCGTATCTCAATAGAAAAATCCCGGAAAAAGAGAGTTTTCGTATTAGTCGCAAAGTGAAAACCTAGTGGCTTTCTAGGTTTTGGATTGGAAGTTTGAAGGAAAGTTGTTGGTAGGGTTCTAAGGGTCTCAAGTAGCGGATTGAAGTGTCTTAAAGAGTCTCTATGTTGCTAAGGAGCGACTTCGGATATGGAAATTGGTTTGAGATTCGTTGAGGTATAATCTTGTCTCTTAATAGTGTTACAAGATTATATTTATACTTGTTGTTGTTAGCTATACATGTTGCTAGAATGAAGTTGTTAAGTTGAAGTTTATAAGTATTATGGATTACTTGTAGCTTAAATCCGAAATGTTAAATAAGCCACTTGAAGTTGGATTACTAATTGATCGTCTATTAGAAATCGTCGCATGTTACTTATTTGGAGATTATAGTAGTATAATCAATTGCGACTTGATATCATGTTATGCTACCAATTTGATAAGAATCGGTATGGTTGAACTCAAGGTGGCCGAATTTGAACTTTTAGTTTGTTATTCATTTGTATTGGACTACTTTCTAAATTGTGAGCCAATTGGGGTTGTTTAGTTAATCATTTGTATTGGACTACTTTCTAAATTGTGAGCCAATTGGGGCTGTTTAGTTATTCATTTGTATTGGACTACCTTCTATATTGTTGTGAGCCAATTGGGGTTGTTTGGTTATTGTATTTCAGCCTTGAAAAAGGTGGCAAAGTAAGTAGAAACAAAGGAGGTGATGTCCGATTTTCCGTAGAATTTAGTGACTTAGCACTTAGAATATTCTACGTTTGAAGTAAGAGGTTAATGGACGTATTGTGACCATGATAGGTTGAAGTACTTAGTATAGCGTATCCTACTTGAAGGATGGATTAGCTATCAAGGTTGAAGTACTTTGGAGCATTTTGCTACTTGTCGATAATCGTCGCGAGGTATGTGAACCCCTTCCTTCTTTGGCATGATCCTACGTATGAAATAGCCACGTGATATTATTTCATGATTCCCTCTACTCCTAGAAGTTAAGAAGTGTTCACGTTGTTGATTCTAGTTAAAAGTATGTTTAAATTATCCTAAGTCCTTACCAAGTCTTATGGGAGATGTTGGTAAAAATGGTTAGGAATTTATGAGATTAGATTTAAAGCTACGTGTCTTGATTTATTTAAAGTAAGTAAGTTGATTTTATGTTTAAAAATGATTTGAATTTATATGTGAAAAGGGGATTGATTTTAAAAGTGGAAGTTATAGGGTTTTAAAGAGAATAAGCTACTTGGTTTTGGGAAGTGTATGAAACTTTATTTTTCAAGTTATGGGACTTGATTCCTAAAGTGTAAATGACATGATTTTATAAGTATAAGTAAATGGATTTTAAAGAATGTATGTTATGAAGTTTTAAGACTATGAACTTTGATTTTCTTTAAAGGATTATGAAACTTTATTGTTCAAGTTATGGGACTTGATTTCTAAAGTATAGAGGACATGATTTTATAAGTATAAGCGACATGATTTTAAAGAGTGTATGCTACGAGGTGTTAAGACCATAAGCCTTGATTATAAGTGGAAATGACTAAATTTTAAAAGTATGGCTTCTTAATTTATTTCGAAGTTAAGAAGATGGTTTCCAAAAGAGTATGTGACTTGAGCTTTAAAAAAAGAAAGGAGGTTTTATGATTCTTTTAAGTATGTATGTACGTAGTATTTTTGGATCTAGTTTTCCTAATGTTGTAAGAATAAAAGTGCCTTAAGTTCTCCAAAATGAAAGGTTGTTATAATAGCTTTATGGGAAGTTGTTATGACGACTTAAGAAAAAGTGAAAAGATGGTTTAAAAATGTTATGTAAGGAAAATCACACCGAGCCTACGAATAGGCCGGATTACGTTATTAAATAAACCGAGCCTACAAATAGGCCGGATTACGTTATGAGATACACCGAGCCTACACATAGGCCGGATTACGCCATATTACCTCGAGCCTACACTTAGGCCGGGTTACGTCATCCTACACCGAGCTCCACAGGCGGGCCGGATTATGCTACATGATTCCACAGTACACCGAGGCCACAGCGGGCGGATTATGCCACATGATTTATCGGTACCGTGACCCGCAAATGGGCCGGATTACGTTATCACGTATGGATAATCAAAGTAAGCTCCCAAATAAGAAGTCCCTCCATAAAGGGTCGGATTGTGTTATGTAAGATATGTAAGTTATGTGGAAAAAACTTGATAAATTTCTTAGGTATGTATGTAAGAATATGAGGTTAATTCTTATTGAAAGAAGGAAAGAGCAGTTAATATACGATTGATTTCGGGAGTTAAAATGACATTCTTTAAATGCAGTTATGATCACATTTCTTGTGCGTTATTTACATTCCATATTAAATTTTTGTTATCTTGACCCCGAAGCTGCGTTCATGCCATGAGTTATAGGTACCCAGGTTGGTGGTCCTTGCTCTTAGGATCTCAGTTCAGTTTTTGAAAGAAAGCTCCATTTGCTCCGGAGGCTTAGCTCTTGGTACGGTTTTTCCCTGAGGTAGTAGATTCATGTACATTCAGGGGTATGGCGGGGCCCTGTCCCGCCACAGTTGTTATGTTAAAATTCTTAGAGGTCTGTAGTCACATATTGTGGGTCAGTTTGTAAAAGAAAAGGAGGCAACTGCTTCGGTTGTATATATTATGTCCTGGAAGGTAGCCCTATCGGCTAACCTGTTATTTTACTTCTGTTGTTTATTTTTAAAGTTTCATGTATGTTTCCGCTGATTATCTCTGATGTATACCTGTAAGGGTGCCCAGGTAGGGCACCGGTCGCGGGCCCGGGGTCGGGTCGTGACAAAAAGGATGGGAGGGACACTTGTCACCCTCCCATAGGTTTAAAACAAAAATATCCCCTGTTTTTCGCCTGTCACTGCGCAAAAATCCCGCCTCGGCGCCGCGGCGCTTCCACTCCTGAGAACTCCCTGCATTTAGGTGCCGCGGCCCTGCATTCCGGCGCCGCGACACTGCAACCTCAGAGGACTTTCGGAATTATCGGCGCCGCGGCCACGACGGCGCTTGCGTGCGACGCTGCTTTGGGAAAAATCGTCCTCGCGTCGGCCACGTAACTTCTAACGCGTAACTTCCCTGCCGATGTCCAATCGACGAGTGGTTGGTTGCGTCGGAAACTAGACTCAACAACCTTCATACTAGTCTTTAAAAACTCCTCACAACTCCTAAGAAACTAGGAGATATACCGCTCCAAAGTTGACTGAAAGTCTGCTCACAACCTTTTGCCATCCCAACTTTCCACCCTCAAATCTTATTTCCTTTCGTACGTTCTTAACTTAACCTCTTGAATTTACGGGGTGTAACACTTATCAAGGCACAAAATAGAATAATTCTCATTTAACAAGCCAAAGTACTTATCAGGGCACAAATAGAATAATTCTCATTTAACAAGCCAAAGTACTTATCAAGGCACAAATAGAATAATTCTCATTTAACAAGCCAAAGTACTTATCTGGGCACAAATAGAATAATTCTCATTTAACAAGCCAAAGTACTTATCAGGGCACAAATAGAATAATTCTCATTTAACAAGACAAAGTACTTATCAGGGCACAGATAGAATAATTCTCATTTAACAAGCCAAAGTACCTATCAGGGCACAAATAGAATAATTCTCATTTAACAAGCCAAAGTACTTATCAAGGCACAAATAGAATAATTCTCATTTAACAAGCCAAAGTACTTATCAAGGCATACTTAGACTAATTCTCAATTAATCAAGCCAAAGTACTAATCAAGGCACTCTTAGACAAATTCTCAATTTATCAAGCCAAAGTACTAATCAAGGCATCACATAGAATTATTCTCAATTAAACAAGCCAAAGTACTACGTACGTACATTCCTTTCAAAAGACTCCTTTTTATGTAAAACCCCAAGATACTAACACCCGTAGTATCAAGGCATGTCTATTCTTCAAAGTAAGTTACTACACTTTTAGAAAACTCATTTCAAGGCTTGAAATCAAGTAGCTTCAAATTTTCACAATCTAGGCAACTTATGCCCATTAATAAAAAATAGACAACTTTCTAAACCTTCCATAAAACCGTTATAACCAACTTCCCATAAAGCCGTTATAACCCTTTATGGTTTTTTTTTTGACAATTTTATTCTTTTTATAACTAAGAGACTTATACTTAAAACCAAGTATCACAAACTTTCAAATCGAGTCTCTTAACTTTCAAAATACTTCGAGTCTCTTAATATATAGAAAACAAGCTTCTTCTACTTTTAAACCTCAAGTAACTCACACCTTTAAAACAAGTTACTTCTCTTAAACTATGTACTTTCTCCTCTTTTAAATCAAATAAGTAAATCACTCTCTTGACTCCCCTAAAGTCATTATAATGACCCTTAGGTTTTGGAACTAAGGCACTAGCCAAAAGATTTGGAAACCCCTTCCTTTTCAAGACTCTATGTACTTTAAGTAAAATACTTTCACTTTTAAGAATCCAAACTTCACTAAGAAAATGGATTTTACAACTTACAATTTAAACATCAAAGTACAATCAAGGAAGTACATAGAACAACTTCTATTTTAGGCAATCCAAATACAATCAAGGAATGGATCATTTAAGGAGTAAAACATACTTTCTTGATCTTAAGGAATCATGCTAGAAGAGGAGATAGTTCACATACCTTTTCGGCTAAATCCACAAGCTAAGCCGAATACGCCGTACGTAGAAGTGTCAACCTATAATGGTCACAAGAAGACTATCAACTTCTAGTCTCTACCGTAGAATAATACTAAGTGTACGGTCTCTAATTCTACGGAAAATCGGGCAGCACTTCCTTTGTTTCTACTCACTTTGCCACCTTTTTCAAGGTCGAATACAATAACCAACACACCACATTTAAGGCTGAAAACAACAACCAAACAAAGGGGATTACACGCCTTACAATATGTGTAAAATTCCGCCCCACAATTCATACCAAGTAGTTTAAAACTCCAAGCCCTTCTCGGCCAACTACATACTAACAATTCAAAGTCTTTTCCAATCCTTTTCCAATTCCAAGTTCTAAGGTCTAACATGTTATATAGTTATAAACCATTTCAACAACTACAATTTCCTTCTTACACAACATGCGACGACTTAAACGAATAATCAACTTGAATTGTAGTCTTAAGGCTGACATGCTAGTTTTCGGATTAGGGTTCCAATAGCCAATATAATAATCAAACTTCGTAATATATAACTCATGCTTGCTAATAACCATAGCTACAACAATAAGTAAACCTTAATTGCTAAAACGACAAGATTATACCTTTATAAGCCCTTAAAATTTCCAAGAATCAAAGTCGCGCCTTAGCAATTCTTAGCTCCTTTCCGTAAGTTCCAATACGCTCCAAGCACTCCTTAGAGGCCTATGAAGAACCCATCTTCAAGTTCCAACTTCAAAGTTGAAGAAATTCATAAGTTTCCGCCTTGCGACTAATACGAAAACGCTGTTTTTCCGAAATCTTTCTATTGAGATATCCTTACAACACTCTTAGGGACATTGGGTTTAAGTCTTGTGGCTAATGGATCAAAATCACAAAATTTTCTCCTTTCTTCTTAGCAAACCCGAGAGCAATATGGGCACACACAAGCTCTCTCAATTTTTCTAAGTGTTAAATGAGCTAGTCTTGCACTAGTAGTAACCTTATAAAACACAATGGAGGGCTTAGATATCAACAAATGTGAGGCTAGGATGAATTTCACTTGGATCAAGCCTAGGTGGACAAGTTGACTTGTCAACAAAATCAAGCTTTGGAAGACTTATCATCTACATAGGTCAAATGACCATTTTACCCTTGCAACATTTCGACCAAGACCATGTGGGGGTGCCACGTGTCGCCCTCTCATTCGTCCATAAAATTCTGTAACCCTCGTGGGCCCCACAAAAATGTAAAATTCCTCGGGTGGGCCCCACGTGACCAAATCCGTAAAAATAAATTTCCATAAGGTTAAGAGTTCCATACTTTTTAAATAATGCATTTTGAGAATCCAATTCTCAACAACGAACCTTTTTCCTTTCCGACGTCCGGAAGATTTCCCGTCGGAAAAACAATTCTTCTTTTCGTACTAATTTCCAAGTCTTGATTCCTTACGTACATTCTCTTATACATGTCCTGGGCTTACGGGGTGTAACATTCTTCCCCCCTTAGAAACATTCGTCCCCGAATGTTCTTAGTCGGTTGCCAAGATATACAAACTCCGGCATAATCTCTATACTATGCCTATCAATCAAAACTGCACAAGACCAACGATGCCACACATGGCCATCACCTAACATACGTAAACATAATAATGGACCTTCCGTCCGTGGTCCCTTCTCACAAAACTCGAAGGTTACAGTCTTCCCAAACACGGGATCCTTAGAGGTTCCTTTCTTTCCTTACTTGTCATACTTTCTCGTACTTTCAAACTCATCTAGTACACGTACAAAATCTCAAATTTTGTTTCTCTTCTCTAATCCTTGGAGTTACTATCCAAACTTGGCCATATAGTTATTTACCTTCCCGTTAAGGCTCTTCTCGGTCCTTACGACCTAGTTCCGGTGGAAGGCATCCACGAACTCGTACAACGATCAACTAGACTTGGGCCTAGCACCCTCGTGGCCCTATCACATAGCGGGACCATTTCTAACTTGTCACGACCCGTTTCGGGGCCCGTGACTGGTGCCTTACCCGGGCACCCCAGTAGTCATACATCAGAGTAATCAGCGGAATATAAAACAACCAAGATATGAAACAGTATAAATTGAGACACAGTTATCTGAAGAAAAGTTGCCTTTCGGCATATATATATAAATACCCAAAATGAACAGTTACATCCCAACTTTACAACAGGACTACAGACCTCTAAGAGTTTAAAACAACAATGGCGGACAGGCCGCCATGCCCTGAATGCAAAATACCTACAACGACGAGGACCATACCAAAATGCTAAGCCTCGAGAAAGCGGAGCTTTTCCAACTGAAACGGTGATCCTAGAGCGAGGATCAACGGTAGGAGTACCTTTACTGCGGCATGACGCGGCCCAGAGGTCGATAACGGTACCAAGTATGTGAAACTGAAAATACTGTAAATGAAATCATAGTAGTCTATATAAAGCAGGAGACATGTATGATAACCAAAACTACAGTTCACAATAAATAAGCAGTCATGTCAAGTCAGGGACTCACGCCCTCAAAGTCATCACTCAAATGTAACAATGGGTCTCACGCCCACAACATCAATCATGCCCGTGGAATACCTTCCGCCATGCGCGATCTATGATATAAAAGCACCAAGGAATACACATGAACACCAGGTCCTACCTGTGTCATCATAAAACCGTACGGGGTAAGTACGAAGGCATAACCGACTACTAAAACCCACAGTACAAACAAGGTCGTAAACTGTATCATGAGATCTGTCTAGACCGTCACATGATCAAAGCTGGCCACTCGCCCGCAGTATCTAATGTGCGCGTCTAGCCACAGAACTTCCGTAGCTCGCGTGGGCCACTTGATGGCCCGCGTGTATTCCCGCATCGAGGTAGCTACTCCCCGGCAGCGTCCTGGACTCGCCGTCCGCATGACCACATAGACCGCATGACCACAAAGGCCGCACACTAACCTGGAACTCCCGCAGTTCCGCATAGGCCACACAGACCCGCATAAGGTATCCTCGAATCATAGGTCACACAGACCCGCCTGAGTCTACCCCGCATCGGAGGGCAGCTTAACCCCCAGAATCATGAGTGATATAATACTAACATAACAACTTATCGTTAAACAACCTAAGCACAACAAGGGAAAACCCCTTTACACAAACTTCACAAGATACTAACTCACGTAGCATCCTAACATGTTTACTTATCAAGTCAACAAGAAAGTATTACAAGACTATCACAAATCAATACAATCAAGTTATTCACACAAGGTACTTTCTACATTATGTTAACAAGTTCGGGTTTTTAGCCCCAAAGTACTTCATGTATTACTCTTTTAAAAGATCTGTTTCTTTCACAAAAGTCACACAATACCCGTAGTATAAAAAATAGGGTGATTATCTTTTGAAGTAAATCAAAACACTTCTTTTTGTAAAATAAAGTAACAACATTCTTTTCCCAACGTTCAAGTTTGCCTAATTTCAATTACTCAAGTTTCTCATTTCGAAAGGTTTCATAATTCATAGTTTTAATCCTTTAAAACAATTTGAGAAACATATACCTTATGTGTGAGTGGGTTATTCTTGTTCATAACAATCTTTATTACAGCAGCCATGATCTAGGAAATGTAATATCATTTTGTCTCATCTTAGCTCCTATGCAGATGGAAGTTTCTACTGGTTTTAATAATACTTTATTAGTCAAAACATTTCCATTTATTAGCGCTGCTGTGGTTTGTTCGACATTCATTCTGATTTCCGAAATCAGTAAAACATCATTCCTTTTGAAAACCAAAATACTCATTACTCACGAATGAGGTTTCACACTTTTTAACAAAATTCACATTAGTATAATTAAGTCAAGTCTCTTATTTTCTTAAATCAATAAATCATTCTTTTTATCACTCTTAAGCCGTTATACCTAACTTCCCATAAAGCTAGTATAACTCTTAAGCTCTTAAAACCAAGTGTTACTCTTCTTTCAAAAGGTTTCTTAATTCTTTTGAACTACTTGATTCTTTTATTGGGCTTAAGTCAAAAGACATTGCCGTAATTATTATTCAGGCTTAAGTCCGAAGACATTGCCGTAATTATTATTCAGTTAACACACGTACGTCTACCGTACTATATACATACTCTTTAAAATATCATGCTCAAGAGGATAGGAAGAATCACATACCTTCTCGGCGAAATCCTCCTGCCAAGTTGAATATGTCGCGCGCAGAGAATCGACCTATAACAGTCAAATACGTCTATCAACGTCTAGGCTGTACTGTACAAAGCTCTAAGCAGAGGGTTCTCTATTCTATGGAAAAATTTGGGCAGCACTTCCCTACCCGGTGAGCTACTCAAGTCTACTGTGAAAACAGTCCTATGTAAGTACAGTTCTATTATTCTTCTTTTAAACCCTTCTACTGTGATATCAGTTCAATTCTATTCTTTAATAACCTTCTAAGTATTTATACTTATTCCTATACTTCTACAGTATGTATATTCTAATTACAAAAGGAGGATAAGGTTATTTACCTCGGTAAGCCCAATAATATCCTAGATAAAAGTCGCTCCTGAGCAAGGTTTAGCTCCTACTCCGCACGCTCCAATGCGCTCCAAGAACCCTTAGAAGTTGCTACACACTTCTACTTACTACTTCAATCAACAATGAAGTTTCTCTTAGGGTTTCGTTTGTGACTAAGGAAGTATAGCTAGTATTTGGGCTTTTAGTATAGAGGGGACTTTGGAAATACTACAAAGTATAAGGGCTAAAGTATTTTGCCATAGCAACAATACTTGAAGAGTATTTTTCTACTAAGGGAGGGGGGGTGGTGTTTCGGCTAGGGCTTGCTTTAGAGGGGGGGGGGCTCTCGGCCAACCCACTAAGGCTAGAGGGGGGGCTCTCGGCCAAGCCACTAAGGCTAGAGGGGGGGGGGGGGTGTTGGCCGAAAACTCAACAAGAGAGGGGAGGGAATTTCAAGATTTGGAGAGTGATTTGTGGATGAAGAACTCTTCATCTTAAGGGGGGTATTTATAGGTCAAGCAAAGGCCAACCAATGGCCAAGATGATGCCAAGTGCAAGGCAAGTGTAAGGTCAAGATTTGGGCAAGTGTCCTTATCCATCTACTACACAAAATATCCTACCAACTCCTTGACAAAATAAGCTCCCAATCGTCCACCCTTTACACTTCGCGTCCCCAATGAGAGGGTGACAAGTGTCGCCTCTCGTTGGTCCAAAATGTTTGTCTCTCTCGAAAAATCCCATAAAAATTAGAAATGACATAGCCGTAATTTACCTACGAGTTGTGTAAAGCGTTTAGTCAAAACGACTCTAATCGGGTGTTGTGCACAAAATAAATCGTCAAGCCAACTTTAAAGTTCAAACTTTTCTCGTCGTCCCCACGTACATACTGCGGAAATACGGTATAACATTCTCCCTCGCCAGAAACATTCGTCGAATGTTCCTTCTAAGTCTCAAAACAAACATGCGCCAAAGATAGTCTTCACTACTATACTTACGAGAACAATCACCACACTGTACGAAACACTGCAAATACTTACATCCAATTCCACGAGGAATCACCTCTATCATCACAAAGCTCCTCCAGGGTCTAAAAGATACTCTCATGCACTATGTCCTTACTTACACGCCTCATCCACTTCGTCGTACCCTTAACGTACTCTCGATCTCTTTCTCATAACTTACCATGTTCCTGGTACTGCTTCCTGCTAACTCTGAGCTGCCAATGACCTCTTCTGGATAAGCTTCACCCTATCCACGCCCTGCTGAACAAGTACGAACCAACCATCTGAACCTTGCTTACATCGAATCAATCGACCGGCAATCTTACACTAGCGCTTATAAAAAGGCTTCATACGGCGACATCCGAATACTGAAACGGTAGCTATAATAATACACACTCAACAAGAGGCCCTCAACAAGAGGCGAATAGTCCTTACAGCTACCCCTGAAATCCAAACACTGGCCTGAGGGTGAATGAGACACTGAGACTCACCTGAGTTCCTAACCTTGCCTGGTAAAACCTCCAGAAAAGAAACAGTCGTAACTTGGGGCTCCCCTGTCTGCCATAAGGTGAAGGTAGGCACCTCGTGCAGCCTTACAACCTTCCTGAAATAATCATCTCGCAACTTACTACCGAGAACACGGTTTGATTAAAAGATAAGACGGGCTGACCTCATCGGCCCGACTACTGGTCGAACGCATCCACGAACTCGTACGATGGTTAACTAAACCTGGGCCTAACACCCTCGTGACCCTAACACAAAGCGGGACCACAACTGACCCCACCACCATACGGGCGCGGGTCGCCGAAACATGGCCTTAACGGGCCGTGGCGTGCAAAACACTAGCTCCCCGATCCGGAACAATCTCACTAATCACGTTACGAAAACCTAGTGGTCTTCTTAGCTCAACTACCCTCTTTTATTTCCTACTACTCAGGGACTTATCCCATAAATATATCTCACGTAAACTATGCACTTTGATAAGGGTCAAACATGAAATAATTCTTTTACCAAAGATGGCCTCGCCTCTAAGGTCTCTACGTATATATTCTAAGGCTCCCACTTTCTCTATCCCCCCAATCTTTCCCGATTAACAAATCATGATTTCTAATCACAGTTAACACAATGCTATCCGAAAATAATACTTAAGATATTCGCATCTTACTACACATACAAATCTCTACAGGGTTAAGGATATACCTGTATCTACGCTGCACTTCCCCTAGGTCGTTCTAATCAATCCCGCCCTGTTGGGCGCATAGCTGGGGAAGGTGATGAACTAGCCACTGATCCCGAAGGCTGAGTCTCCACATCCGCACCACCCTTGGTCGGACAATTCCTCGGAAAATGGCCCGGTGGCATGCGCATAACAAGCTGTCGAAGAAGCACGACACTCCCCCGAATGACACCTACCACAACGGCCACACCGAGGTGGGGGTGGCCTCCTCTGGCTAACGCCCCTTCCTCTCCGAACCACTGAATCCACAACTGATCTGATAGGCTGAGTCCTCCTAATAGGACACCTTTTTGACACATGGCCCTGACGGCCGCAGGTAAAACAAGAACCATCAAAAAAACGACATTCCTCGGGATGACGTTTGCCACCGTGAACACCGAGAAAAAGCGAACCACAGTGGAGGACACTCTGAGCGGCGGGCGCATGCCTAATCTGCTGCTGAGGCGGTTCGCCTCGAGAGTTACCAAAGGATCCTGCCAATCGGGCCCTCTTCTGCTGATCTTGGTTAATCTGTCGATCTCTACATCTCTCCGCCTGCTGCACATAAGCCTGAACGCAAGCCCAGCTCATTCCTGACTGAAGAGCTACTTCTTCACAACCCTTCTTTAGATAATCATCAATATCCTTGATATATCGGTACATAAAATACTCTCTGGTTGCCAAATCCCTTGCTAGTAACAGGGCCGTCTCCTTCCAATCCATATTTTCTGCTCCTAGTCGTGGAACTGAAGGTCCAGATGTCATGGCCGTAGTAGGAACTGCTGCCGCTGTGCTAAACTCTGCTGCTGCGGGCGACGTCTCAGAACTCCCCGCATGAAGCATCCCCCCAGGTGATGATTGGGCCTGTGCCCTTCTAACTCTCTGTACTATACTCGCAGCTCCTTCGGCTGCCTTGCCTCTGGGCGAGTTGCTGGGCGGAGGCATAATCGGTAAGGAAAGGAATACGTTAGAGGGTCCAACTTATAACACGACTCTAAGAACGATCTCGAGTGAGAAAAATAGAAACCAATCCTAAATATCCTATAGCCTCACGATTATTGGTGTGGTGCACAACACACCGATAATCAAGACTACTAGATACGGTTTGTAGACACTTTCCGAGGATTAATCGCTCGATACCACTTTTGTCACGACCGTTCGGGGCGTGGTAGTGCCTACGGGCACCCGATAGTCATACATCAGTGTAATCGTGGAATATAAAACAACCAAGATATGAAGCAGTATAAATTGAGACATAGTTATCGAAGAAAAGTTGCCTTTACGGCATATATATATAAATACCCAAAATGAGCGATTACATCCCAACTTTACAATGGGACTACAGGACCTCTAAGAGTTTAAAACAACAATGGCGGGACAGGGCCCCGCCATACCCCTGAATGCAAAATACCTACAACGACAGGGGACCATACCAAAATGCTAAGCCTCCGGAGAAACGGAGCTTTTCCAACGCTGAAACGGTGATCCTAAGAACGGGGATCAACAGTAGGAGTACCTTTACCTGCGGCATGAACGCAGCCCCCCGAAGGAGTCGATCTGACAGTACCAAGTATGTGGCGAAAATCACGTACATGAAATCATAGTAGTCTATATAAAGCAGGAGACATGTATGATAACCAAAACTACAGTTCACAATAAATAAGCAGTCATGTCAAGTCAGGGACTCACGCCCTCAAAGTCATCACTCAAATATAACAATGGGTCTCACGCCCACAACATCAATCATGCCCGTGGAATACCTTCCTCACTGCCGGCAGTCTATGATATAAAAGCACCAAGGAATACACATGAACACCAGGTCCTACCTGTGTCATCATAAAACCGTACGGGGTAAGTACGAAGGCATAGCCGACTACTAAAACCCACAGTACAAACAAGGTCGTAAACTGTATCATGAGATCTGTCTAGACCGTCACATGATCAAAGCTGGCCACTCGCCCGCAGTATCTAATGTGCGCGTCTTTTGGCTAGTGCCTTAGTTCCAAAACCTAAGGGTCATTATAATGACTTTAGGGGAGTCAAGGGAGTGATTTACTTATTTGATTTAAAAGAGGAGAAAGTACATAGTTTAAGAGAAGTAACTTGTTTTAAAGGTGTGAGTTACTTGAGGTTTAAAAGTAGAAGAAGCTTGTTTTCTATATATTAAGAGACTCGAAGTATTTTGAAAGTTAAGAGACTCAATTTGAAAGTTTGTGATACTTGGTTTTAAGTATAAGTCTCTTAGTTATAAAAAGAATGAAATTGTCAAAAAAAAAAAACCATAAAGGGTTATAACGGCTTTATGGGAAGTTGGTTATAACGGCTTTATGGAAGGTTTAGAAAGTTGTCTATTTTTTATTAATGGGCATAAGTTGCCTAGATTGTGAAAATTTGAAGTTACTTGATTTCAAGCCTTGAAATGAATTTTCTAAAAGTGTAGTAACTTACTTTGAAGAATAGACATGCCTTGATACTACGGGTGTTAGTATCTTGGGGTTTTACATAAAAAGGAGTCTTTTGAAAGGAATGTACGTACGTAGTACTTTGGCTTGTT
Organism: Przewalskia tangutica; assembly: GCA_029844215.1. Lineage (NCBI taxonomy): Eukaryota > Viridiplantae > Streptophyta > Magnoliopsida > Solanales > Solanaceae > Przewalskia > Przewalskia tangutica. The sequence continues at coordinate 118,541,618 of CM056722.1, forward strand.
TAATTGAGAATAATTCTATGTGATGCCTTGATTAGTACTTTGGCTTGATAAATTGAGAATTTGTCTTAGAGTGCCTTGATTAGTACTTTGGCTTGATTAATTGAGAATTAGTCTAAGTATGCCTTGATAAGTACTTTGGCTTGTTAAATGAGAATTATTCTATTTGTGCCTTGATAAGTACTTTGGCTTGTTAAATGAGAATTATTCTATTTGTGCCCTAATAAGTACCTTGGCTTGTTAAATGAGAATTATTCTATTTGTGCCCTGATAAGTACTCTGGCTTGTTAAATGAGAATTATTCTATTTGTGCCCTGATAAGTACTTTGGCTTGTTAAATGAGAATTATTCTATTTGTGCCCTGATAAGTACTTTGGCTTGTTAAATGAGAATTATTCTATTTGTGCCCTGATAAGTACTTTGGCTTGTTAAATGAGAATTATTCTATTTTGTGCCTTGATAAGTACTTTGGCTTGTTAAATGAGAATTATTCTATTTGTGCCCTGATAAGTACTTTGGCTTGGTTAACTGAGAATTAGCCTATGTGTCTTTGGTGATAGCCTTTGAGGCAAGTATTATGTTTTATTATGTTGCGCGACTCTCGGTTGGAGAATTCGGTTTATGCAGTTGTAAGTTATTTGGACGTCTGCGGTGATGTGGGATTCCGGGTATCTTCCGTTATTTGTAGTACTTAGGTTAAATTCGGATTTTTATAAAAGACATGGTAGTTCTTATGTCTTGTTTGATGGTCGGTCGAGATAGGGTAAGAATATAAGTGAGGGTAAACCCCAGACGTTGTACCACCTTCTCCCGGGGTAAGAGTATAAGTGAGGGTAAACCCCAGGCCATTTACCACTGCTTTATGTGTTGTTTGTGGCCGGTTGAGATAGGGTAAGAGTATAAATGAGGCAAGCCCAGACGTTATACCACCTTCTCCGAGGTAAGAGTATAAGTGAGGTAAACCCCAAGATGCTATACCACTGCTTTACCACCTTCTCCCGGGGTAAGAGTATAAGTGAGGGTAAATCCCAGGCTATACCACGGTGGGACTTGGTGTTCATGTATGCCTATTGGTGTTATGTTGTATCATGGGACAAGGCGGTGAGGAAGGATTCCACGGGCATGATTGATATTATGGGCGTGAGACCCATGGTTATGTTTTTAGTAATGACTTTGAGGGCTGGCGTCCCTGACTTGATATGATTGTTTATGTATTGTGTACTGTAATTTGATTATCATACATGTCTCTGTTTTGTTAGACTTATGATTTTATTCTGATATTTTCAGTTCACATACTTGGTACATTCTTCGTCTTGACCTCCTTTAGAATTTGCGTTACATCTTGAGTTTAGGTCTGTTGTTTGGTGATCGGCAGTGTAGGATCTGCTCGAGTTTTGGATAGATCCTTACATTGGAGTTTATCTTTTTGGTATAAGTTCTTTCGATCTGAGCTTTTGTACAATTATAGATGCAGCGGGGCCTTGTCCGTCATATTTCGATTTAACTCTTAAGTGCGTATTCATATGTGGGATTGGACTCATATGCGGTGTAGTGTCTTTTGTTTGTGTATATATGGCGGCGCCTTCGGCTTTGCGTGCGTACATTGGTTAAAAAAAGATGAGGTGTTATTTAATTTCCATGATTTACTTGTGTTGTAGAGGTAGAAGGGTGCCCGGGTAGGGCACGATCCTGAGCTTGGGGTTCGGGCGTGATAGAGTGGTATCGAGCGATCGATCCTCGGAATGTCTGACCGTGTCTAGTAGAGTCTTGATTATCGGTGTGTTGCGCGCCACACCCATGCGAGGAGGCTACAGGACATTTAGGAGTTGGTTTCTATTCTTCTCACTCGAGATCGTGCCCTAGAGGCGTGTTAGTAAGATAATTCCTCTCGACGTATTGTTGTGTTCTGATTATGCCTCGAGAGAACCAGGCCCGAAGGGCAAAGGAGTAGCGAGCTACTAGTCGACTCGAAGAGTTGATAGGGCTTATGCCCGGGGCATACCGGATGATGTTCGCGATCGGCGAGTTCTTCTTCGCGAGTTTTGAGGCCAGCACGAGCCTCCGGTTTCTCGATTAAAGGGAAGACTTTAGGGTCATGAAGGAAGTCATTATGTTATTGACCAAGATAGCAGTGCTACGGTTTCAGCAGCAAGAGGTTATTCGGCGATGCAGGCGAAGTGCGAGGTAGAGGGCGGCGAGAGATCTGCGTAAGAGGCTAGACCGGTTGGTTATTCCGGTGAGTTCTTGGGCGAGTGCCTCGGCGAGTGAGATATTCATCGGCCTACCCGGTACATACCCGCGGCTCACGGTGGGAGTTTGGACCCCAAGGTATTTAGGAGCGGTCCAAGCTCCAGAGGTCGAGGTTCTCAAAGGCGAGAGGATTTTCTCGGTCGAGGCCACCTATTCCTCGATGTATCGGATGTGGTAGCGTCATTCGGGAAATGCCGTTATGCACGGTGTTTGTTTTTATTGTGGCCGTCCGCCATATCTTTGAGTATGTCCTTTTAGAAAGAACCGGTGAAGTGGCTCACCTATGAGGCGGTAGTTGGTTCCCTTTCCTCCAGTATGCGTTCCCGAGCGGTGTTCAGATGTTAGCCAGCCGTGGTAGAGGTCAGGGTGGAGTTTATAGTTCTGGTGGTCCTTCGAACCGCAGAGATGACGTGACTACGGGGCAGGATCAGGAGGCGACATCGCACGGGTTTACGGGTATATCTCGATTCTTTTGAATCATACGTGCATTGTTAGAGTCAGATTTTGCCCTAGCGTATATGTTTTCCCTTTATTGCAAGAGTTGTAAAGTGATAGTACCCCAGAGGTAGGGATACTTTGATTAGTAATGTGAGAAGTTAAGTGTGACGATGAGTCGGGTTATGGACTCATTTCGGGTCAACCGATAGTATGGAATGGGGTGATGCCAGTTATGTTATACCCCGTATTTCCAGAGTATGTACGTGGGGACGTACGTAGAAAAGTTTGAACTTTAAAGTTGGCTTGGACGATTTATTTTGTGCACAACACCCGATTAGAGTCGTTTTTCGATGAAACGTTTTACACAACTCGCGTAGGGTAAATTACGGCTATGTCATTTCTAATTTTTGCGGATTTTTACGAGAGAAGTAACATTTTTGACCAACGAGAGGGCGACACTTGTCACCCTCTCATTGGGGCGTTAGAGGCGATAAAGGGTGGACGATTGGGAGTTTATTTTGTCAAGGAGTTGGTAGGATATTTTGTGTAGTAGATGGATAAGGACACTTGCCCAAATCTTGACCTTACACTTGCCTTGCACTTGGCATCATCTTGGCCATTGGTTGGCCTTTGCTTGACCTATAAATACCCCCCTTAAGATGAAGAGTTCTTCATCCACAAATCACTCTCCAAATCTTGAAATTCCCTCCCCTCTCTTGTTGAGTTTTCGTCCAACACCCCCCCCTCTAGCCTTAGTGGCTTGGCCGAGAGCCCCCCCCCCCTCTAGCCTTAGTGGCTTAGCGAGAGCCCCCATAAAGCAAGCCCTAGCGAAACACCCCCCTCCCTTAGTAGAAAAATACTCTTCAAGTATTGTTGTTATGGCAAAATACTTTAGCCCTTATACTTTGTAGTATTTCCAAAGTCCCCTCTATACTAAAAGCCCAAATACTAGCTATACTTCCTTAGTCACAAATGAAACCCTAAGCGAAACTTCATTGTTGATTGAAGTAGTAAGTAGAAGTGTGTAGCAACTTGTAAGGGTTCTTGGAGCGCATTGGAGCGTGCGGAGTAGGAGCTAAACCTTGCTCAGGAGCGACTTTTATCTAGGATATTATTGGGCTTACCGAGGTAAATAACCTTATCCTCCTTTTGTAATTAGAATATACATACTGTAGAAGTATAGGAATAAGTATAAATACTTAGAAGGATATTAAAGAATAGAATTGAACTGATATCACAGTAGAAGGGTTTAAAAGAGGAATAATAGAACTGTACTTACATAGGACTGTTTTCACAGTAGACTTGAGTAGCTCACCGGGTAGGGAAGTGCTGCCCAAATTTTCCATAGAATAGAGAACCCTCTGCTTAGAGCTTTGTACTGATCTGATCTAGGCGTTGATAGGCGTGTTGGTATTATAGTCGATTCTGCTGCGACATATTCAACTTGGCAGGTGGATTTCGCCGAGAAGGTATGTGATTCTTCCTATCCTCTTGAGCATGATATTTTAAAGTATATGTATATAGTAGGGTAGACGTACGTGTGTTAACTGAATAATAATTACGGCAATGTCTTCGGACTTAAGCCTGAATACTAATTACGGCAATGTCTTTTGACTTAAGCCTGAATAAAAAGAATCTGAAGTAGTTCAAAAGAATTAAGAAACCTTTTTGAAAGAAGAGTAACACTTGGTTTTAAAAGCTTAAGAGTTATACTAGCTTTATGGGAAGTTAGGTATAACGGCTTAAGAGTGATAAAAAGAATGATTTATTGATTTAAGAAAATAAGAGACTTGACTTAATTATACTAATGTGAATTTTGTTAAAAAGTGTGAAACCTCATTCGTGAGTAATGAGTATTTTGGTTTTCAAAAGGAATGATGTTTTACTGATTTCGGAAATCAGAATGAATGTCGAACAAACCACAGCAGCGCTAATAAAGGGAAATGTTTTGACTAATAAAGTATTATTAAAACCAGTAGAAACTTCCATCTGCATAGGAGCTGAGATGAGACAAAATGATATTACATTTCCTAGATCATGGCTGTTGTAATAAAGATTGTTATGAACAAGAATAACCCACTCACACATAAGATATATGTTTCTCAAATTGTTTTAAAGGATTAAAACTATGAATTATGAAACCTTTCGAAATGAGAAACTTGAGTAATTGAAATTAGGCAAACTTGAACGTTGGGAAAAGAATGTTGTTACTTGATTTTACAAAGAGAAGTGTTTTGATTTACTTCAAAAGATAATCACCCCATTTTTTTATACTACGGGTATTGTGTGACTTTTGTGAAAGAAACGGATCTTTTAAAAGAGTAATACATGAAGTACTTTGGGGCTAAAAACCCGAACTTGTTAACATAATGTAGAAAGTACCTTGTGTGAATAACTTGATTGTATTGATTTGTGATAGTCTTGTAATACTTTCTTGTTGACTTGATAAGTAAACATGTTAGGATGCTACGTGAGTTAGTATCTTGTGATGTTTGTGTAAAGGGGTTTTCCCTTGTTGTGCTTAGGTTGTTTAACGATAAGCTGTTATGTTAGTATTATATCACTCATGATTCCGGGGGTTAAGCTGCCCTCCGATGCGGGGTAGACTCAGGCGGGTCTGTGTGACCTATGATTCGAGAATACCTTATGCGGGTCTGTGTGGCCTATGCGGAACTGCGGGAGTTCCAGGTTAGTGTGCGGCCTTTGTGGTCATGCGGTCTATGTGGCCATGCGGACGGCGAGTCCAGGACGCTGCCGGGGAGTAGCTACCCTCGATGCGGGGAATACCTCATGCGGGCCATTGGAGTGGCCCATGCGGAGCTACGGGAAGTTCCAGGGAAACCCCTTCCTTTTCAAGACTCTATGTACTTTAAGTAAAATACTTTCACTTTTAAGAATCCAAACTTCACTAAGAAAATGAATGTCACGACCCGTTCCGGGGCCCGTGACTGGTGCCTTACCGGGGCACCCAAGTAGTCATACATCAGAGTAACCCGCGGAATATAAAACAAGACAGGAAACAGTTTATAAAATAAGACACAGTTTATCTGAAGAAAAGCTTGCCTTTCGGCATAATATAAATAACTCAAGTTTTGCAGTTACATCCCAACTGTACAATAGTACTACAGACCTCTAAGGAAGTAAACAACTATGGCGGGACAGGGCCCCGCCATACCCTGACTTTACAAAACTATCTACAATACAGGGAGATCATACCCAAAAGTAGAGCCTCCGGAGAAGATGGAGCTCCTGACACCAACGCAAAGATCCTAAGGATGTGGATCTAGCACGCTGCTTACCTGCGGCATGAGCGCGGCCCGAAGAGTCGATTACAACAGTACTAAGTATGCGGCCTTAAAATACTTAAATGAAAACATATCATTTAAAAACCAGTTTACAAATATGTGTGAAACAACCAAGAAACCGCGTAGTGCTACATCACAAACAAGAGCAACAATAGGTAATCGTAATAGGTCTTGTCTGGCCGCGAATGATCGAAAGCAGGGCCACTCGCCCCATCATCATTCTGCAAGCCTAATCTGAACTCGAGTCCGCATAGGCCACTCACATGGGCCCGCATGAGGTATAACCCGCATCGAGGGTAGCTACTCCTCGGCGTCGTCTGGACTCATTGTCCGCATGGCCACGCACCGCGTGAGGCATAACCCGCATACTAACACGGAACTCCGTAGCTCCGCAGGCCCCTGGACCGCGTGAGGTATTCTCGAATCATGGTCCCGGACACTGAGTCTACCCGCGTGGAGGCGACTTAACCCCGGTATCATCTCAAGAGGTGAGTGATAGTATACTAACATAACAACTTATCTTTAAACAACATAAGCACAACAAGGATACTCACCTATACAAGCGTTACAAGATACTAACACATATAGCATCATATCATGTCTATTTATCAAACCATCTTTATTATTCTTTTCACAATACAAGTCCATTATAAACACATGGCAAACTTGTTTCTTTTATAAACCTTAAGTGGTTATACTTACTTCCCATAAAGCTAGTATAACTCTTAAGCTTCTGTATTTAAAAACCAATTATTTCTCTTACGATAATATGATTGATAGTCTTTTGAAATGTTTTGATTCTTTATTATTGAGCTTAAGCCGTGAGGCATTCTTAGTAAGTATTATTCGAGCTTAAGTCAAAGACATTGCGTAGTTATTATTCGGTTAACACGTATGCGTCTCCGACTATATATATATTGTAAAATATCATGCTTTAGGAAGAATCACATACCTTACCGTGAAAACCACCTGCCAAGTTGAATATGTCGCGCGCAGAGAGTCAGCCTATAATAGTCACAGATATCTATCAAAGACTACTCTGAAGGTCATTCTAAACAGGGGGTTCATAATTCTACGGTAAGTCGGGCAGCACTTCCCTACCCGGTGAGCTATATAAGTCTACTGTGAAAACAGTCCTATGTAAGTACAGTTTGATTATTCTTCTTTTAAACCTTTCTAAGTGATTAATACTTCAATTCTATTATGTGATATACTTCTAAGTATTTATACTTATTCTTATACTACAACAGTATATATATATGATTCAAAAGAGGGTTAGGATTAGTTACCTCGGTAAGCCCAATAATATCCTAGAAAAAGTCGCGCCTGAGCAAGGTTTTGCTCTAAGTTGTATGCTCAAGAACCCAGAAGTTCTTCACAACTTCTACTAAGTACTAAGGGATTTGGGCTAGGGTATTTTGTGCAGTATAACGATACAAGAAGGTAACTTTTCTAGCACGGGAGGGGGGGTAGATTTCGGCTGGGCTAGGGGTAGGCTCTCGCCATACAACACAAGGGGAGGGAAGAGGTGTTTGGATGAAAAGCTTAAGGGAGAGGAGAGGATTTTTAGACTTGGAAGATAACTTTGTGGATGAATAACTCTTCATCTCTAAGGGGGTATTTATAGCTCAAGCCTTGGCCAACCAATGGCCAAGATGAAGACAAGTGCAAGGCAAGTGTAAGGCCAAGATCAAGCCAAGTGCACCCTAACTCCTACTCCACAAAACACTCCATAAAACACTCCACAAAACACTCCACAAAACAAGGCCTAAACAAGGACCCAATCGGCCAAGGCCAACACCCCTCTTTGGGCCTTGATCGTCCAAAGCCACCCACTTGCTTCGATGTGAGGTGACACGTATCACCTCCCGTTGGTCCAAAATGTTTCGTCTCTCGGAAAAATCCGCAAAAATAAGAAATGGCATAGCCGGAATTTACTCTCGAAAGTGTGGAAAGCGTTTAGTCGAAAACGATTCTTTTAGTGAGTTGTGTACAAAATAAAGCGTCGAGGCTTATCTTTAAGGCAAGACTTTACGTCGTATTCCCTTACGTACATACTCTGAAATACGGTATAACATTCTCCCCTCGTAGAAACATTCGTCGAATGTTCCTTCCCAAGCAGTTAGCGAAGAAGCTTAAGCGATAGTAAATGCCACACACGGCCCGCGAGCAACACATAGCGAAGCGATAGAAAATTTACAAGTAGGAAAGTGAATTACACGGAGGTGTGGGAATAGGTGAGGATACTTCCGCCTCATGTCCTCCTCGGCTTCCCGTGTCATCTCCTCCACGAGCTCGTTCGCCACAAGACTTTGTGGAAGCCACGTCCTTCGTCGCGGACGCCTAACGACGATCGACTATCGCTATGGGAATCTCCTCATACGATAACCCTCGGTCACACGGACATCGCCGTCGATCGGGTGTACCTAGATGGATCCCGATACATCTCCTCGGCGTAGATACGTGAAAAACCGGATGCACGCCTCCGGATCGGACGGCAGATCCAACTCATAGCAACCTTGCCTACCTGCGGACAATCAGAAGCGGCCCGATGTACCTGGTGAGCTTCCTTCTTCCGAATCTCATCACACCGCCATGGGTGGACACGCTAGGAAAACCCAATCATGAACCTCGAACTCAAGATGCCGGCGACGATGATCTGCATCGACTTACATCGACTACGGTGTCAGCCGGCTCTCGGATAAGCTTCACCTTATCCACTGCTGCTGTACCAAATCTGGTCCCACTAGTGCCCTCGCCACATCGAACCAACCTATAGGCGATCTGCACTTCCTCCCATACAAGGCCTCATAAGGCGCCATCGAATCTTTGGAGTGGTAGCTATTATTATGCGAACTCAACTAGAGGCAAATGATCCTCCCAACTACCACTAAAGTCAATAACACGGGCTCGACATATCCTCGAGAGTGGATAGTGCGCTCTGCTGTCCGTGCATGCGTGGATGAAATGCGCACTCGGGCTCACTGCGTCCTAAACCCCTCGGAAGGACCTCGAAGTTAGCGTAAATCGGGCTCCTGCATGCGATATGATCGAAGTAGGGACTCCATGCGATCGGCGATCTCTCGGATGTAAAGTCGGCATAATCCTCGTAGAAAAAGTCGTCTGACGGGAAGAAAGTGGGCTGATTTAAATCGACTGTCGACGATAACCCATCTAGTATCTTGTCTGCTCTGAGTGCGAGGTACTCCTGTGATGTAGTCGATGTTGATTACCTCCACTTCCGGTCGGGATCTCGATAAATGCGTAACAAACCACGGGCCTGCGGTGCTCTGCCTTACTGCGACAACACGGGCGAGCTACGAACTCTGCAACGTCCTCTTGAGCCATCCGCAATACACGGATCTAAGGTCGTGGTACATCTTGATCGACCGGATGGATAGAGTAACGCTTGTTTGTGTGCTTCCCCAGAACTCTGCCGAAGTCACGAAACATCTGGAACACCACGATGCGCCTCAAACCTTAGCACCCCGTCGGTCTTTACCTCAAAAGGACCGCGCCTCACGAAGAGGCGTATCACGATATCGAATCAAAAGGATCCTCGGCTGTAGACTCTTCACCTCCTCGACGAAGGAAGACGCCCCAACCTCACCAACTCTAACCCCACTGCTATCAGAATCAATCAAGCGGACACCAAGGCTCGCTGGCGATGCAAATCACGAACCATGTCCCTCCTCTCTAGCTGCACATCTGATAGGCTCCCCATCGACCTACGACTAAGAGCATCTGCCACAACATTGGCCTTCCCCGGGTGGTATAGGATATCAACATCGTAATCCTTAAGCAACTCTAACCACCGTCTCTGTCGTAAGTTCAGCTCCCTCTGGCTGAAGATATACTGGAGGCTCTTGTGGTCTGTATAAATATCCACGTGAACCCCATACAAATAGTGCCTCCAGATCTTCAAAGCGTGAATCACGGCTGCCAACTCCAAATCATGGGTGGGGTAGTTCCTCTCGTGTTTCTTCAGCTGTCGGGATGCATATGCTATAACCCTGCCATGCTGCATCAATACACATCCCAACCCGATGCCTGACGCATCACAATACACGACATAACCATCTGGACCTGCGGAAAGTAAGAAGCGAGGCGGTCGTCGGTCTCTTTCAAAGAATCGAAACCCTGCTCACAAGCATCAGTCCACTGAAACTTGGCTGCCTTCTGAGTCAGCCTAGTCAATGGTGCAGAGATAGAAGCAAACTTCTCCACGAACCGCCGATAATAACCTGCAAGGCCCAGAAAACTGCGAACCTCTGTCGGAGTAGTAGGTCTCGGCCAAGTCCTGACTGCCTCGATCTTGGCCGTATCAACTCGAATGCCATCAGCCCCGACAATATGCCCAAGAAACGCCACTGAAGTCAACCAAAACTCGCATTTGGAAAACTTGGCGTACAACTGCTGGTCTGAGAAGCGTCGGCCATCGCCAAATGCTCGCGTGCTCCTGCTCTGAGCGAGAATAAACCTAGATATCATCAATGAACACTATCACAAACGTGTCCAAATTTTGTTTGAAAACTCGGTTCATCAAATACATGAATACCACGGAGCATTGGTCAACCAAAGACATGACCACGAACTCATAATGCCGTCTGGTCCGAATGCGATCCTAGGGACATCCACCTCTCGACTCGCACTGATGATAGCGATCGCAGATCAATCTTGGAAAACATCTCGCACCCTGCAATGGTCGAACAAATCATCAATCACGGGAGGGTATCTGTTCTTAATGGTCACCTTGTTCACCGCACGTAATCAACACGCATGCGCGTCCGTCCTTCTTCTTCACGAACAATACGGCGCCCCGGGAGAAACACTGGGCCTAATGAAACCGCTTCTCTAGCAAATCCCTAAGTGATCCTTGCTCTCTCAACTTCGGCGGTGCCATTACGTATGGCGGAATGGAAATAGCCGAGTATCCGCAATATGTCAATACAAAACTCAATCTCCTCTCGGGAGGATACGAGGTCATGCAGGAACACGTCGGGAACTCGTGACTACGAGGCGATGAAAATCTGGTACCGCGACCTCGATATCAAACACCGAACTAGATGGTAGATATACCCCTTGCGCACCATCTTCCTAGCCTTGGTAGGAAATAAACCTACCGCCGGCGTACTGGTGCTCTCCCACTCAACCGGCTCCTCGCCGAAAGCGGAACCGTACTACTCTCTCTGCGGTCTACATTGGCATAGCAAGAAGCTAGCCAATCCATCCCCATAATCACGTCGAAGTCAATCATCTCCAACTCTATCAAGTCGGCTGTGGTCGACGGCGTAAATAGTCACGGGACAAGCTCTATATACCGCCGAGCTACCGAATCACCCATTGGCGTAGCTACCTCGAAAAGGGTCTATGGACTCGTGCTCTATCCCTATCCTACTAGCAACAAGGGAGATATATAGGGGCAGTAGAACCGGATCTATCAAAGCATACACATCAAACCCGAGCGATAAGGTACATGGCGACATCGGTGAGGCCTCACGATCTGTCGGTGGACAAAGCATATATGCGGTTCGAGGACGCTAGGCGGACGAGCCACGACCTGCCGCGACCTGGCGACCCGTGAGCACCACGCCTCGGGCGATAAGCGTAGGAGATGATGAAGCGGCCACGTAACTGAAAGTGGCCCTACCACGGCCAGCGCCCCGGTCGGACGGTCCCGCAAAGTGACCTGCTGGCCACAATCGTAACAAGATCCATAAGTAGTACCACACTTCCGTAATGGGATCTACGCATCGGCCACCGGGGTGGTCCGTCGGCGATACCTCTGCTACTACGGGCGTCAAGCCACAGGGCCCAGTGCGCCCTCGAAAACTCGGGTCTTTGAGGGCGGTGCGAGTGCTCTGAGTGGGCGTGGTGCGAATCTAGGCTAACTGCCGAGGCCGCCACCACGATAACCACCAGAAAACCCTCGTCTGGCCTTCTCCTGGCGATGTCTGCCCACTGTCGACCTGCGCTCGCCGCATCCAGGCGTGAGCTGCGTGCGGGTAATGTCCATACGGTGGAAGAAACCCCGCACATGACTCGGCCATATAGTCGTCTAGCCGGTGACATAGCGGTGCACCCTATCCTCATATTCGCTACCAATCTTTGGGACATATCGAGCCAAAGAATCAAACTCGACATTGTACTCCGACGGCGTCCTCTGCGCCTCAGCGGTAAATCTATCGGCCGCGCCTCGCCATCTGTGGAGGCAAGAAGTGAGTGAGGAAAGCCTGCGAGAACTCGTCCGTGTAGGGGGACGTGCTCTCCGGGATAACTCCGTGAATCAAACCAATCGGCTGCGGTATCACGCGACCTATGTGAACAAAGATCACGGACTCGGTCTCGGCGCCCGATCACTCTCAAAATCCTCTAAGGCGGCGGATGAACTCCTGCGGATCATCCTCGGCCTCGACCCATAAAACTCCGTGCTCTGACTCAAGAAATCTCGTAGCCTCAAACTATACGCCTCGGGTGTACCACGGGTGCGACTGGGCTGAGCTGAGCTGCCGCGTCAATCTCTCCTCGTGTCGGGCCTGACTTTAGCCAAAGGCTGGGCCATCTCCTTGTACCCTAACTCCTCCGCCCCAGGCTGTGGGACAGGAGGTGTGGGTCCTGTGGTCTGTGCTGGGGCTGGCGGCGTCATAGAACTCGCCGTCTCGTATAGGCGGGCACGAGCCCTCGTGACTCTGGGTGTCTGCTAGCGACTCCTGTTGCCTTGCCATACGGGCGGGTTGCCTTACGTGGAGGCATAATCATTCAGAAAGGAATACGTTAGAGGTCCAACCTATAACACGCCTCTAAAGCACGATCTCGGAATGAGAAGAATGAAACCAATCCTAAATATCCTATAGCCTCACGATTATTGGTGTGGTGCACAACACACCGATAATCGAACTACTAGATACGATGCGTAGACACTTTCCGAGGATTAACGCTCGATACCACTTTTGTCACGACCTGTTCGGGGCAGTGGATCGTGCCTTACGGGCACCCAGTAGTCATACATCGAGTAACCAGGAATATAAAACAAGACAGAAGCAGTTTATAAAATAAGACACGCTTTATACGAAGAAAAGCTTGCCTTTGGCATAATATAAATAACTCAAGTTTTGCGATTCATCCCAACTGTACAATAGTACTCTGAGACCTCTAAGGAAGTAAACAACTATGGCGGGACAGGCCCGCCATACCTCGATCAGACAAAACTATCTACAATACAGGGAGATCATACCCAAAGTAGAGCCTCCTAGAAGATGGAGCTCACGACACCAACGCAGATCCTAAGGATGTGGATCTAGCACTGCCCTTACTGCGGCATGAACGCAGCCCGAAGGAGGTCGATCTGCAAGTACTAAGTATGCGAACGTAAAATACTTAAATGAAAACATATCATTTAAAAACCGGTTTACAAATATGTGTGAAACAACCAAAACCGCACGTAGTACATCACAAACAAGAGCAACAATAGGTAATCAGAATAGGTCTTGTCTAGTGCGAATGATCGAAACAGGCCACTCGCCCCATCATCATTCTCGCAAGCCTAATCTGAACTCGAGTCCGCATAGGCCACTCGTGGGCGCGTGAGGTATAACCCGCGTCGAGTAGCTACTCCTCGGCGTCGCCCGACTCATTGTCGCATGGCCACACAGACCGCGTGAGGCATAACCCGCATACTAACACCGAACTCCGTAGCTCGCATAGGCCCTCGGACCGCATGAGGTATTCTCGAATCACGGTCCTGCATCACTGAGTCTACCGCGTCGGAGGCGACTTACCCCAGATCATCTCAAGAGGTGAGTGATAGTATACTAACATAACAACTTATCTTTAAACAACATAAGCACAACAAGGATACTCACCTATACAAACGTTACAAGATACTAACACATATAGCATCATATCATGTCTATTTATCAAACCATCTTTATTATTCTTTTCACAATACAAGTCATTATAAACACATAGGCAAACTTGTTTCTTTTATAAATCTTAAGTGGTTATACTTACTTCCCATAAAGCTAGTATAACTCTTAAGCTTCATTTAAAACCAATTAGTTCTCTTCGATAATATGATTCAGAGTCTTTTGAAATGTTTTCATTCTTTATTATTCAGCTTAAGCGTGAGGCATTCTGCGTAAGTATTATTCGAGCTTAAGTCAAAGACATTGCCGTAGTTATTATTCGATTAACACGTATGCGTCTCAAGTACTATATATATATTGTAAAATATCATGCTTTAGGAAGAATCACATACCTTCTCAAATGAAAACCACCGCCAAGTTGAATATGTCACAGAGAGTCACTATAATAGTCAGATATCTATCAAAGACTACTCAAGGTCATTCTAAACAGGGGTTCATAATTCTACGGTAAGTCGGGCAGCACTTCCCTACGGTGAGCTATATAAGTTCATCGTGAAAACATTCTATGTAAATCTGATTTGATTATTCTTCTTTTAAACCTTTCTAAGTGATTAATACTTCAATTCTATTCGTGATATACTTCTAAGTATTTATACTTATTCTTATACTACAACAAAGATATATATATGATTCAAAAGAGGGTTAGGATTAGTTACCTCGGTAAGCCCAATAATATCCTAGAAAAGTCGCGCTGAGCAAGGTTTTGCTCTAAGTTGTATGCTCAAGAACCCTAGAAGTTCTTCACAACTTCTACTAAGTACTAAGGTATTTGGGCTAGGGTATTTTGGGCATTATAACGATACAAGAAGGTAACTTTTCTACCAAGGGAGGGGTAGATTTCGGCTAGGCTAGGGGTAGGCTCTCGGCCATACAACACAAGGGGAGGAAGAGGTGTTTGGACGAAAAGCTTAAGGAGAGGAGAGGATTTTTAGACTTGGAAGATAACTTTGTGGATGAATAACTCTTCATCTCTAAGGGGTATTTATAGCTCAAGCCTTGCCAACCAATGGCCAAGATGAAGACAAGTGCAAGGCAAGTGTAAGGCCAAGATCAAGCCAAGTGCACCCTAACTCCTACTCCACAAAACACTCCACAAAACACTCCACAAAACACTCCACAAAACAAGGCCTAAACAAGGACCCAATCGGCAAGGCCAACACCCTCTTTGGGCCTTGATCGCCCAAAGCCACCCCACTTGCTTCCAATGTGAGGGTGACACATGTCACCCTCCCGTTGGTCCAAAATGTTTCGTCTCTCGGAAAAATCCGCAAAAATAAGAAATGGCATAGCCGGAATTTACTCTACGAAAGCTGTGGAAACGTTTCGTCGGAAAACGATTCTTTTAGTGAGTTGTGTACAAAATAAAACGTCCAAGGCTTATCTTTAAGGCAAGACTTTCGTACGTATTCCCTTACGTACATACTCTGGAAATACGGGGTATAACAATGAATTTTACAACTTACAATTTAAACATCAAAGTACAATCAAGGAAGTACATAGAACAACTTCTATTTTAGGCAATCCAAATACAATCAAAGAATGGATCATTTAAGGAGTAGAACATACTTTCTTGATCTTAAGGAATCATGGTAGAAGAGGAGATAGTTCACATACCTTTTCGGCTAAATCCACAAGCTAAGCCGAATATGCCGTACGTAGAAGTGTCAACCTATAATGGTCACAACAAGACTATCAACTTCTAGTCTCTACCGTAGAATAATACTAAGTGTACGGTCTCTAATTCTACGGAAAATCGGGCAACACTTCCTTTGTTTCTACTCACTTTGCCACCTTTTTCAAGGTCGAATACAATAACCAACACGCCACATTTAAGGCTCAAAACAACAACCAAACAAAGGGGATTACACGCCTTACAATACGTGTAAAATTCCGCCCCACAATTCATACCAAGTAGTTTAAAACTCCAAGCCCTTCTCGGCCAACTACATACTAACAATTCAAAGTCTTTTCCAATCCTTTTCCAATTCCAAGTTCTAAGGTCTAACATGTTATATAGTTATAAACCATTTCAACAACTACAATTTCCTTAACACCTGACATGTGACGACTTAAACGAATAATCAACTTGAATTGTAGTCTTAAGGCTAACATGCTAGTTTTTGGATTAGGGTTCCAATAGCCAATATAATAATCAAACTTAGTAATATATAACTCATGCGTGCTAATAACCATATCTACAACAATAAGTAAACCTTAATTGCTAAAACGACAAGATTATACCTTTATAAGCCCTTAAAATTTCCAAGAATCAAAGTCGCGCCTTAGCAATTCTTAGCTCATTTCCATAAGTTCCAATCCGCTCCAAGCACTCCTTAGAGGCCTATGAAGAACCCATCCTCAAGTTCCAACTTCAAAGTTGAAGAACTTCTTAAGTTTCTGCCTTGCGACTAATACGAAAACGCCGCTTTTCCGAAATCTTTCTATTGAGATATCCTTACAACACTCTTAGGGACATTGGGTTTAAGTCTTGTGGCTAATGGATCAAAATCACAAAATTTTCTCCTTTCTTCTTAGCAAACCCGAGAGCAATATGGGCACACACAAGCTCTCTCAATTTTTCTAAGTGTTAAATGAGCTAGTCTTGCACTAGTAGTAACCTTATAAAACACAATGGAGGGCTTAGATATCAACAAATGTGAGGCTATGATGAATTTCACTTGGATCAAGCCTAGGTGGACAAGTTGACTTGTCAACAATATCAAGCTTTGGAAGACTTATCATCTACATAGGTCAAATGACCATTTTACCCTTGCAACATTTCGACCAAGACCATGTGGGGGGTGCCACGTGTCGCCCTCTCATTCGTCCATAAAATTTCGTAACCCTCGTGGGCCCCACAAAAATGTAAAATTCCTCGGGTGGGCCCCACGTGACCAAATCCGTAAAAATAAATTCCCATAAGGTTAAGAGTTCCATACTTTTTAAATAATGCATTTTGAGAATCCAATTCTCAACAACGAACCTTTTTCCTTTCCGACGTCCGGAAGATTTCCCGTCGGAAAAACAATTCTTCTTTTCGTACTAATTTCCAAGTCTTGATTCCTTACGTACATTCTCTTATACATGTCCTGGGCTTACGGGGTGTAACACATAGAATCATGCCAAAAGAAGGAAGAGGTTCACATACCTCGCGACGATTATCGACAAGTAGCAAAATGCTCCCAAGTACCTTAACTTTGATAGCTATTCCATCCTTTAAGTAGAATACACTATACGTAGTACTTCGACCTAAAATGACAATAGCACTTCTATCAACTACAAGCTATCAAGTGTAGGACTTATACCAAATAATGGCCCTCTAATTCTACGGAAAATTGGGCAGCACTTCCTTTGTTTCTACGTACTTTTCCACCTTTTCCAAGGCCCGTATTCATCAACCAACAAGCCACATTTAAGGCACAACCAACAGTTAGTCAAAGGGGATTACACGCCTAACTGGACGTGTAAAATTATGCCCCACAGTTATACAAAACAGTCCACAAATCAGCCCATAAAAACAGTCCGCAATCCAACCATAACGAGGGTAAAATGTGAGGCCTTTTAACGCCTTTCCACACCCTTATTCCCTTAGAACTTTCATTAGCAACTACTACACTTAAACATGCATAACAACAACTAAATTTCCAGCATTTAATACCTCAAAACAGTCCACTAAACGACACAACAACGTCTAACAGTTTTGGGCAATTTCTCGGCCACAACAACTACAACCCGATAACTCGTTCCTTAATCCATTTTATTCCAATTCGAGTTCCAAAACTTCTACATAAGTTATAACAACTTATTAACAACAATATTAATCCATTATAACATGCAATAGGTGAAGATAACAACGACAATAACCAACGAAATCCATTTGCACCAAATCTGTCCCAAATTGGTTTTAGCCCCAAAAATGGCTCAAACGCTTTTTATTCTTCATTCTTTTCTAACAGAAGTTCATCCATACATAATAACAATAAGTAATATCCAACTACTTTAAAAGAAGAAGGACTTTTACCTCATTTTTTTGCCCAAAAACGCCCCAAAACAGTCCGGTCTTTATTGGTGCGCAGTTTTCGTTTCGCTCCACTTATTCAAGTTCCAATCACATATATGTACCCCCCTACAACCTTAGGAGCAAATTCTCTTTGAATCTCACTTCCAAAAAGTCGACGGAACCCCTAGGGTTTTGGCATCACTTTCGGCCAAGACAAGTACAAACATGTAGAATATTAATCTAGGCTTAGCACTTGGTTTAAGGGCATAATCTTGGAGAAATAAATTGATCAACAATGGTTGTTCTTAGCCAAGGGGCTCTCGAAATTATGGAGCTAAAGGGGAGAAGATGAGAGCTTATTTTTTGGTCTAAGTATAAAGTGATCCAAGTCTTGCAAGACTTGGATATGTATAGCCAAGTGGAGTGGGACTCATGTCCACTTGTCCCCTCTCAAAATATCTAATTTTTTGTCATCTTAGCAAGACAAGTGGAGGGGTGCCACGTGTCGCCCTCCGATTGGTCCAAAATATTATAATTTTTCGAAGGTCCCCGCGAAATTGTGAAATTCTCGGCGGACCCCATATTATCAATTCCAACACCTTATAATCCAATACTAAGTCCATAAATCCAGTTAGAAGTATTATACCCCAAGTTAATAATTTTTTTCGTCGTCACATTTTTTCCGAAATTTTCCTTAAGAAAATGTAATTATTCTTTCCTTCCAAAATTCAAATCTTAAATCCTTAATCACGTTCTCAATTAGTAGCCCTGGTATTACGGGGTGTAACAGTTATACTAGTTCATAACGATCTTATTAAAGCAGCCATGATCTAGAAAATGTAATACAATTTTGTCTTATCTTAGCTTCTATGCAGATGGAGAATTCTACTCATTTTAATTTAATTGATTGCCGATACATTTTCTTTTATTAACGCTACAGTGGCTTGTTCGATACTTATTCTGATTCGTGCAGTAACTTAGCAAAGTCAACTTGACTCCAAATACTTCCTAACGACTCTTACCAACATCCCCCATAAGACTTGGTAAGAACTTAAGATAACTTAGACGTATCTTTTACATAGAGTAAATCAACATACATACCTCTTAACTTCTAAGAGTAGAAGGAATCATGAAATAGTACCACATGTATATTTCATACATAGAATCATGTCAAAAGAAGGAAGAGGTTCACATACCTCGCGACGATTATCGACAAGTAGCAAAATGCTCCAAAGTACTATAACCTTGCTAGTTTTTCCACCCTTCAAGTAGAATACTCTACTTGTAGTACTTCAACATATAAGGGTCATAATATGTCTATTAACATCTAGCTTCAAACGTAGAATATTCTAAGTGTAAAGTCACCAAATTCTACGGAAAATCGGACAGCACTTCCTTTGTTTCTACATACTTTTCCATCTTTTTCAAGGCCCGAATTCAATAACCAAACACGCCACATTTAAGGCCCAACAATTCAGCAAATACAAAGGGGATTACACGCCTAATAGGAAGTGTAAAATTCTGCCCCACAATCAATATAAAACTGTCCAATAATTCGAAGCCCTATTCGGCTACAATGTCACAACAATTATCAATTTCCTTTAAATTCCTTTTTCAATACAAGTTGTTATTCCAACATGTTATATACATAATAACAATTACAACAACTATAACTCCTTTCTTCCTTAACATGCGACGATTGTAACTACCGTCCAAATTAATTACAACTTTAATGGCTAACTTGTCCATTTTCGGTTTTAACATGTCGACATGATCCAAATCTTTTCAAACTTCAATATATATACCACATGCTCATTTCTTAACTACTATAACATGTAATCTTCAATTACATTAAGAAGATGAAGATTTTACCTCAATAAGCCCTAATAATGTCCAAGCGTAAAAGTCGATCCTTAGCAATTTTTAGCTCCTCTTCTTATGTTCCAATCCGCTCCAAGCACTCCTTAGAAGCTCATGAAGAACTCCTCTTCAAGTTCCATCTTCAAAGTTGAAGAACACCTTAGGGTTTCGCCTTGCAACTAACGTAAAAACATCGTTTTTCTGAGATCTTTCTATTGATATATCCTTACAATACCCCTAGGAACCTTGGGTTAAAGTCTTGTGAATAATGAACCACAAATGAATTTTTTTCTCTTCCAATATGGTACAAAGCCGAGAGCCCTCAAACAAGAACAATTAGTTCTTGATTTTTATAAGTGTTGGAAGACTTGTCTTGCTACAAGTGTGCTTATATAACACATTGGAGGGTCTATATTATAACACTTGTTAGGTTTGGATGAAAGAGATCAAGCCAAGTGGCTCTTTGACTTGGTCAATAATCTCAAGCTTGAAGACGTGATCTTCTACCTTGGTCAATAACCATTTTACCCTTGGTCAATTCGTGCAAGACCATGTGGGGGGGGTGCCATGTGTCGCTCTCCTATTCGTCCATAAAATTTCGTAACCCTCGTGGGCCCCGCAAAACGTAAAATTCCTCGGGTGGGCCCCACGTGACCAAATCCGTAAAAATAAATTTCCATAATGATAATACATTCCATATTCCTCAAATAATGCATTTTGAGAATCTAATTCTCACCAACGAATATTTTTCCTTTCCGACGTTCGGATGATTTTCCGTCGGAAAAACAATTCTTTCTTTCGTACCAATTTTCAAGTCTTGTGTTCTCACGTCTATTCTCTTATTCATGTCCTGGAATTACGGGGCGTAACATTCTTCCCCCCCCCTTAGAAACATTCGTCCCCGAATGTTCTTTCGGAGTCCAATCTAATTAGATAGCGACATAGTCTCCTTTTACTACACCCTTCATACAAAAATATGCCACTCATGGCCACATAACAATACTTATACTAAAACGTCAACCTGAACTCCAACTGTTGACGTCGTTCATCTGCATAAAGTTTCTGCTGCCTCCGAGCTTACTAAAAATCTATCCTGGATAAGCTTCGCCTTATCCACAGCCCGCTGAATCAAGTCTGGGCCAATTATCTGAACCTCGCCTACGTGGAACCAACCAAACATCGATTCTATACTTTCTTACTGGTTGTATTCTTTCCGTACCTCCAACTTACACTAGCATACTTACATAACCTCCATACCGATTCTGGCCTCCAATCTTTGGAGTCACTCTATTAAACAATATAAGGCCATTTCCGGCTCTCACGACTGGATTCGGAACGCGCCCACGAACCCGTAAAACAATTAACTAGACTTGGGCCTTGCACCCTCGTGACCCTGTCACGTAGCGGAACTACTACCAACTGATCCCACTCCATTTCAGGCTATGGGGCGACCCGTAATAGGTCCTCACCCCGACCCACTTTCGCACTTAACTCTTACCCTAAGTCTGAATTAAATCTTATTGCCCGAGAAGGCCTTATATACCTAAGGTCTCGGTGATTATCAAATATTCTTAGGCTCACATTTTTCCATGCTCCAAGCCGACCTTATCAGTCCCCCCGTAAACGGGTACAACAACTTCTCTAATACCATAACCATGTTGTCTTGATCACAACAACCATTACTTACTCCATACGGATCTCATCCGCACAATTCTCTTAAGCCTACCACGTAGCTTAATATATTAACATGTCATTCCATTAAGTTCCTTAACATGGATTCTTAAGGGTTCACTACCCTATCAGACAGCTCGTCATTTCCCAATTATCTCTAAATAAAACATAAGACCTTGGCGAGAATTCATTAACTGTTTCATACCTTCCCGTTATCTAGTTAGTCCTTACCAAATCCTGGTAATCTAAAATTATTCTAGGCAACACTTGTCTGATCCTCATACATAAACCCGTATAGCTGTACGTAATTATACCAACTATACTACAATCATTACCAACCTGGATACGCAATCCATATAGTCCTTCCTGGGTTACTGCTGTCTTTCTCATAGCTACAATCAACATAACTCGTTAGGGAGAGACGACCCTAACAACACAGCTCTATCGCACGATCTCAGAATGAGAAGAATGGAAACCAATCCTAAATGTCCTATAGCCTCCCGATTATAGATGTGGTGCACAACACACCGATAATCAAGACTCTACTAGACACGGTCTGTAGACACTTTCCGAGGACTAACTGCTCTGATACAACTTTTGTCACGACCCGACCTCGGGCCGCGACTGGTGCCCTACCTGGGCACCCTTACAGGTATACATCAGAGATAATCAGCGGAACATACATCAAACTTATAAATTAATTCAACAAGACATAAACAACAGGTTAGCCGATAAGGCTACCTGTCTGGACATATATATATACATATATAGCCAAAAGCAGTTACATCCCTTTTTTTTTCTTTACACAACCCAAACCACAGATATGACTACAGACCTCTAAGATTTTGGACAAAAACTATGACGGGACAAGGCCCCGCCGTACCCCTGAATATACCTAGCCATAATGACAAGCTCCAGAACATTGGAGCCACCTCAAAACGCTGAACCAGGATCCTAAGCTCGCGGATCCACAACTGTGTACCTAAACCTGCGGACATGAACGCAGCCCCCCGAAGGAGGTCAGTACACAGGTACCGAATATGGAACGGAAATAAGGTACAGTAAACAGATCATAACTGTACAAAAGAATGACAGGGGCAAGTATAAAAAGTAAATACCAGATCCTACCATGCCATTACAACTCATGAACTTAATCGTACATCATTATCTTTTCCCATTTTTCAATAAGAGTTATAGTCAAATTCTTACGTACATACTTAGGAAAAATCATCAAGTTCATAACCATATAACTTACTTATCTGGCATAACATAATCCGGCCCTTTCTGGAGGGACGCCTATCGCCTTACCAATCTGGGACGCGATAAAGTCACATAAGTCTGCCCATAAAGGTATACTGCCCGACCCAATTTGGGACGCGATAAAGTCACATAAATCTGCCCATAAAGGTATACTTCCCAGCCCAATCTGGGACGCGATAAAGTCACATAAATCTACCCATAAAGGTATACTGCATAAAAATAGGAAGCTTATAACCAACTTAGGGCCACCTGCCCATAGTTGTCACGACCCGACCCCGGGCCCGCGATCGTACCTACCCAGGCACCTGCCTGTATACATCGAGAATAGCAATGAACATACATGAAACTTATAAAATAAAATAACGAGAAATTAAACCACGAGTTAGCCGATAAGGCTACCTTCCGACACATATACATATACATAACAACAAAGATACATCCCTTTCCTTTACAAACCGACCCACAATATGCAACTACTGCACTTAAGAATTTCAATCACGCGGACAGGCTCGCCATACCCTGAATGTACATAAGTCTACCACATCGTGAAACCGTACTAAAAGATAAGCCTCCGAGTGAAAGGGCTTCCTTCCAAAATCAAGAGATCCTAAGAGCAAGGATCACCAACTCAGATACCTATCACTGCGGCATTGAACGCAGCCCGGGCCGCATAACAAAAATTTAGTATGGAAATGTAAATAAAATGCAATAACCAAATCATGTCTCAGATAAAAGAATGCCCTTTAACTCCGAAATCAATCATATATTAACCGCTCCTTTCCTTCTTTCAATAAAATTTAACAACATATTCTTACATACATACTTAAGAGTTTAATCCACTTTTTCACATAACTTACATATCTTACATAACATAATCCGTCCATTTATGGACACGGTGTCTCGATGAATCATGTGACATAATCCGGCCCGCCTGTGGGGCTCGGTGTACTGTGGAATCATGTAGCATAATCCGGCCCGCCTGTGGGGCTCGGTGTAAGATGACGTAACCCGGCCTATGTGTAGGCTCGGGGTAATATGGCATAATCCGGCCTATGTGTAGGCTCGGTGTATCTCATAACGTAATCCGGCCTATTTGTAGGCTCGGTGTATCTCATAACGTAATCCGGCCTATTTGTAGGCTCGGTGTGATTTTCCTTACGTAACATTTTAAACCGTCTTATTACTTCTTCTTAAGTCGTCATAACAACTTCCCATAAAGCTGTTATAACAACCTTTCATTTTAGAGAACTTAAGACACTTTTATTCTTACAACATTTAGGAAAACTGGATCCAAAGATACTACATACATACATACTTAAAAAGAATCATATCGTTTAAAACATCATAATCCTTAAAAGACAATCAAAGTTCTTAGTCTTAAAACTTCATAACATACTTCCTTTCAAGCCCAATTACTTATACAAAAAAAATAATATAAAGTTCCATACCTTCCAAAACCAAGTAATTTATTCCCTTAAAATCATATAACTTCAAGTCATTCTCGAACATAAAATCCACTTACTTACTTTAAACAAATCAAGGCACATAGCCTTTAAATCAAATCTCAAAATTTCCTATCCATTCTTACCAACGTCTCCCATAAGACCTAGTAAGGACTTAGGACAATTTAAACATACTTTTAATTCAGAATCAACAATGTAAATACTTCTTAACTTCTAAGAGTAGAGGGAATCTTGAAATATTATCACATGGATATTTCATACGTAGGATCATGCCAAAGAAGGAAGAGGTTCACATACCTCGCGACGATTGTCGACAAGTAGTAAAATGCTCCAAAGTACTTCAACCTTGAGCTATTCCATTCTTCAAGTAGGATACACTATACTTAGTTCTTCAACCTATCATGGTCACAATACGTCCATTAACCTCTTACTTCAAACGTAGAATATTCTAAGTGCTAAGTCGCCAAATTCTACAGAAAATCGGACATCACCTCCTTTGTTTTTACTTACTTTGCCACCTTTTTCAAGGCCGAAATACAATAACCAAACAGCCCCAATTGGCTCACAACAATATAGAAGGTAGTCCAATACAATGAATAACCAAACAGCCCCAATTGGCTCACAATTTAGAAGGTAGTCCAATACAAATGAATAACAAACTACAAGTCCAAATTCGGCCACCTTGAGTTCAAAAATACCTATTCTTATCCAATTTCTATTTCAATCCAAGTTATTAGCCTAACATGATATCAAGTCGCATTTGATTATAACAACCAATTTCTTCAAGTAAGTAACATGCGGCGATTTCTAATAAATGACCAATTAGTAATCAAATTTTCAAGTGGCTTGCACAACATTTCGGATTAAGCAACTAGCAATCCATAATACTTATAAAATTCAACATACCAACTTCATGCTATCAACATGTAAAGCTAACAACAACAATATAAATACATAATCTTGTAACACCTTAAAAGACAAGATTATACCTTAACGATTCTTAATCCAAATCCAAATCCGAAGTCGCTCCTTAGTAGTTTAGAGCCTCTCCAATATACTTCAATCCTCTTGTTGAGACCCTTAGAACAACACCAACAACTTTCCTTCCAACTTCCAATCCAAAACCTAGAAAGCCACTAGGTTTTCACTTTGCGACAATTACGAAAACTATCTTTTTATGAGATTTTTCTATTGAGATACACTCACTATACACTTAGGAACCTTGGTTTAAAGTGGGGAGATTATTGGACCACAAACAAATTTTTTTCCTTCTTTGAAATGGGGAACCCGAGAGCTCTACAAGGAGTTTCTTCAAATTCTTGTGAAATATGGCTAAGTGTTGGCTCTCTCTTGCTACTAGTAGTATAATAAAGGGACATGGAGGGTTAAGATGTAACCAAATGAGTGGTTTAGATGAAGTCTTACAAAATATCAAGACTAATTGACCTTGACTTAGTCAACTTTCTCATGCCACAACTTGCAAGACATTAGTCATCCAAGACTTATGGTAAATGACCATATTAGCCATGCCTAAATTCGACCAAGGCATCATAAGGGGAGGTGACACGTGTCGCCCTCCCATTCGTCACAATAATTCGTTTTCCGACAAATCCATAATTCCGATAAATTTTTACAAGTCTCAAATCTTAACACTTGCGAGTTCTTACGTACTACCTTAAAACATGTCTTGTAAACACGGGGTGTAACATTCTTCCCCCCTTAGAAACATTCGTCCCCGAATGTTCTTTCAGAGCTCAATCTATCATTCCTTGGCATAGTCTCATAAACTTGCACTTAGCAAAACCTAATTATGCCACATATGGCCCTAACATACCGCACTTGCATATTTATCCATCACAAACCAAACGAGGAAACAATCCATAGTGTGCATCATCACTATATACTCACATTCAAGGCCTAAAAAGATTATATTTTCGTACTTCCAACTAACTTCTAGATAATGCACATAATTTCAATATTATCCTTCGATACTTAAACATAAAATAACCTTATTGTCACGACCGACCAAGCTCGCGACCAGTGCCCTACTCCGCACCCTTACAGTATACATCGAGAAAATCAGGAACATACATGTTACTTTAAAAATAAACAATGTATAAAATAACAAAGTTAGCCGATGTGGCTACCTTTCCCGACATAATATATACAACCGGCAGCTTGCCTCCTTTCCTTTACAAACCGACCCACACATGTGACTACGCACCTCTAAGAGTTTTTAACATAACAATCGTATGGACAGGCCCCGCCATACTCGAATAAGACATGAATCTACCACCTCAGGGAAAACCGTACCAAGGGATAAGCCTCCGGAGCAAATGGAGCTTTTCCCCATAGACTGAACCGAGATCCTAAGAGCAAGGATCACCAACCTGGGTACCTAAAACCTGCGGGCATGAACGCAGCCCCCCAAAGGGGTCGATAACAAAAATTTAATATGGAATGTAAATAACGTCTGAGAAACAAATCATAACTGTACAAAAGAATGACAAGGACAAGTATAAAAAAATACATACCAGATCCTGCCGTGTCATTACCACTTATGAACTTAATTTCACATCAATATCTTTTCCCATTTTCCATAAAGGTTATAGCCACATTCTTACGCACAGGATTAGGAAAAATCATTAAGTTCATTTCTATATAACCTACTTATCTTTCATACGTATAATCCGGCCCTTAAAGGAGGGCACATTTACTACCCGGCCCAATCTGGGACGCGATTAAGTCACACTAATATCAAGCGTGTACAACTGGAGACATGTATGATAACTCAATTAACGATAATCGCGGCCTTACTAACAATGAGAGTAAATAGGGTATACTTACAATATACAATAGGAAAAGCTCACGATCAAAGCAGACCATCCGCCCGCAGGATCATTAAGCAATCCTATTCCCGGGACTATTTCACCCGCATAGATCGCGTGGACCCGCATGAGGCATTCCTCGCATGGGACTATTTCACCCGCATAAGCCCTTACGGACTCGCATGAGGTATTCCTCGCATGGGACTATTTCACCCGCATAAGCCCTTACGGACTCGCATGAGGTATTCCTCGTGATAGGTCGGACCCGCCCGCACGGGACTATTTCACCCGCATAAGCCCTACGGACTCGCACGAGGTATTCCTCGTGATCGTGGGTAACAAATCCACTAAATATACAATGCCACAAACCCGGGGAATGACCCCGCAACGAATAATATACCACTAGCACAAATCCGGCTAGCACACATATCATAAGCACTACCGGCTTATCATACAATATATAAGCAAGTTAAGAAAACCCCTAACTTCTTACTATTCTTGTTCATATACACTCTCATTTTAGTTTACCTAAGGCACTAACATGTCTTTTATAAAAATCCGGGAATTTAACCCAAATACTACAATTAACTAAGCATACCCGTGGAATCTCACATCACCGCTTGTATGTCCAAGTACTTACAACAAGACAGTACTTCTCCCACCGAGTCGCGGCAACGTAATAAAACATAATACTTGCACTCAAAGGCTATCACCAGCACACATAGGCTAATTCTCAATTAACAAGCCAAAGTACTACGTACGTACATTCTTTTCAAAAGACTCCTTTCCAAATAAAACTTCCCCGATACTAACCACCGTAGTATCAAGTCCTATCCACCATTTCAAGACAAGTCACAATACCTTTTTAGAAATACAATTACCGGCTTCTAAATCAAGTGACTTCTTTATTAACGACCTTAAGCAATTGGTACCTTTAAAACAATTTGCCCTTCCTTAACACAAGTTAATTCTTTTATTACTTTAGAGAAAACCATTCTCTTAACCTTCCATAAAAGCCGTTATAACCAACTTCCCATAAAGCCGTTATAACCCTTTATGGTTTAGACCAATACATTCCTTTTATAACCAAGAGACTTCTACTTTTTGAAACCAAGTATTATATACTTTCAAATCAATTCTCATAACTTTCAAAAATACAATTAGTCTCTTAACCTTTAGGAGGCAAGTGTCTCATTTTATTATAAAAACTTAGGCAATTGATGCCTTAAAAACAAGTTGCCTTTTTCACTAAAATCAAGTCATTTATCTTTCCATAAAGCAAATATAACTAACTTCCCATAAAGCCGTTATATTCACTTTATACCTTAGCCAAAAACAATTTCCTATCCAATGGACTTATACGTTTAAAACGGAAAAAGTATCACATACTTTAAAACTCCTCAAGTCCCTTAACTTTAATAAAACTTAAGACATCCCTTATACTTTCAAAGAAGTGAGTAAATCTCCCAACTCACCCGACTTGGCTATTCACAAACTAGTAAAGGATATCAAGGTGTCAGACGCTCATCAGACTACATACGTGCAACTAGTCATGCTCAAAGATAGGAAAAGTTCTACATAGAGTAGATCACACAACTACCTCTTAACTTCCAAGAGTAACAGGAAACATGAAATGATACCACAGGTATATTCCATACATAGAATCATGCCAAAGGAAGGAAGAGGTTCACATACCTCGCGATGATTGTCGACAAGTAGCAAAATGCTCCAAAGTACTTCAACCTTGAGCTATTCCATTCTTCAAGTAGGATACGTTATACTTAGTACTTCAACCTATAATGGTCACATACGTCCATTAATCTCTTATTTCAAACGTAGAATATTCTAAGTGCTAAGTCACTAAATTCTACGGAAAATCGGACAGCACCTCCTTTGTTTCTACTTACTTTGCCACCTTTTTCAAGGCCGAAATACAATAACCAAACAGCCCCAATTGGCTCACAACAAAATAGAAGGTATTCCAATACAAATGAATAACTAAACAACCCCAATTGGCTCACAACAATATAGAAGGTAGTCCAATACAAATGAATAACAAACTAAAAGTCCAAATTCGGCCACCTTGAGTTCAACCATACCAATTCTTATCCAATTTCCATTTCAATCCAAATTGGTAGCATAACATAATATCAAGTCGCATTTGATTATAATAACCATAATCTTAAGTAAGTAACATGCGACGATTTCTAATAAACGACCAATTAATAATCCAATTTTCAAGTGGCTTGCACAACATTTCAGATTAAGCTACAAGCAATCCATAATACTTATAAACTTCAACATACCAACTTCATGCTATCAACATGTAAAGCTAACAACAACAATATAAATATATAATCTTGTAACACCTTAAAAGACAAGATTATACCTTAACGATCCTTAATCCAAATTCCAAATCCGAAGTCGCTCCTTAGTAGTTTAGAGCCTCTCCAAGACACTTCAATCCGCTTGTTGAGACCCTTAGAACCCTACCAACAACTTTCCTTCAAACCTCCAATCCAAAACCTAGAAAGCCACTAGGTTTTCACTTTGCGACTAATACGAAAACTCTCTTTTTCCGGGATTTTTCTATTGAGATATACTTACTATACCCTCAAGAACCTTGGTTTAAAGTGTGGAGCTTATTGGACAAGAAACACAAATTTTT
Organism: Przewalskia tangutica; assembly: GCA_029844215.1. NCBI lineage: Eukaryota > Viridiplantae > Streptophyta > Magnoliopsida > Solanales > Solanaceae > Przewalskia > Przewalskia tangutica. The sequence goes on from CM056722.1 coordinate 118,571,283, forward strand.
CTCCCTTGAAGGACCCCTAACCCGAGAGCAACTATGTTGTTCTTCCAAATTTTTGTAAAAATTTTCTAAGTGTTTTAAGCTTGTCTACTACTACTAGTATTATATAGTGCAATGTTGGGTCAAGATGCAAACAATTGGGTGGTTGGGATGATCTCTTATAAAATATCAAGACTAGTGGGACCTTTGACTTTGGTCAAGAAACTCAAGCTCATTAATTGGAAGACTTCATCTTAAGACTATGGTCAATGACCATTTTGGCCATGCCTATTTTCGTCCAAGGCATCTATAAGGGGGGTGACAAGTGTCGCCCTCCCATTCGTCACAATAATACGTTTTTCCGAAAATTCCATAATTCCGATAAATATTTACAAGTCTCAATTCTTAACACTCGTGAGTTCTTACGTACGTTCTTACCACATGTCCTGTAACTACGGGGTGTAACATTCTTCCCCCCTTAGAAACATTCGTCCTCGAATGTTCTTTCGGAGTACAATCTGATTAACGCGCGACATAGTCTCCTTATACTACACCCTTCTTACAACATATGCCACCCATGGCCACATAACAATATTTATTCTAAGTCACAACCTTGGCACTCACGGCCAACTAGCCCATACTTATAATGACCTCAAAGTCCGTCATAATCCTCTCTATCAGTCTACTAGTGTCCGACGATCAGATCATCACCGGGAAAACCTCATATCCCCGCTCAGCTACCACCCCACACACTCACGGGTGTAGTTACCTCGAAAGGTTCTTATGGATTCAGGCTCTATTCCTTTACACTTGGTTGTTATCTTTCTTACTGGTCGCACTCTTTCCGGACTTCCAACTCACACTAGTATACATAACTTCCATACCGATGTTGGCCTCCAATCTTTGGAGTCACTCTATAAAACAATATAAGGCCATTTCCGGTTTTCACGACCTGGTTCCGGTGGAACGCGTCCACGAACCCGTAAAACAATTAACTAGCCTTGGGCCTTGCACCCTCGTGACCCTGTCACGTAGAGGAACTACTACCAACTGATCCCACTCCATTCCAGGCCATGGGGAGACCCGTAATAGTCCTCAACCACTCGTCGCACTTAACTCTTATCTTGGTCTGACTTAAAATCTTATTGCCCGAGAAAGCCTTATATACCTAAGGTCTCGGCAGTAATCAATATTCTTAGGCTCGCAATTTCCATGCTCCAAGCCTACCTTAACAGTCCCCCCAGTAAACGGGTACAAAAACTTCTCATAATACCATAATCTTGTTGTCTCGATCACAACAACCACTGCTTACTCTATACAGACTTCATCCGTACAATTTTCTTAAGCCTACCACGCAGCCTTAATGCTTTTACATGACATTCTCTAGTTCCTTAACATGGCTTCTGGGGTTCACCACCCTATCGCATGATTTCATCCTTTCCCAATTATCTCGAAATAAAACACAAAACTCGCGAAAATTCAATAACTATTCCATACCTTCCCTGATCTAGTTAGTCTTTACCACCTGGTAATCTAAAATCATTCTAGGCAACACGCGTCGACTGTGACATAACTCCGTATAGATGTATATCACAATACCAACTATACTACAATCATTACCAACCCGATACGCAATCCACATAGTCCTTCCCGGTCATCACGCTTCTCGTAGTCGCAATCAACATAACTCGTTAGGGAGACGACCTAACAACACAAATTTCTATGGCACGATCTCAAAGTGAGAAGAATGGAAACCAATCCTAAATGTCTCGCAGCCTCCGATTATAGATGTGGTGCACAACACACCGATAATCAAGACTCTACTAGACACGATGCGTAGACACTTTCCGAGGACTAATCGCTCGATACCACTTTTGTCACGACCGACCAAGCTCGCGACCGTGCCCTACCTGGGCACCTTACGGTATACATCGTGAGAAAATCAGCGGAACATACATGAAACTTTAAAATAAACAATGTATAAAATAACAAAGTTAGCCGATAGGCTACCTTTCCCGACATAATATATACAACCAAGCGGTTGCCTCTTTCTTACAAATCGACCCACAATATGTGACTACGCACTTCAAGAGTTTTTAACATAACAATCGTGGCGGGACAGGCCCCGCCATACCCCAATAATACATGAATCTACCACCTCGTGGAAAACTGCATCGCGGATAAGCCTCCGGAGCAAATGGAGCTTTTTCCCATAGACTGAACCGAGATCCTAAGAGCAAGGATCACCAACCTGGGTACCTAAACTCGGGCATTTAACGCAGCCCCAAAGGGTCGATAACAAAAATTTAATATGGAATGTAAATAACGTCTGAGAAACAAATCATAACTGTACAAAAGAATGACAAGGACAAGTATATAAAAAAATACATACCAGATCCTTCCGTGTCATTACCACTTATGAACTTAAATTCACATCAATATCTTTTCCCATTTTCCATAAAGGTTATAGCCACATTCTTACGCACATGATTAGGAAAAATCATTAAGTTCATTTCTATATAACCTACTTATCTTTCATACGTATAATTCGGCCCTTAAAGGAGGGCACATTTACTACCCGGCCCAATCTGGGACGCGATTAAGTCACACTAATATCAAGCGTGTACAACTGGAGACATGTATGATAACTCAATTAACAGTACACTGTGCCTTACTAACAATGAGAGTAAATAGGGGTATACTTACAATATAAAGTAGGAAAAGCTCACGATCAAAGAAGGACCATCCGCCCGCAGTATCATTAAGCAATCCTATTCCCGGGACTATTTCACCCGCATAGATCGCGTGGACCCGCATGAGGCATTCCTCGCATGGGACTATTTCACCCGCATAAGCCTTTACGGACTCGCATGAGGTATTCCTCGCATGGGACTATTTCACCCGCATAAGCCTTTACGGACTCGCATGAGGTATTCCTCGCATAGGCTGGACTCGCCCGCATGGGACTATTTCACCCGCATAAGCCCTACGGACTCGCATGAGGTATTCCTCGCATCGTGGGTAGCAAATCCACGGAAATATACAATGCCACAAACCCGGGGAATGACCCCGCAACGAATAATATACCACTAGCACAAATCCGGCTAGCACACATATCATAAGCACTACCGGCTTATCATACAATATATAAGCAAGTTAAGAAAACCCCTAACTTCTTACTATTCTTGTTCATATACACTCTCATTTTAGTTTACCTAAGGCACTAACATGTCTTTTTATAAAAATCCGGGAATTTAACCCAAATACTACAATTAACGGAAGCATACCCGTGGAATCCCACATCACCGCTTGTATGTCCAAGTACTTACAACAAGACAACTTCTCCCACCGAGAGTCGCGGCAACGTAATAAAACATAATACTTGCACTCAAAGGCTATCACCAGCACACATAGGCTAATTCTCAATTAACAAGCCAAAGTACTACGTACGTACATTCTTTTCAAAAGACTCCTTTCCAAATAAAACTTCCCCGATACTAACCACCGTAGTATCAAGTCCTATCCACCATTTCAAGACAAGTCACAATACCTTTTTAGAAATACAATTACCGGCTTCTAAATCAAGTGACTTCTTTATTAACGACCTTAAGCAATTGGTACCTTTAAAACAATTTGCCCTTCCTTAACACAAGTTAATTCTTTTATTACTTTAGAGAAAACCATTCTCTTAACCTTCCATAAAAGCCGTTATAACCAACTTCCCATAAAGCCGTTATAACCCTTTATGGTTTAGACCAATACGTTCCTTTTATAACCAAGAGACTTCTACTTTTTGAAACCAAGTATTATATACTTTCAAATCAATTCTCATAACTTTCAAAAATACAATTAGTCTCTTAACCTTTAGGAAGCAAGTGACTCATTTTATTATAAAACCTTAGGCAATTGATGCCTTAAAACAAGTTGCCTTTTCACTAAAATCAAGTCATTTATCTTTCCATAAAGCAAATATAACTAACTTCCCATAAAGCCGTTATATTCACTTTATACCTTAGCCAAAAACAATTTCCTATCCAAGGGACTTATACGTTTAAAACGGAACAAGTATCACATACTTTAAAACTCCTCAAGTCCCTTAACTTTAATAAAACTTAAGACATCCCTTATACTTTCAAAGAAGTGAGTAAATCTCCCAACTCACCCGACTTGGCTATTCGCAAACTAGTAAAGGATATCAAGGTGTCAGACGCTCATCGTACTACATACGTGCAACTAGTCATGCTCAAAGATAGGAAAAGTTCTACATAGAGTAGATCACACAACTACCTCTTAACTTCCAAGAGTAACAGGAAACATGAAATGATACCACAGGTATATTCCATACATATAATCATGCCAAAGGAAGGAAGAGGTTCACATACCTCGCGATGATTGTCGACAAGTAGCAAAATGCTCCAAAGTACTTCAACCTTGAGCTATTCCATTCTTCAAGTAGGATACGCTATACTTAGTACTTCAACCTATAATGGTCACATACGTCCATTAACCTCTTATTTCAAACGTAAAAATATTCTAAGTGCTAAGTCACTAAATTCTACGGAAAATCGGACAACACCTCCTTTGTTTCTACTTACTTTGCCACCTTTTTCAAGGCCGAAATACAATAACCAAACAGCCCCAATTGGCTCACAACAATATAGAAGGTAGTACAATACAAATGAATAACTAAACAGCCCCAATTGGCTCACAACAATATAGAAGGTAGTCCAATACAAATGAATAACAAACTAAAAGTCCAAATTCGGCCACCTTGAGTTCAACCATACCAATTCTTATCCAATTTCCATTTCAATCCAAATTGGTAGCATAACATGATATCAAGTCTCATTTGATTATAATAACCATAATCTTAAGTAAGTAACATGCGACGATTTCTAATAAACGACCAATTAATAATCCAATTTTCAAGTGGCTTGCACAACATTTCGGATTAAGCTACAAGCAATCCATAATACTTATAAACTTCAACATACCAACTTCATGCTATCAACATGTAAATCTAACAACAACAATATAAATATATAATCTTGTAACACCTTAAAAGACAAGATTATACCTTAACGATCCTTAATCCAAATTCCAAATCCGAAGTCGCTCCTTAGTAGTTTAGAGCCTCTCCAAGACACTTCAATCCGCTTGTTGAGACCCTTAGAACCCTACCAACAACTTTCCTTCAAACCTCCAATCCAAAACCTAGAAAGCCACTAGGTTTTCACTTTGCGACTAATACGAAAACTCTCTTTTTCCGGGATTTTTCTATTGAGATATACTTACTATACCCTCAAGAACCTTGGTTTAAAGTGTGGAGCTTATTGGACAAGAAACACAATTTTTTCTCCCTTGAAGGACCCCTAACCCGAGAGCAACTATGTTGTTCTTCCAATTTTTTGTAAAAATTTTCTAAGTGTTTTAAGCTTGTCTACTACTACTAGTATTATATAGTGCAATGTTGGGTCAAGATGCAAACAATTGGGTGGTTGGGATGATCTCTTATAAAATATCAAGACTAGTGGGACCTTTGACTTTGGTCAAGAAACTCAAGCTCATTAATTGGAAGACTTCATCTTAAGACTATGGTCAATGACCATTTTGGCCATGCCTATTTTCGTCCAAGGCATCTATAAGGGGGGTGACAAGTGTCGCCCTCCCATTCACACAATAATACGTTTTTCCAAAATTCCATAATTAGATAAATATTTACAAGTCTCAATTCTTAACACTCGTGAGTTCTTACGCACGTTCTACCACATGTCCTCAGTAACTCACGGGTGTAACACTTATCATGCACACAAATCAGAAAGTCAAGATATACTGAATTCATATAGGCGGTTCAAAGGACCGCTAAAATCGGGAACTTCCACCACGACCGCCACTACCCGCTGTATGAACATCCCGCCTAGCCATCAAGGCGAAGAACCCGCAATCGATCCTGAGACTTTTCTATCCCTCCCGCAACTCTCCTACTAGGACAATCTCAACATATGGCCTCGACGGCCACAGAAAACAGCACTGAGCACGACGACATTCCCATGGTGATGCCGCCACACTGCGTGAACATCGAGGAAGAGGGCCCCGACCGCCTAGAACCCATGTGCATATAATCCCAAGCCCTCGAGCTCGACCGGCTCCGATTACCCGGTGATCTAACCTCCCGCCGTAAAATCGGGAAGGAGCACTGCGCTCGCGAATCAGACCTAGCTTCGCCGAGGCTCTCGCCTCGAAAATCACCCCAACCCTCGCTGCCTCGCCTTCGGCCGGCCTTGGTCTGGTCGGTCCTTTCTCTCTCGCCTCAATCCCTCAGGCATATGTCCGCATCCCGCAATATCCATTCTCGGTGGGCGGCCACTCCTGTGCAAGCAGTGATCATATAACGGTCTAGTCCCATAACATAGCGATGGACTCTATCGGCCATGTTAGCCACAATAGTGTGCGCATACCTAGCCAACGAGTCAAACTCTAGGTTGTACTCCCTAATGGTCCTCCCATTCTGCCTCAATGATAAGAACCTATCAACACGGGCTCTCCTCATCTCAGGAGGCAAAAAGTGACCAAGAAAGGCCTCTGTGAACTCATCCCAAACCGCTGGACGAGCACCCACCCCTCTCGACAGCTCCCAAGACTCAAATCAGTTCAACGCAATATCGCGTAACCGGTAAGAAGCTAACACAACTGATTCTAACTCCGAGGCCCTAAGCACCTGCATAGTCCGCTGTAGCTGCCGAACAAACTCTTGGGGATCATCCTCAGATCTCGAACCATAAAACTCGGTTGGACTACAACCCAGAAAGTCCCGAATCCTCAAACTCGGCTCACAGGGTTAGCTACTCGCTCTGTTGCCCTACCACTATGCTAGTCAAAAGCCCGACCGCTCTCCATAATCTCTAAATTCTGCCCGTCAGGCTGGGGGCTCGGGTGCACGAACCTCTCGAGCTATGCCGCTCTCGGCTCTCTATCTGCGGCGTGGCTGAACTCGCCGACCGCCTACTACCTCGGGCATAGTGTGCCCGACTCGGTAACTCTGCGCACCACGGCGGTTCCTGCCGCTTTGCCCTTCCGGGCCCCGTCGCCCGTGGAGGCATAGCGGATTCACATACATAAGAATACGTCAGAGACGGATCAACCTATTAATACAGCTCTACTGCACGATCTCAGAGTGAGAAGAATGGAAACAAATCCTAAATGTCCTGCAGCCTCCACGATTATAGATGTGGTGCACAACACACCGATAATCAAGACTCTACTAGACACGGTTGTAGACACTTTCCGAGGACTAATCGCTCACGATACCACTTTTGTTACGACCCGACCCAGGGCGCGATCGTGCCCTACCAGGCACCACTGCTCGTATACATCGAGAATAGCAATGAACATACATGAAACTTATAAAATAAAATAATGAGAAATTAAACCACGTGTTAGCCGATAAGGCTACCTTCCCGACACATATACATATACATAACAACAAAGATCACATCCCTTTCCTTTTACAAACCGACCCACAATATGCAACTCAGGACTTAAGAATTTCAATCACAAGGACAGTTCGCCATACCCTGAATGTACATAAGTCTACCACATCGTGAAACTGCACTAAAAGATAAGCCTCCGGAGTGAAAGGGCTTCCTTCCAAAATCGAACAGATCCTAAGAGCAAGGATCACCAACTCAGATACCTATCACTGCGGGCATGAACGCAGCCTCCGGGGGTCGATAACAAAAATTTAGTATGGAACAGAAATAAAATGCAATAACCAAATCATGTCTGTATAAAAGAATGCCCTTTTAAATCCTGAAATCAATCATATATTAACTGTTCCTTTCCTTCTTTCAATAAAATTTAACAACATATTCTTACATACATACTTAAGAGTTTAATCCAGTCTTTTTCACATAACTTACATTTCTTACGTAACATAATCCGGTCCATTTGCGGGACACGATGTACTGATGAATCATGTGACATAATCCAGCCCGCCTGTGGGGCTCGGTGTACTGTGAAATCATGTAGCATAATCCGGCCCGCCTGTGGGGCTCGGTGTAAGATGACGTAACCCGGCCTATGTGTAGGCTCGGGGTAATATGGCGTAATCCGGCCTATGTGTAGGCTCGGTGTATCTCATAACGTAATCCGGCCTATTTGTAGGCTCGGTGTATCTCATAACGTAATCCGGCCTATTTGTAGGCTCGGTGTGATTTTCCTTACGTAACATTTTAAACCGTCTTATTACTTCTTCTTAAGTCGTCATAACAACTTCCCATAAAGCTGTTATAACAACCTTTCATTTTAGAGAACTTAAGACACTTTTATTCTTACAACATTTAGGAAAACTGGATCCAAAGATACTACATACATATATACTTAAAAAGAATCATATCGTTTAAAACTTCATAATCCTTAAAAGACAATCAAAGTTCTTAGTCTTAAAACTTCATAACATACTTCCTTTCAAGCCCAATTACTTATACAAAAAAAAAATATAAAGTTCCATACCTTCCAAAACCAAGTAATTTATTCCCTTAAAATCATATAACTTCAAGTCATTCTCGAACATAAAATCCACTTACTTACTTTAAACAAATCAAGGCACATAGCCTTTAAATCAAATCTCAAAATTTCCTATCCATTCTTACCAACGTCTCCCATAAGACCTAGTAAGGACTTAGGACAATTTAAACATACTTTTAATTCAGAATCAACAATGTAAATACTTCTTAACTTCTAAGAGTAGAGGGAATCTTGAAATATTATCACATGGATATTTCATACGTAGGATCATGCCAAAGAAGGAAGAGGTTCACATACCTCGCGACGATTGTCGACAAGTAGTAAAATGCTCCAAAGTACTTCAACCTTGAGCTATTCCATTCTTCAAGTAGGATACGCTATACTTAGTTCTTCAACCTATCATGGTCACAATACGTCCATTAACCTCTTACTTCAAACGTAGAATATTCTAAGTGCTAAGTCGCCAAATTCTACAGAAAATCGGACATCACCTCCTTTTTTTTACTTACTTTGCCACCTTTTTCAAGGCCGAAATACAATAACCAAACAGCCCCAATTGGCTCACAACAATATAGAAGGTAGTCCAATACAATGAATAACCAAACATTTCAATTGGCTCACAATTTAGAAGGTAGTCCAATACAAATGAATAACAAACTACAAGTCCAAATTCGGCCACCTTGAGTTCAACAATACCTATTCTTATCCAATTTCTATTTCAATCCAAGTTATTATCCTAACATGATATCAAGTCGCATTTGATTATAACAACCAATTTCTTCACGTAAGTAACATGCGACGATTTCTAATAAACGACCAATTAGTAATCAAATTTTCAAGTGGCTTGCACAACATTTCGGATTAAGCTACTAGCAATCCATAATACTTATAAACTTCAACATACCAACTTCATGCTATCAACATGTAAAGCTAACAACAACAATATAAATACATAATCTTGTAACACCTTAAAAGACAAGATTATACCTTAACGATTCTTAATCCAAATCCAAATCCGAAGTCGCTCCTTAGTAGTTTAGAGCCTATCCAATATACTTCAATCCGCTTGTTGAGACCCTTAGAACAACACCAACAACTTTCCTTCCAACTTCCAATCCAAAACCTAGAAAGCCACTAGGTTTTCACTTTGCGACAATTACGAAAACTATCTTTTTACGAGATTTTTCTATTGAGATACACTCACTATACACTTAGGAACCTTGGTTTAAAGTGGGGAGATTATTGGACCACAAACAAATTTTTTTCCTTCTTTGAAATGGGGAACCCGAGAGCTCTACAAGGAGTTTCTTCAAATTCTTGTGAAATATGGCTAAGTGTTGGCTCTCTCTTGCTACTAGTAGTATAATAAAGGGACATGGAGGGTTAAGATGTAACCAAATGGGTGGTTTAGATGAAGTCTTACAAAATATCAAGACTAATTGACCTTGACTTAGTCAACTTTCTCATGCCACAACTTGCAAGACATTAGTCATCCAAGACTTATGGTAAATGACCATATTGGCCATGCCTAAATTCGACCAAGGCATCATAAGGGGAGGTGACACGTGTCGCCCTCCCATTCGTCACAATAATTCGTTTTCCGACAAATCCATAATTCCGATAAATTTTTACAAGTCTCAAATCTTAACACTTGCGAGTTCTTACGTACTACCTTAAAACATGTCTTGTAAACACGGGGTGTAACAATAGTATCATTTGGCAATCCTACTCCTGGGACTATTTCACCCGCAAGGGTCTTGTGGACCCGCATAGGACAGTTTGCCCCGCATAGGACTATTTTACCCGCACAGGACTATTTCACCCAGTTAGGCCCTACGGGCCCGCAATAAGCATATACGCAATGCTCGCATCATGGGTAGCAAATCCATGGAGATGTATAATGTCTTGGGGGTTTACCCCGTAATTATACTCAGGAGGTGTATAACGTCTTGGAGGTTTACCCCGTATTTATACTGAGGAGGTGTATAACGTCTTGGGGGTTACCCCGCATTTATACTCATAACACTAGCACCAAAGGCTATCATACATAACATAAGCACCACCGTCTTATCATACATAACATAAGCGCTACCGGCTTATCATACATAACATAAGCACTACCGGCTTATCATACATAATATAAGCAAGTTAAGAAATCCCCTAACTTCTTATTAACCTTATTTATATACCCCCATTTTAGTTTACTTAAGGCACTAACATGTCATTATAAAATCCGGAAATTTAACCCAAAGTACTACGTACTTCTACTCTTTTAAAATGACTCTTTTTTCATATAAAACTTCCAAGATACTAATAATCGTAGTATCAAGTCATATCTACTTTTCAAGCCAAGTCACAATACCTTTTAGAAATACATTTATAGGCTTCTAAATCTAGTGACTTCTTTCTTTAAAACCTTAAGCATTTGATGACTTCAAATCCATTTGCCTTTCATTATTTCAAGTCATTTATCATTATTTACATTACTAGAGAAAAACCATTCTTTTAACCTTCCATAAAGTTGTTATAACCAACTTCCCATAAAGCCGTTATAACTCTTTATGTCTTAGACAAATTCATTCCTTTTATAACCAAGAGACTTATACTTTCAAATCAAGTTACAAAGCTTTCAAAATACTTCGAGTCTCTTAACTTTAGAAATCAAGTTTCTTACTTAGAAAACAAGTCTCTTATCTTTAGAATGTCAAGAAATCAATATTTTCCAAATCAAGTATTCTATACTTTTAAATCAAGTCATTTCTTCCTTTAAGAATCAAGTCCCATAACTTGAAAAATAAAGTCTCTTAACCTTTTAAGAATTGAAGGTTCATAGTCTTAAAATTTCATACGTAAACTTTTTAAATTAAGTAACATATACTTTTATGTGTTGTGAATAGGTTATACTAGTTCATAACGATCTTATTAAAGCAGCCATGATCTAGAAAATGTAATACAATTTTGTCTTATCTTAGCTTCTATGCAGATGGAGAATTCTACTCATTTTAATTTAATTGATTGCCGATACATTTTCTTTTATTAACGCTGCAGTGACTTGTTCGATACTTATTCTCATTCGTGCAGTAACTTAGAAAAGTCAACTTGACTCCAAATACTTCCTAACGACTCTTACCAACATCCCCCATAAGACTTGGTAAGAACTTAGGATAACTTAGACGTATCTTTTCATAGAGTAAATCAACATACATACCTCTTAACTTCTAAGAGTAGAAGGAATCATGAAATAGTACCACATGTATATTTCATACATAGAATCATGTCAAAAGAAGGAAGAGGTTCACATACCTCGCGACGATTATCGACAAGTAGCAAAATGCTCCAAAGTACTATAACCTTGTTAGCTTTTCCACCCGTCAAGTAGAATACTCTACTTGTAGTACTTCAACCTATAAGGGTAATAATATGTCTATTAACCTCTAGCTTCAAACGTAGAATATTCTAAGTGTAAAGTCACCAAATTCTATGGAAAATCGGACAGCACTTCCTTTGTTTCTACATACTTTTTCACCTTTTTCAAGGCCCGAATTCAATAACCAAACACGCCACATTTAAGGCCCAACAATTCAGCAAATACAAAGGGGATTACACGCCTAATAGGACGTGTAAAATTCTGCCCCACAATCAATATAAAACTGTCCAATAATTCCAAGCCCTATTCGGCTACAATGTCACAACAATTATCAATTTCCTTTCAATTCCCTTTTCAATCAAAGTTGTTATTCCAACATGTTATATACATAATAACAATTACAACAACTATAACTCCTTTCTTCCTTAACATGCGACGATTGTAACTACCGTCCAAATTAATTACAACTTTAATGGCTAACTTGTCCATTTTCGGTTTTAACATGTCGACATGATCCAAATCTTGTAAAACTTCAATATATATACCACATACTCATTTCTTAAATACTATAACATGTAATCTTCAATTACATTAAGAAATGGAGATTTTACCTCAATAAGCCCTAATAATGTCCAAGCGTAAAAGTCGATCCTTAGCAACTTTTAGCTCCTCTTCTTATGTTCCAATCCGCTCCAAGCACTCCTTAGAATCTCATGAAGAACTCCTCTTCAATTTCCATCTTCAAAGTTGAAGAACACCTTAGGGTTTCGCCTTGCGACTAACGTAAAAACATCGTTTTTCCGAGATCTTTCTATTGAGATATCCTTACAATACCCCTAGGAACCTTGGGTTAAAGTCTTGTGAATAATGAACCACAAATGAAATTTTTTCTCTTCCAATATGGCACAAAGTCGAGAGCCCTCAAACGAGAACAATTAGTTCTTGATTTTTCTAAGTGTTGGAAGACTTGTCTTGCTACAAGTGTGCTTATATAACACATTGAAGGGTCTAGATTATAACACTTGTTAGGTTTGGATGAAAGAGATCGCTGCCGCTCTTTGACTGGTCAATAATCTCGCTCAAGACTGATCTTCTACCTTGGTCAATAACCATTTTAACCTTGGTCAATTCGTGCAATACCATGTGGGGGGGGGGGGTGACACGTGTTGCCCTCCAATTCGTCCATAAAATTTCGTAACCCTCGTGGGTCCCACAAAACGTAAAATTCCTCGGGTGGGCCCCACGTGACCAAATCCGTAAAAATAAATTTCCATAATGATAATACATTCCATATTCCTCAAATAATGCATTTTGAGAATCTAATTCTCATCAACGAACATTTTTCCTTTCCGACGTTCGGAAGATTTTCCGTCGGGAAAACAATTCTTTCTTTCGTACCAATTTTCAAGTCTTGTGTTCTCGCGTCTATTCTCTTATTCATGTCCTGGAATTACGGGGTGTAACAGTTTACCTGTAAAGGGTGCCCATGTAGGGCATTAGTCGCGGGCCCGGGGTCGGGTCGTGAAAGGTGATGTAGGCTGAGATGACATTCTAATATGTTTGTGACAAAGTAACTGGATAGAACCCTGGCTTGGGTAAAATCAGATCATAAAAGTTCTAACTAGACTTACACCTATTGTTTGGACCACAAAAGGACCAGGGGTTGGACCACAAAAGGAACAACTAAGATAACAACACAAAATTGTATAACTTAGCAAAGTTTGAGAAAACTCAAATATATTTCATAAAATTTCAATGTCTCATTTCATCAACTGCATCCCCTATTTATATTATTTCTAAACCTCTTAGAAAAAGGTAACAAGATAGACATAAAAATGCATCTAGGTCAAATGGGAAAGGAGTTGAGGTTCGACCGGTTTGGGAGAAGGAAAAAGACCCAACTCTTCATGTTCTCTAGGCCACCCTTTTGTGTCATCCATGTAGATAAGTGCATGAACCAGCTAGTTAATGAATTACCTCCTTGGGCATCGTTGGAAGCTTCTCCTTCTAGATGGTTCTCGGCTTGGTCATCTTATCTTATTACATGGCATAGTAATTAAGCTAGGAATTAAAACAAAATAAAAGGTGGTCTCGGCCAAGACCTACATAAAAACCGAAAAAAATATTTCCTTCTTGGATCTTCAAGTCTTGTCTTCAACTCCACTCCACATCAGTCATGCTATCCATTAGAGTGAGAAATGAAACTATATTTTTCTGATAAAGTAAAGTACTCTCCATAAGTTATGAAGTTGTCTTCCCGCAACCAATTCTTTAGGAATAATTGAAAGTATATATGTCTTAGAGACAATCATTTTAGGGACACATGTACTTGAATACATTCGTATTATTAATGAGATTAATATATTTATGACATTTTGCAATTGAGGAATTATTATTTGATTGTTTGTATTATTCATTAATGTGCATCCCTTGAACTAAACGTTGTCATTGATAGTGTAAGATATTAATGATAGAGCGTAGTTCTTAAAGTAGCATCGAATAATGATTATTGAGAATGAGATATCAATGATATATTATAAGTCGACATGTGGTCTGCATCACTGTCACGACCCGAACCCCGGGCCCACAACTGGTGCCCTACATGGGCACCCTTCTACGCATACATCACATAAAATCAGCGGAAGCTCTAAGAAAACTCATGTTATAAAAATAGGCAAGCCGAAAAGGCGGCCACTGTATATAGATATAGCCAAAACTAGTACAACTCATATATGTCCAAATACATATACAACCCACACCTGTGTACAAGACCTCTAAGAGTTTGATAAAGACATGTGACGGGACAAGGCCCCGCCGTACTCCTGAATATACATAAGTCATAATGGACGACCTGTACCAAAATTACAAGCTCCGGATCAGTGGATCTATCTCAAAAAGCTGGGCAAAAATCATAAGCTCGAGGATCACCAAACTGAGTACCTATACCTGCGGGCATGAACGCAGCCCCCCGAAGGGGGTCAATACAATAAGGTACCAAGTATGTAAACATGAAGTACAGTAAATAAGATCATAACTGTACAAAAGATGACAGGGACAATTATGAAAATCAAATACCAGATCCAACCGTGCCATAATAAATAAGAGTCAATCAGCACTTGTATCATCGTACATCGCATTGTCATCAGAACATCAGATCATTGTACCACTGTATCACTGTACCACTGTACTTTATAAAAATGAGAATCAACTGTGCCTTTCCTTTCTTTAAATGAGAGTCATGTCAAAATCATGAATATACTGCATGGGTATCTCGTACCCGCATCACGGATACATGTCCATGGATTTATATATATATATATATATATATATATATATATATATATATATATATATATATATATATATAAAATGCATGGGTATCTATACCCGCATCATGGGGAGCAAGTTCATGGAATAATATAACGGAAGCATGCCCATGGAATTCCAACATCATGTAAGCACGTCCATGTAAATAATATAATAATATTGTGGATCGTGCAACCCGTCCCAATATATAATAGTGTTGCGGATCGTGCAACCCGTCCTAATAAATATATAAGTGTTGCGGATCGTGCAACCCGTCCCAATATGTATATAAGTGTTGCGGATCGTGCAACCCGTCCCAATATGTATACATATAACTATCATGACAACCTTGTGCAAGTTAAATCACCTTTTGACTCTCAATAACATCATCTTTAAAATGAACTTTCATTTTAGAAAAACCAAGGTACCAACATATCATGTACCAATCATATATAATGAACTTCACTTGTAAAATCAAAGGAACCTATCATATCTTTTCTTTTAGAAAACCCAAGACACTATCACATCTTTCATTTTGAAAAAAAACCAAAGCACTATCATGTCATGTAATATTAGGGACTTGAACCCAAAAGTACTATGTACGTCCACCGTTCATTCATTTTATAAAAAGAGTCATATCATGTATCATTAGGGACTTAAACCCAAAAGTACTATGTACGTCCACCGTACCTTCATTTTATAAAAAGAGTCATATTATGTATCATTAGGGACTTGAACCCAAAAGTACTATGTACGTCCACCGTACCTTCATTTTATAAAAAGAGTCATATCATGTATAATTAGGAACTTGAACCCAAAAGTACTATGTACGTTCACCGTACATACATTTTTTAAAAAGACACCAAGGAATCCTCATTTGGAAAATCAAGACATTTATCACATCAAGTATCATTTTAAATCCTCATTTGGAAAATCAAGACACTTATCATATCAAGTATCATTTTAAATCATCATTTGGAAAATCAAGACACTTATCATATCAAGTATCATTTTAAATCCCCATTTGGAAAATCAAGACACTTATCACTTCAAGTATCATTTTAAATCCTCATTTGGAAAATCAAGACACTTATCATATCAAGTATCATTTTAGGATTTAGATCCAATAAAACTATGTATGTCCACAACACACTTACTTCATATAACCAACTTTCAAAGAAGAAAGGATAGTTCACACACCGCTTGTCGTCTGTATCAACTCGATAATCTAAATTCGTCTCGCTCCTCTGACAAACATTATGGAAACATTTGAATGGTGATAACATATCCGAATTGCCAAATTAATTCATTTTATGAGCCGTTAGTAGGTTATATATTAATAATGATCTTATCTAATCAGCTGTGAACCTAAAAAATGTAAAACGAATTGGTTATATCTTAGCTTCTATGCAGATGGAAATTCTACTCATTTCAATATAATTGATTGTCGATATCTTTTTCATTTAACGCTGCAATTGCTTGTTCGATACTGCCACGACCGACCGGGTCGCGATCGTGCCCTACCAGGCACCCTGCCTGTATACATCGAGAATAGCAATGAACATACACAACACATAAATATATTTAGACAAGAAGATAATGTGCTAGCCGATAAGGCCGCTTCCATAAAATATACATAATCAAGAGTAAACAAGATAACTCGTTTACAGCCCAAACCACAAAATGTGACTACAGCACTCTAGGAATAACAATCGTATGGACAGGGCTCGCCATACCCTGAATGTACATAATATCTACAACATCGTGGAAAAGCGTACTAAAAGACAAGCCTCCCGAGAAATGGAGCTTCGACACTGATCGGTGATCCTAAGAATGAGGATCCACCACCGCTACTCCCTACCGCGGCAGATGAACGCAGCCCCGAGAAGGGTCAAGACACAATATGTACTAAGTATGTAAAATCGAAAATACTATAATTACATCATAAGTTTAAAACAAAGCCGAGACATGTGTGATAATCAAATTATCAGACATTGTGCCTTACTAACAACGAGTAAATAAGAGTATACTTCATCGCATAAAAATAGGAGGCTCGATCAAAGCAGACAACCCGCCCGCAGATCATTAAGCGCCCTACTCCTCGGGACTATTTCACCCGCAGGTCGTGTGGACCCGCATGAGGTATTCCTCGCATCACGGGTAGAAAATCCATGGAGTGGTATAATGTCTTGGGGTTTACCCTCAATCATACTCGAGCGTGGTATAACGTCTTGGGGGTTTACCCCGCATTTATACTCTTACCCTGGAGAAGGTGGTATAACGTCTTGGGGGTTTTCCCCGCATTTATACTCTTACCCTGGAGAAGGTGGTATAACGTCTTGGGGGTTTACCCCGCATTTACACTCTTTGTCACGACCCGAACCCGGGCCCGTGACTGGTGCCTTACCCCGGGCACCCTAGTGATACAACATCAGAGTAATCAGCGGAACATAAAACAAGACATGAAAATATTAAGAAGTAAGAAACAATAATCGGAGAAAACTTGCCTTACGGCATATATATAAATCAATTTTAAAACCGAACAGTTACATCCCATTACAACTCTGCCCACAACAGTACTACAGACCTCTAAGAATGATACGACAACAATAGCGGGACAGGTCCCCGCCATACCCCTGAATGTAAATACCTACAACGACAGGGGACTATACCACTGATAAGCCTCCGGAGAAACGGAGCTTCCCATACGCTGAACTGTGACCCCGAGAACTAGGATCAACGACTGGTGTACCTCAACCTGCGGCATGAACGCAGCCCCCCGAAGGAGGTCAGTACAACAGGTACCAAGTATGTGAAACTGTAAAGTACTTAAATGAAAACATATCATTTTAAAATCAGTTTTGCAAGTATGTATTAAACAACCAAGGTAACCGCACATAGTGCCATATCATAAACAAGAGCAACAATAGGTAAATCAGAATGTGTCTTTTCTAGGCCGCGAATGATCAAGCAGGCCAATTGCCCGTAGTATCACCATGCAAGCCTAATCTCGACTCGTAGTCCGCATAGCCACTCATATAGGCCCGCATAGGTATGTAACCCCGCATCGAGGGTAGCTACTCCGGGCATCGCCCCGACTCGTAGTCCGCATGGCCACATAGACCGCATGAGGTATAACCCCGCATCACTAACCTGGAACTCCCGTAGCTCCGCATAGGTCCCTTGGACCCGCATGAGGTATTCTCGAATCATGGTCCCAGACCGCCTGAGTCTACCCCGCACCGGAGGACAGCTTAACCCCCGGCAATATGTCAAGAGGTGAGTGATATTATACTAACATAACAGCTTATCGTTAAACAACATAAGCACAACAAGAATACTCTCTTACACAAACGTTACAAGACACTAACACACGTAGCATCCTAACATGTTTACTTATCAAATCAACAAGAAAGTATTACAAGGCTATCACAAACCAGCACAATCAAGTTATACACACAAGGTACATTCTAATATATGATTAACCAGGTCGGGTATCTATTCCCAAAGTACTTCATACATTATCTTTTAAAAGATACGTTATGTTTACAAAGTCACACAATACCCGTAGTATATGAAAATAGAGTGATTATCTTTTGAAGTAAATCAAAACACTTCTCTTCGTAAAATCAAGTAACAACATTCTTTTCCAAATGTTTCAAGTTTGCCTAATTTCAATTACTCAAGTTTCTCATTTTCGAAAGGTTTCGTAGTTCATAATTTTAATCACTTAATGATATAATTCTCCCTTAAAAGCAATTTGAGAAACATATGTCTGATACGTGAGTAGGTTATTCTTGTTTATAACAATCTTATTTAAGCAGCCATGATCTAGGAAATGTAACATCATTTTGTCTCATCTTAGTTTTTATGCAGATGGAAGTTTCTACCGGTTTTAATAATACTTAATCTGTCAAAACATTTCCCTTTATTAACGCCGCAGTTGGTTTGTCGATACACATTCTGATTTCCGAACTCAGTAAAACATTCTTAAGCCGTTATACCTAACTTCCCATAAAGCTAGTATAACTCTTAAGTTTTCAAAAACTAAGTATTACTCTTCTTTCAAAATGATTCAAAAATCTTTTGAAATACTTCAAGTTCTTTATTATCACATAACCAAACCGCTTATAGTTCAAATCGATTACCTTTTAAAACCACAAGTATTTTCTTACCTACATAAAGTCGTTATAACCAACTTCCCATAAAGCCGTTATAACACTTTATGTTTTAGACCAATCAAATACATTTAACACATGTACGTCTATCATACTACATAGTTACACACATATCATGCTAGAAGAGATAGGAAGAGGTTCACATACCTCGCGACGATTATCGACTAATAGCAAAACGCTCCAAGTACCTCAAACCGCCGGCGACTCCTTAAGCCAAGTAGATCGCGCCACGCATAGTACTTCCACCTATAAGGCCACAAGGCGCTTATTAACATTTAGGTCTCTTCGTAGAACATTCTACGTAAAATTCGCAAAGAATCTCTTCCCGCAACAACAGTAAATCTCCTCCTCTAACTGGGCCGCTACAAAGCCAACCGGGGTTATACGCCTAAACCGACGCACAATTCTACCTCACGTAAAAGCTACACAAGTCTCATCAGAATACACCCCATGTAATTACTGATTCAAAGACTCTTCTTTCAAAAGGTTTCTTATTATTCAGCTTAAGTCGCGAGACATTGCTGTAAGTATTATTCAGCTTAAGTCCAAAGACATTGCCGATAACAATGTTCAGTTCTATAGATCGTATACTTCAACTATATAGTCTAACAATCATGTAATTTCCAATTACAATAGAGGGACAAGATATTTACCTCGATAAGCCCATAATTATCCAAGTAAAAAGTCGATCCTGGGCAACGTTTAGCTCCAACCCGTGCGCTCCAACCCGCCTCCAAACTACCCTTAGAAGTTCTAACCAACTTCTACATACTACTCCAACTAACCATGAAGATTTTCCTGTGGTTTCGGTTTGGTGACCGACGGGAAGTATAATAGTATTACTGGCTTTTCAGATAGGTATAACCTTAGAATACTACAAGGTATACGGCTAAGTTAATTTGGGCATTACAACAATACTTTTGAGATTATCACTATCCCACAAAAACTGGGGGGTATTATACGAAAACAACTCGGCTAGGGGTACCCCACGGCTAGCACCACAAGGAGGGGGGGTGTGTACCTTTCGCCAACCCCACTAGGGGAAAACTCTCGCCAAGGGGAAGGGTGCTCGGCCAAAGGCCTCACAAAGGGGAGGAAGAAGCTTTCAAGACTTAGAGATTTTGGAT
The DNA here is from genome assembly GCA_029844215.1 of Przewalskia tangutica. Classification (NCBI taxonomy): domain Eukaryota; kingdom Viridiplantae; phylum Streptophyta; class Magnoliopsida; order Solanales; family Solanaceae; genus Przewalskia; species Przewalskia tangutica. Next base: position 118,591,763 of record CM056722.1, read on the forward strand.
GAAGAAGTTCATCAAAGGGAGTGGTATTTATAGGTCAAGTAAAGGCCAACCAATGGCCAAGATTTAGCCAAGTGCTAGGCAAGTGTAAGGCCAAGATTAGGGCAAGTGTACCTAGCCAACTTGCACACAAAATATCCTACCTACTACTTGACAAAAATGTCAAGAAAATCGTCCAAGGGACGCCCACCAAAACCGCCAATGCGAGGGTGCCAAGTGGCGCCCTCTTGTTGGTCCAACACGTCTCGTCTCTCGGAAAAATCCGCAAAAATTAGAAATGACATAGCCGTAATTTATCCTACGCAAGTTGTGTAAAACGTTTCGTCGAAAAATGACTCTAACCGGGTGTTGTGCATAAAAAAAATTCGGCCAAGCCAACTTTAAAGTTCAAATTTTTCTACGTACGCCCCACGCATATACCAAAATACGGGGTATAACATTCTCCCCTCCTTAGAAACATTCGTCCCGAATGTTCTTTCTAAGTCTCAAAACAAACATGTGCCAGTAGTCTTCACTACTATACTTATCTGAACAATCCTGCCACAACTGGCCACAACAACACCTGCGCAAAATACTTACATCCAAGTCCACGAGGAAACACCTCTAACATCACAAACGCTCCCATCCAAGGGTCTAAAATATAATTCCTTCGCACTTTCTCCATACAAAAGAAATTGTCACATCTCTCGCCGCAATACATGCTCGCTTCTCCCTTTACTCGTCGTGATACCACTTTTGTCACTTTGCCGCGAGGTTCTAGTGTCACTCCGGCGACCTAACAAATGGTACCTGGCTGCATGCGATCCCTGAGGATGTCGTACACTCGAACTCTTACCACATTTCTGATACTGCTTCAGTTTCCAAAACTCGGGGTTACTATCTCTAACGTGGTCATCATTAACTGGGAACACTCTGGATGGATCTCGATACTTTCCCGATCATAATAATACGAAAGACGGACGTATTGCCTCCTAAGTCGAACGGAAAAGCTAACATATAGGCAACCCGCCTATTCTTCACATGAACTCGTGCGGCCCAAAGTAACTCGGGCTAAGTTCCTCTGCTTTCCAAAACTCACACACCCAACCCGGTGGTACTTTCAAGAAGACCGACCGCCAACTGAACTCTAAGCGCCGCTCCGATTATCCGCACGATTTCTCGAGCCGTAACCTCTTCTAGACAAGCTTTACCCTATCCACAATTACCGGAACAAGCTCAACCAACTATCTCAATCTTGCCAACATCGAACCAATCGATCGCGACTTACACATCCGCCTCCAAGGCTTCATAAGGCGACATCCGAACACCGAAATGGTAGCTTAAACACTCCTCCACAGAGACAACAATCCCTACAACTACCCTCAAATCCACACACCGCCCGAGGCGAATGCGATTCTCGAGACTCACCAGTTCTTAACCCCGCTTGGTAAAACTTCCAAACAAAACAGCCGCACTGGCTCCACTGTCATTATAAGGTGAAGGTAGGCACCCCGTACAGCCTTACAACCTTTCTGATAAATCAACACTGCCGAGTAAACGGTCTTTGCTAGAAGACAAGACGGCTGACCTCCTCGGCCCGACCATCGGGTCGAACGATCCACGAACTCAGACACTGTTAACCAAACTTGGGCCTAACACCTCATAACCCTAACCCAAAGCGGGATCACCACAACCGACCCCACCACCATACGTGTCGCGGTTGACCCAACGTGGCCTCAACCCGACCCGCAACGCCGCAAGATACTAGCTCCCAACCGAAAACTCTCACTAATCACGCTACGAAAACCTAGCGGTCTTCTTAGCTCAACTACCCTCTTTCATTCCACACTACTCGTGGACTTATCCCACAACATAGCTCACGCGGCACTATGCACTCTTATAAGGGTCAAACATAAACATACGCCTTTTACTCGAGATGGCCTTACCTCTAAGGTCTTCACGTATAAAGCTCTAAGGCTCACACTTTCCCTTATATCCAATCTTACCTCATCCTAACCATGATTTCCTAATCACAATTTACACCATGCTATCTGAACATAACACTTTAAGGTATACTCACCTTATCACATATACTGATATCTAGAGGGTTAAGGATATAACTATATCTACTGCTTCATTCCTTAGTCGCTAATCAAACCTACCCGTAGGCACATAGGGGAGATGACGAACTACCCACCGATCTCCGGTTGAGTCCTCCTACTAGGACATCCTTTCAACACATGGCCCTGAAGGCCGCAGGTAAAACAAGTACCAACTAAAAGATGACATTCCCGATGACGTCACATCGCGGAACACTGGGAAAAATCAATCCGGCCGGCCGATCCTACGCAGAGCCGTGAACCGAAACTCGAGCTCACCAACTCCGCTACTCCAACGCTCAACCCTTTCGAGGAACACTCGCACCGCGGATGTGCATATCTAATCTGGCCGAGGTGATTCGCCTCGAAAGTTACTAAAGGACTCATTGCTGCTCGCCTCTCCCGCCGCCCTTCGTTAACCCGCCGATTCTACGCCTTCGCTCGCCGCGTAAGTCCGCATTCAAGGCTATGCTCAGCCTAATCAAGAATTTCTTGCACAACCTCTCTTAGATAGTCATCAAGACTCGCAGACATCGGTATACACTCGGCACCAAATCCATAGCTAGTAATGTGGTCGCTTTGAAATCTCTATTCTCTGCTCCCGTGAATCAAGGTTCATATATCATGGCCGCAGAGGAATCGCCGCCGTGCTAAACTCACTGGGCCGTGACGAGCATAACTCCCGAATGAAGCACCTAACTCGGTGATGGTTGGGCTCAGGCCCTCGTAACCTCTCAGACTTTACTCGCAGCCTCCTGCCGCTTTGCCCTCCTGCCCGGGCCGCCCACGCGAGGCATAACGGGTGGAAAGAAATACGTTAGAGGTCCAACTTACAACACAACTCTAAGGCACGATCTCGAGTGAGAAGAATAGAAACCAATCCTAAATATCCTATAGCCTCCTCGATTATTGGTGTGGTGCACAACACACCGATAATCAAGACTCTACTAGATACGGTCAGAGACACTTTCCGAGGATTAATCGCTCGATACCACTTTTGTCACGACCAACCTGCCCGTGGATCGTGCCTTACCCCGCACCCTAGTGATACAACATCGAGTAATCAATGAACATAAAACAAGACGTGAAAATATTAAGAAGTAAGAAACAAGAATCGGAGAAAACTTGCCTTACGCATATATATAAATCAATTTTAAAACCGAACGCTACATCCCATTACAACTCGCCACAACAAGATTACTGCACTCTAAGAATGATACGACAACAATGGCGGACAGGCCCCGCCATACCTGAATGTAAATACCTACAACGACAGGGACTATACCACCGATAAGCCTCCGAGAAACGGCTTCCCATACGCCGAATCGTGACCGAGAACTAGGATCAACGATCGTGTACCTCAACTCGCGGATGAACGCACTTCGGCGAGGTCGATAACAGTACCAAGTATGTGAAATCAGAAGTACTTAAATGAAAACATATCATTTTAAAATCAGTTTTGCAAGTATGTATTAAACAACCAAGGTAACCGCACATAGTGCCATATCATAAACAAGAGCAACAATAGGTAAATCAGAATGTGTCTTTTCTAGGCCGCGAATGATCGAGCAGGCCAATTGCCCGTAGTATCACCATGCAAGCCTAATCCTGGACTCCCGTAGTCCGCATAGGCCACTCATATAGGCCCGCATAGGGTATGTAACCCCGCATCGAGGGTAGCTACTCATCGGCATCGTCCTGGACTCGTAGTCCGCATGGCCACATAGACCGCATGAGGTATAACCCCGCATCACTAACCTGGAACTCCCGTAGCTCCGCATAGGTCCCTTGAACCCGCATGAGGTATTCTCGAATCATGGTCCTGCATCACTGAGTCTACCCCGCACCGGGAGGACAACTAACCCCGCAATATGTCAAGAGCGAGTGATATTATACTAACATAAGCCTTATCGTTAAACAACATAAGCACAACAAGAATACTCTCTTACACAAACGTTACAAGACACTAACACACGAGCATCCTAACATGTTTACTTATCAAATCAACAAGAAAGTATTACAAGGCTATCACAAACCAAAGACAATCAAGTTATACACACAAGGTACATTCTAATATATGATTAACTGTGCGGGTATCTATTCCCAAAGTACTTCATACATTATCTTTAAAAGATACGCACGTTTACAAAGTCACACAATACCCGTAGTATATGAAAATAGAGTGATTATCTTTTGAAGTAAATCAAAACACTTCTCTTCGTAAAATCAAGTAACAACATTCTTTTCCAAATGTTTCAAGTTTGCCTAATTTCAATTACTCAAGTTTCTCATTTTCGAAAGGTTTCGTAGTTCATAATTTTAACCACTTAATGATATAATTCTCCCTTAAAAGCAATTTGAGAAACATATGTCTGATACGTGAGTAGGTTATTCTTGTTTATAACAATCTTATTTAAGCAGCCATGATCTAGGAAATGTAACATCATTTTGTCTCATCTTAGTTTTTATGCAGATGGAAGTTTCTACTGGTTTTAATAATACTTAATCTGTCAAAACATTTCCTTTTATTAACGCTGCAGTGGTTTGTCGATACACATTCTGATTTCCGAACTCAGTAAAACATTCTTAAGCCGTTATACCTAACTTCCCATAAAGCTAGTATAACTCTTAAGTTTTCAAAAACTAAGTATTACTCTTCTTTCAAAATGATTCAAAAATCTTTTGAAATACTTCAAGTTCTTTATTATCACATAACCAGCCAGTTATAGTTCAAATCAGTTACCTTTTAAAAACCACAAGTATTTTCTTACCTACATAAAGTCATTATAACTAACTTCCCATAAAGCCGTTATAACACTTTATGTTTTAGACCAATCAAATACATTTAACACACGACGTCTATCGCATCTACATAGTTACACACATATCATGCTAGAAGAGATAGAAGAGGTTCACATACCTCGCGACGATTATCGACTAATAGCAAAACGCCTCCAAGTACCTCAAACCGCCGCTACTCCTTAAGCCAAGTAGATCGCGCCACGCATAGTACTTCCACCTATAAGGCCACAAGGCGCTTTATTAACATTTAGGTCTCTTCAGAGAACATTCTACGTAAAATTCAAAGACTCCCCCGCAACAGCGTAAATCTCCTCCGCTAACGGGGCCGCTACCAAGCCAACCGGGGTTATACGCCTAAACCGACGTGCACAATTCTACCTCACCGAAAGCTACACAAGTCTCATCAGAATACACCCTATGTAATTACGTCAGACTCTTCTTTCAAAAGGTTTCTTATTATTCAAAGCTTAAGTCGCGAGACATTGCCGTAAGTATTATTCAGGCTTAAGTCCAAAGACATTGCCGATAACAACGTTCAGTTCTATATATAGTATACTTCAACTATATAGTCTAACAATCATGTAATTTCCAATTACAATAGAGGGACAAGATATTTACCTCGATAAGCCCATAATTATCCAAGTATAAAGTCGATCCTGGGCAACGTTTAGCTCCAACCCGTGCGCTCCAACCCGCTCCAAACTACCCTTAGAAGTTCTAACCAACTTCTACATACTACTCCAACTAACCATGGAGATTTTCCTTAGGGTTTCGGTTTGGTGACTGACGGGAAGTATAATAGTATTACGGGGCTTTTCGTATAGGTATAACCTTAGAATACTACAAGGTATACGACTAAGGTAATTTGGGCATTATAACAATACTTTTGAGAGTATCACTATACCACAAAAAAAGGGGGTATTATATGAAAACAACTAGGCTAGTGGGTACCCACGGCTAGCACCACAAGGAGTGGAGGTAATTTCGGCCAACCCCACTAGTGGGAAACTCTGCCATGTGGGGAAGGGTGCTCTCGGCCAAAGGCCTCACAAAGGGGGGGAGGAAGAAGCTTTCAAGACTTAGAGATTTTTGGATGAAGAAGTTCATCAAAGGGGATGGGTATTTATAGGTCAAGTAAAGGCCAACCAATGGCCAAGATTTAGCCAAGTGCTAGGCAAGTGTAAGGCCAAGATTAGGGAAAGTGTACCTAGCCAACTTGCACACAAAATATCCTACCTACTACTTGACAAAAATGTCAAGAAAATCGTCCAAGGGACGCCCACCAAAACCGCCAATGAGAGGGTGCCAAGTGGCGCCCTCTTGTTGGTCCAACACGTCTCGTCTCTCGGAAAAATCCGCAAAAATTAGAAATGACATAGCCGTAATTTACCCTACGCGAGTTGTATAAAACGTTTCGTCGAAAAACGACTCTAACCGGGTGTTGTGCACAAAAAAAATTCGGCCAAGCCAACTTTAAAGTTCAAATTTTTCTACGTACGTCCTTACGTACATACTCTGAAAATACGGGGTATAACACTCTTACCCTAGCTCAACCGACTATCATACATAACATAAGCACTACCGGCTTATCATACAATATATAAGCAAGTTAAGAAATCCCCTAACTTCTTATTAGTCTTGTTCATATACACTCTCATTTCTGTTTACTTAAGGCACTAACCTATCTTTATAAAAATCCGGAAATTTAACCCAAAGTACTACATACTTCTACTCTTTTAAAAATGACTCTTTTTCATATAAAACTTCCAAGATACTAATAACCGTAGTATCAAGTCACAATTACTTTTCAAGACAAGTCACAATACCTTTAGAAATATAATTAGGTTCCTAAACCAAGTGACTTCTTTTCTCTTAAAACCTTAGACAATTGATGCCTTAAAATCAAATTGCCTTTCATTAATTCAAGTCATTTATCCGTACTTATTTTACTTAGAGTAAATATCTCTTTCAATTTTCCATAAAGCTAATGTAACCAAACTTCCCATAAAGCCGTTACATTAACTTTATACATTAGTCAATTACATTTTTCCTATATCCAAGGGACTTATACTTTTAAAACGCAATAAGTATCATATACTTAAAACACTACAAGTCCCTTAACTTTGAAAACTTAAGACATCCTTAATACTTTAAGGAAGTGAGTTAATCCCCTAACTCACCCAACTTGGCTATTCTTAAAACAAGTAAAGGATATCAAAGTCTTGTACGTCTACCGTACTATATAAGTGCAACTATTCATGCTCAAAAGATAGAAAAGTTCTACATACCTCTTCGGGTCAATCCACTTGCTAAGTACAATATCCCGCCCGTAGTATGTCAACCTATAATGTCCACAATACGTCTATTAACGTCTTACTTCAAACATAGAATATTATAAGTGCAAAGTCACTAAATTCTACGGAAAATCGGACAGAACTTCCTTTGTTTCTACATACTTTGCCACCTTTTTCAAGGCCGAATTCAATAACCAAACACACCACATTTAAGGCCCAACAATGTAATTAACAATAGGGGATTACACGCCTACTAGACGTGTAAAATTCCGCCCCACAATTGATATCAAACTAGTACAAACTACAAGTGTAAATTCGGCAACTTGAGATACAACAACACCAATTCTTATCCAATTCCTTTTCAATCCAAATTGTTTAGTATAACATGATATCAAGTCGCAATCGATTATAACCACTACAATCTTCAAGTAAGTAACATGCGACGATTCTAATTAACGACCAAATTGTAATCCAACTTCAAATGGCTTATATGGCATTTTGGATTTTAGGCCACAACAATCCATAACACTTATAAATCCTCAACACATATACTTCATGCTAGTAAAATGTAAGGCTAACAACAATATATAATCTTGTAACACTTTAAGAGAACAAGATTGTTACCTCAACGAGCCTTAAACCAACATCAAATCCAAAGTCGCTCCCTAGCAACTTAGAGCCTCTTATTGACACTTCAATCCTCCACTTGGGACCCTTAGAATATCACAAACAACTTTCCTTTAATCTTCCAATCAAAACCTAGGAAAGCAACTAGGTTTTCACCTTGCGACTAATACGAAAACAATCTTTTTCCGGGATCTTTCTATTGAGATACCCTTACAATACCCTCATGAACCTTGGTTTAAAGTGTGGAGCTTATTGGACAACAAACAAATTTTTTCTCTCTCTTGATGACCTTGAACCCGAGAGCACCTCAAGGAGTTCTTCAAATTTCTTGAAAATTTGGCTACGTATAGAAGTTGTCTTGCTACTAGTACTACTATATAGTAACATGGAGGGTCAAGATGTGTACATATGTGTGGTTTGGATGCAATTCTATTAAATATCAAGTCAAGTGGTCCCATTGACTAAGTCAAATATGTCAAGCTCTACTACTTGCAAGACTTTGTCATCTTAATAATGGTCAAATGACCCTTGTGCCCATGTTAAATTTCGTCCAAGCCAACTTAATGGGGGGTGACACGTGTCGCCCTCCCATTCGTCATAATATTACGTTTTCCGACAATTCCATAATTCCAACAAATTTTTACAAGTCTCTAATCTTAACATTTGGGATTCTCACGTACGTTCTTAAAACATGTCCTGTAAATACGGGGTGTAACATTCTTCCCCCCTTAGAAACATTTGTCCCCGAATGTTCTTTCGGAGTCAAACTTATAATTAGCGACATAGTTTCCTTTCACAACCCCGACATACCAATAATGCCACACATGGCCACATAATAGCATTTAAGAAAAAATACTTCAATTAAAACTTGACAAGTAAGGGAAAAATGAATTACCTGAAGGTTTAGGGAATAAGTGAGGATACTTCCTCAACATGTCCTCATCCACTTCCCAAGTCATCTCTTCCCTGTTATCATTCCTCCACAAGACTTTGACGGAAGCCACATCCTTGGTCCGCAGTCGCCTGACCTGGCGATCGAGTATCGCTATGGGACTCTCCTCATACGATAACCCCTCTGTCTCTTGGACCTCGCTAGCCGGGAAAAATCTCGATGGATCTCCGATACACTTCTGCAACATAGAAATATGGAATACCGGATGTACCGCCTCTAACTATGATGGCAGATCCAACTCATAGGCAACCTTGCCTACTCTACGGATGATCTGGTAGGGCCCAATGTACCTTGGGCTGAGTTTCCCCTTCTTTCCGAATCTCATCACACCATTCATGGGCGATACCTTCAAGAAGACCCAATCGTCTACCTGAAACTCCAAATGTCGACGTCGATTATCTGCATATGACTTCTGCCGACTCTGAGCTGCTAACAGTCTCTCCTGGATAAGCTTCACCTTATCCACGACTCATCAACCAAGTCCGCCAACTAATCGCACTCACCCACGCCGAACCAACCAATCGACGACCTACATTTCCGCCATATAAAGCCTCGTATGGCGCCATCTCAGATATCGGAATGGTAGCCGTTGTTATAAGCAAATTCCACAAGAGGCAAATGATCCTCCCACTACCTCGAATCAATCACGCAGCTCGCAACATATCCTCGTTGTCCGATAGTACGCTCCGCCGCCGTCACACCGAGGATGAAACATCGCATCGAGACTCACCGTGTCCCTAATCCCTTCTCGAAAGACCTCCGGTTAGCCAGAATCGGGCTCTCTATTCGATATAATCGACATAGGGACTCGTGCGCCTCACAATCTCTCCGATGTACAATGCATAGTCCTCACCAAAAACGCTGCCCCGATGAAGGGAGTGGGCTGATTTCACACCACAATAATAACCCAAATGGAGTCATACTTCCTCCGAGTATGAGGTAACCTCAGAACAAAGTCCATGTTGATCACCTCCCACTTCCATGTCGGAATCTTAATAGCTCGCATAGCCCACTAGGCCTCCGTGCTCGACTGACTGCCGGGCAATTAGGACATCGCGCAACAAAACTCGCCACGCCTCTTCAGACATCCCACCAATACATACATCCGAGGTCATGGTACATCTTGGTCGACTCGGATGAATAGAATAACGAATTGTGTGCCTCCCTGCAATGGCCGACGAAGTCCTCGCCACATCGGGAACACACAACCGCCCTCAAATCTTAGCACCCCATCAGCGCCACTGAATAGACTCTTATCCTCCCGAAGATCTGCATCTCGATACCGTACCAACACTGGGTCCTCATACTGTCGCCTCTTCACCTCATCAACGATGGAAGACTCGGCAACCTCACGAACCCGTACCCCACTATCATCGGTATCGATCAATCTAACCCCAAGGCTCGCTAATGATGGATCCGACGACCATATCCTCGCTCTCCGCCGCATTTCGGCTGCACTCATCGATCTATGACTCAAAGCATCGCGAACCACGCTGGCTTTCCGGATGGTATAGAATATCAACGCCATAGTCTTTCAACAACTCTAACCACCGCCTCGCCGCAGTTCACTCCTCTCGCTCAAGATATACCGAGGCTCTTGTGGTCCGTATAAATATCCACATGAACCCCATATAAATAATGTCTCCAAATCTTCAAGGCATGAATAATCGCGCCAACTCTAAGTCGGGTAGGGTAATTCTCTCATGCTTCCAGAATCGCCGAAGCATAGGCTATAACCTTGCCGTGGCCGCATCAAAACACACCCTAGCCGGATACCCGAGGCATCACAATAAATCACGCATCTGCCTAACCCTCGGAAGAGTAAGAACCGAGCCGTCGTCAACCTTTCCTTCAAGAATCGGAAGCCCTTCTCACAAGCTTCGCCCATCGGAACTTAGCCGCTCGAGTCACCTAGTCAATCTCGGCCGATATCGACGAATCGCTTCCACAAACCTACCAGAAAACTCGCCAAATTTCTAAGAAATCGCGCACTCGGCCGGAGTCGTAGGTCTCGCCAAGACTTGATCGCCAATCTTTGCCGTATCCACCAACACCGCTATCCACAATAATGTGCCCTGTGAATGCCATCGAGGCCAACCAAAACTCACACTTGGAGAACTTGGCGAACAATCGCCGGCCCGAGGACCCAAGTACCGCCTCGCTGATCTGCATGCCTCGCTCAGACGCGAATAAACCAGGATGTCATTAATGAATACTATAACAAAAGTATCCAAAAATGGCTTGAACACCCGGTTCATCAGATCCATAAATACCGCTGGAGCGTTGGTCAAACCGAAAGACATCACCGTGAACTCATAGTGCCCATACGGTCCCGAATGCGCTCTTTGGGATAATCGCCTCGAACTCGCACATGATGATAACTGCACCGCAGTCTATCTTGGAGAAACACTCGCACTCGCAAATCGTCAAACAAATTATCAATCCTGGGGAGGGGGTACCTATTCTTGATGGTTACCTTATTCAGCTGCCTGAAATCAACACACATACGCAGCGTCCCATCCTTCTTCTTCACAAACAAAACCGACGCTCCCCAGAGAGAAACACTAGGCCTGATAAAGCCTTTTTCCAGCAAATCTTTCAGCTGGTCCTTCAGCTCTCTCAACTCAGCAGGTGTCATCCTGTATAGCGGAATAGATATAGGTCGAGGATCGATAACGATCAATACAAAACTCAATCTCCTCTCGGAGGATACCCAAGATCGCTCTGAAACACATCCGAAACACATCCGAAACTCCTAACCATCGACATCGATCAAGAATCGCACCTCAACCTCTGTATCGAATACCCGAACCAGATGATAGATGTACCCTTTCTGCACCATCTTCCTGGCCTTGAGGTAAGAAATAAACCTACCCCTCGGCGACGCTGTGTTGCCCTTCCACTCGATAACTGGCTCACCAAGAAACTGGAACCGGACCAACCTGTCCCTACAGTCAATGTTGGCATAACAAGAAGCCAACCAGTCCATACCTATAATGACATCAAAATCTGTCATCTCAAACTCTATCAAGTCAGCTAGGGTCTGACGACTGTAAATAAACACTGGACAACCCTTGTACACCCGCTCCACTAACACCGAATCACCCACTGGCGTAGCTACCTCAAAAGGCTCAATCGACACCGGCTCTATCCCGATTCTACCAGCAACAAGAGGGGACACATAGGACAAGGTAGAACCTGGATCTATCAAAGCATATACGTCACAGCTAGAAATCAATAATGCACCTGTGACGACGTCAGGGGAAGCCTCCTGATCCTGGCGACTGGCTAAGGAATAAATGCGGTTCTGTAGACCACTAGAACTGGGACCCCCACCACGACCTCTGCAGCGGCCTGCCGGTCCGTGAACACCCTGCCCTCCGGGGCGCATAACCACAAAAGAAGAAGATCCAAGAATCGACTTCGCTACCGAACCATAATACTCCCGCCGCCTCGACGGACAATCTTCTCTCAAATGGCCTCGCTGCTATGGGTGGTAACAAGCTCCCGGCCATACGGACTTGCCCGTGAGACCTACCGCATCGAGCACACCGAAGTTGTGGGTGGTCTTGATCGCGACGCCGCCTCCCGAAATCGCGAAGTCTCGAGCCCACGACTGCCTCGAATGACCCGGCCGATCATACCTCCCGCCGAAATCGAGAAGGAGCACTCGTGCCGGCCGAAATGTGGACCTAGTCTGCTGAGGTTGTCCGCCTCGAAATCGCCTCGAGACCTCGCTGCCCCGCCTTTGGGCCTGGCTCGAGCCAAGCCGGGTCCTCCTCTCTCTATCCTCTATCCTCGCGCATACGCTGCATCTCCGGCAATATCCATACTGGGCCGGGCGGCCACCCCAAGCATGCAGAATCATATGACGGCCTAGCCCCATCACATAACGATGAATTCTGGTCCTCCATGTCGCCAATGGTGTGCGATACCGTCAATTAGTCAAACTCGGTGTCGCATTTCTCGATAGTCCTCCTATTCTCGCCTCAAGGTCAAGAATCTATCCACGCGGCTCTCCTCATCTAAGGAGGCAAAAGTGATCCAGAAGGCCTCGTGAACTCCTCCCAAACACCGGAAGAGCATCCTCACCTCTCGACAGCCTCCCATGACTCAAACCAGCCAACGCAATATCGCTTAACCCAGAAGAGGCTAGCATAACCGACTCGTCTCCGAGGCCCTAAGAACCTCGCATAGTCCGTCAGAATCGCCGAATAAACTCCTGCGGATCCTCCTCGGACCTCGAACCATAGAACTCGGGTGGATGACAACCCGTAAAATCCCGAATCCGCAAACCGCTCAGGGTTAGCTACTCGCTCTGTCGTGCCACGCTCGCTACTATCTTTGGTCAATAACCGACCGCTCTCCGTAATCTCTATACTCACCGTTGTGGAATCAAGGCTCGTGTACGAACCTTCGTGCTACCGCCGCTATCGCCTTCTAATATCGCCGGCGTGGTGAACTCGCCGACCGCTTACTACCTCGCATATAGTCCGTGCTCGAGTCCTAGTAACCCTGCGAGTACCGCTAGCGCCTCGCCACGCTTTGCCCTTCTCGGGCCCCGCCGCCTCCGTGAGGCATAATCGATACATAAGAATAGGTCGAGAGGATTCAACCTAATAAGACATTTCTACCGCACGATCTCGAGAGAGAAGAATGGAAACCAATCCTAAATGTCTCGCACTCCTCGATTATAGATGTGGTGCACAACACACCGATAATCAAGACTTACTAGACACGCCTCAGACACTTTCCGAGGACTAATCGCTCGATACCACTTTTGTCACGACCACCCTGGCCGCATCGTGCCCTACCCGGGCACCCTGCCTGTATACATCGAGAATAGCAATGAACATACACAACACATAAACATGTTTAGACAGTAAAGATCACAGGCTGGCCGATAAGGCCGCCTTCCATAAAATATACATAATCAAGAGTAAAACAAGATAACTTTGTTCTTACACCCAAACCACAAAATGTGACTACTGCACTTAGAATAACAATCGTGGCGACAGGTCTCGCCATACCCCTGAATGTACATAAAATCTACAACATCAGGGAAAACTGTACCAAAAGACAAGCCTCCGGAGAAATGGAGCTTCTGACACCCGATCAGTGATCTTAAGAATGAGGATCCACCACCTGCGGCATGAACGCAGCCCCCGAGGAAGGGGGTCAGTACACAATATGTACTAAGTATGTAAAACTGGAAAATACTGTAATTACATCATAAGTTTAAAACAAAGCCGGAGACATGTGTGATAATCAAATTACAGTACATTGTGCCTTACTAACAATGAGAGTAAATAAGAGTATACTTATCGATAAAAATAGGAGGCTTTCGATCAAAGCAGACAACCCGCCCGCAATATCATTAGCGGCCCTACTCTCGACTATTTCACCCGCAAGGGTCGTGTGGACCCGCATGAGGTATTCCTCGCATCATGGGTAGCAAATCCATGGAGTGGTATAATGTCTTGGGGGTTTACCCCTCAATCATACTCAGAAGGTGGTATAATGTCTAGGGTGTTTACCCCGCATTTATACACTTACCCTGGAGAAGGTGGTATAACGTCTTGGGGGTTTTCCCCGCATTTATACTCTTACCCTGGAGAAGGTGGTATAACGTCTTGGGGGTTTACCCCGCATTTATACTCTTACCCTAGCTCGACCGACTATCATACATAACATAAGCACTACCAGCTTATCATACAATATATAAGCAAGTTAAGAAATCCCCTAACTTCTTATTAGTCTTGTTCATATACACTCTCATTTCTGTTTACTTAAGGCACTAACATGTCTTTATAAAAATCCGGGAATTTAACCCAAAGTACTACATACTTCTACTCTTTTAAAAATGACTCTTTTTCATATAAAACTTCTAAGATACTAATAACCGTAGTATCAAGTCACAATTACTTTTCAAGACAAGTCACAATACCTTTAGAAATATAATTAGGTTCCTAAACCAAGTGACTTCTTTTCTCTTAAAACCTTAGACAATTGATGCCTTAAAATCAAATTGCCTTTCATTAATTCAAGTCATTTATCCGTACTTATTTTACTTAGAGTAAATCTCTCTTTCAATTTTCCATAAAGCTAATGTAACCAAACTTCCCATAAAGCCGTTACATTAACTTTATACATTAGTCAATTACATTTTTCCTATATCCAAGGGACTTATACTTTTAAAACGCAACAAGTATCATATACTTAAAACACTACAAGTCCCTTAACTTTGAAAACTTAAGACATCCTTAATACTTTAAGGAAGTGAGTTAATCCCCTAACTCACCCAACTTGGCTATTCTTAAAACAAGTAAAGGATATCAAAGTCTTGTACGTCTACCGTACTATATAAGTGCAACTATTCATGCTCAAAAGATAGGAAAGGTCTACATACCTCTTCGGGTCAATCCACTTGCTAAGTACAATATCCTGCCCGTAATATGTCAACCTATAATGTCCACAATACGTCTATTAACGTCTTACTTCAAACGTATAATATTATAAGTGCAAAGTCACAAAATTCTACGGAAAATCGGACAACACTTCCTTTGTTTCTACATACTTTGCCACATTTTTCAAGGCCGAATTCAATAACCAAACATGCCACATTTAAGGCCCAACAATGTAATTAACAATAGGGGATTACACGCCTACTAGACGTGTAAAATTCCGCCCCACAATTGATATCAAACTAGTACAAACTACAAGTGTAAATTCAGCAACTTGAGATACAACAACACCAATTCTTATCCAATTCCTTTTCAATCCAAATTGTTTAGTATAACATGATATATAGTCGCAATCGATTATAACCACTACAATCTTCAAGTAAGTAACATGCGGCGATTCTAATTAACGACCAAATTGTAATCCAACTTCAAATGGCTTATATGGCATTTCAGATTTTAGGCCACAACAATCCATAACACTTATAAATCTTCAACACATATACTTCATGCTAGTAAAATGTAAGGCTAACAACAATATATAATCTTGTAACACTTTAAGAGAACAAGATTGTTACCTCAACGAGCCTTAGTCCAACTTCAAATCCGAAGTCGCTCCCTAGAAACTTAGAGCCTCTTCTTGACACTTCAATCAGCCACTTGAGACCCTTAGAATATCACAAACAACTTTCCTTTAATCTTCCAATCAAAACCTAGGAAAGCAACTAGGTTTTCACCTTACGACTAATACGAAAACAATCTTTTTCCAGGATCTTTCTATTGAGATACCCTTACAATACCCTCATGAACCTTTGTTTAAAGTGTGGAGCTTATTGGACAACAAACAAAAAAAAAATTCTCTCTTGATGACCTTGAACCCGAGAGCACCTCAAGGAGTTCTTCAAATTTCTTGAAAATTTGGCTAAGTATAGAAGTTGTCTTGCTACTAGTACTACTATATAGTAACATGGAGGGTCAAGATGTGTACATATGTGTGGCTTGGATGCAATTCTATTAAATATCAAGTCAAGTGGTCCCATTGACTAAGTCAAATATGTCAAGCTCTGCTACTTGCAAGACTTTGTCATCTTAATAATGGTCAAATGACCCTTGTGCCCATGTTAAATTTCGTCCAAGCCCATTTAAGGGGGGTGACACGTGTCGCCCTCCCATTCGTCACAATATTACATTTTCCGACAATTCCATAATTCCGACAAATTTTTACAAGTCTCTAATCTTAACATTTGGGATTCTCACGTACGTTCTTAAAACATGTCCTGTAAATACGGGGTGTAACAGATACCTTTTTCATTTAACGCTGCAATGGCTTGTTTAAACACGTTTACCAAAATCAGTCTCATCGCTTAATAATTATTAGTGATGTAGCTTAGAAAGATCAACTCCACACCAAAGCTTACTAAAAACTCTTACCAACATCTCCCATAAGACTTGGTAATGACTTAGGCATAATTTAGACATGCCTTTAGCATAGAATCAACAACATGAATACTCCTTAACTTCTAAGAGTAGAATAATTTTTGAAACAATACCACTGTTATAGTTCATACTGTCACGACCCGACCCCGGGCCAGCGACTAGTGCCCTACCTGGGCACCCCTTACAGGTATACCTCAGAGAATAGCAGCGGAACATACATAAAATCATAAAATAATAGACATTAAATACCAACAGGCTAGCCGATAAGGCCACCTTCCGAAAAACATACATAACCCAAATGAACAGTTACATCTTTGTTTTTACAACCCAATATACAAGATATGACTACATACATCTAAGAATAATAACTGTGACGGGATAGGGCCCCGCCATACCCCTGAATGTACATAAATCTACAACATCAGAGAAACCGTACCAAAAGACAAGCTTCCGGAGTGTCACGCCCCGAACCCCGGGCCCACGACTGGTGCCCTACCTGGGCACCCTTCTATTCATACAACACAATAAACTGCGGAAGATAAATAACACTCATTTTTTTTCTTAAAACAAAGGCAAAGCCGATAAGGCTGCCATAATATAAATCACCAAAAAGGGTCTACACTATTCAATAATGTAAATACAACTCTAGCCAGTCCAGCCCATATATGAATACAAACCTCTAAGATTTTGGACATATACTATGACGGGACAAGGCCCTGCCGTACCCCTGAATATACCTAGCCATAATGACAAGCTCCGGAATATTAGAGCCATCTCAAAATGCTGAATCAGGATCCTAAGCTCGCAGATCCACAATTGTGTACCTAAACCTGCGGACATGAACGCAGCCCCCCCGAAGGGGGTCAGTACAACAAGTACTAAGTATGGAACGGAAATAAATTACATCAATTAAGTCCATAACTATACAAGGAATGACATGGGAAAGTATGAAAATCAAATACCAGATCCTACCGTGTCATATAAAAATCAGAGTCAAATGTACCTTGTATCACTGTACTACTGTAACACCGCACCACTTTCAAATACGAAAGCCATGTCAAAATCTGAGACACCTGCCCTCAGCATATAATATCACAGAAGCATGCTCGTGGAATACAACATCACTATCAGCATGTAACAAGTATAACATACAACTATCCGCACACTGTGCCTTTTTAACAATGAGAGTAAACTTTACATGCTTTAAAATAGGAAGCTTATGATCAATCTAGGGCCACCCGCACGTAGTATCATTATGCAAACCTACTCCTGAGACTGTTTCACCCGCAAGGGTCTTGTGGACCCGCATAAGACAATTTGCCCCACATAGGACTATTTCACCCGCACAAGACTATTTCACCCGCTTAGGCCCTACGGGCCCGCAATGAGCATATACGCCATACCAAATATGCCACAACTGGCCACATAACAACCTTTAAGCAAATACTTCAATTAAAACTGACAAGTAAGGGGACATCACTAGCTGCAACATCCTTGGTCCGCAGTCGCCTGACCTGGCGATCAATTATCGCTATGAGACTCTCCTCATAAGATAATCCCTCTGTCACCTGGACATCACTAGCTGGAAAAACTCTCGATGGATCTCCGATACACTTCCGCAACATAGAAACATGGAAGACCAGATGTACCGCCTCTAAATCCGATGGCAGATCCAACTCATAGGCAACATTGCCTACTCTACGGATGATCTGGTAAGGCCCAATGTACGTTGGGCTAAGTTTCCCCTTCTTTCTGAATCTCATCACACCCTTCATGGGTGATACCTTCAAGAAGACCCAATCGTCTACCTGAAATTCCAAGTGTCGACGTCGATTATCTGCATAAGACTTCTGCCGACTCTGAGCTGCTAACAGTCTTTCCTGGATAAGCTTTACCTTATCCACAACCTGCTAAATCAAGTCTGGGCCAACTAACTGAACCTCGCCCACGTCGAACCAACCAATCAGCGACCTACACTTTTGTCCATACAAAGCCTCATATGGCGCCATTTGAATGCTAGAATGGTAGTTGTTGTTATAAGCAAACTCCACAAGAGGCAAATGATCCTCCCAGCTACCCCTGAAATCAATAACACAGGCCCACAACATATCCTCAAGTGTCTGGATAGTACGCTCTGTCTGCCCGTCGGTCTGAGGATGAAACACAGTACTAAGACTCACATGTGTCCCTAACCCCTTCTGAAAAGACCTCCAGAAGTTAGCCGTAAACTGGGCTCTTCTGTCTGATATAATAGATATAGGGACTCCGTGCAATCTCACAATATCCCTGATATATAATCTAGCATAATCCTCAGCCGAATACATAATCCTGACTGGAAGAAAGTGGGCTGATTTCGTCACCCTGTCCACAATAACCCAGATGGAATCACACTTCCTCTGAGTACGAGGTAACCCTGTAACAAAATCCATGTTGATCACCTCCCACTTCCATGTTGGAATATCAATCGCCTGCAATAGCCCACCGGGCTTCTGGTGCTCAACCTTGACCTGCTGACAATTCGGACACTGAGCAACAAACCCTGCCACGTCCCTCTTTAGGTCATCCCACCAATACATACATATGAGGTCATGGTACATCTTAGTCGACCCCGGATGAATAGAGTAACGAGCATTGTGTGCCTCCCCCAGAATCAGCTGACGAAGTCCTGCAACATCGGGAACACACAATCTGCCCTCGTATCTTAGCACCCCATCAAACGCTACCTCAAACAAACTCTTTTCCTCTCGAAGGGCCGCATCACGATACAGTATCAGAACTAGATCCTCATATTGTCGCCTCTTCACCTCCTCGACGATGGAAGACTCGGCAACCTCTCGAACCCGTACCCCACTATCTGTCACGACCTGAACCGGGGCCCGTGACTGGTGCCTTACCCCGGGCAACCTAGTGATACAACATCAGAGAAAATTAGCGGAAATAAAAACATGAACACGAAACAAGAGATATGATAAAAACAAAGCAACCAAAATTGCCTTCTTGCATATATATACAGACCAATTTACATCCTTACAACCCCGCCACAACAAGATTTCATGCACTTCTAAGAAAGTGACAACAACTATGACGGACAGTGGCCCCGCCATACCACGAATGTACAAGAACCTGCTGCACTCGTGGTAATATACCACAAGATAAGCCTCCGAGAAACGGGCTTCCTAATACGCCGAATCAGTGATCCTATGAGCGAGGATCCACAACCGATGTACTCTACTGCGGATGAACGCAGCTTCGGCGAGGTCAAGACAACAGTACCAAGTATGTGAAATCAAATATCAGAAATGAAATCATGATACTATATAAAACAGAGACATGTATGATAACTAAACTACGCTTACAACATAAAAGTAGTCATGTCAAGTCGTGGACTCACACCTCAAGTCATCCTCATGCCCGTGGAACTCCTTCCTCACCGCAGCCTAGGTATAAATCAGATGACACGATAACATGTCTCACCATCCTACGGACTCGAGGTGGACTCGTGTGGAATACATGTCTCACCTCATCTCATGGGACTCGATAGGAATCGTGATGAAATACATGTCTCGCCCATCTCATGGGACTCGATAGAATCGTATGGAATACATGTCTCGCCCATCTCATGGGACTCGATAGGAATCGTATGGAATACATGTCTCGCCCATCTCACGGGACTCGATAGAATCGTATGGAATACATGTCTCGCCCATCTCATGGGACTCGATAGGAATCGCTCACAACCAATCAGCCGCCCTCCATCGAGACGCGGCGGTATAAATACAAGATTGCACAACAAGGCTATCACACGCAAACATAGGCAAGTTACACACAACTCAAGGTACTTTCATTTTATGTCAAAGTCCGGGTTTTAACCCCAAAGTACTACATACGTTAAATTCTTTTAAAAGATCCATTTCTTTTACAAAGGTCACCCGATACCCGTAGTATTAACATAGAGTGACTAACATTTATAAGTAAACCAAAACACGTTCCTTATTAAAATCAAGTAATAACATTTTTTTCCTAAAGTTCAAGTTTGCCTAATTTCAAATGCTCAAGTCTCTTATTTTCGAAAGATTCCATAGATCATAGTCTTAATCACTTAACGTAATCTCCTTTTAAAACAATTGAGTAACATATGCCTTATGTGTGAGTAGCTTGTTCTTGTTTATAACCGTCTTATTAAAGCAGCCATGATTTAGGAAATGTAATACAATTTTGTGTTATCTTAGCTTCTATGCAGATGGAGGTTTCTACTGGTTTTAATATAATTAATTAGTCAATACATTTCCTTTATTAACGCTGCAATGGTTTGTTCGATACTTATTCTCATTTCCGAAATCAGTAAACATTATTCTTTAAAAGCCAAGTACTCATTACTCACGAATGAGGTTTCACAACTTTTTAACAAAATTCATAGTCCTTAACATTTTATAAAACGTCATTTATAAGTTAAGTCTCTTATCTTTTAAGATCAAGTCTCTTAACTTCTAAAATCAATAAACCATTCTTTTACCTACATAAAGTCGTTATAACTAACTTCCCATAAAGCTATTATAACACCTTATGTTTTAAACCAACCAAAACTCGTTTAACACACGTACGTCTACCGTACTACATAGTTCACAACAATCATGCTAGAAAAGATAGGAAGAGGTTCACATACCTCGCGATGATTATCGACAAATAGCAAAACGCTCTAAGTACTTCAACCCGTCGGCTACTCCTTAAGCCAAGTAGATCACGCCACACGTAGTACTCCACTCCTCAAATAGCCCAAGAATATCCAAGTTCTTAAAGTCGCTCCAAGCAAGTCTTAGCTCCAAATCTTTACGTTCCAATCCGCTACAAGAAACCCATAGAAGCTCCTAACCAACTTCTCTTCAAGATTCAACTCCAAAAAGTGAAGAACACTTAGGGTTCCAACAAGACAACTTTCGGCCAAGGCAAACTAAATAGGCTAGGGGTGTGAAATCTTTTCTAACTCTTGGTACACAATCTTCCTAACACCTTAGGGAAGAACACTTAAGAGTTTAAGAATTGTTGGACAAATTTTGCTCAAGAAAAGGCACCATGGCCGAGAGCTTCACAAGGGAGAGGAGGGTTTTCTCAAGTCTTGAAATGGTTAAGTGTGGAAGATTTCATCAACTAAGGGTGCATATATAGGACAACCAAGGGCTAGGATGAAGGCAAGTGTGTGGTTGAGATTGGGGACAAGTGTGTGGGCCCCACAAGCCACTTGTCCAACTAAAATATCTTGCAAGACAAGGCCACTTGTCTTGCCACTGTCAAGTGATTTCACAAGAGCCACCTGTGGGTGAAACATGTCGCCTCCTATTCGCCCAAAATATTTCATCTTCCAAAATATCCATAATGGCCAAAATCTCAAAACAAAGCTGCTCACAAAATCAGAAATTTCTCCCGTGGGCCCCACGTGACCATTTCCGAAAATAAAATCTCAAAATTCTAATATAATTCAAGAAGCCCAAATACCAAATCTGGGAATCCAATTCCCATCAACGAACATTTTTCCTTTACAAAAACCGGAAACTTTTCCGTTGAAAAATCAAATCTTTCTTCCTTTCCAATTTTTCTGTCGTATTCTCGTACGTACGTCCTCGCATACATATCCTGGAACTACGGGGTATAACATTCTTCCCACCTTAGAAACATTCATCCCGAATGTTCCTTCTAAGTCTCCAAACATACAAGCGCCGATATAGTCTCCATTGCTATACTTACGAAACCAATTATGCCACTAATGGCCAGAATATAACGGGTGCGCAAAACTCAAATCCAAGCCAACGAGGAGTCATTTCTAATCTCACAACAGCTCCCACTAGCTTCAATTTACTCTAAGGCCATTCCCGGCCTTCACAATCCGACTTCAGTCGAACGCGTCCACGAACCCGCATTGATGGTTACCTAAACTCGCCTAGCGCCTCAGGACCTACCACCGCGACCACCTCGAATCGACTTCACCACATTCCGGGCTACGGGTTGACCCGCGAATGGTCCTCAACCCGACCCATAACCGCGCCAAACTCTTGTTTCCCCCGATCCGGAACAATTTCACTAATCAAGTCACGAAAACCTAGTGGTCTTCTTAGCTCAACTACCCTCTTAATTCACACCACTCAGGGACTTATCACACAATTATACCCTCAGATACTATGCTCTCCGACAAAGGTCAATCAGAAACAAAATCTTACCCAACTTCCCTTACTAACTGTGCCTCTAAATCATCATTTAACAAAACGCTATCTAACATAATACATAGCACATCATCATATCAACAACGCATACCGCCTCTGTAGAGGTAAGAATATGTCACGCCCAACCTCAAGCTCGTGACAGCCCCTACCCGCACCCTTCTACCTTAACAACACATGTAAACTGCGGAAATTAAATAACACCTCATCTTTTTTTTTCTTTTAACCAATGTACGCAAGTGGCAAAGCCGACAAGTGCCGCCATATATACACAAACAAAAGACACTACACCGCATACGAGTCCAATCCCACATATGAATACGCACTCAAGAGTTAAATCAAATATGACGACAAGGCCCCGCTGCACCCATAATCAGACAAAAGCTCTGATCAAAGAACTTATACCAAAAGATAAACTCCCAATGTAAGGAGCTATCCAAAACTCGAGCAGATCTCACACTGCCGATCACCAAACAACAGACTAAACTCGGCAGATGAACGCACTCAAGGAGGTCAAGATTTAAGAATGTACCAAGTATGTGAAACAGTAAGTACTATAATGAAATCATAACAGTCTAAACAAAACAGGAGACATGTATGATAGTCAACCTACAGTACACACCACATATAGCAGTCATAACGAGTCAGGGACGCATACCCTCAAGTCATTTCTAAAATATAACCCTGGGTCTCACGCCCATAATATCAATCATGCCCGTGGAACCCTTCCTCACTGCCGGCAGTCCGTGATATAATATAACACCAAAAGGTATACATGAACACCAAGTCCCACCGGTGGTATAGCGTCTTGGGGGTTTACCCCTCACTGATACTCTTACCCTGGAGAATGAGGTAAAGCAGGTGGTATAGCATCTTGGGGGTTTACCCCTCACTTATACTCTTACCCTGGAGAAGGTGGTAAAGCATCTTGGGGGTTTATCCCTCACTTATACTCTTACCCTATCTCAACCGACCATCAAACAAAACAAGCAGGGGGTATAATGTCTTGGGGGTTTACCCCTCACTTATACTCTTACCCTGGAGAAGGTGGTATAGCATCTTGGGGGTTTACCCCTCACTTATACTCTTACCCTATCTCGACCGGCCGTCAAACAAAACAGAAGCACTACCATGTCTTCTATAAAAATCCGGGAATTTAACCCAAGTACTACAAATAACGGAAGCATACCCGTGGAATCCCACATCACTGTCGGTACGTCCAAGTAACTTACAACAAGACAGCCGGCCCTCCAACCGAGAGTCGCGGCAACGTAATAAAACATAATACTTGCACTCTAAGGCTATCACCAGCACACATAGGCAATTCTAAACTATTCAGGCCAAAGTACTTATCAAGGCACACATGGAATAATTCTCAATTAACCAAGCCAAAGTACTTATCGGGGCACAAATAGAATAATTCTCATTTAACAAGCCAAAGTACTTATCAGGGCACAAATAGAATAATTCTCATTTAACAAGCCAAAGTACGTGTCAGGCACAAATAGAATAATTCTCATTTAACAAGTCAAAGTACTTATCGTAGCACAAATAGAATAATTATCATATACCAAGCCAAAGTACTTATCAGGGCACAAATAGAATAATTCTCATTTAACAAGCCAAAGTACTTATCAGGGCACAAATAGAATAATTCTCATTTAACAAGCCAAAGTACTTATCAGGGCATAAATAGAATAATTCTCATTTAACAAGCCAAAGTACTTATCAGGGCACAAATAGAATAATTCTCATTTAACAAGCCAAAGTACTTATCAGGGCACAAATAGAATAATTCTCATTTAACAAGCCAAAGTACTTATCAGGGCACAAATAGAATAATTCTCATTTAACAATCCAAAGTACTTATCAGGGCACAAATATAATAATTCTCATTTAACAAGCCAAAGTAATTATCAGGGCACAAATAGAATAATTCTCATTTAACAAGCCAAAGTACTTATCAGGGCACAAATAGAATAATTCTCATTTAACAAGCCAAAGTACTTATCAAGGTGCACTTAGACTAATTCTCAATTAATCAAGCCAAAGTACTAATCAAGGCACACTTAGAATTATTCTCAATTAAACAGGCCAAAGTACTACGTACGTACATTCTTTTCAAAAGACTCATTTTTATGTAAAACCCCAAGATACTAACACCCGTAGTATCAAGGCATGTCTATTTTTCAAAGTAAGTTACTACACGTTTAGAAAACTCATCTCAAGGCTTGAAATCAAGTAACTTCAAATTTTCACAATCTAGGCAACTTATGCCCTTTAATCAAAATAGACAACTTTCTAAACCTTCCATAAAGCCGTTATAACCAACTTCCCATAAAGCCGTTATAACCCTTTATGGTTTTTAGACAATTTCATTCTTTTTATAACTAAGAGACTTATACTTAAAACCAAGTATCACAAACTTTCAAATCGAGTCTCTTAACTTTCAAAATACTTCGAGTCTCTTAATATATAGAAAACAAGTTTCTTCTACTTTTAAACCTCAAGTAACTCACACCTTTAAAACAAGTTACTTCTCTTAAATCATGTCATTTCTCCTCTTTTAAAACAAGTAAATAAATCACTCATTTGACTCCCCTAAAGTCATTATAATGACCTTTAGGTTTTGGAACTAAGGCACTAGCCACAAGATTTGGAAACCACTTCCTTTTCAAGACTCCATGTACTTTAAGTAAAATACTTTCACTTTTAAGAATCCAAACTTCACTAAGGAAATGGATTATTCAACTTACAATTTAAACATCAAAGTACAATCAAGGGAGTACATAGAACGAATTCTATTTTAGGCAATCCAAATACAACCGAGGAATGGATCATTTAAGGAGTAGAACTTACTTTCTTTATCTTAAGGAATCATGCTAGAAGAGGAGATAGTTCACATACCTTTTCGGCTAATCCACAAGCTAAGCCGAATACGCCGTACGTAGAAGTGTCAACCTATAATGGTCACAACAAGACTATCAACTTCTAGTCTCTAACGTAGAATAAAACTAAGTGTACGGTCTCTAATTCTACGGAAAATCTGGCAAGACTTCCTTTGTTTCTACTCACTTTGCCACCTTTTCAAGTCGAATACAATAACCAACACGCCACATTTAAGGCTCAAAACAACAACCAAACAAAGGGGATTACACGCCTTACAATACGTGTAAAATTCCGCCCCACAATCATACCAAGTAGTTTAAAACTCCAAGCCCTTCTACCAACTACATACTAACAATTCAAAGTCTTTTCCAATCCTTTTCCAATTCCAAGTTCTAAGGTCTAACATGTTATATAGTTATAAACCATTTCAACAACTACAATTTCCTTCTTACACAACATGCGACGACTTAAACGAATAATCAACTTGAATTGTAGTCTTAAGGCTAACATGCTAGTTTTCGAATTAGGGTTCCAATAGCCAATATAATAATCAAACTTCGTAATATATAACTCATGCTTGCTAATAACCATAGCTACAACAATAAGTAAACCTTAATTGCTAAAACGACAAGATTATACCTTTATAAGCCCTTAATATTTCCAAGAATCAAAGTCGCGCCTTAGCAATTCTTAGCTCCTTTCCTTAAGTTCCAATCCGCTCCAAGCACTCCTTAAGCTTCATGAGAACCCATCTTCAAGTTCCAACTTCAAAGTGAAGAACTTCATTAGTTTCCGCTTTGCGACTAACGTAAAATGCTTTTTCCAAATATTTCTATTGAGATATCCTTACAACACTCTTAGGGACATTGGGTTTAAGTCTTGTGGCTAATGGATCAAAATCACAAAAAATTTCTCCTTTCTTCTTAGCAAACCCGAGAGCAATATGGGCACACACAAGCTCTCTCAATTTTTCTAAGTGTTAAATGAGCTAGTCTTGCACTAGTTAGTGAATATAAAACACATTGGAAGGCTTAGATATCAACAAATGTGAGGCTAGGATGAATATCACAAGGATTAAGCCCATGTGGACAAGTTGACTTGGTCAAATATGTCAAGCTTGCAAGACTTATCATCTACATAGGTCAAATGACCATTCTACCCCTTGCATTTTCGTCCAAGACCACATGAGGGGGTGCCACGTGTCGCCCTCTCATTCGTCCACAAAATTCCGTAACCCTCGTGGGCCCCGCAAAACGTAAAATTCCCTGGGTGGGCCCCACGTGACGAAATCCATAAAAATAAATTTCCATAAATATAATAAGTTCCATACTCTTCAAATAATGCATTTTGAGAATCCAATTCTCAACAACGAACATTTTTCCTTTCCGACGTTCGGAACATTTTCCGTCGGAAAAACAATTCTTCCGTTCGTACCCATTTCCAAGTCTTGATTCCTTACGCATTCTCTTTACATGTCCCGACTTACGGGGTGTAACATTCTTCCCCCCTTAGAAACATTCGTCCCCGAATGTTCTTAGTCGGTTGCCAAGCTATACAAACTCCGGCATAAACTCTATACTATGCCTATCAATCAAAACATGCACACGACTAACGATGCCACACATGGCCACCACAACATACGTGAACATAATAATGGACCTTCCGTCCGTGGTCCCTTTTCACAAAACTCGAAGGTTACAGTCTTCCCAAACACGGGATCCTTAGAGGTTCCTTTCTTTCCTTACTTGTCATACTTTCTCGTACTTTCAAACTCATCTAGTACACGTACAAAATCTCAAATTTTGTTTCTCTTCTCCAATCCTTGGAGTTACTATCCAAACTTAGCCATATAGTTACTTACATTCCCGTTAAGGCTCTTCTTGGTCCTTACGACCTAGTTCCGGTGGAACGCATCCACGAACTCGTACAACGATTTACTAAACTTGGGCCTGACATCCTCGGGACCCTATCACATAACGGGACCATTTCTAACTGACAAAACCCCATTCCGTACTATCAACCGACCCGAAATGAGTCTATAACCCGACTCATCGTCACACTTAACTTCTCATTCTTAGTCTGCAATAAATCTTTCTCTTATCTCAAGGTACTTCTTACCCTATCCCCTATTCACTAGAGGTTCGTCACATAAGCCAAAGTATTTCTACTATACATCCTTCCCTATCTGGCCTTACATCACACTGGGCAATTTCTACGTGTGAACTCTACACAACTCTAGTCTCAGCTCACTTACCATTATTATCAATATTCTTAACTTTTCACTTTACTAATCAAAGTATCCCTACTTCTGGGGTACTATCACTTTACAACTCTTGCAATAAAGGGAAAACATATACGCTAGGGCAAAAACTGAATCTAACAATGCACGTATGATTCAAAAGAATCGAGATATACCTGTAACCCCGTGCGATGTCGCCTCCCGATCTCGCCTCGTAGTCACGCCATCTATGCGGTTCAAGGACCGCGAACTATAAACTCCACTCGACTCTACCACACCGCTAACATCCAACACCCCGCTGGGAACGCACAACCGCGAGGAAAGGAACTAACCACGGCCATAGCCGAGCCACTTCACCAAGCTCTTTCTAAAAGGACATACTCAAAGATATGGCCCGGACGCCACAATAAAACAAACACTGTGCCATAACGGCATTTCCAATGACGCTTACCATATCCGATACATCGAGGAATATGTGGCCTCGGCGAGAAAATCCTCTGCTTCCTCTGAGAACCTCGACCTCTGGAGCTGGACCGCTCCTAAATACCTTGTGGGGTCCAAAATCCCACCGTGGAACCGCGGGGTATGTACCGGGTAGGCCGATGAATATCTTACTCGGCCGAGGCGCTCGTCCAAAACTCACCGGATAACCAACCGGTCTAGCCTCTTACGCAGATTTCCGCTTGCCTCTACCCTCCGTACACATGCTCAGATCGTCGAATAACCTCCTACGATGAAATCAGAGTAATCGCTATCTTGGTCAATAACGTAATGGCTTCCTTCATGACCCTAAAGTCTTCCTTAATCGAGAAACCGAGGCTCGTGCTGGGCCTCAAAACTCGCGCAGAACTCGCCGATCGCGAACAACATCCGATATACCCAGGCATAAGCCCTATCAACTCTCGAGTCCGACTAGTAGCTCCGCTACCTTTGCCCTTCTTCGCGGCCGCGTTCTCTCGAGGCATAATCAGAATACAACAATACGCCGAGAGGAATTATCTTACTAACACGCCTCTATGGCACGATCTAGAGTGAGAAGAATAGAAACCAACTCCTAAATGTCCTGTAGCCTCGTTTATGGGTGTGGCGCGCAACACACCGATAATCAAGACTCTACTAGACACGGTCAGAGACATTCCGAGGATGCATCGTCACACCACTCACACGCCCGAACCCGGGCGTGGATCGTGCCCTACCCAGGCACCCTTCTACCTTAACAACACAAGTAAATCGCGAAATTAAATAACACCTCATCTTTTTTTTCTTTTAACCAATGTACGTGCAAGGGCAAAGCCGACAAGGCTGCCATATATACACAAACAAAAGACACTACACCGTACATTAGTCCAATCCCACATATGAATACAGACCTCTAAGTGTTAAACTGAAATATGACGGGACAAGGCCCCGCTGCATCTATAATCGCATAAAAGCTCAGATCGAAAGAACTTATACCAAAAAGATAAACTCCCAATGTAAGGAGCTATCCAAAACTCGAGCAGATCCTACACTGCCGATCACCAAACAACAGACCTAAACTCAAGATTTAACGCACTTCAAGGAGGTCAAGACAAGAATGTACCAAGTATGTGAAACAGTAAGTACTATAATGAAATCATAACAGTCTAAACAAAACAGGAGACATGTATGTAGTCAACCTACAGTACACAACACATATAGCAGTCATAATGAGTCAGGGACGCATGCCCTCAAGTTATTTCTAAAATATAACCCTGGGTCTCACGCCCATAATATCAATCATGCCCGTGGAACCCTTCCTCACTGCCGACAGTCCGTGATATAATATAACACCAAAAGGCATACATGAACACCAAGTCCCACCGGTGGTATAACGTCTTGGGGGTTTACCCCTCACTGATACTCTTACCCTGGAGAATGAGGTAAAGCAGGTGGTATAGCATCTTGGGGGTTTACCCCTCACTTATACTCTTACCCTGGAGAAGGTGGTAAAACATCTTGGGGGTTTATCCCTCACTTATACTCTTACCCTATCTCAACCGACCATCAAACAAAACAAGCAGGGGGTATAATGTCTTGGGGGTTTACCCCTAACTTATACTCTTACCCTGGAGAATGTGGTATAACATCTTGGGGGTTTACCCCTCACTTATACTCTTACCCTATCTCGACCGACCGTCAAACAAAACAGAAGCACTACCATGTCTTCTATAAAAATCCGGGAATTTAACCCAAGTACTACAAATAACGGAAGCATACCCGTGGAATCCCACATCACTGTCGGTACGTCCAAGTAACTTACAACAAGACAAAGGCCTCCAACCGAGAGTCGCGGCAACGTAATAAAACATAATACTTGCACTCTAAGGCTATCACCAGCACACATAGGCAATTCTCAACTAATCAGTCCAAAGTACTTATCAAGGCACACATGGAATAATTCTCAATTAACCAAGCCAAAGTACTTATCGGGCACAAATAGAATAATTCTCATTTAACAAACCAAAGTACTTATCAGGGCACAAATAGAATAATTCTCATTTAACAAGCCAAAGTACTTATCAAGGCACACATAGAATAATTCTCATTTAACAAGCCAAAGTACTTATCAGGGCACAAATAGAACAATTCTCATTTAACAAGCCAAAGTACTTATCAGGGCACAAATAGAATAATTCTCATTTAACAAGCCAAAGTAATTATCAGGGCACAAATAGAATAATTCTCATTTAATGTCAAGTACTTATAAGGGCACAAATAGAATAATTCTCATTTAACAAGCCAAAGTAATTATCAGGGCACAAATAGAATAATTCTCATTTAACAAGCCAAAGTACTTATCAGGGCACAAATAGAATAATTCTCATTTAACAAGCCAAAGTACTTATCAGGGCACAAATAGAATAATTCTCATTTAACAAGCCAAAGTACTTATCAGGGCACAAATAGAATAATTCTCATTTAACAAGCCAAAGTACTTATGAAGGCGCACTTAGACTAATTCTCAATTAATCAAGCCAAAGTACTAATCAAGGCACACTTAGAATTATTCTCAATTAAACAGGCCAAAGTACTACGTACGTACATTCTTTTCAAAAGACTCCTTTTTATGTAAAACCCCAAGATACTAACACCCGTAGTATCAAGGCATGTCTATTTTTCAAAGTAAGTTACTACACGTTTTGAAAACTCATCTCAAGGCTTGAAATCAAGTAACTTCAAATTTTCACAATCTAGGCAACTTATGCCCTTTAATCAAAATAGACAACTTTCTAAACCTTCCATAAAGCCGTTATAACCAACTTCCCATAAAGCCGTTATAACCCTTTATGGCTTTTAGACAATTTCATTCTTTATATAACTAAGAGACTTATACTTAAAACCAAGTATCACAAACTTTCAAATCGAGTCTCTTAACTTTCAAAATACTTCGAGTCTCTTAATATATAGAAAACAAGTTTCTTCTACTTTTAAACCTCAAGTAACTCACACCTTTAAAACAAGTTACTTCTCTTAAATCATGTCATTTCTCCTCTTTTAAAACAAGTAAATAAATCACTCCTTTGACTCCCCTAAAGTCATTATAATGATCTTTAGGTTTTGGAACTAAGGCACTAGCCAAAAGATTTGGAAACCACTTCCTTTTCAAGACTCCATGTACTTTAAGTAAAATACTTTCACTTTTAAGAATCCAAACTTCACTAAGGAAATGGATTATTCAACTTACAATTTAAACATCAAAGTACAATCAAGGGAGTACATAGAACGAATTCTATTTTAGGCAATCCAAATACAACTGAGGAATGGATCATTTAAGGAGTAGAACTTACTTTCTTTATCTTAAGGAATCATGCTAGAAGAGGAGATAGTTCACATACATTTTCGGCTAATCCACAAGCTAAGCCGAATACACCGTACGTAGAAGTGTCAACCTATAATGGTCACAACAAGACTATCAACTTCTAGTCTCTAACGTAGAATAAAACTAAGTGTACGGTCTCTAATTCTACGGAAAATCGGGCAAGACTTCCTTTGTTTCTACTCACTTTGCCACCTTTTCAAGGTCGAATACAATAACCAACACGCCACATTTAAGGCTCAAAACAACAACCAAACAGGGGATTACACGCCTTACAATACGTAAAATTCCGCCCACAATCATACCAAGTAGTTTAAAACTCCAAGCCCTTCTACCAACTACATACTAACAATTCAAAGTCTTTTCCAATCCTTTTCCAATTCCAAGTTCTAAGGTCTAACATGTTATATAGTTATAAACTATTTCAACAACTACAATTTCCTTCTTACACAAATACGACGACTTAAACGAATAATCAACTTGAATTGTAGTCTTAAGGCTAACATGCTAGTTTTCGGATTAGGGTTCCAATAGCCAATATAATAATCAAACTTCGTAATATATAACTCATGCTTGCTAATAACCATAGCTACAACAATAAGTAAACCTTAATTGCTAAAACGACAAGATTATACCTTTATAAGCCCTTAATATTTCCAAGAATCAAAGTCGCGCCTTAGAAATTCTTAGCTCCTTTCCTTAAGTTCCAATCCGCTCCAAGCACTCCTTAGAAGCCTATGAGGAACCCATCTTCAAGTTCCAACTTCAAAGTTGAAGAACTTCATTAGTTTCCGCCTTGCGACTAACGTAAAAATGCGTTTTTTCCGAAATATTTCTATTGAGATATCCTTAAAACACTCTTAGGGACATTGGGTTTAAGTCTTGTGGCTAATGGATCAAAATCACAAAAAATTTCTCCTTTCTTCTTAGCAAACCCGAGAGCAATATGGGCACACACAAGCTCTCTCAATTTTTCTAAGTGTTAAATGAGCTAGTCTTGCACTAGTTAGTGAATATAAAACACATTGGAAGGCTTAGATATCAACAAATGTGAGGCTAGGATGAATATCACAAGGATTAAGCCCATGTGGATAAGTTGACTTGGTCAAATATGTCAAGCTTGCAAGACTTATCATCTACATAGGTCAAATGACCATTCTACCCCTTGCATTTTCGTCCAAGACCACATGAGGGGGTGCCATGTGTCGCCCTCTCATTCGTCCACAAAATTCCGTAACCCTCGTGGGCCCCGCAAAACGTAAAATTCCCCGGGTGGGCCCCACGTGACCAAATCCGTAAAAATAAATTTCCATAAATATAATAAGTTCCATACTCTTCAAATAATGCATTTTGAGAATCCAATTCTCAACAACGAACATTTTTCCTTTCCGACGTTTCGAACATTTTCCGTTGAAAACAATTCTTCCGCTCGTACCCATTTCCAAGTCTTGATTCCTTACGTGCATTCTCTTTTACATGTCCTGGACTTACGGGTGTAATGTAATATACCAGATCAATCGCTTCATTTCTTCGCCGCTCTAATCCTAATCTCACTGCCGCGCATAGCTATGTAAGGCGAGGAACTCGCCATCGACCCGGTGAGTCGCGTCATTCTACTTGTATCTCTTCCTAGGACGCCGTCACATGGCCTCGACGGCCGCAGTGAAACAAGCACCAAGAAAGACGACACTCCCGGGATGACGCTTGCCGATCGCGTACACCGAGGGAAACATGAACCCGATCGACTAGAACCCATGTATACCGCAACGAGAAGCCCCGAGCTCGATCAGCTCTCGAATACACCGAACGCCCCAAGATCGTGGATGACCACTCTGATCGGGCGAAGGTGCATAACTAGCTCGGCCGAGGCGGTCCGCCGCAAGTTACCAAAGGACCTCGCTGCTCGCCTTCGCCGATCCCGGCCATTCCGCTGACCTCTGCGCCTCACATCCCAGCGCATGAGCTCGCATGCGGCAATGTCCATGCTCGTCAAGAGCTACACCAACAAGCTCGCCAAGTAATCATCGAGCCCGGTGACGTGGCGGTGCACTCGCCCTCCATATCTCGCTACTAAAGCGGGACATACCGAGCCAACGAGTCAAACTCCACGTTGTACTCCCTAACCGCACGCCTGCGCTTTAACGCCAAAAATTGCCCGAGCCCTCCTCATATGTGGAGGCAAGAAATGTGCAAGAAATTCCTTGAGAACTCGTCCCAACCTGGGAGCGCGTTTCCTGACGCTTCCTATGAATCAAACCACGATCGCCAGATCGCGCAGCCGATGTGAACCTAGGACTATCGACTCGGCCCACGGCTCGATCACTCATGATTCGTCAGAATCGCTTGATGAACTCCTCGCGATCATCCTCGTGCCTCGACCAGAAACTCAAGCGTCGCAACTCAAAGTCCCGCAGCCTCAAACTATCCGATCTCGTGAACTACGGGTACTACCGGCATCGAATTGCCGTGATCCGTCTATCCTCGTGCCTTGCCACTATCCCGCCAATAATCGGGTCATCTCCTTGTAACCCATCTCCTCTGCTCTTGCCGCGGTCCGACGTCTCGTGCATGGGCCTCGCAGAGACCGCCGCTACTCCACTCGCAGCCTCCTCTCGCCGCTTTGCCTCCCGGGCCCCGATTGCGCTGAGGCATAATCGCACATAAGAATACGCTGGAGGAGTCCAACTTACAACATGACTCTAAGGCACGATCTCGAATGAGAAGAATGGAAACCAATCCTAAATATCTCGTAGCCTCTCGATTATAGATGTGGTGCACAACACACCGATAATCAAGACTCTACTAGATACGGTTCAGAGACACTTTCCGAGGATTAATCGCTTCGATACCACTTTTGTCACGACCAACCGGCCCGTGGATCGTGCCTTACCCCGCACCCTAGTGATACAAAATCGTAGAAAATCAGCGGAAATAAAAACATGAACACGAAACAAGAGATATGATAAAAATAAAGCAACCAAAACAGCTTGCCTTCGCATATATATACAGACCAACAGCATATCCTTTACAACCCCGCCTACAACAAGATTACTGCACCTCTAAGAAAGTGACAACAACTATGATGGGACAGGCCCCGACATACCCTGAATGTACAAGAACCTCTGCACTGTGGTAACATACCACAAGATAAGCCTCCGAGAAACGGGGCTTCCTAATACGTGAATCGTGATCCCATGAGCGAGGATCCACAACCGATGTACTTACTGCGGCATGAACGCAGCCCAAGGAGGTCGATAACAGTACCAAGTATGTGAAATCAAATATCAGAAATGAAATCATGATACTATATAAAACAGGAGACATGTATGATAACCAAACTACAGTTTACAACATAAAAGTAGTCATGTCAAGTCAGGGACTCACACCCTTGAAGTCATCCCTCATGCTCGTGGAACTCCTTCCTCACTGCCGGCAGTCTAGGTATAAATCGTATGATACGTATAACATGTCTCGGCCTATCCCATGGGACTCGAGGTGGACTCGTGTGGAATACATGTCTCGACCCATCTCATGGGACTCGATAGGAATCGTATGGAATACATGTCTCGGCCCATCTCATGGGACTCGATAGGAATCGTATGGAATACATGTCTCGGCCCATCTCATGGGACTCGATAGGAATCGTATGGAATACATGTCTCGGCCCATCTCATGGGACTCGATATGAAACGTATTGAATACATGTCTCGTCCCATATCATGGGAATCGATAGGAATCGAATGTAATACATGTCTCGCCCATCTCATGGGACTCGATAGGAATCGCTCACAACCAATCAGCCGCCTCCATCGAGACGCAGCGGTATAGAAATACAGTACTTGCACAACAAGGCTATCACACGCAAACATAGGCAAGTTACACACAACTCAAGGTACTTTCATTTTATGTCAAAGTCCGGGTTTTAACCCCAAAGTACTACATACGTTAAATTCTTTTAAAAGATCCATTTCTTTTACAAAGGTCACCCGATACCCGTAGTATTAACATAGAGTGACTAACATTTATAAGTAAACCAAAACACTTTCCTTATTAAAATCAAGTAACAACATTCTTTTCCAAAAGTTCAAGTTTGCCTAATTTCAAATGCTCAAGTCTCTTATTTTCGAAAGATTCCATAGATCATAGTCTTAATCACTTAACGTAATCTCCTTTTAAAACAATTGAGTAACATATGCCTTATGTGTGAGTAGCTTGTTCTTGTTTATAACCGTCTTATTAAAGCAGGTATGATCTAGGAAATGTAATACAATTTTGTCTTATCTTAGCTTCTATGCAGATGGAGGTTTCTATTGGTTTTAATATAATTAATTAGTCAATACATTTCCTTTATTAACGCTGCAATGGTTTGTTCGATACTTATTCTCATTTCAAATCAAGAAACATTATTCTTTAAAAGCCAAGTACTCATTACTCACGAATGAGGTTTCACAACTTTTTAACAAAATTCATAGTCCTTAACATTTCATAAAACGTCATTTATAAGTTAAGTCTCTTATCTTTTAAGATCAAGTCTCTTAACTTCTAAAATCAATAAACCATTCTTTTACCTACATAAAGTCGTTATAACTAACTTCCCATAAAGCTATTATAACACCTTATGTTTTAAACCAACCAAAACTCGTTTAGCACACGTACGTCTACCGTACTACATAGTTCACAACAATCATGCTAGAAAAGATAGGAAGAGGTTCACATACCTCGCGACGATTATCGACAAATAGCAAAACGCTCCAAGTACTTCAACCCGTCGGCTATTCCTTAAGCCAAGTAGATCACGCCACACGTAGTACTCCACTCCTCAAATAGCCCAAGAATATCCAAGTTCTTAAAGTCGCTCCAAGCAAGTCTTAGCTCCAAATCTTTACGTTCCAATCCGCTACAAGAAACCTATAGAAGCTCCTAACCAACTTCTCTTCAAGATTCAACTCCAAAAAGTGAAGAACACTTAGGGTTCCAACAAGACAACTTTCGGCCAAGGCAAACTAAATAGGCTAGGGGTGTGAAATCTTTTCCAACTCTTGGTACACAATCTTCCTAACACCTTAGGGAAGAACACTTAAGAGTTTAAGAATTGTTGGACAAATTTTGCTCAAGAAAAGGCACCATGGCCGAGAGCTTCATGAAGGGAGAGGGAGGGTTTTCTCAAGTCTTGAAATGGTTAAGTGTGGAAGATTTCATCAACTAAGGGTGCATATATAGGACAACCAAGGGCTAGGATGAAAGCAAGTGTGTGGTTGAGATTGGGGACAAGTGTGTGTGGGCCCCACAAGCCATTTGTCCAACTAAAATATCTTGCAAGACAAGTCCTTGTCTTGCCACTTGTCAAGCGATTTCGGCCAAGAGCCACCTAGGGGGGTGACACGTGTCGCCCTCCTATTCGCCCAAAATATTTCGTCTTCCGAAAATATCCATAATGGCCAAAATCTCAAAAACAAAGCGGGCTCCACAAAACCGTAAATTTCTCCCGTGGCCCCACGTGACCATTTCCGAAAATAAAATCTCAAAATTCTAATATAATTCAAGAAGCCCAAATACCAAATCTGGGAATCCAATTCCCATCAACGAACATTTTTCCTTTACAAAAACCGGAAACTTTTCCGTTGAAAAATCACATCTTTCTTCCTTTCCAATTTTTCTGTCGTATTCTCGTACGTACGTCCTCACATACATATCCTGGAACTACGGGGTATAACACTATCATCGGTATCGACCAATCGAACCCCAAGGCTCGCCAGCTGATGGATCTCACGCATCATGTCCCGCCTATCCGGTCATCTGGCATGCACTTCCCATAGACTCACGACTCAGATCTGCAACCACGTTGGATTTTCCGGATGGTATAGGATATCAACATCATAATCCTTCAAAGAATCTCTAACCAGCCGCTCGCCGCAAGTTCACTCTCCTCTCGCTCAAGATGTACCGAGGCTCTTGTGGTCTGTATAAATATCCACATGAACCCCGTATAAATAATGTCTCCAAATCTTCAAGGCATGAATAATTGCGGCCAACTCTAAGTCGTGAGTAGGGTAATTCCTCTCATGCTTCCGTAGCTGCCGGGAAGCATAGGCTATAACCTTGTCGTGTTGCATCAATACGCACCCTAGACCAATACCCGAGGCATCACAATAAATCGCATAGCCCTCTAATCCCTCGGGAAGAGTAAGAACTGGAGCTGTCGTCAACTTTTCCTTAAGTAACTGGAAGCCCATCTCACAAGCTTCTGTCCACTGGAACTTAGCTGATTTCTGAGTCAGCCTAGTCAATGGTGCTGATACCGAAGCGAACTGCTCCACAAACCTACGATAATAACCTGCAAGCCCCAAGAAGCTGCGCACCTCCGTCGGAGTAGTAGGTCTCGACCAAGTCTTGACCACCTCAATCTTTGTCGTATCAACCTGAACACCGTCAGCCCCGATAATGTGCCCCAAGAATGCAACTGAGGCCAACCAAAACTCACACTTGGAGAACTTGGCGCATAATCGCCGCCCGAGGACCCTAAGTACCGCCCTCAGTGATTTGCATGCCTCGCTCAGGCGAGAATAAACCAGATGTCATCAATGAATACTATAACAAACGTATCCAAAAATGGCTTGAACACCCGGTTCATCAAATCCATAAATACCCATGGAGCGTTAGTCAAACCGAAAGACATCACCCCGAACTCATAGTGCCCATACAGGGTCCTGAATGCAGTATTCGGGATATCTACCTCTCTAACTCGCACTTGATGATAACCAGACCGCAGGTCTATTTTGGAGAAACATCTCGCACCCTGCAACTGGTCAAACAAATCATCAATCCTGGGGAGGGGGTATCTATTCTTGATGGTTACCTTATTCAGCTGCCTGTAGTCAACACACATACGCAGCGTCCCATCCTTCTTTTTAACAAACAAAACCGGCGCTCCCCAGGGAGAAATACTAGGCCTAATAAAGCCTTTTTCCAGCAAATCTTTCAGCTGGTCCTTCAACTCCCTCAACTCAGCAGGTGTCATCCTGTACGGCGGAATAGATATAGGCCGAGTGTCTGGCAACACATCAATACAAAACTCAATCTCCCTCTCTGGAGGAATACCTGGGAGATCATCTGGGAATACATCCGGAAACTCTCTAACCACCGGAACTGACTGAAGAACTGGCGCCTCAGCCTCTGTATCGAATACCCGAACCAGATGATAGATGTACCCTTTCTGCACCATCTTTCTAGCCTTGAGGTAAGAAATAAACCTACCCCTCGGCGACGCTGTATTGCCCTTCCACTCGATAACTGGCTCACCAGGAAACTGGAATCGGACCAACCTGTCTCTACAGTCAACGTTGGCATAACAAGAAGCCAACCAGTCCATACCCATAATGACGTCAAAATCTGTCATCTCCAACTCTATCAAGTCCTCTAGGGTCGACGACTGTATATAAACACCGGGAAATCTTTGTACACCCGCTTAGCTAACACCAAATCACCCACTGGCGTAGCTACCTCAAAAGGCTCTATCGACACTGACTCTATCCCTATTCTACCAGCAATAAGAGATGACACATAGAACAAGGTAGAACCTGGATCTATCAAAGCATAAACGTCACAACATGAAATCAATAATGTACCGTGATTTACATCCGGAAGCCTCACGATCTTGCCGGCCGCTAAGAAATATACGCGGTTCAGGACCGCTAGAACTAGGACTCCACCACGACCTCTCGCGCGCTGCCGTCCGTGAACACCTCGCCCCGGCGCATAACCACGTAAGAAGACCAAAGAATCGACCGTAGGCCGAACAATACCACCCACACCGCTCGCCTGACAATCTCTTCATACGGCCTCGCCGCCATAAGAGAAACAAGCTCCAGAAGCAGTATGACTCTCTCCCGGAAGAGATCTACCGCATTGAACACACCGAGATAGGGGCGGTCTCGATCGGTTATGGTCTCGCCTCCGAACCTCAAGTCCTCGCACTCGACTGCCCCGAATAACCCGGCTGATCAAACCTCCTGCCAGAAAACCGAGAAGGAGCACTCTGTGCCGGCTGAACTATGGACCTAGCTCGCCACGAGGCCGCCCACCTCGAAAATTACCCCAAACTCATATCCCGCCTCTGGGCCGTCCCTGGTCCGCTGATCCTCTCTCTCTCTGTCCTCTATCCCCTGTGCATAAGCCTGCATCCTGGCAATATCCATACCTGGCTGAAGGGCCACTCCCAGGCATGCAGTAATCATATAACGGTCTAGCCCCATCACATAGCGGTGAACTCTGTCTGCCATGTTCGCAACAATAGTGATCACATACCTGGCCAACGAGTCAAACTCCAGGTTGTACTCTCTGATAGTCCTCCCATTCTGTCTCAATGTCAAGAACCTATCCACGCGGTCTCTCCTCATCTCAAGAGGCAAAAAGTGACCCAAGAAGGCCTTTGTGAACTCATCCCAAACAGCTGGAAGAGCACCCACACCTCTAAGACTGAGGATCTGCTACCTGTTTCCCTTTACCTGCGGCATGAACGCAGCCCCCCGAAGGAGGTCAGTACAACAAGTATCAAGTATGTGAAACTGTAAGGTGCAGATATATATACATATATAAAACCTTAACATTTTATAAAACCAATTCACAAGTATGTATGAAAACAACCGAGTTAACTGCACATAGTGCCACATCACAAACAAGAGCAATAATAGGTAAACTGTAACAGGTCTTTTCTAGGCCGCGAATGATCGAAGCAAGGCCAATCGCCCATAGTATCATTATGCATGCCTAATCCTGGACTCCCGCAGTCCGCATAGGCCACCTAGGCCCGCATGAGGTATTCCCCGCATCGAGGGTAGCTACTCCTCGGCATCGTCCTGGACTCTCATAGTCCGCATGGCTACATAGACCGCATGAGGTATTCCTCGCACACTAACACGAACTCTCGTAGCTCGCATAGGTCCTGGACCCGCATGAGGCATCCCTCGCATCGGGGGGCAGCTTAACCCCCGGTATAACATGTCAAGAGGTGAGTGGTACAATACTAACATAACGGCTTATCGTTAAACAACATAAGCACAATAAGAATAACCTCTTATACAAACGTTACAAGACACTAACACACGTAGCATCATAATATGTCTACTCATCAAACCATCTTACTATACTTTCCAGAAATCAATACAAGTCTTTCATAAACACATAAGTAAACCGTTCCTTTTATCTTTCTTAAGTCATTATACCTAACTTCCCATAAAGCTAGTATAACTCTTAAGCTTTTTGTTTAAAAACCAAGTATTACTCTTCTTTAAAAAATGATTCATAATTCTTTTGAAATACTTCAAGATTCTTATTATTTAGACTCAAGTCAAAAGACGTCAAGTAAAACCATGTTCAGTTAACACACGTACGTCTACCGTACTATATATATATTTTTAAAATATCATGCTCAAGAGGATAGGAAGAATCACATACCTCCTCGGCGAAATCCACCTGCCAAGTCGAATATGTCGCGCGCAGAGTATCAACCTATAATAGTCAAATACGTCTATCAACGTCTAGACTACTCTGTAGAATATTCTAAGCGTATGTTCTATTCTTTGGAAAATTGGGCAGATTTCCTACCCACAAACTACACAAGTTCATCAGAATACAAATTCTATGTAAGTACAGTTCAATTCTCTTCTTTTATATTCTTCAATGTAATTACAGTTCAATTCTCTTCTTTAATATCCTTCTATATCTTATACTCATTTATATACTACTACAGTATGTAATCTCCAATTACAATAGAAGGATGAGATTATTTACCTCGATAAGCCCAAAATTATCCAAGTTTAAATGTCGATCCTGAACAACGTTTAGCTCCTAATTTGCACGCTCCGATAGCTCCAAGAAACCCTTAGAAGTTTCTAAACAACTTCTACTTAACACTTCAACCAACTATGAAGATTTTCCTAGGGTTTCGTTTTGTGACTAAAGGATATAAAGTAGTATTTCCGGGCTTTTAGTATAGAGGAAACTTAGGAAAACTACAAGGGGTTTAGGCTAAGGTATTTTGGAATAGTAACAATACTTTGGAGAGATTTTTCTACCAAGGAGGGGGGGGGGGGTGTTTCGGTCGAAACTACTAGGAAAGGGGGGGGAGGACTTGGACGAAAAACTACTAAGAGAGGGGAGGGATTTTGAGACTTGGAAAATGTTTAGTGGATGAAGAATTCTTGCAACTTAGGGGGGTATTTATAGGACCCTCAATGGCCAAGATTCAAGCAAGTGGATGGTGGAGATTTGGACATGTGCTACCTTATCCATCTACTCCACAAATATCTAGCAAAACATTGACCAAAGGTTTATGGCCTTTTAAAGGAGAAAAACGTGCCAACAATTCCCTCCACCAACCGTCCACTTGAGGGTGACACATGTCACCCTCTCATTGGTCCAAAATATTTCATCTCTCAGAAAAATCCAAAATAAATAAATTCTTGAAAACGCAAAATTCCTTTACAAGGTTCGGAAAATTTTTCGTCGGAAAAACAATTCTTTTCGTTGGGTGTGCACAATTTCGTCCTTAATCATAATTCGGGCTTACACAATTGTACGTACGTCCTCACATACATACTCTGGAAATACGGGGTATAACAGCATGCCCCGGAATCCCACATCGTATAAGCATGTCCATGGAGTAATAAAAACAATCCGGGAATCTAACCCGCATCCTGGTCGCATGCCCCAAAATCCCACATCGTATAAGCATGTCCAAGGATCAATCAAAATGGAAGCATACCCGTGAAATCCTCCGTCACTGTCGGTACGTCCAAGTAAATTCACAACAAGACAGCCGACTCTCCAACTAAGAGTCATGGCAGCGTAAAAATATAATACTTGCACTCACGGCTATCACAAGCAAGCATAGAAAATTTCATAAAATCTTCAGACTTTTATATCACATAACAATCCGGGAATTTAACCCAAAGTACTACGTACTTCCATTCTTTTCAAAAGACTCATTTTCATATAAAACCCCAAGATACTAACACCCGTAGTATCAAGGCATGTCTACATTTCAAACAAGTCACTACATTTTTAGAAATACATTTCTAGGCTTCTAAATCAAGTGACCCTTACTTTAAAACTTTAAGCAATTGATACCTTTAAATCAAATTGCACTTCTTTATTTCAAGTCATTTCTTTGTTTACATTACTAGAGAAAACCATTCTTTTAACCTTCCATAAAGTTGTTATAACCAACTTCCCATAAAGCCGTTATACTAACTTTATGCTTTAGAAACTAAGACATCTTTAACCTTTAAAACAAGTGAGTTAATTCTCTAACTCAACCAACTTGGACATTCTCAAAAGAAGTCAAGGATATCAAATGAAACTAAATTCATTTAAATCTCGTACGTCTACCGTACTTATACATTGATAAATATTCATGCTCAAGAGATAAGAAAAGTTTCACATACCTATTCGGTTCAATCCACTTGCTAAGTCCAATATGCCGTACGTAGTATGTCAACCTATAATGACCATAATACGTCTATCAACTTCTAGTTTCAAACGTAGAATATTCTAAGTATAAAGTCACTTATTCTACGGAAAATTGGACAACACTTCCTTTGTTTCTACGTACTTTTCCACCTTTTTCAAGGCGCGAAATCAATAACCAAATGCCACATTTAAGGCTCAACACATCAACCAAACAAAGGGGATTATACGCCTTACAGGACGTATAAAATTCTTCCCCATAATTCATATAAAACAGTCCAATATTAAATGTCATTTTCGACTACAATGTACAACCACATACAATATTTTCCAATTCATTTTCAATCCATATTGTCGTTCTCACATGTTATATAGTCGCAACCAATCTCAACAACTATAATCCCTTATTTAGATAACATGCGACGATTATAACTATCGACCAATTTGTATTGTACTTTCAATGGCTAATAAGCTCGTGTTCGGATTTAGGCTCCCAATATTCTATAACACTTATCAACTTCAATGTATAATTCACATGATCAATATCAACTATTACATGTATCCTAATTTACTTCCAAGAGGAGAGGGAATTTTACCTTTAGGATTTCGCCCACTGTAGCCCTTTTTCCGCAACTCCTTTTTCACATCAAAATCATCTACGCGAACTCTCTACAAGTTTATCAACATTTTATCTTCTTGCCACCTCTCCAATAATTTCACTAGGCTTAGGGTTCTTTAAATCTTTAGAGAGAAGAGAAGAGGAATTTCTATTTTGGATGAATCCTTGCAAATGACTAAGTCTTGCAAGACTTGGTCATAATATAGGACCTTTCTTGGTCTACAAGATGGGAGGGACACTTGTCGCCCTCCCATAGGTCATCTACACAAATATCTTCTAATTTTTACCCATTTTTCGCAAAAATCCCGCCTCGGCGCAGCGGCCTTGCAGCCGGCGCCGAGGCGCTGCAACTTCAGAAAGTTCCAGGACTTACGGCTCTGCGGCCCTACAGCCGGC
This sequence comes from Przewalskia tangutica, assembly GCA_029844215.1. Classification (NCBI taxonomy): domain Eukaryota; kingdom Viridiplantae; phylum Streptophyta; class Magnoliopsida; order Solanales; family Solanaceae; genus Przewalskia; species Przewalskia tangutica. The sequence goes on from CM056722.1 coordinate 118,636,067, forward strand.
GCCTGACTGAAACATTTTTCCTTCTCTTCTGCCAGCTGAACTTCTAACGTCCATAATTCTCTGCTCCGATGTCCTATCGATGAGCGGTTTATTGCATTGGAAACTAGACTCAACGAACTTCATATTAGGCTTTTTTAAACACCTAAAAACTCTTAATAAATTGGTATATATAACACTCCAAAGTTGACTAAAAATCTGTCTAAAAACATTTTGCCAACTTATCTTTCCAAATTCAAATCTTATTTCCTTTCGTACATTCTCATCTCATTCACTTGAAATTACGGGGCATAACACATACGTAGAACATGCCAAAGAAAGAAGGAAGAGGTTCACATACCGCTTTGACGACTAACCAACACGACAAGTAGAATACGTCTCAAATAGGTACTTCAACCTATAATGACAACAACACGTCTATCAACTTCATGGTACTAGTATACACTATACCACAATAATGGTTCTATTTTCATATACAAATTCGGGCAGAACTTTCCCTATTTATACGTACTTTTCCACCTTTCAATAAGGCCAATTTCATCAACAACCAAGCACTAATTAACGGCACAACCAAACAGTTAACCAAGGTGATTCACACACCTATTTCTCACGTAAAACAGCCCCATAATCCTTACTAAAATAGTCCACGAAAACAATCCATAATCCAACAACAATGAGGGTAAGATATGAAGTCTTTCTACACCATTCTACACCCTTAATCCTTTAGGACTTACATTAGCTTTTATCACATTTAAACATCCATAAAGATAATTGAATTTTCAGCATTATAACCCTACAAAATAGTCCCCAAAACGACACCACAATATCCTACTGGTTTAGGAAACTCTCGGCCAACAAACCTTTTGTAACTCCTTAAAATCCAATTTATTTTTCAACACTTTATATAAACCATATCAACTTGTAGTAACAATATTTCCTTCATTCTAACATGCACTTAGTGACGATAATAACAATAACAACTAACGAATCCAATATATACAAAATTGTCCATTAAATCGGCTAACATGCCAAATGTCACATGAACTTCTTATTCTCCATTTTTCTTAACACAAATTCATATCTTAACTATCAAAACATGTAATATCCAATTACTTCAAGAGGAAGAAGAAATCCTACCTTATTTTCTTAGCCAAAACAGTCCACTAGATTCAGCCAACACCTTCACTTTTACACCACTTCTTCAAGTTCCAATCACACGCATGTATCCTCTACGAGCTTGTATCCATCATACTTTCTTATTTTTCCTCAAAAAAGTTCATCTCCAAGATTAGGATTTCTTGGACAGATTCGGCCAACACCATGTCCCACTATTATGGAGAGTTAACTTGGCTTAGAACTTGGTTAAGGTGCTCATTCTTGGAAAAGAAACTAAATTTTGGTCTTCACTGTTACACCCTGAATTTCCAGGACATGTTTATAAGAACGTACGTAAGAACTCAAAAATGTTAAGATTTGAGACTAATAAAAATTTATCGGAATTATGGAAATATCGGAAAACAAAATATTGCGATGAATGGGAGGGTGACACGTGTCAACCCCCCTTGGATGGTCATGGTCGAATGGACCATGGGTTTAATGGTCATTTGACCAATGTAAAGATGAGCAAGTCTTGCAACTAGAGCTTGATTTATTTGACTAAGTCAAAGAGCCCACTTGGCTTGATCTTTTAATGAAATGCATCCAAGCCACCCATTTGTTCTAATATTGACCCCCAATATTGTTATATAAGCATACTACTAGCAAGACAAGTTCCCATACTCAGAAAAAATTTCAAGAAACTTGTTCTTGTCTTAGGGAGCTCTCGGGTTAGGGCACAATTTCAAGACAAAATTTTTCGTTTGTTGTTCAATAATCTCCATACTTTAAACCAAGGTTCCTAAGGGTATTGCAAGGGTATCTCAATAGAAAGATCCTGGAAAAATGTTGGTTTTGCATTAGTCGCAAGGTGAAAACCTAAGTCGCTTTCATAGGTTTGGATTGGAAATTGAAGGAAAGTTGTTTGTGAACTTCTAAGGGCTTCAAGTGGCGGATTGGAGTGTCAAGGAGAGGAGCTAAGTTTCTAAGGAACGACTTCGGATCTTGAAGTTGGATTAAGGCTTAACAAGGTAAGAGTCTTGTTCTCTTAAGTGTTATAATATTACATATTATTGTAGTTATACATTTTAACAAGCATGAGGTATATGTATTAAGGATTGATAAGTGTTATGGATATTGGAAGCTTAAAATCCGAAATGACCTTGTTAGCCATTTGAAATTGAAATACAATTTGGTCGATAATTAGAATCGTCGCATGTTATCTACTTGAAGATTGTAGTTGTTATAATCGATTGCGGCTTTATAACATGTTATACTAAACAACTTGAATTGAAAAGGAATTGGAAAGGATGATATGTTGTTGCACCTATTGGCCGTGAATGGCATTGCCTTTTGGATTAGTTTGATATCAATTGTGGGGCATAATTTTACACGTCCTATTAGGCGTGTAATCCCCTTTTGTTAGCTACATTGTTGAGCCTTAAATGTGGCATGTTTGGTTATTGAATTCGGGCCTTGAAAAAGGTGGAAAAGTACGTATAAACAAAGGAAGTGCTGTCCGATTTTCCGTAGAATTTGGTGACTTTACACTTAGAATATTCTACGTTTGAAGCTAGAGGTTAATAGACGTATTATGGTCATTATAGGTTGACATACTACGTACGGAATTTTGGACTTAGCAAGTGGATTGAACCGAAGAGGTATATGGAGCTTTCTTATCTCTTGAGCATGAGTAGTTGTAAATGTATAGTACGGTAGACGCATCGTCACGACTCAACTCGCCCGTGGATCGTGCCTTACCCCGCACCCTAGTGATACAACATCGAGAAAATCAGCGAAATAAAAACATGAACATGAATTAAGAGACATGATAAATAAACAAAGCAACCAAAACAGCTTTTCAGATATATACATAAATACCCAACAGCTTATCCTTTTTACAAACCCCGCCACAACAAGCATAAGCATGCACTTAAGATTTACAAACTATGACGGACAGGCCCCGCCATACCCTCGAATGTACAAGCATCTACTGCACCTGCAGTAACATACCAAAAGATAAGCCTCCGAAGAATGGGGCTTCCCGACACGCTGAACTGTGATCCTATGAGCGAGGATCTATAACCGATGTACTTCTACCTGTGGCATGAACGCACTTCAAGGAGGTCGATAACAGTACCAAGTATGTGAAATCAGAAAAGATCAGAAATGAAATCATAATAGTCTATATAAAGCAGGAAACATGTATGATAACCAAACTACAGTTCACAACATAAAAGCAGTCATGTCAAGTCAGAGACTCACACCCTCAAGTCATCCCTCATGCCCGTGGAACTCCTTCCTCACTGCCGGCAGTCTAGGTGTAAATCGTGTGGAATACGTGTCCCGGCCCATCCCATGGGACTCGTGAAAGAATCATGTGAAATACGTGTCCACCCATCTCGCGACTCGCAGAGAATCACGTGGAATACGTGTCCCGCCCATCTCGGGACTCGCAGAGAATCATGTGGAATACGTGTCCCGGCCCATCCCATGGGACTCGGTGAATAATCAGATGGAATACGTGTCCCGGCACATCTCGCGACTCGGTGAATAATCGATGGAATACGTGTCCGCCCATCTCGTGGGACTCGTGAAGAATCGCTCATAACAAATCAGCCGCCCTCCATCGAGAGACGCGGTGGTATAGAAGTACAGTATTTGCACAACAAGGCTATCAAACACAAACATAGGCAAGTTACACAAAACTCAAGTTTATTTTAGGCCAAAGTCCAGGTTCTGACCCCAAAGTATTACGTACGTTAAATTCTTTTAAAAGATCCATTTCTTTTATAAAGGTCACCCGATACCGTAGTATTAAAATAGAGTGACTACATTTTTAGGTAAGCCAAAACACTTTCCTTTTAACATCAAGTAATAACATTCTTTCCAAAAGTTCAAGTTTGCCTAATTTCAAATACTTAAGTCTCTTATTTTAGAAAGGTTTCATAGTCCATAGACTTAATCACTTAAGAATATAATCCTCTTTAAACAATTTGAGAAACATATGTGAGTAGGTTATTCTTGTTCGTAATCAATCTTATTAAAGCAACCATGATCTAGGAAATGTAATATCATTTTGTCTCATCTTAGCTTCTATGCAGATGGAGGTTTCATCGGTTTTAATAATACATAATTAGTCAAAACATTTCCTTTTATTAACATTGCAGTTGGTTTGTCGATACTCATTCGATTTCCAAAATCAAGAACACATTATTCCTTTTAAAACCAAGTACTCATTACTCGCGAATGAGGTTTCATACTAACATCCATATTAAGTCAAGTCTCTTATCTTTTAAGATTAAGTCTCTTAACTTCTAAAAATCAAGAAACCATTCTCTTTATCTCTTAAGACGTTATACCTAACTTCCCATAAAGCTAGTATAACTCTTATGTTTTCAAAACCAAGTATTACTCTTCTTTCGTAAAGGTTTCTTAATTCTTTCAAATACTTCAAGATTCTTATCATCACACATCAAGTCGCTTATAAGTCAAATCGCTTATCTTTAAAACCACAAAGCATTTCTTACTTACATAAAGTCGTTATAACCAACTTCCCATAAAGCCGTTATAACACTTTATGTTTTAAACCAATCAAATACATTCAACACACGACGCTCACCGCATTACATAGTTATACACATATCATGCTAGAAAAGATAGGAAGAGGTTCACATACCTCGACGATTATCGACTAATAGAAAACGCCCAAGTACCTCAAACCGCTTGGCTACCCTTAAGCTAAGCAGATCACGCCACACGTAGTACTTCAACCTATAGAGGCCACAAGGCGCCTATTAACATCTAGATCTCAACGTAGAATATTCTACGTAAATTTCGCAAAGAATCTCCCCGCAAATCACAGAATCTCCTCCTTCTATCGAGGCCCGCTAACAGCCAACAACTCCCTGTAGGGGTTATACGCCTAATCCGACGTACAATTCTACTTCACCGTAGTTACACAAGTCTCATCGTAATACACCCCTAAGTAATTACAGTCAGCTTTCTTTAAATTCAGCTTAAGTCAAAAGACATTGCCGCACAATTATGTTCGATTCTATATATAGTATACTTCAACTATATAATCCTACAACATGTAATTTCCAATTACAATAGAAGGTCAAGAGTGTTTACCTCGATAAGCCCAAAATTATCCAAGTTTATATTGTCGATCCCGAGCAAGGTTTAGCTCCTACTCCGCGCGCTCCAACCCGCTCCAAACAACCCTTAGAAGTTCTACGCAACTTCTACTTAACACTTCAACCGACTATGAAGGTTTTCCTAGAGTTTGCTTTTGTGATCGAGGAAAGTATAATAGTATTTTCTGGCTTTTGTATAAGTGTAACTCGGGAATACTACAAGGTATTTGGGCATTATAACAATACTGAGAGTATTTCTATACCACAAAAAGGGGGTATTTATACGAGACAACTAGGCTAGGGGTACCCACTGGCTAGACACCACAGCAGAGGGGACCCTCTCACAAAGCTTCTCAAAGGGGGCTTTGACGATTTTTAACTCACAAGGGAGAGATTTCAAGACTTGGAAAATGATTTTTGGATGAAGAAAGTTCATCAACTAAGGGGTATTTATAGGTCAAGCAAGTGGCCAACCAATGGCGAAGATCAATCCAAGTGTAAGGCAAGTGTAAGGCTAGGATTAAGCCATGTGCACCTTATCCATCTACCACACCAACTTGCACAAATATCCTACCTAACCATGCCACCTTTCTCGTCCATTACCGTCCAAAACGTGCTCCAATTAGAGGGTGACAAGTGTCGCCCTCTCGTTGGTCCAAAATGTTTCGTCTCTCGGAAAAATCCGCAAAAATTATAAATGACATAGCCGGAATTTTCCCTTCGCAAGTTTAGTAAAACGTTTCGTCGAAAAACGATTCTTTTCGGCACTTGTGCCTAAATTTCGAACTTAGCCTAACTTTAAGGCTCAAATTAAAATACGACGCCTCACGCATATACTGAAATACGGGGTATAACATTCTCCCCTCCTTAGAAACATTCGTCCCGAATGTTCCTTCTCAAGACGGATAACGATAAAGTTCCTCCAGCAAGTTGTCAACGCCACACCTGGCCACGAAATAACACATGCGCGCAAATACTTAAATCCAGGCCAACGAGGAACCACCTCGATGATGCAAAACAATACCAACTCTCGCTCTTGGTCCAAGGGACACTCCCTTCGCATATTCATTTCTCAAAAATGATTACTCCCATCTTTCAGCACAAGTTCACTTCCTTCCTTACTCGCCGTGCCCTTCTCGAACACCCGAACTCTTCTTAGTACACGTACCACACTTCAGTCAACGCTTCTGTTCCCAAGACTTTGGAGTCACCACCTCCAAACTTGGTCATCTTACTAGCCTCAATCTCCCTTAAGGCCATTCCCGGCCTTCACGATCCGCTTCTGGTCGAACATCTCCACGAACTCATACGATGGTCATCTAAACTTGGGCCTAGCACCCTCGTGACCCTACCACCTGGCGGGACCACCCAGAGCTGACCCCACCTCGAAACAGGCCGCGGGTTGGCCCGCAACATGGCCCCAACCCGACCCACTTAACGCATCAAGCTCTTGTTTCCCGATCCGGAACAATCTTACAAATTCACGTCATGAAAGCTACCACTTCCATCTCACACTACCCATGGATTTATCCCACAACACATTTATACAAGTATTTCAACAAAGACTAACCGTAAAATCTTTATTCAAGAATGACCTTACATCTAAGGTCTCAACATGAAATATTCTAAGGTTCACACTTCCCATGCCCCCATACCTAACCTTTCAACTAACCATGCTTTCTAACTCATAACCAACATAACGCTACCCGTACATAACACATAATAATAAGGTCATCATATCATGCATACAAATCTCTATAGGGTTAAGAATATACCTGAATCTACCGCTCCACTCTAATCATAGGCTCACTGCAGGCGCATAGTCAGTAGAAGGCGCGATGAACTCGCCATCGACCCTGAGTTGAGTCATTCGCTCGCATCCTTCCTATTAGGACAGTCATATGGCTCTCGACGGCCGCAGAAAAACAAGCCAAGAAAAGACGACATTCCCGATGACGTCGCCACATTGTGCACACCGAGGAAAACTCAACCCGATCGTTAGAACCTATGTATATTCGTGAACCGTAAGCTCGAGCTCGACTCACTCTCGAATACCTCAACGCCCCGACGATCGCGGGGACCATTCTGCATCGCGGAGGTACATAACTAGTTCACGGCCGAGGCGGCCCGCCAAAGTTACCAAAGGACCCCGCTGCTCGCCCTCTTCGCTGATCCCGTCATTCCGCCGACCTCTCCGTGCCTCACATCCCAGCATGAGCTTGCATGCGGCAATGTCCATGCCCTACCAAGAGCTACACCCGTATAAGCCTCGCTAAGTAATCATCCAGCCCGTGACGTAGCGGTGTACTCGCCCTCCATATCGCCTACTACGCTGGAACATACCGAGCTAATGAGTCGAACTCCACATTGTACTTTCTAACCGCCCGCCTGCCCCGCCTCAACGCCAAAAATCTGCCGCCCGAGCCCTCTCATCCGCGGGCAATAAATGTGCAAGAAAAGCCCTCGAGAACTCGTCCCATACGATCGAAGTGCATGCTCTTCCCGACAGCTCCCACGATCAAACTACCAATCGCAGATTACGCACTGATGCGAACTCAATACCACCGACCGCCCGAGACTCGATCACTCATGATCCGTCAGAGCTGCTTGATAAACTCGAGGTCATCTCGCCTCGATCCATAGAACATCAAGTGATACAACTCGTAAAGTCACGTAGCCTCAAACCGCTCGCCGGGTGAACTACGGTGCTATCGGGCCGGAATCACGTGATTCAAATTTATCCTAATATTCGCCACGACTTCGCCGAATCGCCATCTCCTTGTACTTATCTCATCTCGCTTCCAGTGGACCGAGGCTCGTGTATTGTAGTCTCAGCCTATTGCCGCGCTAACTCGCCGGTGGCCGGCGCCGCGAAACTTCGCCTCAAGCACAATCTGTATCGACCGGCATGCGCGCTCGCATTCTTCTCAGATCCCACTAGCAGCCTCGGCCGCCTTATCCGACGGGCTCGTTGCCTTACGCGGAGGCATAACTGGTAAACACGAAATACGTCAGAGGGGTCCAACTAATCACACAACTCTAAGGCACGATCTCAGAATGAGAAGAAATGGAAACCAATCCTAAGTGTCTCAGCTCCTCGATTATAGATGTGGTGTACAACACATCGATAATCAAGACTCTACTAGACACGGTTCAGACACTTTCCGAGGACTAATCGCTTCGATACCACTTTTGTCACGACCAACCTGCCCGTGGATCGTGCCTTACCCCGCACCCTAGTGATACAACATCGAGAAAATCAGAAATAAAAACATGAACATGAATTAAGAGACATGATAAATAAACAAAGCAACCAAAACAATGCTTTCGTGATATATACATAAATACCCGGCGCTTATCCTTTTTACAAACCCCGCCACAATAAGCTGCACTTAAGATTTACAATTTATGACGGACAGTGGCCCGCCATACCCTCGAATGTACAAGCATCTACTGCACTCGTGGTAACATACCAAAAGATAAGCCTCCAAGAATGGGGCTTCGACACGCTGAATCGTGATCCTATGAGCGAGATCCACAACCGATGTATTTCTACTGCGGATGAACGCAGCCAAGCGAGGTCAAGCATAACAGTACCAAGTATGTGAAATCAGAAAAGATCAAATGAAATCATAATAGTCTATATAAAGCAGAGACATGTATGATAACCAAACTACGCTCACAACATAAAAGCATATGTCAAGTCGTGACTCACGCCTCAAGTCATCCTCACGCCCGTGGAACTCCTTCCTCACCGCCGCGCCTAGGTGTAAATCGTGTGGAATACGTGTCCCGCCATCCCGTGGGACTCGGAAAGAATCATGTGAAATACGTGTCCCTACCCATCTCGTGGGACTCCTGAGAATCATGTGGAATACGTGTCCCGCCATCTCGTGGGACTCGTAGAGAATCATGTGGAATACGTGTCCCGCCCATCCCATGGGACTCGTGAATAATCGATGGAATACGTGTCCCGCCCATCTCGGGACTCGTGAATAATCGATGGAATACGTGTCCCGCCCATCTCGGGACTCGGTGAAGAACGCTCATAACAAATAAGCCGCCTCCATCGAGACGCGGTGGTATAGAAGTACAGTATTTGCACAACAAGGCTATCAAACACAAACATAGGCAAGTTACACACAACTCAATTTTATTTTAGGCCAAAGTCCAGGTTCTGACCCCAAAGTATTACGTACGTTAAATTCTTTTAAAAAGATCCATTTCTTTTATAAAGGTCACCCGATACCCATAGTATTAAAATAGAGTGACTCACATTTTTAGGTAAACCAAAACACTTTCCTTTTTAACATCAAGTAACAACATTCTTTTCCAAAAGTTCAAGTTTGCCTAATTTCAAATACTTAAGTCTCTTATTTTAGAAAGGTTTCATAGTCCATAGACTTAATCACTTAAGAATATAATCCTCTTTTATACAATTTGAGAAACATATGTGAGTAGGTTATTCTTGTTCGTAATCAATCTTATTAAAGCAGCCATGATCTAGGAAATGTAATATCATTTTGTCTCATCTTAGCTTCTATGCAGATGGAGGTTTCTACTGGTTTTAATAATACATAATTAGTCAAAACATTTCCTTTTATTAACGATGCAGTGGTTTGTCGATACTCATTCTGATTTCCAAAATCAGTAACACATTATTCCTTTTAAAAACCAAGTACTCATTACTCGCGAATGAGGTTTCATACTAACATCCATATTAAGTCAAGTCTCTTATCTTTTAAGATTAAGTCTCTTAACTTCTAAAAAAATCAGTAAACCATTCTCTTTATCTCTCTTAAGACGTTATACCTAACTTCCCATAAAGCTAGTATAACTCTTATGTTTTCAAAACCAAGTATTACTCTTCTTTCAGAAAGGTTTCTTAATTCTTTCGAAATACTTCAAGATTCTTATCATCACACATCAAGTCAGTTATAAGTCAAATCAGTTATCTTTAAAAACCACAAAGCATTTCTTACTTACATAAAGCTGTTATAACCAACTTCCCATAAAGCCGTTATAACACTTTATGTTTTAAACCAATCAAATACATTCAACACATGTACGTCTACCGTACTACATAGTTATACACATATCATGCTAGAAAAGATAGGAAGAGGTTCACATACCTCTCGACGATTATCGACTAATAGAAAAACGCTCCAAGTACCTCAAACCGTCGGCTACCCTTAAGCTAAGCAGATCACGCCACACGTAGTACTTCAACCTATAGAGGCCACAAGGCGCCTATTAACATCTAGATCTCAACGTAGAATATTCTACAGAAATTTCGCAATACCTCCCGCAAATCACAGAATCTCCTCCTCTATCGAGGCCCGCTAACAGGCCAACAACTCCCTAGAGGGGGGGGGGGGGGTTGTACGTCTAATCCGGACGTGTACAATTCTACTTCACAGTAAAGCTACACAAGTCTACTGTAATACAGTCCTAAGTAATTACAGTTCAGTTCTCTTCTTTAAATTCAGGCTTAAGTCAAAAGACATTGCCGCACAATTATGTTCAGTTCTATATATAGTATACTTCAACTATATAATCCTACAACATGTAATTTCCAATTACAATAGAAGGTCAAGAGTGTTTACCTCGATAAGCCCAAAATTATCCAAGTTTATATGTCGATCCTGAGCAAGGTTTAGCTCCTACTCCGCGCCCAACCCGCCTCCAAACAACCCTTAGAAGTTCTACGCACTTCTACTTAACACTTCAACCGACTATGAAGGTTTTCCTTAGGGTTTCGTTTTGTGGATCGAGGAAAGTATAATAGTATTTTCTGGGCTTTTGTATAAGTGTAACCTTGGGAATACTACAAGGTATTTGGGCCAAGGTATTTGGGCATTATAAGAATACTTGGAGAGTATTTCTATACCATAAAAAGGGGGGGTATTTATACGAGACAACTAGGCTGTGGGGTACCCACTGCCAGACACCACAAAGGGAGGGACCTCTCGCCAAAGCTTCTCAAAGGGGGCTTGACGATTTTTAACTCACAAATGGGAGAGATTTCAAGACTTGGAAAATGATTTTTGGATGAAGAAAGTTCATCAACTAAGGGGGTATTTATAGGTCAAGCAAGGGCCAACCAATGGCCAAGATCAATCCAAGTGTAAGGCAAGTGTAAGGCTAGGATTAAGCCATGTGCACCTTATCCATCTACCACACCAACTTGCACAAATATCCTACCTAACCATGCCACCTTTCTCGTCCATTACCGCCCAAAACGTGCTCCAATTAGAGGGTGACAAGTGTCGCCCTCTCGTTGGTCCAAAATGTTTCGTCTCTCGGAAAAATCCGCAAAAATTATAAATGACATAGCCGGAATTTTCCCTTCGCAAGTTTAGTAAAACGTTTCGTCGAAAAACGATTCTTTTCGGCACTTGTGCCTAAATTTCGAACTTAGCCTAACTTTAAGGCTCAAATTAAAATACGTACGCCCTCACGTACATACTCTGGAAATACGGGGTATAACACGTACGAGATTTAAATGAATTTAGCTTCATTTGATATCCTTGACTTGTTTTAAGAATGTCCAAGTTGGTTGAGTTAGAGAATTAACTCACTTATTTTAAAGGTTAAAGATATCTTAGTTTCTAAAGTTAAGAAACTTGATTTCTAAAGTTAAGGGACTTGAAGTATTTTGAAAGTATATGATACATGGTTTTTGAAAGCATAGGTCTCTTGGTTATAAAAAGAATGTCAAGGTCTAAAGCATAAAGTTAGTATAACGGCTTTATGGGAAGTTGGTTATAATAACTTTATGGAAAGTTAAAAGAATGGTTTACTCTAGTGATGTAAATAAAGATAAATGGCTTGAAATGTAGAAAGGCAAATTGATTTAAAGGCATCAATTGCTTAAAGTTTTAAAGTAAAAAGTCACTTGATTTAGAAGCCTATAAATGTATATCTAAAAGGTATTGTGACTTATCTTGAAAAGTAGATATGACTTGATACTACGGTTATTAGTATCTTGGAGTTTTATATGAAAAAGAGTCATTTTAAAAGAATAGAAGTACGTAGTACTTTGGGTTAAATTTTCGGACTTTATAATGACATGTTAGTGCCTTAAGTAAACTAAAATGAGAGTGTATATAAATAAAGCTAATAAGAAGTTAGGAGATTTCTTAACTTGCTTATGTTATGTATGATAAGCCGGTGATGCTTATGTTATGTATGATAAGCCGGTAGTGCTTATGTTATGTATGATAGTCGGTTGTGCTAGGTTATGTTATTCTTGCGGGGTAAACCCCCGGGTTACTACTTATTCCATGGATTTACTACCCATGATGTGAGTGCAGCGTTTGTACTCATTGCGGGCCCACCGGGCCCATGCGGGTGAAATAGTCCTATGCGGGTGAAATAGTCCCATGCGAGGCGGATGACCTTATTGCGGGTCCACAGGACCTATGCGGGTGAAATAGTCCCAGGAGTAGGATTGCTTAATGATACTACGGGCGAGTGGCCCTACTTTGATCATGAGCCTCCTATTTTTATGCAGTAAAATATACTCTTGTTTACTCTCATTGTTAGTAAGACACAATGTTCTGTTATTTGAGTTATCATACATGTCTCCAGCTTTATTTTTAGACTTTATGATTTTATTTCAGTACTTTCAGTTTTACATACTTGGTACATCTGTTGTCTCGACTCCCTTTCTGGCCGCTCATGCCGCAGTAGGGTAGCAGTGGTGGGTCCTCATTCTTAGGATCACTGATCAGTTGTCAGAAGCTCCATTTCTCCGGAGGCTTGTCTTTTGGTACGGTTTTCCCTGATGTTTTAGATTTATGTACATTCAGGGGTATGGCGGGGCCCTGTCCCGCCACATTTGTTATTATTAGAGGTTTGTAGTCATATCTTGTGGATTGGGTTGTAAGAACAAAGATGTAACTGTTTTTATTTTGGGTTATGTCTATTTCTCGGAAGGTGGCCTTATCGGCTAGCCTGTTGATATTTACTCTTTAAGTATTTTATGAGTTTTGTATGTTCCACTGCTATTCTCTGATGTATATGTCACGACCCGAACCCGGGCCCGCGACTGATGCCTTACCCGGGCACCCAAGTAGACATACATCAGAGTAACCAGCGGAATATAAAAACAAGACATGAAACAATTATAGAATGAGAACTGTTTATCAAGAGAAGATTGCCTTTCGGCATGTATATATACATAAAATTTGAACCCGAACAGTTACAATCATTTACAAACCCCGCCACAATAAAGATTACAGACCTCTAAGATTTTTACAACAACTATGACGGGACAGGTCCCCGCCATACCCCTGAATGTACAAAAACTTACAAACTCGGGGAAACATACCAAAAGATAAGCCTCCGGAGAAACGGAGCTTCCCAATACGCTGAACTGTGATCCTAAGAACGAGGATCAACAACCGATGTACTCTACCGCTGCGTGAACGCAGCCTCAAGGAGGTCGTGACAACAGTACCAAATATGTGAAACCGAAAATATCAGAACGGTCATACAATCTAAATAAAACAGGAGACATGTATGATAACCAAACTACGCTCACGACATAAAAGCGATATGTCAATGCAGGACTCACGCCTCAAAGTCATCACTCAAATATAATCGCGGTCTCACGCCCACAATATCAATCATGCCCGCATCATGGTCACATGCCCCAATTCTCCATCGTAGACATGTCCAGATGCAATAACGATATCTTTGGGTAATCAACCTCGCCGCGTGCACATGCCCCATTCTTCATCGGTGCATATGTCCATGTAACAACAATAACAATATATCGGGTAATCAACCTCGCCGCGACGCCACATGCCCCGAATTCTTCATCGGTGCGCATGTCCATGTAACAACAATAACAATATATCGGGTAATCAACCTCGCCAGACGCCACATGCCCCGAATTCTTCATCGTGCAGCATGTCCATGTAACAACAATAACAATATATCGTAATCAACCTCGCCGTGGCCACATGCCCCTAATTCTTCATCTGCGGACATGTCCATGTAACAACAATAACAATATACCGTGATTAACCCGCCGCATGGCCACATGCCCCCGTAATTCTTCATCGGTGCAGACATGTCCATGTAACAACAATAACAATATACCGGCCCTCCATCGAGAGACGCGGTAGCATAGGAATATAACTTTTACACAACAAGGCTATCACAAGCAAGCACAAGCAAATTACCATACTTCAATTCTCTTACAAATATCCATTCTTTCACAAGAAGTCACCTGATACCAACACTCGTAGTATCCAAAACAGAGTAACTATTATTTTAAGTAAACCAAAATAATTTCCCTTTTTAAAGACAAGTAACAACATTCTTTTCCAAAAGTTCAAGTTTGCCTAATTTCAAATACTCAAGTCTCTTATTTTCGAAAGGTTTCGTAGTTCATAGTCTTAATCACTTAATAACATAATTCTCTTTTAAAACAAATTGAGTAACATATGCCTTATGTGTGAGTAGGGTATTCTTGTTTATATCAATCTTATTAAAGCAGCCATGATCTAGAAAATGTAATACAATTTTGTCTTATCTTAGCTTCTATGCAGATGGAGGTTTCTACTGGTTTTAATAATACTTACTTAGTCGATACATTTTCCTTTATTAGCACTGCAGTGGTTTGTTCGATAATTATTTTCCCTTCCAAATCAATACAAGGCTTCCATAAACAATTAAGTAAACTGTTCTTTTTATCTTTCTTAAGTCGTTATACCTAACTTCCCATAAAGCTAGTATAACTCTTAAGCTTTTAAAACCAAGTATTACTCTTCTTTCAAAAACGATTCATAATTCTTTTGAAATACTTCAAGATTCTTATTATTTCACATCAAGTCTTTTATCTTTTAAAAACCACAAACCATTTCTTTGCCCACATAAAGTTGTTATAACAAACTTCCCATAAAGCCGTTATAACACTTTATGTTTTAAATCAACCAAATTCATTTAACACATGTACGTCTACCGTACTACATAGTTCACAACATATCATGCTAGAAAAGATAGGAAGAGGTTCACATACCTCGCGACGATTATCGACAAATAGCAAAACGCTCCACCGTACTATAACCCTGCTAGCCTTGTCCACCCTTCAAGTAGAACACGCTACTCGCAGAACTTCAACCTATAATGGCCATATATGTCTATCAACGTCTAGACTACTCTGTAGAATATTCTAAGCAGAAGGTTCTTAATTCTACGGAAAATTGGGCAGCACTTCCCTACCCGTCAAACTACACAAGTCTACTGTAAATACAGCCCTATGTAAGTACAGTTCAATTCTCTTCTTTATACCATCCTGTTACACCCCGTAAATTCTAGAGGATAGATAAGTTGGCAAACATGTGTTGGAAGGATTTTGAGTTTACCTTTGAGTATTGGACCCCAGTTGTTAAGGATTGTAAGGTGTTTAAAAGGCCTAGTGTGTAGTCCGTTGAATCTAGGTCCCAACGCAACCAACCGCTAACGATTGGACATCTGAGTCAAAAGTTATGGAAGTTTCAAGTTCTTTGGCGCAAACATAGCGAGTAACTGACTTCAGGGTTCAGTGGTAGGCCGAGAGCGAGGCCGCGCCGATTGTACTGAGGGTCTGCGGGTGTTGCGCCGCGCGCCGAATGCAGGCGCGCGCAGACGCTGCAATTATTTTCGAGAAAAGTGGCGCGCGGTGGCTGCGCGCCGAGGCGGATTTTCTCATGTAAAGGAGAAAATCAGGATATTTTTTTAAGGAGCCTTTGGGAGGGTGACAAGTGTCCTCCCATCCTTTGACCAGCGATAGAAGCCTACTTTAGGCCAAGTCTTGGAAGACTTGACCATTTCATTTCAAACCTCCCAAGAGAAAACCCTCTCCTTCTCTCTAGGTTTTTGAGAAACCTGGCCTTAGGGAACTGTTGGAGCGGCGGCAAGGAGGAAAAAGGTGTTGGTGAACTTGTGGGAAGCACTGGTGGACGAGTTTGACGGAAAGGAAGTGGAAGAAAAGGGCTTGTGGGCTTTTCCAAAAGGTAAAAGTTTCCCTTCCTCTTGGATTTGAGTTTTTACTTATGATAGTAGTTTAGAAGTGAGCCCAAGGCTGTTATATCATTGTTGGAGTTTAGAAGTGAGCCCAAGGCTGTTATATTATTGTTGGAAATTAGATTTGAGCCTGAGGCTGTTATAATTAGGCTTGTGTAGTTTTGGATCTTGTTGTCCTGTGGAAAACCGAAGTGGGCATGTTAGCCTTAAGATTGTAACTACCTTTTGGTGACAAAGTTAGTCGTTGCATGTTGTATAGAGGGGATATTGTGGTAGTTGAAGATGTTTAGGGTTAGACATCATGTTAACCTAAAACTTGAATTGAAAGAGTATTGAAAAGGGTTTAGAATGGGTTACTGTTTTCGACCTTGGATAAAGGTAGTAAGTTCCGTAGAACCCAGGGGCTTTGCTTTTAGCTTATTCTACGTTCGGAACTAGAAGTTAATAGATGTCTTATGACCCTTATAGGATTGAGGCGCTACGAGTAGCGTATCCTACTTGAAGGGTTCAATACTGTGGGGCGTTTTGCTTTTTGTCGGCAATCGTCGCGAGGTATGTGATTCTTCCTATCCTCTTCAGCATGACTATTTGTGAAATATATAGTGCGGTTGACGACGTGCTAAAGGAAATTTATTTTCCAAATTGTGTCTTGACTTGTTATGAAGTGTAAAGGGCTTCATTATGTGTAAGAGTAGTAAGTCTTATCCGTTAGTAATGGGCACTCGGTGCTTAAAGAATGAGCCCTCTTGGTCTCATAAATGTTTATGTGGTATTGGTTGGTTTAAAACATAAAGGGGTTATAACGGCTTTATGGGAAGTTAGTTATAACAACTTTATGTGAGTAAAAGAACGGTTGTTGATTGGTAGAAGTTAAGAGACTTGATCTTGTAAGATAAGAGACTTAACTTAGAATTGTGAAAGTTTTGTAATGCATTCAAAAGTTGTAAAACCTCATTCGTGAGTAATGAGTAATACTTGGTTTTTGAAAACTTAAGAGTTATACTAGCTTTATGGGAAGTTAGGTATAACGGCACAAGAATGTGAAATGGATTTCGAAAGTGGGAACAAGTATCGAACACACCACTGCAGCGCTAATAAAGGAAATGGTTTCGACTAATTGATTATACTAAAACCAGTAGAAACCTCCATCTGCATAGAAACTAAGATAAGACAAAATGATATTACATTTCCTAGATCATGGCTGCTTAAATGAGAATCATTGACAACAAGTTCTGGTTTTTCTTAAAATTCCAAAGAATGAACTTAATGGATTGTAAAGGATAATGTACTGGATTTTGGAAAAGAGAAGTAACTTGAGTTTGAAAGTATAAATCACTTGTTTCAAATATCGAACTTTTCTTAGGGGAAAAGTAAATGACTTGGTTTTAAAAGGTAGGAATACTTGACCTTAAAGGAGTTAATTACTTGGACTTTTAAAAAGTATACTTGACGTTATGTTAATTGTGTTTGAAGTACGTGTTCTAAACATGAATGTGTGTGATACGATGTGTGATAGTATCGTATGGTTTCTACGTAAAGAGAGGTCTTTGAAGGTAGGAAAGAATGTAGTATTTTGGGGTTGGAACCCGGTTTGTTGACTTAAACGAAGGTACTTTGAGTTGTGTGTAACCTGTCTGTGCTTGTGGTGATAGTTTTGTTGTTGTGCAAGTGTTTGACTTTGTGCTACCGAGTCTCTCGACGAGGGCCGGATATCGGGTGGTATGATGGACATATCGACACGTTGGGTAGCCCACGGGTATGCTTCCACTATATTGATCCTTTGGGACATATCGACACGTTGGGTAGCCCACGAGTATGCGTCCACTCTGAGTCTTATCTTGTAAACCGGTTTGGACATACCGACACGCTGGGTAGCCCACGAGTATGCGTCCACGCGAGTATTATCTCGGGTATTTGTTTGGACATACCGACACGCTTGGGTAGCCCACGGTATGCGTCCACAGCGAGTATTATCTGGTATTTTTTTGGACATATCGACACGTTGGGTAGCCCACGAGTATGCGTCCACAGTGAGTATTATCTTGTTATTGGTTGGGACATACTGACACGTTGGGTAGCCCACGAGTATGCGTCCACTGTGAGTACTATCTTGTTATTGGGTTGGACATACCGACACGTTGGGTAGCCCACGAGTATGCGTCCACTTTGAGTAATGATCTTTCGCGTGAGTCCTCGACTTGATGTGGTTTGATTTGATCAATCAGATATACGTGGTGTATCAGAGTTGGTTATCATACATGTCTCCTGCTTTCCTTATAGACTATTATGATTTCATTTACTGATTCTTCTGCTTTCGCATACCGCACTGTTGTTATCGACTTCTTCGGCCGCGTTCATGCCGCAGTCGAGATACATCGCTTGTTGATCCGCACTTTGGATCATTGCTCGCCTCGAAGCTCCATTCCTTCTGAGACTTTGTCACTTGGTACGGTTCCTCAAGTTGTAGAACTTTTGTACATCGTGGTATGGCGGCCCGTCCCGCCGAGATGTTATAAAAATTCTTAGAGGTCCGTAAATCGATGCAAGGCGATTGTAATCGCTCAGTGTTAGTTATTTTTCGTAAAAGGTAACCGCGGTTAGCCTGCTTTCTTTTCATTGGTTATCATGTATGAGTTTTAATTTCGCTGATTTTCTCCGATGTTGTTTGACTACTGGGTGCCCGTAAGGCACCGCCGCGTCTTGCCGGTCGCGATGTATGGTATCGAGCGATTAGTCCTGAAAGTGTCTACGCATCGTGTCTAAGTAAGTCTTGATTATCGATGTTGTGCACCACATCTATAATCGAGGTCGCGGACATTTAGGATTGGTTTCTATTCTTCTCATTCCGAGATCGTGCCTTAGAGCCGTGTTGTAAGTCGACCCTCCGACGTGTTTCGTTTTACCGCTATGCCTCGCGAAAGGCAACCAGGCCCGTGGCGGCAAGGCAGCAGAGGAGTCGCGAGTAGCAAATGGCGCCTCAGAGACCACAAGACTGAGCCTCCACCCCACGGCCCGGAGCAGGAGATGGGTTACGCGAGTTGCCCGATTATCGCCGTGGTCAGGCCGCACACGAGGATAGGCCGGACGCAGCAGCCCGAGCACCAGCCGTTCACCCGAGATCGGATAGTTTGAGGTCGCGGACTTTCTCGAAGTCAGGCCCGCCAGAGTTCTACGGGTCGAGGCACGAGGATGATCCGCAGGAGTTCATCCGACGCCATGCTGATCGTGAGAGTGATCAAGGCATCGGAGACCGAGTCGGTGGTCCTAGGTTCGCATCGGCCGCGTGATACCGCACGATCGGGTTTGATTCGCGAGCCGCCCCGGGAGGGCATGCACTTCCAGAGATGGGACGAGTTCTGAGGCATTTCTTGCACATTTCTTGCCTCACGGATGGCGAGGACTCGGCCGATGATTTTTGATGTTGAGGCGATCCGCGCACGGTTCAGAGTACAACGTGGAGTTTAACTCACTAGCTCGACGCCCCCGTTAGTAGCCGACATGGAGGACAGAGTGCACCGCTATGTCACAGGCTTGATGACTATTTGGCGAGAGTTGCTCGAGTAGCTCTTCACCGCATGGACATTGCCCGCACGCAGCTCATGCACTTGGATGTGAGGCACGTGAGTCGACGGAATGACCAAGATCAGCAGAGTAGGCCAAGGCAGCAGGTCCTTTGGTGACCTTCAGGGTGCAAATTTCAAGAAGAGTTAGTTATGCGCTCCGCCAAGACGGAGTGCTCCACCTCGCCGCCGACGCTCAAAAATTCGGAGCAGGTCGTGGCTCCAAGGTTTCGGTTTTGGGGATCGGGGATGTTAGTCGGACGACCACCCTTACCTCGTTGTGACCATTGTGGTAGGCTCCACGATGGGAGTGTCGTGCTAATAGGGAATCTGCTTTACATGCGCCACCGGGCCATTTTGCAAGGAATTGTCCCACCGAGATAGCGCGAGGTTGAGATTCAGCCTTCGATCGTGGATCGATTCACCTCCTCCTTTGTGCGTCGTGTCGGAAAGAACATGAGTAGAACGACAAGAAGGGAAGTGAAGCAATAGTTACTGGTATGTTCTTAACCTCTAGAGTATTGTATGCTTTGATGTTGTGGTGATGTGTTGAGTGCTATGTTCGGTAGCTTTGTGTATATAATGTGATTTGGAAGCATGGTTAATAAAGAGGGTAAGTTGGGGATGAGAAAATTTTGAACCTTAGAATTTATAACAATGAGACCTTAGATGTAAGGCCGTCTTGGTAGAAGCCTTCATCGTTAATCCTTGTCGAGTGTATGGTATACATGGAGTTTTGTGTGATGATTCCATGGGTAGTTTGCGATGGAAGTGGTAGCTTCCATGACGTGGATTAGTAAGATGGACGAGTTGGAGGTAGTGACTCAAAGGTGGTAGAAACAGATGTGGATCGAATTGGAACGTGTACTAGAGAGGTGTGAGTGTACAAGGAAGGTAAGCCGAGTAAGGAGAGTATCCTTTAGACCAACGGAGGATAACATACTGATGTTTTCACGTTAGAGGTGATTTCCAGTGGAATTGAGATGCGTGATTTCTATATTATGGCCATGAGAGGCATAAATGAGTTTTGGTAGGTATAGTAGTGAAGACTATACCGCGCATGTGTTCAAGACTTAGAAGGAACATTCGGACGAATGTTTCGGCGAGGAAGAATGTTACACCCGTAAATTCTAGAGGATAGATAAGTTGGCAAACTTGTGTTGGAAGGATTTTGAGTTTACCTTTGAGTATTGGAGCCCAGTTGTTAAGGATTGTAAGGTGTTTAATAGGCCTAGTGTTTAGTCCGTTGATTCTTGGTCCCAACGCAACCAACCGCTCGCCGATTGGACATCGGAGTCAAAAGTTATGGAAGTTTCAAGTTTAGCGCGCATAAGTAAATGACTTGATTCGGGTTCAGCGCGCGCCGGAGAGCGTGGCGCGCGCCGATTGTACTGAGGGTCTGCGGGTGTTGGCGCCGCGCCGAATGCGTACGCGCGCCAGACGCTGCAATTATTTTCTGAGAAGTTAGCGCTGGCGCCGCGGCGGGCTGCGCGCGAGGCGGGATTTTCTGCGGGTAAAGGAGAAAAATCAGGGATATTTTTATAAGGAGCCTATGGGAGGGTGACAAGTGTCCCTCCCATCCTTTGACCAGCGATAGAAGCCTACTTTAGGTCCAAGTCTTGGAAGACTTGACCATTTCATTTCAAACCCTCCCAAGAGAAAACCCCTCTCCCTTCTCTCTAGGTTTTTGAGAAACCTGGCCTTAGGGAACCGCTGAGCGCGGCAAGGAGGAAAAAGGTGTTGGTGAACTTGTGGGAAGCACCGTGGACGAGTTTGTGGAAAGGAAGTGGAAGAAAAGGGCTTGTGGGCTTTTCCAAAAGGTAAAAGTTTCCTTCCTCTGGATTTGAGTTTTTACTTATGATAGTAGTTTAGAAGTGAGCCCAAGGTCATTATATCATTGTTGAGTTTAGAAGTGAGCCCAAGGCTGTTATATTATTGTTGGAAATTAGATTTGAGCCCGAGGTCATATAATTAGGCTTGTGTAGTTTTGGATCTTGTTGTCCCGTGGAAAACCGGCCGGCATGTTAGCCTTAAGATTGTAACTACCTTTGGTGACAAAGTTAGTCGTTGCATGTTGTATAGAGGAATATTGTGGTAGTTGAAGATGTTTAGGTTAGACATCATGTTAACCTAAAACTTGAATTGAAAGAGTATTGAAAAGGGTTTAGAATGGGTTACCGCTTTCGACTGGATAAAGGTAGTAAGTTCCGTAGAACCCGGGGCTTTGCTTTTAGCTTATTCTACGTTCGAACTAGAAGTTAATAGATGTCTTATGACTTTATAGGATTGAGGCGCTACGAGTAGCGTATCCTACTGAAGGGTTCAATACCGCGGCGTTTTGCTTTTGTCGGCAATCGTCGCGAGGTATGTGATTCTTCCTATCCTCTTCAAGCATGACTATTTGTGAAATATATAGTGCGGTTGACGACGCGTGTGCTAAAGGAAATTTATTTTCCAAATTGTGTCTTGACTTGTTATGAAGTGTAAAGGGCTTCATTATGTAAGAGTAGTAAGTCTTATCCGTTAGTAATGGGCACTCTGGTGTTAACGAGCCCTCTTGGTCTCATAAATGTTTATGTGGTATTGGTTGGTTTAAAACATAAAGGGGTTATAACGGCTTTATGGGAAGTTAGTTATAACAACTTTATGTGAGTAAAAGAACGGTTGTTGATTGGTAGAAGTTAAGAGACTTGATCTTGTAAGATAAGAGACTTAACTTAGAATTGTGAAAGTTTTGTAATGCATTCAAAAGTTGTAAAACCTCATTCGTGAGTAATGAGTAATACTTGGTTTTGAAAACTTAAGAGTTATACTAGCTTTATGGGAAGTTAGGTATAACGACAAGAATGTGAAATGGATTTCGAAAGTGGGAACAAGTATCGAACACACCATCGCAAATACTAATAAAGGAAATGGTTTCACTAATTGATTATACTAAAACCGAGAAACCTCCATCCGCATAGAAACTAAGATAAGACAAAATGATATTACATTTCCTAGATCATGGCTGCTTAAATGAGAATCATTGACAACAAGTTCTGGTTTTTCTTAAAATTCCAAAGAATGAACTTAATGGATTGTAAAGGATAATGTACTGGATTTTGGAAAAGAGAAGTAACTTGAGTTTGAAAGTATAAATCACTTGTTTCAAATATCGAACTTTTCTTAGGGGAAAAGTAAATGACTTGGTTTTAAAAGGTAGGAATACTTGACCTTAAAGGAGTTAATTACTTGGACTTTTAAAAAGTATACTTGACGTTATGTTAATTGTGTTTGAAGTACGTGTTCTAAACATGAATGTGTGTGATACGATGTGTGATAGTATCGTATGGTTTCTACGTAAGAGGTCTTTGAAGGTAGGAAAGAATGTAGTATTTTGGGGTTGGAACCCGGTTTGTTGACTTAAACGAAGGTACTTTGAGTTGTGTGTAACTTGCCTGTGCTTGTGGTGATAGTTTTGTTGTTGTGCAAGTGTTTGACTTTGTGCTACCGAGTCTCTCGACGGAGGGCCGGATATCGGGGTATGATGGACATATCGACACGTTGGGTAGCCCACGGTATGCTTCCACTATATTGATCCTTTGGGACATATCGACACGCTGGGTAGCCCGGGTATGCTTCCATTGTGAGTGTTATCTTGTAAACTGGTTTGGACATACCGACACGTTGGGTAGCCCACGGTATGCGTCCACAAACGAGTATTATCTCGGTATTTGTTTGGACATACTGACACGTTGGGTAGCCCACGAGTATTCGTCCACTGTGAGTATTATCGGGGTATTTCATTGGACATATAGACACGTTGGGTAGCCCACGAGTATGCGTCCACAGTGAGTATTATCTTGTTATTGGTTGGGACATACTGACACGTTGGGTAGCCCACGAGTATGCGTCCACAGTGAGTACTATCTTGTTATTGGGTTGGACATACTGACACGTTGGGTAGCCCACGAGTATGCGTCCACTTTGAGTAATGATCTTTCGGGCGTGAGTCCCTGACTTGATGTGGTTTGATTTGATCGAATCAGATATACGTGGTGTCTCGTAGTTTGGTTATCATACATGTCTCGCTTTCCTTATAGACTATTATGATTTCATTTACGATTCTTCTGCTTCGCATACTCGGTACTGTTGTATCGACTTCTTCCGGCCGCGCTCATGCCGCAGTTGAGATACATCGCTTGTTGATCCGCACTTTGGATCGCTGCTCGCCTCGAAAGCTCCATTCTTCGAGACTTTGTCACTTGGTACGGTTCCTCAAGTTGTAGAACTTTTTGTACAGTCAGGGGTATGGCGGGGCCCTGTCCCGTCAGAGATGTTATAAAAATTCTTAGAGGTCTGTAGTACTGATGTGGGCAGGGATTGTAACTGTTCAGGTGTTAGTTATTTTTCAGAAAAGGTAACCGCTTGGTTAGCCTGTTTTCTCTTTTCATTGGTTATCATGTATGAGTTTTAATTTCCGCTGATTTTCTCTGATGTTGTTTGACTACTTGGGTGCCCGGGTAAGGCACCAGTCGCGGGCCCGGTTTCGGGTCGTGACACATCCTTCTATATATCTTATACTTAATTCTAAACTACTACGATATGTAATCTCCAATTATAATAGAAGGACAAAGATATTTACCTCGATAAGCCCAAAATTATCCAAGATTATATGTCAATCCTGAGCAACGTTTAGCTCCTAATTTTCACGCTCCGATAGCTCCAAGAACCCTTAGAAGTTCCCAACCCACTTCTACTTAATACTTCAACCAACTATGAAGATTTTCCCCAGGGTTTTGTTTTGTGACTAAAGGATATAAAGTAGTATTTCCGGGCTTTTTGTATAGAGGTAACTTTAGGAAAATTACAAGGGATTTATGCTAAGGTATTTTCGCATAGTAACAATACTAGAAGACAACTTTTCTACCAAGGTGGGGGGGGGGGTATTTCGACGAGAACCACAAGGAAGGGGGGAAGGGGGGTGTTTCGGACGAAACAACTAGGCAAGGGGGGGAGGGGGTTTTTTTTGGACGAGAACTAGCAACTAAGGGGGAAGGATTTTGTGACTTGGAAAGCGTGTTTGTGGATGAAGAAGTCTTGCACAAAAGGGGGGTATTTATAGAACCTTCAATGGCCAAGATTAAAACAAATGGAGGGTGAGGATTGGGTTGCTTGTGTGAGTGGAGTCTTCCACCAAGTGTCCACCACAATGTTGGGACATATGTCCACCACAACATTGGGACATATGTCCACCACAACAAAGAGCCAAGTGGCCACCCACTTGCTCAAGAAAAAGGTCCACAAGGCCTCCCCTCAAGCCCCACAAAAACGCCCCCACCTACTCCCACTAACCCAAAGAAATATCTTCCAAGACTTTGACCACTTGACCTTGTCCACTTGGCCATACAAATCGTCCAACATGGGTCTAAGTGGGGTGACACATGTCGCCCTCCTATTGGTCCAAAATATTTCATCTCTCGGAAAAATCCGTAATCGGTTAAACTATTAAAAACGTAGAATTTCCTTCACAAGGTTCGAAATCTTTTCCGTCGAAAGTTCACAATTTCATCCTTAACCTAATTAGGGCTTGAATATCCGTACGTACGTCCTCACATACATACTCTGGAAATACGGGGCATAACATTCTCCCCTCCTTAGAAACATTCGTCCCGAATGTTCCTTCTCAAGACAGATAACGATAAAGTTTCCTCATTGCTTAACCAGTTTGCAAATGCCACACATGGCCACAGAATAACACACGTGCAAATACTTAAATCCAAGTCCACGAGGAATCACCTCTATCATCACAAAAGCTCCTACCCAAAGTATAAAGGCTATTTTCTTCGCACCTTCACTTCACAAAAAGATCACTTCCATCCTCTTAACACATGCTCGCTTCATCCCTTTCTCGTCGTACCCTTCTCGTACCCAAACTCTTTCTAGTATACTTACCCCACTTCACCATTACTTCGTTCCAAAACCTTGGAGTCACTACCTCCAAACTTGGTCATCTTACTAGCCTCAAATTCCCTTAAGGCCATTCCCGGTCTTCATGGTCCGATTCTGGTCGAACGTATTCACGAACTCTTACGATGGTTACCTAAACCTGGGCTTAGCACCCTCGTGACCCTACCACCTGGCGGGACCACCTCGAACTGACCCCACCCCAAACCGGGCTGCGGGTCGACCCGCGAATGGTCCTCAACCCGACCCATAATCGCGCCAAACTCTTGTTCCCCGATCCGGAACAATCTTACCTATTCAAGTCCTGAAAGCTACCACTTTCATCTTACACAACCCAAGGAATTATCCCACTGGTACACCCTATGTATATAATGCTCTCTGACAAGGATCACCCGCAAAATCTTCTACTCGAGACGACCTTACATCTAAGGTCTCGACGTGTAATATTCTAAGGTTCACACCTTTCATACCCCCATACATACCTTTTCAACTACCCATGTTTTCTAACTCACCAATAACACAACGCTATCCGTACATAGCACACAATAATAAGATCATCATATCAAGCATACTAATCTCTAGAGGGTTAATGATATACCTGTAACTACCGCTTTACTCTAATCACAGTCCTGCCCTGCAGGGCGCATAGCTAGTGAAGGTGATTAACCAGCCACTGATCCTGAAGGCTGAGTCGTAACATCCGTGCTACCCCTGGTCGGACAGTTCCTCGCAAAATGGCCCTGACGGCCGCAAATATAACAGGCTCCCTTGGCAGCACGACACTCCCCAAAATGAGGTCTACCACATTGACCGCACCGAGGTCGGGGTGACTTCATCCGCCGACCCCAACTCCCGAAAACACGAACCTCGAGCCCCGACTGCTCCCGAATATCCTGGAAGCCACAAGGCGCGGAGGACCACTCAGATCGGCGAAAGTGCATAACTAGCCTGCTGCTGAGGCGGTCCGTCTCGAACGTCACCAAAGGACCTCGCTGCTCGCCTCTCTTCGCCGATCTCGGCCATTCCGCCGACCTCTCCGCTCTCACATCCAAGTGCATAAGCTGCATGCCGGCAATGTCCATGCGGGTGAAGAGCTACACCGAACAAGCCTCGCCAAGTAGTCATCGAGCCCGGTGGCGTGGCGGTGTACTCGCCCTCCATATTTGTCACTAACGCCGACATATCGGGCCAACGAGTCGAACTCCACGTTGTACTCCAACCGTATGCGCCCGCCCCGCTCAACATCAAAAATTTGTCGGCCGAGCCCTCTCATCCGGGGGCAAGAAATGTGCAAGAATGCCCACGAGAACTCGTCCATACACCGAAGCGCATGCTCCCGGGGCGGTTCCCGTGAATCAAACGATCGCAATATCACGCAAACGATGCGAACCCAATACCACCGACTCGCCTCCGAGGCCTTGATCACTCATGATCCGTCAGAATCGTCACACGACCGTTCGGGGCGTGATCGTGCCTACCCGCACCCAAGTAGTCATACATCGAGAAAAACCAGCGGAATATAAAACAACCAAGATATGAAACGGTATAAATAAGACACGGTTTACGGAAAAAATTGCCTTCGGCATAATGTATATAAATAACCCAAAATGAACAATTTACATCCCAACCTTACAACAGTCTACTGCACTCAAGAGTTTAAAACAACAATGGCGGGACAGGGCCCGCCATACCCTGAATACGAATATCTACAACGGCAGGACCGTACCGAAATGCTAAGCTTCCGAGAAACGGAGCTTTCCCAACGCCGGTGATCCTAAGAACGAGGATCAACAGGAGTACCTTTACTGCGGCATGAACGCAGCCCGGGCGAGGTCGATAACAGTACCAAGTATGTGAAATCAAAATATCGTAAATGAAATCATAGTAGTCTATATAAGGCGGGAGACATGTATGATAAGCCAAAACTACGATTCACAATAAATAGCGATCATGTCAAGTCGTGACTCATGCCTCAAAGTCATCACAATAGAACGGTGAATGCGGGTAAGGCGCGTGGCGACTACTAAAACCCACAGCATCAACAAGGTCATAAAGCGTATCATGAGATCTGTCTGCATCGTCACATGATCAAAGCCGCCACTCGCGCGCAGATCGATGCGCGTCTAGTCCTGGAACTTTCCGCAGCTCGCATAGGCCAAACAGATAGGCCCGCATGAGGTATAACCCCGCATCGAGGGTAGCTACTCCCGGCGGCGTCTAGACTCGTCGTGACGCATGGCTACAAGAACCGCATGACCACAAGGGCCGTACTAACACGAACTCCCGCAGCCTCGCATAGGCCATCTGCACCGCATAAGGTATTCTCGAATCATAGGTCCATCGACCGCTGAGTCTACCCAGACGGAGGGCTTAACCCCCGGAGTTATGAATGATATAATATCAACATAACCGATTATTGCTAAACAACATAAGCACAACAAGGAAAAAACCCTTTACACAAATATCACAAGATACTAACTCACGTAGCATCCTAACATGTTTACTTATCCAGTCAACAAGAAAATATTACAAGACTATCACAAATCAATACAATCAAGTTATTCACACAAGGTACTTTCTACATTATGTTAACAAGTTCGGGTTGTTAGCCCCAAAGTACTTCATGTATTACTCTTTTAAAAGATCCGTTTCTTTTACAAAAGTCACACAATAACCGTAGTATAAAAATAGAGTAATTATCTTTTGAAGTACATTAAAACACTTCTCCTTGTAAAATCAAGTAACAACATTCTTTTCCTAACGTTCAAGTTTGCCTAATTTCAATTACTCAAGTTTCTCATTTTCGAAAGGGTTTGTAGTTCATAGTTTTAATCCTTTAAAACAATTTGAGAAAACATATACCCTAAGTGTGAGTAGGTTATTATTATTCGTAACAATCTTATTACAAAGACCGTGATCTAGTAAATGTAATATCATTTTGTCTCATCTTAGCTCCTATGCAGATGGAAGTTTCTACTAGTTTTAATAATACCTTATTAGTCAAAATAATTCCCTTTATTAGCGCTGTTGTGGTTTGTTCGACATTTATTCTGATTGGTAAAACATCATTCTTTTTGAAAACCAAAAATACTAATTTACTCACTAATGAGGTTTCACACTTTTTAACAAAATGCATATTAGTATAATAAGTCAAGTCTCTTATTTCCTTAAATCAATAAATCGATCTTTTTATCACTCTTAAGCCGTTATACCTAACCTCCCATAAAGCTAGTATAACTCTTAAGCTTTTAAAACCAAGTGTTACTCTTCTGAAAAAAATGATTCAGTATTCCTTTGAAATGTTTTCAGTTCTTTATTATTCAGGCTTAAGCCGTGAGGCATTCCATGAAGTGTTATTCAGGCTTAAGTCAAAGACATTGCCGTAGTTATTATTCAGTTAACACATGTACGTCTACCGTACTATATATATTGTAAAATATCATGCTTTAGGAAGAATCACATACCTTCTCGGCGAAAACCTCCTGCCAACTACTTGACAAAAATTGTCATCCAAATGGCCTCAATGCCGTGTAACATCCATCAATGAGAGGGTGACAAGTGTCGCCCTCTCGTTGGTCCAAAATGTTTCGTCTCTCGGAAAAATTCGCAAAAATTAGAAATGACATAGCTGGAATTTATCCTACGCGAGTTGTGTAAAACGTTTCGTCGAAAAACGACTCTAAACGGGTGTTGTGTACAAAGTGGAATTCGCCCACGCCAACCAGGGGGGGGGGGGTGACACGTGTCGCCCTCCTACTCGTCCAAAATATTTCATCTTCCGAAAATATCCACAATGGCCAAAATCTCAAAACAAAGTGGGCCTACAAAATCAGAATTTTCTCCCGTGGCCCCACGTGACCATTTCCGAAATAAAACTCCATAATTCTCTAAAATTCCAAGAAGTCCGAAGACCAAATCTGGGAATCCAAGTCCCATAAACGAATCTTTTTCCTTCACAAAACCCGGAAACTTTTCCGTGGAAAAATCACCTCTTTCTTCCATTCCACCTAATGTCGTATTCTCGCACGTGCGCCCTCGCATACATACCTTGAAACTACGGGTATAACATTCTCCTTCCTTAGAAACATTCGTCCGAATGTTCCTTCTAGGTATCAAAACAAACAGGCGCCAGTATAGTCCTTACTGCTATACTTACGGAAACAACCATGCCACACCTGGTCACAACACAACAAGCGCATACTTATCTCCAAGTCCACGAGGAATCACCTCTATCACAAAAACTCCTACTCGAGATCTAAAAGATACTCCTTCGCCCCTACTCTTTACAAACGAATGATCACACCTATGCTCGTAATACATGCTCGTTCTTCCTTTACTCGTCGTGATACCACTTTTGTCACTTTGTCGCGAGCCTTGTCCCGACGACTAACAAATGGTACCGCTGCTTGCGATCCACGAGGATGTCATTACACTTCTTGTGCGCTCGAACTCTTACCACCCTTCATTCGCTTAGTTTCCAAATCTCGGGTTAATATATCTAACGTGGTCATCATTAACTGGGAACACTATGGGTGGATTTCCGATACTTTCCCGAACATAACAATACGAAAGACCGGACGTACTGCCTCCTAAGTCGGACGGCAATGCTAACATATAGGCAACCTGGCCTAATCTTCACATGAACTCAAAAAGGCCCAAAGTAACACGGCTAAGTTTCCTCTGTTTTCCAAAACTCGTCACACCCTATCCACAGTCTGCTGGAACAAACCTGAACCAACTATCTGAACCTTGCCAACATCGAACCAATCGATCGGCAACTTATACTTCCGCCCCTACAAGGCTTCCTAAGGCGACATCCGAATACTGAAAATGGTAGCTTAAACATTCCCTTTACAGGAGACAACAATCCCCACAACTACTCCTGAAATCCAAACACTGCCCGAGGGCGAATGCGATTCTGAGACTTACCTGAGTTCTTAACCCTGCCTGGTAAAACTTCCAAAAAAGGAAACAGCCGTACCCTGGGCTCCACTGTCTGACATAAGGTGAAGGTAGGCACTCCGTGCAGCCTTACAACCTTTCTGATATAATCACCCCTACCGAGTACACGGTCTTTGCTAGAAGACAAGACGGGCTGACCTCCTCGGCCCGACTACTGGTCGAATGTATCCACGAACTCGTACGTTGGTTAACTAAACTTGGGCCTAACACCCTAGTGACCCTACCACCCGGCGGGACCACCAAAAACTGACCCCACCACCACGGGTCGACCCGCCACATGGCCTCCACCCAACCCGGCAATGCGCAAACACTAGCTCCCTGATTCGGAACAATCTCACCAAATCACGTTACGAAAACCTAGCGGTCTTCTACCCTCTTTCATTCCACATTACCCAGGGATTCATCCCACAAAATATCTCACGTATACTATGCACCTCGACAAGGGTCAAACACGAAGTAATTCTTTTACCAAAGATGGCCTCGCCTCTAAGGTCTCTACGTACACATCCTAAGGCTCCCACTTTCTCTATCCCCCAATCTTTCCTGATTAACTAATCATGATTTCCAATCACAGTTAACACAATGCTATCTGAACATAATACTTAAGAT
This sequence comes from Przewalskia tangutica, assembly GCA_029844215.1. Lineage (NCBI taxonomy): Eukaryota > Viridiplantae > Streptophyta > Magnoliopsida > Solanales > Solanaceae > Przewalskia > Przewalskia tangutica. The sequence goes on from CM056722.1 coordinate 118,667,394, forward strand.
ATTCGCTACACATATAAATCTCTAAAGGGTTAAGGATATACCAGATTCTACGCGACTTCCTTAGGTCGTTCTAATCAAACTCGCTACCGGGCATACCGGAAGGTGATGAACTATCCATCGATCCTGGCGCCGAGTCTCTACATCCGCACCACCCTTGGCCTGACAATTCCTCGCAAAATGGCCCCCGCCGCCGCAAACATAACAAGCCGACGCGAAGAACGACACTCCCACGATGACATCGACCACAACGCCACACCGGTGGGGTGGCCTCCAGCTAACACCCTCCTCTCCGAACCATCGCATCCACAATCGGTCTAGTAGGTGAGTTCTCGTGCTTGTATCCTTCCTCATAGAACATTCCTTGCCATATGGCCCCCGACGGCCGCAATAAAAACAAGCACCAAGAAAGACGGCACTTCCCGATGACACCGCCACACCGCGGAACACCGAGGAAAATCAACCCCGCGAGGACACTGCATCGGGCGGAGGCGCATGTCTAATCTGTCGCTGAGGCGATTCGCCTCGAGAGTCACCAAATGATCCTGCCAAACGGGCCCTCTTCACGCTTCCTGGTCACTGCCGATCTCTACCTCTCTCACCGCACGCACATAATCTGAACGCAAGCCCGCTCGTCCTCGATCAAGAGCTACTCCTCACAACCCTTCTTTAGATAAGCATCAATATCCTTGGAATACCGCAGACATAAAATACTCTCGCCGCCAAGTCCTTTGCTAGCAACAGGCCGCCTCCTTCCAATCCATATTTTCTCGCTTCCCCCGTGGAACCGAAAGTCCAGATGTCATGACCGCAGAGGAATTGCCGCCGTACAAACTCTCACGCCGCGACGCCTCGTAACTCCTCGCGTAAGCATCACCCCAGTGATGATTGGGCTGTGCCTTCTAAATCTCTCAGATTTACTCGCAGCCTCTTCGCCGCTTTGCCTTCAGGCTCGAGTTACGCGCGAGGCATCACCGTAAAGGAAAGGAATACGTTAGAGGTCCAACTTATAACACGCCTCTAAAGCACGATCTCGAGTGAGAAGAATGGAAACCAATCCTAAATATCCTATAGCCTCTCGATTATTGGTGTGGTGCACAACACACCGATAATCAAGACTTACTAGATACGGTGCGTAGACACTTTCCGAGGATTAATCGCTCGATACCACTTTTGTCACGACTGCCCGGCCCGTGGATCGTGCCTTACCCGCACCCAAGTAGTCATACATCGAGAAAAACCAGCGGAATATAAAACAACCAAGATATGAAACAAGATAAATAAGACACGGTTTACGAAAAAGTTGCCTTTCGGCATAATGTATATAAATAACCCAAAATGAACAGCTACATCCCAACCTTACAACAGTCTACGCACTTCTAAGAGTTTAAAACAACAATGGCGGACAGGGGCCCGCCATACCTGAATACGAATATCTACAACGGCAGGACCATACCAAAATGCTAAGCTTCCGAGAAACGGAGCTTTCCCAACGCTGCGGTGATCCTAAGAACGAGGATCAACGGTGGAGTACCTTTACTGCGATGAACGCAGCCTCCCGGAGGTCGATAACAGTACCAAGTATGTGAAATCAAAATATCAGAAATGAAATCATAGTAGTCTATATAAGGCGGAGACATGTATGATAAGCCAAAACTACGATTCACAATAAATAAGCGATGTCAAGTCGTGACTCATGCCTCAAAGTCATCACAATAGAACCGTGCGGTAAGTACGAAGGCGTGGCCGACTACTAAAACCTACGCACCAACAAGGTCATAAAGCGTATCATGAGATCCGCTTGACCGTCACATGATCAAAGCCGCCACTCGCCGCAGATATCGATGTCGCGATCTAGTCCTCGAACTTCCCGCGACTCGCGTAGGCCAAACAGATAGGCCCGCATGAGGTATAACCCCGCATCGAGGGTAGCTACTCCGGCAGCCCTAGACTCGTCGTCCGCATGGCTACAAGAACCGCATGACCACAAGCGGCCGCGTACTAACTCGAACTCCCGCAGCCCGCATAGGCCATACAGACCGCATAAGGTATTCTCGAATCATAGGTCCATCGACCACTGAGTCTACCCCGCGTCGGAGGCGGCTTAACCCCGGAGTTATGAATGATATAATATCAACATAACCGATTATTGCTAAACAACATAAGCACAACAAGGAAAAACCCTTTACACAAATATCACAAGATACTAACTCACGTAGCATCCTAACATGTTTACTTATCCAATAACAAGAAAATATTACAAGACTATCACAAATCAATACAATCAAGTTATTCACACAAGGTACTTTCTACATTATGTTAACAAGTTCGGGTTGTTAGCCCCAAAGTACTTCATGTATTACTCTTTTAAAAGATCCGTTTCTTTTACAAAAGTCACACAATAACCGTAGTATAAAAATAGAGTAATTATCTTTTGAAGTACATTAAAACACTTCTCCTTGTAAAATAAAGTAACAACATTCTTTTCCTAACGTTCAAGTTTGCCTAATTTCAATTACTCAAGTTTCTCATTTTCGAAAGGGTTTGTAGTTCATAGTTTTAATCCTTTAAAACAATTTGAGAAAACATATACCCTAAGTGTGAGTAGGTTATTATTATTCGTAACAATCTTATTACAAAGACCATGATCTAGTAAATGTAATATCCTTTTGTCTCATCTTAGCTCCTATGCAGATGGAAGTTTCTACTAGTTTTAATAATACCTTATTAGTCAAAATAATTCCCTTTATTAGCGCTGTTGTGGTTTGTTCGACATTTATTCTGATTGGTAAAACATCATTCTTTTTGAAAACCAAAAATACTAATTTACTCACTAATGGTTTCACACTTTTTAACAAAATGCATATTAGTATAATAAGTCAAGTCTCTTATTTCCTTAAATCAATAAATCGATCTTTTATCACTCTTAAGCCGTTATACCTAACCTCCCATAAAGCTAGTATAACTCTTAGCTTTTAAAACCAAGTGTTACTCTTCCGAAAAAATGATTCAAGATTCCTTTGAAATGTTTTCGATTCTTTATTATTCAAAGCTTAGCGGAGGCATTGCCGCAAGTGTTATTCGTGCTTAAGTCAAAGACATTGCCGTAGTTATTATTCGATTAACACACGTACGTCACCGTACTATATATATTGTAAAATATCATGCTTTAGGAAGAATCACATACCTTCTCGCGAAAACCTCCCGCCAAGTTGAATATGTCGCGCAGAGTATCGACTATAATACCAACACGCCTATCAACGCCCAGATCAGATCGCATAAAAGTTCTAAGCAGAGGTTCGTTATTCTATGGTCATTTGGGCAAGACTTCCTACCCGTGAGCTACTCAAGTTCATCGTGAAAACAGTCTATGTAAGTACTGATTCTATTATTCATCTTTTAAACCCTTCTACTGTGATAACAGTTCAATTCTATTCTCGATATCCTTCTAAGTATTTAATACTTATTCCTATACTTCTACAAGATATATATTCTAATTACAAAAGGAGGATAAGGTTATTTACCCTGGTAAGCCCAATAATATCCTAGATAAAAGTCGCTGAGCAAGGTTTAGCTCCTAAGGTGCGCTCCAGAGTCTAAGAAAACCTTAGAAGTTCTTCACAACTTCTACTAAGGACTAAGGGATTTGGGCTAGGGTAATTGGGCATTATAACAATACTAGAAGGCAATTTTTCTACCAAGGGAGGGTAGTGTTTCGGCTAGGCTAGCTTTATGGGGGTTGCTCTCGGCCAGTGGCTTCTCAAAAAGGGAGGGTGTGTTTGGACGAAACAACAAGAGGAGAGGGGATTTGAGACTTAGATAGATTGCTCAATTTAGGATGAAATAACTCTTCAACAAGGGGGTATTTATAGGTCAAGACATGCCAACCAATGGCCAAGATTATGCCAAGTGCAAGGCAAGTGTAGGGTGAGGATTTAGGCAAGTGTCCTTGGCCAACTTGCACACAAAATATCCTACCAACTACTTGACACAAATTGTCATCCAAATGGCCTCAATGCCGTGTAACATCCATCAATGAGAGGGTGACAAGTGTCGCCCTCTCGTTGGTCCAAAATGTTTCGTCTCTCGGAATAATTCGCAAAAATTAGAAATGTCCTAGCCGGAATTTATCCTACGCGAGTTGTGTACATCGTTTCGTCGAAATAGGACTCGCATCGGGTGTTGTGTAAAAAGTGGAATTCGTCCAAGCCAACTAGTGGGGTGACACGTGTCGCCTCCTACTCGTCCAAAATATTTCATCTTCCAAAATATCCACAATGGCCAAAATCTCAAAATAAAGTGGCTACAAAACCGTAAATTTTCTCCTGGCCCCACGTGACCATTTCCAAAATAAAACTCCATAATTCTCTAAAATTCCAAGAAGTCTGAATACCAAATCTGGGAATCCAATTCCCATAAACGAATCTTTTTCCTTCACAAAACCCGGAAACTTTTCCGTGGAAAAATCACCTCTTTCTTCCATTCCAATTCCAATGTCGTATTCTCGTACGTACGTCCTCGCATACATACCTTGAAACTACGGGGTATAACACTGTCGGATAAACTCCTAAGGGTCATCCTCAGCTCTCGATCCGTAGAACTCTGGCGGGCTACAACTCAGAAAGTCCCGTAGCCTCAAACTATCCGATCTCGGGTGAACCACGGTGCTTCTTTGGAACTGCGCCCAAACCTATCCTCATGTTCGCCACAATCACGCCAATAATCGGGCCATCTCCTTGTAACCCATCTCCTCTACTCCGTGTTGTGGACCGGAGGCTCGTGTACCGTGGTCTCGTGAGCCACCGCCGCTCTACTCGCAGCCTCCTCTCGCCGCTTGCCTGGGCCCTGATTGCCTTGCGTAGAGGCATAACTGGTAAAAACGAAATACGTCAAAGGGTTCCAACTTATAACACAGCTATAAGGCACGATCTTAGAGTGAGAAGAATGGAAACCAATCCTAAATGTCCTGTAACCTCCTGATTATAGATGTGGTACACAACACACCGATAATCAAGACTTACTGTAGACACGATGCAGACACTTTCCGAGGACTAATCGCTCGATACCACTTTTGTCACGACCGAACCAGTTCGCGATCGTGCCTTACCCGGACACCCAAGTAGACATACATCAGAGTAACCAGCGGAATATAAAAACAAGACATGAAACAATTATAGAATGAGAACAGTTTATCAAGAGAAGATTGCCTTTCGGCATGTATATATACATAAAATTTGAACCCGAACAGCCATAACTTTACAAACCCCGCCACAACAAGATTACTGCACTTAAGATTTTTACAACAACTATGACGGGACAGGGCCCCGCCATACCCCTGAATGTACAAAAACTTACAAACTCGGGGAAACATACCAAAAGATAAGCCTCCGGAGAAACAGAGCTTCCCAATACCTTGAACTGTGATCCTACGAACGAGGATCAACAACCGATGTACCTCTACCTGCGGCATGAACGCAGCCCCCCGAAGGAGGTCAGCACAACAGGTACCAAGTATGTGAAACTAAAAATACTGTAACCGAAGTCATAACAGTCTAAATAAAACAGGAGACATGTATGATAACCAAACTACAGTTCACGACATAAAAGCAGTCATGTCAATGCAGGGACTCACGCCCTCAAAGTCATCACTCAAATATAACCAAGGGTCTCACGCCCACAATATCAATCATGCCCGCATCATGGCCACATGCCCCCGGAATTCTTCATCGGTGCAGACATGTCCATGTAACAACAATAACAATATACCGGCCCTCCATCGAGAGACGCGGTAGCATAGGAATACAACTTTTACACAACAAGGCTATCACAAGCAAGCACAAGCAAATTACCATACTTCAATTCTCTTACAAATATCCATTCTTTCACAAGAAGTCACCTGATACCAACACTCGTAGTATCCAAAACAGAGTAACTATTATTTTAAGTAAACCAATATAATTTCCCTTTTTAAAGACAAGTAACAACATTCTTTTCCAAAAGTTCAAGTTTGCCTAATTTCAAATACTCAAGTCTCTTATTTTCGAAAGGTTTCGTAGTTCATAGTCTTAATCACTTAATAACATAATTCTCTTTTAAAACAAATTGAGTAACATATGCCTTATGTGTGAGTAGGGTATTCTTGTTTATATCAATCTTATTAAAGCAGCCATGATCTAGAAAATGTAATACAATTTTGTCTTATCTTAGCTTCTATGCAGATGGAGGTTTCTACTGGTTTTAATAATACTTACTTAGTCGATACATTTTCCTTTATTAGCGCTGCAGTGGTTTGTTCGATACTTATTTTCCCCTTTCCGAAATCAATACAAGGCTTCCATAAACAATTAAGTAAACCGTTCTTTTTATCTTTCTTAAGTCGTTATACCTAACTTCCCATAAAGCTAGTATAACTCTTAAGCTTTTAAAACCAAGTATTACTCTTCTTTCAAAAACGATTCATAATTCTTTTGAAATACTTCAAGATTCTTATTATTTCACATCAAGTCTTTTATCTTTTAAAAACCACAAACCATTTCTTTGCCCACATAAAGTTGTTATAACAAACTTCCCATAAAGCCGTTATAACACTTTATGTTTTAAATCAACCAAATTCATTTAACACATGTACGTCTACCGTACTACATAGTTCACAACATATCATGCTAGAAAAGATAGGAAGAGGTTCACATACCTCGCGACGATTATCGACAAATAGCAAAACTCTCCACCGTACTATAACCCTGCTAGCCTTGTCCACCCTTCAAGTAGAACACGCTACTCGCAGAACATCAACCTATAATGGCCATATATGTCTATAAACGTCTAGACTACTCTGTAGAATATTCTAAGCAGAAGGTTCTTAATTCTACGGAAAATTGGGCAGCACTTCCCTACCCGTCAAACTACACAAGTCTACTGTAAATACAGCCCTATGTAAGTACAGTTCAATTATCTTCTTTATACCATCCTTCTATATATCTTATACTTAATTCTAAACTACTACGATATGTAATCTCCAATTACAATAGAAGGACAAAGATATTTACCTCGATAAGCCAAAAATTATCCAAGATTATATGTCGATCCTGAGCAACGTTTAGCTCCTAATTTGCACGCTCCGATAGCTCCAAGAACCCTTAGAAGTTCCCAACCCACTTCTACTTAATACTTCAACCAACTATGAAGATTTTCCCCAGGGTTTTGTTTTGTGACTAAAGGATATAAAGTAGTATTTCCGGGCTTTTAGTATAGAGGTAACTTTAGGAAAATTACAAGGGATTTAGGCTAAGGTATTTTGGCATATTAACAATACTAGAAGACAACTTTTCTACCAAGGGGGGGGGGGGGGTATTTCGACGAGAACCACAAGGAAGGGGTGAAGGGGGTGTTTCGGATGAAACAACTAGGCAAGGGGGGAGGGGGTTTTTTTTGGACGAGAACTAGCAACTAAGGGGGAAGGATTTTTTGACTTGGAAAATGTGTTTGTGGATGAAGAAGTCTTGCACAAGAGGGGGGTATTTATAGAACCTTCAATGGCCAAGATTAAAACAAATGGAGGGTGAGGATTGGGTTGCTTGTGTGAGTGGAGTCTTCCACCAAGTGTCCACCACAATGTTGGGACATATGTCCACCACAACATTGGGACATATGTCCACCACAACAAAGAGCCAAGTGGCCACCCACTTGCTCAAGAAAAACGTCCACAAGGCCTCCCCTCAAGCCCCACAAAAATGCCCCCACCTACTCCCACTAACCCAAAGAAATATCTTCCAAGACTTTGACCACTTGACCTTGTCCACTTGGCCATACAAATCGTCCAACATGGGTCTAAGTGGGGTGACACATGTCGCCCTCCTATTGGTCCAAAATATTTCATCTCTCGGAAAAATCCGTAATCGGTTAAACTATTAAAAACGTAGAATTTCCTTCACAAGGTTCAAAATATTTTCCGTCGAAAGTTCAAAATTTCATCCTTAACCTAATTAGGGCTTGAATATCCGTACGTACGTCCTCGCATACATACTCTGGAAATACGGGGCATAACAGTATACCTGTAAGGGGTGCCCAGGTAGGGCACCAGTCGCGGGCCCGGGGTCTGGTCGTGACAAAAGTGGTATCAGGGCATTTAGTCCTCGTAAAGTGTCTATAGATCGTGTCTAGTAGAGTCTTGATTATCGGTGTGTTGTGCACCACATCTATAATCAAAAGGCTGCATGACATTTAGGATTGGTTTCCATTCTTCTCTCTCTTAGATCGTGCAGTAGAGCTGTCTTATTAGGTTGAATCCTCTCTGACCTATTCTTATGTATCAGTTATGCCTCCACAGAAGGCGACCAGGGCCCAGAAGGGCAAGGCAACAACATGAGCTGCTAGTGGTACGCGGAGGGTTACTAGGACTCAGGCCCAGACTATGCTTGAGGTTGTAGGTGGGTCGGCGAGTTCAGCCACGCCGGCAGTATTAGAGGAGCCGAGAGCGGCCGTAGCTCCAGAGGTTCCGATACCTGAGCCTCCAGTTCCACAGCCAGGGGAAGAGTATAGAGATTACGAAGAGCAAATCAGGTTATTGACTAGTATAGTGGCAGGGCAGCGCCGACAGGAGTATGTAGCTAACCCTAGAGCCGACAGCTTAAGGATTCGGGATTTTCTGGGTTGTAATCCACCTGAGTTCTATGGTTCAAGATCTGAGGAGGATCCTCAGGAGTTTATTCGGCAAATACAGCAGACTATGCAGGTGCTTAGGGCCTCGGAGACATATTCGGTTGTGTTAGCCTCTTACCGATTACGCGATATTGCGTTGAACTGGTTTGAGTCATGGGAGATGTCTAGAGGTGTGGATGCTCTTCCAGCTAGTTGGGATGAGTTCACGGAGGCCTTCCTTGATCAGTTTTTGCCTCCTGAGATGAGGAGAGCCCACGTGGATAGATTCTTGACATTGAGATAGAATGGGAGGACTATCAGAGAGTACAACCTGGAGTTTGACTCATTGGCCAGGTATGCGCTCACCATTGTGGTTGACATGGCATACACAGTTCATCGCTATGTGATGGGGCTAGACCGTTATATGATTACTGCATGCCTGGGAGTGGCCCTTCAGCCAGGTATGGATATTGCCAGGATGCAGGCTTATGCACAGGGGATAGAGGACAGAGAGAGAGAGGATCAGCCAGACTCAGGCCAGCCCAAGAGGGCCAGGACAGCAGGGTTTCAGGGTAATTTTCGAGGCGGACAACCTCAGCAGCAGACCAGGTCCATATTTCAGCCGGCACAGAGTGCTCCTTCTCGGTTTTCTGGTAGGAGGTTTGATCAGTCGGGTTATTCAGGGGCAGGTCAGGGCTCCAGGGCTTTGGGTTCCCAGAGGAACCGGGATTCCAGTCAGATGAGGCCACCTTTACCTCGATGTGGTCAATGTGGTGGTTCCCATCGTGGGGGGTGTCGTATTCCTCCAGGAGCTTGTTACTCTTGCGGCCAGCAGGGCCATTTGAAGAGAGATTGTCCGACCAGAGGCAACATGGGTGGTATGGTTCAGCCGACAGGGTCAGTTGCTGGGTCTTCTTCTTCTGTGGTTATGCGCCCCGGAGGGCAGGGTGTTCACGGACCGACAGGCCGCGGCAGAGGTCGTGGTGGTGGTCCTAGTTCTAGTTGTCCACAGAACCGCATATATTCCTTAGCCAGCCGGCAGGATCAGGAGGCTTCCCCGGATGTCGTCACAGGTACATTATTGATTTCATGCTGTGATGTTTATGCTTTGATAGATCCAGGTTCTACCTTGTCCTATGTGTCCCTTCTTATTGCTGGTAGAATAGGGATAGAGCCGGTGTCGATAGAGACTTTTGAGGTAGCTACGCCAATGGGTGATTCGGTGTTTGCTGAGCGGGTGTACAAAGATTGCCCGGTGTTTATATACAGTCTTCAGACCCTAGCAGACTTGATAGAGTTGGAGATGACAGATTTTGACGTCATTATGGGTATGGACTGGTTGGCTTCTTGTTATGCCAACATTAACTGTAGAAATAGGTTGGTCCGATTCCAGTTTCCTGGTGAGCCAGTTATCGAGTGGAAGGGCAACACAGCGTCGCCGAGGGGTAGGTTTATTTCTTACCTCAAGGCTAGGAAGATGGTACAGAAAGGGTACATCTATCATTTGGTTCGGGTATTTGATACTGGTGAGGTGCCGATTCTTGATCGATTCGGTGGTTAGAGAGTTTCCAGATGTATTCCCAGATGATCTCCAGGTATTCCTCCCGAGAGGGAGATAGAGTTCTGTATTGACACGTTTCCAGACACTCGGCCTATATCTATTCCGCCGTACATGATGGCACCTGCTGAGTTGAGGGAGTTGAAAGACCAGCTGAAAGATTTGCTGGAAAAAGGCTTTATCAGGCCTAGTGTTTCTCCCTGGGGAGCGCCGGTTTTGTTTGTAAAGAAGAAAGATGGGACGCTGCGTATGTATGTTGATTACAGGCAGCTTGTCACGACCCAACCCCGGGCCCGCGACTAGTGCCCTACCTGGGCACCCTTACAGGTATACGTCAGAGATAATCCGCGGAACATACATAAACTTAACAGGAAATAAATAACAGGCTAGCCCGATAAGACCACCTTCCAAAACAATATACATGTAACCCAAAAAGCAGTTACCTCTTTTTTTTTCTCTACACAACCCAATCCACAAGATATGACTACATACCTCTAAGAATTTTTGACATAACAACTGTGACGGGACAGGGCCCCGCCATACCCCTGAATGTTCATAAATCTATAACCTCAAGGAACTGTACCAAAATACAAAGCCTTCGAAATAATGGAGCTTTCCAACCAGCTGAACAGTGATCCTAAGAATGAGGATCAACAAGCTATGTACCTCAACCTGCGGCATGAACGCACTTCAAGGAGGTCGATTTAAATATGTACCAAGTATGTAAAATTGAAATCTTGTAATTAAATCATAATAGTCTAAAATAAAGCCGAGACATGTATGATAACCAAAATAATAAAGATAATCGTGCCTTGCCGAAGTGAAAGTAATGAAAGTCAGTTTTACCTTTTAAAGACTATTTCAACACATGAACAATAATCACACCAGGGCTACGGACACAAGCCCTCAAATATCATCACATAGTCAAGTAAGGGTCTCAAGCCCACAATTATCAAAGCGTGCCCGTGGAATCCCCTATCACTGCCGACAGATGTAAGTGTAAAATATAACCATGTGACGCGCCCGTGGCATCCTACCTCACTGTCGGCGTACATACATACAATACATATATATATATATATATATCTCCTACCCGTGGAATCCCCCATCACTGCCGACAACCGTAAGTATAAAATATAATCATGTGACGCGCCCGTGGCATCCTACCTCACTGTCGGTGTACACACATATGCAATATATATATATATATCTCATGCCCGTGGAATCCCTCATCTCGGGTACATGACTTCATGGAGAGCTAATCCATGTGGTAATAATCGTATATAACATTCCCGTGGAATCCCTCATCTCGGGTACATGTCTTCATGGGGAGCTAGTCCATGGAGTAATAATCGTATATAACATGGTCGCATGCCCCGGAATCCCTCATCGTATAAGCATGGCCATGGGGTAATAATAGCATCCGGGAATTTAACCCACATCCTGGTTGCATGCCCCGGAATCCCTCATCGTATAAGCATGTCCAAGGATCAATCACAATGGAAGCATACCCGTGGAATCCTCCGTCACTGCCGGTACGTCCAAGTAAATTTACAACAAGACGGTCGGTCCTCCAACTTAGAGTCACGACAGCGTAAAAATATAACTCAAGGGCTATCACAAGAAAGCATAGGCAAGTTCATAAAATCTTTAGACTTTCATTTTATCAACTCAAGGCACTTCCATATCACATAAAATCCGGGAGTTTAACCCAAAGTACTACGTACTTCCATTCTTTTCAAAAGACTCATTTTCATATAAAACCCCAAGATACTAACACCCGTAGTATCAAGGCATGTCTACATTTCAAACAAGTCACTACATTTTTAGAAATACATTTCTAGGCTTCTAAATCAAGTGACCCTTACTTTAGAACTTTAAGAAATTGATACCGTTAAATCAAATTGCCCTTCTTTATTTCAAGTCATTTCTTTGTTTACATTACTAGAGAGAACCATTCCTTTAACCTTCCATAAAGTTGTTATAACCAACTTCCCATAAAGCCGTTATACCAACTTTATGCCTTAGACTAATTCATTCTTTTTATAACCAAGAGACTTATACTTTCAAATCAAGTTACATAACTTTCAAAATACTTCAAGTCTCTTAACTTTAGAAATCTAGTTTCTTAACTTAGAAATCTAGTTTCTTAACTTAGAATATCAAGTCTCTTAACTTAGAATAATAAAGTCTCTTAACCTTTTAAGAATTCAAGGTTCATAGTCTTAAAACATCATAACGTAAACTCTTTAAATTAAGTAACATATACTTTTATGCGTTGTGAATAGGTTATACTCGTTTATAATGATCTTATTAAAGCATCCATGATCTATAAAATGTAATACAATTTTGTCTTATCTTAGTTTCTATGCAGATGGAGAATTCTACTCATTTTAATATAATTGATTGTCGATACATTTTCTTTTATTAACGCTGCAATGGCTTGTTCGATACTTATTCTCATTCGTGCAGTAAATTAGCAAAGTCCACTCGACTCCAAATACTTCCTAACGACTCTTACCAACATCCCCCATAAGGCTTGGTAAGAACTTAGGATAACTTAGATATAACTTTTACATAGAGTAAATCAACATACATACCTCTTAACTTCTAAGAGTAGAAGGAATCATGAAATAACACCACATGTATTTCATACATAGAATCATGCCAAAAGGAGGAAGAGGTTCACATACCTCGCGACGATTATAGACAAATAGCAAAATGCTCCAAAGTACTTCAACCTTGATAGTTATTTCATCCTTTAAGTAGAATACGCTACTCGTAGTACTTCAACCTATTCCACCTTTTTCAAGGCCCGAAAATCAATAACCAAATGCCACATTTAAGGCCCAACAATTCAAAAATACAAAAGGGATTACACGCCTAATAGGACGTGTAAAATTCTTCCCCACAATCAATATAAAACTGTCCAATATTTCCAAGCCATAATCGGCTACCATTGTCACCACAAATTATGAATTTTCTTTCAATTCGTTTTTCAAACCAAGTTGTTATTCCAATATGTTATTGTTATACCCCGTAATTCTGGCCATACGTGTGAGAGCGTACGAAAGGGATTAAGACTTAAACTTTAGAAGGATATGTTGACGGATTGTTTCGGATGGGTTTTTGGTAAACTTTGAGGCGGGTTATGACCCATTACATTGAGATTTCCTAGGTGTTTCAAAGGCCTAGTGCGTAGTTCGTTGAGTCTAGTTTCCATCGCAAGTAACCGTTCGTCGATAGGACATCAGAGTAGAAAGTTATGGGTGTTATAAGTTCGATGCGCAGCTGACGAAGGTGTTTCGGCCGAGAGCCTCGGCATGGCGCCGGATGCGAGGTCGCGCGCCGATTGATCTGAGGGTTCGCTGAAGTTGCAGCGCCGCGGCGCCGGGAAGCAGGGCCGCAACGCCGGCTGCAGGGCCGCGGCGCCGAGGCGGGTTGTTACACCCCGTAAATTCAAATATAAGATAAGTTGGCAATCATGTGTCGAATGGATTTTAAGTCTTATTTGGAGTGTGGTACCCCAATTATGTTTTTTGATATATGGGGTGTTTAGCAAGCCTAATATAAAGTTGGATGAGTCTAGTGTCCAACGCGACAAACCGCTCGTCGATAGGACATCGGAGCGGAGAGGTATGGGCGTTAGAAATTCAGAGCAGCGCAGCGAAGGATTTTCGTATCTCAGCGCCGCGGCGCCGTCAGCAAGGTCGCGCGCCACTAATCCTGAAAATCCTCGGAGGTTTCGGCGCCGCGGCGCCGACGGCAGGGCCGCGGCGCCAAGGCGGGATTTTTTCTGCGGGAATTGCTTAAAACAGGGGATATTTTCGAAAAGGGCCTATGGGAGGGTGACAAGTGTCCCTCCCATCTTGTTGACCACGAAAAGAGCCCTATTTTAAGACCAAGTCTTGAAAGACTTGGTCATTTCACCTTTGAACACCTAAAAACCCCTCTCCCCTTCTCTCTTGAGATTTGAGAAAAACCTAGCTTAGTGGGTGTTGTTGGAGCGGCGGTAAGAAGACAAAGTGCTGGTAAGCTTGTGGGAAACTCACAAGGACGAGTTTGACGGGAATAGAAGTTGAAGAAAGAGAGCTTTAGTGGGCTAACCCAAAGGTAAGAGATTTCCTCTCCTCTTGGAAATTGATAGTAATCCTTGTTAAAGTTGATATTGGCCACGTGAATCATGTTTTAGATTGATATGTATAATAGGTTTTGATAGCCATTTGAAATGTGAAAAACAAAGGAAATCGATAGTTGTGACTGTAACATGTATACAGACCTTACGAATGGATAAATTGTGGTGAGCCAATTGGGGCTGTTTAGTTATTCATTGTATTGGACTACCTTATATAAATTGTGTGAGCCAATTGGGGCTGTTTGGTTATTGAATTCGGCCTCGAAAGAGGTGGCAAAGTAAGTAGAAACAAAGGAGGTGCTGTCCGATTTTCCGTAGAATTTAGCGACTTAACACTTATAATATTCTACATTGAAGTAAGGCGTTAATGGACGTATTGTGAATATTATAGGTTGACATTCTACGGGCGGGACTTTGTACTTGGCAAGTGGTTTGACCCGACGAGGTATGTAGAACTTTTTCCTATCTTTTGAGCATGACTAGTTCACGTATATAGTACGGTAGACGTACAAGACTTTGACATTCTTTACTAGCTTTATGAAATGCCAAGTCGGGTGAGTTAGGAGATTAACTCACTTCTTTGAGAATATTAAAGATGTCTTAAGTCTTGTTAAAGATAAGGGACTTGAAGAATTTTAAAGTATGTGATACTTGTGTCGTTTTAAGCGTATAAGTCCCTTGGATAGGAAATTGTACTTGACTAAGGTATAAAGTGAATATAACGACTTTATGGGGAGTTGGTTATATTGACTTTATGGAAAGATAAATGACTTGATTTAACGAAAGGCAATTCGATTTTAAGGCATCAATTGCCTAAGGTTTTATAAGAAATGAGTCACTTGATTTAGAAACCTAACTTTATTTCTAAGGGTGTTGTGACTTGCCTTGAAACGTAATTTGGACTTAATACTAGGATTAATAGTATCTTGGAAGTTTTCTACTAAAAAGAGTCATTTGTTTTAAAGAGTAGAAGTACGTAGTTCTTGGGTTAACTCCCAGATTTTTATAAAAGACATGTTAGTGCCTTGGATAAACTAAAAGGAGAGTGATTATATATATAACAAGAATAATAAGAAGTTAGGGGATTTCTTAACTTGCTTATTTATTGTGTGATAAGCCGGTAGTGCTTATGTTATGTGTGATAGCCGGATTTGTGCTAGTAATATATTATTCGTTGCGGGGTCATTCCCCGGGTTGTGGCATTGCATATTTCCGTGGATTTGCTACCCACGATGCGAGGAATACCTCATGCGAGTCCGTAGGGCTTATGCGGGTGAAATAGTCCCATGCGGGCGGGTCCAGCCTATGCGAGGAATACCTCATGCGAGTCCGTAAGGGCTTATGCGGGTGAAATAGTCCTATGCGAGGAATACCTCACGCGGGTCCACTGGACCTATGCGGGTGAGATAGCCCCAGGAGTAGGATTTCAATCCTATCTTTCGTTGTAAGTATATCCCTATTTTACTCTCATTGTTAGTAAGGCACAGCGTACTGTAATTTGATTATCATACCTGTCTCTGGCTTTGATTTAGACTTATGATGTAATTACAATATTTTTCCAGTTTTTCATACTTGGTACATATTGTGTACTGACCCCCCTTCCTCGGGGGGCTGCGTTCATGCCGCAGGGAAGGGTAAGCAGGTGGCGGATCCTCACTCTTAGGATCGATTATCAGACATCGGAAGCTCCATTCTCCGGAGGCTCTCTCTTTTGCAGTACGCTTGTCCCTGATGTTGTAGACTTATGTACATTCAGGGGTATGGCGGGGCCCTGTCCCGTCACAATTATTATTCCTAGAGGTCTGTATTCACATTGGTGGTTGGGCTATACGAACTGAGTTGTAAAGTTGTACTTTTGACTTTGTTTATATTATGGAAGGCGGCCTTATCGGCTAGCCTGTGTTGTTATTTTGTGTACACATGTGTTTATGTTGTGTATGTTCCGCTGCTTTTCTCTGATGTATACCTGAACGGTGCCTGTAGGCACCGGCCGCGCCCGGTCGGTCGTGACAAAGTGGTATCGAGCGATTAGTCCTCGGAAAGTGTCTGCATCGCGTGTCTAGTAGAGTCTTGATTATCGTGTGTTGTGCACCACATCTATAATCGGGAGGCCGCAAGACATTTAGGATTGGTTTCCATTCTTCTCTCCGAGATCGCATTAGAGTCGTCTTATTAGGTTGAATCCTCTCCGACCTATTCTTATGAAATGCCTATGCCTCCACGGAAGGCTACCAGGCCCGAAGGCAAGGCGGCGGCAGAGTCGCTAGCGGTACTCGAGGGTTACACTGCTCGAGCACGCACTATGCCCGAGGTAGTAGGCGGTCGGCGAGTTCAGCCACGCCGATGTTAGAAAGCCGAGGCGGCGGAGCTCGAGAGGTTCCGTGCACCCTCCAGCCTCACCAGCTGCTGAGTATAGAGACTACGGGGAGCAGATTCGGTTATTGACCAGTATAGTAGCCGGGCAGCGCCGACAGGAGCAGGCAACCCACCCTAGAGCCGACAGTTTGCGGATTAGGGATTTTCTGGGATGTCATCCACCTGAGTTTTATGGTTCGAGGTCTGATGAGGATCCGCAGGAGTTCATTCGGCAGCTACAGCGGACCATGCAGGTTCTTAGGGCTTCAGAGACAGAGTCTGTTACGCTAGCCTCTTACCGGTTACGCGATATTGCGTTGAACTGGTTTGAGTCGTGGTTGCTTTCGAGGGGTGATGATGCTCTTCCAGCTGTTTGGGAGGAGTTTACAGAGGCCTTCATGGATCACTTTGCCTCCCGAGATGAGGAGAGCCCGGTAGATGATTCTTGACCTTGAGGCGAGAATGGGAGGACCGTCGGGAGTATAGCTGAGTTTGACTCGCTGTGCACGCGCATACTATTGTAGCAGTAGGCGGATAGAGTTCATCGTTATGTGATGGGGCTAGACCGTCATATGATTACAGCATGCTTGGGGGTGGCTCTTCAGCCCGGTATGGACATCGCCAGGATGCAGGCCTATGCGCAGGGATTGAGGATAGAGAGAGGAGGACCAGATGGACTCAGGCCAGCCCAAGAGGCTGCGACAATGGGTCTCGTGGAATTTCTCGAGGCGACCTCGCAGCAGACCGAGTCCACTTTCCACCAAAGACAGAGTGCTCGTCGCGTTTTCTCGCGAGGTCCGATCGACCGGTCATTCAGAGCGTCGTGGCTCCGTGGCTTCGGGTTTCGGGAGGCAGATCCTCGCCGATCGAGACCACCCACACCTCGGTGTGCTCGATGCGGTAGATCGCACCCAGGCGAGTGTCGTGTTCCTGCAAGAGGTTGTTACTCTTGTGGCCAGCTGGGCCACTTGAAGAGAGATTGTCCGTCTAGGCAAGATGCGTGGTGGTACAAAGACACCGACGGATCGATTCTTTGGGTCTTCTCCTTCGTGGTTATGCGCCCGAGGCGTGGTACTCACGACAGCAGCCGCGGTAGAGGTCGAGGTGGTGGTTCTAGTTCTAGCGGTCCTCAGAACCGCATATATTCATTAGCCACCGCCAGATCGTGAGGCTTCCGACGCCGCTGCAGTACATTACTGATTTCAGGCTGTGATGTTTATGCTTTGATAGATCCAGGTTCTACCTTGTACTATGTGTCCACTCTTGTTGCGGGTAGGATCGGGATAGAGCCGGTGTCGATAGAGCCTTTTGAGGTAGCTACGCCTATGGGAGATTCGGTGTTAGCTGAGCGGGTGTACAGAGGTTGTCCGGTTTATATTTACGTCGACCGCAGACTTGATAGAGTGGAGATGACGATTTTGATGTCTTTATGGTATGGACTGGTTGGCTTCTTGTTATGCCAACGCCGATCGTAGGGACAGTTGGTTCGGTTCGATTTCTGGCGAGCCGATTATCGAGTGGAGGGCAACACAAAGACGCCGGCAGGTAGGTTTATTTCTTACCTCAAGGCTAGGAAGACGGTGTAGAAGGGGTACATCTATCATCTGGTTCGGGTATTTGATACGCAGGCCGAGTGCAGTTCTTCGATGCCGATGGTTAGGAGTTTCGGATGTGTTCCCAGATGATCGTCCGAGTATCCCTCCTGAGAGGGAGATTGAGTTTTGTATTGACACGTTGCCAGACACTCGACCTATTTCCATCCCGCCATACAGGATGGCACCTGCCGAGTTGAGGGAGCTGAAGGACCAGCTGAAAGATTTGCTGGAGAAAGGCTTTATCAGGCCTAGTGTATCTCCCTGGGGAGCGCCGGTTTTGTTCGTGAAGAAGAAGGATGGAACGCTGCGTATGTGTGTTGATTATAGGCAGCTGAATAAGGTAACCATCAAGAATAGATACCCCCTCCCCAGGATTGATGATTTGTTTGACCAGTTGCAGGGTGCGAGGTGTTTCTCAAAGGTAGACCTGCGGTCTGGTTATCATCAGGTTCGAGTTCGAGAGGCAGACATCCCAAAGACTGCATTCAGGACCCGGTATGGGCACTATGAGTTTAGGGTTATGTCTTTCGGTTTGACCAACGCTCCAGCGGTGTTTATGGATTTGATGAACCGGGTGTTCAAGCCATTTTTGGACACATTTGTAATAGTATTCATTGATGACATCCTGGTTTATTCGCGGACGGAGCAGGAGCATGCCGATCACTTGAGGACGGTACTTGGGGTCCTCCGGAGCCGGCAGCTATTTGCCAAGTTTTCCAAGTGTGAGTTTTGTTGGCCTCGGTGGCATTTCGGGGCATATTATCGGGATGATGGTGTTCGGTGGATACGACAAAGATTGGCGATCAAGTCTTGGCGAGACCTACTACTCCGACCGAGGTGCAGCTTGAAATTGGCGAGTTATTATCGCAGTTTGTGGAAGCGGTTGTTTCGATTTCAGACCGCTGACTAGGGTGACTCGTAAGCGCCAAGTTCCATGGACGAGGCTTGCGAGAAGGGTTTCAGTGCTGAAGGAAAAGTTGACTACACCCGATTCCTACTCTTCCCGGCGGGTTAGACGCACGTGATCTATTGTGATGCCTCGTATCGGGCTAGGGTGTGTTTTGATGCGGACGGCAAGGTTATAGCCTATGCTTCCGGCGATTCTAAGCATGAGAGAAATTACCCTACCCATGACTTAGAATTGGCCGCAGTTATACATGCCTTGAAGATTTGGAGACATTATTTGTATGGGGTTCATGTGGATATTTATACAGACCACAAGAGCCTCCAGTATATCTTCAGGCAGAGGGAGCTGAACTTGAGACAGAGACGGTGGTTGGAGTTGCTGAAAGACTATGATGTTGATATTCTATACCATCCGGGGAAAGCCAACGTAGTTGCTGATGCCTTGAGTCGTAGGTCGATGGGGAGCCTGTCAGAGGTACAGCCAGAGAGGCAGGACATGGTCCGTCAGATCCACCAGTTAGCGAGCCTTGGGGTTCGTTTGATCGATACCGACGATAGTGGAATACGGGTTCGTGAGGTTGCCGAGTCTTCCATCGTTGATGAGGTGAAGAGGCGACAGTTTGAGGACCCAGTGTTGGTACGGTATCGTGATGCAGCTCTCCGGGAGGAGAAGAGTCTATTCGAGGTAGCGCCTGATGGGGTGCTGAGATTTGAGGGTCGGTTGTGTGTTCCCGATGTGTCAGGGCTTCGTCAGCAGATTCTGGGGGAGGCACACAGTGCTCGTTATTCTATTCATCCGGGGTCGACCAAGATATACCATGACCTCAGATGTTTATATTGGTGGGATAGCTTGAAGAGGGACGTGGCAGGTTTTGTTGCACAGTGTCTTAATTGCCAGCAGGTCAAGGTCGAGCACCAGAGGCCCAGTGGATTATTGCAGGCTATTGAGATTCCGACTTGGAAGTGGGAGGTGATCAACATGGACTTTGTTACAGGGTTACCTCGTACTCAGAGGAAGTACGACTCCATTTGGGTTATTGTCGACAGGCTGACGAAATCAGCCCACTTCCTTCCAGTCAGGACGACGTTAGGCTGAGGACTATGCCAGATTATACATCCGAGAGATTGTGAGGTCGCATGGTGTCCCTGTCGATTATATCGATAGGGAGCCGGCTTACGCTAACTTCGAGGTCTTTCCGAAGGGTTTAGGGACACAGTGAGTCTCGAGACAACATTTCATCCTCGGTCGACGGGCGGTCGTACTATCCAGACACTTGAGGATATGCTGCGAGCCTGTGTGATTGATTTCAGTGGTAGCTGGGAGGATCATTTGCCCCTTGTGGAGTTTGCTTATAACAACAGCTACCATTCCAGTATACAGATGGCGCCATATGAGGCTTTATATGGGCGGAAATATAGATCGCCGATTGGTTGGTTCGACGTGGGCGAGGTTCAGTTAGTTGGCCCAGACTTAGTTCAACAGGCTGTGGATAAGGTGAAGCTTATCCAGGAGAGACTGTTAGCAGCTCAGAGTCGGCAGAAGTCTTATGCGGATAATCGGCGTCGGCATTTGGAGTTTCAGGTTGACGATTGGGTCTTCTTGAAGGTGTCACCCATGAAGGGTGTGATGAGATTCGGTAAGAAGGGGAAACTCAGCCCAAGGTACATTGGGCCCTACCAGATCGTCCGTAGAGTGGGCAAGGTTGCCTATGAGTTGGATCTACCATCAGAGTTAGAGGCGGTACATCCGGTCTTCCATGTTTCTATGTTGAGGAAGTGTATCGGAGATCCAGCGAGAGTTTTCCCTACCAGTGAGGTCCGTGTAATGCAGGGTTATCGTATGAGGAGAGTCCCATAGCGATACTCGATCGCCAGTCGACGATCGGACCAAGGATGTAGCTTCCGTCAAAGTCCTGTGGAGGAATGATAACCGGGAGGAGATGACTTGGGAAGCGGAGGAGGACATGCTGAGGAAGTATCCTCACTTATTCTCTATACTTTCAGGTAATCCATCTTCCCTTACTTGCCAAGTTTTAATTGAAGTGTTTCTTTTGCTTAATGCTATTATGTGTCCTTGTGTGACATTAGTGGTATGTCGGGGTTGTGAAAGGAAACTATGTTGCTAATTAAAAGTTACTCCGAAAGAACATTCGGGACGAATGTTTCTAAGGGGGGAAGAATGTTACACCCCGTAAATTCAAATATAAGATAAGTTGGCAATCATGTGTCGAACGGATTTTAAGTCTTATTTGGAGTGTGGTACCCCAATTATTTTTTTTGATGTATGGGGTGTTTAGCAAGCCTAGTATAAAGTTGGATGAGTCTAGTGTCCAACGCGACAAACCGCTCGTCGATAGGACATCGGAGCGGAGAGGTATGGGCGTTAGAAATTGTAGAGCAGCGCAGGAAGGATTTTCGTATCGCGTCTCAGCGCATGGCGCCACTAATCCGAAAATCCTCGGAGGTTTGAGCCGCGCGCCGATCGCAGGGCCGCGCCAAGCGCGGATTTTTCATGAATTGCTTAAAGCAGGATATTTTCGAAAAGGGCCTATGGGAGGGTGACAAGTGTCCCTCCCATCTTGTTGACCACGAAAGAGCCCTATTTTAAGACCAAGTCTTGAAAGACTTGGTCATTTCACCTTGAACACCTAAAACCCCTCTCCTTCTCTCTTGAGATTTGAGAAAACCTAGCTTAGTGGGTGTTGTTGAGCGTAGTAAGAAGACAAAGTCTTTGGTAAGCTTGTGGGAAACTCACAAGGACGAGTTTGACGGGAATAGAACTTGAAGAAAGAGAGCTTTAGTGGGCTAACCCAAAGGTAAGAGATTTCCTCTCCTCTTGGAAATTGATAGTAATCCTTGTTAAAGTTGATATTGGCCACGTGAATCATGTTTTAGATTGATATGTATAATAGGTTTTGATAGCCATTTGAAATGTGAAAAACAAAGGAAACCGATAGTTGTGACTGTAACATGTATACGTGCATCTTACGAATGGATAAATTGTGGTGAGCCAATTGGGTCATTTAGTTATTCATTGTATTGGACTACCTTATATAAATTGTGTGAGCCAATTGGGGCTGTTTGGTTATTGAATTCGGCCTCGAAAGAGGTGACAAAGTAAGTAGAAACAAAGGAGGTGCTGTCCAATTTTCCGTAGAATTTAGCGACTTAACACTTATAATATTCTACATTGAAGTAAGGCGTTAATGGACGTATTGTGAATATTATAGGTTGACATTCTACGGACGGGACTTTGTACTTGGCAAGTTGTTTGACCCGACGAGGTATGTAGAACTTTTTCCTATCTTTTGAGCATGACTAGTTCACGTATATAGTACGGTAGACGTACAAGACTTTGACATTCTTTACTAGCTTTATGAAATGCCAAGTCGGGTGAGTTAGGAGATTAACTCACTTCTTTGAGAATATTAAAGATGTCTTAAGTCTTGTTAAAGATAAGGGACTTGAAGAATTTTAAAGTATGTGATACTTGTGTCGTTTTAAGCGTATAAGTCCCTTGGATAGGAAATTGTACTTGACTAAGGTATAAAGTGAATATAACGACTTTATGGGGAGTTGGTTATATTGACTTTATGGAAAGATAAATGACTTGATTTAACGAAAGGCAATTCGATTTTAAGGCATCAATTGCCTAAGGTTTTATAAGAAATGAGTCACTTGATTTAGAAACCTAACTTTATTTCTAAGGGTGTTGTGACTTGCCTTGAAACGTAATTTGGACTTGATACTAGGATTAATAGTATCTTGGAAGTTTTCTACTAAAAAGAGTCATTTGTTTTAAAGAGTAGAAGTACGTAGTTCTTGGGTTAACTCCCGGATTTTTATAAAAGACATGTTAGTGCCTTGGATAAACTAAAAGGAGAGTGTTTATATATATAACAAGAATAATAAGAAGTTAGGGGATTTCTTAACTTGTTTATTTATTGTGTGATAAGCCGGTAGTGCTTATGTTATGTGTGATAGCCGGATTTGTGCTAGTAATATATTATTCGTTGCGGGGTCATTCCCCGGGTTGTGGCATTGTATATTTCCGTGGATTTGCTACCCACGATGCGAGGAATACCTCATGCGAGTCCGTAGGGCTTATGCGGGTGAAATAGTCCCATGCGGGCGGGTCCAGCCTATGCGAGGAATACCTCATGCGAGTCCGTAAGGGCTTATGCGGGTGAAATAGTCTATCACGAGAATACCATGCGGGTCCACCGGACCTACGCGTGAGATAGCCCCAGGAGTAGGATTTCAATCCTATCTTTCGTTGTAAGTATATCCCTATTTTACTCTCATTGTTAGTAAGGCACAACGTACTGTAATTTGATTATCATACCTGTCTCTGGCTTTTATTTAGACTTATGATGTAATTACAGTATTTTTATAGTTTTACATACTTGGTACATATTGTGTACTGACCCCCCTTCCTCGGGGGGCTGCGTTCATGCCGCAGGGAAGGGTAAGCAGGTGGCGGATCCTCACTCTTAGGATCGATTATCAGACATCGGAAGCTCCATTCTCCGGAGGCTTGTCTCTCTTTTGGTACAATCTTGTCCCTGATGTTGTAGACTTATGTACATTCAGGTGTATGGCGGGGCCCTGTCCCGTCACAATTATTATTCCTAGAGGTCTGTATTCACATTGGTGGTTGGGCTATACGAACTGAGTTGTAAAGTTGTACTTTTGACTTTGTTTATATTATGGAAGGCGGCCTTATCGGCTAGCCTGTGTTGTTATTTTATGTACACATGTGTTTATGTTGTGTATGTTCCGCTGCTTTTCTCTGATGTATACCTGAACGGGGTGCCCAGGTAGGGCACCAGTCGCGGCCCGGGGTCGGGTCGTGACACGGGTTCTGCGAATTTGAGTGGAAAAATCTGAACTGTTTTGTTTTAAAAAAGGCCATGGGATGGTGACAAGTGTCCCCCCCATCTGATTTTGCATGCACTACTTATTGACCAAGTCTTGAAGAGTTGGTCATTCTTCAAGCTCTCATCTCTCTCTAAAGCTAAAAGCTCTCCCTTCTCTCTAGAATTTCAAGAGGAAATCAAAGCTTGAGGAAAATCTGAAAAAATGTGGCAAGAAGGAAACTTGTTGGTTAGCTTGTAGGAGTATTGTGGTGGTGTTTTTGGAAAGGAGGATAGCAAACTTGTTGGAATAATTTGGCTAAGTCTCTAAGGTAACAATTTTTCTCTTGTAGCTAGTTTTTGGTGTTGCATGTGAAAAAGAAGGATCTTGTAGTGGTAAATATTGCTCTTAGATAAATTGCATGTAAGAAATATGGTGTGGATATGAAAGAATTGGATAAGAAGGTTATGTAAGCATGTTGTAGCCAAAATACTACCTTAAACTTGTTAAGTTAGTTGTTGTACATTGTGGGGCAGAATTTTACACATCCTAGATTAGGTGTGTAATCCCCTTTGAAGTGTTTGGATTGTTGGGCCTTAAATGTGGCGTTTGGATGTTGAATTCGGCCTTGGAAAAGGTGACAAAGTATGTAGAAACAAAGAAAATGCTGCCGCATTTTCCATAGAATTTAGTGACTTTGAATTTGGAATATTCTACATTGTAACTAGAGGCTAATAAACGTATTATAGTCATTATAGGTTTACATACTACGTGCGGTATTTTGGACATAGCAAGTGGATTGACCGAAGAGGTATGTGGAACTTTCCTATCTCTTGAGCATGAATAGCTTTACGTATATAGTACGATAGACGTACAAGTTTTGATATCCCTTACTTGTTTTAAGGATGGTCAAATTTTGTGAGTAAAGGGGGATTAACTCATCTCTTTAAAAAGTACTAAGGATGTCTTGAGTTTTCAAAGTTAAGGGACTTGATGTGTTCAAGTTTATGATTCTTGTTTCTTTTTAAAAAGTGTAAGTCCCTTGGGTTTTAGGAAAATGTATTTGACTAAGGTATAACGTTAATATAATGACTTTATGGGAAGTTGATTATATTAGCTTTATAGAAAGTTAATAAAGAAAGATTTACTCTAAGTAAAATGAGTACGGATAGATGATTTGAGGTTGTGAAAGGCAAATTGATTTTTAAAGCATTAATTGCCTAAGGTTTTAAAAGAGTAGAAGTACATAGTATAGTACTTTGGGTTAAATTCCCGGATTTCATAAAGACATGCTAGTGCCTTAAGTAAACTAAAATGAGAGGGCTTTCTTAACTTATTTACATTATGTGTGATGGTCGGTTGAGCCAGGGTAAGAGTATAAATGAGGGGTAAATCCCCAAGACGTTATACCACCTTCTCCAGGGTAAGAGTATAAATGAGGGGTAAATCCCCAAGACGTTATACCACCTGCTTCAGGGCAAGAGTATAAATGAGGGGTAAATCCCCAAGACGTTATACCACTTTCTCCAAGGTAAGAGTATAAATGAGGGGTAAATCCCCAAGACGTTATACCACCTTCTGCAGGGTAAGAGTATAAATGAGTGGTAAATCCCCAAGACGTTATACCACCTGCTTCAGGGTAAGAGTATAAATGAGGGGTAAATCCCCAAGACATTATACCACCTATTTCGTGGATTTTCTACCCATGATGCGAGGAATACCTCATGCGAGTCCGTAGGGCTCATGCTGGTGAAATAGTCCCATGCGGGTGAGTACAACCTATGCGAGGAATACCTCATGTGGGTCCACATGACCCATGCGGGTGAAATAGTCCCAGGAGTAGGAGTGCTTAATGATACTGCGGGGCGGATGACCTTGCTTTGACCATGAGCTTCCTATTTTCATGCAGTATATTATATGTTGGTATTCTCATTGTTAGTAAGGCACAGTGTTCTGTAAACTGATTTTTATACATGTCTCCAGTTATTTTATACTTATGAGGTATTTTCAGCAATTCCCTGTTCGCATACTTAGTACATATTGTCGACCCTTCTTCCTGGGGTTGCGTTCATGCCGCAGTAGGGGTAGCGGTGGTGGATCCTCACTCTTAGGATCACCGCTCGTGTCGAAGCCGTTCCTCCGGAGGCTTGTTTTGTTGGTACGACTTTTCCCTGATGCTGTAGATGTTTTGTACATTCAGGGGTATGGCGGGGCCCTGTCCCGCCACAGTTGTTATTCTTAGAGGTCTGTGGTCACGTTTGTGGTTTTGGGCTGTAAAAACAAGTTGTACTTTGGATTAAGTATATTTTATGGAAGGAAGCCTTATCGGCTGGCCAGTGATGTTTACTTTATACAGGTTATGTGTATGTATGTTCCGCTGCTATTCTCTGATGTATACCTGGCGGGGTGCCCCGGTAGGGCACCAGTCGCGGCCCCGGTGTCGGGTCGTGACAAAAGTGGTATCAGAGCGATTAGTCCTCGGAAAGTGTTTACAGACCGTGTCTATTAGAGTATTGATTATTGGTGTGTTGTGCACCACATCTATAATCAGGAGGCTGCAGGATATTTAGGATTGGTTTCCATTCTTTCACTCTAAAGATCGTGCAATAGAGCTGTGTTATAGGTTGAACTTCCTCTGATATTTTCCTTTATGTATCAGTTATGCCCCCACGCAAGGCAACCGCGGCCCAGAAGGGCAAGACAGCGGAGGGAGCTGCTAGTAGGACGCGGAGGGTCACGAGGGCACAGGCCCAGTCCTTACCAGAGATGATGTTTTGGGCGGCGAGTTCCACGACGTCGCCCGAATTCGAGGCGGAAGCGGCATCGAGACCGCGCAGACGAGCCTCCGATCCCACGATCGTGGTGAGTATAGAGATTACGAGAGAAGATCCTTATTGACCAAAGATAGTGGCGGCGCCAGCAGAGCGGCCAACCCCAGAGCCGACAGTTTACGGATTTGGGATTTCCTAGGTTGTCATCCACCCGAGTTCTATGGTTCGAGATCCGAGGAGGATCTTCAGGAGTTTGTTCGGCAGTTACAGCGGACTATGCAGGTGCTTAGGGCCTCGGAGGCTGAGTCCGTCATGCTAGCCTCTTACCGGTTACGCGATATTGCGTTGAACTGGTTTGAGTCATGGGAGTTGTCTAGAGGTGAGGATGCTCTTCCAGCTGTTTGGGAGGAGTCACAGAGGCTTTCCTGGATCACTTCTTGCCTCCTGAGATGAGGAGAGCCCGCGTAGATAGATTCTTGACCTTGAGGCAGAACGAGAGGACTATTAGAGAGTACAACCTGGAGTTTGACTCCTTGGCCAGGTATGCGCACACCATTGTAGCTGACATGGCAGACATGGTTCATCGATATGTGATGGGGTTAGACCGTCATATGATTACTGCATGCTTGGGGGTGGCTCTTCAGCCAGGGATGGATATTGCCAGGATGCAGGCGTATGCGCAGGGGATTGAGGACAGAGAGAGTGAGGATCAGCTAGACATAGGCCAGCCCAAGAGGCCGGGGCAGCGAGGTCTCAGGCGATTTCGAGCGGGCGGCCTCGGCAGACTAGGTCCACTTTTCACCGGCCAGAGTGCTCTTCTCGATTTTACGGTAGGAGGTCCGATCACCGGTCATTCGAGCAGGTCGTGGCTCCAGACTGGGTTTCAGGGAAGCAGAGACCGCTACCGATCGAGACCACCCCATCTCAGTGTGCTCGATGCGGTAGGTCTCACCCAGGCGAGTGTCGTGTTCCTTTAGGAGATTGTTACTCGTGTGGCCATCAGGGTCATTTGAGGAGAGATTGTCCGACCAGAGGCGGCGGGAGTGTTATGGTTCACCGAGCGGTCGATTCTTTGGATCTTCGTCTTGACGGTTATGCGCCGGAGGCGTGGTGTTCATGGGCGAGCCACCGGCAGGGTCGTGGTAGGGGTCCCAGTTCCAGCGGTCCTCAGAACCGCATTTATGCTATGTCCAGCCGTCAGGACCACGAGGCGTCACCAGATGTCGTCACAGGTACATTATTGATTGCATGTTGTGATGTATATGCTTTGATAGATCCAGGTTCTACCCTGTCCTATATATCTCCTCATATTGTTGGTAGATTAGGGATAGAGCCCGAGTCTATAAAACCTTTTGAGGTGGCTACACCAGTAGGTGATTCGGTGGTAGATGAACGGGTATATAAGGCTTGCCTAGTGACTATAGACAGTCATCAGACTCTAGCCTACTTGATAGAGTTGGATATGACGGACTTTGACGTGATTGTGGGTATGGATTGGCTAGCATCTTGCTATGCTAATGTGGACTGTAGAGAGAGATTGGTACGGTTCCAGTTTCCTGGTGAGCCGGTTATCGAGTGGAAGGGGAATACTGCATCGCCGAGGGGTAGGTTTATTTCTTACCTCAAGGCTAGGAAGATGGTGCGGAAGGGGTATATCTACCATATGGTTCGGGTATTTGATACTGAGGCTGAGATACCGGACCTTGATCGATTCGATCGTTAGAGAGTTTTCAGACGTATTCCCAGACGAGCTTCCGGGTATTCCTCCTAAGAGGGAGATTGAGTTTTGCATTGATTTGGCGCCAGACACTCGACCGATATCTATTCCGCCATATAGGATGGCATCTGCTGAGTTGAAGGAATTGAAAGATCAGCTGAAAGATTTGCTGGAAAAAGGCTTTATCAGGCCAAGTGTTTCTCCCTGGGGAGCGCCAGTGTTATTTGTAAAGAAGAAGGATAGGACGCTGCGTATGTGTATTGATTACAGGCAGCTGAACAAGGTAACTATCAAGAACAGATATCCCCTCCCCAGGATTGATGATTTGTTTGACCAGTTGCAGGGGGCGAGGTATTTTTCCAAGATTGACCTGCGGTTTGGTTATCACCAGGTGCGAGTTAGAGAGGCAGATATCCCAAAGACTGCATTCAGGACCCGGTATGGGCATTATGAGTTCAGGGTGATGTCTTTCGGGTTGACCAACGCCAAAGATTCATGGATTTGATGAACAGGGTGTTCAAGCCATTCTTGGATATGTTCGTTATAGTATTCATTGATGATATCCTGGTTTATTCGCGCACAGAGCAGGAACATGCGGATCATTTGAGGACGGTGTTGGGAGTCCTCCGAGACCGGCAGTTGTATGCCAAGTTCTCGAAATGCGAGTTTTGGTTGGCTTCAGTGGCTTTCTTAGGGCATGTTATCGGGGCCGATGGTATTCGGGTAGATACAGCAAAGATTGAGGCAGTCAAGACTTGGCCCAGACCCACTACACCAACGGAGGTGCGCAGCTTTTTAGGCCTTGCGGGTTATTATCGGAGGTTTGTGGAGAAGTTTGCTTCCATTTCTGTACCTTTGACTAGGCTGACTCAGAAGGCAGATGTGTTCCGGTGGACAGATGCTTGTGAGGAAAGTTTCCAGTTACTGAAAGAGAAATTGACGACCGCCCCAGTTCTTACTCTTCCAGAGGGTTTAGACGGATATGTGGTTTATTGTGATGCGTCAGGTGTCGGGCTTGGGTGCGTACTGATGCAGCACGGCAAAGTTATAGCGTACGCATCTCGACAGCTCAGGAAGCATGAGAAGAACTATCCCACACATGACTTGGAGTTGGCAGTAGTTATTCATGCCTTGAAGATCTGGAGACATTATTTGTATGGAGTTCATGTGGATATTTACACAGACCACAAGAGTCTCCAGTATATCTTCAGCCAGAGGGAGCTGAACTTGCGGCAGAGACGGTGGTTGGAACTACTTAAGGATTATGATGTTGATATTCTATACCACCCAGGGAAGGCCAATGTAGTTGCAGATGCCCTTAGTCGCAGATCGATGGGTAGTCTGTCTGATGTACAGCCAGAGAGAAGGGATATGGTCCGCGAGTTACATCAGCTAGCAAGCCTTGGGGTTCGTTTGGTTGATTCTGATAGTAATGGAGTTCGGGTTCGAGAGGTTGCCGAGTCTTCCATCATCGAGGAGGTGAAGAGGCGACAGTATGAGGATCTGATTATGGTACGGTATCGCGATGCAGCTCTTCAGGAGGAGAAGAGTCTATTTGAGGTAGCACCTGATGGGGTGCTAAGATTTGAGGGCCGGTTGTGTGTTCCCGATGTGACAGGACTTCGTCAGCAGATTCTGGGGGAGGCACACAGTGCTCGTTATTCTATTCATCCGGGGTCGACTAAGATGTACCATGACCTCAGATGTGTGTATTGGTGGGATGGCACGGGCAGGGCGTGGCGAGTTTTGTTACCGAATTGTCGCCAGTCGAGTTGAGCACCGAAGCGGTGGTCATTGCAGGCTATTGATATTCCGACTTGGAAGTGGGATGTGGTAAATATGGATTTTATTACAGGGTTACCTCACACTCAGAGGAAGCATGATTTCATTTGGGTTATTGTCGACAGGCTGACGAAATCATCCCATTTTCTTCCAGTAAGGACGACTTTTTCGGCCGAGGATTATGCTAGACTGTATATCAGAGAGATTATGAGACTGCACGGAGTTCTTATATCGATTATTTCAGACAGAGGAGCCCAGTTCATGGCTAACTTCTGGAGGTCTTTCCAGAAGGGATTAGGGACGCAGGTGAGTCTCAGTACTGCGTTTCATCCTCAGACCGACGGACAGGCCGAGCGTACTATCCAGACCCTTGAGGATATGCTGCGGGCTTGTGTTATTGATTTCAGGGGTAGCTGGGAGGATCATTTACCTCTTGTGGAGTTTTCTTATAACAACATCTACCATTCTAGTATCCAGATGGCGCCTTATGAGGCCTTATATGGGAGGAAGTGCAGGTCACCGATAGGATGGTTTGAGGTGGGAGAAGTTCAGTTAGTCGGGCCAGACTTGATTCAGCAGGCAGTGGATAAGGTAAAGCTTATCCAGGAGCGATTATTGTCAGCTCAGAGTCGATAGAAGTCGTATGCAGATCATCGGCGTCGACACTTGGAGTTTGAGGTATATGATTGGGTCTTCCTGAAGGTATCACCCATGAAGGGCGTGATGAGATTTGGGAAGAAAGGGAAACTTATCCCAAGGTACATTGGGCCTTATCAGATTGTCCGTAGGGTAGGCAAGGTTGCCTATGAGTTAGATCTTTCATCCGATCTGGAGGCAGTACATCCAGTTTTCCATGTGTCTATGTTGCGGAAATGTATTGGAGATCCATCTAGAGTGCACCCGATTTGTGATGTCCAGGTGACAGAGGGGTTATCGTTTGAGGCGAGTCCCATAGCGATACTCGATCGTCAGGTTAGGCGACTTCGGACAAAGGATGTGGCTTCCGTCAAGGTCTTATGGCGGAACGAGAACAGGGAAGAGATGACGTGGGAAGCAGAGGATGACATGATGAAGAAGTATCCTCACTTATTCCCTATACCTCCAGGTAACCCACTTTCCTGCTTGTTAGTTTTAATTTGGCAATTATGCTTGCGTAATGTTGTGGCTATGTGGAGTGTTTTATTTGCAAGAGAAATAGTTAAGAGGGTCTATGTCGATATCATGATTGGAGTAAGCCTAGAAGGAACATTCGGGACGAATGTTTCTAAGGGGGGGAAAATGTTATACCCCGTAGTTCTGGCCATATGTGTGAGAGCGTACGAAAGGGATTAAGACTTAAACTTTAGAAGGATAGGTTGACGGATTGTTTCGGACGAGTTTTTGGTCAACTTTGAGGCGGGTTATGACCTGTTACATTGAGAGTTCCTAGGTGTTTCAAAGGCCTAGTGCGTAGTTCGTTGAGTCTAGTTTCCAACGCAACCAACCGTTCGTCGATAGGACATCGGAGTAGAAAGTTATGGGTGTTATAAGTTCAGTGCGCAGTTGGACAGAAAGGTGTTTCGGTCAGGAGCCTCAGGGCCGCGGCCGGATGCGAGGCGCGCGCGGATCTGGCATGGCGCGCGATTGATCTGAGGGTTCGCTGAAGTTGCAGCGCCGCGGCGCCGGGAAGCAGGGCCGCGGCGCCGGAATGTTCTGGGAGTCGGTAGAGGTTTCAGCGCCGCGGCGCCGGCTGCAGGGTCGCGGCGCCGAGGCGGGTTCTGCGAAGTTGAGTGGAAAAATCTGAACTGTTTTGTTTTAAAAAAGGCCATGGGAGGGTGACAAGTGTCCCCCCCCCCCCCATCTGATTTTGCATGCACTACTTATTGACCAAGTCTTGAAGACTTGGTCATTCTTCAAGCTTTTATCTCTCTCTAAAGCTAAAAGCTCTCCCTTCTCTCTAGAATTTCAAGAGGAAATCAAAGCTTGAGGAACATCTGGAATAAATGTGGCAATAAGGAAGCTTGTTGGTTAGCTTGTAGGAGTATTGTGGTGGTGTTTTTGGAAAGGAGGATAGCAAACTTGTTGGAATAATTTGGCTAAGGCTCTAAGGTAACAATTCTTCTCTTGTAGCTAGTTTTTGGTGTTGCATGTGAAGAAGAAGGATCTTGTAGTGGTAAATATTGCTCTTAGATAAATTGCATGTATGAAATATGGTGTGGATATGAAAGAATTGGATAAGAAGGTTATGTAAGCATGTTGTAGCCAAAATACTACCTTAAACTTGTTAAGTTAGTTGTTGTACATTGTGGGGAATAATTTTACACATCCTAGATTAGGTGTGTAATCCCCTTTGAAATGTTTGGATTGTTGGGCATTAAATGTGGCGTTTGGATGTTGAATTCGGCCTTGGAAAAGGTGGCAAAGTATGTAGAAACAAAGGAAATGCTGCCGAATTTTCCATAGAATTTAGTGACTTTGAATTTGGAATATTCTACATTGTAACTAGAGGTTAATAAACGTATTATGGTCATTATAGGTTGACATACTACGTGCGGTATTTTGGACTTAGCAAGTGGATTGACGGAAGAGGTATGTGGAACTTTCATATCTCTTGAGCATGAATAACTTTACGTATATAGTACGATAGACGTACAAGTTTTGATATCCCTTACTTGTTTTAAGGATGGTCAAGTTTTGTGAGTAAAGGGGGATTAACTCATCTCTTTAAAATGTACTAAGGATGTCTTGAGTTTTCAAAGTTAAGGGACTTGATGTGTTCAAGTTTATGATTCTTGTTTCTTTTTAAAAAGTGTAAGTCCCTTGGGTTTTAGGAAAATGTATTTGACTAAGGTATAACGTTAATATAATGACTTTATGGGAAGTTGATTATATTAGCTTTATAGAAAGTTAATAAAGAAAGATTTACTCTAAGTAAAATGAGTACGGATAGATGATTTGAGGTTGTGAAAGGCAAATTGATTTTTAAGGCATTAATTGCCTAAGGTTTTAAAAGAGTAGAAGTACATAGTATAGTACATTGGGTTAAATTTCCAGATTTCATAAAGACATGCTAGTGCCTTAAGTAAACTAAAATGAGAGGGCTTTCTTAACTTATTTACATTATGTGTGATGGTCGGTTGAGCCAGGGTAAGAGTATAAATGAGTGGTAAATCCCCAAGACGTTATACCACCTTCTCCAGGGTAAGAGTATAAATGAGGGGTAAATCCCCAGGACGTTATACCACATGCTTCAGGGTAAGAGTATAAATGAGGGGTAAATCCCCAAGACGTTATACCACCTTCTCCAGGGTAAGAGTATAAATGAGGGGTAAATCCCCAAGACGTTATACCACCTTCTGCAGGGTAAGAGTATAAATGAGTGGTAAATCCCCAAGACGTTATACCACCTGCTTCAGGGTAAGAGTATAAATGAGGGGTAAATCCCCAAGACGTTATACCACCTATTCCGTGGATTTGCTACCCATGATGCGAGGAATACCTCATGCGAGTCCGTAGGGCTCATGCGGGTGAAATAGTCCCATGCGGGTGAGTACAGCCTATGTGAGGAATACCTCATGCGGGTCCACATGACCCATGCGGGTGAAATAGTCCCAGGAGTAGGAGTGCTTAATGATACTGCGGGGCGGATGACCTTGCTTTGACCATGAGCTTCCTATTTTCATGCAGTATATTATATGTTGGTATTCTCATTGTTAGTAAGGCACAGTGTTCTGTAAACTGATTTTTATACATGTCTCCAGTTATTTTATACTTATGAGGTATTTTCAGTATTTCCCTGTTCGCATACTTAGTACATATTGTGTACTGACCCCCTTCCTCGGGGGCTGCGTTCATGCCGCAGGTAGGGGTAAGCAGGTGGTGGATCCTCACTCTTAGGATCACTGTTCTGGTGTCAGAAGCTCCATTCCTCCGGAGGCTTGTTTTGTTGGTATGACTTTTCCCTGATGCTATAGGTGTTTTGTACATTCAGGGGTATGGTGGGGCCCTGTCCCGCCACAGTTGTTATTCTTAGAGGTCTGTGGTCACGTTTGTGGTTTTGGGCTGTAAAAACAAGTTGTACTTTGGATTAAGTATATTTTATGGAAGGCAGCCTTATATCGCGGTGGCGGTGATGTTTACTTTATACGAGTTATGTGTATGTATGTTCATTGCTATTCTCTCGATGTATACTGCGAGGGTGCCGGTAGGCACCGATCATGCCCGGTCGGGTCGTGACAGTTATATACATAATAACAATTACAACAACTATAAATCCTTTCTTCCTTAACATACGACGATTTTAACTATCCACCAAATTGATTACAACATTAATGGCTAACTTGTCCATTTTCGTTTTTAACATGTCGACATGATCCAAATCTTTTCAAACTTCATTCTATATACCACATTCTCATTTCTTAACTACTATAACATGTAATCTTCAATTACATAAGAAGATGAAGATTTTACCTCAATAATCCCTAGTAATGTCCAAGCGTAAAAGTCGATCCTTAGAAACTTTTAGCTCCTCTTCTTATGTTCCAATCCGATCCAAGCACTCCTTAGAAGCTCATGAAGAACTCCTCTTCAAGTTTCATCTTCAAAGTTGAAGAACACCTTAGGTTTTCGCCTTGCAACTAACGTGAAAACGTCATTTTTCCGGGATCTTTCTATTGAGATACTTACAATACCCCTAGTAACTTTGGGATAAAGTCTTGTGAATTATGATCCACATTTGCAAATTTTTTTGTGTGGTAAAAGCTCTAAGCCGAGAGCCCTCAAGACTTGCACAAAGTTTTCTAAATTTTTTCTAAGTGTGAAGAATTGTCTTGCACTAGTGTAGTATATATAAAACAATGGAGGGTCAAGATTATAACACTTGTGTGGTCTTAGATGAAGGCATTTAAATATCAAGCCAAGTGGGCTCTTGACTTAGTCAACAATCTCAAGCTTGAGCTTGCAAGACTTGTTCATCCAACTCTTGGTAAAATGAACTATTTGCCCTTGGTCAACTTCGAACAAGCCCATGTGGGGGGGTGACACGTGTCCCCCCCCATTCGTCCATAAAATTCCGTAACCCTCGTGGGCCCCACAAAACGTAAAATTTCTTGGGTGGGCACTACGTGACCAAATCCATAAAATACATTTCTGCAATGATAATAAATTCTATACTCCTCAAATAATGCATTTTGAGAATCTAATTCTCATCAACGAACATTTTTCCTTTCCGACGTTCGGAAGATTTTCCTTCGGAAAAACAATTCTTTCTTTCGTACCAATTTTCAAGTCTTGTGTTCTCGCGTCTATTCTCTTATTCATGTCCTGGAATTATGGGGTGTAACATTCTTCCCCCCTAGAAACATTCGTCCCCGAATGTTCTTTCGGAGTCCAATCTAATTAGATAGCGACATAGTCTCCTTTTACTACATCCTACATACAAAATATGCCACCCACGACCACATAACAATACTTATACTAAAACGTCAACCTGAACTCCAAGTGTCGACGTCGTTCATCTGCATAAAGTTTCTGCTGACTCTGAGCTTACTAATAATCTTCCCTGGATAAACTTCTCCTTATCCACGGCCCGCTGAATCAAGTCTGGGCCAATTATCTGAACCTCGCCTACGTGGAACCAACCAATCGACGATTCTACACCTTCTTACTGGTTGTATTCTTTCCGTACCTCCAACTTATACGAGCATACTTACATAACCTCCATACCTATTATCACGACCCGACCCCGGGCCGCGACTGGTGCACTACCTGGGCACCCCTTTCAGGTATACATCAGAGAATAGCAGCGGAACATACACAACACATAAACATGTTTAGACAATAAACATCACAGGCTAGCCGATAAGGCCGCCTTCCATAAAATATACATAACCAAAAGTAAAACACTACCACTCTGTTCTTACAGCCCAAACCACAATTGTGACTACATGCCTCTAGGAATAACAACTGTGGCGGGACAGGGCCTCGCCATACCCCTGAATGTACATAATATCTACAACATCAGGGAAAACTGTACCAAAAAGACAAGCCTCCGGAGAAATGGAGCTTCTGACACCTGATTAGTGATCCTAAGAATGAGGATCCACCACCTGCTTACCCCTACCTGCGGCATGAACGCAGCCCCCGAGGAAGGGGGTCAGTACACAATATGTACTAAGTATGCGAAACTGGAAAAATATTGTAAATACATCATAAGTCTAAAACAAAGCCGGAGACTTGTATGATAATCAAATTACAGTACACTGTGCCTTACTAACAATGAGAGTAAGCAAGAGTATACTTTACTTCATAAAAATAGGAGACTCATGATCAAATCAGGGCCACCCGCCCGCAGTATCATTAAACAATCCTACTCCTGGGACTATTTCACCCGCAAGGGTCGTATGGACCCGCATGAGGTATTCCTCGCATAGACTGTATCCACCCGCATAGGTCGTGTAGACCCCCATGAGGTATTCCTCGCATAGGACTGGTCCGCCCCGCATGAGACTATTTCACCCGCATAAGCCCTTACGGACTCGCATGAGGTATTCCTCGCATCATGGGTAGCAAATCCACGAAATATGCAAATGCCACAAACCCGGGGAATGACCCCATAATGAATAATATATCACTAGCACAAACCGGCTATCATATATAACATAAGCACTACCGGCTTATCATACATAATATAAGCAAGTTAAGAAATCCCCTAACTTCTTATTAGTCTTGTTTATATACACTCTCATTTTAGTTTATTTAAGGCACTAACATGTCTTTATAAAAATCCGGGAATTTAACACAAAGTACTACATACTTCTACTCTTTTAAAAATGACTCTTTTTCATATAAAACTTCCAAGATACTAATAACCGTAGTATCAAGTCACAACTACTTTTCAAGACAAGTCACAATACCTTTTAGAAATATAATTAGGCTTCTAAATCAAGTGACTTCTTTTCTTTTAAAACTTTAGGCAATTGATGCCTTAAAATCAATTTGCCTTTCATAAATTCAAGTCATTTATCCTTACTTATTTTACTTAGAGTAAATCTCTCTTTTTAACTTTCCATAAAGCTAATATAACCAACTTCCCATAAAGTCGTTATATTAACTTTATACTTTTGTCAATTACATTTTCCTATATCCAAGGGACTTATACGTTTAAAACGAAACAAGTATCATATACTTTAAAACACTTCAAGTACCTTAACTTTGAAAACTAAGACATCCTTACTACTATTAAACAATTGAGTTAATCCCCTAACTCAACCGACTTGCACATTCTTAAACAAGTAAAGGATATTAAAGTCTTGTACGTCTACCGTACTATATAGGTACAACTATTCATGCTCAAGAGATAGGAAAGTTCCACATACCTCTTCGGGTCAATCCACTCGCTAAGTCCAATATACCGCATGTAGTATGTCAACCTATAATGACCATAATACGTCTATAAACTTCTTACTTCAAACGTAGAATATAATAAGTGCAAAGTCACTAAATTCTACGGAAAATCGGACAGCACTTCCTTTGTTTCTACATACTTACCACCTTTTTCAAGGCCCGAATTCAATAACCAAACACGCCACATTTAAGGCCCAACAATGTAGTTAACAATAGGGGATTACACGCCTACTAGACGTGTAAAATTCCGCCCCACAATTGATATCAAACTAGTACAAACTACAAGGTCAATTCGGCAATTTTGAGGTATTAAAACACAAATTCTTATCCAATTCCTTTTCAATCCAAATTGTTTAGTATAACATGATATCAAGCCGCAATCGATTATAACTACTATAATCTTCAAGTAAGTAACATGCGACGATTCTAATTAACGACCAAATTGTAATCCAACTTCAAATGGCTAAAATATCATTTCAGATTCTAGGCTTCAACTATCCATAACACTTATGTTATGTATGATAAGCCGGTAGTGCTTATGTTATGTATGATAAGCTGGTAGCGCTTATGTTATGTATGATAGCCGGTTGTGCTAGTTTATGTTATTCTTACGGGGTAAAGCCCCGGGTTACTACTAATTCAATGGATTTGCTACCCATGATGCGAGTGCGGCATTTGTACTCATTGCAGGCCCATCGGGCCTAAGCGGGTGAAATAGTCCTATGCGAGGAATACCTCATACGGGTCCACACGACCTATGCGGGCGGATACAGCCTATGTGAGGAAGTTACCTCATTGCGGGTCCACAGGACCTATGCGGGTGAAATAGTCCCAGGAGTAGGATTGCTCAATGATACTACGGGCAGGTGGCCCTACTTTGATCATGAGCCACCTATTTTTATGAAGTAAAGTATACTCTTGTTTACTCTCATTGTTAGTAAGGCACAGTGTACTGTTAATTGGGTTATCATATATGTCTCCAGCTTTATTTTAGACTTATGATTTCATTACTGATTTCAGCCACATATTTGGTACATGTTAGACGACCTCGCCACGACCCGTTCGGCCCGTGGATCGTGCCTTACCCGCACCCAAGTAGTCATACATCGAGAACAATCACGGAATATAAAACAAGACATGAAACATGATATAACTAGAACATTTTATCTCGATGAAAAGGTTGCCTTTCGTATATACATAAACCAAGTTTTGCGATTCATCCCAACTGCATACAACGGGACTACTGCACTTAAGGAAATAACAACTATGGCGGACAGGGCCCGCCATACCTGTCTGCAAAACTATCTACAACAGGGAGATCATACCCAAAAGTAGAGCCTCCGGAGAGAGTGGAGCTCCTAACACCAACGTAGAGATCCTAAGGATGTGGATCTAGCACCGCTTCCTCTAGAACTCGGCGTGAACGCAGCCCAGGAGGTCGATAACAGTACCAAGTATGTGAAACTATAAAGTACTTTAAATGAAATCAAAGTATTTAAAACCTTTTCACAAATACATTCAGTTCAATTGCACATAGTACCACATCACAATAATAACAGTAATAGGAAAACTGTAACAGGTCTAGTCTAGGCCGCGAATGATCGAAGCAAGGCCAACCGCCCATAGTATCATTCTGCGTGCCTAGTCCTGGACTTCCGCAGTCCGCATAGGTCACACACAGACCCGCATGAGGTATTCCCCGCGTCGGGGTAGCTAGCCCTGCATTCTCCTCGACTTCCGCACCGCATAGCCTCAAAAGACCGCGTAGTCCCATGGACCGCATGGCATCCGCGTGACGGCTAATCACCCGAATGATCAATCTGGAGCACGCCGCGGCTCGCATAGTCTCATAGACCGCGTAGGCCGTATAGACCCGCGTCAAGGGTGGCAAGCCCTCGTATAACAAGTCGAGGGTAGGTGATACAATAACAAGACAACGGACTTACCGTTAGCAACGTAAGCCAAAGCAAGAATGACCCCCTTTCACAACATTACAAGCCAATTAACATGCGATATCATAGTATGTCTACCTATCAACCAATCTTACTACACTTAACAGAAATCAATACAAGGCTTTTATAAACAAACAAGTAAACAATTCCTTTTATCATTCTTAAGTTGTTATACCTAACTTCCCATAAAGCTAGTATAACTCTTAAGCTTTTGTTTTAGAACCAAATATTACTCTTACATTAAAAATGATTCATTATTCTTTGACATACTTCAAGGTTCTTATTATTCGGGCTTAAGTCAAAAGACATTGCCGATTATCATATGTCGCTCACCGTACTATATATACTTAAATTATCATGCTCAAGAGTATAGGAAGAATCACATACCTTCTCGGCGAAATCCACCTGCCAAGTCGAGTATGTCGCGCGCAGAGAATCAGCCTATAATAGTCACAGACATCTATCAAAGTCTAGACTATTCTCAGAGGTCGCTCTAAACAGAGGGTCCTCAATTCTACGGAAAGTCGGGCAGCACAACCCTACCCTGAGCTATATAAGTCTCATCGTGAAAACATTCTATGTAAGTACAACAGATAATCTTCTTTTATACCCTTCTAAGGTGTTACATCAATTCTATTCTTAATAACCTCCTAAGTATTTATACTTATTTCAATACTTCTACAGTATGCATTCTCTAATTACAAAAGATGGTTAGGATTATATACCTCGATAAGCCCAATAATATCCAAGTAAAAAGTCGATCCTGAGCGAGGATTAGCTCATAATCCAAAGATCCAAGGCGCTCCAAGAATCATTAGAAGTTTCCAACAACTTATACTAAGTACTAAGGAATTGGTGCTAGGTTAAATTGGGCATTATAACAATACTAGAAGGCAACTTTCCTACCAAGGGAGGGGGTAGGTTTGCTAGGCTAGAGGGGAAGGGCCTCGGCAAAACTTCACTCAAAGGGAGGGGTGTTTGGACGAATTGCTCACAAGGGAGAGGGGAGGATTTTCAAGACTTGAAAGCTTTAGTGGATGAAGAACTCTTCATCTCAAGAGGGGTATTTATAGGTCAAGACATGGCCAACCAATGGCCAAGATTTAGCCAAGTGCTAGGCAAGTGTAAGGTCAAGATTAGGGCAAGTGTACCTAGCCAACTTGCACACAAAATATCTATCCAACTTTATGACAAGGATTGTCATACAATCGCCCTATTGCGTGACAAGTCCACCAATGAGAGGGTGGAAAGTGTCGCCCTCTCATTGGTCCAAAGTGTTACGTCTCTCGGAAAAATCCGCAAAAATAAGAAATGACATAGCCGGAATTTATCCTATGAAAGCTGTGGAAACGTTTCGTCGGAAAACCAATCGTTTTGTGAGTTGTGCCCAATAATTTTCGTCCAAGCCTAACTTTTAAGGCTAACCTTTTGTACGTATTCCCTTACGTACATACTGCGAAATACGGGTATAACATTCTCCCTTCCTTAGAAACATTCATTCCGAATGTTCCTTCCCAAGACGATTAAAGATAAGGTTCTTAACAACCTAGGTTTGCAAAAAACACTTAGCACATAAGTCAATTGAATCAATAAGTAGGAAAGTAGGTTACCTGGAGGTGTGGGGAATAGGTGAGGGTATCTCTGCCTCATGTCCTCCTCTGCTTCCCACGTCATCTCCTCCCTAAGCTCGTTCCGCCACAAAACTTTGACTGCTACGCCTCGTCCGCAGACGCCTAACTTGACGATCGACTATCGCTATGGGAATCTCCTCATACGATAACCCTCGTCACCGACATCGTCAATCGGTGTACCCTAGATGGGTCCCCGACATATCTCCTCAAGATAGATACGTGAAATACGGATGCACCGCCTCCGGACGGACGGCAGATCCAACTCATGTGCAACCTTGCCTACCTCGTGGACAATCGAAACGCCCAATGTACTGGGCCGAGTTTTCCTTCTTCCCGAATCTCATCACACCCTTCATGGGTGACACCTTCAGAAAACCCAATCATCAATCGCGAACTCGGATGTCGACGTCGATGATCTGCGTACGACTTGCCGACTCGAGTCGCCAATAGCCGCTCTCGGATAAGCTTCACCTTATCCATCGCTGCTGCACCAAGTCGGTCCCACTAATCGTACCTCGCCACATCGAACCATGCTATCGGCGATCTGCACTTCCTCCCATACAAAGCCTCATACGGCGCCATCCGAATGCTAGAGTGGTAGCCGTTATTATACGCGAACTCTACCGGTGCAAGTGATCCTCCCGCCTACCTGGTCAATAACACAGCTCACGGATATCCTCGAGTGCGGATAGTGCGCTCGCCTGTCCGTCTGCTCGTGGATGAAATGCGACTTCGAAGCTCACCGCCCCTAAACCCCTCGGAAGGACCTCCGGAAGTTAGCCGAACCGGGCTCCTGCGATATGATCGAAATAGGGACTCATGCGATCGACGACCTCGGATGTAAAGTCGGCATAATCCTCGGTAGAAAGTCGCCCCGACGGAAGAAAGTGGGTCGCTTACACACCGTCGACGATAACCCATATAGAATCATGTCTCCTCTGAGTGCGAGGCAATCCTGTGATGAAGTCCATGTTGATCACCTCCCACTTCCAGGTCGGGATCTCTATCGTCTGTAACAAACCACCAGGCCTCTGGTGCTCTACCTTCACCTGCTGACAACACGGGCACTGAGCTACGAACTCGCAACGTCCTCTTCAAACCATCCCACCAATACACGATCTAAGGTCGTGGTACATCTTGGTCGACCACGGATGGAGTAACGCGCTACGCGTGCTTCCCCAAGAACTCCTGCCAAGTCCTAAAACATCTGGAACACACAACCTGCCCTCAAACCTTAGCGCCCCATCAGGTGCTACCTCAAAAGGACCCTTGCCCTCACGGAGAGCTGTATCACGATAACGTGCCAAAACCGGATCCTCGAACTGTTGCCTCTTCACCTCCGACGATGGAAGACTCGAACCTCACGAACTCTAACCCCATCGCTATCGAATCAATCAAACGGACACCAAGGCTCGCTAATCGATGCAAATCACGAACCATGCCCTCCTCTCTGGCCGCACCTCCGATAGACTCCCATCGACCTACGACTAAGAGCATCTCGCCACAACATGGCCTTCCCGTGGTACAGATATCGACGTCATAATCCTTAAGCAACTCTAACCACCGTCTCGCCGTAAGTTCAGCTCCTCCGTGAAGATATACCGAGGCTCTTGTGGTCTGTATAAATATCCACGTGAACCCCATACAAATAGTGCCTCCGGATCTTTAAAGCGTGAATCACCGCCGCCACTCCAAATCATGGGTGGGGTAGTTCCTCGCAGTATCTTAAGTCGCCGGATGCGTATGCTATAACTCTGCTCACGCATCAACACACATCCCAACCCGATGCCCGACGATCACAATACACCACGTAACCATCCGACCTCCGAAGAGTAAGAACGGGCGGTCGTCGCTTTCTTTCAAAGAATCGAAACCCCGCCACAAGCATCATCCATCAAACTTGGCTGCCTTCGAGTCACCTAGTCAATGGTGCGAGATAGAAGCAAACTTCTCCACGAACCGCCGATAATATCCTGCAAGGCCCGAAATCGCGAACCTCTGCCGAGTAGTAGTTCAGGCCAAGTCCTCGATCGCCGATCTTGGCCGTATCCACTCGAATGCCATCAGCCCCGACAATGTGCCCAAGAAAAGCCACCGAGGTCAACCAAAACTCACATTTGGAAAACTTCGCATACAACTGCTGATCCCGAGAATCGGCAAGATCCTCAAATGCTCCGCGTGCTCCTCGCTCGAGCGAATAAACCAAGATATCATCAATGAACACTATCACAAACGTGTCCAAAATGGTTTGAACACTCGGTTCATCAACTCCATGAATACCACGAGCATTGGTCAACCCAAAAGACATGACCACGAACTCATAATGCCCGCACGTCCGAATGCGATCTAGGGACATCCACCTCTAACTCGAACTCGATGATAGCCCGATCGTAGATCAATCTTGAAAAGCATCTCGCCACCGCAACTGATCGAACAAATCATCAATCACGGAAGGGGTATCTGTTTAATGGTCACCTTGTTCGGTTGCCGTAGTCAACACATGCGCAGCGCCCCGCTCTTCTTCTTCACGAACAATACCGGCGCCCCCCAGGGAGAAACACTAGGTCTGATGAAACCTTTCTCCAACAAATCACTCAGCTGCTCCTTCAACTCTCTCAACTCGGCAGGTGCCATCCTGTATGGCGGAATGGAAATAGGCCGAGTGTCTGGCAGCACATCTATACAAAACTCGATCTCCCTCTCAGGAGGGATACCCGGGAGGTCGTCTGGAAACACGTCTGAGAACTCTCGGACTACTGGAACTGTCTGAAAATCTGGTACCGCAGCCTCAGTATCAAACACCCGAACGAGATGGTAGATATACCCCTTCTGCACCATCTTCCTAGCCTTGAGGTAGGAAATAAACCTACCTTTCGGCGATACCGTGCTCCCTTCCCACTCAACAACCGGCTCAG
Organism: Przewalskia tangutica; assembly: GCA_029844215.1. Classification (NCBI taxonomy): domain Eukaryota; kingdom Viridiplantae; phylum Streptophyta; class Magnoliopsida; order Solanales; family Solanaceae; genus Przewalskia; species Przewalskia tangutica. The sequence goes on from CM056722.1 coordinate 118,711,585, forward strand.
AAATCGAACCGCATTACTTTCTCTCTCAGCCTACATTGGCGTAGCAAGAAGCTAGCCAATCCATCCCCATGATCACGTCGAAGTCAATCATCTCCAACTCTATCAAGTCGGCAAGTGGTCCGACGATCAAATGGTCACAGACAAGCTCTATATACCCGCCGAGCTACCACCGAATCACCCACCGCGTAGCTACCTCGAAAGTGGTCTATGGACTCGTGCTCTATCCCTATCCTACTAGCAACAAGGGGAGATATATAGGACGAGTAGAACCGGATCTATCAAAGCATATACATCAAACCCAGAACCGATAAGGTACCGTGGCGACATCGGTGAGGCCTCACGATCTGTCGGCCGACAAAGCATAAATGCGGTTACGGGACCGCTAATCGGGACTGCGCCACGACCTCTGCCGCGACTGATCTCTCGAGTACCGCCCCGGCGAGTAATCGTCGGGGATGAAGAAGCGGCAATGCACTCGTAGCCGGGCCCTACCTCGCCACGCCCGGCCGCAAACTCGCGAAGTGACCTGCGGCCACAAGTATGGCAAGTTCCGTAGTAGCATAACGGCTCCGAATGGAATCTACCACAACGGGCACACCAGCACTCGAGCGGTTAGCCCCTGTTACCACCTCGAAACTGTCCGGGCCCCGACCGCCTCCGCCGCTCTGTATCTTGAAAATGATGTAGGAGTGCTCGAGCCATTGTGGTGCAAATCCGACTTCACGATGCTGCCACCCCGAGAACCACCAAAAGAACCGGCCGCCCCGCCTTCTTCTGCCGATATCGGTCTACCCGGTCTCTACGCCTCGCATCCCAATGCGTGAGCTCGCATACGGTAATGTCCATGCACGGCCGAAGGACACACCCGCACAAGACTCGCCATATAGTCGCTTCAGCCGGTGGCGTAGCGATGCACCCGGCCCTCCATATCGCTACGGTCAGGAACATATCGAGCCAATGAATCAAACTCGACATTGTACTTCTAATCGCGGCCCTCCCCGCCTCGGTAACAAAAATTGCCGATCGTGCCTCCTCATCTGCGGAGGCAAGAAGTGTGAGAAAAGCCTCAAAACTCATCCCATACTGCTGGAGTGCATGCTCTCCCGAAAGCTCCCATGAATCGAACCAATCGATCGCGGTATCACGCAGCCGATGCGAACCGAATGTCACGTACTCGTCTCAAGCCTTGACCACCCGCGTAATCCTTCTGCGAATCGACGGATGAACTCCTGGATCATCCTCCGCCTTGACCAGTAAAACTCGCGGGCTACAACTAAGGAAGTCCCGTAGCCTCAAACTATCGCGCTCTGGTGAACGCAGTAAAGTGCTACCGAGCCGGAAGAAGTGCCGCCAAACCTCTCTCATATCTCGCCACGACCTTGGCTAGTAATCGCCATCTCTGTACCCTAACTCCTACGCCCGGCCGAGGATGAGGTGGGTGCTGCGTCCGCTGGGCCGGCGGTGTCATAGAACTCGCCGTCTCGTATAGCTGGGCACGAGCCCTCGTGACTCCGGGTGTCACACTAGCGCCTCCTCGGCCGCTTGCCCTTCAGGCCGGGTTGCCTTACGCGAGGCATATCTGCATAGAAAGGAATGCGTTAGAGGGTCCAACCTATAACACGACTCTAAAGCACGATCTCGAGTGAGAAGAATGGAAACCAATCCTAAATATCCTATAGCCTCACGATTATTGGTGTGGTGCACAACACACCGATAATGAAGACTCTACTAGATACGATCAGTAGACACTTTCCGAGGATTAATCGCTCGATACCACTTTTGTCACGACTGCCCGGCGTGGATCGTGCCTTACCCGCACCCAAGTAGTCATACATCGAGAACAATCGGAATATAAAACAAGACATGAAACATGATATAACTAGAACATTTTATCTCGATGAAAAGGTTGCCTTTCGCGTATATACATAAACCAAGTTTTTGCGATACATCCCAACTGCATAACAGACTACTGCACCTAAGGAAATAACAACTATGGCGGACGGGGCCCGCCATACCCTGTCTGTACAAAACTATCTACAACAGGAGATCATACCCAAAAGTAGAGCCTCCGAGAGAGTGGAGCTCCTAACACCAACGTAGAGATCCTAAGGATGTGGATCTAGCACCGCTTCCTCTAGAACTGCGCATTTAACGCACCCAAGGAGGTCGATAACAGTACCAAGTATGTGAAACTATAAAGTACTTTAAATGAAATCAAAGTATTTAAAACCTTTTCACAAATACATTCGTTCAATTGCACATAGTGCCACATCACAATAATAACTTGAATAGGAAAATCAGAACATGTCTAGTCTAGGCCGCGAATGATCGCAAGGCCAACCGCCCATAGTATCATTCTCGTGCCTAGTCCTCGACTTCCGCACCGCATAGGTCACACACGCACCGCGTGAGGTATTCCCCGTGACGGGGTAGCTAGCCCCGGCATTCTCCTCGACTTCCGCACCGCATAGCCTCGAAGACCGCGTAGTCCCATGGACCGCATAGGGCATCCGCGTCGGGCTAATCACCCGAATGATCAATCACGAGCACGCCGCGACTCGCATAGTCTCATAGACCGCATAGCCGTATAGACCGCGTCGGGTGGCAAGCCCTCGGTATAACAAGTCGAGGGTAGGTGATACAATAACAGTACAACGGACTTACCGGTTAGCAACGTAAGCACAACAAGAATGACCCCCTTTCACAACATTACAAGCCAATTAACACATGCAGTATCATAGTATGTCTACCTATCAACCAATCTTACTACACTTAACAGAAATCAATACAAGGCTTTTATAAACAAACAAGTAAACAGTTCCTTTTATCATTCTTAAGTTGTTATACCTAACTTCCCATAAAGCTAGTATAACTCTTAAGCTTTTGTTTAGAACCAAATATTACTCTTACGTTAAAAATGATTCATTATTCTTTTGACATACTTCAAGGTTCTTATTATTCGGGCTTAAGTCAAAAGACATTGCCGATTATCATATGTACGCTCACCGCACTATATATACTTAAATTATCATGCTCAAGAGTATAGGAAGAATCACATACCTTCTACGAAATCCACCGCCAAGTCGAGTATGTCGCCAGAGAATCGACTATAATAGTCACGCACATCTATCAAAGTCTAGACTATTCTCAGAGGTCGTTCTAAACAGAGGGTCCTCAATTCTACGGAAAGTCGGGCAGCACAACCCTACCCTGAGCTATATAAGTTCATCAGTGAAAATACCCTATGTAAGTACAACAGATAATCTTCTTTATACCCTTCTAAGGTGTTACTCAATTCTATTCTTAATAACCTCCTAAGTATTTATACTTATTTCAATACTTCTACAAGATGCATTCTCTAATTACAAAAGAGGGTTAGGATTATATACCTCGATAAGCCCAATAATATCCAAGTAAAAAGTCGATCCTGGCGAGGTTTAGCTCCTAATCCAAAGCTCAGCGCTCCAAGAATCCTTAGAAGTTTCCCACAACTTCTACTAAGTACTAAGGAATTTGGGCTAGGTTAAATTGGGCATTATAACAATACTAGAAGGCAACTTTCCTACCAAGGAGGGGTAGGTTTCGCTAGGCTAGAGGGAAGGGCCTCGCCAAAACTTCACTCAAAGGGGAGGGTGTTTGGACGAATTGCTCACAAGGGAGAGGAGGATTTTCAAGACTATAAAGCTATAGTGGATGAAGTACTATTCATAAAAAGAGGGGTATGTATAGGTCAAGACATTGCCAACCAATGGCCAAGATTTAGCCAATTGCTAGGCAAGTGTAAGGTCAAGATTAGGGCAAGTGTACCTAGCCAACTTGCACACAAAATATCTATCCAACTTTATGACAAGGATTGTCATCCAATCGGCCCTATTGCCGTGACAAGTCCACCAATGAGAGGGTGGAAAGTGTCGCCCTCTCATTGGTCCAAAGTGTTACGTCTCTCGGAAAAATCCGCAAAAATAAGAAATGACATAGCCGGAATTTATCCTATGAAAGCTGTGGAAACGTTTCGTCGGAAAACCAATCGTTTTGTGAGTTGTGCCCAATAATTTTTGTCCAAGCCTAACTTTTAAGGCTAACCTTTTGTACGTATTCCCTTACGTACATACTCTGGAAATACGGGGTATAACACCTCCTTCGGGGGGGGCTGCGTTCATGCCGCAGGTAGAGTATACAGGTTGTTGATCCTCACTCTTAGGATCACTGTTCAGCTGTTGGGAAACTCCATTACTCCGGAGGCTTATCCCTGGTTCAGATCCCTTGTATGGTCGGTTATTGTATATTCAGGGGTATGGCGGGGCCCTGTCCCGTCACATAGTGAAATGAAATAAAAGTATTTTAAAACCATTTACAAATACAACCAGTTCAACCGCACATAGTGTCACAGCATAAACAAGAGCAAAATAGATATAATGTAACTGGTCTTTTCTAGGCCGCTAATGATCGAAGCAAGGCCAATCGCCCATAGTATCATTATGCGAGCCTATTCCTGGACTTTTGTCACGACCCGAACCCGGGCCCGTGACTGGTGCCTTACCCGGGCACCCAAGTAGACATACATCAGAGTAACCAGCGGAATATAAAACAAATCATGAAATAGTATGAAGTGAGAAACAGTTTATCTGAGAAAAGTTGCCTTTCGGCATATATATATAAAAACTTGAACACGAACAGTTACAACCCTTTTACAAACTCGCCACAACGATTACATGCACTTATGAATGTTATAACAAAAATGACGGGACAGGGCCCCGCCATACCCCTGAATGTAAGTACCTACAGCGACAGGGGACTATACCACAGATAAGCCTCCGGAGAAACGGAGCTTCCCAAAACGCTGAACTGTGATCCTAAGAGCGAGGATCGACGACTGGTGTACCAGCGGAATATAAAACAAATCATGAAACAGTATGAAGTGAGAAACAGTTTATCTGAGAAAAGTTGCCTTTCGGCATATATATATAAAAAAACTTGAACACGAACAAGCATAACCCTTTTACAAACTCGCCACAACAAGATTTACATACCTCTAAGAATGTTATAACAAAATGACGGACGTGGCCCGCCATACCCCCGAATGTAAGTACCTACAATGACAGGACTATACCACGATAAGCCTCCGAGAAACGGAGCTTCCCAAAACGCCAATCTGTGATCCTAAGAGCGAGGATCGACGATCGTGTGTCACGACCAACCCGAGCGTGATCGTGCCTTACCCGCACCCTAGTGATACAACATCGAGAAAATCAGGAAATAAAAACATGAACATGAATTAAGAGACAAAATAAATAAACAAAGCAACCAAAACAGTTGCTTTCATCATATATACATAAATACAACAATTATCCTTTTACAAACCCCGCCACAACAAAGGTTACATGCACTTAAGATTTATACAACAACTATGACGGACGTGGCCCCGCCATACCACGAATGTACAAGGACTCTGCATCGGGGTAACATACCAAAGATAAGCCTCCAAGGAACGAGCTTCCCAATACGAAAGGTGATCCTAAAAGCGGGATCGATACCGATGTACTTACCGCGGCGTGAACGCAGCCCAAGGAGGTCGATAACAGTACCAAGTATGTGAAATCAGAAATATCAGAATGAAATCATAATAGTCTATAAAAGGCGGAGATGTATGATAACCAAACTACGACACACACATAATGATTATATAAATTCGTGGTCTCACGCCCACAACATCAATCCCGCCCGTGAGTACCTTCTCATCGCCGGCGATGCATGATATGATAATAACAAGACAGAATCCAAATGGGAGCATACCCGCGCGCTACGATCGTGTCGGTATGTCCAAAGGGAACAAATAAGACAACATTCCAAATGGAAGCATACCCGCAGCGCTACGATCGTGTCGATGAGTCCAAAGGGAAACAATAAGACATCATTCCAAATGGAAGCATACCCGTGCGCTACGCATCGTGTCAGTATGTCCAAAGGGAAACAATAAGACAACAAGGAGGTAATCAAAGTGGAAGCATACCCGTGCGCTACGATCGCGGTCGTGATGTCCAAAGCGATTAACAAAAGTAACACTATCAGCGAACGCACTGCGGAATTTCTCCGTCACCGCCAAGACGCCCAAGTAAGTTCTCAACAAGTCAACCGACCCTCCATCGAGAGACGCCAGAGTATAGAAACACAATTTTTCCACAACAAAGGCTATCACAACAAGCATAGGCAAGTTTCACAACAACAAGCATAGGCAAGTTTCACATCAACAAGCATAGGCAAGTTTCACAACAACAAGTATAGGCAAGTTATACACAACTCAAAGTACTTTCATTTTATGCCAAAGTCCGGGTTTTAACCCTAAAGTACTACGTACGTTAAATTCCTTTTAAAGAGATCTAATCCTTTTATAAAAGTCACCCGATACCCGTAGTATAAAAATAGAGTGACTTATATCTTTTAAGTAAACCAAAACAACTTCCATACTTTCCTTTTTTAAAACCAAATTAAGGCAACACCATGCCTTCTTTTTTTGACCAAAACACTTTTCTTTTTAAAGTCAAGTTACCACATTAAAACCAATGATAAAACCTTTCTTTTGTTTTCATAAGGTCGTTATAACCAACTTCCCATAAAGTTGTTATACACCTTATGTTTTAAACCATTTTAAGACAACACAATGCCTTTCTTTTTCCTAAAGTTCCAGTTTGCCTAATTTCAATTACACAAGTCTCTTTTTTGAAAAGTTCATAGTTCAATGTCTTAATCTCTTTTAAAACAATTGAGTAACATATGTCTTAAAGTAGTAGGTTATTCTTGTTCATAATCAATCTTATTAGCAGCCATGATCTAGAAAATGTAATATCATTTTGTCTCATCTTAGCTTCTATGCAGATGGAGGTTTCTACTGGTTTTAATAATACTTAATTATTCAATACATTTCCCTTTATTAACGCTGCAGTGGTTTGTCGATACACATTCGATTTCCAAATCAAGAAACATTATTCCTTCCAAAACCAAGTACTCATTACTCACGAATGAGGTTTCACACAAACATCCATATTAAGTCAAGTCTCTTATATTTTTAGAATAAGTCTCTTAACTTCTAAACCATTAAACCATTCTTTTTATCTCTTAAGACGTTACACCTAACTTCTCATAAAGTGTCGTATAACTTTTATGTTTTCAAACCAAGTATACACTTCTTTCAAAAGGTTTCTTAATCTTTTAGAATACTTCAAGGTTCTTTTACATCAAGTCGGTTATAAGTCAAATCGCTATCTTTTAAAACCACAAAGCATTTCTCATTTACATGAGTCGTTATAACCAACTTCCCATAAAGCCGTTATAACACTTTATGTTTAAAGACAATCAAATACACTTAACACACGTACGCTCACCGTACTACATAGTTATACACATATCATGCTAGAACAGATAGGAAGAGGTTCACATACCTCGCGACGATTATCGACTAATAGCAAAACGCTCAAGTACCTCAAACCGTCGGCTACACTCTAAGCCAAGCAGATCACTCCACACGTAGTACTTCAACCTATAGAGGCCACAAGGCGCCTATTAACATCTTTAGATCTCGACGTAGAATATTCTACAGAAAATTCAAAGACTCTCCCCGCAACAGCGTAATTCTCCTCTCTATCGAGGCCGCTACCAAGCCAACTGCGGGGTTTTACACGCCTAACCGGACGTGTACAATTCTACTTCACAAGAATGTTATACAAGTCTCAGTAATACAGCCCTAAGTAATTACATTCGCTCTCTCTTAAAGTTCAGGCTTAAGTCGCAAGACATTGCCGTAAGTATGATTCAGGCTTAAGTCAAAAGACATTGCCGCACAACTATGTTCAATTCTATATATATTATACCTTAACTATATATTCCAACAATATGTAATTTCCAATTACAACAGAAGGTTAAGAGTGTTTACCTCGATAAGCCCAAAATTATCCAAGTTAAATATGTCGATCCTGAGCAAGGTTTAGCTCCTAATTGCACGCTCTGAGTGCTCCAATAAACCCTTAGAAGTTATACTCAACTTCTACTTAACACTTCAACTACTATGAAGATTTTTCCAAAGGGTTTCGTTTAGTGGCTAAAGGAAAGTATACTAGTATTTATGGGCTTTTTGTATAGAGGTAACCTTGGGAATACTACAAGGTATTTAGGCCAAGGTATTTGGGCATTACAACAATACTAGGATAGTATTTCTATACCACAACAAGGGGTATTATACGAAAACAACTAGGCTAGGGGGGGGGGTAGGCTCTCGGCCACAAGGCCCAACAAAGGGGGAGGGGACTTGGCCGAATGCTACACTTAAGGGGGAGGGATTTTTTTTAGACTTGGAGAATGATTTTTGGATGAAGAAGTTCATCAACTAAGGGGGGTATTTATAGGTCAAGCAATGACCAACCAATGGCCAAGATGAAGACAAGTGTTAGGCAAGTGTAGGGCTAGGATTTGGACAAGTGTTTGTGGGCCCCACTTTCTCATCTACTACACAAAATATCTAGCCAAACATTGACCAAATGTTTAAGGCATTTTCCATGGCAAAAACGTGCCAACAACTCCCTCCAAAACCGTCCACTTTGTGCCACCTAAGGGTGACACGTGTCGCCCTCCTATTGGTCCAAAATATTTTATCTCTCGGAAAAATCCGCAAAAATTATAAATGACATAGCCGAATTTTCCTTCGCGAGTTTAGCAAAACGTTTTTTAAAAACGATTCTTTCGCACTTGTGCCCAAATTTCGAATCTTGCCAAAACCTTAAGGCTCAAATTTAAATACGCACGCCTCACGCACATACTGGAAGTACGGTATAACATGGTGTACCAATGAATATAAAACAAATCATGAAACAAGATGAAGTGAGAAACGATTTATCGAGAAAAGTTGCCTTCGGCATATATATATAAAAACTTGAACACGAATAGCATAACCCTTTTACAAACTCGCCCACAACGATTACATGCACTCTAAGAATGTTATAACAAAAATGACGGGACAGGGCCCCGCCATACCCCTGAATGTAAGTACCTACAGCGACAGGGGACTATACCACAGATAAGCCTCCGGAGAAACGGAGCTTCCCAAAACGCTGAACTGTGATCCTAAGAGTGAGGATCGACGACTGGTGTACCTACTGCGCAGATGAACGCAGCCAAGGAGGTCGATAACAGTACCAAGTATGTGAAATCAAAATATCAGAATGAAATCATAATAGTCTATATAAAATGTAAGACATATATGATAACCAATTTACGATACACCATATGTAAGCAGTCATGTCAAGTCAGGGACTCACGCCCTTAAAGTCATCACTCAAATATAACTATGGGTCTCATGCCCACAATATCAATCATGTCCATGGAATTCCTTCCTCACCGCGATCCATGATATAAAACACCCAAGGAATACATGAACACCGTGTCCCACTGTGTCATAATAAAACCGACGGTAAGTATGAAGGCATAGCCGACTACTAGAACCCACCGTACCAACAATGCTATCAAACTGCATCACGAGGTCTTTCTAGACCGCCACATGATCGAAGCTGGCCACTCGCCCTCAGTATCAATGTGCGCGTCTAATCCTGGAACTTACCGCAGCTCCGCATAGGCCACACATAGGCCCGCATGAGGTATTCTCGTGATCGGGGCAGCTAACCCGCGACATCCTCCCGACTCTCATAGTCCACGGCCACATAGACCGCGTGAGGTGATTACCCGCACACTAACCTCGAACTCCGTAGCTCGCATAGGTCCTGGACCCGCATGAGGCATCCTCGTGACGGCAGCTTTACCCCCGGTATATCATGTCAAGAGGTGAGTGGTACAATACTAACATAACGGCTTATCGTTAAACAACATAAGCACAATCAAGGGAAACCCCTTTACACAAACATCACAAGACACTAACACACGTATCATCCTAACATGTTTACTTATCAAACCAACAAGAAGTATTACAAGGCTATCACAAACCAACATAGTCAAGTTATTTACACAAGGTACTTTTTATGTCAACAAGTTCGGGTTTTTATCCCCAAAGTACTTCATACATTAACTCTTTAAAACCAAGTACTCATTGCTCACGAATGAGGTTTCACACTTTTTAACAAAATTCATATCAAGTCAATTAAGTCAAGTCTCTTATCTTTTAAGATCAAGTCTCTTATTTTCAAAAGATTCATAGATCATAGTTTTAAACACTAACAACGTAATCTCCTTTTTAAAACAATTTGAGTAACATATGCCTTATGTGTGAGTAGGTTATTCTTGTTTATAACAATCTTATTAAAGCAGCCATGATCTAGGAAATGTAATACAATTTTGTCTTATCTTAGCTTCTATGCAGATGGAGGTTTCTACTGGTTTTAATAATACTTAATTTGTCAATACATTTTCCTTTATTAGCGCTGCAGTGGTTTGTTCGATACTTATTCTCATTTCCAAAATCAATACAAGGATTTCATAAACAATTAAGTAAACCGTTCCTTTTATCTCTCTTAAGTCGTTATACCTAACTTCCCATAAAGCTAGTATAACTCTTAAGCTTTTAAAAGCAAGTATTACTCTTCTTTCAAAAACGATTTATAATTCTTTTGAAATACTTCAAGATTCTTATTATTTACAATCAAGTCAAAAGACATCGAAGTAAAACCACGTTCAGTTAACATACGACGCTCTCGTACTATATATATTCTTTTAAAATATCATGCTCAAGAGGATAGGAAGAATCACATACCTTCTCGGCGAAATCCACCTGCCAAGTCGAATATGTCGCGCGCAGAGTATCAACCTATAATAGTCAAATATGTCTATCAACGTCTAGACTACTCTGTAGAATATTCTAAGCAGAAGGTTCTTATTTCTACGGAAATTTGGGCAGCACTTCCCTACCTGTCAAACTACTCAAGTCTCAGTAAATCTGATCCTATGTAAGTCTGATTCAATTCTCTTCTCTTATACCATCCTTCTATACATCTTATACTCATTTCTATACTACTACAATATGTAATCTCCAATTACAATAGAAGGACAAGATATTTACCTCGATAAGCCCAAAATTATCCAAGTTAAAATGTCGATTTTGAGCAAGGTTTAGCTCCTAATTTGCACGCTCCGATAGCTCCAAGAAACCCTTAGAAGTTTCCACACAACTTCTACTTACTACTTCAACCAACTATGAAGTTTCTCCTAGGGTTTCGTTTTGTGACTAAAGGACATAAAGTAGCATTTTCGGGCTTTTTAGTATAGAGGTAACTTTGGAATACTACAAGGTATTTGGGCCAAGGTATTTTGGAATAACAACAATACTTGGAGAATATTTTCTACCAAGGGGGTGTTTCGCTAGCACTACTAGGAAGGGGTTTCGTAGAGGGCTCACAAGGGAGGGGTGGTTTGGACGAGAGCTTGAGAGGGAGGAAGGATTTTTAAGACTTAGAAATTATTTGGTGGATGAAGAAGTCTTCAACTAAGGGGGGTATTTATAGGGCCATCAATGACCAAGATTAAGGCAAGTGGAGGGCAAGTGGATGGTGGAGATTTGGGCAAGTGTAACCTTATCCATCTACTCCATAAATATCTAACCAAACATTGACCAAATGTTTATGGCATTTTCCTTGCAAAAAACGTGCCAAAGAATGCCCACAAAATCGTCCAACCTTTGCCACCTAAGGGTGACACATGTCGCCCTCTCGTTGGTCCAAAATATTTCATCTCTCGGAAAAATCCAAAATAAATAAATTATTGATCACGCAAAATTCCTTTACAAGTTTCGGGAAATTTTCCGTCGGAAAAACGAATCCTACATTCTTGTCCTACTAAAGGCTTGTATTTTTGTGCATACGTCCTCACATACATACTCTGGAAATACGGGGTGTAACATTCTCCTCTCCTTAGAAACATTCGTCCCGAATGTTCCTTCTCCAAACAGATAACGATAAAGTTCCTCTTAACTTAAACAAGTTGCCAATGTCACACCTGGCCACAAAATAACACACGCGCAAAATACTAAAATCCAAGTCCACGAGAAATCACCTCTATCATCACAAAAGCTCCTACCCAAGGTCTAAAAGATACTTCCTTCGCACCTTTACTTCACATAAGAATTGATCACTTCTATTCTCTTAACCCATGCTCGTTTCTTCCCTTACTCATCGTACCCTCCTCGTACACTCGAACTCTTTCTCATAAACTTACCACATTTCTGTTATTGCTTCAGTTTCCTAAATCTCTGGGTTACTATCTCCAACTTGGTCATCATTAATCGAACACTCAATGGATCTCGATACTTTTCCGAACATAGCAACATGAAAGATCGGACGTCTCGCCTCTAAGTCGGATGGCAGTGCTAACTTATAGGCAACCTGGCCTATTCTACAACCAATCTGAAAATGCCCAAAAGTACTTTGGGCTAAGTTTCCCCTGTTTTCCAAAACTCGTCACACCCTTCCCGTGGTGGTACCTTCAAGAAGACCCACCGTCAACCTGAACTCCAAGCGTCGACGCCGATTATCCGCACGACTTCTGTTGACTCTGAGCTGCCAATAACCTCTTCTGGATAAGCTTCACCCTATCCACATCCTGCTGAAACAAGTATGTACCCACTATCTGAACCTTGCCAACATCGAACCAATCGATCGGCAACCTACACTTCCTCCCATACAAGGCGTCATAAGGCGATATCCGAATACTGAAATGGTAGCTATAAAACACTCCCTCAACAGGAGGTAACAATCCTCATAGCTACCCCTAAAATCCAAACACTGGCCCGAGGGTGAATGGGATACTGAGACTCACCTGAGTTCCTAACCCTGCCTGGTAAAACCTCCAGAATCAAAAAGAGAAATAGCTGTAACCTGGGCTCCACTGCCCGTCATAAAGTAAAAGTAGGAACCCCGTGCAGTCTTACAACCTTCCTAATATACAACATGTTATACCCCGTATTTCCAGAGTATGTACGTGAGGGCGTACGTATAAAAGTTTAAGCCTTAAGTAGGCAAAGGGACGAAATTTGTGCACAACTAGCGAAAAGAGTTGCTTTCCGACGAAACGTTTTTAGGACCTTGCGAAGGGAAAATTACGGTTGCGACATTTATAATTTTTACGGATTTTTCCGAGAGACGAGATATTTTGGACCAACGAGAGGGCGACATGTGTCACCCTCAAGTTGGCGGAATTGGTGGACGATTTTCTTGGCACGTTTTTGTCATTTTTGTTGCCTAAAACATTTGGTCAATGTTTTGTAGATATTTTGTGTGGTAGATGGATAAGGTGGGACCCACACACACTTGTCCAAATCTTCACCCTCCACTTGCCCTCCACTTGCCTTAATCTTGGCCATTGAAAGTCCTATAAATACCCCCCCCCCCTTAGTTGAAGAATTCTTCATCCACAAAATAATTTCTAAGTCTTAAAATCCTTCCCCCTCTTAGTTGTGTTCTCATCCAAGAGCACCCCCTCCCCCTTGAGAAGGCCCTCGGCCGAAAGTACCCCCCCCCCCTCTTGAGTTGTTCTCGTGAAATACCCCCCCCCCCCCTTGGTAGAAAAGTATTCTCCAAGTATTGTTACTATTCCAAAATACCTTGGCCCAAATACCTTGTAGTATTCCAAGGTTACCCCTATACTAAAAGCCCAAAAATACTATTATACTTCCCTTCAGTCACAAAACGAAACCCTAAGGGAAAATCTTCATAATTGGTTGAAGTATTAAGAAGAAGTTGCGTAGAACTTCTAAGGGTTATTTGGAGCGGGTTGGAGCGCCCAGAGTAGGAGCTAAACGTTGCTCAGGATCGACATTAAATCTTGGATAATTTTGGGCTTATCGAGGTAAATACTCTTGTCCTTCTATTGTGATTGGAAATTACATACTGTAGTAGTATAGAAATGAGTATAAGATTTATAGAAGGACGGTATAAGAGAAGAGAATTGAATTGACATCACATCAGAAGAATATTAAAGAAGAAGATTGAACTGTACTTACATAGGACTGTATTTACAGTAGACTTGTGTAGTTTAACGGGTAGAGAAGTGCTGCCCGATTTTCCGTAGAATAGAGAACCCTCTGCTTAGAATATTCTACACAGTAGTCTAGACGTTGATAGACGTATATGACCTTTATAGGTTGAAAGTTCTGCGAGTAGCATGTTCTACTTGAAAGGTGGACAAGGCTAGCCGGGTTATAGCGGTGGAGCGTTTTGCTTTGTCGATAACCGTCGTGAGGTATGTGATTCTTCCTATCCTCTTGAGCATGATATTTTAAAAGAATATATATAGTACGGTAGACGTACGTGTGTTAACTGAACGTGGTTTTACTGCAATGTCTTCTGACTTGAGTCTAAATAATAAGATTCTTGAAGTATTTCAAAAGAATTAAGAATCGTTTTTGAAAGAAGAGTAATACTTGGTTTTAAAAGCTTGAGAGTTATACTAGCTTTATGGGAAGTTAGGTATAACGACTTAAGAGGGATAAAAGGAACGGTTTACTTAATTGTTTATGAACGCCTTATATTGATTTCGGAAATGAGAATAAGTATCGAACAAACCACTGCAGCGCTAATAAAGGGAAATGTATTGACTAATTAAGTATTATTAAAACCAGTAGAAACCTCCATCTGCATAGAAGCTAAGATGAGACAAAATGATATTACATTTCCTAGATCATGGCTGCTTTAATAAGATTGTTATGAACAAAAATAACCTACTCACACATAAGGTGTATGTTTCTCAAATTGTTTTAAAAGAGAATTACATTATTAAGTGATTAAGACTATGAACTACGAAACCTTTCGAAAATAAGAGACTTGAGTATTTGAACTTAGGCAAACTTGAACTTTTGGAAAAGAAGGTTGTTACTTGTCTTTAAAAGGAAATTGTTTTGGTTTACTTAAAAGATAGTCACTCTATTTTTGATACTACGTATCGTGTGACTTTTGTGAAAAAGCGGATCTTTTAAAGAATTAATGTCACGTAGTACCTTGGGGTTAAAACCCGAACTTGTTGACATAAAATAGAAAGTACCTTGTGTGAATAACTTGACTATGTTTGGTTTGTGATAGCCTTGTAATACTTTCTTGATTGGTTTGATAAGAAAACATGTTATGATGCTACGTATGTTCGTATCTTGTAACGTTTGTGTAAGAGGTTATTCTTATTGTGCTTATGTTGTTTAACGATAAGTCGTTGTGCTAGTATTATATCACTCACCTCTTGACATGATATCTGGGGTTAAGTGCCCACGATGCGAGTACACCTCGAGCGATGCAATGTGACTATGATTCAAGAATACCTCATGCGGGTCGGGGGCTATGCGGGCTACGAGAGTTCGTGTTAGTGTGCGGTCTATGTGGCCATGCGGACTACGAGTCGGGGCGATGCCTAGGAGTAGCTACCCTCGATGCGGGGAATACCTCATGCGGGCCTATGTGTGTGGCCTATGCGGAGCTGCGGGAAGTTCCAGGATTAGACGCGCACATTGATACTGCGGGCGCGTGGCCAGCTTCGATCATGTGGCGGTCTAGAAAGACCTCGTGATACAGTTTATGGCATTGTTGGTACTGTGGGTTTTTAGTAGTCGGCTATGCCTTCGTACTTACCCCGTACGGTTTTATTATGACACAGTGGGACACGTGTTCATGTGTATTCCTTGGTGTTTTTATATCATGGACTGCCGGCAGTGAGGAAGGAATTCCACGGGCATGGTTCACATTGTGGGCATGAGACACATGGTTATATTTGAGTGATGACTTTAAGGGCGTGAGTCCCTGACTTGACATGACTGCTTACATATTGTGTATCTTAAATTGGTTATCATATATGTCTTCTGTTTTATATAGACTATTATGATTTCATTTCTGATATTTTGATTTCACATACTTGGTACTGTTATCGACCTCGCCCGGGGCTGCGTTCATGCCGCAGGTAGAGGTACACCAGTTGTTGATCTCGCTCATAGGGTCACGGTTCAGCGTTTGGGAAGCTCCGTTTCTCCGGAGGCTTATCAGTGGTATAGTCCCCTGTCGTTGTAGGTACTTACATTCAGGGGTATGTCGGGGCCCTGTCCCGTCATTATGGTTATAACATTCTTAGAGGTATGTAGTACTGTTGTGGGCAGAGTTTGTAAAAAAGGATGTAACTGTTCGAATTCAAGTTTATATATATATATATATTCCGAAAGGCAACTTTTCTCAGATAAACTGTTTCTCACTTCATATTATTTCATGTCTTGTTTTATATTCCGCTGATTACTCTGATGTATGTCTACTTGGGTGCCCGGGTGAGGCACCAGTCACGGGCCCGGGTTCGGGTCGTGACACAACATCTCGCATAACCCTCTGCCGAGTAAACAGTTCTGACTGAAAGACAAGATGAGCTGACCCCATCGGACCGACTACTGGTCGAACGCACCCACGAACTCGTACGATGGTTAACTAAACTTGGGCCTAACACCCTCGTGACCCTATCACAAAGCGGAACCACCACAATTTTTCCTTACTTCAAACCGGGCCGCGGGTTGACCCGAAATCTGGCCTCAACCCGACCCATTAATCGCGCCAAGCTCTTGTTCCCCGATCCGGAACAATCTCACTAATCAAATCATGAAAACCTAGTGGTCATTCTTAGCTCAACCACCCTCTTTCATTTTTACACTACTCAGGGACTTATCACACAAACATATCTCACGTATACTATGCACTCCGATAAGGGTCAAACATAAAAATAAATCTTTTTCTCGAGATGGCCTCGCCTCTAAGGTCTTCACGTCTAAAACTCTAAGGCTCATACTTCCCTATCCCCAATCTTACCCTTTTAACTAATCATGATTTCTAATCACAATTAACACAATGCTATCTGAACATCACCTAAACTATACTCATCTTATCACACATACTAATCTCTAGAGGGTTAAGGATATACCAGATCTACCGCTTCACTTTGTCGCTCTAATCAATCACCTTACTGTTGGGCGCATAGCTAGGGAAGGTGATGAACTAGCCACTGATCCTGAAGGCTGAGTCTCTACATCCGCGCCACCTCTGGTCGGACAATTTCTCGAAAAATGGCCCTGCTGGCCGCAAGCATAACAAGCTGTCGAGGAAGCACGACACTCCCCACAATGACACCTACCACAACGGCCACACCGGTGGGGTGGCCTCTCGCTAACACCCTTCCTCTCAACCACCGACCAGAATCGATCCGTAGGTCGAGTCCTCCTACTTGCATCCCTCCTACTTGAACATTCTTTCGCACATGGCTCGACGGCCGCAGTAAAACAAGCACCAACAAAGACGACATTCCCGGGATGGCGCCGCCACACTGAACACCGAGGAAAATCAATCCGGCCGGAACCTACGTGTATCTGCGGAACCGTAAGCCCGAGCTCGACCAACTCTCGCATACCCCGAACGCCCCGAACCCCGGGAGGACCACTGCGACCGGAGGTGCGTATCGATCTGCCGAGGCGATCCGCCGAAAGTTACCAAAGGACCACGCCGACCGCCTCTTCGCCGCTTCGTTAACCCGCCGATCTCACGCTTTCGCGCTGCGATAAGCCCGCACGCAGCCATGCTCAAGCCTGACTGAAGAGCTACTCTTGCACAACCCTCTCTTAGATAGCCATCAAGACCCGTGATAAATTGGTACATAATATACTCTCTGGTTGCTAAATCCCTAGATAGTAACAGGGTCGTCTCCTTGCAATACATACCGCTCACATCGGGTCGTGGAACCAAGGTCCAGATATCATGGCCGCAGAGGAATCGCCGCCGTACTAAACTCACTGGGCCGCGACGAGCGTAACTCCCCGAATGAAGCACCACCGGGTGATGATTGGGCTTGTGCCTCGTAACCCTCTCGTGCTCTACTCGCAGCCTCCTACGCTTGCCTTCTCGCCCGGGTTGCCTTGCGCGGAGGCATAACTGGTAAGGGGAAGAAATACGTTAGAGGGGTCCAACTTATAACACAGCTCTAAGACACGATCTCAGAGTGAGAAGAATGGGAACCAATCCTAAATATCCTATAGCCTCCTGATTATTTGTGGTGCACAACACACCGATAATCAAGACTCTACTAGATACGGTCAGAGACACTTTCCGAGGATTAATCGCTCGATACCACTTTTGTCACGACCCAACCCGGCCCGTGATCGTGCCTTACCCGCACCCAAGTAGACATACATCAGAGTAACCAGCGGAATATAAAACAAATCATGAAACAGTATGAAGTGAGAAACAGTTTATCTGAGAAAAGTTGCCTTTCGGCATATATATATAAAAACTTGAACACAAAAGCATAACCCTTTTACAAACTCGCCCACAACAAGCATGCACTCTAAGAATGTTATAACAAAATGACGACAGGCCCCGCCATACCCACGAATGTAAGTACTACAATGACAGGGACTATACTACGTATAAGCCTCCGAGAAACGGAGATTCCCAAAACGCTGAATCGTGATCCTAAGAGCGAGGATCGACGATCGTGTACCTCTACTGCGGCATGAACGCAGCCGAAGGAGGTCGATAACAGTACCAAGTATGTGAAATCAAAATATCAGAATGAAATCATAATAGTCTATATAAAATGTAAGACATATATGATAACCAATTTACGATACACCATATGTAGCATATGTCAAGTCGTGACTCACGCCTTAAAGTCATCACTCAAATATAACCATGGGTCTCATGCCCACAATGTCAATCATGCCCGTGGAATTCCTTCCTCACTGCCGGCAGTCCATGATATAAAAACACCCAAGGAATACACATGAACACCAGGTCCCACCTGTGTCATAATAAAACCGTACGGGGTAAGTATGAAGGCATAGCCGACTACTAGAACCCACCGTACCAACAATGCTATCAAATCGCATCACGAGGTCTTTCTAGACCGCCACATGATCGGTTGGCCACTCGACCTCGTGATCAATGCGCGTCTAATCCTGGAACTTACCGCAGCTCCGCATAGGCCACACATAGGCCCGCATGAGGTATTCCTCACATCGGGGGCAGCTAACCCGCGACATCCTCCTGGACTCTCGTAGTCCGCATGGCCACATAGACCGCATGAGGTGATTACCCCGCACACTAACCTGGAACTCCCGTAGCTCCGCATAGGTCCCCTGGACCCGCATGAGGCATCCCTCGCATCGGGGGGCAGCTTAACCCCCGGTATATCATGTCAAGAGGTGAGTGGTACAATACTAACATAACGGCTTATCGTTAAACAACATAAGCACAATCAAGGGAAACCCATTTACACAAACATCACAAGACACTAACACACGTAGCATCCTAACATGTTTACTTATCAAACCAACAAGAAGTATTACAAGGCTATCACAAACCAACATAGTCAAGTTATTTACACAAGGTACTTTTTATGTCAACAAGTTCGGGTTTTTATCCCCAAAGTACTTCATACATTAACTCTTTAAAAACCAAGTACTCATTGCTCACGAATGAGGTTTCACACTTTTTAACAAAATTCATATCAAGTCAATTAAGTCAAGTCTCTTATCTTTTAAGATCAAGTCTCTTATTTTCAAAAGATTCATAGATCATAGTTTTAAACACTTAACAACGTAATCTCCTTTTTAAAACAATTTGAGTAACATATGCCTTATGTGTGAGTAGGTTATTCTTGTTTATAACAATCTTATTAAAGCAGCCATGATCTAGGAAATGTAATACAATTTTGTCTTATCTTAGCTTCTATGCAGATGGAGGTTTCTACTGGTTTTAATAATACTTAATTTGTTAATACATTTTCCTTTATTAGCGTTGTAGTGGTTTGTTCGATACTTATTCTCATTTCCAAAATCAATACAAGGCTTTCATAAACAATTAAGTAAACCGTTCCTTTTATCTCTCTTAAGTCGTTATACCTAACTTCCCATAAAGCTAGTATAACTCTTAAGCTTTTAAAAGCAAATATTACTCTTCTTTCAAAAACGATTTATAATTCTTTTGAAATACTTCAAGATTCTTATTATTTACAACTCAAGTCAAAAGACATCGAAGTAAAACCACGTTCAGTTAACATACGTACGTCTACCGTACTATATATATTCTTTTAAAATATCATGCTCAAGAGGATAGGAAGAATCACATACCTTCTCGGCGAAATCCACCTGCCAAGTCGAATATGTCGCGCGCAAAGTATCAACCTATAATAGTCAAATACGTCTATCAACGTCTAGACTACTCTGTAGAATATTCTAAGCAGAAGGTTCTTATTTCTACGAAAATTTGGGCAGCACTTCCCTACCCGTCAAACTACTCAAGTCTCATCAGAATACACCCTATGTAAGTACAGTTCAATTCTCTTCTCTTATACCATCCTTCTATACATCTTATACTCATTTCTATACTACTACAGTATGTAATCTCCAATTACAATAGAAGGACAAGATATTTACCTCGATAAGCCCAAAATTATCCAAGTTAAAATGTCGATTCTGAGCAAGGTTTAGCTCCTAATTTGCACGCTCCGATAGCTCCAAGAAACCCTTAGAAGTTTCCACACAACTTCTACTTACTACTTCAACCAACTATGAAGTTTCTCCTAGGGTTTCGTTTTGTGACTAAAGGACATAAAGTAGCATTTTTGGGCTTTTTAGTATAGAGGTAACTTTGGAATACTACAAGGTATTTGGGCCAAGGTATTTTGGAATAACAACAATACTTGGAGAATATTTTCTACCAAGGGGGGGGGGTGTTTCGGCTAGCACTACTAGGAAGGGGGGGAGTTTCGGCCGAGGGCTCACAAGGGGGGTGGGAGGGGTGGTTTGGACGAGAGCTTCAAGAGGGAGGGGGAAGGATTTTTAAGACTTAGAAATTATTTTGTGGATGAAGAAGTCTTCAACTAAGGGGGGTATTTATAGGGCCATCAATGGCCAAGATTAAGGCAAGTGGAGGGCAAGTGGATGGTGGAGATTTGGGCAAGTGTAACCTTATCCATCTACTCCATAAATATCTAACCAAACATTGACCAAATGTTTTTGGCATTTTCTCAAAACAACGTACAAAGAATGCCCACAAAATCGTCCAACCTTTGCCACCTAAGGGTGACACATGTCGCCCTCTCGTTGGTCCAAAATATTTCATCTCTCGGAAAAATCCAAAATAAATAAATTATTGATCACGCAAAATTCCTTTACAAGTTTCGGGAAATTTTCCGTCGGAAAAACGAATCCTACATTCTTGTCCTACTAAAGGCTTGTATTTTTGTACGTACGTCCTCACATACATACTCTGGAAATACGGGGTGTAACACCCGCAGTATGAGGTATTCCTCGCATCGGGGGCATCTAACCCGCGGCATCAACCTGGACTCCCGTAGTCCGCATAGTCACACAGACAACATATGCCATATAGACCCGCATCGGGATAACACACTCGGAGTGATCATCCTGGAACTCCCGCAGCTCCGCATAGGTCACAGCACTGCATAAGGTATTCCTCGTGACGGGGCGCTAACCTCTAATTTCTAGTCAGGGGTGTAAGTGATATAATATCAGCACAACTGCTTATCGTTAAACAACATAAGCGCAACAAGGGAACCCCCTTTACACAAACGTTACAAGACATAAACACACGTAGAATCATAATATGTCTACTTATCAAACCATCTTACTACACTTCCCAGAAATCAATACAAGGCTTTCATAAACACATAAGTAAACCGTTCCTTTTATCTTTCTTAAGTCGTTATACCTAACTTCCCATAAAGCTAGTATAACTCTTAAGCTTTTTATTTAAAAACCAAGTATTTCTCTTCTTTCAAAAATGATTTATAATTCTTTTGAAATACTTCAAGATTCTTATTATTTAAACTCAAGTCAAAAGACATCCAAGTAAAACCACGTTCAGTTAACACACGTACGTCTACCGTACTATATATATTTAAAAATATCATGCTCAAGAGGATAGGAAGAATCACATACCTCCTCGGCGAAATCCACCTGCCAAGTCGAATATGTCACGCGCAGAGTATCAACCTATAATAGTCAAATACGTCTATCAACGTCTAGACTACACTGTAGAATATTCTAAGCAGAGGGTTCTCTATTCTACGGAAAATTGGGCAGCACTTCCCTACCCGTCAAACTACACAAGTCTACTGTAAGTACAGTCCTATGTAAGTACAGTTCAATTCTCTTCTTTTATACCATCCTTCTATATATCTTATACTCATTTCTATACTACTACAGTATGTAATCTCCAATTACAATAGAAGGACAAGATATTTACCTCGGTAAGCCCAAAATTATCCAAGTTTAAATGTCGATCCTGAACAACGTTTAGCTCCTAATTTGCACGCTCCGATAGCTCCAAGAAACCCTTAGAAGTTTCTAAACAACTTCTACTTAATACTTCAACCAACTATGAAGATTTCCCCAGGGTTTCGTTTTGTGACTAATGGATATAAAGTAGTATTTCCGGGCTTTTAGTATAGAGGTAACTTAGGAAAAATACAAGGGATTTGGCTAAGGTATTTTGGAATAGTAACAATACTTGGAGAATATTTTTCTACCAAGGGGGGGGGGGGGGGAGTTTGGACGAGAACTTCTACTAAAGGGGGGAAGGATTTTAAGACTTGGAAATTGTTTTGTGAATGAAGAAGTCTTGCATGTTATGGGGTATTTATAGAACCACCAAGGGCCAAGATTAAAACAAATGGAGGGTGAAGATTTGGATCCATGTGAAAAATGAGGTCTTCCAACAAAGTGTCCACCACAATGTTGGGACATATGTCCACCACAACATTGGGACATATGTCCCCCACAACAATGAGCCATGTGGCCTTCCACTAGCACAAAAAAAAATGCCCAAGGCTAGCCCCCCACTTGCCCACAAAATCGTCCCCTACCTACTCCTACTAACCCAAAGAAAATATCTTGCAAGACTTGACTATTTGACTTGTCCACTAGGCCAACATTTCGTCCAACCCATGCCAACTAAGGGTGACACATGTCGCCCTCCTATTGGTCCAAAATATTTCGTCTCTCGGAAAAATCCGTAATCGGTTAAAATATTAAAAACGTAGAATTTCCTTCACAAGGTTCGGAATCTTTTCCATTGAAAGTTCACAATTTCATCCTTAACCTAATTAGGGTTTGTACAAATGTACGTACGTCCTCACATACATACTCTGGAAATACGGGGTATAACATTCTCCCCTCCTTAGAAACATTCGTCCCGAATGTTCCTTCTCAAGACAGATAACGATAAAGTTCCTCATAACTTAAACAGTTTGCAAATGCCACACATGGCCATAATACAACACCTAAGCACATATGATAATTGAAATCAACAAGTAGGAAAGTAAGTTACCTGGAGGTGTGGGGAATAAGTGAGGATACTTCTGCCTCATGTCCTCCTCTGCTTCCCACGTCATCTCCTCTCTGTGCTCGTTCCGCCATAAGACCTTGACGGAAGCCACATCCTTCGTCCGCAGACGCCTAACCTGACGATCGAGTATCGCTATGGGACTCTCCTCATACGATAACCCCCCGGTCACCTGGACATCGCCAATCGGGTGCACTCTAGATGGATACCCGATACATTTCCTTAGCATAGAAACATGAAAAACCGGATGCACTGCCTCCAGATCGGACGACAGATCCAACTCATAGGCAACCTTGCCTACCCTGCAGACAATCTGATAAGGCCCAATGTACCTTGGGCTGAGCTTCCCTTTCTTCCCAAACCTTATCACACCCTTCATGAGTGACACATTCAGGAAAACCCAATCATCAACCTCAAACTCCAGATGTCGACGACGATGATCTGCATACGACTTATGCCGACTCTGAGCTGTCAATAGCCGCTCCCGGATAAGCTTCACCTTATCCATCGTCACGAACAGTGTCCGGTCCCACTAATCGCACCTCGACCACATCAAACCAAAGATATCGGCGATCCGCACTTCCTCCCATACAAGGCCTCATAAGGCGCCATCGAATACCGGGAGTGGTAGCTATTATTATACGCAAACTCTACTAGAGGAAAATGATCCTCCTACCCTCAAGTCAATAACACAGCTCGCAGATATCCTCGCAGTCTGGATAAGACGCTCATTCGTCTCATGCGATGATGGAATGCGATTTCGTGCTCACTGCATCCCTAATCCTTCTCGAAAGACCTCCGTAAGTTAGCCAAACCGGCTCCTCTGTCTGATATGATAGAAATAGGGACCCCATGCAGTCTCACGATCTCTCGGATGTAAAGTCTGGCATAATCCTCAGCCAAAAAAGTCGTCCTGACGGGAAGAAAGTGGGCTGATTTCATCAGCCTATCGACGATAACCCAAATAGAATCATGTTTCCTCGGAGTGCGAGGTAACCCTGTGATAAAGTCCCTGTTGATCACCTCCCACTTCCAGGTCGGGATCTCTATCGCCTGCAACAACCCACCAGGTCTCTGGTGCTCTACCTTCACATGCTGACAACACGGGCACTGAGCAACAAACTCTGCGACGTCCCTCTTCAGGCCATCCCACCAATACACAGATCTGAGGTCGTGGTACATCTTTGTCGACCCCAGATGGATAGAGTAACGCGCGCTGTGTGCTTCCCCTAGAACCTGCTGCCGAAGTCCTGCAATATCTGGAACACACAACCTGCCCTCAAACCTTAGCACCCCATCAGGTGCTATCTCAAAAGGACCCTTCCCCTCACGAAGAGCCGTATCACGATACCTTGTCAAAACCGGATCCTCAAATTGTTGCCTCTTCACCTCCTCGACGATGGAAGACTCGACAACCTCTCGAACTCGAACCCCACTGCTATTAGAACCAATCAATCGGACTCCAAGGCTCACTAGCTGATGTATCTCGCGGACCATGCCCCTCCTCTCTGGCTGCACATCTGATAGACTCCCCATCGACCTACGACTAAGGGCATCTGCCACAACATTGGCCTTCCCTGGGTGGTACAGTATATCGACATCATAATCCTTGAGTAACTCTAACCACCATCTCTGTCGTAAGTTCAGCTCCCTCTGGCTGAAGATATACTGGAGGCTCTTGTGGTCTGTGTAAATATCCACGTGAACTCCATACAAATAGTGCCTCCAGATCTTCAAGGTGTGAATCACCGCTGCCAACTCCAAATCAAGGGTGGGGTAGTTCCTCTCATGCTTCTTAAGTTGTCGGGATGCGTACGCTATAACCTTGCCCTGCTGCATCAACACACATCCAAGCCCGATGCCTGACGCATCACAATACACCACATAGCCGCTCAGACCTCCGGAAGAGTAAGAATCCGGCGGCCGCCACCTCCTTCGCACTGGAAACCCCGCCACAAGCATCACCATCAAACTTAGCCGCTTTCCGAGTCGGCTTAGTCAAAGGTGCCAAATAGAAGCAAACTTCTCCACGAATCTCCGATAGTAACTGCAAGGCCCGTAAAGTCGCACCTCTGTCGAGTAAGAGGTCTAGGCCAACTCTCGATCGCCTCGATCTTGGCGTATCCACCCGAATACCTTCAAATTTCTACAATGTGCCCAAGAAAAGCCACCGAAGCCAACCAAAACTCACATTTAGAAAACTTGGCGTATAACCGCTGGTCCTGGAGAACTCTCAGCACAGTCCTTAAATGCTCCGCATGCTCCTGCTCTGAGCGAGAATAAACCAATATGTCATCAATAAATACTATCACAAACGTATCCATAAATGGCTTGAACACTCGGTTCATCAAATCCATAAAAACCGTCGGAGCATTGGTCAAACCGAAAGACATAACCCTGAACTCATAGTGCCCGTACCGGGTCCGGAATGCAGTCCTAGGGACATCCGCCTCTCTAACTCGCACCTGATGATAGCCCGATTTCATATCAATCTTGTAGAAACATCTCGCACCCTGCAACTGGTCGAACAAATAATCAATCCTGGGAAGGGGGTATCTGTTCTTAATAGTCACCTTGTTCAGCTGCCTGTAATCAACACACATGCGCAGGTCCCGTCCTTCTTCTTCACGAATAATACCGGCGCTCCCCAGGGAGAAACACTAGGCCTGATGAAGCCCTTCTTCAGAAAATCTCTCAGCTGGTCCTTCAACTCTCTCAACTCGGTAGGTGCCATTCTGTATGGCGGAATGAAAATAGCCAGTGTCCGCAAAGACATCGATACAAAACTCTATCTCCTCTCGTGAGGATACCCGGAGGTCATCCGAAACACATCCGGGAACTCTCTCGACTATCGAATCGATCAAAACTGTACCGCACCTCGGATCAAACACCCGAATGAGATGGTAGATATACCCCTTCTGCACCATCTTCCTAGCCTTGAGGTAGGAAATAAACCTACCCCTCGGCGACACAGTGTTCCCCTCCCACTCAATAACCGGCCCCGAAAGCGAACCGTACCAACCTCGCCCTGCAGTCCACATTGGCGTAGCAAGAAGCTAGCCAATCCATACCCATAATCACATCGAAATCGGTCATATCCAACTCGATCAAGTCGGCTAGGGTCTGACGACTGCATAAAGTCACTGGGCAAGCCCTATATACCCGCCGAGCTACCACCGAATCACCCACTGGCGTAGCTACCTCGAAAAGGTCTATGGACTCAGGCTCTATCCCTATCCTACTAGCAATAAGAGGATATATATAGGACAGAGTAGAACCCGGATCTATCAAGGCATACACGTCACAACATGAAACTGATAAAGTACCTGTGACGACATCCGGCGATGCCTCCTAGTCCTGGCGGCTGGACAGGGCATAAATGCGGTTCTGAGGACCGCTAGAACTGGGACCCGCGCCACGACCTCTGCCGCGACCGGCCGTCCATGAGTACCACGCTCCGGGCGAGTAATCGTATGGGATGAAGACCAAGAAAGACCCCGTAGCCGACTTACCATCTGCGTTCCTGGCTCTGACAGCCTCGCAGTGACCCTTCTGACCGCAAGTAAAACAAACTCCTGAAGTAGGGCCACAACTCCCAGAATGGAATCCACCACATCGGACACATTGAGAGGACCTCGATCGGTTAGCACCCCTGCTACCCTGGAAGTACGAAGTCCTGGGGCCCTGATCTGCCCCCGAATACCCTGGTTGTCCTGAAGACGGTGTAGGAGTGCTCTGAGCTGGTTGTGGTGCAACCGATCGCCGCCGAGGCCGCCCGCCCGAGAGCTACCAAAGATCCTGCCGCCCCGCCTTCTGCTGCTGATATCTGTCGACCCGTCGACCTCTATGCTCCTCACACCCAAGTGCATGAGCCTGCATGCGGGCAATGTCCATGCCCGGCTGAAGAGCCACACCTGAGCAAGACTCTGCCAAATAATCATCTAACCCGGTGACGTAGCGGTGCACCTTGTCCTCCATATCTTCTACCAACGCAGGGACATGCCGAGCCAACGAATCGAACTCAACGTTGTACTCAGACTGCGGCGCCTCTCTGTCTCAAAGATCAAAAATATGTCGGCCCGTGCCCTCCTCATCTGCGGAGGCAAGAAGTGGCTGAGAAAAGCCTCCGAGAACTCGTCCCATACTGCTGGAGGCGCATGCTCTCCCCGGGACAGCTCCCACGAGTCAAACCAGTCGACTGCGGTATCACGTAGCCGATGTGAACCTAAGACCACTGACTCGGTCTCCGAAGCCTTGATCACTCGCATGATCCGTCAGAGTCGGATGAACTCCGCGGATCATCCTCAGGCCTCGAACCGTAGAACTCTGTCGGGCTACAACTCAGAAAATAACGTAGCCTCAAAATATCCGACCTCGGGTGGACCAGTGTACCGCTGAATCGAATCGCCGTGATCCACCTATCTCATGTTCGCCACAATCACGCTAGCAATCGGGCCATCTTCAGAACCCATCTCATCCGCTTCCAGCCGGACCGAGTGCAGTATCGTGGTCTCATCGCCCATCGCTGCGCTCTAAACCTCGCTGGCCGGCGGCGCGTGGAACTCGCCGTCGAGGTATCGCCGTATAGATCGGGCACAGGCCTCGTGGCCCTCTCGTGTCCTACTAGCGCCTCCCGCTTGCCCTTCGCCCGGTTGCGCTGGCGAGGCATAACTGGTACAGGAAAGAAATACATTAGACGGGTCCAACTTATAACACAGCTCTAAAGCACGATCTCAGAGTGAGAAGAATGGAAACAAATCCTAACTATCCTATAGCCTCCTGATTATTGGTGTGGTGCACAACACACCGATAATCAAGACTCTACTAGATAGGGTCTGTAGACACTTTCTGAGGATTAACTACTCTGATACCACTTTTGTCACGACCCGATCCCGGGCCCGTGACTGGTGCCTTACCCGGGCACCCAAGTAGACATACATCAGAGTAATCAGCGGAATAATAAATCAAGACATGAAAAAAATGTAAAATGTAACACAGTTTATCTGAGAAAAAGTTGCCTTTCGGCATATATATATGTACCAAGTCTGGCAGTTACATCCCAACTTTACAACAGGACTACAGACCTCTAAGGAAGTAAACAACTATGGTGGGACAGGGCCCCGCCATACCCTGAATGTACAAAATATCTACAACACCAGGGAGAGTCGTACCTAAAGTCGAGCCTCCGGAGAAAGGGAGCTCCTGACAACAGAGTAAGGATCCTAAGAATGAGGATCTACCACCTGCTTTCCCTTACTGCGCAGATGAACGCAGCCTCTCGGCGGGTCACTAACAAAATTTAATATGGAACATAAATAAGGTACAGTAAACAAATCATATCTGTATAAAAGAATGACAGAGGCAAGTATAAAAAGAGTACATACCAGATCCTACCGTGTCATTACCATCTCGTGAACTTAATCGTACCTTATTATCTTTTCCCTTTTTTTTTTCAATAAAAGTTATAGTCACTTTCTTACGTACATACTTAATCGTACCTTATTATCTTTGCCCTTTATGGAGGGACGCCTATACTGCCCGGCCCAATCTGGGACGCGATAAAGTCACATAAGTCTGCCCATAGAGGTATACTGCCCGGCCCATTCCTGGGACGCGATAATGTCATATAGTCTGCCCATAAAGGTATACTGCCCGGCCCATTTCTGGGACGCGATTGTCACGCCCCAAACCCCGGGCCCGTGACTGGTGCCCTACCTGGGCACCCTTCTACCTTAACAATGAAGTAAACTGCGGAAATTAAATAACACCTTTTTTTTTTAAAACCAACATACTTGCAAGGGCAAAGCCGACAAGGCTGCCATATTATACATAACCAAAAGACACTACACCGTACATGAGTCCAATCCCACATATGAATACAGACCTCTAAGAGTTTTACTGAACTATGACGGGACAAGGCCCCGCCGTACCCATAACTGTACAAAAGTTTGCACTGAAAGAACTTATACCAAAAAGATAAACTCCTGAACAGAAGGAGCTATCCAAAACTCTGAGCAGGGTCCTACACCTGTCGATCACCAAACAGCGTACCTAAACCTGCGGCATGAACGCAGACCCCGAAGGAGGTCAGTACGAAGAATGTACCAAGTATGTGAAACAGTAAGTACTGTAATGAAATCATAAATGTTATACCCCGTATTTCCAGAGTATCTACGTGAGGACGTACGTACAAAAGTTTAAGCCTTAAGTTAGGCAAGGGGCGAAATTTGTGCACAACCCACGAAAAGAATTGTTTTCCGACGAAATGTTTTCCAAAACTTGCGAAGGGAAAATTACGGTTGCGACATTTATTATTTTTGCAGATTTTTCCGAGAGATGAAATATTTTGGACCAACGGGAGGGTGACATGTGTCACCCTCAAAGTGGACGGTTTGGAGGAAGCTTCTTGGCACGTTTTTTTGATGTAAAATGCCTTAAACATTTGGTCAATGTTTGGCTAGATATTTTTTGTAGTAGATGAGCAAGTGGGACCCACACAACACTTGTCCAAATCTTCACCCTCCACTTGCCCTCCACTTGCCTTAATCTTGGCCATTGAAAGTCCTATAAATACCCCCCTTGATAGCAAGACTTCTTGATCCACACTTAGAGATTTCAAGACTTGAAATACTCCCTCCCCTCTTCTTGTTGCTCTCGTCCAAACCACCCCTCCCCCTTTGAAAAGCCTTGGCCGAAACCCCCCCCCCCCCTACCTTGAGTTGTTCTCGTGAAATACACCCCCCCCTTGGTAGAAAACTATTCTCCAAGTATTGTTACTATTCCAAAATACCTTGGCCCAAATACCTTGTAGTATTCCAAGGTTACCCCTATACTAAAAGCCCAGAAATACTACTATATTTCCCTTTAGTCACTAAACGAAACCCTAAGGAAAATCTTCATAATTGGTTGAAGTATTAAGAAGATGTTGCATAGAACTTCTAAGGGTTGTTTGGAGCGGTTTGGAGCGCCCAGAGTAGGAGCTAAACGTTGCTCAGGATCGACATTAAATCTTGGATAATTTTGGGCTTATCGAGGTAAATACTCTTGTCCTTCTATTGTAATTGGAAATTACATACTGTAGTTGTATAGAAATGAGTATAAGAAATATAGAAGGATGGTATAAGAAAAGAGAATTGAATTGAAATCACATCAGAGAATATTTAAAAAGAAGATTGAACTGTACTTACATAGGACTGTATTTACAGTAGACTTGTGTAGTTTAACGGGTAATGAAGTGCTGCCCAATTTTCCGTAAAATAGGGAACCCTCTGCTTAGAATATTCTACAGATTAGTCTAGACGTTGATAGACGTATATGGCCTTTATAGGTTGAAAGTTCTGCGAGTAGCATGTTCTACTTGAAAGGTGGACAAGGCTACCGGGTTATAGCGGTGGAGCGTTTTGCTATTTGTCGATAATCGTCGCGAGGTATGTGATTCTTCCTATCCTCTTGAGCATGATATTTTAAAAGAATATATATAGTACGGTAGACGTACGTGTGTTAACTGAACGTGGTCAGATCACGATGTCTTTTGACTTGAGTCTAAATAATAAGAATCTTGAAGTATTTCAAAAGAATTAAGAAACCTTTTTGAAAGAAGAGTAATACTTGGTTTTAAAAGCTTAAGAGTTATACTAACTTTATGGGAAGTTAGGTATAACGAATTAAGATAGATAAAAGGAACGGTTTACTTAATTGTTTATGAACGCCTTGTATTGATTTCGGAAATGAGAATAAGTATCGAACAAACCATCATAGCTTAATAAAGGGAAATGTTTTGACTAATAAAGTATTATTAAAACCAGTAGAAACCTCCATCTGCATAGAAGCTAAGATGAGACAAAATGAGATTATATTTCCTAGATCATGGCTGCTTTAATAAGATGGTTATGAACAAGAATAACCTACTCACACATAAGACATATGTTTCTCAAATTGTTTTAAAAGAGAATTATATTATTAAGTGATTAAGACTATGAACTACGAAACCTTTCAAAAATAAGAGACTTGAGTCTTTGAACTTAGGCAAACTTGAACTTTTGGAAAAGAAGGTCTTTAAAAAGGGAAATTGTTTTGGTTTAAATAAAAGGTAGTCACTCTATTTTTAATACTACGGGTATCGTGTGACTCTGGCGAAAGAAACGGGATCTTTTTAAAGAGATAATGTATTAAGTACTTTGGGGATAAAACCTTAACTTGTTGGCATAAAATAGAAAGTACCTTGTGTGAATAACTTGACTATGTTGGTTTGGGATAGCCTTGTAATACTTTCTTGTTGATTTGATAAGTAAACATGTTAGGATGCTACGTGTGTTAGTGTCTTGTGATGTTTGTGTAAGGGGGTTTTCCTTGTTGTGCTTATGTTGTTTAAAGGTAAGTCGTTATGTTAGTATTGCACCACTCACCCCTTGACATGTTATACCGGGGGTTAAGCTGCCCTCCGATGCGGGGTATACCTCAGGCAGTCTGGGACTATGATTCGAGAATACCTCATGCGGGTCCAGGGGACCTATGCGGAGCTACGAGAGTTCCAGGTTAGTGTGCGGTCTATGTGGGCTGCGGTCTATGTGGCCACGCGACCACGAGTCCGGGGGCGACGCCGAGGAGTAGCTACCCTCGACGCGGGAATACCTCACGCGCCTATGTGTGGCCTATGCGGAGTCGCGGGAAGTTCCAGATTAGACGCGCACATTGATATCGGGCGAGTGGCCTTCGATCATGTGGCGTCTAGACGCACTCGTGATACGCTTTATGGCATTGTTGGTACTGTGGGTTTTAGTAGTCGCTCATGCCTTCGCATTTACCCCGCACGGTTTTAGTATGACACAGGTGGGACCTGGTGTACATGTGTATTCCTTGGTGTGTTTATATCATGGACTGCCGACAGTGAGGAAGAAATTCCACGGGCATGATTGATATTTTGGGAATGAGACCCATGGTTATATTTGAGTGATGACTTTAAGGGCGTGAGTCCCTGACTTGACGATCGCACATATCAGGTATCGTAAATTGGTTATCATATATGTCTTCTGCTTTATATAGACTATTATGATTTCATTTACGATTTTCGCCACATACTTGGTACTGTTGTCTCGACTCCTTCTGGGGCCGCGTTCATGCCGCAGTAGAGGTACACCGTGTTGATCCTCGCCATGTGGTCACAATTCGGCGTTGGGAAGCTCCGCTTCTCGAGGCTTATCTTGGGTATAGTCCGCCGTTGTAGGTACTTACATTCGTGGTATGGCGGGCCCCGTCCCGCCATTGTTGTTATATCATTCTTAGGTCCAGAGTAATCGCTGGGCGAGTTTGTAAAAGGGATGTAGCTATCGTCGTTCGTTATATATGTTTAAAGGCAATTTTCTCGAATAAACCGTCTTTCACTTCATATTATTTCATGTCTTGTTTTATATTCCGCTGACACTGATGTATGTCTACTGGGTGCCCGGTAGGCACGATCACGCCCGGTTCGGTCGTGACAATAACGATCTAAACAAAACAGAGACATGTATGATAGCCAACCTACGACACAATACATAAGCATATATCAAGTCGTGGACGCGTGCCCTCAAAGTCACTACGCAAATATAACTATGGGTCTCACGCCCATAATATCAACCATGCCCGTGGAATCCTTTCACCGCCGTGATCCATGATATAACAATATCCTCGTGGTCGCATGCCCGGAATCCCACATCGTATAAGCATGACCGTGGGGTAATACAAACAAATCCGCATCTAACCCGCCTCGTCACACGCCGGAATCCCACATCGTATAAGCATGTCCATGAGTATCCTCGTGGTCGCATGCCCTAATCCCACATCGTATAAGCATGACCATGGGGTAATACAAACAACCGAATCTAACCCGCTCCCGGTCACATGCCCTAATCCCACATCGTATAAGCATGTCCCGAGTATCCTCGTGGTCGCATGCCCGAATCCCACATCGTATAAGCATGACCACGGGTAATACAAACAACCGGGAATCTAACCCGCCCCGGTCACATGCCCTAATCCCACATCGTATAAGCATGTCCAAGGAGTATCCCTCGTGGTCGCATGCCCCGGAATCCCACATCGTATAAGCATGACCATGGGGTAACACAAATAATGGAAGCATACCCGTGGAATCCCACCTCATTGCCGGTACGTCCAAGTAAACTTACAACAAGGCAGCCGACCCTCCAACCGAGAGTCGCGGCAACGTAATAAAACATAATACTTGTACTCAAATGCTATCACCAGCACACATTGGCAATTCTCAATTAAACAAGCCAAAGTACTTATCAAGGCACACATAGAATAATTCTCAATTAAACAAGCCAAAGTACTACGTACGTACATTCTTTTCAAAAGACTCCTTTTTATGTAAGACCCCAAGATACTAACACTCGTAGTATCAAGGTGTGTCTATTTTTCAAAGTAAGTTACTACACTTTTAGAAAACTCATTTCAAAGCTTGAAATCAAGTAACTTCAAATTTTCACAATCTAGACAACTTATGCCCAATAATCAAAATAGACAACTTTCTTAACCTTCCATAAAGCCGTTATAACCAACTTCCCATAAAGCCGTTATAACCCTTTATGGTTTTTAGACATATTCATTCCTTTTTATAACCAAGAGACTTATACTTAAAACCAAGTATCACATACTTACAAATCAAGTTCGTAACTTTCCAAAATACTTCGAGTCTCTTAATATTTAGAAAACAAGTTTCTTCTCTTAAATCATGTCATTTCTCCTCTTTTAAACCAATTAAGTAAATCACTCCTTTAACTCTCCTAAAGTCATTACAACAACCCTTAGGTTTTGGAACTAAGGCACTAGCCAAAAGGTTTGGAAACCACTTCCTTTTCAAGACTCTATGTACTTTAAGTAAAATACTTTCACTTTTAAGAATCCAAACTTCACTAAGGAAATGAATTATACAACTTACAATTTAAACATCAAAGTACAATCAAGGGAGTACATAGAACGAATTATATTTTAGGCAATCCAAATACAACCAAGGAATGGATCATTTAAGGAGTAGGACATATTTTCTTTATCTTAAGGAATCATGCTAGAAGATGAGATAGTTCACATACCTTTTCGGCTAAATCCACAAGCTAAGCCGAATACACCGTACGTAGAAGTGTCAACCTATAATGGTCACAACAAGACTATCAACTTCTAGTCTCTAACGTAGAATAATACTAAGTATACGGTCTCTAATTCTACGGAAAATCGGGCAGCACTTCCTTTGTTTCTACTCACTTTGCCACCTTTTTCAAGGCCGAATACAATAACCAACACGCCACATTTAAGGCTCAAAACAACAACCAAACAAAGGGGATTACACGCCTTACAATACGTGTAAAATTCTGCCCCACAATTAATACGAAGTAGTTCCATATTCAAGCCATTCTCGGCCAACAACATAACCAACAATTCAAAGTCTTTTCCAATCCTTTTCCAATTCCAAGTTCTAAGGTCTAACATGTTATATAGTCATAAACAACTTTGACAACTACAATTCCTTCTTATACAACATGCGACGACTTAAACTAATAATCGACTTGAATTGTAATCTTAAGGCTAACATGCTAGTTTTTCGGATTAGGGCTCCAATAGCCAATATGCTTATCAAACTTCATACTAAACATCTCATGCTTGCTAATATCCATAGCTACAACAATAAGTAAACCTTAATTACTAAAACGACAAGATTTATACCTTTACAAGCCCTTAAAATTTCCAAGATTCAAAGTCGCTCCTTAGCAAATTCTTAGCTCCTTTCCTCATGTTCCAATCCGCTCCAAGCACTCCTTAGAAGCCTATGAAAAACCCATCTTCAAGTTCCAACTTCAAAGTTGAAGAACTCCTTAAGTTTCCGCCTTGCTACTAATACGAAAACGCCGTTTTTCCGAAATCTTTCTATTGAGATATCCTTACAATACCCTTAGGGACATTGGGTTTAAGCCTTGTGAATAAAGGATCATAAACTAAAATTTTTTGTGTGGAACACAAGGTGAACCCGAGAGCACAAAGGAAGAACAAGAAATGTTGTGATATTTTCTAAGTGTTGAAGACAAGTCTTGCACTAGTAGTAAGCTTATATAACACATTGGATGGCTTAGATTATCACAATTGTGTGGCTAGGATGAGGATCATTAATTAAATAGCCAAGTGGACAAGTTGACCTTGGTCAACAATCTCAAGCTTTGAAGACTTGATCTTTTACCATGGTCAATGTTACACCCCGTAAATTCTAGAAGATAGATAAGTTGACAACATGTGTTGGACGGATTTTTAGTTTACCTAGGAGTGTTGTACCCCAGTTGTTAAGAATTTCGAGGTGTTTAAAAAGCCTAATGTGTAGCCCGTTAAATCTAGATCCCAACGCAACAAACCGTTCGTCGATTGGACATCGGAGTCAAAAGTTATGGAAGTTTCAAGTTTGGCGCGATCAAGTAAAGCGTTGATTTCGGTTCGGGGTTCAGCCGCAAGGTGGGGCAGCGCCGACAGTACCGAGTCCGCGGTGTTGAGCGCCACGCGAAAGCGCAGCGCCGGTCGCGTGTTAAATTAATTTAGAAGTATAGCGCCATGGGCTGGCGCGCAAGGCGGATTTTCATGAAAA
Organism: Przewalskia tangutica; assembly: GCA_029844215.1. Classification (NCBI taxonomy): domain Eukaryota; kingdom Viridiplantae; phylum Streptophyta; class Magnoliopsida; order Solanales; family Solanaceae; genus Przewalskia; species Przewalskia tangutica. The sequence goes on from CM056722.1 coordinate 118,747,564, forward strand.
GGCTAAAAATCAGGGATATTTTATAAAAGAGCCTATGGGAGGGTGACAAGTGTCCCTCCCATCCTTTGACCAGCGAAAAGAGGCATACTTTAGGGCCAAGTCTTGGAAGACTTGGCCATTTCTTATCAAACCCTCCCAAGAGAAAACCCTCTCCTTCTCTCTAGTTTTGAAGAAAACCTTGCCTTAGGAGAGATTGTTGGAGCGGCAAGAAGGAAAGTGTGGGTAAACTTGTGGAAGCGGTGGATGAGTTGACGGAAGAAGTGGTAGGAAAGGGCTTTTGTGGGCTTTCCAAAAGGTAAGAGTTTCCCTTCTCTTGGATTTGAGTTAGTACTTGTGATAGTAGTATAGATCTGTGAGCCTGAGGCTGTTATATTTAAGTTTGTATAGATTGTGAGCCCGAGGCTGTTATAGTTAAGTTTGTATAGAATTGTGAGCCTGAGGCTGTTGTAGTTGAGTTGCATGGATTTGGATCTTGTTGTCCCGTGGAAAACCGGGTGGGCATGTTAGCCTTAAGATTGTAACTACCTTTTGGTGACAAAGTTAGTCGTTGCATGTTGTATAGAAGGGAAATTGTGGTAGTTGAAGATGTTTAGGGTTAGACATCATGTTAACCTAAAACTTGTATTGAAAGAGAAGTGAAAAGGGTTTAGAATGGGTTACTGTTTTCGACCTTGGATAAAGGTAGTAAGTTCCGTAGAACCCAGGGGCTTTGCTTTTAGCTTATTCTACGCTCGAACTAGAAGTTAATAGATGTCTTATGACCCTTATAGGATTGAGGCGCTACGAGTAGCGTATCCTACTGAAGGGTTCAACATCGCGGGCGCTTTTGCTTTTTGCTAAATCGTCGAGGTATGTGATTCTTCCTATCCTCTTCAAAGATGACTATTTGTGAAATATATAGTGCGGTTGACGACGTGTGTTAAAGGAAATTGATTTTCCAAATTATGTCTTGACTTGTTATGAAGTGTAAAGGGCTTCATCACGTGTAAGAAAGTAGTAAGTCTTATCCGTTAGTAATGGGCACTCGGTGCTAAAGAATGAGTCCTCTTGGTCTCATAAATGTTTATGTGGTAATTGGTTGGTTTAAAACATAAAGGGGTTATAACGGCTTTATGGGAAGTTAGTTATAACAACTTTATGTGAGTAAAAGAACGGTTGTTGATTGGTGGAAGTTAAGGGACTTGATCTTGTAAGATAAGAGACTTAACTTAGAATTGTGAAAGTTTTGTAATGTATTCAAAAGTTGTAAAACCTCATTCGTGAGTAATGAGTAATACTTGGTTTTTTGAAAACTTAAGAGTTGTACTAGCTTTATGGGAAGTTAGGTATAACGGCATAAGAATGTGAAATGGATTTCGAAAGTGGGAACAAGTATCGAACACACCATCAGTAGCTAATAAAGGAAATGGTTTCACTAATCGATTATATTAAAACCAGTAGAAACCTCCATCCGCATAGAAACTAAGATAAGACAAAATGATATTACATTTCCTAGATCATGGTCGCTTAAATGAGAATCATTGATAACAAGTTCGACTTTTCTTAAAATTCCAAAGAATGAACTTAATGGATTGCAAAGGATAATCTTGGATTTTGGAAAAGAGAAGTAACTTGAGTTTGAAAGTATAAATCACTTGTTTTCAAATATCGAACTTTTCTTAAGGGAAAAGTAAATGACTTGGTTTTAAAAGGTAGGAATACTTGACCTTAAAGGAGTTAATTACTTGGACTTTTAAAAGGTATACTTGACGTTATGTTAATTGTGTTTGAAGACGTGTTTTAAACATTTAATGTGTGATACTACGTGTGATAGTATCGTATGGTTTCTACGCAGCAGAGGTCTTTGAAGGTAGGAAAGAATGTAGTATTTTGGGGTTGGAACCCGGTTTGTTGACTTAAACGGCGTACCTCGAGTCAGGTGAAACTTGCCTTTGTGGTGATAGTTTTGTTGTTGTGCAAGTGTTTGACTTTGTGCTACCGAGTCTCTCGACGAGGCCGGATATCGGGTGGTATGATGGACATATCGACACGCTGGGTAGCCCACGTATGCTTCCACTATATTGATCCTTTGGGACATATCGACACGCTGGGTAGCCCACGTATGCTTCCATTGTGAGTGTTATCTTGTAAACCGGTTTGGACATACCGACACGCCGGGTAGCCCACGAGTACGCCCACGCGAGTATGATCCGGTATTTGTTTGGACATACCGACACGTTGGGTAGCCCACGAGTATGCGTCCACAGCGAGTATGATTCGGTATTTGTTTGGACATACCGACACGCTGGGTAGCCCACGCAGTACGCGCCCACAGCGAGTATTATCTTGTTATTGGTCGGGACATACCGACACGTTGGGTAGCCCACGAGTATGCGCCCACAGTGAGTATTATCTTGTTATTGGTTGGGACATACCGACACGCTGGGTAGCCCACGAGTATCGCCCACGCGAGTACTATCTTGTTATCGGGTCGACATACCGACACGCTGGGTAGCCCACGAGTATCGTCCACTTTGAGTAATGATCTTTCGGCGCGAGTCCTCGACTTGATGTGATTTGATTTGACAATCAGATATACGTGGTGCATCAGAGTTTGGTTATCATACATGTCTCCGCTTTCCTTATAGACTATTATGATTTCATTTACGATTTTTCTGCTTCGCATACTCTGCACTGTTGTATCGACTTCTTCGGGCCGCGTTCATGCCGCAGTCGAGATACATCGCTTGTTGATCCGCACTTTGGATCGCTCGATTCTCGAAAGCTCCATTCCTTCGAGACTTTGTCATTTGGTACGGTTCCTCAAGTTGTAGAACTTTTTGTACATTCGTGGTATGGCGGGCCCCGTCCCCGTGAGATGTTATAAAAATTCTTAGAGGTCTGAGATCGATGCAAGGTGGATTGTAATCGTCAGTGTTAGTTATTTTCGTAAAAGGTAACCGATTGTTAGCCTGCTTCCTCTTTTCATTGGTTATCATGTATGAGTTTTAATTTCACTGATTTTCTCTCGATGTTGTTTGACTACTGGGTGCGGGTAAGGCACCATGCCGCGTCTGCCGGTCGCGATGTATGGTATCGTGAGCGCTTAGTCCTCGGAAAGTGTCTACGCACCGTGTCTAGAGTCTTGATTATCGATGTGTTGTGCACCACATCTATAATCGTGAGGTCATGGACATTTAGGATTGGTTTCTATTCTTCTCATTCCGAGATCGTGCCTTAGAGCCGTGTTGTAAGTGGACCCTCTCGACGTGTTTCGCTTTTACCGCCATGCTCGCGAAGGCAACCAGGCCCGTGGCGGCAAGGCAACAGGCGGAGTCGCGAGTAGAGCAATGGCGCCTCTACAGAGACCACAAGACTGAGCCTCCATCCACCTGGCCCGGAGCAGAGAGACGGGTTACGCGAGTTGGCCCGATTATCGCCGTGGTCAGGGCCGACACGAGGATAGGCCGACGCAGCAGCCCAAAGAGCACCAGCCGTTCACCCGAGATCGGATAGTTTGAGGTCGGGACTTTCTCGAGTTGCGCCCGCCAGTTCTACGGTCGAGGCCCGAGGATGATCCGCAGGAGTTTATCCGACGCTACAGGATCACGAGAGTGATCAAGGCATCGGAGACCGAGCCGTGGTCCTAGGTTCGCATCGGCCGCGTGATACCGCAGCCGATCGTTTGATTCGCGAGCCGCCCCGGGAGGGCATGCACTTCCAAATGAGATGGGACGAGTTCTCTGAGGCATTTCTTGCACATTTCTTGCCTCCACGCATGAGAGGACTCGGGCCGGCAGATTTTTGATGTTGAGGCGTAACCGCGCACGCTCAGAGTACAACGTGGAGTTTAACTCACTAGCTCAGACGCTCCCGCTAGTAGCCGACATGGAGGACAGAGTGCACCGCCATGTCACAGGCTTGATGACTATTTGGCGCAGTTGCTCGAGTAGCTCTTCACCGCATGGACATTGCCCGCACGCAGCTCACGCACTTGGATGCGAGGCACGTAGAGTCGACGGAATGACCAAGATCAGCAGAGTAGGCCAAGGCGCAGGTCCTTTGGTGACCTTTCGGGCGTGCCAGAAGAGTTAGTTACGCCTCCGCAAGACGGAGTGCTCCCCGCCGTCGTGACGCTCGAGAAATTCAGAGCAGTCGGGCTCGAGTTTCGGTTTTGGGATCGGGGATGTTAGTCGGACGACCACCCTTACCTCGCCAGGACCATTGTGGTAGGCTCCACGATGGGAGTGTCGTGCTAATAGGGAATCTGCTTTACATGCGCCACCGCCATTTTGCAAGGAATTGTCCCACCGCAGATAGCGCGAGGTTGAGATTCACCTTCGATCGATGGACGATTCACCTCCTCCTTTGTGCGTCGTCGGAAAGAACATGAGTAGAGCGACAAGAAGGAGGTGAAGCAATAAGTTACGGTATGTTCTTAACCTCTAGAGTATTGTATGCTTTGATGTTGTGGTGATGTGTTGAGTGCTATGTTCGTAGCTTTGTGTATATAATGTGTTTTGGAAGCATGGTTAATAAAGAGGGTAAGTTTGGGGATGAGAAAAATTTGAACCTTAGAATTTATAACAATTGAGACCTTAGATGTAAGGCCGCCTTGGGTAGAAGCCTTTCATCGTTAATCCTTGTCGGAGTGTATGGTATACATGGAGTTTTGTGTGATGATTCCATGGGTAGTTTGCGATGGAAGTGGTAGCTTCCATGACGTGGATTAGTAAGATGGACGAGTCGAGGTAGTGACTCCGTGGTAGAAACCAGGCGTTGACTAAATTGTGGAACGGTACTGTAGAGGTGTGAGTGTACAAGGAAGGTACGCCGAGTAAGGAGAGTATCCTTTAGACCAAGGGAGGAGAAAATAGTGATGTTTGCACGTAGAGGTGATTTCCCCGTTAGCTGGAATTTGGAGATGCGTGATTTCTATATTATGGCCATGAGGCATAAATGAGTTTTTGGTAGGTATAGTAGTGAAGACTATACCGGCGCATGTGTTCTGAAGACTTAGAAGGAACATTCGGGACGAATGTTTCTAAGGGGGGAAGAATGTTACACCCCGTAAATTCTAGAAGATAGATAAGTTGACAACATGTGTTGGACGGATTTTTAGTTTACCTTGGAGTGTTGTACCCCAGTTGTTAAGAATTTCGAGGTGTTTAAAAAGCCTAATGTGTAGCCCGTTAAATCTAGATCCCAACGCAACAAACCGCTCGATTGGACATCGAGTCAAAAGTTATGGAAGTTTCAAGTTTGGCGCGCAACAAGTAAAGCAGTTGATTTCGGTTCGGGTTCAGTACACGCGGAAGCGATGCGCGCCGATTGTACCGAGTCCGCGGGTGTTGGCGCCGCGCCGAAAGGTGGGCCGCGGCGTTCACGTGTTAAATTAATTTCGAAGATAGCGCGGCCGGCGCGGCGCTGGCGCCAAGGCGGGATTTTCATGAAAAGGCTAAAAATCGTGGATATTTTATAAAAGAGCCTATGGGAGGGTGACAAGTGTCCCTCCCATCCTTTGACCAATAAAAGAGGCATATAGGGCCAAGTCTTGGAAGACTTGGCCATTTCTTATCAAACCCTCCCAAGAGAAAACCCTCTCCCTTCTCTCTAGTTTTGAAGAAAACCTTGCCTTAGGAGAGATTGTTGAGCGGCAAGAAGGAAAGTGTGGGTAAACTTGTGGAAGCGGTGGATGAGTTGACGGAAGAAGTGGTAGGAAAGGGCTTTTGTGGGCTTTCCAAAAGGTAAGAGTTTCTTCTTGGATTTGAGTTAGTACTTGTGATAGTAGTATAGATCCGTGAGCCCGAGGTCGTTATATTTAAGTTTGTATAGATTGTGAGCCCGAGGTCGTTATAGTTAAGTTTGTATAGAATTGTGAGCCCGAGGTCAGTTGTGAAGTTGCATGGATTTGGATCTTGTTGTCCCGTGGAAAACCGGCCGGGCATGTTAGCCTTAAGATCAGAACTACCTTTTGGTGACAAAGTTAGTCGTTGCATGTTGTATAGAAGGGAAATTGTGGTAGTTGAAGATGTTTAGGGTTAGACATCATGTTAACCTAAAACTTGTATTGAAAGAGAAGTGAAAAGGGTTTAGAATGGGTTACTGTTTTCGACCTTGGATAAAGGTAGTAAGTTCCGTAGAACCCAGGGGCTTTGCTTTTAGCTTATTCTACGTTCGGAACTAGAAGTTAATAGATGTCTTATGACCCTTATAGGATTGAGGCGCTACGAGTAGCGTATCCTACTTGAAGGGTTCAATACTGTGGGGCGTTTTGCTTTTTGTCGGCAATCGTCGCGAGGTATGTGATTCTTCCTATCCTCTTCAGCATGACTATTTGTGAAATATATAGTGCGGTTGACGCACGTGTGTTAAAGGAAATTGATTTTCCAAATTATGTCTTGACTTGTTATGAAGTGTAAAGGGCTTCATCATGTGTAAGAGTAGTAAGTCTTATCCGTTAGTAATGGGCACTCGGTGCTTAAAGAATGAGTCCTCTTGGTCTCATAAATGTTTATGTGGTAATTGGTTGGTTTAAAACATAAAGGGGTTATAACGGCTTTATGGGAAGTTAGTTATAACAACTTTATGTGAGTAAAAGAACGGTTGTTGATTGGTGGAAGTTAAGGGACTTGATCTTGTAAGATAAGAGACTTAACTTAGAATTGTGAAAGTTTTGTAATGTATTCAAAAGTTGTAAAACCTCATTCGTGAGTAATGAGTAATACTTGGTTTTTTGAAAACTTAAGAGTTGTACTAGCTTTATGGGAAGTTAGGTATAACGGCATAAGAATGTGAAATGGATTTCAAAGTGGGAACAAGTATCGAACACACCATCAGCAGCTAATAAAGGAAATGGTTTCACTAATTGATTATATTAAAACCAGAGAAACCTCCATCCGCATAGAAACTAAGATAAGACAAAATGATATTACATTTCCTAGATCATGGTCGCTTAAATGAGAATCATTGATAACAAGTTCGACTTTTCTTAAAATTCCAAAGAATGAACTTAATGGATTGCAAAGGATAATGTACCGGATTTTGGAAAAGAGAAGTAACTTGAGTTTGAAAGTATAAATCACTTGTTTTCAAATATCGAACTTTTCTTAAGGGAAAAGTAAATGACTTAGTTTTAAAAGGTAGGAATACTTGACCTTAAAGGAGTTAATTACTTGGACTTTTAAAAGGTATACTTGACGTTATGTTAATTGTGTTTGAAGTACGTGTTTTAAACATGAATGTGTGTGATACTATGTGATAGTATCGTATGGTTTCTACGCAAGAGGTCTTTGAAGGTAGGAAAGAATGTAGTATTTTGGGGTTGGAACCCGGTTTGTTGACTTAAACGGAAGGTACTGAGTTGTGTGAAACTTGCCTGCTTGTGGTGATAGTTTTGTTGTTGTGCAAGTGTTTGACTTTGTGCTACCGAGTCTCTCGACGGAGGGCCTGATATCGGGTGGTATGATGGACATATCGACACGTTGGGTAGCCCGGGTATGCTTCCACTATATTGATCCTTTGGGACATATCGACACGTTGGGTAGCCCACGTATGCTTCCATTGTAAGTGTTATCTTGTAAACTGTTTGGACATACCGACACGCCTGTAGCCCACGAGTATCGTCCACAGCGAGTATGATCCGGTATTTGTTTGGACATACCGACACGTTGGGTAGCCCACGAGTATCGTCCACAGCGAGTATGATCTGGTATTTGTTTGGACATACCGACACGTTGGGTAGCCCGCGAGTATCGTCCACGAGTATTATCTTGTTATTGGTTGGGACATACCGACACGTTGGGTAGCCCACGAGTATCGTCCACAGCGAGTATTATCTTGTTATTGGTTGGGACATACCGACACGCTGGGTAGCCCACGAGTATCGTCCACAGTGAGTACTATCTTGTTATTGGGTCGACATACCGACACGTTGGGTAGCCCACGAGTACGCGCCCACTTTGAGTAATGATCTTTCGCGCGAGTCCCCGACTTGATGTGATTTGATTTGATCAATCAGATATACGTGGTGCATCGTAGTTTGGTTATCATACATGTCTCCTGTTTTCCTTATAGACTATTATGATTTCATTTACGATTTTTCTGTTTCGCATACTCTGCACTGTTGTTATCGACTTCTTCGGGCCGTTCACGCCGCAGTTGAGATACATCGCTTGTTGATCCGCACTTTGGATCGCTGTTCGCCTCGAAAGCTCCATTCTTCTGAGACTTTGTCATTTGGTGCAGTTCCTGAAGTTGTAGAACTTTTTGTACATTCGTGGTATGGCGGCCCCGTCCCGTCGTGAGATGTTATAAAAATTCTTAGAGGTCCAGAAAATCGATGCGGCGGATTATCGCTCAGTGTTAGTTATTTTCGTAAAAGGTAACCGATTGGTTAGCTTTGTTTCCTCTTTTCATTGGTTATCATGTATGAGTTTTAATTTCACGATTTTCTCGATGTTGTTTGACTACTGGTGCCCGTAAGGCACCGGCCATGTCTTGCCGGGTCGTGATACCAATGACCATTTTACCCTAATATTTTCGCCCAAGACCATATATGTGGGTGCCACATGTCGCCTCTCATTCGTCCATAAAATTCAGAACCCACGTAGCCCCACAAAATGTAAAATTCTCTGTGGGCCCCACATGACCAAATCCAGAAAATAAATTTCCATAATGTTAAAAAGTTCCATACTCTTCAAATAATGCATTTTGAGAATCCAATTCTCAACAACGAACATTTTTCCTTTCCGACGTTCGAAAGATTTTTCCGTCGGAAAAACAATTCTTTCTTTCGTACCAATTTCCAAGTCTTGATTCCTTACGTACATTCTCTTTTACATGTCCTGGACTTACGGGGTGTAACATTCTTCCCCCCTTAGAAACATTCGTCCCCGAATGTTCTTAGTCGGTTTCAAAGCTATACAAACTCCGGAACAGTTTCTATACTATGTCTATCAATCAAAACTCCACAAAACCAACGATGCCACACATGGCCACCACATAACATACGTAATCATATCAATGGACCTTCCGTCTGCGACCCCTTCTCACAAAACTCGAAGGTTACAGTCTTATCACAAACAAGATCTTTAGAGGTTACTTTCTTTCCTTACTTGTCATACTTTCTCGTACTTTCAAACTTATCTAGTACACGTACAAAATCTAAAATATTGCTTCTGTTCCCCAATCCTTAGAGTTACTAACCAAACATGGCCATATTGTTACTTACATTCCCGTTAAGGCTTTTCTCGGTCCTTACGACCTGGTTCCGGTGGAACGCATCCACGAACTCGTACAACGATTAACTAAACTTGGGCCTAGCATCCTCGAGACCCTACCACATAACGGGGCCATTTCTGTTATACCCCGTATTTCCAGAGTATGTATGCGAGGACGTACGTACGAGAATACGGCAGAAAGATTGGAAAGGAAGAAAGAGGTGATTTTTTTCCACGGAAAAGTTTCCGGTTTTTGTGAAGGAAAAAGGTTCGTTAATGGGAATTGGATTCCCAGATTTGGTATTCGGACTTCCTGGAATATTAGAGAATTATGGAATTTTATTTTCGGAAATGGTCACGCTGGGCCCACGGAGAAATTCTACGATTTTAAGGGCCCGCTTTGTTTTTGAGATTTCAGAATTGGATATTTTCTAAGACGAAATATTCTCGGCGAATCGGGGCGACACGTGTCACCCCACGTGGCACCCGCCGATTTTACATTTGGGCACAACACCTTGCTAGAGTCGTTTCGACTAAACGCTTTCGTAACTTGCGAAGGAAAATTCCGGCTATGTCGCTTTGTTTTTTGCGGATTTTTCCGAGAGACGAAACATTCGGACCAACGGGAGGGTGACATGTGTCACCTCACAACGGAGACAAGTGGGCGCACTTGCCAAACAAGGGGCAAGTTGGGCTTGATATTTGTGTAGATATTTGTGAGGTTTTAAGAGTAGGGTCTAGGGTGCACTTGGCTTGATCTGGCCTTACACTTGCCTTGCACTTGGCTAGATCTTGGCCATCGTCGCCTGGGTTTGCTATAAATACCCTCTCCGTGAAGACTTATTCATTCACTCCTCACTTTGTCTAAGTCTTGAAATCCCTCCTCCTCTCTAGTAGCTCTCGCCCCAAGCCTCCCCTCCTCCTCCTCGTGGCCTTTGGCCGAGAAGCGGTCCCCTCTCTGTGGTGCTAGCCGTGGGTACCCCTAGCCTAGTTGTTTTCGTGATAATACCCTTTGTTGTGGTATAGAAATACTCCTCAGTATTGTTATAATGCCCAAAATACCTTAGCCTTGTACCTTGTAGTATTCCAAAGATACCTCTTTACGTAGAGTCCGAAATACTACCTTTTGTCCTTTTTAGTCTCAAACCGAAACCCTAAGGAAATCTTCATAGTTGGTCAAGTAATTGAGTAAGTTAGTTAGAACTTCTAGGGTTGTTGGAGTGGTTTGGAGCGCACTGAGTGAGCTAAACCTTGCTCGGGAGCGACATTAAACTCGGATAATTTTGGGCTTATCGAGGTAATTATCTTGTCTCTATTGTAATTGGAAATTACATGTTTGTTAGGATATATAGTTGAAGTATACTATATATGGAACTATACTTAGTATTCGGCAATGTCTTTTGACTTAAGCCTGAAGAATTAAGAACTGAACTAAACTGTATTTGCATAGATCAGATTGCAAGAGGCTTGTAGAATTGTACACGCCCTGTTAGGCGTGTAAACCCCCGGTTAGCTTGGTAGCCTCGATAGAGAGGAGATTTACGCTGTTGCGGAGAGTCTGCCAATTTTCTATAGAAAGATGTAAACTTATGTTTTGGGGTTAATAGACGTTTGTGACCTTTATAGGTGAAAGTACTAAGAGTAGCGTATTCTACTCGAGTGGAAAGGGCTAGTGCGTTGTAGTACTTGGAGCATTTTGCTTATTGTCGATAAATCGTCGCGAGGTATGTGAACCTCTTCCTATCTTTTCTAGCATGATTGTTGTGAACTATGTAGTACGGTAGACGCATACGTGCTAAGTGATTTGGTGGTTTAAAACATAGGGTGTTATAATAGCTTTATGGGAAGTTAGTTATAACGACCTTATGTAAGTGAAAATGGTTTCTCGACGTTAGAAGTTAAGAGACTTGATCTTATAAGATAAGAGACTTAACTTATTTGTTTTAATGTGGAGGTTTGTGAAACCTCATTCGTGAGTAATGAGTACTTGGTTTTTAAAGGGATAATGTTTTACCGATTTCGAGTCGAATGTGTATCGGCACCATCGCAAATACGTTAATAAAAGGAAAATGTATTGAATAATGATGTGTTGTATTAAAACCAAGAAACCTCCATCTGCATGTAAGCTAAGATAAGACAAAATGATATTACATTTTCTAGATCATGGTCTTTGTAATAAGATCGTTATAAACAAGAATAAACTACTCACGATATGACATATGTTACTTAATTGTTCTAAAAAGGAATCAGTGATTAAGTTTGGGAACTATGAAACCATTTGAAAATGAGAAGCTTGAGTAATTGAAACTAGGCAAACCGAACTTAGGAAAAGAATGTTGTTACTTGGTTTTGGAAAAGGAAGGTGGGTTGGTCATTCTAATACTACGTATCGGGTGACTTTTATAAAAGAAATGGATCTCTTTAAAAGAACTTACGATGTAGTACTTTGGGGTTAAAACCCCTGACTTTGGTATAAAATGAAAGTACTTTGTGTTGTTGTGAAACTTGCCTATGCTTGTTGTAGTGAAGCTTGGCTATGCTTATTGTGATAACCTTTGTTGTGCAAAGCGTTGTATTTCTGTGTTACCGCTCTCTCGATGGAGGTCGGTTGACTTGTTGAGAACTTACTTGACGCGCGTACAGTGACGGAGAAATTCCAAGGGTACGTTCCTGTTGATATTATTATTGTTGTTAATCGCTTTGGACATACTGACACGATGCGTAGCGCACTGGTATGCTTCCATTTTGGTTAAGGTCTTGTGGTTAATCGCTTTGGATATATCGACACGACGCGTAGCGCATCGGGTATGTTTCCATTTTGATTATCGCCAGGATTTCCTTTTGACATATCGACACGATGCGTAGCGCACGTATGCGCCCATTTGGAATGCCGCCCTATTGTTTCCTCTCGACATACCGACACGATGCGTAGCGCATCGTATGCGTCCATTTGGAAAGTTGTCTTATTGTTTCCTTTGGACATACCGACACGATGCGTAGCGCACGTATGCTTCCATCCGATTCTTTGTCTTGTTGAGGTCACATGGACATGTCTACACCGATGCAAGATTCAGGGCACGCGCCATGACGCGACCGATTGATGTTGTGGGCGTGAGACGTAGTTATATCGAGTGATGATCGCTTTATGTTGTGAATCGTAGTTTGGTTATCATACATGTCTCCCGCTTTATATAGACTAGTATGATTTCATTTACTGATTATGCGCTTCACATACTTGGTACTGTTATCGACCTCTTCGGGCCGCGTCATGCCGCAGTAGAGGTACATCGGTCGTGGATCCTCGCCTAGGATCACGAGTCGTAGCGTTTGAAGCTCCGTTTCTCCGAGGCTTATCTTTTGGTAGGTGTTCCCCGAGTTGTAAGTTCTTGTACATTCGTGGTATGGCGAGCCCCGTCCGTCATAGTCATCAGATATCTTAAGGTCCGTAGTAATCGCTGGCGTGGTTGTAAAAGGATTAAACTGCTCGTGTTTTATGTATATACCAAGGCAACCGCTTTGGTTGGCCTGTTTATTTATTATATCTCTTGTATAATGACTCATGTTTTATGTTCCGCTGATTTTTCTCTCGATGTATGTATCGCTAGGTGCCCGGTAAGGCACGATCCACGGCCCGATTTTCGGGTGTGACATAGTGGTATCGAGCGATTAATCCTCGGAAAGTGTCTACGCACCGTGTCTAGTAGAGTCTTGATTATCGGTGTGTTGTGCACCACATCTATGATCGAGGCTATAGGACATTTAGGATTGGTTTCCATTCTTCTCATTCCGAGATCGTGCCTTAGAGTCAGAAAGAAGTTGTACCCTCCGACGATCTCGTTTTTACCGCTATGCCTCCGCGCAAGGCAACCAGAGCCCGAGCGGCAAGGCACCGAGGGTGCCGCTAGTGAGATACAGAGGAGTACGAGGCGCAGCCCGCACAAGACTGAGGTCAGGCTTCAGACGGGTTTCGCGACGCCAAAGACCAAAGAAGTTTAGAGCCGCACCGTGGCTGATGAGACTACAAGACCGAGCCTCCACCAACACCAGGCGAGGAGATGGGTTACAGGAGATGGCCCGATTGTTGGCCGTGGTCAGGCCGATATGAGGACAGCCGACGCAGCAGCCCGCCCAAAGAGCACCGCCGTTCACCCCGAGCAGATAGTTTGAGGCTACGGACTTTACGAGTCAGAGCCCGCCGAGTTTTACGGGTCGAGGCACGAGGATGATCCGCAGGAGTTCATCCGGCGATTCCGATCACGCGGTGATCAAGGCTTCGAGACCGAGTCTGCGGACCTTTGGTTCGCGATCGGCCGCGTGATACCGCAGCCGATTGGTTTGATTCATTGAGCTTTCCGGGAGAGCATGCACCTCCAGCAGATGGGATGAGTTTTCGGGCTTTCTCACGCACTTCTTGCCTCCGCAGATGAGGAGGGCACGCCGATGATTTTTGTTATCGAGACAGAGAGGGCGACCGTCGGGAGTACAATGTCGAGTTCGATTCTTTGGCTCGATATGTCCCTGCGCTTAGTTGCAGATATGGAGGATAGGTGCATCGCTACGCCACCGCTTGATGATTATATGGCCGAAGTCTTGTGCGGTGTTTCTCTTCACCGCATGGACATTGCCCGCACGCAGCTCATGCACTAGGATGTGAGGCACGGAGGGTCGGCGTAACGACCGATCGCCAGAAGAGGCCGTGACTACAGGTCCTTTGGTGGCTTTCGAGGCGGACCGCCTCAAGAAGAAGCTAGTTATATACCCCCACCGCATGCAGTGGTCCTCCACCGCCTTCGTGAGCGGTCGTGGCTCCGGGTTCAGATTTTCGGCAGAGCGGGTGTTAACGGTGAAGCCACCCCTACCTCGTTGTGACCATTGTGGTAGACTCCATTTTGGAGAGTGTCGTGCTAGATTGGGAGTTTGTTTTGCATGCGACGGCAGGCCATTTTTCGAGGAACTGTCCGACCAAGGGAAGCGGATGTTACGACTCACTTCAGATCTGTGGTGGTTTATCACCTTCATACTGTACGCGCAGGCGTGCCTATGATTAGAGCGAGCAAAGAGCTTCGGTATATCCTTAACCTCTAGAGTTTTGGTATGCTTGTTATGATGATCTCATTATTGTGTGCTATGTAATGGATAGCATTGTGATATTGTGAGTTTGAAAACATGTTTAGTTGGGAGGTTACGATGGGGCATGGTAAGTATGAACCTTAGACTATGTCACGATCGAGACCTGGGGTAAGGTCGTCTTGAGATTAAAGATTCGTTTTATGTTTGACTTTTATCGAGTAGTAGTATACGTGGGATTTATTTGTGTGATAAGTCCGTGGGTAGTGTGAGATGGAAGTGGTAGCTTTCATGATGTGAATTAGTAAGATTGTTCCGATCGGGAACAAGAGTTTGGCACGGTTGTGGTCGGGTTGAGGACGTGATACGGGTCAACCCGTGCCCGGATTAAGGTGGGGCAGTTCGGTGGTCCCGCCAGTGGTAGGGTCACGAGGATGCTAGGCCCAAGTTTGTATGATCATCGTATGAGTTCGTGGACGCGTTCGACCGAGCGGTTCGTAAGGCCGGAATGGCCTTAAGGAAGTTTGAGGTTAGTAAGATGACCAAGTTGGAGGTGGTGACTCCAAGGTTTTGGGAACCGGCGATGACCAAGTGTGGTACGTATGCTAGAAGAGTTCAAGTGTTCGAGAAGGGCACGACGAGTAAGGAAGGAAGATAACGTGTGTTATTTCGTGACTGCCGTAAGGCGTTGGCAATTTGTTAGAAGAACTTCTTCGATATCCGTCTTGTGAAGGAACATTCGGGACGAATGTTTCTAAGGAGGGGAGAATGTTATACCCCGTATTTCCAGAGTATGTATGCGAGGACGTACGTACGAGAATACGGCAGAAAGATTGGAAAGGAAGAAAGAGGTGATTTTTTTTCCACGGAAAAGTTTCCGGTTTTTGTGAAGGAAAAAGGTTCGTTAATGGGAATTGGATTCCCAGATTTGGTATTCGGACTTCCTGGAATATTAGAGAATTATGGAATTTTATTTTCGGAAATGGTCACGTGGGGCCCACGGGAGAAATTTACGGTTTTGTGGGGCCCGCTTTGTTTTTGAGATTTCCGGTAAATTGGATATTTTCGGAAGACGAAATATTCTGGGCGAATCGGGGGGCGACACGTGTCACCCCCATGTGGCACCCTTGGCCGATTTTACATTTGGGCACAACACCCGGTTAGAGTCGTTTTTCGACGAAAAGTTTTTCGTAACTTGCGAAGGGAAAATTCCGGCTATGTCGTTTTGTTTTTTTGCGGATTTTTCCGAGAGACGAAACATTCTGGACCAACGGGAGGGTGACATGTGTCACCCTCACAATGGAGACAAGTGGGGCGGCACTTGGCCGAAACAAGGGGGCAAGTTGGGCTTGATATTTGTGTAGATATTTGTGAGGGTTTTAAGGAGTAGGGTCTAGGGTGCACTTGGCTTGATCTTGGCCTTACACTTGCCTTGCACTTGGCTAGATCTTGGCCATTGGTTGGCCTTTGGGTTTGCTATAAATACCCCTCCATGTGAAGACTTATTCATTCACTCCTCACTTTGTCTAAGTCTTGAAATCCCTCCCCTCCCTCTAGTAGCTCTCGTCCTAAGCCTCTCCCCCTCCCTCCTCCTTGTGGCCTTTGGCCGAGAAGGGTCCCCCCCCCCTTTGTGGTGCTAGCCGTGGGGTACCCCCCCCCTAGCCTAGTTGTTTTCGTATAATACCCCTTGTTGTGGTATAGAAATACTCCCCTAGTATTGTTATAATGCCCAAAATACCTTAGCCTTGTACCTTGTAGTATTCCAAAGATACCTCTTTACGTAGAGTCCGGAAATACTACCTTTTGTCCTTTTTAGTCTCAAACCGAAACCCTAAGGAAATCTTCATAGTTGGTTGAAGTAATTGAGTAGAAGTTGGTTAGAACTTCTAAGGGTTGTTTGGAGTGGGTTGGAGCGCACGGAGTGGAGCTAAACCTTGCTCAGGAGCGACATTAAACTCGGATAATTTTGGGCTTATCGAGGTAATTATCTTGTCCCTCTATTGTAATTGGAAATTACATGTTTGTTAGGATATATAGTTGAAGTATACTATATATGGAACTATACTTAGTATTCGGCAATGTCTTTTGACTTAAGCCTGAAGAATTAAGAACTGAACTAAACTGTATTTGCATAGGATCAGATTGCAAAGAGGCTTGTGTAGAATTGTACACGTCCTGTTAGACGTAAACCCCCGGTTGGCTTGGTAGCCTACTCGATAGAGAGGAGATTTACGCTGTTGTGAGAAGTCTTTGCCAGAATTTTCTATAGAAAGATAGAAACTTATGTTTTGGGGTTAATAGACGTTTGTGACCTTTATAGGTGAAAGTACTAAGAGTAGCGTATTCTACCTCGAGGAGTGGAAAGAACTAGCAAGGTTGTAGTACTTGGAGCATTTTGCTTATTGTCGATAAATCGTCGCGAGGTATGTGAACCTCTTCCTATCTTTTCTAGCATGATTGTTGTGAACTATGTAGTACGGTGACGCATACGTGCTAAGTGATTTGGTGGTTTAAAACATAGGGTGTTATAATAGCTTTATGGGAAGTTAGTTATAACGACCTTATGTAAGTGAAAATGGTTTACTGACGTTAGAAGTTAAGAGACTTGATCTTATAAGATAAGAGACTTAACTTATTTGTTTTAATGTGGAGGTTTGTGTGAAACCTCATTCGTGAGTAATGAGTACTTGGTTTTTAAAGGGATAATGTTTTACTGATTTCGGGAGTCAGAATGTGTATCGACAGACCACTGCAGCGTTAATAAAAGGAAAATGTATTGAATAATGATGTGTTGTATTAAAACCAGTAGAAACCTCCATCTGCATAGAAGCTAAGATGAGACAAAATGATATTACATTTTCTAGATCATGGTCATTGTAATAAGATCGTTATAAACAAGAATAAACTACTCACGATATGACATATGTTACTTAATTGTTCTAAAAAGGAATCAAGTGATTAAGTTTGGGAACTATGAAACCATTTGAAAATGAGAAGCTTGAGTAATTGAAACTAGGCAAACTGGAACTTAGGAAAAGAATGTTGTTACTTGGTTTTGGAAAAGGAAGGTGGGTTGGTCATTCTAATACTACGGGTATCGGGTGACTTTTATAAAAGAAATGGATCTCTTTTAAAAGAACTTACGTATGTAGTACTTTGGGGTTAAAACCTGACTTTGGTATAAAATGAAAGTACTTTGTGTTGTTGTGAAACTTGCCTATGCTTGTTGTTGTGAAGCTTGGCTATGCTTATGTGATAACCTTTGTTGTGCAAAGCGTTGTATTTCGCGGTTACCGCTCTCTCGAGGGTCGGTTGACTTGTTGAGAACTTACTTGGGCGACGCGGTGGCGGAGAAATTCCACAGCACGCCTCGCTGATAGTATTATTGTTGTTAATCACTTTGGACATACCGACACGATGCGTGGCGCACGTATGCTTCCATTTTGGTTAAGGTCTTGTAGTTAATCGCTTTGGATATATCGACACGACGCGTAGCGCATCGTATGTTTCCATTTGATTATCGCCTTGTGATTTCTTTTGGACATATCGACACGATGCGTAGCGCATCGCATGCGTCCATTTGGAATGCCGCCCTATTGTTTCCTCTCGACATATCGACACGATGCGTAGCGCACGGGTATGCGTCCATTTGGAAAGTTGTCTTCTGGTTTCCCTATGTACATATCGACACGACGCGTAGCGCACGTATGCTTCCATCCGATTCTTTGTCTTGTTGTTGAGGTCACATGGACATGTCTACACCGATGCAAGATTCCGGCACGCGCGATGCGACCGATTGATGTTGTGGGCGTGAGACCCGTAGTTATATTGGAGTGATGATCGTTTTATGTTGTGAATCGTAGTTTGGTTATCATACATGTCTCCCGCTTTATATAGACTAGTATGATTTCATTTACGATTGCATGCTTCACATACTTGGTACTGTTGCATCGACCTCCTTCGGGGCCTGCGTTCATGCCGCAGTAGAGGTACATCGATCGTGGATCCTCGCTCTTAGGATCACGGTTCAGCGTTTGAAGCTCCGTTTCCGAGGCTTATCTTTGCAGTGTTCCCGAGTTGTAAGTTCTTGTACATTGTGGTATGGCGGCCCTGTCCGTCATAGTCATCAGATATCTTAGAGGTCTGTAGTAATCTTGTAGGCGGTGGTTGTAAAAGGATTAAACTGCTCGTGTTTTATGTATATACTAAGGCAACCGCTTTGGTTGCCTGTTTATTTATTATATCTCTTGTATAATGACTCATGTTTTATGTTCGCTGATTTTTCTCTCGATGTATGTATCGCTAGGTGCCGGGGTAAGGCACGAACACTTCGATTTTCGGGGTGTGACAATTTCTAACTGACATCACCCCATTCCATACTACCGGTTGACCCAAAATGAGTCCATTACCCGACCCATCGTCACACTTAACTTCTCATTCTTAGTCTGAAATAAATCTCTCTCTTATCTCAAGGTACTTCTCACCCTATCCTCCCATTCACTCGAGGTTTGTCACATAAGCCAAAGTATTTCTACTGCACATCCTTCCCTATCGGTCTTACACTGTTACGGGGTAATTACAACTTGTGAACTCTACACAACTATAGTCTCAGTTCACTTATCATTCTTGTCAACATTCTTAACTTTTCACTTTACTAATCAAAGTATTCCTACCTCTGGGTACTATCACTTACAACTGCTAGCAACAAAGGGAAAACATATATGCTAGGGCAAAATCTGAATCTATCAAAGCACGTATGATTGAAAAGAATCGAAATATACCTGTACCCCATGCGATGTCGCCTCCTGATCCTGCCCCGTAGTCACGCCATCTCTACGGTTCGAAGGACCGCCAGAACTATAAACTCCACCCTGAACTCTACCACGACTGGCTGACATCTGAACACCCTGCCCTGGGGGACGCACAGCTATGGAGGAAAGGTAACCAACCATCGGCCTCATAGGCTGAGCCACCTTACCGACGCTCTTTCTAACAGGACATTCCCACTTCTTGTGGCCCGGACGGTCATAATAATAACAAACATCTGTGCCATGACGGCATTTCCCCAAATGACGCTTACTACATTGGAAACACTGAGGAATATGTGGCCTCGACTGAGAAAATCCTATGCTCCTTTGAGAACCTCAACCCCTGGAGCTCGGACCGGCTCCTAAATACCTTGTGGGGTCCAATCTCCCACATGTGAGTTGCGGGGGTATGTACTGGGTAGGCTGGGACGAATATCTCACTCGCTGCTGAGGCTGCTCGTCCAAAAACTCACCGGGATAACCAACCGGTCTAGCCCTCTTACGCTGATCTCCGCGTTGGCCCTCTACCCTCTGTACACATGTCCAGATCGCCGAATAACCTCCTGCCGATGAAACCGTAGCACCGCTTATCTTGGTCAATAACATAATCGCTTCCTCATGACCCTATAGTCTCCTCCTAATCGTGAACCGAGGCTCGTGCTGGGCCTCAAAACTGGCGCAAGAACTCGCCGATCGCGAGCAACATCCCAGATACCTCGGGCACGAGCCCTATCAACTCTCGAGTCCGACTAGTAGCTCCTCGCTACTCATTTGCCCTTCTCGGGCCGCCTCCTCGAGGCATAACAGTAACACAAAATCACGTCAGAGAGGAATTATCTTACTAACACAGCTCTATGGCACGATCTTAGAGTGAGAAGAATAGAAACCAACTTCTAAATGTCCTGTAACCTCCTGTTTATGGGTGTGGCGCGCAACACACCGATAATCAAGACTCTACTAGACACGGTCTGTAGACATTCCGAGGACCGATCGCTCGATACCACTGTCACGCCCAACCGGGCGTGATCGTGCCCTACCTGGGCACCCTTCTACCTTAACAACTAAGCAAACTGCGGAAATTAAATAACACCTCATTTTTTTTAAAACCAACATACGTGCAAGGGCAAAACCGATAAGGATGCCATATTATACATAACCAAAAGACACTACACCGTACATGAGTCCAATCCCACATATGAATACAGACCTCTAAGAGTTTTACTGAACTATGACGGGACAAGGCCCCGTCGTCTCCATAATCGCATAAAAGCACATCGAAAGAACTTATACCAAAAGATAAACTCGAATGTAAGGAGCTATCCAAAACTCGAGCGGTCCTACACCGCCGATCACCAAACAGCGTACCTAAACTCGGCGATGAACGCACCCAAGGAGGTCAAGACGGAAGAATGTACCAAGTATGTGAAGCGATGAAATCAGAATGAAATCATAACAGTCTAAACAAAACAGAGACACGTATGATAGCCAACCTACGATACAATACATAGCCATATCAAGTAAGGGACGTGCCTCAAAGTCACTACTCAAATATAACTATGGGTCTCACGCCCATAATATCAACCATGCCCGTGGAATCCTTTCTCACTGCCGGTAGTCCATGATATAACAATATCCCTCGTGGTCGCATGCCCCGGAATCCCACATCGTATAAGCATGACCATGGGGTAATACAAACAAATCCGGGAATCTAACCCGCTCCTGGTCACATGCCCCGGAATCCCACATCGTATAAGCATGTCCAATGAGTATCCCTCGTGGTCGCATGCCCCGGAATCCCACATCTTATAGGCATGACCATGGGGTAATACAAACAAATCCGGGAATCTAACCCGCTCCTGGTCACATGCCACGGAATCCCACATCGTATAAGCATGTCCAAGGAGTATCCCTCGTGGTCGCATGCCCCGGAATCCCACATCGTATAAGCATGACCATGGGGTAATACAAACAAATCCGGGAATCTAACCCGCTCCTGGTCACATGCCCCGGAATCCCACATCGTATAAGCATGTCCAAGGAGTATCCCTCGTGGTCGCATGCCCCGGAATCCCACATCGTATAAGCATGACCATGGGGTAACACAAATAATGGAAGCATACCCGTAGAATCCCACCTCACTGTCGGTACGTCCAAGTAAACTTACAACAAGGCAGCCGACCCTCCAACCGAGAGTCGCGGCAACGTAATAAAACATAATACTTGTACTCAAATGCTATCACCAGCACACATTGGCAATTCTCAATTAAACAAGCCAAAGTACTTATCAAGGCACACATAGAATAATTCTCAATTAAACAAGACAAAGTACTACGTACGTACATTCTTTTCAAAAGACTCATTTTTATGTAAGACCCCAAGATACTAACACTCGTAGTATCAAGGTGTGTCTATTTTTCAAAGTAAGTTACTACACTTTTAGAAAACTAATTTCAAAGCTTGAAATCAAGTAACTTCAAATTTTCACAATCTAGGCAACTTATGCCCAATAATCAAAATAGACAATTTTCTTAACCTTCCATAAAGCCGTTATAACCAACTTCCCATAAAGCCGTTATAACCCTTTATGGTTTTAGACATATTCATTCCTTTTTATAACTAAGAGACTTATACTTAAAACCAAGTATCACATACTTACAAATCAAGTTCGTAACTTTCCAAAATACTTCGAGTCTCTTAATATTTAGAAAACAAGTTTCTTCTCTTAAATCATGTCATTTCTCCTCTTTTAAACCAATTAAGTAAATCACTCCTTTAACTCTCCTAAAGTCATTACAACAACCCTTAGGTTTTGGAACTAAGGCACTAGCCAAAAGGTTTGGAAACCACTTCCTTTCCAAGACTCTATGTACTTTAAGTAAAATACTTTCACTTTTAAGAATCCAAACTTCACTAAGGAAATGGATTATACAACTTACAATTTAAACATCAAAGTACAATCAAGGGAGTACATAGAACGAATTCTATTTTAGGCAATCCAAATACAACCAAGGAATGGATCATTTAAGGAGTAGGACATACTTTCTTTATCTTAAGGAATCATGCTAGAAGAGGAGATAGTTCACATACCTTTTCGGCTAAATCCACAAGCTAAGCCGAATACGCCGTACGTAGAAGTGTCAACCTATAATGGTCACAACAAGACTATCAACTTCTAGTCTCTAACGTAGAATAATACTAAGTATACGGTCTCTAATTCTACGGAAAATCGGGCAACACTTCCTTTGTTTCTACTCACTTTGCCACCTTTTCAAGTAGAATACAATAACCAACACGCCACATTTAAGGCTCAAAACAACAACCAAACAAAGGGGATTACACGCCTTACAATATGTGTAAAATTCCGCCCCACAATTATGTTACACCCCGTAGTTCCAGAGTATGTATGTGAGGACGTACGTACAAGAATACGACATTTAAATTGGAAAGGAAGAAAGATGTGATTTTTCGACGGAAAAGTTTCCGGATTTTGTGAAGGAAAAAGGTTCGTTAATGGAAATTGGATTCCCAGATTTGGTATTCGGACTTTTTGGAATATTTGAGAATTATGGAATTTTATTTCCGAAATTGGTCACGTGGGGCCCACGGGAGAATTTACGGTTTTGTGGGGCCCACTTTATTTTCGGATTTTTGGCATTACAGATATTTTCGGAAGATGAAATATTTTGGACGAGTAGGGGGCGACACGTGTCACCCCCATGTGGCCCCATGGCCGAAAGTTGTGGACACTTGGACGTTTTTTTGTGGGGACAAGTGGCAAGCCACTTGTCCCATTTTTGTGGTGGACACTTGGTTGGCAATTACCCACACAACATGTCCCCAATCCTCACCTTACATTTGCTTAAATCTTGGCCCTTGATTTCTCTATAAATACCCCCCCCCCCCCTTTGTAGTGAAGACTTCATCCACTTAAAGATTTTCCAAGGCAAATACTCCCTCCCTTTAGCTTGCTCTCGTTTTTCCACCTACACTTTGTGATAAATACTTCAAGTATTATTGTATTATCCCAAATACCTTAGCCTAGTATTCCTAGTAGTATTCCAAAGTTATTTCAATACTAAGAGCTTGAAATACTATTTTATTCCAATAGTCGCAAAATGAAGCTCCTAGAAAAATCTTCATAGCTTAGATGAAGTGTTAAGAAGTTGTTTAGAAACTTCTAAGGGTTGCTGAGCGGGTTGAGCGTAAGGAATGGAGCTAAACGTTGCTCAGATCGACTTTTAATCTTGGATAATTTTGGGCTTATCGAGGTAATGATCTATGTTCCTCTATTGTAGGACTCGTGTTTTTTTTTTTTTTTTTTTTTAATTTTTTCACTAAATTAAAAATTTTAAATTACTAAATTAGTATAATTTTTTCACTAAATTAAAAATACTATTAAATAAAAATTTATTTATACACAAAATTTATAGACTTATAGTATTATAATTTATAATTATATATATAATATATTTATAAAGTATAAACTATAAAGTATAAACTATAAATAAGTATAAACTATAAAGTATGGGGCTTTATTAAATTAATACTAGGCCCACCACGGACAAAGAGTGTTCTTTTTTTTTGAGTGTTTTAGGTTGAGAGATGCAAGAAAAGTGGTTAAAGTTCAGTTTACTAGCACTTTCTTTCATACGGAATGCTCTTTGCTTTCATCTTCTCATCTTTCTCTATTGACACTTCTTCAGTTCAAGCGGTAGCTCAGCTTTTAAATTTTAAATTTTTGGGAGGTTGTGTGGTAATTAAATCATAAAGGTTTGAATTTTTTGAATAAGACTTTTTCTAAAATAACTTTAAATACATGGTTTAAATATATATATAATAATATAGAATATAAATAATTTAAATAATTAATTAAATAATTTTTTTTTTAATTTTTATAAGGAAGTTTTATTATTTTCTTTATATTAAGTAAAATAAAAAAATATATAAAATAGCAATATAATAGTTGATATAGAAAATATAGTTAAAATAGAAAATGTTTTTCTAAAATACAATAAAATAAATATTTTAAAAATACTGTCTCTAATTCATTTTCCCATGAATCATTATCCCAATCATTTTGATTTTGGATTTAAAATGTAGGTTTAGTATAAAATTAAACAGTTTCTATAATCAGTTGGTCATAACTAGTAAGCCAGTAAGTTGGTTCTTAATTTTAATTCTTCTATAAGAATTTCCCTGTCGATGTTTAATTTTTTTTAATTTTTTTTTGTTAGTCTATTTACTTTTAAAAAATAAAGTGTAAAAAAATGTATTTTCAAAGAATATCTTGAAAAAAAAGACCTTTAAAAGTTTACAACTAATATGCTTGCAGCACATTTATATGTTAATGTTTTGGAAATTGGAAATTTGTTAAATAAAAAAATATTAAAAGCATCTCTTAAAATACTTACAAGTGAATATCATGTAATACTGATATGCTTTATCGAATTAAATATAATAATCGGAATGAATAAAATATTTACGGGAATAAAACAACTATGAAAATTGCCATCTATATATCTATATAAATATTTCCATACAGTGATTTTAATGGTCGTTTTTTTGACCTGGCTCATATAGTAGGGGATAGGAGGCATTTATCAGTGGGGTGTATCGGTCATCTTTCATAGTAGGTGTATCATCAACTAGAGTGTGTAATAAATTAAAAAAATTCTTCATCTTCGGAAATCATTGTTTAATCGATCTGTGATTATTAGTATTTTTGATGGAAAATCATAAAATAAATCATTCATATCTGGGAATGGTTGGAGAGAATACTGAATACTAGTACTTGTGTCCTTCCTACCACCTACCCTTAGAAGAAAGCCTCCCCACTTTTACCTTTTCCATTAGTCTCTTATCATTTAATTTTTTAATTAAAATAAAAAAGATAAAAAAATAAAAAAAATAAAATGAAATAAAGACAAATAATAATTTAAATGGAAATGAATGTAACAGCGAGACGATGAAGAGAGGCGTGTAATCGAATCGCAGGTGAAAAAAATTGAAACTTGCTCGATGAGATAATCCTGAGCCTAATCCAACTTCAAAATAATATATAGATTATATAATATAACAATAATTAGAAGAAGTAGAGATTGATTGATTAGAAATTATTGAGAGAGAAGTGTAGAAATTTTTGAAAATAAGAAAATAAGAAGAGTAGTAGTTGCTCTATTGTAATTGGATATTACATATTGTAGTAGTTTAGAATTGAGTATAAGATATATTGGAAGGATGATTAAAAAGAATTGAATGTATTTACATTGGGTATGTATTCTGATGACTTGTAGTATTATTGTGGAGTAGAATTGTACACGTCAGGTTAGGCGTGTAACCCTCCCCCAGAGTTGTTGGCTTGGTAGCGATCCTTGTTGAGGAGAGATTTATGTGCTGCGAGGGGAGGTCTTCGAAATTTCCGTAGAATAGGAACCTTGTACTTGGAATTGTGCTACAAAGAGATCGAGAAATTGATAGGCGTTTTGTGGCCTTTATAGGTTGAGATACTTGAGTAGCGTATTCTACTGAAGAGTGGAAAAGGCTAGCAGGTTCTGATGCTTTGGAGCTTTTTGCTTTTTGTCGATAATCGTCGCGAGGTATGTGAACCTCTTCCTATCTTTTCTAGCATGATTGTGTGAACTATGTAGTACGGTAGACGTACGTGTGCTAAACGAATTTGGTTGGTTTAAAACATAAAGTGTTATAACGGCTTTATGGGAAGTTTGTTATAACAACTTTATGTAGGTAAAGAAATGGTTTGTGGTTTTTAAAAAGATAAGAGACTTGACTTATAAATGACTTGATGTGAATTAGTAAGGAACTTGATTTCTAAAAGAAAGGAGATTTGAGGAACTAAAGTGTTTTGGTTTAAAAGAAAGACATGTTTTTGTCTTAAAATAGTTTAAAAAGGAAGGCAGGGTTTTTGTCTTAAATTGGTTTATTTCAAAAGAAGGTATGGAAATTGTTTTGGTTTACTTAAAAAACATAGTTACTCTATTTTGATACTACGAGTATCGTATGACTTTTTGTGAAAGAAATGGACCTTTTAAAGTGTTAAAATACGTAGTACCGTGGGGTTAAAATCCGAATTTGTTGTAATAAAATAAAAGTCTATGAGTACGTTGAACTTGCCTATGCTTGTTGTGCTAGCCTTTGTTGTGCAAGTGTTTTGATTCTGTGCTACCGAGTCTCTCGATGGAGGGCCGGTTATCTTGTTATATCTTTGGACCTACTGACACGTTGGGTGGCCCACGGGTATGGTTCAATTAGGATTGATGTTCCATGGACTAGCTCTCCATGAGGTTTTACTGATTCGGCTTTGGTATCTGGTAGTTGGCTCTCGTACTTGCCCCGGTCGTGGCTGCTTCGGCTTTGGTTCTGGTAGTTAGCCTTCGTACTTGCCCCGTTCAGTGTTGTGGCGAAGTCTCGTGACTTACGGTTGTAATCTGGTGGTTAGCCTGGTTACTTGCCCCCGTCAGCTATGTGACGCAGGTGGATCTGGTAGAGGTTATCGCACTTGCCACGTGTCAGCTTCGCGGCGAAGTATCGTGACTTACGGTTGTGATCTGGTGGTTAGCCTGGTTACTTGCCCCCGTCAGCTACGTGGTGCAGGGAGGATCTGGTAGAGGCTATCGCACTTGCCACGTGTCGCCCGCGAGTCGGTGTTTGGACGGCTTCGTGACTTACGGTTGTGATCGGTGGTTAGCTGGTTACTTGCCCCGTCGGCCTACGTGGCGCGTGAGGATCTGGTAGAGGCTATCGCACTTGCCACGTGTCAGCTTCGTGATATGGTTGTTTAGTATTGTTGGTACGGTAGGTTCTGGTAGCTGGCTTTCGTACTTGCCCCGGTCAGTTGATGATGCAGGTTGGATCTGGTAGCTATGCCTTCGTACTTGCCGTCACGGTTTTATGACACAGTGGGACCGGTGTTCATGTGTACTTCTTGGTGTTATTATATCATAGGCTGGCCGGTGAGGAAGGTATTCCACGGGCATGATTGATGTTGTGGGCGTGAGACCCATAGTTATATTTGAGTGACGACTTTGAGGGCGTGAGTCCCTGACTTGACATGACTGCTTATATATTGTGGACTGTAGTTTGGTTATCATACATGTCTCATGTTTTTATATAGTATTTATGATTTCATTTCTGATATTTTGATTTCACATACTTGGTACTGTTGTCTTGACCTCGCCCGAGTGCGTTCATGCCGCGGTAGAGTACACCGCCGTTGATCCTCGCCATAGGATCACGATTCGGCGTTGGGAAGCTCCGTTTCTCCGAGGCTTATCTTTAGTATAGTCTCTGTCGTTGTAGGTACTTACATTCGAGGGTATGGCGGGGCCCTGTCCGTCGTAGTTGTGGTTACATTCTTAGAGGTGCATGAAATCGTTGTAGGCGGGGTTTGAAAAGGATATAAGCGTTCGGTATATATTTATGCGAAAGGTAACCGTTTTGGTTAGCTTTGTTCCTTATTTTATCTTGTTTCATGTTTAAGTTTTTATTTCGCTGATTTTCTCGATGTTGTATCACTAGGGTGCCCAGGTAAGGCACGATGTGAGCAGGTCGGGTCGTGACAAATTAATACGAAGTAGTTCCATATTCAAGCCATTCTCGGCCAACAACATAACCAACAATTCAAAGTCTTTTCCAATTCAAAGTTCTAAGGTCTAACATGTTATATAGTCATAAACAACTTCGACAACTACAATTCCTTCTTATACAACATGCGACGACTTAAACTAATAATCGACTTGAATTGTAATCTTAAGGCTAACATGCTAGTTTTTCGGATTAGGGCTCCAATAGCCAATATGCTTATCAAACTTCATACTAAACATCTCATGCTTGCTAATATCCATAGCTACAACAATAAGTAAACCTTAATTACTAAAACGACAAGATTTATACCTTTACAAGCCCTTAAAATTTCCAAGATTCAAAGTCGCTCCTTAGCAAATTCTTAGCTCCTTTCCTCATGTTCCAATCCGCTCCAAGCACTCCTTAGAAGCCTGTGAAGAACCCATCTTCAAGTTCCAACTTCAAAGTTGAAGAACTCCTTAAGTTTCCGTCTTGCGACTAATACGAAAATGCCGTTTTTACGAAATCTTTCTATTGAGATATCCTTACAATACCCTTAGGGACATTGGGTTTAAGTCTTGTGAATAAAGGATCACAAACTAAATTTTTTTGTGTGGAACACAAGGTGAACCCGAGAGCACAAAGGAAGAACAAGAAATGTTGTGATATTTTCTAAGTGTTGAAGACAAGTCTTGCACTAGTAGTAAGCTTATATAACACATTGGATGGCTTAGATTATCACAATTGTGTGGCTAGGATGAGGATCATTAATTAAATAGCCAAGTGGACAAGTTGACCTTGGTCAACAATCTCAAGCTTTGAAGACTTGATCTTTTACCATGGTCAATGACCATTTTACCCCTAATATTTACGTCCAAGACCATATATGTGGGGGTACCACGTGTCGCCCTCTCATTCGTCCATAAAATTCCGTAACCCTCGTGGGCCCCACAAAAATGTAAAATTCCTCGGGTGGGCCCCACATGACCAAATCCGTAAAAATAAATTTCCATAATGTTAAAAAGTTTCATACTCTTCAAATAATGCATTTTGAGAATCCAATTCTCAACAACGAACATTTTTCCTTTCCGACGTTCGAAAGATTTTTCCGTCGGAAAAACAATTATTTCTTTTGTACCAATTTCCAAGTCTTGATTACTTACGTACATTCTCTTTTACATGTCCTGGACTTATGGGGTGTAACAGCGATAATGTCATATAGTCTGCCTATAAAGGTATACTGCCCGGCCCATTTCTGGGACGTGATAATGTCATATAGTCTGCCCATAAAGGTATACCGCCCGACCCATTTCTGGGACGCGATAATGTCATATAGTCTGCCCATAAAGGTATACTGCCAGGACCATTTCTGGGACGCGATAATGTCACATAGTCTGCCCATAAAGGTATACTGCCCGGCCCATTTCTGGGACGCGATAATGTCACATAGTCTGCCCATAAAGGTATACTGCCCGACCCATTTCTGGGACGCGATAATGTCACATAGTCTGCCCATAAAGGTATACTGCCCGGCCCATTTCTGGGACGCGATAATGTCATATAAAATCCGGGAATTTAACCCAACGTACTACGCATATCTACTCCTTTAGAAAGACTCTTTTTCAAATAAAACTTCCCAGATACTAACAACCGTAGTATCAAGTCATATCTACCTTTCAAGACAAGTCACAATACCTTTTTAGAAATACATTTACCGGCTTCTAAATCAAGTGACTTCTTTCTTAAAAACCTTAAGCAATTGGTACCTTTAAAACAATTTGCCCTCCTTTATTTCAAATCATTTCTTTGCTTACATTACTGAAGAAAACCATTCTTTTAATCTTCCATAAAGTTGTTATAACCAACTTCCCATAAAGTCGTTATAACTCTTTATGTCTTAGACAAATTCATTCATTTTATAACCAAGAGACTTATACTTTCAAATCAAATCACATAGCTTTCAAAATACTTCAAGTCTCTTAACTTTTAAGAAAACAAGTTTCTTAACTTTAGAAATCAAGTCTTTCCAAATCGAGTATTCTATACTTGTAAATCAATTCATTTCTTCCTTTAAGAATCAAGTCCCATAACTTGAAAAATAAAGTCTCTTAACTTTTAAGAATTTGAGATCCATAGCCTTAAAACTTCATACGTAAATTCTTATAAGTTAAGTAACATATACTTTGGTGCGTTGTGAATAAGTTATACTTATTTATAATGATCTTATTCAAGTAGCCATGATCTAGAAAATGTAATACAATTTTGTCTTATCTTAGTTTCTATGCAGATGGAGAATTCTACTCATTTTAATATAATCAATTGTTATTACATTTTCCTTTATTAACGCTGCAATGGCTTGCTCGATACTTATTCTCATTTGTGCCGTAAAATTTGCCAAGTCAACTTGGCTCCAAATACTTCCTAACGACTCTTACCAACATCCCCCATAAGACTTGGTAAGAACTTAGGATAACCTAGACATAACCTTTACATAGAGTAAATCACATACATACCTCTTAACTTCTAAGCGTATAAGGGAACATGAAATATTACTACATGTATATTCCATACATAGAATCATGCCAAAATAAGGAAGAGGTTCACATACCTCGCGACGATTATCGACAAGTAGCAAAATGCTCCAAAGTACTTTCACCTTGATAGCTATGCCATCCTTCAAGTAGAATACGCTATACTTAGTACTTCAACCTATAATGGCCATAATACGTCCATTAACTTCTAGCTTAGACGTAGAATATTCTAAGTGCAAAGTCACTAAATTCTACGGAAAATCGGAGAGCACTTCCTTTGTTTCTACATACTTTGCCACCTTTTTCAAGGCCGAATTCAATAACCAAACACGCCACATTTAAGGCCCAACAATGCAATTAACAATAGGGGATTACACGCCTACTAGACGTGTAAAATTCCGCCTCACAATTGATATCAAACTAATACAACAACAAGTGTAAATCCGACAATCTTGGGATACAACAATACCAATTCTTCTCCAATTTCCTTTTCAATCCAAGTTGTTAGCATGACATGATATCAAGTCGCAATCAATTATAACCACTATAATCTTCAAGTAAGTAACATGCGACGATTCTAAATACGACCAAATTGTAATCCAACTTCAAATGACTAATATGTCATTTCGGATTTTAGGCTACAACAATCCATAACACTTATAAAACTTCAACACATACTTCATGCTAGTAAAATGTAAGGCTAACAACAATATGAAATCTTGTAACACTTAAGAGATAAGATTATTACCTCAACGAATCTTAATCCAACTCCAAATCCGAAGTCGCTCCCTAGCAACTTAGAGCCCCTTCAAGACACTTCAATACGCTACTTGAGACCCTTAGAACCATACCAACAACTTTCCTTCAAACTTCCAAACAAAACCTAGAAAAGCAACTAGGTTTTCACCTTGCGACTAATACGAAAACTATCTTTTTCCGAGATTTTTCTATTGAGATACACTTACAATACACTCAAGAACCTTGGTTTAAAGTGTGGAGCTTAATGGACAAGAAACAAAAAAAATTTCTTTTCTAAAGGGCTAGAACCCGAGAGCAACAATGTGAAGTCTTCAAATTCTTGAAATTTTTTCTAAGTGTTGGACAATGTCTTGCTACTAGTAGTGTTATATAGCACAATGGAGGGTCAAGATGTGAACAAATGGGTGGCTTGGATGAGCTCTTATTAAATATCAAGCCTTTGTGGACCCTTTGACTTAGTCAATATTCTCAAGCTCACTACTTGCATGACTTAGTCATCCTACAAAGGTCAAATGGCCCTTTAGCCCTTGCCTAATTCGTCCAAGGCAACCATAAGGGGGGTGACACGTGTCGCCCTCCCATTCGCCACAATATTACGTTTTCCGACAATTTCATAATTCCGATAAATTTTTACAAGTCCCTAATCTTAACATTAGGAATTTTCACGTACATTCTTAAAACATATCCTGTAAACACGGGGTGTAACATTCTTCACCCCTTAGAAACATTCGTCCTCGAATGTTCTTTCGGAGTTCACTTTATCATTTCTCGGCATAATCTCATACAACTACACTCAATGAAACCTAATTATGCCACTTATGGCCCTAATACTTTGCACACACATATCCATCCATCATAAGCCCAAAAAGGGATTATCTTTTCGTACTTCCAACCCCGTCTAGCATATACATAGTCTCAATATAATCTGTTCATGACACTTAAACATACCACAACTTTATCATGCATACAAGTCCCTAAAGGGTCAAAGACATACCTGAAATCATATAGGCGGTTCAAAGGACCGCTAAAACTGGGAACTTCCACCACGACCTCTGCCACGGCCTGTCGGTGCATGAACCTCCTGCCTAGCTATTGAATGCGAAGAACCCGCAACTGATCCAGTAGACGGTGTTGTCCCACCAGACCTCTATAAGGACAGTCTCTGAAAATATGGCCTAGACGACCACAAGAAAACAAGCACCGCATCGCGCGACATACCCCGTAATGTAACCTACCACATCGGGCGACGAGGCAAAGGTGGCCTCGACTAACTGAACCCCATCTCCCGAGACTAAGCTCTAGAGACTGACCGCCTCGCATTCCCGGTTGTAAAACCTTCCGCCGTAAAATCGTGAGGAGCACTCGGTCTGGCTGCAATGTAGACCTAGTCTGCTGCCGAGGCCGTCCGCCGAACCGCCTGAGACTCGCTGTCTCGCCCTCGGGCCGCTCGAGTCAATCTGATCCTCCCTCTCTCTATCCTCTATCCCCTGCGCATACGCCTACATCCTGGCAATATCCATACCTAGCTGAAGGGCCACCCCCAAGCATGCAGTAATCATATGACGGTCTAGCCCCATCACATAACGATGAACTTTATCCGCCATGTTAGCTACAATGGTGCAAGATACCGTCACACGACCAACCGGGCGTGATCGTGCCTTACCCTGCACCCTAGTGATACAACATCGTGAGAAAATCAACTAAATAAAAACATGAACATGAATTAAGAGAAAAGATAAATAAACAAAGCCAACCAAAACTTGCCTTCATCATATATACATAAATACCCAACAGCTTATCCTTTTACAAACCCCGCCCACAATACATGCACTCTAAGATTTTTACAAAGAATGACGGACAGTGGCCCCGCCATACCCCGAATGTATAAGAATCTACTGCACTCGTGGTAACATACCAAAAGATAAGCCTCGAAGGAACGGAGCTTCCTAACACGAAATGTGATCCTATGCGGGATCAACGGTCGATGTACCTTTTATCTCATGCAGATGAACGCAGCCTCAAGGAGGTCGATAACAGTACCAAGTATGTGAAATCAGTAATATCAGAATGAAATCATAATAATCTATATAAAGCATGAGACATGTATGATAACCAAACTACTGATCACAACATAAAAGCAAATGTCAAGTCGTGACTCACGCTCAAAGTCATCCTCACGCCCGTGGAACTTCTTCCTCACCGCCGGCCTAGGTACAAATCATGTGATACGTATAATGTGTCTCGCCCATCTTATGGACCCAATATAGAAACGTGTGGAATACATTCTGCTCATCCCATGAACCTAGTCGAGTGAAATACATTCCGGATGAACCTAGTCGAGAGAAATACATTCGGATGAACCGGTAATCAAGTGAAATACATTCCGGATGAACCGTAATCAAGTGAAATACATTCCGGATGAACCGTAATCAAGTGAAATACATTCCGGATGAACCGTAATCAAGTGAAATACATTCCGGATGAACCTAGTCGAGTAGAACACGATTGCACAACAAGGCTATCACACGTAACATGGTCAAGTTTCATAACAACAAGCATAAGCAAGTTACACACAACTCAAGGTACTTTCATTTTATGTCAAAGTCCGGATTTTAACCCTAAAGTACTACGTACGTTAAATTCCTTTTAAAGATCCATTTCTTTTACGAAGGTCACCCGATACCCGTAGTATAAAAATAGAGTGACTAACATTGTTAAGTAAACCAAAATGCTTTCCTTTGTAAAATCAAGTAACAACCCTATTTTCCAAACGTTCAAGTTTGCCTAATTTCAAAAGCTCAAGTTTCTCATTTTAGAAAAGGTTTCGTAGTTCATAGTTTTAAATCCTTTAAAACATAATTCTCCTTTAAACGTTTTGAGAAACATATGTCTTATATGTGAGTAGGTTATTCTTGTTGTAATTAATCTTATTAAGCAGCCATGATCTAGGAAATGTAATATCATTTTGTCTTATCTTAGCTTCTATGCAGATGGAGGTTTCTACTGGTTTTAATACCATACTTCATTATTCAATACATTTTCCTTTATTTACGCTGCAGTGGTTTGTCGATACTCATTCTGATTTCCGAAATCAGTAAAACATTATTCCTCTTAAAACCAAGTACTCATTACTCACGAATGAGTTTTCACACTTTTAACAAAATTCATATTAATACCATTAAGTCAAGTCTCTTATCTTCTAAAAATCAGTAAACCATTCTTTTTATCACTCTTAAGACGTTATACCTAACTTCCCATAAAGCTAGTACAACTCTTATGTTTTCAAAGCCAAGTATTACTACACATCAAATCCGTTATAAGTCAAATCAGTTACCCTTTGAAACCACAAAGCATTTTCTTACCTACATAAAGCAGTTATAACCAACTACCCATAAAGCCGTTATAACACTTTATGTTTCAAACCAATCAAATACATTAAACACACGTACGCCTACTGCACTACATAGTTATACACATATCATGCTAGAACAGATAGGAGAGGTTCACATACCTCGCGACGATTATCGACTAATAGCAAAACGCCCAAGTACCTCAAACCGCTTGGCCACACTCGGTCAAGCAGATCACCCACACGTAGTACTACAACCTATAGAGGCCACAAAGCGCCTATTAATATCTTTAGATCCCGACATAGAATATTCTACGTAAAATTCGACAAAGACCTCCCGCAACAAACAGAAATCTCCTCCTCTATCGAGGCGGCTACCAAGCCAACCAGTGGGGTTTGCACGCCGACCGGACGTGTACAATTCTACTCACAAAGAATACTACACAAGTCTCATCAGTAATACACCCTATGTAATTACAGCCTTCACTTTTAAAATTCAGGCTTAAGTCGCAAGACATTGCCGTAAGTATTATTCAGGCTTAAGTCAAAAGACATTGCCGCACAACTATGATCAGTTCTATATATAGTATACCTAACTATATACTCCTACAACATGTAATTTCCAATTACAACAGAAGGTCAAGAGTGTTTACCTCGATAAGCCCAAAATTATCCGAGTTTATATGTCGATCCTGAGCAAGGTTTAGCTCCTACCGTGCGCTCGACCCGCCTCCAACCAACCCTTAGAAGTTCTAACCAACTTCTACTTATAACTTCAACAACGGGTGAAGATTTACTTAGGGTTTCGTTTTAGTGATCGAGGAAAGTATAATGGTATTTTCTGGCTTTTGTAAAAGGGTACTTTGGAAAGTACTACAAGGTATTTGGCTAAAGTATTTTGGGCATTATAACAATACTAGGAGAGTATTTCTATACCACAACAAGGGTATTATACGAAACAACTAGGCTAGGGGTGTACTTCTGCTAGTGGCACCACAAAGGGGGAGGGGAGGCTCTCGGCCAAGGGCCTTGCTCAAAGGGGGGGGAGGGGGTTTTGGACGATAGCAAGACAAGAGGGAGGGAGTATTTGAGACTTAGATAGATTGCTCAAGTTTTGGATGAAGAAAGTCTTCAACTTAGAGGGGTATTTATAGGTCAAGTGAAGGCCAACCAATGGCCAAGATGAAGACAAGTGCATAGCAAGTGTAAGGCCAAGATTAAGCCATGTGCAACCTTATCCATCTACCCAAAATATCCTACCAACTCCTTTGCCAAAAATAATGCACAAAAAACGTGCCAACAAGCCCCCTTTCGTCCGTCCACTCCTTCCAATTAGAGGGTGACAAGTGTCGCCCTCTCGTTGGTCCAAAATGTTTCGTCTCTCGGAAAAATCCGCAAAAATTATTAATGACATAGCGGAATTTTCCCTACGAAAGTCGTGGAAACGTTTAAAAACGACTCTAATCGGGTGTTGTGTACAAATTTGAAACTAGCCAACTTTAAGGCTCAAATTATAATACGACGCGCCACGCATCATACTGAAATACGGGTATAACATTCTCCCTCCTTAGAAACATTCGTCCGAATGTTCCTTCTCAAGACGGATAACGATAAAGTTCCTCTTAACTTTAAACAAATTTCCAATGCCACACATGGCAACAAAGTAACACACATACTCTCTCTGCCTTACTCGTCGTGCCCTTCCCGAACACTTGAACTCTTCTCATACGCATTCACACCTCGCCATCGCCGGTTTCAAAACCTTGAGTCACCACCTCCAACTTGGTTATCTTACTAGCCTCAATCTTCCTTAAGGCCATTCCCGCCTTCACGACCGCCAGTCGAACACACCCACGAACTCATACGATGGTCAACTAAACTTGGGCCCAGCACCCTCGTGACCCTACCACCTGGCGGGACCACCCAGAGCTGACCCCACCTCGAAACAGGCTGCGGGTTGGCCTGCAACATGGCCCCAACCCGACCCATCGTCGCGCCAACTCTTGCTCCCGACACGGAACAATCTTGCTAAATCACATCATGAAAGATACCACTTTCATTTACCCAACCTGGACTTATCACACAATGCATTCTAGGCATAAAATGCACTCGACAAGGATCACTCGCAAAATCTTGTACTCAAGACGCCTTACATCTAAGGTCTCAACAGTAATATTCTAAGGTTCATCATTTTCTCACCCTGTGCTTACCCTTTTTCCCAACGTGTTCCTAAATCACATTTTAGCACAAAGCTATCCGAACATAACACTTAACACATTAACATAACATCAAAACATACAAGCCTCTGAGGGTTAAGGATATACCAAGCTACCGCCCACTCTAATCATATGTCTACCTGCAGGCGCATAATCGTAAGGTGAAGAACTCGCCATCGATCCGCAGGTTGCGCTGCCGCCGGCACTCTCCTATAAGCACGCTTCGTCACATGGCTCGACGGCCGCAGTGAAACAAGCACCGCAAAGACGACATTCCCGATGATGTTTGCCACATCGCGCACACCGGGGGACATGAATCTCGCTGGCCGGCACTCACGCATATCCGCGAACTAAGCCCCGAGCTCGCCACCCGAATACCCGAACGCCCCGACGATCGCGGGGTCCACTCAGATCGTGGAGGTACATAATTCAGATCTGGCCGAGGCGTCCGCCTAAAGTTACCAAAGGACCTCGCTGCTCGCCCTCTTCGCCGATCTCGGCCATTCCGCCGACCTCTCCGTGCCTCACATCCTAGTGCATGAGCTTGCATGCGGGCAATGTCCATGCCCGTGAAGAGCTACACCCGCATGCCTCGCCAAGTAATCATCCAGCCCGGTGACGTAGCGGTGTACTCTGTCCTCCATATCAGCTACCACAGCGGGAACATACCGAGCTAATGAGTCGAACTCTACATTATACTCTCTAACCGTCCGCCCGTCCTGCCTTAATGTCAAAAATCTGTCGGCCCGAGCCCTCCTCATCTGTGGAGGCAAGAAATGTGCAAGAAATGTCCTCGAGAACTCGCCCCAAATCGCTGGAAGTGCATGCTCTTCCCGGATAGCTCCCACGAATCAAACTACCAATCAGCAGATCACGCAATGATGCGAACCCAATACCACCGACTGCGCCTCGAGGCTCGATCACACTCATGATCCGTAGAGCCGCTTGATAAACTCCTGAGGGTAGTCCTCAACTCTAGATCCATAGAACACTTGAGGGCTACAACTCAAAAAGTAACGTAGACTAATACTGTCTGCTCGGGTGTGAAATACGGGCCGGAATCGCCGTGATTCCACCTATCCTCATATTCGCCATGACCGCCAGAATCGCCATCTCTTGTACTTATCTCATCTCCGCTTCCAGCCGTGGACTGAGGCTCGTGTATCAGAGTCTCAGCAGCCATCGCCGCGCTCAACTCGCTGGTCTTTGGCGGCGTTGCGAACCCGCCGTCAAGCACTGCTCGTGTATCGACCGCCTACGCCTGCACTCTCAGATCTCACTAACGCCTCCTCGACGCTTTGCCCATTCGGGCTCAAGGTTTTACGCGGAGGCATAATCGTAAAGGAAAGGAATACGCCGGAGGGTCCAATTTATCACACAAATCTAAGGCACGATCTCGTAATGAGAAGAATGGAAACCAATCCTAAATGCTCGCAGCCTCCGATTATAGATGTGGTGCACAACACACCGATAATCAAGACTCTACTAGACACGGTCAGACACTTTCCGAGGACTAATCGCCTCGATACCACTTTTGTCACGACCAACCGCCCGCGGATCGTGCCTTACCGGGCACCCTAGTGATACAACATCGAGAAAATCAGCGAAATAAAAACATGAACATGAATTAAGAGAAAAGATAAATAAACAAAGCAACCAAAACAGCTTGCCTTCATCATATATACATAAATACCCGAACAGCTTATCTTTTTTACAAACCCCGCCACAACAAGCATGCACTTAAGATTTTTACAACAAAGAATGACGGACAGTGGCCCGCCATACCTCGAATGTATAAGAATCTACTGCACTGTGGTAACATACCAAAAGATAAGCCTCCAAGGAACGGAGCTTCCCAACACGCCAAATGTGATCCTATAAGCGGGGATCGGCGATCGATGTACCTTTTACTGCGGATGAACGCACTTCAAGGAGGTCAAGATAACAGTACCAAGTATGTGAAATCAGAAATATCAGAATGAAATCATAATAGTCTATATAAAGCATGAGACATGTATGATAACCAAACTACGCTCACAACATAAAAGCAAATATGTCAAGTCGTGACTCACGCCTCAAAGTCATCCTCATGCCCGTGGAACTTCTTCCTCACCGCCAGCCTAGGTACAAATCATGTGATACGTATAATGTGTCTCGCCCATCTTATGGACCCAATATAGAAACGCTGGAATACATTCCCGGTTCATCCCATGAACCGGTAGTCGAGTGAAATACATTCCCGGATGAACCGGTAGTCGAGTGAAATACATTCCCGGATGAACCGGTAATCAAGTGAAATACATTCCCGGATGAACCGGTAATCAAGTGAAATACATTCCCGGATGAACCGGTAATCAAGTGAAATACATTCCCGGATGAACCGGTAGTCGAGTAGAACACAGTACTTGCACAACAAGGCTATCACACGTAACATGGTCAAGTTTCATAACAACAAGCATAAGCAAGTTACACACAACTCAAGGTACTTTCATTTTATGTCAAAGTCCGGATTTTAACCCTAAAGTACTACGTACGTTAAATTCCTTTTAAAGATCCATTTCTTTTACGAAGGTCACCCGATACCCGTAGTATAAAAATAGAGTGACTAACATTGTTAAGTAAACCAAAATGCTTTCCTTTGTAAAATCAAGTAACAACCCTATTTTCCAAACGTTCAAGTTTGCCTAATTTCAAAAGCTCAAGTTTCTCATTTTAGAAAAGGTTTCGTAGTTCATAGTTTTAAATTCTTTAAAACATAATTCTCCTTTAAACGTTTTGAGAAACATATGTCTTATATGTGAGTAGGTTATTCTTGTTGTAATTAATCTTATTAAGCAGCCATGATCTAGGAAATGTAATATCATTTTGTCTTATCTTAGCTTCTATGCAGATGGAGGTTTCTACTGGTTTTAATACCATACTTCATTATTCAATACATTTTCCTTTATTTACGCCGCAGTTGGTTTGTCGATACTCATTCCGATTTCCAAATCAAGAAACATTATTCCTCTTAAAACCAAGTACTCATTACTCACGAATGAGTTTTCACACTTTTAACACAAGTCATATTACTACCATTAAGTCAAGTCTCTGATCTTCTACAAATCAGTAAACCATTCTTTGTATCACTCTTCAGACGTTATACCTAACTTCCCATAATGCTAGTACAACTCTTATGTTTTCAAAGCCAAGTATTACTACACATCAAATCCGTTATAAGTCAAATCGCCACCCTTTGAAACCACAAAGCATTTTCTTACCTACATAAAGTCGTTATAACCAACTACCCATAAAGCCGTTATAACACTTTATGTTTCAAACCAATCAAATACATTAAACACACGTACGCGTCACCGCACTACATAGTTATACACATATCATGCTAGAACAGATAGGAGAGGTTCACATACCGCGACGATTATCGACTAATAGCAAAACGCCCAAGTACTCAAACCGCTCGGCTACACTCTCACCAAGCAGATCACTCCACACGTAGTACTACAACCTATAGAGGCCACAAAGCGCCTATTAATATCTTTAGATCCCGACATAGAATATTCTACGTAAAATTCGACAAGACCTCCCCGCAACAACAGAAATCTCCTCCTCTATCGAGGCCGCTACCAAGCCAACCGCGGGGGTTTGCACGTCTGACCGGACGTGTACAATTCTACTCACAGAATACTACACAAGTCCATCAGAATACACCCTATGTAATTACGTCACTTCACTTCTAAAATTCAGCTTAAGTCGCAAGACATTGCCGTAAGTATTATTCAGCTTAAGTCAAAAGACATTGCCGCACAACTATGATCAGTTCTATATATAGTATACCTAACTATATACTCCTACAACATGTAATTTCCAATTACAAATGTAAGGTCAAGAGTGTTTACCTCGATAAGCCCAAAATTATCCGAGTTTATATGTCGATCCCGAGCAAGGTTTAGCTCCTACTCCGCGCGCTCCGACCCGCCTCCAACCAACCCTTAGAAGTTCTAACCAACTTCTACTTATAACTTCAACAACGGGTGAAGATTTACTTAGGGTTTCGTTTTAGTGATCGAGGAAAGTATAATGGTATTTTCTGGCTTTTGTAAAAGGGTACTTTGGAAAGTACTACAAGGTATTTGGCTAAAGTATTTTGGGCATTATAACAATACTAGGAGAGTATTTCTATACCACAACAAGGGTATTATACTAAACAACTAGGCTAGGGGGTGTACTCGGCTAGTGGCACCACAAAGGGGAGTGGAGGCTCTCGCCAAGGGCCTTGCTCAAAGGGGAGGGGGGTTTTGGACGATAGCAAGACAAGAGGAGGAGTATTTGAGACTTAGATAGATTGCTCAAGTTTTGGATGAAGAAAGTCTTCAACTTAGAGGTATTTATAGGTCAAGTGAAGGCCAACCAATGGCCAAGATGAAGACAATTGCATAGCAAGTGTAAGGCCAAGATTAAGCCATGTGCAACCTTATCCATCTACCCAAAATATCCTACCAACTCCTTGACCAAAAATAATGCACAAAAACGTGCAACAAGCCCCTTTCGTCCGTCCACTCCTTCCAATTAGAGGTGACAAGTGTCGCCTCTCGTTGGTCCAAAATGTTTCGCCTCTCTAAAAATCCGCAAAATTATTAATGACATAGCCGGAATTTTCCCTACGAAAGTCGTGGAAACGCTTTCATTTAAAAACGACTCTAATCGGGTGTTGTGTACAAATTTCAAACTAGCCAACTTTAAGGCTCAAATTATAATACGACGCTACCACGCATATACTCCGAAATACGGTATAACATTCTCCTTCCTTAGAAACATTCGTCCGAATGTTCCTTCTCAAGACGGATAACGATAAAGTTCCTCTTAACTTTAAACAAATTTCCAATGCCACACATGGCAACAAAGTAACACACGCATTTCCCCGCTTTACTCGTCGTGCCCTTCCGAACACTTGAACTCTTCTCATATACGCATTCACACCTCGCCATCGCCGGTTTTCAAAACCTTGAGTCACCACTCCAACTTGGTTATCTTACTAGCCTCAATCTTCCTTAAGGCCATTCCCGCCTTCACGACCGCTTCAGTCGAACACACCCACGAACTCATACGATGGTCAACTAAACTTGGGCCCAAAGACTCGTGATTCTACCACCGCGGGACCACCCAGCTGACCCCACCTCGAACAGTCGCGGTTGGCCCGCAACACGGCCCCAACCCGACCCATCGTCGCGCCAACTCGCTTCCTCGACACGGAACAATCTTGCTAAATCACATCATGAAAGATACCACTTTCATTTACCCAACCTGTGACTTATCACACAATACATTCTAGGCATAAAATGCACTCTGACAAGGATCACTCGCAAAATCTTGTACTCAAGACGGCCTTACATCTAAGGTCTCAACTGTAATATTCTAAGGTTCATCATTTCTCACCCCCTCAGGCTTACCCTTTTTCCCCAACTAGGTTCCTAAATCACATTTTAGCACAAAGCTATCCGAACATAACACTTAACACATTAACATAACATCAAAACATACAAGCCTCTGAGGGTTAAGGATATACCCGGTTACCGCCCACTCTAATCATATGTCTACCTGGCAGGCGCATAATCGTAGGCGCGGTTAACTCGCCATCGATCCGCAGAGTCGCGCTGCCGCCAGACTCTCCTATAAGCACAATCTTCGTCACATGGCCCTCGACGGCCGCAGTGAAACAAGCACCGAAAAGACGACATTCCCGATGATGTTTGCCACATCGCGCACACCGGCGGGACATGAATCTCGCTGGCCGGGCACTCACGCATATCCGCAACTGTAAGCCCCGAGCTCGCCAGCTCCCGAATACCAACGCCCCGACGATCGCGGGGTCCACTGCATCTTGGTGGAGGTACATAACTAGATCGCTGAGGTGGTCCGCCTAAAGTTACCAAAGGACCTCGCTGCTCGCCTCTTCGCCGATCTCGGCCATTCCGCTGACCTCTCCGTGCCTCACATCCTAGTGCATGAGCTTGCATGCGGCAATGTCCATGCCTACCAAGAGCTACACCCGCATAAGCCTCGCCAAGTAATCATCCAGCCGACGTGGCGGTGTACTCGCCTCCATATCGCCTACTACACGGAACATACCGAGCTAATGAGTCGAACTCCACATTGTACTCTCTAACCATCCGCCCGCCCCGCTTAATGTCAAAAATTGCTGCCCGAGCCCTCCTCATCTGTGGAGGCAAGAAATGTGCAAGAAATGCCTCGAGAACTCGCCCCAAATCTGGAAATGCATGCTCTTCCCGACAGCTCACGAATCAAACTACCAATCGCAGATCACGCAATGATGCGAACCCAATACCACCGACCGCTCGAGGCTCGATCACACTCATGATCCGTCAGAGCCGCTTGATAAACTCCCGAGGGTCGCCTCGCCTCGATCCATAGAACACCGGAGGCTACAACTCAAAAGTCCCGTAGCCTCAAACCGCTCGCCGGGTGAACTACGGCGCCGCTGGCCGGAATCACAGATTCCACTTATCTCATATCTGCCACGACCGCCGCAGAATCGCCATCTCTTGTACCCCATCTCATCCGCTTCCAGCCGTGGACCGAGGCTCGTATCAGAGTCTCGCAGCCATCGCCGCGCTCTCAACTCGCTGTGCCGGGCGGCGGCGAAACCCGCCGCTTAAGCACTGCTCGTGTATCGACCGGTCCGCGCTCGCATTTCTCTCAGATCTCACTAACAGCTCCTCGACGCCTTGCCCATCCGGGCTCGTTGCCTTACGCGAGGCATAATCGTAAAGGAAAGGAATACGCTGAGGGTCCAATTTATCACACTCTAAGGCACGATCTCGTAATGAGAAGAATGGAAACCAATCCTAAATGCCTCGCAGCCTCCTCGATTATAGATGTGGTGCACAACACACCGATAATCAAGACTCTACTAGACACGGTTCAGACACTTTCCGAGGACTAATCGCTCGATACCACTTTTGTCACGACCAACCTCGCCCGTGGATCGTGCCTTACCCCGCACCCTAGTGATACAACATCGAGAAAATCAACTAAATAAAAACATGAACATGAATTAAGAGAAAAGATAAATAAACAAAGCCAACCAAAACAGCTTGCCTTCATCATATATACATAAATACCCGAACGCTTATCTTTTTTACAAACCCCGCCCACAAATAAAGGCATGCACTTAAGATTTTTACAACAAAGAATGACGGACAGTGGCCCCGCCATACCCCGAATGTATAAGAATCTACGCACT
Organism: Przewalskia tangutica; assembly: GCA_029844215.1. NCBI lineage: Eukaryota > Viridiplantae > Streptophyta > Magnoliopsida > Solanales > Solanaceae > Przewalskia > Przewalskia tangutica. Next base: position 118,791,335 of record CM056722.1, read on the forward strand.
GTGGTAACATACCAAAAGATAAGCCTCCAAGGAACGGAGCTTCCCAACACGCTGAAATGTGATCCTATAAGCGGATCGACAATGATGTACCTTTTACTCATGCAGATGAACGCACTCAAGGAGGTCGATAACAGTACCAAGTATGTGAAATCAGAAATATCAGAATGAAATCATAATAGTCTATATAAAGCATGAGACATGTATGATAACCAAACTACGCCACAACATAAAAGCCATGTCAAGTCGTGACTCACGCCTCAAAGTCATCCTCATGCCCGTGGAACTTCTTCCTCACCGCCGGCCTAGGTACAAATCATGTGATACGTATAATGTGTCTCGCCCATCTTATGGACCCAATATAGAAACGTGTGGAATACATTCCTGCTCATCCCATGAACCAGAGTCGAGTGAAATACATTCCTGATGAACCAGAGTCGAGTGAAATACATTCTGATGAACCGTAATCAAGTGAAATACATTCCGGATGAACCGTAATCAAGTAAATACATTCGGATGAACCGGTAATCAAGTGAAATACATTCCTGATGAACCGAATCAAGTGAAATACATTCCTGGATGAACCCAGAGTCGAGTAGAACACAAGATTTGCACAACAAGGCTATCACACGTAACATGGTCAAGTTTCATAACAACAAGCATAAGCAAGTTACACACAACTCAAGGTACTTTCATTTTATGTCAAAGTCCTGATTTTAACTCCTAAAGTACTACGACGTTAAATTCCTTTTAAAGATCCATTTCTTTACGAAGGTCACCCGATACCCGTAGTATAAAAATAGAGTGACTAACATTGTTAAGTAAACCAAAATGCTTTCCTTTGTAAAATCAAGTAACAACCCTATTTTCAAAACGTTCAAGTTTGCCTAATTTCAAAAGCTCAAGTTTCTCATTTTAGAAAAGGTTTGTAGTTCATAGTTTTAAATCCTTTAAAACATAATTCTCCTTTAAATGTTTTGAGAAACATATGTCTTATATGAGTAGGTTATTCTTGTTGTAATTAATCTTATTAAGCAAACCATGATCTAGAAATGTAATATCATTTTGTCTTATCTTAGCTTCTATGCAGATGGAGGTTTCTACCGGTTTTAATACCATACTTCATTATTCAATACATTTTCCTTTATTTACGCCGCAGTTGGTTTGTCGATACTCATTCCGATTTCCAAATCAAGAAACATTATTCCTCTTAAAACCAAGTACTCATTACTCACGAATGAGTTTTCACACTTTTAACAAAATTCATATTAATACCATTAAGTCAAGTCTCTTATCTTCTAAAAATCAGTAAACCATTCTTTTTATCACTCTTAAGACGTTATACCTAACTTCCCATAAAGCTAGTACAACTCTTATGTTTTCAAAGCCAAGTATTACTACACATCAAATCCGTTATAAGTCAACCGCCATCTTTGAAACCACAAAGCATTTTCTTACCTACATAAAGTCGTTATAACCAACTACCCATAAAGCCGTTATAACATTTTATGTTTCAAACCAATCAAATACATTAAACACATGACGCCTACCGCACTACATAGTTATACACATATCATGCTAGAACATATAGGAGAGGTTCACATACCTCGCGACGATTATCGACTAATAGCAAAACGCCCAAGTACTTCAAACCGCTGGCTACACTCTCACCAAGCGATCACCCACACGTAGTACTACAACCTATAGAGGCCACAAAGCGCCTATTAATATCTTTAGATCCCGACGTAGAATATTCTACGTAAAATTCGCAGACCTCTCCCCGCAACATGCTAAATCTCCTCCTCTATCGAGGCCGCTACCAAGCCAACCGGGGGTTTGCACGCCCGACCGACGTGTACAATTCTACTCACAAGAATACTACACAAGTCTCATCAGACATCGCCCTATGTAATTACAGTTCAGTTCACTTCTTAAAATTCAGGCTTATGTCGCAAGACATTGCCGTAAGTATTATTCAGGCTTAAGTCAAAAGACATTGCCGCACAACTATGATCAGTTCTATATATAGTATACCTAACTATATACTCCTACAACATGTAATTTCCAATTACAACAGAAGGTCAAGAGTGTTTACCTCGATAAGCCCAAAATTATCCGAGTTTGTATGCCGATCCCGAGCAAGGTTTAGCTCCTACTCCGCGCGCTCCGACCCGCCTCCAACCAACCCTTAGAAGTTCTAACCAACTTCTACTTATAACTTCAACAACGGGTGAAGATTTACTTAGGGTTTCGCTTAGTGATCGAGGGAAAGTATAATGGTATTTTCCTGGCTTTTGTAAAAAGTGGTACTTTGGAAAGTACTACAAGGTATTTGGCTAAAGTATTTTGGGCATTATAACAATACTAGGAGAGTATTTCTATACCACAACAAGGGTATTATACTAAAACAACTAGGCTAGTGGGGTGTACCTCTGGCTAGGCACCACAAAGGGGAGTGGAGGCTCTCGCCAAGGCCTTGCTCAAAGGGGAGGGGTTTTGGACGATAGCAAGACAAGAGGAGAGGAGTATTTGAGACTTAGATAGATTGCTCAAGTTTTGATGAAGAAAGTCTTCAACTTAGAGGGGTATTTATAGGTCAAGTGAAGGCCAACCAATGGCCAAGATGAAGACAAGTGCATAGCAAGTGTAAGGCCAAGATTAAGCCATGTGCAACCTTATCCATCTACCCAAAATATCCTACCAACTCCTTGACCAAATATAATGCACAAAAAACGTGCCAACAAGCCCCCTTTCGTCCGTCCACTCCTTCCAATTAGAGGGTGACAAGTGTCGCCCTCTCGTTGGTCCAAAATGTTTCGTCTCTCGGAAAAATCCGCAAAAATTATTAATGACATAGCCGGAATTTTCCCTACGAAAGCTGTGGAAACGTTTCGTCGAAAAACGACTCTAATCGGGTGTTGTGTACAAATTTCGAAACTAGCCAACTTTAAGGCTCAAATTATAATACGTACGCGCTCACGTACATACTCTGGAAATACGGGGTATAACACTGGCCAAGGAGTCAAACTCCAGGTTGTAATCCCTGATGGTCCTCCCATTCTTCCTCAATGACAAGAACCTATCAACACGGGCTCTCCTCATTTCAGGAGGCAAAAAGTGATCAAGAAAGGCCTCCGTGAACTCATCCCAAACTGCTGGACGAGCCCCCACACCTCTCGACAGCTCCCAAGACTCAAACCAGTTTAACGCAATATCGCGTAACCGGTAAGAGGCTAGCATAACCGTAATCGGTCTCAAGCCCTAAGAACTCGCATAGTCCGTAGCGCCGAATGAACTCCTCGCGATCCTCCTCGCACTCGAACCATAAAACTCGAGCGGATGACAACCCGTAAAACTCAATCCGCAAACCGCCGGCTCAGGGTTAGCCGCTCGCCTCGCTTGCCGCCTCTACCACTATGCTAGTCAATAGCCTTATCTGCTCTCCAAAATCTCTAAACTCGCTTCTACCGCGAATCGAGGCTCGTACCGAACCTCTGAGCTACCGCCGCCTCGCCTCTAATACTGCCGGCGTGGCTGAACTCGCCGACCCGCCTACCACCTCAGGCTTAGTCTCTCGCCGAGTCCGTAACCTTCGAGTACCGCTAGCGCCTCGCCGCCGCTTTGCCCTTCGGGCCCCGGTCGCTTCCGCGAGGCATAATCATTACATAAGAATAGGTCTGAGAGGATTCAACCTAATAAGACAGCTCTACTGCACGATCTCAGAGAGAGAAGAATGGAAACCAATCCTAAATGTCCTGCAGCCTACTGATTATAGATGTGGTGCACGACACACCGATAATCAAGACTATACTAGACACTGCAGACACTTTCAGAGGACTAATCGCTGCGATACCACTTTTGTCACGACCCGACCGGGCCGCGATCGTGCCCTACCCGCACCCTGCCTGTATACATCGAGATAATCACTGAACATACATGAAACTTATAAAATAACTCAACAGAATGAAACAACAGTTAGCCACGAGGCTACCTTCCCGACATACATAAACAACCAAGAAGCGATCGCCTCATTTCCTTTACAAACTGACCCACAATATGTGACTACTGACCTCTAAGAGTTTTAACATAACAACAGTGGAGGGACAGGGCCCCGCCATACCCCTGAATATACATGAATCTACGACCTCAGGGGAAACCGTACCAAATGATAAGGCTCCGGAGTAAATGGAGCTTATTCCCAAAACTGAACCGAGATCCTAAGAGCAAGGATCACCACCCTGTGTACTTAATACCTGCGGGCATGAACGCAACCCCCGGAAGTCAGCATAACAAAAATTTAATATGGAACAGAAATAAGGTACAGTAAACAAATCATATCTGTATAAAAGAATGACAGAGGCAAGTATAAAAAGAGTACATACCAGATCCTACCGTGTCATTACCATCTCGTGAACTTAATCGTACCTTATTATCTTTTCTCCTTTTTTTTTCAATAAAAGTTATAGTCACTTTCTTACGTACATACTTAGGAAAATCATCAAGTTCATTACCATATAACTTACTTACCTTACATAACATAATCCGCCCTTACGAGGACGCCATATCTGCCCGACCCAACTGGGACGCGATAAAGTCACATAAGTCCGCCCATGAGGTATACCGCCTACCCATTCTCGACGCGATAATGTCATATAGTCTGCCCATAAAGGTATACTGCCCGACCCATTTATGGGACGCGATAATGTCATATAGTCTTCCCATAAAGGTATACTGCCCGACCCATTTCTGGGACGCGATAATGTCACATAGTCTTCCCATAAAGGTATATTGCCCGACCCATTTCTGGGACGCGATAATGTCACATAGTCTGCCCATAAAGGTATACTGCCCGGCCCATTTCTGGGACGCGATAATGTCATATAAAATCCGGGAATTTAACCCAATGTACTACGCACCTCTACTCCTTTAGAAAGACTCTTTTTCAAATAAAACTTCCCAGATACTAACAACCGTAGTATCAAGTCATATCTACCTTTCAAGACAAGTCACAATACCTTTTTAGAAATACATTTACCGGCTTCTAAATCAAGTGACTTCTTTCTTAAAAACCTTAAGCAATTGGTACCTTTAAAACAATTTTCCCTCCTTTATTTCAAATCATTTCTTTGCTTACATTACTGAAGAAAACCATTATTTTTGTCACACCCCGAAAATCGGGCCCGTGACTGGTGCCTTACCCTGGGCACCCTAGTGATACATACATCAGAGAAAATCAGCGGAACATAAAACATGAGTCATTTAACAAGAGATATAATAAATGAATAGGCCAACCAAAACAGTTGCCTTCAGTATATACATAAAACCTGAACAGTTTAATCCTTTTACAACCCTGCCCACAACAGTACTACAGACCTCTAAGATATACAATGACTATGACGGGACAGGGCCCCGCCATACCCCTGAATGTACAAGAACCTACAACTCAGGGAACACCTACCAAAAGATAAGCCTCCGGAGAAACGGAGCTTCAAATGCGCTGAACTGTGATCCTATGAGCGAGGATCCACGACTGATGTACCTCTACCGCAGATGAACGCAGCCTCAAGGAGGTCAAGCATAACAGTACCAAGTATGTGAAACTGCATAACATCAGAATGAAATCATACTAGTCTATATAAAGCAGGAGACATGTATGATAACCAAACTACAGTTCACAACATAAAACAGTCATCACTCCAATATAACTATGGGTCTCACGCCCACAACATCAATCAGGTTCGCATTATGGCCGCATGCCCCGAATCGTGACGGTAGACATGTCCATGATGCAACAATAATACCAATGTCCCATGGCCACATGCCCCTGACTCGTGATCGGTGTAGACATGTCCATGTGACCTCAACAACAAGACAAGAATCCAAATGGAAGCATACCCGCGCGCTACGCATCGCGGTCGGTATGTCCAAAGGGAAAATAAGACAACATTCCAAATGGACGATACCCGCGCGCTACGATCGTGTCGATGTCCAAAGGGAAATATAAGACAACATTCCAAATGGACGATACCCGCAGCGCTACGCATCGTGTCGTGATGTCCAAAGGGAAACAACAAGGCGGTAATCTAAATGGAAGCATACCCGTGCGCTACGCATCGTGTCAGTATGTCCATAGCGATGCACAACAATAATACTATCAACAGGAACGTACCCGTGGAATTTCTCCGTCACTGCCGGCACGTCCAAGTAAGTTCTCAACAAGTCAACCGACTCCATCGAGACGCGCAGAATACGTAAATACAACGCTTTGCACAACAAAGGTTATCACAATAAGCATAGCCAAGCTTCACAACAACAAGCATAGGCAAGTTTCACAACAACACAAAGTACTTTCATTTTATACCAAAGTCCGGGTTTTAGCCCTAAAGTACTACGTACGTTAAATTTTGTAAAAGAGATCCATTACTTTTATCAAAGTCACCCGATACCCGTAGTATTAGAATGACCAACCCACATTTTTAAGTAAACCAGAACACTTTCCTTTTAAAATCAAGTACCAACATTCTTTTCCTAAGTTCCAGTTTGCCTAGTTTCAATTACTCCAACTTCTCATTTTCAAAAGGTTTCATAGTTCCCAAACTTAATCACTTGATCCCTTTTTAGAACAATTGAGTAACATATGTCATATATGTGAGTAGTTTATTCTTGTTTATAACGATCTTATTACAGCGGCCATGATCTAGAAAATGTAATATCATTTTGTCTCATCTTAGCTTCTATGCAGATGGAGGTTTCTACTGGTTTTAATACAACACATCATTATTCAATACATTTTCCTTTTATTTACGCTGCAGTGGTCTGTCGATACACATTCTGATTCCCGAAATCAGTAAAACATTATCCCTTTAAAAACCAAGTACTCATTACTCACGAATGAGGTTTCACACAAACATCCACATTAAAACAAATAAGTTAACTCTCTTATCTTATAAGATCAAGTCTCTTAACTTCTAACATCAGTAAACCATTTTCACTTACATAAGGTCGTTATAACTAACTTCCCATAAAGCTATTATAACACCCTATGTTTTAAACCAACCAAATCACTTAGCACCGTGACGCCTACCGCACTACATAGTTCACAACAATCATGCTAGAAAAGATAGGAAGAGGTTCACATACCTCGCGATTTAGTATCGACAATAAGCAAAATTCTCCAAGTAACTACAACCTTGCTAGCCCTTTCCACTACTCAAGTAGAATACGCTACTCTTAGTACTTTCACCTAAAAAGGTCACAAACGTCTATTAACTTCAAAACACAAAGTTCCATTTCTACGTAAAATTCGACAAGACCTCCCCGCAACAGAAATCTCCTCTCTATCGAGGCCGCTACCAAGCCAACCAGTGGGGGTTTACACGCCTAACCTGACGTACAATTCTACTTCACAACAATGCTACACAAGTCTCATCAGAATACACCCTATGTAATTACGTCGATTCTTTTCTTTAAATTCAGCTTAAGTCAAAAGACATTGCCGCACAATAATGTTCAGTTCTATATATAGTATACCTCAACTATATATTCCTACAATATGTAATCTCCAATTACAATAAGGGAACAAGAATATTTACCTCGACAAGCCCAAAATTATCCAAGTTATACTGTCGATCCCGAGCAAGGTTTAGCTCCACTCCGCGCCCAATCCGCTCCAAACAACCCTTAGAAGTTCTAACTAACTTCCACTCAAATACTTCAACCAACTATGAAGATTTCCTTAGGTTTCGGCTGAGACTAAAGGACAAAAGGTAGTATTTCCTGCTCTACGATAGAGGTATCTTTGGAATACTACAAGGTACAAGGCTAAGGTATTTTGGGCATTACAACAATACTGGAAGACAACTTTCTACCATGGGTAGGCTCGGCCACACCACTGTGAGGAGGAACCTCTCGGCCACAAGGCCACCCAAAGGGAGGGTTTCTGCCAAGGGCCTTTACTAGGAGGGGGCTCTGGACGAGTCAAACAAGAGGAGAGGAAGGATAGCAAGACTTGGAACATTTTTGGACGAATGAAGTCTTCTGCCAAGGGGTATTTATAGCAAAACCAAAAGCCAACCAACGGCCAAGATCAAGCCATGTGCAAGGCAAGTGTAAGGCCAAGATCAAGCCAAGTGCACCCTAACCCTACTCCACAAATCCTCACAAATATCTACACAAATATCTACCACAACTTGCCCATCCATTCGCCCTAATTCCGCCCTCAAGTCCACCAACGAGAGGTGCCGTTGCCCTCTCGTTGGTCCAAAACATTTCGCCTCTCGGAAAAATCCGCAAAAATACTAAATGACATAGCCGAATTTTCCTTCGCAGCTACGCAAAACGCTTCGCCAAAAACGACTTAACCGCAAAGGCCATGACAAATGTCATTTCGCCATTACCTAGGCGGGGGTGACACGTGTCACCCTCCTATTGGCCCAAAATAAAACATCTTCCGAAAAAATCCACAATGGCCAAAATCTCGAAAACAAAGTGGGCCCCACAAAACCGTAAATTTCTCCCGTGGGCCCCACGTGACCATTTCCGAAAATAAAATTCCATAATTCTCTAATATTCCAGGAAGTCCGAATACCAAAACTGGGAATCCAATTCCCATTAACGAACCTTTTTCCTTCACAAAACCTAAACTTTTCCGTGGAAACAATCACCTCTTTCTTCCTTTCCAATCTTTCTCAGATTCTCGCACGTACGTCCTCGCATACATACTCTGGAAATACGGGGTATAACATTCTCCCCTCCTTAGAAACATTCGTCCCGAATGTTCCTTCACAAGACGGATATCGATGAAGCTCTTCTAACAAATTGCCAACGCCACAGCTTGGCCACGAAATAACACACGTTCTCCTCCTTCCTTACTCGTCGTGCCCTTCTCGAACACATGAACTCTTCTAGTATACGTACCACACTTTAGTCATCGCTTCCGTTTCCAAAACTTTGGAGTCACCACCTCCAAACTTGGTCGTCTTACTAGCCGTAATATCCCCTAAGGCCATTACCGGCCTTCACGAACGATTCTGGTCGAACACATCCACAAACTCATACGATGGTCGTCTAAACTCGCCTAGCACCCTCGTGACCTACCACCGCGGGACCACCCGAACCGACTTACCTAAAATCAAGCATGGTCGACCCGCGAGCGGCCATCAACCCGACCCACAATCGCCCAACACTTGTTTCCCGACACGGAACAATCTTACCCATTTCAAATCATGAAAGCTACCACTTCCATCTCACACTACCCATGGACTTATCACACAAATAAAATCCCACGTATACTACGCACTCTGATAAAGGTCAAATATAAAACGCATCTTACACAAGACGACCTTACCTCTAAGGTCTTAATCGTGACATAGTCTAGTGGTTCACACTTACCATGCCTCCATACGTATCCTTCCAACTAACCATGCATTCTAACTCACACATATCACAATGCTATCCGCATATAGCACACAATAATGAGATCATCATAACAAAGATACCAAAATTCTAGAGGGTAAGGATATACCGGCTACACCCACTCTAATCATAGGCACTCACCGCAGGCGCATACCGCAGGCGTGACGAACTGCACGATCCCGGCGTCGAGTCGTAACATCCGCGCTTCCCTTGGTCGGACAGTTCCTCGAAAAATGGCCCTGCTGGCCGCATGCAAAACAAACTCCCAATTTAGCACGACACTCTCCAGAATGGAGTCTACCACAACGGTCACAACGAGGTAGAGGTGGCTTCAGCTGGTTAACACCCCAGCTCGCCGAAAATCAACCTCGAGCCCCGACCGCTCTCAAGACGGTGGAGGACCACTGCATCGCGGGGTATATAACTAGCTCGCCGAGGCGGTCCGCCTCGAAAGTCACCAGCGACTCGCCGCCGCCCTCTTCTGCTGATCCAGGTCATTCCGTCGACCCCTCCGTGCCTCACATCCTAGTGCATGAGCCTGCATGCGGGCAATGTCCATGCCCGGCTGAAGAGAAACACCCGCACAAGACTCAGCCATATAATCATCTAGCCCGGTGACGTAGCGATGCACCCTATCCTCCATATCTGCAACTAGCGCAGGGACATATCGAGCCAAAGAATCGAACTCGACATTGTACTCCCGACAGCGCGCTCTCGCCTCAAGAATAAAACTGTTTACCCGCGTCTCCTCATCCGCGAGGCAAGAAGTGCGAGGAAAGCCCCAAAACTCATCCCATACTGCTGAGGTGCATGCTCTCCCGAAAGCTCCCATGAATCAAACCAATCGATCGGTATCACGCACCGATGCGAACCAAAGGTCACAGACTGGTTCAAGCCTTGATCACTGCATGATCCGTCAGAATCGCCGGATGAACTCCTCGCGATCATCCTCGTGCCTCGACCCATAAAACTCGCGGCTAACTCGTAAAGTCCCGTAGCCTCAAACTATTCGCTCGGGGTGAACCATCGTGCTATCGAATCGAATCGCCGTGATCCAAATTATCCTCATATCGGCCACGACTCGCCAGAATCGGGCCATCTCTTGTAACCCATCTCCTCTCGCCTGCATCGTGGGATGGAGGCTCGTGTATCGCGTCTCGGCAGCCATTGCCGCGCTCTAACTCTCGCTGGGCCGGGCGTCACAAAACCCGCCGTCAAGCACAACCTCGTATGCGGGCTCGCGCTCGCACTCCTCAGATCTCACTAGCAAGACTCGGCTGCCTTGCCCTTCAGGCTTTGGTTGCCTTGCGCGGAGGCATAATCGTAAAAACGAGATACGCCGAGGGTCCAACTTACAACACAGACTCTAAGGCACGATCTCGTAATGAGAAGAATGGAAACTAATCCTAAATGTCTCTGCACCTCCTCGATTATAGATATGGTGCACAACACATCGATAATCAAGACTCTACTAGACACGGTTCAGACACTTTCCGAGGATTAATCGCTCGATACCACTTTGTCACACCCAAAATCGCCCGTGATCGTGCCTTACTGAGGCACCCTAGTGATACATACATCGAGAAAATCAGCGGAACATAAAACATGAGTCATTTAACAAGAGATATAATAAATGAATAGGCCAACCAAAACAAGCTTGCCTTCAGATATACATAAAACTCGAATAGTTTAATCTTTTACAACCCCGCCCACAACAAGATTACTGCACTTAAGATATACACGACTATGACGACAGTGGCCCCGCCATACCCCGAATGTACAAGAACCTACAACTCGTGGAACACCTACTAAAAGATAAGCCTCCGAGAAACGAGCTTCAAATGCTACCGAATCGGTCCTATGAGCGAGGATCCACGATCGATGTACTTCTACCGCAGATTGAACGCAGCCTCAAGGAGGTCGCATAACAGTACCAAGTATGTGAAATCGCATAATATCAGAATGAAATCATACTAGTCTATATAAAGGTGAGACATGTATGATAACCAAACTACGATTCACAACATAAAATACTATCACTCCAATATAACTATGGGTCTCACGCCCACAACATCAATCGAGTTCGCATTATGGCCGCATGCCCCTAATCTCAGACGGTGTAGACATGTCCATGATGCAACAATAATACCAATGTCCCATGGCCACATGCCCCGGACTCTGATCGTGTAGACATGTCCATGTGACCTCAACAACAAGACAAAGAATCCAAATGGAAGCATACCCGCGCGCTACGATCGTGTCGTGATGTCCAAAGGGAAAAATAAGACAACATTCCAAATGGACGATACCCGCGCTTACGATCGTGTCGATATGTCCAAAGGGAAATATAAGACAACATTCCAAATGGACGATACCCGCGGCGCTACGCATCGTGTCGGATGTCCAAAGGGAAACAACAAGGCGGTAATCTAAATGGAAGCATACCCGCGCGCCACGATCGTGTCGAGATGTCCATAGCGATGCACAACAATAATACTATCAACGTGAACGCACTGCGGAATTTCTCCGCCACCGCCAAGACGCCCAAGTAAGTTCTCAACAAGTCAACCGACCCTCCATCGAGACGCCAGAACACGTAAATACAACGCTTTGCACAACAAAGGTTATCACAATAAGCATAGCCAAGCTTCACAACAACAAGCATAGGCAAGTTTCACAACAACACAAAGTACTTTCATTTTATACCAAAGTCCGGTTTTAGCTCTAAAGTACTACGTACGTTAAATTTTGTAAAAGAGATCCATTACTTTTATCAAAGTCACCCGATACCCGTAGTATTAGAATGACCAACCCACATTTTTAAGTAAACCGTAACACTTTCCTTTTAAAATCAAGTACCAACATTCTTTCCTAAGTTCCAGGTTTGCCTAGTTTCAATTACTCCAACTTCTCATTTTCAAAAGGTTTCATAGTTCCCAAACTTAATCACTGATCCCTTTTAGAACTATTGAGTAACATATGTCATATATGTGAGTAGTTTATTCTTGTTTATAACGATCTTATTACAAAGACCATGATCTAGAAAATGTAATATCATTTTGTCTCATCTTAGCTTCTATGCGGATGGAGGTTTCTACCGGTTTTAATACAACACATCATTATTCAATACATTTTCCTTTTATTTACGCCGCAGCGGTCCTGTCGATACACATTCCGATTCCCAAATCAAGAAACATTATCCCTTTAAAACCAAGTACTCATTACTCACGAATGAGGTTTCACACAAACATCCACATTAAAACAAATAAGTTAAGTCTCTTATCTTATAAGATCAAGTCTCTTAACTTCTAACATCAAGAAACCATTTTCACTTACATAAGGTCGTTATAACTAACTTCCCATAAAGCTATTATAACACCCTATGTTTTAAACCAACCAAATCACTTAGCACTGTGACGCCTACCGTACTACATAGTTCACAACAATCATGCTAGAAAAGATAGGAAGAGGTTCACATACCTCGCGAGTATCGACAATAAGCAAAATGCTCCAAGTAACTACAACCTTGCTAGCCCTTTCCACTCCTCAAGTAGAATACGCTACTCTTAGTACTTTCACCTAAAAAGGTCACAAACGCTATTAACTTCAAAACACAAAGTTCCATTTCTACGTAAAATTCGACAAAGACTCTCCCCGCAACAACAGAAATCTCCTCCTCTATCGAGGCCGCTACCAAGCCAACCAGTGGGGTTTACACGCCTAACCTGACGTACAATTCTACTTCACAACAATGCTACACAAGTCTCATCAGAATACACCCCATGTAATTACGCTCAGCTTCTTTCTTTAAATTCAGGCTTAAGTCAAAAGACATTGCCGCACAATAATGTTCAGTTCTATATATAGTATACCTCAACTATATATTCCTACAATATGTAATCTCCAATTACAATAAGGGAACAAGAATATTTACCTCGACAAGCCCAAAATTATCCAAGTTATAATGTCGATCCTGAGCAAGGTTTAGCTCCACTCCGCGCGCTCCAATCCGCTCCAAACAACCCTTAGAAGTTCTAACCAACTTCCACTCAAATACTTCAACCAACTATGAAGATTTCCTTAGGGTTTCGGTTTGAGACTAAAAGGACAAAAGGTAGTATTTCCGGCTCTACGACAGAGGTATCTTTGGAATACTACAAGGTACAAGGCTAAGGTATTTTTGGGCATTAAAACAATACTTGTAAGAAAACTTTCTACCAAGGGGGTAGGCTCGCCACACCACTGTGAGTGGAGGAACCTCTCGCCACAAGGCCACCCAAAGGGAGGGTTTCTGGCCAAGGGCCTTTACTAGGAGGGGGCTCTGGACGAGAGTCAAACAAGAGGAGAGGGAAGGATAGCAAGACTTGGAACATTTTTGGACGAATGAAGTCTTCTGCCAAGGGGTATTTATAGCAAAACCAAAAGCCAACCAATGGCCAAGATCAAGCCATGTGCAAGGCAAGTGTAAGGCCAAGATCAAGCCAAGTGCACCCTAACCCTACTCCACAAATCCCTCACAAATAACTAAACAATTATCTACCACAACTTGCCCATCCATTCGCCCTAATTCCGCCTCAAGTCCACCAACGAGGGTGCCAAGTGTTGCCCTCTCGTTGGTCCAAAACATTTCGCCTCTCGGAAAAATCCGCAAAATACTAAATGACATAGCCGAATTTTCCTTCGCAGCTACGCAAAACGCTTCACAAAAACGACTTAACCAAAGTTGTGCACAAATGTCATTTCGCCAAGCCACCTAGGCGGGTGACACGTGTCACCCTCCTATTGGCCCAAAATAAAACATCTTCCAAAAATCCACAATGGCCAAAATCTCAAAACAAAGTGGGTTCTACAAAACCGTAAATTTCTCCCGTGGTCCCCACGTGACCAGGTCCGCAATTAAAATGCCCTAATTCTCTAATATTCCAGAAGTCCGATACCAAACTGGGAATCCAATTCCCATTAACGAACCTTTTTCCTTCACAAAACCTAAACTTTTCCGTGGAAACAATCACCTCTTTCTTCCTTTCCAATCTTTCTGCCGTATTCTCGTACGTACGTCCTCGCATACATACTCTGGAAATACGGGGTATAACAATTTTAATCTTCCATAAAGTTGTTATAACCAACTTCCCATAAAGTCGTTATAACTCTTTATGTCTTAGACAAATTCATTCCTTTTATAACCAAGAGACTTATACTTTCAAATCAAATCACATAGCTTTCAAAATACTTCAAGTCTCTTAACTTTTAAGAAAACAAGTTTCTTAACTTTAGAAATCAAGTCTTTCCAAATCGAGTATTCTATACTTGTAAATCAATTCATTTCTTCCTTTAAGAATCAAGTCCCATAACTTGAAAAATAAAGTCTCTTAACTTTTAAGAATTTGAGATCCATAGCCTTAAAACTTCATACGTAAATTCTTATAAGTTAAGTAACATATACTTTGGTGCGTTGTGAATAAGTTATACTTATTTATAACGATCTTATTCAAGTAGCCATGATCTAGAAAATGTAATACAATTTTGTCTTATCTTAGTTTCTATGCAGATGGAGAATTCTACTCATTTTAATATAATCAATTGTTATTACATTTTCCTTTATTAACGCTGCAATGGCTTGCTCGATACTTATTCTCATTTGTGCCGTAAAATTTGCCAAGTCAACTTGGCTCTAAATACTTTCTAACGACTCTTACCAACATCCCCCATAAGACTTGGTAAGAACTTAGGATAACCTAGACATAACCTTTACATAGAGTAAATCACATACATACCTCTTAACTTCTAAGAGTAGAAGGGAACATGAAATATTACTACATGTATATTCCATACATAGAATCATGCCAAAAGAAGGAAGAGGTTCACATACCTCGCGATGATTATCGACAAGTAGCAAAATGCTCCAAAGTACTTCCACCTTGATATCTATTCCATCCTTCAAGTAGAATACGCTATACTTAGTACTTAAGCCTATAATGGCCATAATACGTCCATTAACTTCTAGCTTAGACGTAGAATATTCTAAGTGCAAAGTCACTAAATTCTACGGAAAATCGGACAGCACTTCCTTTGTTTCTACATACTTTGCCACCTTTTTCAAGGCCGAATTCAATAACCAAACACGCCACATTTAAGGCCCAACAATGCAATTAACAATAGGGGATTACACGCCTACTAGACGTGTAAAATTCCGCCTCACAATTGATATCAAACTAATACAACAACAAGTGTAAATCCGGCAATCTTGGGATACAACAATACCAATTCTTATCCAATTTCCTTTTCAATCCAAGTTGTTAGCATGACATGATATCAAGTCGCAATCAATTATAACCACTATAATCTTCAAGTAAGTAACATGCGACGATTCTAAATACGACCAAATTGTAATCCAACTTCAAATGGCTAATATGTCATTTCAGATTTTAGGCTACAACAATCCATAACACTTATAAAACTTCAACACATACTTCATGCTAGTAAAATGTAAGGCTAACAACAATATGAAATCTTGTAACACTTAAGAGACAAGATTATTACCTCAACGAATCTTTATCCAACTCCAAATCCGAAGTCTCTCCCTAGCAACTTAGAGCCCCTTCAAGACACTTCAATACGCTACTTGAGACCCTTAGAACCATACCAACAACTTTCCTTCAAACTTCCAAACAAAACCTAGAAAAGCAACTAGGTTTTCACATTGCGACTAATACGAAAACTATCTTTTTCCGAGATTTTTCTATTGAGATACACTTACAATAAACTCAAGAACCTTGGTTTAAAGTGTGGAGCTTAATGGACAAGAAACAAAAAAAAATTCTTTTCTAAAGGGCTAGAACCCGAGAGCAACAATGTGAAGTCTTCAAATGCTTGAATTTTTTTTCTAAGTGTTGGACAATGTCTTGCTACTAGTAGTGTTATATAGCACAATGGAGGGTCAAGATGTGAACAAATGGGTGGCTTGGATGATCTCTTATTAAATATCAAGCCTTTGTGGACCCTTTGACTTAGTCAATATTCTCAAGCTCACTACATGCAAGACTTAGTCATCCTACAAAGGTCAAATGACCCTTTAGCCCTTGCCTAATTCGTCCAAGGCAACCATAAGGGGGGGTGACATGTGTCGCCCTCCCATTCGCCACAATATTACGTTTCCCGACAATTTCATAATTCCGATAAATTTTTACAAGTCCCTAATCTTAACATTAGGAATTTTCACGTACGTTCTTAAAACATGTCCTGTAAATACGGGGTGTAACAATGCGGGTCCACAGGACCTATGCGGGTGAAATCGTCCCAAGAGTAGGGGTGCTTATTGATACTTGTTATACCCCGTATTTTCAGAGTATGTACGTAAGGACGTACGTAGAAAATTTGAAACTTGTACTAAGGCTTGGCCGAATTAATTTTGTTCACAACACCCGTTTAGAGTCGTTTTTCGACGAAACGTTTTCACAGCTTCGTAGGGAATTTCCGCTATGTCATTTTTAATTTTTGCGGATTTTTCGAGAGACGAACGTGTTGGGCCAACAAGAGGGCGCCACTTGGCACCCTCCCATCAAGGACGTGAGAGCTCGGTTTGGACGAAATGGAGAGGTGTAGTTGGTAGGATATTTTGTGTGTTAGTTGGTCGAGGACACGTGGGTGAATCTGCCCTACACTTGCCTTGCACTTGGCAAGATCTCGCCATTGGTTGGCCTTCACTGACCTATAAATACCCCTTCCTTTGAAGACTTCTTCATCCAAAAATCTCTAAGTCTTGAGAGCCCTCCCCATTTCGTGAGGCCCCTTGGCAGAGAGTAGCGCCTCCTAAGAGTGTGCCGTGGGTACCCCTAGCCTAGTTGATTTCGTATAATACCCCCAATTTGTGTTGTAGAAATACTCTCAAACTGATTGTTATAATGCCCAAATTCCCTTAGCCGAATACCTTGTTGTATTCTAAGGTTATACCTCTACGAAATGCCTGTAAATACTATTATACTTCCACACCACAAACCGAAACCCTAGGAAAATCTCCATAGTCTTGAGTATTGTGTAAGTTAGTTAGAACTTCTAAGGGTGGTTTAGAGCGGGTTGAGCGCTCGGAGTCGAGCTAAACGATTGCCCGGGATCGACTTTAACTAGGATAATTATGGGCTTATCGAGGTAATTATCTTGTCCCTCTATTGTAATTGGAAATTACATATTGTTAGAATATATAGTTGAAGTATACTATATATAGAACTGAACGTAGTTATCGGCAATGTCTTTTGACTTAAGCTGAATAATACTTACAGAATGTCTTGCGACTTAAGCCCAATTTAAAAGAAGAATACCGAATCAGAATTACATAGGTCAGACATGAGACTTGTGTAGTAGTACCGTGGAGTAGAATTGTACCCGTTAGGGTTAGACGATAACCCCCCGGTTGGCTTGGTAGCCTACTTAGAGAGGAGATTTACGCCGCCATGTGGGGAGGTGGCCGAATTTTCGGTAGAATGTTCTACGATGAGATCTAAATGTTAATAAGCGCCTTGTGGCCTTATAGGTTGAAGTACTACGTGTGGCGCGATCTACTTGGCTTAAGGAGTAGCCGACGGTTGAAAGTACTTGGAGCGTTTTGCTATTAGTCGATACTCGTCGCGAGGTATGTGAACCTCTTCCTATCTCTTCTAGCATGATATGTGTGAACTATGTAGTACGGTAAACGTACATGTGCTAAATGTATTTGATTGGTTTAAAACATAAAGTGTTATAACGGCTTTATGGGAAGTTGGTTATAACAGCTTTATGTTGGTAAGAAAATACTTGTGGTCTTTAAAAGGTAACTGATTTGAACTATAACTGGCTTGTTATGTGTTAGTAAAGAACTTGAAGTATTTCAAAAGATTTTTGAATCATTTTGAAAGAAGAAGTAATACTTGGTTTTTGCAAAACTTAAGAGTTATACTAGCTTTATGGGAAGTTAGGTATAACGCTTAAGAATGTTTTACTGATTTCGAAATCGAACGTATCGACAAACCACCGCGTTAATAAAAGGAAATGTTTTGACTAATTAAGTATTATTAAAACCAAGAGAAACTTCCATCCGCATGAAGCTAAGATGAGACAAAATGATATTTCCTAGATCATGGTCATTGTAATAAGATTGTTATAAACAAGAATATCCTACTCACATATAAGACTTATGTTTCTCAGATAGTTAAAAGAGAATTATATTCTTAACTGAATAAGACTATGAACTACGAAACCCTT
The DNA here is from genome assembly GCA_029844215.1 of Przewalskia tangutica. Classification (NCBI taxonomy): domain Eukaryota; kingdom Viridiplantae; phylum Streptophyta; class Magnoliopsida; order Solanales; family Solanaceae; genus Przewalskia; species Przewalskia tangutica. The sequence goes on from CM056722.1 coordinate 118,809,980, forward strand.
CTAAAATAAGAAACTTGAACATTGGAAAAGAAGGTTGCTACTTGATTTTACAAAGAGAAGTAATTGATTTACTTTAAAAGATAATCACTCTATTTTTCATATACTACGGTATTGTGTGGTTTTGTGAAGTAACGTATCTTTTAAAGATTTAATGTATGAAGTACTTTGGGGATAGGTACCGAACTTGTTAGTAGAAAGTACCTTGTGTGAATAACTTGATTGTATTGGTTTGTGATAGCCTTGTAATACTTTCTTGTTGATTTGATAAGTAAGCATGTTAGGATGCTACGTGTGTTAGTATCTTGTGATATTGTGTAAGGGTCACTCTTGTTGTGCTTACGTTGTCAAACGTTAAGCCCACAGTATCGTTATTGTATCACATACCCCTCGACTTGTTATACCGAGGGCTTGCCACCCTTGACGCGGTCTATACGCCTATGCAGCCTTGTGACTACGCGAGCGCAGAGCTCCGTGATTGATCATTCCGGTGTTTAGCCCGACGCGGGGATTCCTATGCGTCCGCTGAGACTATGTGGTCTTTTGAGACTACGCGGCCGCGGAGCCTAGCGGATACCGAGGGTTGGTCGCCTTCGACGCGGTATACCTCAGTGATGCAGGACCATGATTCGAGGAATACCTACGCGGTCTGCGGGTGACCTATGCGAGTCAGCGAGAGTTCCAGTGGATAGACGCGACATTGATATTGCGGGCGAGTGGCCGCCGATCATGTGTGCGATCTAGAAAGACCTCGAGATACGCTTTGTGGTATTTTTGGCATCGTGGGTCTTAGTAGTCGGCTATGCCTTCGTGACTTGCCCCGCACGGTTTTATTGTGATAACTTTGAGGCGTGAGTCCCCGACTGACATGATCGCTTATTTATTGGAATCGATTTTGGTTATCATACATGTCTCCCGCTTTATATAGACTACTATGATTTCATTTACGATTTATTTTCGCCACATACTGTACTGTCAGATCGACTTCTCGGGCCGTTCATGCCGCAGTAAAGGTACACCCGCCGTTGATCCTAGCTCTCGTGGTCACGCTGCGTTTGGGAAGCTCCGTTTCCGAGGCTTATCGCCGTATAGTCCGCCGCCGTAAGTGTTTACATTCCGGTTTGGCGGGGCCCCGCCCCGCCATTGTTGTCGTATCATTCTTAGAGGTCCGTAGTAATCACAGGCGGGGTTTGTAAAAAGGATTAAACTGCTCATGTTGAAAGAGTTGTTATTTATATATATACCGAAGGTAACCGCTTTGGTTAGCCTGCTCGCTTATTTCACCGCCTTATTACACCGTTTCATGTATTGTCTTTATGTTCCGATTACTCGATGTATGGCTACTTGGGTGCCCGGTAGGCACTACCACGCCCGGTTCGGTCGTGACAAAAGTGGTATCGAGCGATTAATCCTGAAAGTGTCTACTGCATCGATCCAAGAGTTCGATTATCGCGCGCGCACCACACCAATAATCGTGAGGCTATAGGTATTTAGGATTGGTTTCTATTCTTCTCACTCGAGATCGTGCCTTAGAGTCAGGTTGTAAGTTGGACCCTCCGACGTATTTCTTTCCTTACCGCTATGCCTCGCGTAGGCAACCCGCCTGTGAGGTCAAGGCGGCGGAGCCGCGAGTAGAGTTCAGAGGGTGGCGAGGCACAGCCCAATCATTACCTAGGGTAGTGCTTCATTCGGGAGTTTTGCGACGTCACTAGCCCCAAAGCAGAGTTTGGCACGGCAGCGGCGCTTCCCATCTGCGCCATGATATTTGAACCTTCGCCCACGACCGGGGACAATGAATATAGAGTGCAAAGAAGACGACCACATTAGCTACATGGATGTGGCTACCAGAGAGTATACCGATGTACCACGGTCTTGATGACTATCTAAGAGAGGTTGTGCAAGAGTAATTCTTCAGTTAGGCTTGAGCATGGCCTGTGTATGGGCTTATGCGCAGCAGGCCAAGAAACGTAGAGATTTACGGGTTAACAAAGGACAGCAGGAGAGGGCCAGAGCAGCAAGGTCCTTTAGTAACTTTCGAGGCGAGTCGCCTCACCAGCAGATTAGATATGCACCTCCGCCAGTGCAGAGTGGTCTTCCGCGCATTTCGGGACGCTCGGGTGTGCAGGAGTTGGTCGAACTCGTGGCTTCCGGTTCATAACAGGATGACGCCATTCCGGAATGTCGCCTTTAGTCGGGTACTTGTACCTACGACCGTCCGGTCCGATGTCGATGGTGTCTGTAGGAGGACTTAGCCTTCGTGATCGTGGGTAGTTCGTCATCTTCCTTAGCTATGAGCTCCTACGTGGCAGTTTGATTAGAACGACTGGGAGTGAAGAAGAGATATAGATATATCTTTAACCTCTAGAGATCGTGATGGTGATAAGGTGAGTATACCTTAAGTGCTATGTTCGATAGCGGTGTGTTAGTCGTGATTAGATCATGGTTGTTTAACCGAGTAAGATTTTGGGGGATAGAGAAGGTGCGAGCCTTAGAGCTTTTTACGTAAAGACCTTAGAGTGAGGCCATCTCGAGAAAAGGTGTAGTGTTATGTTTGACCTTATCGAAGTGCATAGTGCACGTGAGTTATGTTGGGATAGGTCCCTAGTAGTGTGGAATGAAAGGGTAGTTGAGCTAAGAAGACCGCCAGGTTTTCAAACGTGATTAGCGAGATTGTTCGGATCGGGAGCTAGTATTGTGCGGCGCGCGTCGGGTTGAGGCCACGCCATGGGTCAACCCGCGGTAGGTTTGGTGGTGGGTCAGGTTGTGGTGGTCCCGCCTTGTGTTAGGGTTGTGAGGATGTTAGGCCCAAGTTTAGTTAACCAAATGAACGAGTTCGCTGCGCTCGACCGCTGGTCGGGCCGACGGGCAGCCCATCGTGTTCTTCGGCCAGACCGTTTACTCGGCCGTGTTGAGTTATCGAAGGTTGTAGGGCTGCACGAGGTGCCTACCTACACCTTAAGACGCATAATCGGAGCCTGTGTTACTACCGCTTTTTCTCGGAGGTTTTGCCAGCAAGGTTAGGAACTCGTGAATCTCGACCGCATTCGCCTTCGCCAGCCGTGTGTATCTCGTAGGTAGTCGCGGGATTGTTGTCTCGTGGAGGAAGTGTTTAAGCTACCATTTCGGTGTTCGGATATCGCCTTATGAAGCCTTGTAAGGGCGGAAGTGTAAGCTTGGCCGATTGGTTCGATGTTGGCAAGGTTCGCATATTGGTTGAGCTTGTTCCACAGATCGTGGTTAGGGTGTGACGAGTTTTGGTATGACAGAGGAACTTAGCCCGTGTTACTTTGGGGCCCTTTGAGTTCATGTGAAGGATAGGCCAGTTGCCTATATGATAGCTTTTGCCGTCCGACTTAGGAGGCGAGACGTCCGGCCTTCGTATTGTTATGATCGGAAAGTATCGGAGAATCCATCCAGAGTGTTCCCGCTAATGATGACCACGTTAGAGATAGTAACCCAGTCTTGAAACCGTGACGTAACGTGGTAAGAGTTCGAGTGTACGACACGTGGGTCGCAAGCAGCCCGGCACCATTTGTTGGGTCGCCGAGCAAGGTTCGCGACAAAGTGACAAAAGTGGTACCATTTGTTGGGTCGCGAGAAGGTTAATGCCTCGAGCAAAGTGACAAAGTGGTATCTACGACGAGTAAAGAGAGAAGCGAGCATGTATGGCGGGCATAGATGTGATCATTTCTTTGTAAAGAGGCGTGTGAAGGAAGTATATTTTAGACCCGGTGAGTGTTTTGTGGTGATGATTAGAGGTGTTTCTCGTGGACTTTGATGTAAGTATTTACGCAGTGCAATGGCGTGATTGTTCTCGTAAGTATAGTAGTGAAGACTATCTCGGGCGCGTTGTTTTGAGACTTATAAGGAACATTCGACGAATGTTTCTAAGGAGGAAAATGTTATACCGTATTTTCAGAGTATGCGTAAGGGCGTGCGTGAAAATTTGAAACTTGTACTAAGGCTTGGCCGAATTAATTTTGTTCACAACACCCGCTTAGAGTCGTTTTTCGACTAAACGCTTTCACAACTTTCGTAGGGAATTTCCGCTATGTCATTTTTAATTTTTGCGGATTTTTCCGAGAGATTTAAACGTGTTGGAACAAGAGGGCGCCACTTGGCACCCTCCCATCAAGGACGTGAGAGCTCGGTTTGGACGAAATGGAGAGGTGTAGTTGGTAGGATATTTTGTGTGTTAGTTGGTCAAGGACACACGGGTGAATCTTGCCCTACACTTGCCTTGCACTGCAAGATCTCGCCATTGGTTGGCCTTCACTTGACCTATAAATACCCCTTCCCTTTGAAGACTTCTTCATCCAAAAATCTCTAAGTCTTGAGAGCTCCTCCCATTTCGCGAGGCCCCTTGGCCGAGAGTAGCGCCTCCTAGTAGTGGCCGTGGTACCCCCAGCCTAGTTGCTTTCAGATAATACCCCTGTGGTGTAGAAATACTCTCAAAAGTATTGTTATAATGCCCAAATTACCTTAGCCAGATACCTTGTTGTATTCTAAGGTTATACCTATACGAAATGCCCGTAAATACTATTATACTTCCGCTACCACAAACCGAAACCCTAGGAAAATCTCCATAGTCCGTTGAGTATTGTGTAGGTTAGTTAGAACTTCTAAGGGTGGTTTAGAGCGGGTCGAGCGCCTGAGTCGAGCTAAACGATTGCCCAGATCGACTTTAACTAGGATAATTATGGGCTTATCGAGGTAATTATCTTGTCCTCTATTGTAATTGGAAATTACATATTGTTAGAATATATAGTTGAAGTATACTATATATAGAATGAACGTAGTTATCGGCAATGTCTTTTGACTTAAGCCCGAATAATACTTACAAATGTCTCGCGACTTAAGCTGAATTTAAAAGAAGAATCGAATCGTAATTACATAGGTCAGACATGAGACTTGTGTAGTAGTAGTGGAGTAGAATTGTACCGTAGGTTAGACGATAACCCCTCGGTTGGCTTGGTAGCGGCCTCGTTAGAGGAGATTTACGCTGCCATGTGGGGAGGTGCCGAATTTTCTAGAATGTTCTACGATGAGATCTAAATGTTAATAGCGCCTTGTGTCCTTATAGGTTGAAGTACTACGTGTGGCGCGATCTACTTGGCTTAAGGAGTAGCCGACGGTTGGAAGTACTTGAGCGCTTTGCTATTAGTCGATACTCGCCGCGAGGTATGTGAACCTCTTCCTATCTCTTCTAGCATGATATGTGAACTATGTAGCACGTTAAACGCATACGTGCTAAATGTATTTGATTGGTTTAAAACATAAAGTGTTATAACGCTTTATGGGAAGTTGGTTATAACTTTATGTTGGTAAGAAAATACTTGTGGTCTTTAAAAGGTAAATCGATTTGAACTATAATCGGCTTGTTATGTGTTAATAAAGAACTTGAAGTATTTCAAAAGATTTTTGAATCATATTGAAAGAATAAGTAATACTTTGTTTTTAAGAGTTATACAAGCTTTATGGGAAGTTAGGTATAACGCCTTAAGAATGTTTTACGATTTCGAAATCGAATGTGTATCGACAAACCATCGCAGCGTTAATAAAAGGAAATGTTTTGACTAATTAAGTATTATTAAAACCAAGAGAAACTTCCATCCGCATGAAGCTAAGATGAGACAAAATGATATTTCCTAGATCATGGTCATTGTAATAAGATTGTTATAAACAAGAATATCCTACTCACATATAAGACTTATGTTTCTCGGATAGTTAAAAGAGAATTATATTCTTAATCAATAAGACTATGAACTACGAAACCCTTCTAAAATAAGAAACTTGAACATTGGAAAGAAGGTTGCTACTTGATTTTACAAAGAGAAGTAATTGATTTACTTTAAAAAGATAATCACTCTATTTTTCATATACTACGTGTATTGTGTGGTTTTGTGAAGTAACGATCTTTTAAAGATTTAATGTATGAAGTACTTTGGGGATAGGTACAACTTGTTAGTAGAAAGTACCTTGTGTGAATAACTTGATTGTATTGGTTTGTGATAGCCTTGTAATACTTTCTTGTTGATTTGATAAGTAAGCATGTTAGGATGCTACGTGTGTTAGTATCTTGTGATTATTGTGTAAGGGTCACTCTTGTTGGCTTACGTTGTCAAACGTTAAGCCCGCTATCGTTATTGTATCACATACCCTCGACTTGTTATACCGAGGGCTTGCCACCCTTGATGCGGTCTATACGGCCTATGCAAATCCTTGTGACTACGCGAGCGCGGAGCTCCAGGATTGATCATTCCGGTGTTTAGCCCGACGCGGGGATTCCTATGCGTCCGCTGAGACTACGCGTCTTTTGAGACTACGCGGCCGCGGAGCCTAGGCGGATACCGAGGGTCACGCCTTCGACGCGGTATACCTCAGCGATGCAGGACCATGATTCGAGGAATACCTCACGCGGGTCCGGGTGACCTATGCGAGTCGCGAGAGTTCCAGTGGATAGACGCCGACATTGATATTGCGGGCGAGTGCCGCCTTCGACATGGTGCGGTCTAGAAAGACCTCGAGATACGCTTGTGGTATTTTTGGCATCGCTGGTCTTAGTAGTCGGCTATGCCTTCGCACTTGCCCCGCACGGTTTTATTGTGATAACTTTGAGGCGTGAGTCCTCGACTTGACATGATCGCTTATTTATCAGTGAATCAGATTTTGTTATCATACATGTCTCCCGCTTTATATAGACTACTATGATTTCATTTACGATTTATTTTCGCCACATACTGTAATTGTCAGATCGACCTCTCTGGGCCGCGTTCATGCCGCAGTAAAGGTACACCATCGTTGATCCTAGCTCGTGGTCACGCCAGCGTTGGGAAGCTCCGCTTCTCCGAGGCTTATCAGCCGTATAGTCCTCGCCGTCGTAAGTGTTTACATTCCGGTTTTTGGCCCCGCCCCGCCATTGTCGTATCATTCTTAGAGGTCCAGTAATCGCTGTGGCGTGGTTTGTAAAAAGGATTAAACTGTTCATGTTGAAAGAGTTGTTATTTATATATATACTGAAGGTAACCGTTTTGGTTAGCCTGTCTGCTTATTTCACTGTCTTATTACACTGGTTTCATGTATTGTCTTTATGTTCCGCTGATTACTCTGATGTATGGCTACTTGGGTGCCCGGGGTAAGGCACCAGTCACGGGCCCGGGTTCGGGTCGTGACAATACTACGGGCGAGGTACCCTATTTTAATCATGAGGCCCCTATTTTATGCAGTATTATATATATACTTGTCACTCTCATTGTTAGTAAGGCACAGTAAAAGGTATTTTGATTGTCTTCCATGACTCCAGCTTACTTTTAGACTTATGATATCATTATTACGATTTTCCGACTTTACATACTTGGTACATATCAGGTAATCGACTTTCCTGGGCCGCTCATGCCGCAGGTGGTAAGCGATTGTGGATCCTCGCTCTAGGATCACTGCTCCGTCGAAGCTCCATTCCTCCTAAGCTTATATTTTGTGCACGGATTTTCCCCGATGCTATAGGTATTGTGTACATTCGTGGTATGGCGGGGCCCCGCCCCGCCACGCTTGTTATCCTTAGAGGTCCGTGGTCACGCATGTGTCAATGTAAGAACAAGTTGTACTACTATACTTTTGATTAGTATGTCTTTATGGAAGGCGGCCTTATCTACCGCCGATGATGTTACCTTTTATAAGTTATGTGTTATGTATGTTCCACCGCTATTCTCTCGACGATACCGACAGTGGTACCCTGCAGGTACTAGTCGTGGCCCCGGGTCGGTCGTGACAAAAGTGGTATCAAAGCGCTTAGTCCTCGGAAAGTGTCTACGCACCGTGTCTAGTAGTCTTGATTATCGGTGTCGCACCACATCTATAATCAGGAGGCTGCAGGACCTTTAGGATTGGTTTCCATTCTTTCACTCTAAGATCGTGCAATAGAGCTGAGTTATAGGTTGAACCTCCTCTGATGTTTTCCTTTATGTATCAGTTATGCCTCTACGCAAGGCAACCGTGGCCCAGAAGGGCAAGACAGCTGAGGGTGCTTCTAGTGGGACGCGGAGAGTCACGAGGGCACAGCCCGGGCCCTTACCCAGATGATGTTTAGGGCGGCGAAGTTCCACGACGCCGCCAAATTTCAAGAGAGTTCGAGGCAGCGGAAGCGCCATCGAGATCATGCAGACGAGCCTCCATCCCACACTGTGGCCGAGTATAGAGATTACGGAATGATTCGCTTATTGACTAGTAGATAAGGGCGGCAACCGACAGGAGCAGTGCACCAACCCAGAGCCGATGGGCCATTTGATTCGGATTTCCTGGTCATCCACCCGAGTTCTATGGTTTGAGATTCGGCGAGGATCCACAGAGTTTGTGCGCAGCCATAATGACCATGCACGTGCTTAGGGCCTGAGATCGAGTCCGTTATACTAGCTTACCGGCTTGCGCGATATTGCGCTTTAATCGGTTTGAGTCATGGGTGTTGTCGAGAGGTGAGGATGCTCTTCCACTGTTCGAGGAGTTCACAGAGGCTTTCCCGATCACTTCTTACCTCCCGAGACGGAGAGAGCCCGCGTAGATAGGTTCTTGACCTCGAGGCAGACGAGGACTATCGAGAGTACACCGAGTTTGACTCTGGCTGTATGCGCACACCATTGTGGCCGATACGGCGCATGTGGTTCATCGATATGTGATGGGCTAGACCGTCATATGATTATCGTGACGCTGGGGTGGCTCTTCACCAGTGGATGGATATTTCTAGACGCAGCGCATACGCAGTGGATCGAGGACAGAGAGACAGATCAACTAGATTTAGGCCACCCAAGAGGCCGTGACCGGCAGGTCTCGTGGCGCTGAGGCGGCAACCTCGCAGCAGACTAGGTCCACATTCCACCAAAGACAGAGTGCTCCTTCTCGCTTTTCCGGCGAGGTCCGATCACCAGTTATTCAGAGCAGTCGTGGTTTCAGAAACAGGACCATCACCTATCGAGACCACCCACATCTCGGCGCTCACGCGGTAGGTCTCATCCGGCGAGTGCCATATGGGTTCGGGAGCGTGTTACTCTTGTGGTCGCAGGCCATCCGGAAGGATTGTCCGCCTTAGCGGCGGGAGCGTTACTTCAGCCGACGCCCGGCGGCAAGGTATTTACGCCAGGCCGCCAGAGGTCATGGTAGGGTCCCAGCTCTAGCGTCCTCGTAACCGCATCTATGCTATGTCCCACCGCCGTGACTGTGAGGCGCCACCGATGTCGCCACCGTACATTGTTGGTTTCTTGCTGTGATGTATATGCTTTGATAGATCCAGGTTCTACCTTGTCCTATATATCTCCTCATATTGCTAGTAGAATAGGGATAGAGCCCGAGTCCATAAGACCTTTTGAGGTGGCTACGCCAGTAGGTGATTCGGTGGTAGCCGAGCGGATATATAGAGCTTGCCTAGTGACTGTAGAAAGTCGTCAGACTCTAGCCGACTTGATAGAGTTGGATATGACGGACTTTGATGTGATTATGGGTATGGATTGGCTAGCGTCTTGCTATACCAATGTAGACTGTAGGGAGAGATTAGTTCGATTCCGGTTTCTCGTGAGCCTTATCGGTGGAAGGGAATATCGCGTCGCCGAGGGTAAGTTTATTTCTTACCTCAAGGCTAGGAAGATGGTGCGAAAGGGTATATCTACCATATGGTTCGTATTCGACATCGAGGTCGAGATACCGACCTTGCCGCTCCGGTCGTTAGATAGTTTCCAGACGTATTCCCAGATGAGCTTCCGGGTATCCCTCCTGAGAGGGAGGTTGAGTTTTGCATTGATTTGGCGCCGATACTGACCGATATCTATTCCGCCATACGTGATGGCACCCGCCGAGTTGAAGGAATTGAAAGACCGGTGAAGGACTTGGCCGGAGAAGGGCTTTATCGCATCAAGTGTTTCTCCCCGGGAGCACCGGTGTTATTTGTAAAGAAGAAGGATGAGACGCAGACGCGTATGTGTATTGATTACAGCAATGAACAAGGTAACTATCAAGAATGATATCCTCCCCGTGATTGACGATTTGTTTGACCAACAGTAGGTGCAAAGTGTTTTTCAAGATAGACTGCGGTCCGTTATCATCAAAAGTGCGAGTTAGAGAGACAGATATCCCAAAGATCGCATTCAGACCCGTATGGGCACTATGAGTTCAGGTGATGTCTTTCGGGTTGACCAACGCCCTGCAGTATTCATGGATTTGATGAATAGGTGTTCGTGCCATTCTTGGATATGTTCGTTATAGTTTTCATTGATGATATCTTGGTGTATTCGCAAGCAGCAGAGCATACAGAGCATTCGGCGACGGTATCGAGTCCTCCGAGACCGACAATTGTATGCTAAGTTCTCAAACGCGAGTTTTGGTTAACTACAATGGCTTTATTAGGGCACGTTATCTGGCCGATGGTATTCGTTGATACAACAAGATTGAGGCATCAAGACTCGCCTGCACTCCACTACACCGACTTGCGCGCAGCTGGGCCTCGCAGTTATTATCTGAGGTTTGCAGAGAAGTTTGCTTCTATTTCCGCCTTTGAGTAAGTCGACTCGTAGCAATATGTTCCGTGGACGGATACTTGTGAGGAAAGTTTCATTGCTAAAGGAGAAGTTGACGATCGCCTCAGCTTCTTACTTCCGCAGGGTTTAGATGGATATGTGGTTTATCAGGACGCCACAAAGTGTCGAGCTTCAGTGCATGCGACGCAAAGACGGTAAAGTTATAGCTTACGTATCTCGACAGCTTAGGAAGCATGAGAAGAATTATCCCACACATGACTTGGAATTGGCAGCAGTGATTCATGCCTTGAAGATCTGCAGACATTATTTATATGGAGTTCATGTGGATATTTACACAGACCACAAGAGTCTCCAGTATATCTTCAGTCAGAGGGAGCTGAACTTGCACAAAGACGGTGGTTGGAGCTGCTTAAGGATTAAGATGTTGATATTCTATACCACCCAGGGAAGGCCAATGTGGTTGCAGATGCCCTTAGTCGCAGATCGATGGGTAGTCTGTCTGATGTACAACTAGAGAAAAGGGATATGGTCCGAGAGTTGCATCAGCTAGCGAGCCTTGGGGTTCGTTTGGTTGATTCTGATAGTAATGGAGTTCGGGTTCGAGAGTGTTATACCCCGTATTTCCAGAGTATGTACGTGAGGGCGTACGTATAAAAATTGAAGCCTTAAGTTTGGCAAGTTTCGAAATTTGGGCACAAGTGCCGAAAAGAGTCGTTTTTTTGACGAAACGTTTTACTAAACTTGCGAAGGGAAAATTCCGGCTATGTCATTTATTATTTTTGCGGATTTTTCCGAGAGACGAAATATTTTGGACCAACGGGAGGGTGACATGTGTCACCCTCACATTGGACGTGAGAAGTGGACGGCAAAGGCAGCATGGCACGTTTTTTGTGCCTTGGGTTAGGTAGGATATTTATGCAAGTTGGTGTGGTAGATGGATAAGGTCCACATGGTTAAAATATAGCCCTACACTTGCCTTACACTTGGATGGATCTCGTCATCGTTGGTCATTTCTTGACCTATAAATACCCCTTGTTGAAGAGTTATTTCATCCAACTTGAGCAATCTTTCTAAGTCTCAAATACTCCCTCCTCTTGTTTGTAGTTCGTCCAAAGAGTCTCCCCTTGAGCGAGCCTTGGCCGAGAGCCTCCTCCCCTTTGTGGTGTCTAGCCTGGGTACCCCTAGCCTAAATTGTTTTCAGATAATACCCCCTTCAGGGTATAGAAATACTTCTCCAAGTATTGTTATAATGCCTAAATACTCTAGCCCAAAACCTTTGTAGTATTTCCAAGTACCTCTATACTAAAAGCCCTAAAATACTAGAATACTTTCCTTTAGCCACTAAACGAAACCCTAAGGAAAATCTCCATAATTGGTCGAGTACTAAGTAGAAGTTGTGTAGAACTTCTAAGGGTTGTTTGGAGCGATCGAGCACTCTGAGTAGAGCTTAACGTTGCTCAGATCGACTTTTAACTTGGATAATTTTGGGCTCATCGAGGTAAATACTATCGCCCTTCTATTGTAATTGGGAATTACATACGTAGTTGAATTGAAATGAATATAAGATTCATAGAAAAGAATTGAATTGTAATGAAGGATATTACGTAATAGACTTGTATTGAAATCACATCGTAAGAATATAAGTAGAAGTTTGAATCAGACTTACATAGGATCAGATTTACTGAGATGATAACCTTTATTGGTTGAATGTTCGCAAGTAGCATGTGCTACTTAGAAGGTGGACAAGGCTAGCCGTGTTATAGCCGTGAGCGCTTTTGCTTATAGTCGATAATCGTCGCGAGGTATGTGATTCTTCCTATACTCGAGCATGAAGTATTTTAAAAGAATACATATAGTACTAGACGACGCGTGGCAATGTCTTTTGACTTAAGCCCGAATAATATGTATATATTATATGGTAGATGTACGTGCTAACCGAATATAGTTGTACGGCAATGTCTTTTGACTTAAGCCCGAATAATAAGAACCTTGAAATATTTTAAAAGGAATATAGATATAGTACGGTAGACGACGTGTTAATCGAATGTAGCGTTACGCAATGTCTTTTGACTTAAGCCCAATAATAAAGAGTCTTAAAGTATTTCAAAAGAATTAAGGAACCTTTTGAAAGAAGAGTAATACTTGGTTTTGAAAACATAAAGAGTTATACTAGCTTTATGGGAAGTTAGGTATAACGCCTTAAGAGAGATAAAAGAATGGTTTCTTGATTTTTAGAAGTTAAGAGACTTAATCTTAAAAGATAAGAGACTTGACTTAATTGTATTGATATGAAGTTTGTTAACAATGTGAAACCTCATTCGTGAGTAATGGGTACTTGGTTTTAAAAAGGAATAATGTTTTACTGATTTCGGAAATCAGAATGAGTATCGACAAACCACGCCAGCGTTAATAAAGGAAAATGTAATGAATAATGAAGTATTATTAAAACCAAGAGAAACCTCCATCCGCATAGAAACTAAGATGAGACAAAATGATATTACATTTCCTAGATCATGGTCTTAATAAGATTGATTATGAATAAGAATAACCTACACTCATATAAGGCATATGTCACTCAAATGTTTTAAAAGAGATTAAGACATTGAACTATGAAACTTTTCTAAAATAAAGAGCCTTGAGTAATTGAAATTAGGCAAACCGAACCTTAGGGAAAAGAATGTGGTTGAAAAGGAAAGTGTTTTGGTTTACCTAAAATGTGAGTCACTCTATTTTATACTACGGTATCGTGTGACTTTTATAAAAGGAATGGATCTCTTTAAAAGGAATTTAACGACGTAGTACTTTAGTGGTTAACACCCGATTTTGAGTTAAAAGGAAAGTACTTGAGTCAGGTATAACTTGCCTATGCTTGTTGTTGTGTAACTTGCCTATGCTTGTTGTTGGGTAACTTGCCTATGCTTATTGAGATAGTCTTTGTTATGCAAGAATTGTGTTTCTATTCTACCGCCTCACTGAGGAGCCGGTTGACTTGTGAGAACTTACTGGACTTACCGCAAATGACGACGATTCCACGCACGCCCATTATTATTATTACACGGGCATGTCTACACCGATGATGTGGACATGTGACCATTATGGTTATTTATGGCGAAGTATCGTGACTTACGGCCAGGATCGCGCTGCTTACTTGCTCGCCGCCACGTGACGCAGTGGATCTGGTATAGGTTATTGCACCGCCACGGTCGCCTTCGCGAGTCAAGATTTGGATAGAGCCGTGACTTACTACCGTGATCCGCGCGTAGCCGATTCACTTGCCCCGCCGCCACGTGGGCGCAGGAATCGCGAGGCTATTGCACTTGCCACGCGTCGCCTTCATGATACGGTTGTACAAGATATCGTACGGTCGGATCCGTAGTTATACTTGCCCCGCACGGTTTTATCGACACGTAGGACTCGTGTTCACATATACTCCTTGGTGTTGTTATATCATAGATCGCCAGCGGTGAGCAAGGAATTCCACGCACGAGTGATGATTTGGAGGCGTGAGTCCCCGACTTGATATGATCGTTTATATACGGTGCATCAGAGTTGGTTATCATACATGTCTCCCGCTTTATATAGATCGCTATGATTTCATTTACGTGATTTTATAGTTTCACATACTTGGTACTGTCAGATCGACCTCCTTCTGGCCGCGTCACGCCGCAGTAGAGGTACATCTACCGCGATCCCCGCTATTAGGATCACCTTTCAGCCTCGAAGCTCCGTTCCTTCTGAGGCTTATCTTTGCATGTTACCCTCGAGTCCGTAGGGTTCTTGTACATTTAGGGTATGGCGGGCCCCGTCCCGCCATAGTTGTTGTAAAAATCTTGAGGTCCAGAGTAATCTTGTGCAAGCGTGGTTGTAAGGATCAGAATCGCTCAAAATGTCGTTATATTTATATATACTGAAAGGAAACCGTTTTGGTTGGCCTATTTTCCTTTATCTTGGTCTATGTCTATTTAAATGTTTAAGTTTTTATTTCACGGTTTTTCTCTCGATGTTGTATCACTAGGTGCCCGGTAAGGCACCACTACCACGCCCGGTTCGGTCATTACAAAAGTGGTATCGTGAGCGCTTAGTCCTCTGAAAGTGTCTACAGCACCGTGTCTAGTAGAGTCTGATTATCGATGTGTCGCGCACCACATCTATAATCGTGAGGCCGCAGGACGCTAGGATTGATTTCTATTCTTCTCATTCCGAGATCGTGCCTGTAGCCGCAGTGATAAGTTGTACCTCTCCGACGCATTCGCTTTACCGCTATGCCTCCGCAGAAGGCAACCCGCCCGTGGCGGCAAGGCAGCAGAGGAGTCGCGAGTAGCAGAGCAGGCAGAGACCACGCACCGAGCCTCCAGCCCGTAGTCCGGAGCAGGAGATGAGTTACGCGAGCTGGCACGCTTAATGGCCGTGGTCAGGCTGACTTGAGGATAGGCTAGACGCAGCAGCCCAAAGAGCACCGCCGTTCACCCTAGATCGATAGTTCGAGGCTACGGATTTTCCGAGTCAGAAGCCGCCGAGTTTTACGGTCGAGGCCCGAGGATGATCTGCAGGAGTTCATCCGACGCCATTCTGGATCATGAGAGTGATCAAGGCATCGGAGACCGAGTCGGTCCTAGGTTCGCACGGCCGCGTGATACCGCAATGATCGTTTGATTCGCGAGCTGTCCCGGGAGAGAATGCACTTCCACTATACGGGACGAGTTCTCGCAGGCATTTCTTGCACATTTCTTGCCTCCACGTACGGCGAGGGCTCGCGCATGATTTTTGGTGTTACTACAGAATCCGCGCACGGTTCGGGAGTACAATGTGGAGTTCGACTCATTGGCCCAGACGCCCCGCGTTAGTAGCTAGTATGGAGGATCGAGTGCACCGATATGTTACAGGCTCGATGATTACCTAGCGAGAGTTTTTCGTGTAGCTCTTCACCGCATGGACATTGCCCGCACGCAGCTTATGCACTGATGCGAGGAGCGAGAAATCGACTAACGACCGAGATCGCCACAGAGGGCCGTAACAGCAGGTCCTTTGGTGACTTTCGAGGCGACCGCCAAGAAGCAGACAGTTATGTACTCCGCCAAGACAGAGTGGTCCTCCACAACTTCGACCTTCGGATATTCGGGAGCGTGCCTGGGCTCCTGTGCTCAGATTTTCGGGAGTAGAAGTGTTCACGGATGAGGCCACCCGTATCTCAGCCGTGACCATCATGTAAAGCCCATGGGGAATGTCGATCGGTTTGGGAGATTGTTATACTGCGCCGATGTGGCCATTTGACGAGACCGTCCGACTGTGGGTAGCATCGCGGGATAGCACAGACTACTAGATCGCCATGGTTCTTCACCTTCCATAGCTAGGCAGATGTACACACACCTACAGCCACTGCAGGTCGCGCGGAAGTTCCCAGCTTTAGCGGCCCTTGAACCGCCCATTTTCGTATATCCTTACCCTCTAAAGACTTGTATGTATTGATGTTGTGATGATGTGTTTTATGTTCGGATAGCTTTGTGCTACAATGTGATTTAGAAACCCGTTAGTGAAAAAGGGTAAGCCCAAAGTGAGAATATGATGAACCTTAGAATATTACGCTGAGACCTTAGATGTAAGCGCCGCTTGAGTACAAGTTTTTGAGTGATTCTTGTCGAACGTATAGGTATACATGGAGTAATTGTGGGAAAATTCTCGGTGGTGTAAAATGGAAGTGGTAGCTTTCATGACTTGAATAGGTAAGATTGTTCCGGATCGGAACAAGAGCGTGATGCGTTAAGTAGGTCGGGTTGGCAGCTGTTGCGGGCCAACCCGCGGCGTGTTTCGGTGGGTCAGCTCTGGTGGTCCCGCCAGTGGTAGGGTCACGAGGGTGCTAGGCCCAAGATTAGATGACCATCGATGAGTTCATGGATATTTTCACCGTAGCCGATCGCAAGGCCGGAATGGCCTTAAGAAAGATTGAGGCTAGTAAGATGACCAAGTTCGAGGTGGTGACTCCAAAGTTTTGGGAACCGGGCGATGATCGGTGTGGTACGATACTAGAAGAGTTCAAGTGTTCGGAAGCGGCACGACGAGTAAGGAAGGAAGAGAACGTGTGTTATTTTGTGGCGGTGTGGCATCGCAACTTGTTAAGAAGAACTTCATCGTTGTCTGTCTTGAGAAGGAACATTCGGGACGAATGTTTCTAAGGAGGGGAGAATGTTATACCCCGTATTTCCAGAGTATGTACGTGAGGGCGTACGTATAAAAATTGAAGCCTTAAGTTTGGCAAGTTTTGAAATTTGGGCACAAGTGCCGAAAAGAGTCGTTTTTTGATGAAACGTTTTACTAAACTTGCGAAGGGAAAATTCCGGCTATGTCATTTATTATTTTTGCGGATTTTTCCGAGAGACGAAACATTTTGGACCAACGGGAGGGTGACATGTGTCACCCTCACATTGGACGTGAGAAGTGGACGGCAAAGGCAACATGGCACGTTTTTTGTACCTTGGGTTAGGTAGGATATTTATGCAAGTTGGTGTGGTAGATGGATAAGGTCCACATGGTTAAAATCTAGCCCTCGCCTTACACTTGGATGGATCTTGTCCATTGGTTGGTCATTTCTTGACCTATAAATACCCCCCTTGTTGAAGAGTTATTTCATCCAACTTGAGCAATCTTTCTAAGTCTCAAATACTCCCTCCCTCTTGTTTGTTGTTCGTCCAAAGCGTCTCCCTCGAGCGAGCCTGGCCGAGAGCCTCCTCCCCTCAGGTGTCTAGCCGCGGGTACCCCCTAGCCTAAATTGTTTTCAGATAATACCCCCTTGTGGTATAGAAATACTTCTCCAAGTATTGTTATAATGCCCAAATACTCTAGCCCAAAACCTTTGTAGTATTTCCAAGTACCTCTATACTAAAAGCCCAAAAATACTAGAATACTTTCCTTTAGCCACTAAACGAAACCCTAAGGAAAATCTCCATAATTGGTCGAGTACTAAGTAGAAGTTGTGTAACTTCTAAGGGTTGTTTGGAGCGGATGGAGCACTCTGAGTGAGCTTAACGTTGCTCGTGATCGACTTTTAACTTGGATAATTTTGGGCTCATCGAGGTAAATACTATCGCCCTTCTATTGTAATTGGGAATTACATATCGTAGTTGAATTGAAATGAATATAAGATTCATAGAAAAGAATTGAATCAGAATAAGGATATTACGTAATAGACTTGTATTGAAATCACATCGTAAGAATATAAGTAGAAGTTTGAACTGCATTTACATAGATCGTATTTACGATGATCGATAACCTTTATTGGTTGAATGTTCGCAAGTAGCATGTGCTACTTAGAAGGTGGACAAGGCTAGCCGTTATAGCCGTGAGCGCTTTTGCTTATAGTCGATAATCGTCGCGAGGTATGTGATTCTTCCTATACTTGAACATGAAGTATTTTAAAAGAATACATATAGTACGGTGATTTAACGTGTGGCAATGTCTTTTGACTTAAGCCCAATAATATGTATTTATTATATGGTAGATGTACGTGTGCTAATCGAATATAGTTGTACGGCAATGTCTTTTGACTTAAGCCCGAATAATAAGAACCTTGAAATATTTTAAAAGGAATATAGATATAGTACGGTGAGACGCACGTGTTAATCGAATGTAGCGTTACGGCAATGTCTTTTGACTTAAGCCTGAATAATAAAGAGTCTTAAAGTATTTCAAAAGAATTAAGGAACCTTTTTGAAAGAAGAGTAATACTTGGTTTTGAAAACATAAAGAGTTATACTAGCTTTATGGGAAGTTAGGTATAACGCCCAAGAGAGATAAAAAGAATGGTTTACTGATTTTTAGAAGTTAAGAGACTTAATCTTAAAAGATAAGATACTTGACTTAATTGTATTGATATGAAGTTTGTTAACAATGTGAAACCTCATTCGTGAGTAATGGGTACTTGGTTTTAAAAAAGGAATAATGTTTTACTGATTTCGGAAATCAGAATGAGTATCCACAAACCACTACAATGCTAATAAAGGAAAATGTAATGAATAATGAAGTATTATTAAAACCAGTAGAAACCTCCATCTGCATAGAAACTAAGATGAGACAAAATGATATTACATTTCCTAGATCATGGCTGCTTAATAAGATAGATTATGAATAAGAATAACCTACACTCATATAAGGCATATGTCACTCAAATGTTTTAAAAGAGATTAAGACATTGAACTATGAAACTTTTCTAAAATAAAGAGCTTGAGTAATTGAAATTAGGCAACCGAACCTTAGGGAAAAGAATGTGGTTGAAAAGGAAAGTGTTTTGGTTTACCTAAAAATGTGAGTCACTTTATTTTATAGTACTGGTATCGGGTGACTTTTATAAAAGGAATGGATCTCTTTAAAAAGGAATTTAACGTACGTAGTACTTTAGGGTTAACACCCGGATTTTTGACTTAAAATGAAAATACTTTGAGTTGTGTATAACTTGCCTATGCTTGTTGTTGTGTAACTTGCCTATGCTTGTTGTTGGGTAACTTGCCTATGCTTATTGAGATAGTCTTTGTTATGCAAGAATTGTGTTTCTATTCTACCGCGTCTCTCGATGGAGGGCCGGTTGACTTGTTGAGAACTTACTTGGACGTACCGGCAGTGACGGAAGATTCCACGGGTACGCTTCCATTATTATTATTACATGGGCATGTCTACACCGATGATGTGGACATGTGACCATTATGGTTATTTATGGCGAAGTATCGTGACTTACGGTTGTGATCGGGTGTGTACTGCTTACTTGCCGCCGCCACGTGGACGCAGTGGATCTGGTATAGGTTATCACACCGCCACGGTCGCCTTCGCGAGTCGAGATTTGATGGAGCTTCGACTTACGGTTGTGATCTGCGCGTGTCGATTCACTTGCCCCGCCGCCTACGTGGCGCAGTGGAATCGCGAGGCTATTGCACTTGCCACGTGTCGCCTTCATGATACGGTTGTACAAGATATCGGTACGGCCGGATCCGTAGTTATACTTGCCCCAGACGGTTTTATTGACACAGTAGGACTCGTGTTCACATATACTCTTGGTGTTGTTATATCATAGGTCGCCAAGCGAGCAAGGAATTCCACGCACGAGTGATGATTTGAGGGCGAGTCCTCGACTTGATATGATCGCTTATATATGGTATCAGAGTTGGTTATCATACATGTCTCCCGCTTTATATAGATCGCTATGATTTCATTTATAGTATTTTACGCTTCACATACTTGGTACTTGCATCGACCTCCTTCGGGGCCGTTCATGCCGCAGTAGAGGTACATCGTCGCCGATCCCCGCTTAGGATCACCTTTCGCCTCGAAGCTCCGTTCCTTCGAGGCTTATCTTTGTATGTTACCCCGAGTGCAGAGGTTCTTTTACATTCGTGGTACGGGCGGCCCCGTCCCGCCATAGTTGTTGTAAAAATCTTGAGGTCCGTAGATCACAAGGCGGTGGTCAGTAAGGATCAGAATCGCTCAAAATGTCGTTATATTTATATACCGAAAGGCAACCGCTTTGGTTGGCCTATTTTCCTTTATCTTGATCCATGTCTATTTAAATGTTTAAGTTTTTATTTCACGTTTTTCTCTCGATGTTGTATCACTAGGGTGCCCGGTAGGCACGATCCACGCCCGGTTCGGTCGTGACAGAGGTTGTCGAGTCTTCCATCGCCGAGGAGGTGAAGAGGCGATGATGAGGATCCGACATGATCCAGATCGAGATGTCGCCGCTCGTAAAGAGAGGAGTCTGCTTGAGGTAGCGCTGACGGGTGCTAAGATTTGAGGGCCGGCCAGGTGTTCCCGATGTGACAGACTTCGCCCAGATTCTCGTGAGGCACACGTGCTCGCTATTCTATTCATCCGGTCGACTAAGATGTATCATGACCTCGACGCGTGTATTGGCGGATGACCAAGAGGACGTTGCGGAGTTCATGGCGCAGCCCGAATTATCGCCAGTCAAGGTTGAGCACCGAAGCCGGTCGTTACAGTGCTATTGATATTCGACTGGAAGTGGGAGGTGGTAAATATGGATTTTATTACGTGGTTACCTTCCACTCGGAGGAAGCATGATTCCATTTGGGTTATCATCGACAGTCGATTTAAATCAGCCCATTTTCTTCCAATCGGGACGACCTTCTCTACCGAGGATTATGCTAGATCAGATATCGTGGAGATTGTGAGATCGCACGGGTTCCTATATCGATTATCTCGCATGCAGGAGCCCGGTTACGGCTAATTTCGGAGGTCTTTCCGTAAGGATTAGGGACCCAGTGAGTCTCAAGACGGCTTCATCCTCGCATCGACGGACGCCGAGCGCACTATCCGCATACACTCGAGGATATGTCGGGCTTGTGTTATTGATTTCGTGGGTAGCCGGAGGATCATTTACCTCGTGGAGTTTGCTTATAACAACACCGCCACTCTAGTATTCAGATAGCACCTTATGAGACCTTATATGAGGAAGTGCAGTCACCGATAGTCGTTCGAGTGGGGAAGATGATTAGTCGCCGCACTTGGTTTAGCAGCGATGGATAAGGTGAAGCTTATCGTGAGCGGTTGTTGGCAGCTCGAGTCGATGTAAGTCGATGCGCATCATCGGCGTCGACACTTGGAATTTGAGATAGATGATTGGGTTTTCCTAGCGTACGCCACGTGCGGCGTGATGAGATTTGGAAAGAAGGGAAACTTAGCCCAAGGTACATCGGGCCTTATCGATTGTCGTAGGGTAGGCAAGGTTGCATGAGTTAGATCCGCCATCCGATCCGAGGCGGTGCATCCAATTTTCACGTATCTATGTTTGCGGAAATGTATCGAGACCCATCTAGAGTGCACCCGATTCATGATGTCCAGGTGACAGAGGAGTTATCGTATGAGGAGAGTCCCATAGCGATACTCGATCGTCAGGTTAGGCGACTTCGGACAAAGGACGTGGCTTCCGTCAAGGTATTATGGCGAAACGAGAATAGGGAAGAGATGACGTGGGAAGCAGAGGATGACATGATGAAGAATTATCCTCACTTATTCCCTACACCTCCAGGTAACCCACTTTCTTGCTTATTAGTTTGATTTGACAATTTTTGCTTAAGTATTGTTGTGGTTTGAGTAAGCCTAGAAGGAACATTCGGGACGAATGTTTCTAGGGGGGGGAGAATGTTATACCCCGTAGTTCTGGCCACACGTGTGAGAGCATGCGAAAGGGGGTAAGACTTAAAATTTTCGAAAGATAGGTTGACGGATTGTTCCGGACGGGTTTTAGTCAACTTTGAGGCGGGTTATGACCCGGTACATTGAGATTTCTTAAGTGTTTCAAAGTCCTAGCGCGTAGTTCGTTGAGTCTAGTTTCCAACGCAACCAACCGTTCGTCGATAGGACGTCGGAGTAGAAAGTTATGGGAGTTACAAGTTCAGTGCGCAGTCGGACAGAAATGTGCTTCGGACAAAGGCGACAGGGCCGCGGCGCCGGATGCAGGGCCGCGGCGCCGGATATACTGAGGGGTCGCTGAAGTTACAGAGCCGCGGCGCCGGAAGTTCCGTAAGTCCGCAGAAGTTTCAGCGCCGCGGCGCCGGCGTCAGGGCCGCGGCGCCAAGGCGGGATTTCAGGCGGAAAAACTTAGGAAAAATCAGATTTCTCTTTTAAAAGGCCATGGGTGGGGTAAAAGGGTCCCCCCCCCCCCCCCCCATCTGATTTCTTGCATGCCTTATATTGACCAAGTCTTGAAGACTTGGTCATCTTTCAATCTCTCTCTCTCTCTCTAAGCTTAAGCTCCCACTTCTCTCTAAAATTCCAAGAGGAATTCAAGCCTAAGAAAAATCTGAAAAGTTAAAAGACAAGAAGGAAGCTTGTGGCTAGCTTGTAGGAGTTATTGTGGTGGTGTTCTTGGAAGGGAGGCTAGCAAAGTTGTTGGAATAGTTTTGGCTAAAGCTCCAAAGGTAACAATTTCTTCTCTTGTAGCTAGTATTAATGTTGCATGTGAAGAAGAAGGAATTTGTAGTAGTAAATAATGCACTTAGAGTCATTGCATGTAAGAAATATGGTTTGAATGTGAAGGAATTGGTTAAGAAGATATTATGAGCATGTTGTAGCCTAAAAACTACCTTAGAAATGTTAAGTGAATTGTTGTACCTTATGGGGCAGAATTTTACACACCCAAGTTTAGGTGTGTCACGACCCGACCCCGGGGCCGCGACTGGTGCCCTACCTGGGCACCCCGTTCAGGTATACATCAGAGAATAGCAGCGGAACATACACAACATACAACATTTAGACAATAATAACACATGCTAGCTGATAAGGCCGCCTTCCATAAAATATGCATAATCCAAGAAAAACTGTACAACTCAGTTCTTACAGTCCCAAACCACAACATGTGACTACTGCACTTAGAATAACAACGATGGCGGACAGGCTCGCCATACTCCTGAATGTACATAAATCTACAACATCAGGGAAAAACTGTACCAAAAAGACAAGCCTCCGGAGAAATGGAGCTTCTGACGTCTGATGAATGATCCTAAGAATGAGGATCAACCACGTGCTTACCCCTACCTGCGGCATGAACGCAGCCCCCGAGGAAGGGGTCAGTACACAATATGTACCAAGTATGTAAAACTGGAAAATACTGTAAATTACATCATAAGTTTAAAACAAAGCCGGAGACATGTATGATAATAAAATTACAGTACACAGTGCCTTACTAACAATGAGAGTAACTGATAGTATACGTACAACATAAAAATAGGAAGCTCACGATCAAAGCAGGACCATCCGCCCGCAGTATCATTAAGCAATACTACTCGCGACTATTTCACCAGATAGTCGTGTGGACCCGCATGAGGTATTCCTCGCATAGGTTGTATCCGCCCGCATGGGACTATTTCACCCGCATAAGCCCATAAGGACTCGCATGAGGTATTCCTCGCATCGTGGGTAGCAAATCCACGGAAACAGGTGGTATAACTATCTTGGGGATTTACCCCTCAATTATACTCTTACCCTGAAGCAGATGGTATAACTATCTTGGGGATTTACTCCTCAGATATACTCTTACCCTGGAGAAGGTGGTATAACTATCCTGGGGACTTACCCCTCAGATATAATCTTACCTTATCTCAACCGGCCATCATACATAAAGTAAGCAAGTTAAGAAATCCCCCTAACTTCTTATTCATATACACTCTCATTTTAGTTTACTTAAGGCACTAGCATATCTTTTATAAACATCCGGGAATTTAACCCAAGTACTACATACTTCTCCTCTTTAAAACAAATGACTCTTTTTAGTATAAAACTTCCAAGATACTATTAACCATAGTATCAAGTCGAAATTACGTTTCAAGGCAAGTCACAATACCTTTAGAATTAAAGTTAGGTTTCTAAATCAAGTAACTCCTTTTCTTATAAAACCTTAGGCAATTGATGCCTTAAAATCAAATTTCCTTTCATTAAATCAAGTCATTTATCTTTCCATAAAGCTAATATAACCAACTTCCCATAAAGTCGTTATTTTCACTTTATACCTTAGTCAAGTACAATTTCCTATCCAAGGGACTTATACGTTTAAAACGAAATAAGTATCACATACTTTAAAACTCTTCAAGTCCCTTAACTTTAATAAAACTTAAGATATCCTTAATACTTTCAAAGAAATGAGTTAACCTCCTAACTCACCCAAATTGGCTATTCATAAAACTAGTAAAGGATATCAAGGTCTTCAGACGCTCACCGCACTATATACGTGCAACTAGTCATGCTCAAAAGATAGGAAAAGTTCTACATACCTCTTCGGGTCAAACCACTTGCCAAGTACAATGTCCCGCCCATAGTATGTCAACCTATAATATCCACAATATGTCTATTAACGCCTTACTTCAAACGTAGGATATTACAAGTGTAAAGTCTCTAAATTCTACGGAAAATCGGACAACACCTCCTTTATTTCTACTTACTTTGCCACCTTTTTCAAGGCCGAATACAATAACCAAACACGCCACATTTAAGGCCAAATCAATGCAATCAACAATAGGGGATTACACGCCTACTAGATGTGCAAAATTCCGCCCCACAATAGATATCAAACTAATACAACTACTAGTCCAATTTCGTCCATATTGAGTACAACAATACCAATTCTTATCCAATTTCCATTTCAATCCAAATTGTTAGCATAACATGATATTAAGTCGCAATTGATTATACTACTATAATCTTCAAGTAAGTAACATGCGACGATTCTAGTAAACGACCAAATTGTAATCCAACTTCACATGACTTACATTACATTTCGGATTTTTAGCCTACAAGCAATTCATAATACTTATAAACTTCAACATATCAACTTCATGCTAGCAACATGTAAAGCTAACAACAACAATATAAATAATCTTGTAATACTTTTAAGAGACAAGATTATACCTCAACGAATCTTAATCCAACTCCAAATCCGAAGTCGCTCCTTAGCAACTTAGAGTCTCTTCAAGACACTTCAATCCGCTACTTGAGACCCTTAGAACAACACCAACAAATTTCCTTCAAACATCCAAACCAAAACCTAGAAAGCAACTAGGTTTTCACCTTGCGACTAATACGAAAACTATCTTTTTCCGAGATTTTTCTATTGAGATACACTTACAATACACTCAAGAACCTTGGTTTAAAGTGTGGAGATTAATGGACAAGAAACAATTTTTTTTGTAAAGAGAGCTAGCCAAACCCGAGAGCTCCTAGTGAGTGTTCTTGAAATTCTTGAAAATTTGGCTAAGTGTTAAGCTTGTCTTGCTACTACTAGTATTATATAGCACAATGGAGGGTCAAGATGTAAACAAATGGGTGGCTTGGATGAGGTCTTATTAAATATCAAGACTTTGTGGACACATTGACCAAGTCAATTATCTCAAGCTCACTACTTGCAAGACTTAGTCATCCTAAGACTATGGTCAATGACCATTTTGGCCATGACATTTTCGTCCAAGGCAACAATAAGGGGGGTGACACGTGTCACCCTCCCATTCGTCACAATATTATGTTTTCCGACAATTTCATAATTCCGATAAATTTTTACATGTCTCAATTCTCAACACTTGTGAGTTCTTACGTACGTTCTTAAAACATGTCCTGTAAAATACGGGGTGTAACATTCTTCCCCCCTTAGAAACATTCGTCCCCGAATGTTCTTTCGGAGTCAATCTTATAATTAGCGACATAGTTTCCTTTCACACCCCCGACATACCAAAAATGCCACATATGGCCACATAATAGCATTTACACAAAACAAATGCTTCAATAAAAACTTGACAAGTAAGGGAAAAGAATTACCTGAAGGTGTAGGGAATAAGTGTCATGACCCGATCCCGGGCCCGTGACTGGTGCCTTACCCGGGCACCCAAGTAGACATACATCAGAGTAATCAGCGGAATAGTAAATCAAGACATGAAACAAATGTAAAATGTAACACAGTTTATCTGAGAAAAAGTTGCCTTTCGGCATATATATATGTACCAAGTCTGGCAGTTACATCCCAATCTTTACAACAAGACTACAGACCTCTAGGAAATGTAAACAACTATGGCGGGACAGGGCCTCGCCATACCCTGAACGTACAAAATATCTACAACACCAGGGAGAGTCGTACCAAAAGTCGAGCCTCCGGAGAAATGGAGCTCCTGACACCAGAGTAAGGATCCTAAGAATGAGGATCTACCACCTGTTTCCCTTTACCTGCGGCATGAACGCAGCCCCAAGAGGTCGATAACAGGTACCAAGTATGTGAAACTGTAAAGTACAGATACATATACATATATAAAACCTTAACATTTTATAAAACCAATTCACAAGTATGTATGAAAATAAATGAGTTAACTGCACATAGTGCCACATCACAAACAAGAGCAATACTAGGTAAACTGTAACAGGTCTTTTCTAGGCCGCGAATGATCGAAGCAAGGCCAATCGCCCATAGTATAATTATGCATGCCTAATCCTGGACTCCCGCAGTCCGCATAGGCCACCTATGCCCGCATGAGGTATTCCCCGCATCGAGGGTAGCTACTCCTCGGCATCGTCCTGGACTCTCGTAGTCCGCATGTCCACATAGACCGCATGAGGTATTCCTCGCACACTAACCTGGAACTCTCGTAGCTCCGCATAGGTCCCCTGGACCCGCATGAGGCATCCCTCGCATCGGGGGGCAGCTTAACCCCCGGTATAACATGTCAAGAGGTGAGTGGTACAATACTAACATAACGGCTTATCATTAAACAACATAATCACAATAAGAATAACCTCTTTATACAAACGTTACAAGACACTAACACACGTAGCATCATAATATGTCTACTCATCAAACCATCTTACTATACTTTCCAGAAATAAATACATGTCTTTCATAAACACATAAGTAAACCGTTCCTTTTATCTTTCTTAAGTCGTTATACCTAACTTCCCATAAAGCTAGTATAACTCTTAAGTTTTTTGTTTAAAAACCAAGTATTACTCTTCTTTCAAAAATGATTCATAATTCTTTTGAAATACTTCAAGGTTCTTATTATTTAGACTCAAGTCAAAAGACGTCAAGTAAAACCATGTTCAGTTAACACACGTACGTCTACCGTACTATATATATATTTTAAAATATCATGCTCAAGAGGATAGGAAGAATCACATACCTCCTCGGCGAAATCCACCTGCCAAGTCGAATATGTCGCGCGCAGAGTATCAACCTATAATAGTCAAATACGTCTATCAACGTCTAGACTACTCTGTAGAATATTCTAAGCAGAGGGTTCTCTATTCTACGGAAAATCGGGCAGCACTTCCCTACCCGTTAAACTACACAAGACTACTGTAAAAACAGTCCTATGTAAGTACAGTTCAATTCTCTTCTTTTATACCCTCCTTCTATATAACTTATACTTATTTTTATACAACTACAGCATGTAATCTTCAATTACAATAGAAGGACAAGATATTTACCTCGATAAGCCCAAAATTATCCAAGATTAAGTGTCGATCCTGAGCAAGGTTTAGCTCCTATTCTGCACGCTCCGATAACTCCAAGAAACCCTTAGAAGTTTCTAAACAACTTCTACTTAATACTCCAACCAACTATGAAGATTTCCCAGGGTTTCGTTTAGTGACTAATGGATATAAGGTAGTATTTCTGGGCTTTTAGTATAGAGGTGACTTTGGAATACTACAAGGTATATGGCTAAGGTATTTTGGGATAGTAACAATACTTGGAGAATATTTTTCTACCAAGGGGGGGGGGGGGGCTTTTGGACGAAACAACTAGGAAGGGGGGAGGGTGTGTGTTTCGGCGAGAACACAAAGAGGGGGGGAAGGTGTTTGGACGAAAGCTATCAAGAGGGGGAAGGAGTTTTTGAGACTTGGAAAATGTTTAGTGGATAAAGAATTCTTGCAACTTAGGGGGGTATTTATAGAACCACCAAGGGCCAAGATTAAAACAAATGAAGGGTGTAGATTAGATAACTTGTGTGAGTGGAGTCTTCCACCAAGTGTCCACCACAACCTTGGGACATATGTGTCACCACCCGTTCCGGGGCCCGTGACTGGTGCCTTACCCCGGGCACCCTAGTGATACAACATCAGAGTAATCAGCGGAACATAAAGACAATACATGAAACCAATGTAATAAGACAAGAAATAAGAAGACAAAGCAACCAAAAACTATCACAAGATATATAAATAACAATTTGAACAAGCATCCCTTTCTACCACTCGCCATACAAGATTACAGCACTCTAAGAATGATATGACAACAACGACGGACAGGGCCGTCATACCCTGAATGTAAGCACCTACAATCAATGCGGACTATACCAAGATAAGCCTCCGAGGAACGGAGCTTCCCAAACGCTGAATCGGACCCAAGAGCGAGGATCAACGATCGTGTACCTTTACTGCG
The DNA here is from genome assembly GCA_029844215.1 of Przewalskia tangutica. Lineage (NCBI taxonomy): Eukaryota > Viridiplantae > Streptophyta > Magnoliopsida > Solanales > Solanaceae > Przewalskia > Przewalskia tangutica. The sequence continues at coordinate 118,838,402 of CM056722.1, forward strand.
GATGAACGCACTTCGGGCGAGGTCAAGACACGGTACCAAGTATGTGAAACATGAAGATATCAGAATGAAATCATAGTAGTCTATAGAAAGCGGGAGACATGTATGATAACCAAACTACAACACAATAAATAAGCGATATGTTCAGTCGTGACTCACGCCTCAAAGTCATCTCCAATATAACAATGGGTCTCACGCCCACAACATCAATCATGCCCGTGGACTACCTTCCTCACCGCCAGCCAATGATAGAAAAGCACCAAGAAATACACATGAACAAAGCAGTCCCACTGTGTCCAAATAAACAAAGACAGTAAGTACGAAGGCATAGCCGACTACTAACACCTACGCATTAACAAGGTCATAAATCGTATCATGATATCCGCTTGACTGGCCACATGATCAAAGCCGTCGCCGCTCGCAATATCAAATGTGCGCGCTTCAGCCTCGAACTCCCGCACTCGCATAGGCCAATCTCATAGGTCCGCATGAGGTATAACCCGCATCGAGGGTAGCTACTCCCGACATCGCCCCGACTCGCACCGCATGGCCACATGCATCGCATGACCATAAAGGCCGCACACTAACCCGAACTCGTAGCTCGCATAGGCCCCGGGACTCGCATGAGGTATTCTCGAATCATGGTCCTGCATCGCTCGAGTCTACCCCGCATCGGAGGCGCTTAACCCCGGAAACACGGTGAGTGGTATAATACCAACATAACGCTTATCGCTTAAACAACATAAGCATAATCAAGGAAAACCCTTTATACAAACATCACGTATCACTAACACACGTAGCATCCTAATATGATTAATTATCAAATCAACACGAAGGTATTACAAGGCTATCACAAACCAATACAATCAAGTTATTCACACATAAGGTACTTTCTACTATATGATTAATGAGATCGGGTTTTTATCCCCAAAGTACTTTATACAATAACTCTTTAAAGATATGTTACTTTCACAAAAGTCACACAATACCCGTAGTATATAACAATAGAGTGATTATCTTTTTAAAGTAAATCAATTACTTCTCTTTGTAAAATCAAGTAGCAACCTTCTTTTCCAATGTTCAAGTTTGCCTAATTTCCAATGTTCAAGTTTGCCTAATTTCCCATGTTCAAGCTTCTTATTTTAGAAAGGTTTCGTAGTTCATAGTCTTATTCATTTAAGAATATAATTCTCTTTTTAAGCTATCTGAGAAACATAAGCCTTATATGTGAGTAGGATATTCTTGTTTATAACAATCTTATTACAGCAGCCATGATCTAGGAAATATCATTTTGTCTCATCTTAGCTTCTATGTAGATGGAAGTTTCTCCGGTTTTAATAATACTTAATCAAAACATTTCCTTTTATTAACGCCGCAGTTGGTTTGTCGATACACATTATGATTTCAAATCGAAGAAACATTCTTAAGCCGTTATTACCTAACTTCCCATAAAGCTAGTATAACTCTTAAGTTTTCAAAACCAAGTATTACTTCTTCTTTCAAATGATTCAAAATCTTTTGAAATACTTCAAGTTCTTTATTAACACATAATAAGCCGCTTATAGTTCAAATCGCTTACCTTTTAAAACCACAAGTATTTTCTTACCAACATAAAGTTGTTATAACCAACTTCCCATAAAGCCGTTATAACACTTTATGTTTTAAACCAATCAAATACATTTAGCACATGACGCTCACCGCATTTACATAGTTCACACATATCATGCTAGAAGAGATAGGAAGAGGTTCACATACCTCGCGACGAGTATCGACTAATAGCAAAACGCCCAAGTACTTCCAACCGTCGGCTACCTTTAAGCCAAGTAGATCGCGCCACACGTAGTAATTCAACCTATATGTCCACAATGCGTTTATTAACTTTTAGATCCCTTAGTAGAACATTCTACGTAAAAGACTCTTCTTCCCGCAACAGAAATCTCCTCCTCTATCTGGGGCCGCTACCAAGCTAACCGAGGGGTTATATGTTTAATCCGACGCACAATTCTACCTCACGTAAAAGCTACACAAGTCTCATCAGAATACGCCCTATGTAAATACATTCAATACTCTTCTTTCAAAAGGTTTCTTATTATTCAAAGCTTAAGTCAAAAGACATTGCCGATAACTACGTTCAGTTCTATATATAGTATACTTCAACTATATAATCATACAACATGTAATTTCCAATTACAATAGAGGACAAGATATTTACCTCGATAAGCCCATAATTATCCGAGTTTAAATGTCGATCCCGAGCAAGGTTTAGCTCCTACTCCAAGGCCCGACCGCCTCCAAACAACCCTTAGAAGTTCTAACCAACTTCTACTTATTACTCCAACTAACCATGGAGATTTTCCTTGTGGTTTCGGTTTTGTGACTAAGGGAAGTATAATAGTATTTCGGCTTTTCAGATAAGTATAACCTTAGAATACTACAAGGTATACGGCTAAGGTAATTTGGGCATTATAACAATACTTTGAGAGTATTTCTAACAAGAGGGGGTATTATACGAAGACAACTAGGTTTGGGGTACCCACGGCCTAGCACCACAAGGAGTGGAGGGCTCTCGCCAGGAGTGGGGAGGCTCTTGGCCGAACTCTACACTAAGGGAGGAGGAGGATTTAACACTTAGAAATATTTTAGGAATGGATGAAGAAGTCTTCCAAAGGGGGTATTTATAGGTCTAGCAAAGGCCAACCAATGGCCAAGATCATGCCAAGTGCAAGTGTGTAGGCCAAGATCTTGCCAAGTGCACCTTATCCATCTACCACAAAATATCCTACCAACTCCAAGACAAAAAGCCAACCCATTCGTCCACTCCACCCCAAGACGTTTTCCAATGAGAGGTGCCAAGTGGCGCCTCTTGTTGGTCCAAAATGTTTCGCCTCTCGGAAAAATCCGCAAAAATAAAAATGGCATAGCCGAATTTTCCCTACGAAAGTCGTGGAAAACGCTTTAAAAACGACTCTAACCGGGTGTTGTGCACAAAAATAATTCGGCCAAGCCTTAATTACAAGTTCAAATTTTCTACGCACGCCCCACGCATATACTGGAAATACGGTATAACATTCTCTTCCTTAGAAACACTCGTCCCGAATGTTCCTTCTAGGTCTCGAAACAAACGTGCGCCAATATAGTCTTCACTACTATACTTACGAGAACAATCCTGCCACGCATGGCCACCGAAACAACTGCACAAAATACTTATATCCAAGTCCACGAGGAAACACCTCTAATATCATAAAGCATACCACTTCGCTACTTTGCCGCGAGGTTCTAGTGTCACCCCTACGACCTAACAAATGGTACCGCCGCATGCGATCCTCGAGGTCGTCAGACACTCGAACTCTTACCACATTTTTGATATCGCCGCTTTCCAAAACTCGGTTACTATTTCTAACGTGGTCATTATTAATCGAACACTCTGGATGGATCTCCGATACTTTCCGATCATATCAATACGAAAGATCGACGCATCGCCTCCTAAGTCGGACGCAAATGCTAACATATAGGCAACCTGGCCTATTCTTCACATGAACTCAAAAGCGGCCCAAAGTAACTTCGCTAAGTTCCTCTGCTTTCCAAAACTCGTCATACCCAACCCGGTGGTATTTTCGTGAAGACCGACCGTCAACTCAACTCTGCCGCCGCCGATTATCCGCACGATTTCTCCGAGCCGCCGTAACCTCTTCTAGACAAGCTTTACCCTATCCACACTGCTGGAACAAGCTCAACCAACTATCTCGAGTCTTGCCAACATCGAACCAATCGACCGGCGACTTACACATCCGCCTACAAGGCTTTATAAGGCGACATCCGAACACCGAAATGGTAGCTTAAACACTCCTCCACAGAGACAACAATCCCACAACTACCCCCAAATCCACACACCGCCCGTGGCGAATGCGATTCGAGACTCACCTGAGTTCTTAACTCGCTGGTAAAAACTTCCGTAAACCAAAACAAAAATGCACTGACTCCACTGCTCGCCATAAGGTGAAGGTAGGCACCTCGCAGCCTTACAACCTTTCTCGATAAAATCAACACCGCCAGTAAACGTCTTTGCTAAGACAAGACGGCCGACTCCTCGCCCGACCATCGGTCGAACGCACCCACGACCGCACGTTGGTTAACTAAACTCGCCTAACACCCTCGTGACCTACCACAAGACGACCACCACAAACCGACCCCACCACCAAACATGCCGCGGTTGACCCGCAACGTGGCCTCAACCCGACCGCAACGCCGCTAAACGCTAGCTCCTCAAGGAAAACTCTCACTAATCACGTTACGAAAACCTAGCGGCCTTCTTAGCTCAACTACCCTCTTTCATGCCACACTACTCGTGACTTATCCCAGAACATAGCTCACGGCACTATGCACTCCTATAAGGGTCAAACATAAACATACGCCTATACTCGAGATGGCCTTACCTCTAAGGTCTCTACATATAAAAATCTAAGGCTCACACCTTCTATCCCCAAAATCTTACTCTGCTAACCCACCATGATTTCTAATCACAACTAACACACCGCTATAAGAACATAGCACTGAGGTATACTCACCTTATCACACATACAGATCTCTGAGGGTAAAGGATATATCTATATCTATCGCCACTCCCTTAGTCGTCTAATCAAACTCGCCTGCAGGCGATAGCTAGGGAGATGATAACTACCCACCGATCTCGGGCTAAGTCCTCCCGCAAGGACACTCTTTCGACATCGCACTGACGGCCATAGGTACAACAAGTACCATCTAAAAGACGACATTCTCGATGACGCCGCCACACCGCGGAACACCGGAAAAATCAATCCGCCGGCCGGAACCTACGCAGTAGCCGTGGAACCTAAGCTCGAGCTCACCAACTCTCGCATACCCCAACGCCCCGAACCCCGTGGAGGACCTTTCGCACCGTGGATGCGCATAATCTAATCTGTGGTGAGGCGACTCGCCGCAAGTTACCAAAGGACCTTGCTACTCGCCTCTTCTCGCCCTTCGTTAACCCGTCGATCTCTACGCTTGGTTCGCGCATAAGCCCGCATACGTGCCGCCACGACCGCTCGGCCCGTGGATCGTGCCTACCCCGCACCCTAGTGATATAACATCAGAGTAATCATCGGAACATAAAACACATACATGAAACAAATGAAGTACAAACAGTAATCTGAGGAAAACTTGCCTTTCTGAATATATATAAATAACAACTTTTTTTCAACATGAACATTTTAATCCTTTTTACAGACCCCGCCATAACAAGATTACTGCACTTCTAAGAAATGATACGACAACAATGGCGGGACAGGCCCGCCATACCTCGAATGTAAATACCTACAACAACAGGGACTATACCATCGATAAGCCTCCGAGAAACGGAGCTTTCCCAAACGCCGAACTGTGACCCTAAGAGCGAGGATCAATGATCGTGTACCTTTACTGCAGATGAACGCACTTCCGGCGAGGTCAAGACAACAGTACCAAGTATGTGAAATCAAAATAACATCAGAAATGAAATCATAGTAGTCTATACAAAGCAGAGACATGTATGATAACCAAACTACGCTCACCATAAATAGCAAATATGTCCAGTCAGGGACTCACGCCCTCAAGTCATCACTCAAATATAACTATGGGTCTTACGCCCACAACATCAATCGTGCCCGTGGAATACCTTCCTCACTGCCGGCAGTTTATGATATACAAGCACCAAGGAATACATATGAACACCAGGTCCCACCTGTGTCCTAATAAAACAAGACAGTAAGTACGAAGGCATAGCCGACTACTAACACCTACGCACCAACAAGGTCATAAATCGTGTCATGATATTCGCTTGCATCGCCACATGATAACACCGTCACTCGCCCGCAGTATCAAATGTGCGCGTCTAGCCCTGGAACTCTCCGCAGCTCCGCATAGGCCAACCTCATAGGCCCGCATGAGGTATAACCCCGCATCGAGGGTAGCTACTCCCCGGCATCGTCCTGGACTCGCAATCCGCATGGCCACAAAGACCGCATGACCACAAGGGCCGTAAACTATCCTGGAACTCCCGTAGTTCCGCATGGATCCCCTGGACCCGCATGAGGTATTCTCGAATCACGGTCCTGCATCACCGAAGTCTACCCCCGCATCGGAGGGCGCTTAACCTCCTGACACAAGTCAAGGTGAGTGGTACAATACCAACATAACGACCGATAGTCAAACAACTTTAAGCGCAATGGCGGAAAACCCTTTACACTAACATCACAAGATACTAACACACGTAGCATCCTAACATGTTTACTTATCAAATCAACAAGAAAGTATTACAAGGCTATCACAAACCAATACAATCAAGTTATTCACACAAGGTACTTTCTATTAACAAGTTCGTATCCATCCCCAAAGTACTTCATACATTAAATCTTTAAAAGATCCGCTCTTCCACATAAGTCACACAATACCCGTAGTATAAAATAGAGTGACTTTTTTAAGTAAACCCAAAACACTTACCTTTGTAAAATCAAGTAACAACATTATTTTCCAAACGTCCAAGTTTGCCTAATTTCAAAAATGCTCAAGTTACTTATTTTAGAAAGGTTTCATAACTCATAGTCTTAATCTCTTTTAAAACATTGGAGTAACATAAGTCTTATGAGTGAATAGGTTATTCTTGTTTATAATAATCTTACTACAGCAGCCATGACCTAGAAAATGTAATATCATTTTGTCTCATCTTAGTTTCTATGCAGATGGAGGTTTCTACTGGTTTTAATAATACAACTCATTAGTCAAGACATTTTCCTTTATTAACGCCGCAGTTGGTTTGGCGATACACATTCTGATTCAAATCAAGAAACATTCTAAGCCGTTATACCTAACTTCCCATAAAGCTAGTATAACTCTTAAGTTTTCAAAAACCAAGTATTACTCTCCCTTCAAAACGATTTATAATCTTTTGAAATACATCAAGTTCTTTATTATAACAAGCCAGCTATAATTCACATCGCTACCTTTAAAACCACAAAGTATTTTCTTACCTACATAAAGTCGTTATAACCAACTTCCCATAAAGCCATTATAACACTTTATGTTTTAAAACAATCAAACACGCTTAACACATGTACGCTCACCGTACTACATAGTTCACACATATCATGCTAGAAGAGATAGGAAGAGGTTCACATACCTCGCGACGAGTATCGACAATAAGCAAAATGCTCCAAGTACTACAACCTTGCTAGCCCTTTCCACTCTCAAGTAGAATACGCTACTCTTAGTACTTTCACCTAAAAAGGTCACAAACGTCTATTAACTTCAAAACACAAGGTTCCATTTCTACGTAAAATTCAGAAGACCTTTCCCGCAACAACGTAAATCTCCTCCTCTATCGAGGCCGCCACCAAGCCAACCAGTGGGGTTTATACGCCTAACCGGACGTGTACAATTCTACTCGAATACTACACAAGTCTATCGCAATACACCCTATGTATATACAGTCAGATTCTTTTCTTTATTCTTCAGCTTAAGTCAAAAGACATTGCACAAAGATTAAGCTTAGTTCTATATATAGTATACTTCAACTATATATTCTAACAACATGTAATTTCCAATTACAATTGTAGGACAAGATAATTACCTCGATAAGCCCATAATTATCCAAGTATAAATGTCGATCCTTAGCAACGCTTAGCTCCTACTCCGGTGCTCCAACCCGCCCAAACAACCCTTAGAAGTTCTAACCAACTTCTACTTAAATACTTCAATCAATCAATGAAGATTTCCTTAGGGTTTCGGTTTGAGACAAAAAGGACATACGATAGTATTTCCGGGCTCTACGTAGAGGTTTCTTTGGAATACTACAAGGTATACGGCTAAGGTAATTTGGGTATAGTAACAATAATTTTGAGAGTATTTCTACCAAGAGGGGGGGGTATTTATACGAGACAACACCACAAGGGTGTATACCCTCGGCCTACCCCACTAGTGGGAAACTCTCGCCAAGGGGTGCTCTCGCCAAAGGCCTCACAGCTGGGAGGGACTCTCGCCAAGACACTACACTAAGGGAGGAAGAAGCTTTCAAGACTTAGAGATTTTGGGAAGAAGTCTTCACAAGGAGGGTATTTATAGGTCAAGCAAAGGCCAACCAATGGCCAAGATCTAGCCAAGTGCTAGGCAAGTGTAGGCCAAGATATGCCCAAGTGCCCCTAGTCCCTACTCCCAAAACCTCACAAATATCTACCAAAAATATCTACCCACTGACACCCCAATCGTCCAGTCGCCCACTTGCTTCCAATGTGAGGTGACACATGTCACCCTCCCGTTGGTCCAAGATGTTCCGCCTCTCGGAAAAATCCGCAAAAATAAGAAAAGACATAGCCGAATTTTCCTCGCAGTTATGTAAAACGCTTCGGAAAACGACTCTAACCTGTTGTGCCCAAATGTCATTCGGCCAAGCCACCTAGGCGGGGGTGACACGTGTCACCCTCCTATTGGCCCAAAATAAAACATCTTCCGAAAATATCCACACTGGCCAAAATCTCGAAAACAAAGTGGGCCCCACAAAACCGTAAATTTCTCCCGTGGGCCCCACGTGACCATTTCCGAAAATAAAATTCCATAATTCTCTAATATTCCAGGAAGTCCGAATACCAAATCTGGGAATCCACTTCCCATTAACGAACCTTTTTCCTTCACAAAAACCGGAAACTTTTCCGTGGAAAAATCACCTCTTTCTTCCTTTCCAATCTTTCTGTCGTATTCTCGTACGTACGTCCTCGCATACATACCCTGGAACTACGGGGTATAACATTCTTCCCCCCTTAGAAACATTCGTCCCGAATGTTCCTTCTAAGTCCCCAAACATACAAGCCCCGATATACTCTCTACTACTAGACTTACGGGAACAATCCTGCCACACTGCCATGGAAACACACTGCAAAAACTTACATCTCAGTCCACGAGGAAACACCTCTACATCACCACAAATCACTTCTCACCTGGGTCTAAAATATACTTCCTTCGTGACCTTCTCTTTACAAAAGAAAAGATCACATCTATGCTCGCCATACATGCTCGCTTCTCTTTACTCGTAGATACCACTTTGTCACTTTGCTCGAGGCATTAACCTTCTCAGGCGACCCCACAAATGGTACCACTTTTGTCACTTTGTCGCGAGCCTTGCTCCGACGACCCAACAAATGGTACTGGGCTGCTTGCGATCCCTGAGGATGTCGTACACTCGAACTCTTACCACATTCTCGACATCGTCAGCTTCAAAACTCGGGTTACTATCCCTAACGTGGTCATCATTAATCGGGATACTGATGGATCTCCTGCATTTCCCGAACATAACAATACGAAGACGACGACCGCTTCCTACGCCGGACGGCAAATGCTAACATATAGGCAACCCGCCTATTCTCACTGAACTCAAAAAGGCCCAGTAACTCGGGCTAAGTTTCTCGCTTTCCAAAGCTCACACACTCGTCCGGTGGTACTTTCAAGAAGACCGACCGTCAACCTGAACTCTAAGCGTCGTCGCCGATTATCCGCACGAGTCCTTTGAGCTGCCAGAACTTCTTCTAGACAAGGTTCTCACTATCCACAGTCTGCTGGAACAAGCCTGAACCAACTGTCTGAACCTTGCCAACATTGAACCAATCGACCGGCAACTTTACACTTCCGCCCCTACAAGGCTTCAAAAGGTGACATCCGAACACTGAAATGGTAGCTTAAACACTCCCTCCACAGGAGACAACAATCCCCACAACTATCCCTGAAATCCAAGCACTGGCCCGAGGGCGAATGCGATTCTGAGACTTACCTGAGTTCTTAACCCTGCCTGGTAAAACTTCCAGAAACAAAAACAGCCGTACCCTGGGCTCCACTGTCTGCCATAAGGTGAAGGTAGGCACCCCGTGCAGCCTTACAACCTTTCTGATAAAATCAACACTGCCGAGTGAACGGTCCCGACCGAAGAACACGATGGGCTGCCCCCATCGACCGACCACTGGTCGAACGCATCCACGAACTCGCATTGGTTAACTAAACTTGAGCCTAACACCTCACAACCCTAACACAAGGCGGACCACCACAACCTGATCCCACCACTAAAACTACCGCGGGTTGACCCCGCAACGGGCCTCAACCCGACCCGCAACGCCGCACAATACTAGCTCCCGATCCTAACAATCTTACTAATCACGTTTCAAAACCCGGTCTTCTTAGCTCAACTACCCCTTTCATTCCACACTACTAGGGACCTATCCCACACATAGCTCACGTGCACTATGCACTCGGGATAAGGATCAAACATAACACTACACCTTTTCGAGATGGCCTCACCTCTAAGGTCTCTACGTATAACACTCTAAGGCTCACACCTTCTATCCCCAAAATCTTACTCGGTTAACCCACCATGATTTCTATGTTCTCGGCCTGATGCGCATAAGCCCGCATACGTGCCATGCTCAAGCCTAATCAAGAATTACCCTTGCACGACCTCTCTTAGATAGCCATCAAGACTCGCAGACATCGGTATACTCTCCGCACCAAATCCATAGCTAGTAACAGGTCGCTCTTTGTAATCCATATTCTCTGCTCTCGGTCGTGAACCGGCGTTCAAATATCATGGACGCAGAGGAACCGCCGCCGCTGCTAAACTTTACCGGGCTAGTGACGCCGCAGAAATCCTCGAATGAAGCATTACCCTAGGTAATGATTGGGCCTGTGCCCACGTAACCCTCTCGAACTCTACTGCAGCCTCCGCCGCTTTGCCTCTCCGGCCGGGTTGCCCACGCGAGGCATAACGATAGGGAAAGAATTTCGCCGAGGGTCCAACTTACAACACCGCTCTAAGGCACGATCTCGTGAGTGAGAAGAATAGAAACCAATCCTAAATATCCTATAGCCTCCGATTATCGTGGTGCACAACACACCGATAATCAAGACTCTCATCGATACGGTTCAGACACTTTCCGAGGATTAATCGCTTCGATACCACTTTTGTCACGACTCCGCCCGGCCCGTGGATCGTGCCTTACCCCGCACCCTAGTGATACAACATCGAGTAATCAGAACATAAAACACATACATGAAACAAATGAAGTACAAACAAGAATCGAGGAAAACTTGCCTTTCGCATATATATAAATAATAACTTTTTCAACATGAACGCTTTAATCTTTTTTCAAACCTCGCCATAACAATACTACGCACTGAGAAATGATACGACAACAATGGCGGACAGGCCCGCCATACCACGAATGTAAATACCTACAACAACAGGACTATACCACTGATAAGCCTCCGAGAAACGAGCTTTCCCAAACGCTGAATCGTGACCCTAAGAGCGAGGATCAATGATCGTATACCTTTACCGCGGCATTTAACGCAGCTTCGGCGAGGTCAAGATAACAGTACCAAGTATGTGAAATCAAAAATAAATATCAGAAATGAAATCATAGTAGTCTATACAAAGGCGAGACATGTATGATAACCAAACTACGCTCACCATAAATAGCGATATGTCAAGTCGTGACTCACGCCTCAAGTCATCACTCAAATTTAACAATGGGTCTCACGCCACAACATCAATCGTGCTGGAATACCTTCCTCACCGCCAGCTTATGATATACAAGCACCAAGGAATACACATGAACACCGTGTCCCACCTGTGTCCTAATAAAACAAAGACAGGTAAGTACGAAGGCATAGCCGACTACTAACACCCACGCATCAACAAGGTCATAAATCAGGTCATGATATCTGCTCTGACCGTCACATGATAACAGCTGGTCACTCGCCTCGCAGATCAAATGTGCGCGTTTAGCCTCGAACTCTCCGCAGCCTCAAGATAGGCCAACCTCATAGGCCCGCATGAGGTATAACCCCGCATCGAGGGTAGCTACTCCTCGTATCGCCCCGACTCGCACCGCATGGCCACAAGTGACCGCATGACCACAAGCGGCCGTAAACTATCCCGAACTCCCGTAGTTCCGCATGGATCCTCGACCCGCACGAGGTATTCTCGAATCACGGTCCTGCATCGCTCGAGTCTACCCCAGACGGAGGCGCCTTAACCTCCTGACACAAGTCAAGGTGAGTGGTACAATACCAACATAACGGTGATAGTCAAACAACTTTAAGCGCAATGGGGAAACCCTTTACACTAACATCACAAGATACTAACACACGTAGCATCCTAACATGTTTACTTATCAAATCAACAAGAAAGTATTACAAGGCTATCACAAACCAATACAATCAAGTTATTCACACAAGGTACTTTCTATTAACAAGTTCGGGTATCCATCCCCAAAGTACTTCATACATTAAATCTTTTAAAAGATCCGTTTCTTCCACATAAGTCACACAATACCCGTAGTATAAAATAGAGCGATCGTTTTTAAGTAAACCTAAAACACTTACCTTTGTAAAATCAAGTAACAACATTATTTTCCAAACGTCCAAGTTTGCCTAATTTCAAAAATGCTCAAGTTACTTATTTTAGAAAGGTTTCATAACTCATAGTCTTAATCTCTTTAAAACATCGAGTAACATAAGTCTTATGAGTGAATAGGTTATTCTTGTTTATAATAATCTTACTACAGCAGCCATGACCTAGAAAATGTAATATCATTTTGTCTCATCTTAGTTTCTATGCAGATGGAGGTTTCTACTGGTTTTAATAATACAACTCATTAGTCAAGACATTTTCCTTTATTAACGCCGCAGTTGGTTTGGCGATACACATTCTGATTTCAAATCAAGAAACATTCTTAAGCCGTTATACCTAACTTCCCATAAAGCTAGTATAACTCTTAAGTTTTCAAAACCAAGTATTACTCTCCTTCAAAACGATTTATAAATCTTTTGAAATACATCAAGTTCTTTATTATAACAAGCCAGCTATAATTCACATCAGTTACCTTTTAAAACCACAAAGTATTTTCTTACCTACATAAAGCTGTTATAACCAACTTCACATAAAGCCATTATAACACTTTATGTTTTAAAAACAATCAAACACAGCTAACATACACGACGCTCACCGCACTACATAGTTCACACATATCATTCTATAAGAGTTATGTATAGGTTCACATACCTCTCTAAGAGTATCGACAATAAGCAAAATTCTCCAAGTACTACAACCTAGCTAGCCCTTTCCACTCCTCAAGTATAAAAAGAAACTCTTAGTACTTTCACCTAAAAAGGTCCCAAACGTCTATTAAATTAAAAACAAAATGTTCTATTTCTACGTAAAATTCAGCAACACCTTTCCCGCAACAACAGAAATCTCCTCCTCTATCGAGGCCGCCACCAAGCCAACCAGTGGGGTTTATACGCCTAACCTGACGTGTACAATTCTACTCGAATACTACAAGTTCATCGCAATACACCCATGTATATACAGCTCATTCTTTTCTTTATTCTTCAGCTTAAGTCAAAAGACATTGTCGCAAGATTAAGCTTAGTTCTATATATAGTATACTTCAACTATATATTCTAACAACATGTAATTTCCAATTACAATTAGAGGACAAGATAATTACCTCGATAAGCCCATAATTATCCAAGTATAAATGTCGATCCTTAGCAACGCTTAGCTCCTACTCCGGTGCTCCAACCCGCTCCAAACAACCCTTAGAAGTTCTAACCAACTTCTACTTAAATACTTCAATCAATCAACGAAGATTTAGTGGTTTCGGTTTGAGACAAAAGGACATACTGGAGTATTTCCTGCTCTACGTAGAGGTTTCTTTGGAATACTACAAGGTATACGGCTAAGGTAATTGGGTATAGTAACAATACTTTTGAGAGTATTTCTACCAAGAGTGGGTATTTATACGAGACAACACCACAAGTGGGGGTGTATACTTTCACCACCCCACTGTGGTGGGGAAACTCTACCAGGGTGCTCTACCAAAGGCCTCACAAAGGGGAGGGACTCTCGCCAAGACACTACACTAAGGGGAGGAAGAAGCTTTCAAGACTTAGAGATTTTGGGATGAAGAAGTCTTCACGCTTATGGTATTTATAGCACAAGCCAAGACCAACCAATGGCCAAGATCTAGCCAAGTGCTAGGCAAGTGTAGGGCCAAGATATGCCCAAGTGCCCCCTAGTCCCTACTCCTTAAAACCCTCACAAATATCTACCAAAAATATCTACCAAAAATATCTACCCATTTGACACCCCAACGTCTGTTGCCCCACTTGTTTCAATGCGAGGTGACACACGCCACCCTCCCGTTGGTCCAAGATGTTCCGCCTCTCTCAAAAATCCGCAAAATAAGAAAAGACATAGCCGAATTTTCCCTCGCAAGTTATAAAACGCTTCATTTAAAAACGACTCTAACCGGGTGTTGTGCACAAATGTCATTCGGCCATCCACCTAGGCGGGGGTGACACGTGTCACCCTCCTATTGGCCCAAAATAAAACATCTTCCGAAAATATCCACAATGGCCAAAATCTCAAAACAAAGTGGGCCCACAAAACAGAATTTCTCCCGTGGCCCCACGTGACCATTTCCAAAATAAAATTCCATAATTCTCTAATATTCCAGAAGTCCGAATACCAAACTGGGAATCCAATTCCCATTAACGAACCTTTTTCCTTCACAAAACCGAAACTTTTCCGTGGAAAAATCACCTCTTTCTTCCTTTCCAATCTTTCGTCAGATTCTCGCACGTGACGCCCTCGCATACATACCTCGAACTACGGTATAACACGTGCCATGCTCGCTTCAATCAAGAATTACTCTTGCACAACCTCTCTTAGCTAGTCTTCAAGACTCGCAGACATCGAGATACTCTCCGTAGCCAAATCCATACTAGTAATGTGGTCGCTTTTTGCAATCTATATTCTCGCTCCCGGCCGTGGAATCAAGGTTCAAACATCATGGCCGCAGAGGAATCGCCGCCAAGCTAAACTCTGGGATAGTGACGCCGCAAAACTCCCCGAACGAAGCACCACCTGTGATGATTGGGCCTGTGCCCACGTAACCCTCTCTCAGACTTACTCGCAGCCTTCCTGGCCGCTTTGCCTCCCGCCCGGTCCGCCTACGCGAGGCATAACGGTAAGTGGAAAGAAATACGTTAGAGGGTCCAACTTACAACACACTCTAAGGCACGATCTCGAGTGAGAAGAATAGAAACCAATCCTAAATATCCTATAGCCTCGACATTATCGCGCGTGAACAACACACCGATAATCAAGACTTCATCGATACGCCTGTAGACACTTTCCGAGGAATAATCGCCTCGATACCACTTTTGTCACCACACGCCCGGGCCCGTGGATCGTGCCTTACCCCGCACCATAGTGATACAACATCGCAGTAATCACGAACATAAAGACAATACATGAAACCAATGTATTAAGACAAGAAATAAGAAGACAAAGCAACCAAAAACGGTTACACAAGATATATAAATAACAATTTGAACAGCTACATCCCTTTCTACCACTCGCCATAACAGCATTTCACGCACTTCTAAGAATGATATGACAACAACGATGGGACAGGTTCGCCATACCCCGAATGTAAGCACCTACAATCAATGCGGACTATACCAAGATAAGCCTCCGAGGAACTGAGCTTTCCCAAACGCCGAATCGTGACTCCTAAGAGCGAGGATCAACGATCGCGTACCTTTACTCGCGGCATGAACGCACTTCGAAGGAGATCAAGACACGTGTACCAAGTATGTGAAACATGAAGATATCAGAAATGAAATCATAGTAGTCTATAGAAAGTAGAGACATGTATGATAACCAAACTACATTTCACAATAAATAAGCAAATATGTCTAGTCGTGACTCACGCCTCAAAGTCATCACCCAATATAACAACGGGTCTCACGCCCACAACATCAATCATGCCCGTGGAATACCTTCCTCACCGCCGAACAATGATAGAAAACACCAAGAAATACACATGAACAAAGCAGTCCCACTGTGTCCAAATAAAACAAAGACAGGTAAGTAATGCGGCATAGCCGACTTGTAACGACTGCCCGGCCCAAGCATCGTGCCTTATCCCGCACCCTAGTGATACAACATCGAGAAAACCAAATGAAAATAAAACATGAGTCATGAAACCAGAGATATAATAATAAACAGCAACCAAAAACGGTTGCCTTTCAAGATATACATAAAACTCCGAATAGCTTTAATCTTTACAACCCCGCCACAACAAGATTACATGCACTTAAGATTTACAACGACTATGACGACAGGCCCCGCCATACCCCGAATGTACAAGAACCTACAACTCGTGGAACACATACCAAAGATAAGCCTCCAAGAAACGGAGCTTCCCAATATGTCGAATCAGGATCCTAAGAGCGGGATCCACGACCGATGTACTTACTCGCAGATGAACGCAGCCCCAAGGAGGTCAAGATAACAGTACCAAGTATGTGAAATCAGAAAATATCAGAATGAAATCATACTAGTCTATATAAAGCAGAGACATGTATGATAACCAAACTACGATTCACAACATAAAAGCATATATCCAATGTGACTCACGCCTCAAGTCATCACTCAAATATAACTATGGGTCTCACGCCCACAACATCAATCATGTTCGTGATCACGGCCGCATGCCCCTGAATTCGTGATCGGTGTAGACATGTCCATGATGCAACAATAATACCAATGCCCCACGGCCACATGCCCCTAATTCTACCTCTGTAGACACGCCCATGTGACATCAACAATAATATACTGGTGATCAACCCGCCGCATGGCCACATGCCCCTGAATTCTACTCTGTAGACATGTCCATGTAACCACAATAACAATATATCTAATCGACCGACCGCACGGCCGCATGCCCCCTGACTCAGACGGTAGACATGTCCATGTGACATCAACAACAAGACAAGAATCAAAATGGAAACATACCCGTGGAATTCTCCATCACCGCCAAAGACGCTCCAAGTAAGTTCTCAATAAGTCGACCGCCTCTATCGAGAGACGCCAGAATACGTAAATACCACACTTGCACAACAAAGGCTATCATCACAAGCATAGGCAAGTTTCACAGCAACAAGCATAGGCAAGTTTCACAACAACAAGCATAGGCAAGTTTCACAACAACAAGCATAGGCAAGTTTCACACAACTCAAAGTACTTTCATTTTATGCCAAGGTCCGGGTTTTTAACCCCAAGGTACTACATACGTTAAGTTCTTTTAAAAGAGATCCATTTCTTTTATAAAAGTCACCCGATACCCGTAGTATTAGAATGACCAACCCACCTTCCTTTTCAAAACCAAGTAACAACATTCTTTCCTAAGTTCCAGCTTGCCTAGTTTCAATTACTCAGCTTCTCATTTTCAAATGGTTTCATAGTTCCCAAACTTAATCACTTGATTCCTTTTAGAACAATCGAGTAACATATGTCATATATGAGTAGTTTATTCTTGTTTATAACGATCTTATTACAGCAGCCATGATCTAGAAAATGTAATATCATTTTGTCTTATCTTAGCTTCTATGCAGATGGAGGTTTCTACTGGTTTTAATACAACACATCATTATTCAATACATTTTCCTTTTATTAACGCCGCATGGTCCTGTCGATACACATTCGATTCCCAAATCAAGAAACATTATCCCTTTAAAACCAAGTACTCATTACTCACGAATGAGGTTTCACACAAACATCCACATTAAAACAAATAAGTTAAGTCTCTTATCTTATAAGATCAAGTCTCTTAACTTCTAACATCAAGAAACCATTTTCACTTACATAAGGTCGTTATAACTAACTTTCCATAAAGCTATTATAACACCCTATGTTTTAAACCAACCAAATCACTTAGCACATGTACGCCTACCGCATCTACATAGTTCACAACAATCATGCTAGAAAAGATAGGAAGAGGTTCACATACCTCGCGACGATTTATCGACAATAAGCAAAATGCTCCAAGTACTACAACCTCATAGCCCTTTCCACTCCTCGAGTAGAATACGCTACTCTAGTACTTTCACCTATAAAGGTCAAAACGCCTATTAACCCCAAAACACAAGTTTCTATCTTTCTATAGAAAATTCGAAGACCTTCCCGCAACAACAGAAATCTCTCCTCTCTATCGAGGCCTGCTACCAAGCCAACCAGTGGGGTTTACACGCCTACTCTGACGTGTACAATTCTACTCGAATACTACACAAGTTCATCGCACACAAACCCCATGTAAATACAGCCTGGGCTTTATTCTTCAGGCTTAAGTCAAAAGACATTGCCGAATACTAAGTATAGTTCCATATATAGTATACCTCAACTATATATTCTAACAAACATGTAATTTCTAATTACAATAGAGGGACAAGATAATTACCTCGATAAGCCCAAAATTATCCAAGTTATAATGTCGGTCCTGAGCAAGGTTTAGCTCCAATTCGTGCGCTCCAAACCACTCCAAACAACCCTTAGAAGTTCTAACTAACTTCTACTCAAATACTTCAACCAACTATGAAGATTTCCTTAGTGGTTTCGGTTTGAGACTAAAGGACAAAAGGTAGTATTTCCTGACTCACGAAAGAGGTATCTTTGGAATACTACAAGGTACAAGGCTAAGGTATTTTGGGCATTATAACAATACTAGGGAGTATTTCTATACCACAACAAGTGGGTATTATACGAAACAACTAGGCAGTGTGGTACCCCACGGCTAGCACCACAAAGTGTGGAACCCTTCTCGCCAAAGGCCACAAGGAGGAGGGGAGGAGAGGCTTAGGACGAGAGCTACTAGAGGAGGGGAGGATTTCAAGACTTAGACAAAGCTGAGGAGTGAATGAATAAGTCTTCACAAGGGAGGGGTATTTATAGCAAAACCAAAGGCCAACCAAGGGCCAAGATTAAGCCATGTGCAAGGCAAGTGTAAGGCCAAGATCAAGCCAAGTGCACCCTAGCCCCTACTCCTTAAAACCCTCACAAATATCTACACAAATATCTAGCACCCCACGCCCTCACGGCCAAGAGTCGCCCACTTGTCTCAATGCGAGGTGACACATGCCACCCTCCCGTTGGTCCAAAATGTTACGCCTCTAAAAATCCGCAAAAACAAAACGACATAGCCGAATTTTCCTTCGCAGTTACGCAAACGCTTCGCCGAAAACGACTCCAACCGGTGTCAGGCACAAATGTAAATCGCCAAGGGTGCCACATGGGGTGACACGTGTCGCCCTCGATTCGCCTGTATTTCGCCTTCCAAAATATCCAAATTACCGAAATCTCAAAACAAAGCTGCTACAAAACCAGAATTTCTCCGTGGCCCCACGTGACCATTTCCAAAATAAAATCTCAAAATTCTAATATAATCTATGAAGTCCAAATACCAAACTGGGAATCCAATTCCCATTAACGAACCTTTTTCTTCACAAATAACCTAAACTTTTCCGTGAAAACTCACATCTTTCTTTCTTTTCAAAATTTTCTCACAGCACTTCGCACGCACGTCCTCACATACATACCCCGCAACTACGGTATAACATTCTCCTCTCTTAGAAACATTCGTCCCGAATGTTCCTTCTCAAGACGGATATCGATGAAGTTCCTCTAACAAGTTGACAACGCCACGCCGCCACGCAGATAACACACGCTATCTTCCTCCTTACTCGTTGCACTTTCTCGAACACTCGAACTCTCCCAAGACGTACCATACTTCAGTCATTACTCCGCTCAAAATCTCCGAGTCACTACTCCAAACTTGGTCATCTTACTAACCTCAACTTCATTAAGGCCATTCCCGCCTTTACGAACCGCTTCTGGTCGAACGCGTCCATGAACTCATACGATGATCATACAAACTTGGGCCTAGCATCCTCGTGACCCTACCACCTGGCGGGACCACCCAGAACTGACCCCACCCCAAACCGGGTTACGGGTTGACCCGCAAATGGTCCTCAACCCGACCCCCAACCGCGCCAAACTCTTGTTCCCCGATCCGAACAATCTTACTAATTCACATCGAAAGCTACCACTTCCATCTCACACTACTGAATGACTTATCACAAAAATAAATCCCACGATACTACTACTCTGATAAGGGTCAAAATAAATCTTTAACTCAAGACGACCTTACCCCTAAGGTCTCAGTCGTGACATAGTCTAAGGTTCACACTTACCATGCCCCCATACGTATCCTCCCAACTAAGCATGTTTTCAAACTCACAATTAACACAACGCTATTCGTACATAGCACAATATAATGAGACCATCATAACAAGCATACCAAAACTCTAGAGGGTTAGGATATACCTGGCTACCGCTCCACTCTAATCATAGGCTCCTGCAGGCGCATAATCGTAGGCGGCGAACCAACATCGATCCGTAGAGGTCGAGTCGTAACATCCGTGCTACCCTTGGTCTGGACAGCTTCGCAAATGGCCCCGCTGGCCGCAAAAATAACAAGCTCCCGCACCACGACACTTCCGAAATGCGGTCTACCACATCGACCACACCGAGGTAGGGTGACCGTGATCCGCCAACACCCTTACTTCCTCGAAACTCAACCTCGAGCCCCGACCGCCCCGAATACTCAAGGTTGCGAGGACCACTCGCACCGCGGAGGTGCAAAACTAATATGCCGCCGAGGCGTCCGCCGAAAGTCGCCAAAGACCCGATGTCTCGCCTCTTCTCGCCGATCCAGTCATTCCGCCGACCTCTCCGCACTCACATCCTAGCGCATGACGAGCTCGCATGCGGCAATGTCCATGCCGGCCGGCGGCTACTCCTGAACATGCCTCCGACATGTAATCATCGAGCTCAGAACATATCGGTGCACTCGATCCTCCATACTAGCTACCAACGCTGACGCATCGCCAATGAGTCGAACTCACATTGTACTCCCAACCGCACGCCGCCTGTTTAAGCATCAAAAATCTGTTACCGCGTTCTCCTCATCCGCGAGGCAAGAAGGCGCGAGGAAAGCCCTCAAAACTCATCCCATACCGCTGAGGTGCATGCTCTCCCGAAAGCTCCTATGAATCAAACCAATCGATCGCGGTATCACGCAAATTGACGCGAACCAAAGGTCACGCACTCGGTCTCAAGCTCGATCACCCGTGATGATCCAGAATCGCCGGATGAACTCCCGCGATCATCCTCGTGCCTCGACCCATAAAACTCAAGCGGCTAACTCGTAAAGTCCCGTAGCCTCAAACTATCTCGCCGGTGAACCATCGTGCTATCGAATCGAATCGCCGATCCAAATTTATCCTCATATCTCGCCACGACTCGCCAAGAATCGCCATCTCTTGTAACCCATCTCTCCGCCTGCATCATGGGACGAGGCTCGTGCATCAGAGTCTCACGCCACGGCCGCGCTCTAAACTCGCTGGGCCGGGCGGCGCTACAAAACCCGCCGCTCAAGCACAACTCGTACTCGCCCGGCTCGCGCTCGCATCTCTCAGATCTCACTAGCAAGACTCGCCGCTTTGCCCTTCGGCTCGGTGCTTGCGCGAGGCATAATCGTAAAACGAGATACGCCGGAGGGTCCAACTTACAACATGCCTCTAAGGCACGATCTCGTAATGAGAAAATGGAAACTAATCCTAAATGTCTCGCACTCGACATTATAGATGTGGTGCACAACACATCGATAATCAAGACTTACTAGACACGGTTCAGACACTTTCCGAGGATTAATCGCTCGATACCACTTTTGTAACGACTGCTCGGTTCGCATCGTGCCTTATCCCGCACCCTAGTGATACAACATCGAGAAAACCAATGGAAAATAAAACATGAGTCATGAAACCAGAGATATAATAATAAACAAAGCAACCAAAAACGGCTTTCAAGATATACATAAAACCCGAATAGCTTTAATCCTTTACAACCCCGCCACAACAAAGATTTCATGCACTTAAGATTTACAACGACTATGACGGACAGGCCCCGCCATACCTCGAATGTACAAGAACCTACAACTCGTGGAACACATACTAAAAGATAAGCCTCCAAGAAACGGAGCTTCCCAATATGCTGAATCAGGATCCTAAGAGCGGGACCCACGACCGATGTACCTCTACTCGCAGATCAACGCAGCCCAAGGAGGTCAAGACAACAGTACCAAGTATGTGAAATCAGAAAATATCAGAATGAAATCATACTAGTCTATATAAAGCAGAGACATGTATGATAACCAAACTACGCCACAACATAAAAGCAAATATATCCACCGTGACTCACGCCTCAAGTCATCACTCAAATATAACGCTGGGTCTCCCGACCCCAACATCAATCATGTTCGCATCACGGCCGCATGCCCTGACTTCAGACGGTAGACATGTCCATGATGCAACAATAATACCAATGCCCCACGGCCACATGCCCCTAATTCTACCCTGTAGACACGCCCATGTGACATCAACAATAATATCGGTGATCAACCCCGCCGCACGCCACATGCCCCTGAATTCTACCTCGGTAGACATGTCCATGTAACCACAATAACAATATATCGGTAATCGACCGACCGCACGGCCGCATGCCCCTGACTCGTGACGGTAGACATGTCCATGTGACATCAACAACAAGACAAGAATCAAAATGGAAACATACCCGCGGAATTCTCCATCACCGCCAAAGACGCCCAAGTAAGTTCTCAACAAGTCGACCTACTTCATCGAGAGACGCCAGAATACGTAAATACCACACTTGCACAACAAAGGCTATCATCACAAGCATAGGCAAGTTTCACATCAACAAGCATAGGCAAGTTTCACAACAACAAGCATAGGCAAGTTTCACAACAACAAGCATAGGCAAGTTTCACACAACTCAAAGTACTTTCATTTTATGCCAAGGTCCGGGTTTTTAACCCCAAGGTACTACATACGTTAAGTTCTTTTTAAAAGAGATCCATTTCTTTTATAAAAGTCACCCGATACCCGTAGTATTAGAATGACCAACCCACCTTCCTTTTCAAAACCAAGTAACAACATTCTTTTCCTAAGTTCCAGTTTGCCTAGTTTCAATTACTCAGGCTTCTCATTTTCAAATGGTTTCATAGTTCCCAAACTTAATCACTGATTCCTTTTAGAACAATCGAGTAACATATGTCATATATGTGAGTAGTTTATTCTTGTTTATAACGATCTTATTACAAAGACCATGATCTAGAAAATGTAATATCATTTTGTCTTATCTTAGCTTCTACGCAGATGGAGGTTTCACCGGTTTTAATACAACACATCATTATTCAATACATTTTCCTTTTATTAACGCCGCAGTGGTCCTGTCGATACACATTCGATTCCCAAATCAAGAAACATTATCCCTTTAAAACCAAGTACTCATTACTCACGAATGAGGTTTCACACAAACATCCACATTAAAACAAATAAGTTAAGTCTCTTATCTTATAAGATCAAGTCTCTTAACTTCTAACATCAAGAAACCATTTTCACTTACATAAGGTCGTTATAACTAACTTCCCATAAAGCTATTATAACACCCTATGTTTTAAACCAACCAAATCACTTAGCACATGACGCCTACCGTACTACATAGTTCACAACAATCATGCTAGAAAAGATAGGAAGAGGTTCACATACCTCGCGACGATTTATCGACAATAAGCAAAATGCTCCAAGTACTACAACCTTGCTAGCCCTTTCCACTCCTCGAGTAGAATACGCTACTCTTAGTACTTTCACCTATAAAGGTCAAAACGTCTATTAACCCCAAAACACAAGTTTCTATCTTTCTATAGAAAATTCAAGAAGACTTCCCCGCAACAACAGAAATCTCCTCCTCTATCGAGGCCGCCAAGCCAACCAGTGGTTTACACGTCTACTCGGACGTGTACAATTCTACTCAGTAATACTACACAAGTCTACTGCAATACAGTCCTATGTAAATACAGTTCAGTTCAGTTCTTTATTCTTCAGGCTTAAGTCAAAAGACATTGCCGAATACTAAGTATAGTTCCATATATAGTATACCTCAACTATATATTCTAACAAACATGTAATTTCTAATTACAATAGAGGGACAAGATAATTACCTCGATAAGCCCAAAATTATCCAAGTTATAATGTCGGTCCTGAGCAAGGTTTAGCTCCACTCCGTGCGCTCCAAACCACTCCAAACAACCCTTAGAAGTTCTAACCAACTTCTACTCAAATACTTCAACCAACTATGAAGATTTCATTAGTGGTTTTGGTTTGAGACTAAAAGGACAAAAGGTAGTATTTCCGACTCTACGTAAAGAGGTATCTTTGGAATACTACAAGGTACAAGGCTAAGGTATTTTGGGCATTATAACAATACTAGGGAGTATTTCTATACCACAACAAGGGTATTATACGAAACAACTAGCTAGTGGGTACCCCACTACTAGCACCACAAAGTGGGAACCCTTCTCGCCAAAGGCCACAAGGAGGAGGAGGGGAGAGGCTTAGGACGAGAGCTACTAGAGGAGGGGAGGGATTTCAAGACTTAGACAAAGTGAGGAGTGAATGAATAAGTCTTCACAAGAGGGTATTTATAGCAAAACCAAAGGCCAACCAATGGCCAAGATTAAGCCATGTGCAAGGCAAGTGTAAGGCCAAGATCAAGCCAAGTGCACCCTAGCCCCTACTCCTTAAAACCCTCACAAATATCTACACAAATATCTAGCACCCCATGCCCCCTCAATTCGGCCAAGAGCCGCCCCACTTGTCTCCAATGTGAGGGTGACACATGTCACCCTCCCGTTGGTCCAAAATGTTACGCCTCTCTAAAAATCCGCAAAAACAAAACGACATAGCCGGAATTTTCCTTCGCAGTTACGCAAACGCTTCGAAAAACGACTCCAACCGTGTTGTGCACAAATGTAAAATCGCCAAGGTGCCACATGGGGTGACACGTGTCGCCTCGATTCGCTTCGAATATTTCGTCTTCCAAAATATCCAAATTACCGGAAATCTCAAAACAAAGCGCTCACAAAATCAGAATTTCTCCTGGCCCCACGTGACCATTTCCAAAATAAAATCTCAAAATTCTAATATAATCTATGAAGTCCAAATACCAAACTGGGAATCCAATTCCCATTAACGAACCTTTTCTTCACAAATAACCGAAACTTTTCCGCCGAAAACTCACATCTTTCTTTCTTTTCAAAATTTTCTCCAGACTCTCGCACGCACGCCTCACATACATACCTCGCAACTACGGGTATAACACGACTACTAACACCCACAAGATTAACAAGGTCATAAATCAGATCATGATATCCGCTTCAGACCGCACATGATCAAAGCCGGTCGCCGCTCGCAATATCAAATGTGCGCGTCTAGCCTCGAACTCCCGCAGCCCGCATAGGCCAATCTCATAGGCCCGCATGAGGTATAACCTCGCATCGAGGGTAGCTACTCCCGACATCGCCCCGACTCGCACCGCATGGCCACATAGATCGCATGACCATAAAGGCCGCACACTAACTCGAACTCGTAGCTCGCGATAGCCCCCGACCCGCATGAGGTATTCTCGAATCACGGTCCTGCATCGCTCGAGTCTACCCCGCATCGGAGGGCGCTTAACCCCGAAACACGGTGAGTGGTATAATACCAACATAACGCTTTATCGCTTAAACAACATAAGCACAATCGCGGAAAACCCCTTTATACAAACATCACGTATCACTAACACACGTAGCATCCTAATATGATTACTTATCAAATCAACACGAAGGTATTACAAGGCTATCACAAACCAATACAATCAAGTTATTCACACATAAGGTACTTTCTACTATATGATTAATGAGATCGGGTTTTTATCCCCAAAGTACTTTATACAATAACTCTTTAAAGATATGTTACTTTCACAAAAGTCACACAATACCCGTAGTATATAACAATAGAGTGATTATCCTTTTAAAGTAAATCAATTACTTCTCTTTGTAAAATCAAGTAGCAACCTTCTTTTCCAATGTTCAAGTTTGCCTAATTTCCAATGTTCAAGTTTGCCTAATTTCCCATGTTCAAGCTTCTTATTTTAGAAAGGTTTCGTAGTTCATAGTCTTATTCATTTAAGAATATAATTCTCTTTTTAAGCTATCTGAGAAACATAAGCCTTATATGTGAGTAGGATATTCTTGTTTATAACAATCTTATTACAGCAGCCATGATCTAGGAAATATCATTTTGTCTCATCTTAGCTTCTATGTAGATGGAAGTTTCTACTGGTTTTAATAATACTTAATCTGTCAAAACATTTCCTTTTATTAACGCTGCAGTGGTTTGTCGATACACATTATGATTTCAAATCAAGAAACATTCTAAGCCGTTATTACCTAACTTCCCATAAAGCTAGTATAACTCTTAAGTTTTCAAAACCAAGTATTACTTCTTCTTTCAAATGATTCAAAATCTTTTGAAATACTTCAAGTTCTTTATTAACACATAATAAGCCGCTTATAGTTCAAATCGCTACCTTTTAAAACCACAAATATTTTCTTACCAACATAAAGTCGTTATAACTAACTTCCCATAAAGCCGTTATAACACTTTATGTTTTAAACCAATCAAATACATTTAGCACATGACGCTCACCGTACTACATAGTTCACATATCATGCTAGAAGAGATAGGAAGAGGTTCACATACCTCGCGACGAGTATCGACTAATATCAAAACGCTCCAAGTACTTCCAACTGTCGGCTACTCCTTTAAGCCAAGTAGATCGCGCCACATGTAGTACTTCAACCTATAAGGCCACAAGGCGCTTATTAACATTTAGATCCCTTAGTAGAACATTCTACGTAAAATTCAAGAAGATTCTCCCCGCAACAACAGCGTAAATCTCCTCCTCTATCGGGGCCGACTACCAAGCTAACCAGTGGGGGGGGGGGGGTTATATGTTTAATCCGGACGTGCACAATTCTACCTCACAAAAAAGCTACACAAGTCTACTGTAATACAGTCCTATGTAAATACAGTTCAATACTCTTCTTTCGAAAAGGTTTCTTATTATTCAGGCTTAAGTCAAAAGACATTGCCGATAACTACGTTCAGTTCTATATATAGTATACTTCAAATATATAATCATACAACATGTAATTTCCAATTACAATAGAGGGACAAGATATTTACCTCGATAAGCCCATAATTATCCGAGTTTAAATGTCAATCCTGAGCAAGGTTTAGCTCCTACTCAGGCCCGACCCGCTCCAACAACCCTTAGAAGTTCTAACCAACTTCTACTTATTACTCCAACTAACCATGGAGATTTTCCTTAGGGTTTCGGTTTTGTGACTAAGGGAAGTATAATAGTATTTCTGGCTTTTCAGATAAGTATAACCTTAGAATACTACAAGGTATACTGGCTAAGGTAATTGGGCATTATAACAATACTTTTGAGAGTATTTCTAACAAGAGGGGGTATTATACGAAGACAACTAGGCTAGTGGGGTACCCTACTGCTAGCACCACAAGGAGGGGAGGGCTCTCGCCAAGGGAGGGGAGGCTCTTGCCGAACTCTACACTAAGGGGAGGAGGAGGATTTAACACTTAGAAATATTTTAGGAATGGATGAAGAAGTCTTCCAAAGGGGGTATTTATAGGTCTAGCAAAGGCCAACCAACGGCCAAGATCATGCCAAGTGCAAGGCAAGTGTAGGCCAAGATCTTGCCAAGTGCACCTTATCCATCTACCACAAAATATCCTACCAACTCCAAGACAAAAAGCCAACCCATTCGCCCACTCCACCGCCCAAGACGTCTTTCCAATGAGAGGGTGCCAAGTGGCGCCTCTTGTTGGTCCAAAATGTTTCGCCTCTCTAAAAATCCGCAAAAAATAAAAATGGCATAGCCGGAATTTTCCCTACGAAAGCTGTGAAAACGTTTCGTCGAAAAACGACTCTAACCGGGTGTTGTGCACAAAAATAATTCGGCCAAGCCTTAATTACAAGTTCAAATTTTCTACGTACGTCCTTACGTACATACTCTGGAAATACGGGGTATAACACAACCTTGGGACATATGTCCACCACAACATTGGGACATATGTCCCCCACAACAATGAGCCATGTGGCCCTCCACTTGCTCATGAAACCGTCCAAAAATACCTACCCCCACTAACCCAAAAAAATATCTTGCAAGACTTGACCATTTGACTTGTCCACTAGGCCACCATTTCCTCCAACCCATGTCAACTAAGGGTGACACATGTCGCCCTCCCATTGGCCCAAAATATCTCGTCTCTCAGAAAAATCCGTAATCGGTTAAAATATTAAAAACGTAGAATTTCCTTCACAAGGTTCGGAATCTTTTCCGTTGAAAGTTCACAAGTTCATTCTTAACCTAATTAGGGCTTGAATAATCATATGTACGTCCTCGCATACATACTCTGGAAGTACGGGGTATAACATTCTCCCCTCCTTAGAAACATTCGTCCCGAATGTTCCTTCTCAAGCCAGATAACGATAAAGTTCCTCATAACGTAAACAGTTTGCAAATGCCACACATGGCCACAATACAACACTTAAGCATATATGATAAAATTAAAACCAGCAAGTAGGAAAGTGAGTTACCTGGAGGTGTGGGGAATATGTCAGGATGCCTGTGCCTCATGTCCTCCTCTGCTTCCCACGTCATCTCCTCCTCGCTCGCTCGCCATAAGACTCGACGGAAGCCACATCCTTCGTCCGCACCGCTTAACTCGACGATCGAGTATCGCTATGGGACTCTCTCATACGATAACCCTCACCACCGACATCGTCAATCGGGTGTACTAGATGGATCCCCGATACATCTCCTCAAGATAGAAACATGAAAACCGGATGCACCGCTTCCGGACGGACGGCAGATCCAACTCATAGCAACCTTGCCTACCTCGCGGACAACTGATAAGGCCCAATGTACCTGGCCGAGCTCCTTTCTCCCAAATCTCATCACACCCTTCATGGGTGACACCTTCAGGAAAACCCAATGATCAACCTCAAACTCCAGATGCCGACGACGATGATCTGCATACGACTTCTGTCGACTCTAAGCTGTCAATAGCCGCTCCTGGATAAGCTTCACCTTATCACCTGATCTGCCTCCGAATACCCTGGCTGTCCTGAAGACGGTGTAGGAGTGCTCTGAGCTGGCTATGGTGCAAATCTAGACTGGTGCTGAGGCCATCCACCCCGAGAGCTAACAAAAGATCCGGCCGTCTTGGCCTTCTTCTGCTGTTGATATCTGTCGACCCGTCGGCCTCTACGCTCCTCGCACCCAAGTGCATGAGCCTAAATGCGGGTCATCCTCAGGCCTCGACCCGTAGAACTCACGAATCAAACCAGTCGACTACGGTATCACGCAGCCGATGCGAACCGAAGATCACGGACTCGGTCTCCGAAGCCTTGATCACTCACGATCCGTCAGAATCGCTTGATGAACTCTGCGGATCATCCTCGTGCCTCGACCAGAACTCGCGGGCTACAACTCGTAAAATCCCGTAGCCTCAAACTATCCGACTCGGGTGAACCACGGCATCGCTGAGCTGGAACCGCCGTGATCCAAATTTATCTCATTGTCGACCACAACTCGCAAGAATCGGGCTATCTCTCAGAACCCATCTCTCTCGCTTCCAGCCGCTGGACCGAGGCGCAGTATCGTGGTCTCATCCCACCGCTGTGGTTTCTAAACTCGCTGGGCCGGCGGCGTCGTGGAACTCGCCGCCCGAGGTATCGCTGCATAGATCGGGCACAGGCCTCGTGGTCCTTCGTGTCCTACTAGCGCCTCCGCTTTGCCTTCTCGCCCAAGGTTGCTTGCGTGAGGCATAATCGTACGTAAAAGGAATACGTTAGAGGGGTCCAACTTATAACACAACTCTAAGGCACGATCTCACAGTGAGAAGAATGGAAACCAATCCTAAATATCCTATAGCCTCCTGATTATTGGTGTGGTGCACAACACACCGATAATCAAGACTCTACTAGATACGGTCTGTAGACACTTTCCGAGGATTAACTGCTCTGATACCACTTTTGTCATGACCCGATCCCGGGCCCATGACTGGTGCCTTACCCGGGCACCCAAGTAGATATACATCAGAGTAATCAGCGGAATAGTAAATCAAGACATGAAACAAATGTAAAATGTAACACAGTTTATCTGAGAAAAAGTTGTCTTTCGGCATATATATATGTACCAAGTCTGGCAGTTACATCCCAATCTTTACAACAGGACTACAGAACTCTAGGAAATGTAAACAACTATGGTGGGACAGGGCCCCGCCATACCCTGAACGTACAAAATATCTACAACACCAGGGAGAGTCGTACCAAAAGTCGAGCCTCCGGAGAAATGGAGCTCCTAACACCAGAGTAAGGATCCTAAGAATGAGGATCTACCACCGCTTCCTTTACTCGCAGATGAACGCACTCAAGCGAGGTCAAGATAACAGTACCAAGTATGTGAAATCAGAAGCAGATACATATACATATATAAAACCTCGCAACCGGTCGAACAAATCATCAATCCCGGGAAGGGTATTCTGTTTAATAGTCACCTTGTTCACCGCTCAGATCAACAAACATGTGCAGCGTCCCGTCCTTCTTCTTCACGAACAATACCGGCGCTCCACATGGAGAAACACTAGGCCTGATGAAGCCCTTCTCCAGCAAATCTCTCAGCTGGTCCTTCAACTCTCTCAACTCGGCAGATGTCATTCTGTATGGCGGAATGGAAATAGGCCGAGTGTCTGGCAGCACGTCGATACAAAACTCTATCTCCCTCTCGTGAGGATACCCGAGGTCGTGCTGAAACACATCCGGGAACTCTCTCGACCATCGAATCGATCAAAATCGTACCGCAGCCTCGAGATCAAACACCCGAATGAGATAGTAGATATACCCTTCTCGCACCATCTTCCTAGCTCGAGGTAAGAAATAAACCTACCTCTCGCGACACGGTGTTCCTCCCACTCAATAACCGGCTCAGAAATCGAACCGCACCACTCTCCTCGCAGCCTACATTGGCGTAAAGAAGCCAGCCAATCCATACCCATGATCACATCGAAATCGGTCATATCCAACTCTATCAAGTCGCCTGTGGTCCGACGATCGCATAAAGTCACCGGGCAAGCCCTATATACCCGCCGAGCTACCACCGAATCACCCATCGCGTAGCTACTCGAAGGGTCAATGGACTCGTGCTCATCCCTATCCTACTAGCAATAAGGGGAGATATATAGGACAGAGTAGAACCCGAATCTATCAAGGCATACACGTCACAACAAGAAACGGATAAAGTACTGCGGACGACATCCGCGATGCCTCCCGTCTGGCGGCCGACAGGCATAAATGCGTTCGAGGACCGGCTGAATCGGGACCCGCCACGACCTCGCCGCGACTGGCCGTCCATGAGTACCACGCTCCGGGCGAGTAATCAGAGGAGATGAAGATCCGGCTAAAGACCATGTAGGCTGATCCCTACCATCAGCGCCACGCTCGGCCGGACAGCCGCAAAGTGACCGCTGCCGCAAGTGAAACAAACTCCGTAGCGCATTCACAACTCCTGAATGGAATCTACCACATCGAACACACTGAGAGGACTTCGATCGGTTAGCACCTCGCTACTCGAAGTCCAAGTCCGGGCCCCGACCGCCTCAATACCTGCCGTCCCAAGACGGTGTAGGAGTGCTCGAGCCGGCCGTGGTGCAAATCTAGATCGGCCGAGGTCGCCCACCCCGAGAGCTACCAAAAGATCCGCCATCTTGGACTTCTTCGCTGCCGATATCCGCCGACCGGCCTCTACGCCTCGCACCAAAGTGCATGAGCCTGAATGCGGGCAATGTCCATGCCGGGCTGAAGAGCCACACCCGAGCAAGACTCTGCCAAATAGTCATCTAGTCCTGTAACGTAGCGGTGCACTCGGTCCTCCATATCTGCTACTAATGCAGGGACATATCGAGCCAACGAATCGAACTCAACGTTGTATCACGGATCGGCGCCTCTCGCCTCAACATCAAAAATCTGCCCGCGTTTCCTCATTTGTGGCGGCAAGAAATGAGTGAGAAATGCCTCAGAACTCGTCCCATCTTCTGAGGCGCATGCTCTCCCGATAGCTCACGAATCAAACCACGATCATTGCGGTATCACGCGGCCGATGCGAACCAAGATCACGGACTCGGTCTCGAAGCCTTGATCACTCGCGATCCAGAATCGCCGGATGAACTCCTGCGGATCATCCTCAGGCCTCGACCCGTAGAACTCTGGCGGGCTACAACTCAGAAAATCCCGTAGCCTCAAACTATCCGACCTCGGGTGAACCACGGGTACTGCTGGAGCTGGAACTGCTGCATCCAGCCTATCCTTATGTTTGGCCACAATCCTGGCTAGCAACTGGGCCATCTCTCTATAACCCATCTCCTCTGCTCCAGGCTGTGGGACTGGAGGCGCAGGTACCGTGGTCTCATCAGCCACCGCTGTGGCTCTAAACCAGTGAAATGTGGCGTCGTGGAACTCGCCGTCGAGGTATTTCTGCGGTATAGGCGGGCACAGGCCTCGTGGCCCTCTGTGTCCTACTAACAGCTCCCTCGGCTGCCTTGCCCTTCTGGGCCCGGGTTGCCTTGCGCGGAGGCATAACTGGTACAGAAAAGGAATACGTTAGAGGGGTCCAACTTATAACACAACTCTAAGGCACGATCTCAGAGTGAGAAGAATGGAAACCAATCCTAAATATCTTATAGCCTCCTGATTATTGGTGTGGTGCACAACACACCGATAATCAAAACTCTACTAGATACGGTCTGTAGACACTTTCCGAGGATTAACTGCTCTGATACCACTTTTGTCATGACCCGATCCCGGGCCCATGACTGGTGCCTTACCCGGGCACCCAAGTAGACATACATCAGAGTAATCAGCGGAATAGTAAATCAAGACATGAAACAAATGTAAAATGTAACACAGTTTATCTGAGAAAAAGTTGTCTTTCGGCATATATATATGTACCAAGTCTGGCAGTTACATCCCAATCTTTACAACAGGACTACAGACCTCTAGGAAATGTAAACAACTATGGCGGGACAGGGCCCCGCCATACCCTGAACGTACAAAATATCTACAACACCAGGGAGAGTCGTACCAAAAGTCGAGCCTCCGGAGAAATGGAGCTCCTGACACCAGAGTAAGGATCCTAAGAATGAGGATCTACCACCTGTTTCCCTTTACCTGCGGCATGAACGCAGCCCCCCGAAGGAGGTCAGTACAACAGGTACCAAGTATGTGAAACTGTAAAGTACAGATACATATACATATATAAAACCTTAACATTTTATAAAACCAATTCACAAGTATGTATGAAAATAAACGAGTTAACTGCACATAGTGCCACATCACAAACAAAAGCAATACTAGGTAAACTGTAACAGGTCTTTTCTAGGCCGCGAATGATCGAAGCAAGGCCAATCGCCCATAGTATCATTATGCATGCCTAATCTCGACTCCGCGATCCGCATAGGCCACCTAGGCCCGCGTGAGGTATTCCCGCATCGAGGTAGCTACTCACCGGCATCGTCCCCGACTCGTGATCGCGTGGCCACATAGACCGCATGAGTAAATCCTCGCACACTAACCTGGAACTCTCGTAGCTCCGCATAGGTCCCCTGGACCCGCATGAGGCATCCCTCGCATCGGGGGGCATCATAACCCCCGGTATAACATGTCAAGAGGTGAGTGGTACAATACTAACATAACGGCTTATCGTTAAACAACATAAGCACAATAAGAATAACCTCTTTATACAAACGTTACAAGACACTAACACACGTAGCATTATAATATGTCTACTCATCAAACGATCTTACTATACTTTCCAGAAATCAATACAAGTCTTTCATAAACACATAAGTAAACTGTTCCTTTTATCTTTCTTAAGTCGTTATACCTAACTTCCCATAAAGCTAGTATAACTCTTAAGCTTTTTGTTTTAAAACCAAGTATTACTCTTCTTTCAAAAATGATTCATAATTCTTTTGAAATACTTCAAGGTTCTTATTATTTAGACTCAAGTCAAAAGACGTCAAGTAAAACCATGTTCAGTTAACACGTCGTCTACCGTACTATATATATATTTTAAAATATCATGCTCAAGAGGATAGGAAGAATCACATACCTCCTCGGCGAAATCCACCTGCCAAGTCGAATATGTCGTGCGCAGAGTATCAACCTATAATAGTCAAATACGTCTATCAACGTCTAGACTACTCTGTAGAATATTCTAAGCAGAGGGTTCTCTATTCTACGGAAAATCGGGCAGACTTCCTGCAGTTAAACTACACAAGTCTACTGTAAAAACAGTCCTATGTAAGTACAGTTCAATTCTCTTCTTTTATACCCTCCTTCTATATAACTTATACTTATTTTTATACAACTACAGCATGTAATCTCCAATTACAATAGAAGGACAAGATATTTACCTCGATAAGCCCAAAATTATCCAAGATTAAATGTCGATCCTGAGCAAGGTTTAGCTCCTATTCTGCACGCTCCGATAACTCCAAGAAACCCTTAGAAGTTTCTAAACAACTTCTACTTAATACTCCAACCAACTATGAAGATTTCCCCAGGGTTTCGTTTAGTGACTAATGGATATAAGGTAGTATTTCTGGGCTTTTAGTATAGAGGTGACTTTGGAATACTACAAGGTATATGTCACGACCCGACCACGGGCCCGTGACTGGTGCCTTACCCCGGGCACCCTAGTGATACAACATCAGAGAAAATCAGCGGAAATAAAAACTTAAGCATGAATCAAGACAAAATAAGAAACAGGCTAACCAAAACGGTCACCTTCCTGAATATATATATATCAACCTGAACAGTTAAATCCTTTTACAAACTCTGCCCACAACAGTACTACAGACCTCTAAGAATGTAACCATAACTATGACGGGACAGGGCCCCGCCATACCCCTGAATGTACAAGTAACTACACTGACAGGGGACTATACCAAAGATGAGCCTCCGGAGAAACGGAGCTTCCCAAAATGCTGAATTGTGATCCTATGAGCGAGGATCCACAACCGATGTACCCCTACATGCGGCATGAGCGACCCCAGTAGGTCGAGACAACGGTACCAAGTATGTGGCGAAAATCACGTAAATGAAATCATAGTAGTCTATATAAAAAAAGCAGAGACATATATGATACCAAATTACGATTACATAATATGTGATCACGTCAGTCGTGACTCACGCCTCAAAGTCATCACTCAAATATAACTATGGGTCTCACGCCCACAACATCAATCATGCCGTGGAATACCTTCCTCATCGCCAGCGATCTATGATATAATAACACGAAGTACACATAAACACGAGTCCCACTGAGTCATAAAACCGTGCAGGCAAGTACGAAGGCTAACTACCGATACCAAAGCCGCATCATCAATCGGCCGGCAAGTAATGCAGCCAACTACCGGATACCAAAGCCGTACCAACAAATCTACATAACCATACCACGAAGGCGACCCGGGCACGAAGCCAACTACCGGATACTAAGCTGCGCCACGCGTAGGTGGCGGGCAAATCACGAACTAACTACCAGATACCAAGCCGGAATCACGAGACTTCATCACAAAACTGAACGGGGCAAGTACGAAGGCTAACTACCAGATACCTAGCCGAATCAGGCACGACTTCGGGGCAAGTACGAGAGCCAACTACCAGATACCAAGCCGAATCAGTAAAACCTCATGGAGAGCTAGTCCATGGAATAATCCTAATGGAAGCATACCCGTGGGCCACCCATCGTGTCAGTATGTCCATCAATCAACCAGATAGCCGGCCCTCCAACGAGAGACGCGGTAGCACGGAAATACAACACTTGCACAACAAAGGCTATCACCACAAGCATAGGCAAGTTCAACATACTCAAGGTACTTTCATTTTATGTCAACAATACGGGTTTCAAATCCCAAAAAATATTACCTACTTTCATTCTTTCAAAAAGACCTCTTTTTACGTAAAAGATACTAATACTCGTAGTATCAAAAACACATTTCCTTTTCAAACCAAATTACTTTACTTTCGTAAAAACCTTTACAAGGCTTTTAAAATCAAGTACTCTATACTTTTTAAACTAAGTGCCTTCCTTTTAAAACAACATCAAGTATACTCTTTAAAACTCAAATACTTACTCTTTTCAAAACAAGTAATCTATTGTTATACCCCGTATTTCCAGAGTATGTACGCGGGGACGTACGTAGAAAAGTTTGAACTTTAAAGTTGGCTTGGACGAATTATTTTGTGCACAACACCCGATTAGAGTCGTTTTTCAACGAAACGTTTTACACAACTCGCGTAGGATAAATTACGGCTATGTCATTTCTAATTTTTGCGGATTTTTCCGAGAGACGAAACATTTTGGACCAACGAGAGGGCGACACTTGGCACCCTCTAATTGGTGGGATTTGGACGACAATGTTGGACGATTGGGTGAGTGGGAGTAGGTAGGATATTTTGTGATATTTGTGTGGTAGATGGATAAGGTGTACTTGGGTGAATCCTAGCCCTACACTTGCATGACACTTGGATTGATCTTGGCCATTGGTTGGCCTTTGCTTGACCTATAAATACCCCTCCCCTTTGATGAACTTCTTCATCCAAATTGTGCTAAGTCTTGAAAATCCCTTCCCCCTCTTCTTGTGTGTTCTCGTCCTAGCCTCCCCCTCCCCCCTTTGTGAGGCCCCTTGGCCGAGAGCCCCTTCCCCCCTTGGCCGAGAGTACCCCCCCTCCTAGTGGGGTTGGCCGAGTACACACCCTTGTGGTGTTGTCTCGTATAAATACCCCCCCTCTTGGTAGAAATACTCTCCTAGTATTGTTACTATACCCAAAATACCTTGGCCCAAATACCTTGTAGTACTATATAGGTGGAAGTACTACGAGTAGCGTATTCTACTTAAAGAGTGGAAAAGGCTAGCAGAGTTACAGTACTGTGGAGCGTTTTGCTATTAGTCGATAAATCGTCGCGAGGTATGTGAACCTCTTCCTATCCCTTCTAGCATGATGTTTTGTAAACTATGTAGTACGGTAGACGTACATGTGTTAAATGAGTTTGGTTGGTTCAAAACATAGGGTGTTATAATAGCTTTATGGGAAGTTAGTTATAACGACTCTAAGTAGGTAACAGAATGTTTTTGTAGAAGATAAGGGACTTAACCTAATTGATTTGATATGTAACATTTTGTTATAAATGTTGTAAAACCTCATTCGCGAGTAATGAGTACTTGATTTTAAAAGAATAATGTTTTACTGATTTCGGAAATCAGAATGAGTATCGACAAACCACTGCAGCGTTAATAAAGGGAAATGTTTTGATTAAAGAAGTATTATTAAAACCAGTAGAAACCTCCATCTGCATAGAAGCTAAGATGAGACAAAATGATATTACATTTCCTAGATCATGGCTGCTGTTATAAGATTGTTATAAACAAGAATAACCTACTCACGCATAAGGTATATGTTTCTCAAATTATTTTAAAGGAGAATATATATTATTAAGTGATTAATACTATGAACTACGAAACCTTTCGAAAAATGAGAAACCTGAACATTTGAAATTAGGCAAACTTGAACGTTTGGAAAATAATGTTGTTACTTTTTACAAAAGGAAGTGTTTGGGTTTACTTTAAAAGATAATCACTCTATTTTCATATACTACGGGTATTGTGTGACTTTTGTGAAAGTAACGTATCTTTTAAAAGAATTAACGTATGAAGTACTTTGGGGATAAAAACCCCGATCTTGATAATCATATAGTATAAAGTACCTTGTGTGAATAACTTGATTGTGTTGGTTTGTGATAGTCTTGTCATACTTTCTTGTTGATTTGATAAAGTAAACATGTTAGGATGCTACGTGTGTTAGTATCTTGTGATGTTTGTGTAAAGGGGTTTCCCTTGTTGTGCTTATGTTGTTTAACGATAAGCTGTTATGTTAGTATCATATCACCCATGATTAGGGGTTAAGCGCCCTCCGTGCGGGGTAGACTCGGGTAGTGCAGTGTGACCTATGATTCGAGGATACCTATGCGGGTGCATGTGACCCATGCGAGCTACGAGTTCGTGTTAGTGTGCGGCCTTTATGGTCATGCGGTCTATGTGGCCATGCGGTGCGAGTCGGGGCGTTGCGGGAGTAGCTACCCTCGATGCGGGAATACCTCATGCGGGCCATCGGAGTGGCTTATGCGGAGTCTGCGGGAAGTTCGGGGCTAGACGCGCGCATTAGATCTTCGCGGTAGTGGCGGCTTTGATCATGTGACTCTAGACAGATCTCATGATCTGATTTATGACCTTGTTGGTACGTGGGTTTTAGTAGTCGGCTATGCCTTCGTACTTACCGTGCGGTTTTATTATGACACAGTGGGACACGGTGTTCATGTGTACTCCTTGGTGCTTTTATATCATAGATCGCCAGCGGGAAGGTATTCCACGCATGATTGATGTTGTGGGCGTGCGACCCATAGTTATATTTGAGTGATGACTTTGAGGGCGTGAGTCCCTGACTTGACATGACTGCTTATTTATTGTGAACTGTAGTTTGGTTATCATACATGTCTCCTGCTTTATATAGACTACTATGATTTCATTTACTGATTTTCGATTCACATACTTGGTACTGTTATCGACCTCCTTCGGGCCGTTCATGCCGCAAGTTGAGGTACACCAGTCGTTGATCCTAGATCTCAGGGTAACAGTTCAGCGTTTGGGAAGCTCCGTTTCTCCGGAGGCTTATCAGTGGTATAGTCCCCTGTCATAGTAGTTGCTTACATTCAGGGGTATGGCAGGGCCCTGTCCCGTCATTGTTGTTATGTTATTCTTAGAGGTTTGTAGTACTGTTGTGGGCAGAGTTGTATATGGGATGTAACTGTTCGGATTTAAGTTTTCATATATACATGCCGAAAGGCAATTTTTCTCAGATTAGTATTTCATACTTCATGTTATTTCATGTTATTGTTTTATGTTCCGCTGATTACTCTGATGTTGTATCACTAGGGTGCCCGGGGTAAGACACGATACGGGCGGGTTCGGTCGTGACAAAAGTGGTATCAGAGCGATTAATCCTCGGAAAGTGTCTCTGACGTATCGATAGAGTCTTGATTATCGGTGTGTTGTGCACCACACCAATAATCAGGAGGCTGTAGGATATTTAGGATTGGTTTCCATTGTTCTCACTCTAAGATCGTGCCTTAGAGCTGTGTTATAAGTTGGACCCCTCTAACATATTTCTTTCCTTACCGTTATGCCTCGTGTAAGGCAACCCGAGCCCGGAGGCGGCAGCCGAGGAGCTGCGAGTAAATCTGAGGGTTACGTGGCACAGCCCAATCATCACCGACATGGTGCTTCATTCGGGAGTTCTGCGACATCACCAGCAAAGATAGTTTAGCACGGCGCAGCAGCCTCTGCGGCCATGATAAGTGGAACCTTCGCCCACGGCCAGAAACAGAATAGAGATTGCAAAGAGGCGACCCTGTTACTGGCTATGGATTTGGCTACCAGAGAGTATGATGGATCGATTTATCACGGGTCTTGACAACTATCAACGAGAGGGTAGTGCAAGAGAGATTCTTCAGTTAGGCTTGAGCATGGCCTGTGTACGGGCTTATGCGCCTCAGGCCAAGAAACGTAAAGATCGACGGGTTAACCAAGGACAGTAGAAGAGGGCCATAACAGCAAGGTCCTTTGGTAACTTTCGAGGCGAACCACCTCAGCAGCAGATCAGATATGCACATCCACCAGTGCAGAGTGGTCCTCCACAGGGTTCAGGACGTTCGGGGTATGCAGGAGTTGGTCAGAGCTCCAGAGCTTCCGGTTCACAGCTACACGTAGGTTCCAGCCATGGATTCGATTTTCCCTGTTCATGTGACAGACGTCATCCCGGGGAATGTCGTCTTTTAGTTGGTACTTGTTTTTACCTGCGGCCGTCAGGGCCATGTGTCGAAAAGATGTCCTAGTAAGAGGACTCAGCCTTCAAGATCGGTGGGTAGTTCGTCACCTTCTTTAGCTATGCGCCTCATCAAGGTGTTTGAGTGGAACGACTAAGGGGAGCGAATCAGTAGATACAGATATATCCTTAACCCTCTAGAGTTTAGTACGTATGATGAGATGAGTATATCTTAAGAGTTATGTTTAGATAACATAGTGTTAAATTATGATTAGAGATCATGATTAGTTAAAAGGGTAAGATTGGGGATAAGGAAAGTGGGAGCCTTAGAGTTTATACGTGGAGACCTTAGAGGTAAGGCCATCTCGAGTAAAGAGGTATTTTATGTTTGACCCTTATCGGAGTGCGTAGTGCACATGAGCTATGTTTGTGGGATAAGTCCCTGGGTAGTGTGGAATGAAAGAGGGTAGTTGAGCTAAGAAGACCGCTAGGTTTTCGTAACGTGATTAGTGAGATTGTTCCGGATCGAGGAGCAAGTGTTTTACGCGAGAGTGGGTCGGGTTGAGGCTACGCGCGGGTCAACCCGCGACTGTTTTATGGTGGGGTCGTTGTGGTGGTCCTCCGGTGGTAGGTCACGAGGTGTT
The DNA here is from genome assembly GCA_029844215.1 of Przewalskia tangutica. NCBI lineage: Eukaryota > Viridiplantae > Streptophyta > Magnoliopsida > Solanales > Solanaceae > Przewalskia > Przewalskia tangutica. The sequence goes on from CM056722.1 coordinate 118,878,911, forward strand.
AGGCCCAAGTTTAGTTAACCAAATGTATGAGTTCGTGGATGCGTTCGACCGATGTTGGGCGATGAGGTGGTCCTCTTGTCTTTAGTCGGGACCGTTTACTCGCAGAGGTTATGCGAGATGATCATATCGGGAAGGTTGTAAGGCTGCACGAGGTGCTGCTTTCACCTTATGTCGAGCGATGGAGCCAGTTACGCCTATTTTCATTTTGGAAGTTTTACCAGCGGGATTAGGAACTCCGTGAGTCTCGATGTCGCGTTCGCCTCGGGCTAGTGTTTGGATTTCAGGGGTAGCTGTGAGTATTGTTGCCTCCTGTTGAGGGAGTGCTTTTATAACTACCATTTCAGTATTCGGATATCTCCTTACGAAGCCTCGTAGGGGCGAAAGTGTAAGTTGCCGGTCGATTGGTTCGATGTTGGCAAAGTTCAGATAGTGGGTTCATACTGGTTTCGGCAGGATGGGGATAGGGTGAAGCCTATCCAGGAGAGGTTATCGACAGCTCAGAATCAACAGAAGTCGTGCGGATAATCGGCGACGACGCTGTAGTTCAGGTTGACGGAGTGTTACACCCCGTAAATTCAAGGAGTTGGATAAGTTGACAACATGTGTTGGACGGATTTTGAGTTTACCTTGGAGTGTTGTACCCCAGTTGTTAAGAATTTCGAGGTTTTTAAAAGGCCTAATGTGTAGTCCGTTAAATCTAGATCCCAACGCAACAAACCGTTCGTCGTTTGGACATCGGAGTCAAAAGTTATGGAAGTTACAAGTTTGGTGCGCAGTGCTGATTCGTGACAGGGTAGCGCTGGGCCAGACGGGGTCACAGTGTTGCATGCCGCGGCCGAATGCAGGCGCGCGGCACGCGGAAGATTTATTTTTGAAGTGGAAGGCCGGCGCCGGGCGGGCGCGCCGAGACGGAATTTTGGCAGTAAGTGACGAAAACAGGATATTTCGTTTATAACCTATGAGGGTGACAAGTGTCCCTCCCATCCTTTTATCGATGAAGTGGTCCTATTTAGGGCCAAGTCTTGGAAGACTTGGCCATTCCATTCCATTTCATTTCCAAACCCTCCTAAGAAAAACCCTCTCCTTCTCTAGTTTTTGGAAGAAAACCTAGCTTTAGAGAGATTGTTGGAGCGGCAAGAAGAAAAAGTGTGGGTAAACTTGTGGGTAACGCTGGTGGGCGATTTTGACGGAAAGAGGTGGAAGAAAAAGGGGCTTTTGTGGTCTATTCCTTAAGGTAAGAGTTTCCCCTTTCTCTTGGTTGTGAGCCTGAGGCTGTTTTATTTTAGTAGTTTAGAGTTGAGCCTAAGGCTGTTATATTGTAGTAGTATAGAATTGAGCCTGAGGCTGTTTTATATTGTATAGATTTGGATCTTGTTGTCCTGTTAAAAACTGAAATGGCATGTTAGCCTTAAGATTGTAACTTCAATTGGATTTCTAATTGGGACGTCGCATGTTGTAAAGGGAGATTGTAATTGTTGAAGATGTCTAGGGCTAGATATCATGTTAGACCTAAGAACTTGGATTGGAAAGTATTGAAAGGGATTTAAGAATTGGTTTATGGTTGGCCAAGCATGGCATGGAAAGTATTGGGTTATTTTGTATTATAGTGGGGCGTTTGGTTATTGAATTTGACCTTGAAAGAGGTGGCATAGTAAGTAAGAACAGAGGAAGTGCCGTCCAAATTACCGTAGAATCTAGGGACTTTGCACTTAGTTATTCTACGTTCGAAGCTAGAGTTTGATAGACGTTTCATGACCCTTATAGGATTGAAGTACTACGGTAGCATATTCTACTTAAGGGCGATAATACGGTGGATCATTTTGCTTATTGTCGACAATCGTCGCGAGGTATGTGATTCTTCCTATCCTCTTCAGCATGACTATTTGTAAAATATATAGTGCGGTAGACGCACGTGTGTTAAAGGAATTTGATTTCCCTTTTGTGTCTTGACTTGATATGAAGTGTTAAGGGCTTCATTATGTGGAAATAGTAGTAAAGTCTTATCCGTTGGCAATTTTCGGAGTTAAAGAATGAGCCCTATTGGTCTCATAAATGTTTATAGTGGTAATTGGTTGGTTTAAAACATAAAGTGTTATAACGGCTTTATGGGAAGTTTGTTATAACCACTTTATGTAGTTAAAAGAATGGTTTGTCGATTTCAAAAGATAAGAGACGGACTGGTAATTGACCTAAATGGTGTTGAAAAGTATAAAACCTAATTCGTGAGAAATGAATACTTGGTTTTTAAAAGAATAACGTTACAAATTTCGGAAATAGGAATAAGGATCGAACAAGCCAATGCAGCGCCGATAAAGGAAAGAAGTAATGACATTAATCATATTAAAACCAGTAGAAACCTCCATCTGCATAGAAGCTAAGATAAGACAAAATGGCATTACATTTCCTAGATCATGGTCATTTAATGAGAATTATTGAAATCAAGTTCTGATTTTCCTAAAAGTTTCAAAGTAAGGAACTCGTTTTCTAATAGAAAAGAGACTTAAGAATTTGAAGTATTTTGGTTTAAAAGAAAGGCATGATTTTGTCTTGACTTGTTTTATTAATCATAAAGTGTTATAACGACTTTATGGAAAATAAAGAAATGGACTCATTATTGGATTTTAGAATGGTAACTTGATTTTGGAAAAAGGGAAGTAACTCGTTTTCAAATATTGAACTCCTTGTGATGGAAAAACATAAGTGACTCGTTTATAAAAGGTAGGAGTACCTTGATCCTAAAGGGGTTAAGTACTTGGGTTTTAAATGGTATACTTGATGTTGTGTTAAGAAGTATTTATAGTACCTTGAGTTGTGTGTACTAGCCTATGCTTGTTGTGGTAGCCTTTGTTGTGCAAGTGTTTGGTTGTGTGCTACCGAGTCTCTCGATGAAGCGGGCTATCCGTTGATTGATGGACATCTCGACTCGTTGGGTAGCCCACGTATGCTTCCATCAGACGATCCTCTTGGACATGCCGACACGTTGGGTAGCCCACGTATGCTTCCATTGTAAGTGTTATCCGTTAGTTATTTGGACATACCGACACGTTGGGTAGCCCACGGTATGCTTCCACGATGAGTATCATCTTGTTATTTCCTTTGGGCATACCGATACGTTGGATGGTCCACGTATGGGCCCACTAGGATGGTTCCATGGCCATGCTTATACCGAGGTGAGACGCGGGGCACGCGCCATCTTGAGTTAAACTCCCGGGTTGTATTTGAGTGATGATTTCACCGCATGAGTCCACGACTTGACATGACCGATTATATGTTGTATCGTAGTTTGGTTATCATACATGTCTCCCGCTTTATATAGACTATTATGATTTCATTTACTGATTTTACGATTCACATACTTGGTACTGTTATCGACTCGTTCGGGGCTGCGTTCATGCCGCAGGTTGAGGTACATAGCTTGCTGATCCACTCTCTTAGGATCGATGTTCGGTTCTCGAAAGGCTCCATATCTCCGGAAGCTTGTCCTGTGGTACGGTTCCCTGAATTAGTTGACTTTTGTATATTCAGGGGCATGGCGGCCCTGTCCGTCATTATGGTTTCAAATTCTAGAGGTGCATGCTTTGTTGTGGCGAGTTTGTATGGGATGTAATCGCTCAAGTTTTAAATTATGTATAAAAAAGGTAACCGTTTGGGTTAGCCTACTTTCTTATTTCACTGTTTTCATTCTTGAGTTTTTATTTCCGCTGGTTTTTCTCTGATGTTGTATCACTAGGGTGCCCGGTAAGGCACGATCACGCCCGGTTCGGTCGTGACAAAGTGGTATCGAGCGATTAATCTCGGAGAGTGTCTACAAACCGTATCCATGAGAGTCTTGATTATCGGTGTGTTGTGCACCACATCTATAATCGTGAGGCTATAGGATATTTAGGATTGGTTTCCATTCTTCTCACTCGAGATCGTGCCTTAGAGCGGTGTTATAAGTTGGACTCCTCCGACGTGTTCTTTGTATACCTGATGCCTCACGCAAGGCAACCAGAGCCCGTGGGCAAGGCGCAGGCTGCGAGTAGCAGAGCAGCGGTCTCTCCCGAGACTACGGCACTGAGCCTCCATCCCGCACCGCAGGCGAGAGATGGGTTACAAGGAGATGGCCGCTATTGGCGTGATCGTGGCGAGCACGAGAATAGACTGACGCAGCAGCCCGATGAGCACCCATGGTTCACCCGAGGTCGATAGTTTGAGGTTACGGGATTTTTACGAGTTGTAGCCCACCCGAGTTCTACGGGTCGAGGCACGAGGATGATCCGCAGAGTTCATCCGAAGCGATTCTGGATCATGAGAGTGATCAAGGCTTGAAATCGAGTCGGTGGTTTTGGGTTCACATCGGCCGCGTGATACTGCGATGATCGTTTGATTCGCGAGCTGTCCGGGGAACATGCACCTCCAGTGGTTGGGGTGAGTTCTCGAGGCTTTCCTTGGCCATTTCTTGCCTCCACGGATGAGAGGGCACGCCGACGATTTTTGATGCTGAGACAGAGAGGGCGCACAGTTCGGGAGTACAATGTAGAGTTTGACTCATTGGCCCGGTATGTCCCCGCTTTGGTGGCCGATATGGAGGATAGAGTGCACCGTTATGTCACCGGGCTCGATGATTATTTAGCGGAGGGATGCACAGCAGTAGCTCTTCAGCCGGGCATGGACATTGCCCGCATCCAGGCCTATGCGCAGCAGACTGAGGAACGTAGAGGTCGCACGAATAACCAAGATCGCGAGGCGGGCCGGTAGAGTCCTCCGTGACCTTCGAGGCGGCAGCGGCGAGCTAGTTATTTACCTCACCAAGATCTGAGTGCTCCATCACGCCTTGGGACGTTCAGAAATTCGGGAGCGGTCGGGGCTCCCGTGTTTCGTGTTTTGGGGGAGCAGGGACGTTAGTCAGATGGGACCACCCCTACCTCGTTGTGCCGTTGTGGTAGGCTCCATGGGGAGTGTCGTCTTTGGAATGGGGTTTGTTTTGTATGCGCTAGCGGGGCCATTTTGCGAGGAATTGTCCAACCGGAGATAGCACGGATGTAGAGACTCACTTTCCGGGATCGGTGGTCGATTCATCTCCTCCTTTTGTGCGCCGCAGGAAGGAACATGAGTAGAACGACAAAAAGGGAAAGTAAAGCAGTAGTTACAGGTATATTCTTAAACCTCTAGAGACTTGTATGCATTGATGTTAGGGTGATGTGTTATGTGTTATGTTCGGATAACTCTGTGTTAAAAATGTGATTTAGAAGCCTGATTAGTGAAGAGGGTAAGTCTGGGGATGAGAAAAACTTTGAACCTTAGAATTTATAACAATCGAAACTTTAGAGGTAAGACCGGCTAGAGTAAAAGATTTTCTGATGATCCTTGTCGGAAGTACATAGTATGTGGGGAGTATTTTTCTAGTGATAAGTCCATGAGTGGCATAACTGATTCTTTCATGAGTGGAGTAGTGAAGACTATACCGGCGTCTGCGTTTTGGAGACTTAGAAGGAACATTCGGGACGAATGTTTCTAAGGGGGGGAGAATGTTACACCCCGTAAATTCAAGGAGTTAGATAAGTTGACAACATGTGTTGGACGGATTTTGAGTTTACCTTAGAGTGTTGTACCCCAGTTGTTAAGAATTTCGAGGTGTTTAAAAGGCCTAATGTGTAGTCCGTTAAATCTAGATCCCAACGCAACAAACCGTTCGTCGTTTGGACATCGGAGTCAAAAGTTATGGAAGTTACAAGTTTGGTGCGCAGTCAGGCTGCAGATTCGATGCGAAGTGTGCAGCGGCGCGCTTGTGCCGGGGTCACAGTGTTGCAGCGCGGCCGCCGAATGCAGGGCATGGCGCCGACATGCGGAAGATTTATTTTTGGAAGTGGAAATGCGCTGCGCCGGTGGCCGCGCGCCGAGGCGGAATTTTGCGCAGAAGTGACGAAAAACAGGATATTTCGTTTATAACCTATGGAGGGTGACAAGTGTCCCTCCCATCCATTTTATCAGTAAGTGGTCCTATTTTAGGGCCAAGTCTTGGAAGACTTGGCCATTCCATTTCATTTCATTTCCAAACCCTCCTAAGAAAAACCCTCTCCCTTCTCTCTAGTTTTTGGAAGAAAACCTAGCTTTAGAGGAGATTGTTGGAGCGGCGGCAAGAAGAAAAAGTGTGGGTAAACTTGTGGGTAACGCTGGTGGGCGATTTTGACGGAAAGAGGTGGAAGAAAAAGGGGCTTTTGTGGGCTATTCCTTAAGGTAAGAGTTTCCCCTTTCTCTTGGTTGTGAGCCTGAGGCTGTTTTATTTTAGTAGTTTAGAGTTGAGCCTAAGGCTGTTATATTGTAGTAGTATAGAATTGAGCCTGAGGCTGTTTTATATTGTATAGATTTGGATCTTGTTGTCTTGTTAAAAACTGAAATGGGCATGTTAGCCTTAAGATTGTAACTTGATTGGATTTCTAATTGGGACGTCGCATGTTGTAAAGGGAGATTGTAATTGTTGAAGATGTCTAGGGCTAGATATCATGTTAGACCTAAGAACTTGGATTGGAAAGTATTGAAAGGGATTTAAGAATTGGTTTATGGTTGGCCAAGAATGGCATGGAAAGTATTGGGTTATTTTGTATTATTGTGGGGCGTTTGGTTATTGAATTTGACCTTGAAAGAGGTGGCATAGTAAGTAAGAACAAAGGAAGTGCCGTCCAAATTACCGTAAAATCTAGGGACTTTGCACTTAGTTATTCTACGTTCGCTAGAGTTTGATAGGCGTTTCATGACCTTATAGGATTGAAGTACTACGGTAGCATATTCTACTTAAGGCGATAATACGGTGGAGCATTTTGCTTATTATCGACAATCGTCGCGAGGTATGTGATTCTTCCTATCCTCTTGACATGACTATTTGTAAAATATATAGTGCGTAGACGCACGTGTGTTAAAGGAATTTGATTTCCTTTGTGTCTTGACTTGATATGAAGTGTTAAGGGCTTCGTTATGTGGAAATAGTAGTAAAGTCTTATCCGTTGTAACGTACTTTCGGTGGTTAAAGAATGAGCCCTATTGGTCTCATAAATGTTTATAGTGGTAATTGGTTGGTTTAAAACATAAAGTGTTATAACGGCTTTATGGGAAGTTTGTTATAACCACTTTATGTAGTTAAAAGAATGGTTTGTCGATTTCAAAAGATAAGAGACGGACTGGTAATTGACCTAAATGGTGTTGAAAAGTATAAAACCTAATTCGTGAGAAATGAATACTTGGTTTTTAAAAGAATAACGTTACAAATTCCGGAAATAGGAATAAGGATCGAACAAGCCAATGCAGCGTCGATAAAGGAAAGAAGTAATGACATTAATCATATTAAAACAAGTAGAAACCTCCATCTGCATAGAAGCTAAGATAAGACAAAATGGCATTACATTTCCTAGATCATGGCTGCTCTAATGAGAATTATTGAAATCAAGTTCTGATTTTCCTAAAAGTTTCAAAGTAAGGAACTCGTTTTCTAATAGAAAAGAGACTTAAGAATTTGAAGTATTTTGGTTTAAAAGAAAGGCATGATTTTGTCTTGACTTGTTTTATTAATCATAAAGTGTTATAACGACTTTATGGAAAATAAAGAAATGGACTCATTATTGGATTTTAGAATGGTAACTTGATTTTGGAAAAAGGGAAGTAACTCGTTTTCAAATATTGAACTCCTTGTGATGGAAAAACATAAGTGACTCGTTTATAAAAGGTAGGAGTACCTTGATCCTAAAGGGGTTAAGTACTTGGGTTTTAAATGGTATACTTGATGTTGTGTTAAGAAGTATTTATAGTACCTTGAGTTGTGTGTACTAGCCTATGCTTGTTGTGGTAGCCTTTGTTGTGCAAGTGTTTGGTTGTGTGCTACCGAGTCTCTCGATGGAGGTCGGCTATCCGTTGATTGATGGACATCTTGGCGTGTTGGGTAGCCCGGGTATGCTTCCATCAGATCGATCCTCTTGGACATCTTGACACGTTGGGTAGCCCACGTATGCTTCCATTGTGAGTGTTATCCGTTAGTTATTTGGACATACCGACACGTTGGGTAGCCCACGGTATCTTCCAGTGAGTATCATCTTGTTATTTCCTTTGGGCATACTGACACGTTGGATGGTCCACGGGTATGGGCCCACTAGGATGGTTCCATGGCCATGCTTATACCGAGGTGAGATGCCGGGGCATGCGGCCATTGTGCGGGTTAAACTCCCGGGTTGTATTTGAGTGATGATTTCACGGGCATGAGTCCCTGACTTGACATGACTGATTATATGTTGTGTACTGTAGTTTGGTTATCATACATGTCTCCTGCTTTATATAGACTATTATGATTTCATTTACAGTATTTTACAGTTTCACATACTTGGTACCTGTTGTACTGACCTCCTTCGGGGGGCTGCGTTCATGCCGCAGGTTGAGGTACATAGCTTGCTGATCCACTCTCTTAGGATCGCTGTTCGGTTCTCGAAAAGCTCCATATCTCCGGAAGCTTGTCCTGTGGTACGGTTCCCTGAAGTAGTTGACTTTTGTATATTCAGGGGCATGGCGGGGCCCTGTCCCGTCATTATGGTTTCAAATTCTAGAGGTGCAGCAGCACTGCGCGAGTTTGTATGGGATGTAACTGTTCAAGTTTTAAATTATGTATAAAAAAGGTAACCGTTTGGGTTAGCCTACTTTCTTATTTCACTGTTTTCATTCTTGAGTTTTTATTTCCGCTGGTTTTTCTCTGATGTTGTATCACTAGGGTGCCCAGGGTAAGGCACCAGTCACGGGCCCGGGTTCGGGTCGTGACACGGAGGATCTTCTTGAAGGTACCACCCCGGAAGGGTGTGACGAGATTCGGAAAACAGAAGAAACTTAGCCCGAGTTACTTTGGGCCTTTCAGATCATGTGAAGAATAGACCAGGTTGCCTATATGTTAGCTTTTTGCCGTTCGACTTGGGAGGCAGTATGTCCGATCTTTCATATTGGTATGTTCGGAAGATTATCGGAGATCCTTCCAGAGTATTCTCAGTTAATGATGACCAAGTTGGAGGTAGTAACCAATTTGGAACCAAGCGAATGTGAATATGGTAAGTTACGAGAAAGAGTTCGAGTGTGCGAGAAGGGTACGACGAGTAAGGGAAGAAGCGGGCATGTGTTGAGAACATAGATGTGATTTTTCCTTTTGAAAAATGAAGGTGCGAAGGGAGTATCTTTTATCCCTTGGGTGGGAGTTTTTGTGATGTTAGAGGTGATTCCTCGTGGACTTGGATGTAAGTATTTTTTTTTGCGCAGGTGTTTCTGTGGCCAGGTGTGGCAGGATTGTTCTCATAAGTATAGTAGTGAAAACTATACTGGCGCACGTATGTTTTGAGACTTAGAAGGAACATTCGACGAATGTTTCTAGGGAGAATGTTATACCAGTATTTCCGAGTATGTACGGGGCGACGTAGAAAAGTTTGAACTTTAAAGTTGGCTTGGACGAATTATTTTGTGCACAACACCCGATTAGAGTCGTTTTTCAACGAAACGTTTTACACAACTCGCGTAGGGTAAATTACGGCTATGTCATTTCTAATTTTTGCGGATTTTTCCGAGAGACGAAACATTTTGGACCAACGAGAGGGCGACACTTGGCACCCTCTAATTGGTGGGCTTTGGACGGCAATGTTGGACGATTGGGTGAGTGGGAGTAGGTAGGATATTTTGTGATATTTGTGTGGTAGATGGATAAGGTGTACTTGGGTGAATCCTAGCCCTACACTTGCATGACACTTGGATTGATCTTGGCCATTGGTTGGCCTTTGCTTGACCTATAAATACCCATCCCCTTTGATGAACTTCTTCATCCAAATTGTGCTAAGTCTTGAAAATCCCTTCCCCCTCTTCTTGTGTGTTTTCGTCCTAGCCTCCCCCTCCCCCCTTTGTGAGGCCCCTTGGCCGAGAGCCCTTCCCTCGCCGAGAGTACCCACTCCTAGTGGGGTTGCCGAGGGTACACACCCCCCCTTGTGGTGTTGTCTCGTATAAATACCCCCCCTCTTGGTAGAAATACTCTTCTAGTATTGTTACTATACCCAAAATACCTTGGCCCAAATACCTTGTAGTATTCCAAGGTTACACTTATACGAAAAGCCCAGAAATACTATTATACTTCCCTTCAGTCACAAAAACGAAACCACAGGAAAATCTCCATAGTTGGTTGGAGTATTAAGAGAAGTTGCGTAGAACTTCTAAGGGTTATGTGGAGCGGGTTGGAGCACCCGGAGTAGGAGCTAAACGTTGCTCAGGATCGACATTATAACTAGGATAATTTTGGGCTTATCGAGGTAAATAATCTTGTCCCCCTACTGTTATTGGAATTATATGTTGTAGGAATATATAGTTGAAGTATACTATATATGGAACTGAACATAGTTTTGCGGCAATGTCTTTTGACTTAAGCCTGAATTTAAAGAAGAGAATTAGACTGTAATTACACTATACAGAAGAATGTTAAAAGGAATTGAACTGTACTTACGTAGGACTGTATTTACAGTAGACTGTGTAGTAGAATTGTACACGTCCGGTTAGACGTATAAACCCCCCCGGTTGGCTTGGTAGTCGGCCTCAATAGAGGAGGAGATTTACGCGGTTGCGGGGGGTGGATGTACTACGAGTAGCGTATTCTACTTAAAGAGTGGAAAAGGCTAGCAGAGTTACAGTACTGTGGAGCGTTTTGCTATTAGTCGATAAATCGTCGCGAGGTATGTGAACCTCTTCCTATCCCTTCTAGCATGATGTTTTGTAAACTATGTAGTACGGTAGACGTACATGTGTTAAATGAGTTTGGTTGGTTCAAAACATAGGGTGTTATAATAGCTTTATGGGAAGTTAGTTATAACGACTCTAAGTAGGTAAATGTAATGTTTTGTAGAAGATAAGAGACTTAACCTAATTGATTTGATGTGTAACATTTTGTTATAAATGTTGTAAAACCTCATTCGCGAGTAATGAGTACTTGATTTTAAAAGAATAATGCTTTACTGATTTCGGAAATCAGAATGAGTATCGACAAACCACTGCAGCGTTAATAAAGGGAAATGTTTTGATTAAAGAAGTATTATTAAAACCAGTAGAAACCTCCATCTGCATAGAAGCTAAGATGAGACAAAATGATATTACATTTCCTAGATCACGACTGCTGTTATAAGATTGTTATAAACAAGAATAACCTACTCACGCATAAGGTATATGTTTCTCAAATTATTTTAAAGGAGAATTTATATTATTAAGTGATTAATACTATGAACTACGAAACCATTCGAAAAATGAGAAACCTGAACATTTGAAATTAGGCAAACTTGAACGTTTGGAAAATAATGTTGTTACTTTTTACAAAAGGAAGTGTTTGGGTTTACTTTAAAAGATAATCACTCTATTTTCATATACTACGGGTATTGTGTGACTTTTGTGAAAGTAACGTATCCTTTAAAATAATTAACGTATGAAGTACTTTGGGGATAAAAACCCCGATCTTGCTAATCATATAGTATAAAGTACCTTGTGTGAATAACTTGATTGTGTTGGTTTGTGATAGTCTTGTCATACTTTCTTGTTGATTTGATAAAGTAAACATGTTAGGATGCTACGTGTGATAGTATCTTGTGATGTTTGTGTAAAGGGATTTCCTTGTTGTGCTTATGTTGTTTAACGATAATTCGTTATGTTAGTATCATATCACCTGTGATTCGGGTTAAGTTGCCCGTCGCGGGTACTCAAAGTGGTCTGTGTGACCTATGATTCGAGGATACCTCGTGCGGTCTGTGTGACCCGTGCGAGCTACGAGTTCCGAGTTAGTGCGGCCTTTATGGTCATGCGGTCTATGTGGCCATGCGGACTGCGAGTCCAGGACGTTGCCGGGGAGTAGCTACCCTCGATGCGAGGAATACCTCATGCGGGCCATCGGAGTGGCTTATGCGGAGCTGCGGGAAGTTCCAGGGCTAGACGCGCACATTACATCTAAGGTCTCAACGTGTACTATTCTAAGGTTCACACCTTCCATGACCCCATACTTATCCTTTCAACTAACCATGTTTTCTAATTCACACTTAACACAATGCTATCCGTACATAGCACCTAACATGTACCCACCATAATATCATAAACAAATCTCCTAAGGGCTAAAGATATCTCTGCAACTACTGCCTCACTTTCCCTTTGCCGTTCTAATCATAATCCTGCCCTGCAGGGCGCCTAGCTATATAAGGCGTTGAACCAGCCACCGATCCCGAAGGCTGAGGCTCTACATCTGTGCTACCTCTGGTCAGACAAACTCTCACCAAATTGCCCTATTGGCCGCAAACACAAAAGTCGCCGGCAGTATGACACTCTCATGTGGAGTCTACTACTATGGCCGAACGAGGTAGGGGTGACCTCATCTGACTAACACCCCCTTCTCCCGAACAATGAACTCGCGATCGACCCGGCAGCCGAGTCATCCTCCGTAACCTCCTACCGACATCCTCCCATCACACGGCCCCCGACGGCCACAGTATAACAATCTCCCAACAAGTACGACACACGAGGATCATCCTCGGCTCTATCCATAGAATTCGCGAATCGCAACTCAAGAAATCCTAAGTCTCGGATCATCGGATCTAGGGAATCATCGTCTGCCGGAACCACCGGCTCCGTCGTTCTCATTCCCACCACCAGCTAATAGTAATCGGGCTATCACCTTGAACTCATATTGTCACGACCAACCGGGCGTGATCGTGCCTACCGGGCACCCAAGTAGACATACATCGTAGTAATCACGAACATAAAGACAATACATGAAACCAGTGTAATAAGACGGTGAAATAAGAAGACAAAGCAACTAAAAGCGGTTACCTTCGATATATATAAATAGCAACTTTTTCAACATGAGCAGTTTAATCCTTTTTACAAACCCCGCCCACAACAAGATTACATGCACTCTAAGAATGATACGACAACAATGGCGGACAGGGCCCCGCCAAACCCCGAATGTAAACACTTACGACGCAGGACTATACCACTGATAAGCCTCCGAGAAACGGAGCTTCCCAAACGCTGAAGCGTGACCACGAGAGCTAGGATCAACGATCGTGTACCTCAACTGCGGCATGAACGCGGCCGGGCGAGGTCGATAACAAAAGTTTAGTATGTGAAATCAAATACATATCGTAAATGAAATCATAGCGATCATATAAAGCAGAGACATGTATGATAACCAAACTACGATTACAACAAAGCCGTATGTCAAGTCGTGACTCACGCCTCAAGTCATCACTCAAGTATAACAATGGGTCTCGTGCCCACAACATCAATCATGCGGTGGGATACCTTCCTCACCGGCAGCCTATGATATAAAAGCACCAAGGAACACACTGAACACCAGGTCCCACTGTGTCATAATAAAATGCAGACGGTAAGTGCGAAGGCATAGCCGACTACTAAAAACCCACAGTACCAACAAGGTCGTGAATCGTATCATAAGATCTGTCTGGCCGTCACATGATCAAAGCCGCCACTTGCCCGCAGATCAATGTACGCCTAACCTGGAACTCCCGACTCGCGTAGGCCAATCTCATCGCCCGCGTGAGGCATTCCCGCATCGAGGGTAGCTACTCCCGATCGCCCCGACTTCGCAGCCCGCACGGCCACGCGACCGCATGCCCATAAAGGGCGACACTAACACGGAACTCTCAGAGTTCCGCGATAGCCCGGGACTGCGTGAGGTATTCTCGAATCATAGGTCCATCGACCGCTGAGTCTACCCCGCGTCGGAGGCGCTTAACCCGGAATCATCTCAAGAGATGAATGCCACAATACTATCATAACGACCGATAGTTAATAAGCACAATCAAGGAAACCCTTCACACAAACATCACAAGATACTAACACACGTAGCATCCCAACACGTTTACTTATCAACGCAATCAAGAAAGTATTACAAGGCTATCACAAACCAATACAATCAAGTTGTTCACACAAGGTACCTTCTACTATATGATTAACAAAATCGCGTTTTTATCAACAAAGTACATCATACATCAACTCTATAAAAGATACGTTACTTTCACAATGTCACACAATACGTAGTATAAAATAGAGTGACTATCCTTTTAAAGTAACTCAATTACTTCTCTTAGTAAATTCATGTAGCAAAATTCTTTTACAATGATCAAGTTTGCCTAATTTCAATTGTTCAAGTTTCTAAATTTATTAAGGTTTATTAGGTAATAGTCTTTTTCATTTGAGAATATAATTCTCCTTAAAACTATCCGAGAAACATAAGTCTTATATGTGAGTAGGATATTCTTGTTTATAACAATCTTATTACAAAGACCATGATCTAGGAAATATCATTTTGTCTCATCTTAGCTTCTATGCAGATGGAAGTTTCTCTTGGTTTTAATAATACTTAATTAGTCAAAACATTTCCTTTATTAACGCCGCGTGGTTTGTCGATACACATTCGATTTCCAAATCAAGAAAACATTCTTAAGCCGTTATACCTAACTTCCCATAAAGCTAGTATAACTCTTAAGTTTTTCAAAACCAAGTATATTACTTCTTCTTTCAAAATGATTCAAAAATCTTTTGAAATACTTCAAGTTCTTTATTAACACATAACAAGCCGCTTATAGTTCAAATCGATTACCTTTTAAAGACCACAAGTATTTTCTTACCAACATAAAGTCGTTATAACCAACTTCCCATAAAGCCGTTATAACACTTTATGTTTTAAATCAACCAAATCGTTTAGCACATGCGCTCACCGTACTACATAGTTCACACATATCATGCTAGAAGAGATAGGAAGAGGTTCACATACCTCGCGACGAGTATCGACTAATAGCAAAACGCTCAAGTACTTCCAACCGTCGGCTACTCCTTAAGCCAAGTAGATCGCGCCACACGTAGTACTTCAACCTATAAGGCCACAAGGCGCTTATTAGTGTCTAGATCCCTTCAGAGCACATTCTACGAAAATTCGGCGACCTCCCCGCATGACAGCGTAAATCTCCTCCTCTATCGAGGTGGCTACCAAGCCAACCGGGGTTATACAACTAACCCTAACTGTACAATTCTACTCCACTGTACTACTACACAAGTCTCTGTAATACAACCCTATGTAATTACAACAAGATTCTTCTTTAAATTCGGGCTTAAGTCGCAAGACATTGCCGTAAGTATTATTCGAGCTTAAGTCAAAAGACATTGCCGATAACTACGTTCGATTCTATATATAGTATACTTCAACTATATATTCTACAATATGTAATTTCCAATTACAATAGAGGACAAGATATTTACCTCAATAAGCCCATAATTATCCAAGTATAAAGTCGATCCGGGCAATCGTTTAGCTCAACTCCGTGCGCTCAACCCGCTCCAAACAACCCTTAGAAGTTCTAACCAACTTCTACTTACTACTCCAACTAACCATGGAGATTTTCCTAGGGTTTCGGTTTTGTGACTGACGGGAAGTATAATAGTATTTCTGGGCTTTTGTATAGGTATAACCTTAGAATACTACAAGGTATATGGCTAAGGTAATTTGGGCATTATAACAATACTTTGAGAGTATTTCTACCAAGAGGGGTATTATACGAAGCAACTAGGCTGTGGGTACCCCACGCCACACTACTGTGAGGGGAAGGGCTCTCGCCAAGGGGGAGGAGGCTCTCGCCACTACACTAAGACTTAAGAGATTTTGGATGAAGAAGTTCATCAAAGGGAGGGGTATTTATAGGTCAAGTGAAGGCCAACCAATGGCCAAGATTTAGCCAAGTGCTAAAGTGTAAGGCCAAGATTAGGCAATGTGTACCTAGCCAACTTGCACACAAAATATCCTACCTACTACTTGACAAAAATCAACCCCAATCGTCCAAGCTTTACCGCCTGAGTCCACCAATGAGAGGGTGCCAAGTGTCGCCTCTCGTTGGTCCAAAATGTTACGTCTCTGAAAAATCCGCAAAAATTAAAAATGACATAGCGGAAATTCCCTACGAAGTCGTGGAAAACGTTTCGCCAAAACGACTCTAACCGTGTCATGCACAAATAAAATTCGCCAAGCACTTTAAGGCACAAACTCAAATTTTCTACGTCGCCCTACGCATATACGGAAATACGAGGTATAACATTCTCCTCTTAGAAACATTCGTCGAATGTTCCTTCTAAGTCTCAAACAAACGTGCGCCAGTATAGTCTTCACTACTATACTTACGAAAACAAACCTGCCACATCTGGCCACGGAAACACCCAAGCAAAATACCTCCATCCAAGTCCACGAGGAAACACCTCTATCATAACCACAAACAGTTCTCACCGGGGTTTAAAATATACCTCCTTCGCACCTTCTCTTTACAAAAGAAATGATCACACCTATGCTCGCCATACATGCTCGCTTCTCTCTTTACTCGTCGTAGATACCACTTTGTCACTTTGTCGCGAGCCTTGCTCCGACGACCCAACAAATGGTACCACTGCATGCGATCCCTGAGGATGTCGTATACTCGAACTCTTTCCACATTTCTGATACTGCTTCAGTTTCCAAAACTCTGGGTTACTATCTCTAACGTGGTCATCATTAACTGGGAACACTCTGGATGAATCTCCGATACTTTTCCCGATCATAACAATACGAAAGACCGGACGTACAGCCTCCTAAGTCGGACGACAAAAGCTAACATATAGGCAACCTGGCCTATTCTTCACATGAACTCAAAAGGGCCCAAAGTAACTCGGGCTAAGTCCCCTCTGTATTCCAAACTCGTCACACCCAAACCGGGGTGGTACCTTCAAGAAGACCGACACAACTCGAACTCTAGCGTCGCCGATTATCCGCACAATTCCTCCGAGCCGCCGTAACTTCTTCTAGACAAGCTTCGACTATCCACATCTGGAACAAGCCTGAACCAACTAACTGAACCTTGCCAACATCGAACCAATCGACCGACAACTTACACTTCCGCCCTTACAAGGCTTCATAAGGCGATATCCGAACACTGAAATGGTAGATCAAACACTACCTCCACAGGAGACAACAATCCCCAACGACTACCTCTGAAATCCACGCACTGGCCCGAGGGCGAATGCGATTCTGAGACTCACTTGAGTTCTTAACCCTGCCTGGTAAACTTTTAGAAGGCGAAAAATAGCCACAACACGGGCTTCATCGTTCGACATAAGGTGAAGGTAGGCACCCCGCGCACTTTACAACCTTTACGATAAAACAATACCGCCGAGTAAACGATCTTTGCTAAGACAAGGCGGCCGACCTCCTCGGTCCGACCATCGGTCGAATCGTCCACGAACTCGTCTGGGTTAATCGAATATGGGCCTAACACCCTCGTGACCCTACCACAAGCGGGACCACCACAACCGACCCACCACCAAACTGCCGCGGGTTGACCCGCAACGTGGCCTCAACCCGACCCGCAACGCCGCGTCATACTAGCTCCCAACCGAACAATCTCACTAATCACGTTACGAAAACCTAGCGGTCTTCTTAGCTCAACTACCCTCTTCATTCCACACTTCTAGGGACCTGTCCCAACATAACTCACGTGCACTATGCACCAGATAAGGGTCAAACATAACACTACACCTTTTTTCCTCGAGATGGCCTCACCTCTAAGGTCTCTACGTATAAAGCTCTAAGGCTCACACTTTCTCTATCCCCCAAAATCTTACTCGGTTAAACAACCATGATTTCAAATCACAACTAACACACTGCTATCAGAACATAGCACCTAAGGTATACTCACCTTATCACCTATACAAAACTCTAGAGGGTTAAGGATAGATCTATATCTACTGCTTCACTCCCCTTAGTCGTTCTAATCAAACTGCCTGCAGGCGATAGCCGAGGAGATGACAAACTACCCACCGATCCTCAAGGCTAAGTCCTCCTATAAGGACACTCGCCGACACGGACACTCGACGGTCATAGTACAACAAGTACCAACCTAAAAGATGACATTCCCGATGATGTGCATCACATCGCGAACGGAAGCCACGGAGTTCGACCAACTCTGCACACCCCGAACGTCACGAATCTGCGGAAGACCACTGCGCTGGCGGAGGTGCATATCTAACTCGCCGTGAGGCGACTACGCCTCGAAAGTTACCAAAGGACCTTACCGCCTCGCCCTCTTCTACCGCCCGTTAACGTCGATCTCTACATCGTCTCGCTGCCGCATAAGCCCGTTCACGAGCCATGCTCAAGCCTAATCAAGAATTACTCTTTCACAACCTCTTTTAGATAGTCCTCAAGACTCGCGGTACATCGGTATACTCTCGGTAGCCAAATCTATAGCTAGTAATGTGGTCGCCTCTTTGCAATCTATATTCACCGCTCCTGGCCGCGAATCAAGGTTCAAATATCATGGTCGCAGAGAATCGCCGCTGCCGTGCTAAACTCACTGGGCTAGTGGCGTCGCAGAACTCCCGAATGAAGCGCCACCAAGGTGATAATTGGGCTGTGCCCACGTAACCTCTCAGACTTTACTCGCCTCCTCGGCCGCTTTGCCTCCTCGGGCCGGGTTGCCTGCGCGGAGGCATAACGATAGGGAAAGAATTTCGTCGGAGGGTCCAACTTACAACACGACTCTAAGGCACGATCTCGAGTGAGAAGAATAGAAACCAATCCTAAATATCCTATAGCCTCACGATTATTGGTGTGGTGCACAACACACCGATAATCGAGACTCATGGATACGGTGCAGTAGACACTTTCCGAGGATTAATCGCTTCGATACCACTTTTGTCACGACCGAACCGGGCGTGGATCGTGCCTTACCCCGCACCCAAGTAGACATACATCGAGTAATCAGAACATAAAGACAATACATGAAACCAAAGGTAATAAGACAGGAAATAAGACAAGCTAACCAAAAACGGTTACCTTCAGATATATATAAATAGCAACTTTTTCAACATGAGCAGTTTAATCCTTTTACAAACCCCGCCCACAACGGATTACAGACCTCTAAGAATGATACGACAACAATGGCGGACAGCCCCGCCAAACCCCGAATGTAAACACTTACGACGACAGGGACTATACCACCGATAAGCCTCCGAGAAACGGAGCTTCCCAAACGCAAATCGTGACCGAGAGCTAGGATCAATGATCGTGTACCTCAACTCGCGGCATGAACGCAGCCCCGGGCGAGGTCGATAACAAAAATTTAGTATGTGAAATCAAATACATATCAGAAATGAAATCATAGCGATCATATAAAGCAGAGACATGTATGATAACCAAACTACGCTTACAACAAAGCGACCATGTCAAGTCGGGACTCACGCCTCAAGTCATCACTCAAGTATAACAATGGGTCTCGGGCCCACAACATCAATCATGCCCGATACCTTCCTCACCGCCGGCAGCCATGATATAAAAGCACCAAGGAACACACGAACACCGTGTCCCACTGTGTCATAATAAAGCATCAGCGGGGTAAGTACGAAGGCATAGCCGACTACTAAAAACCCACAGCATCAACAAGGTCGTGAATCAGATCATAAGATCTGTCTAGACCGTCACATGATCAAAGCCGCCACTTGCCCACAGATCGATGTACGCGTCTAACCCTGGAACTCCCGCAGCTCCGCATAGGCCAATCTCATCGGCCCGCATGAGGCATTCCCCGCATCGAGGGTAGCTACTCCCCGGCATCGTCCTGGACTTCGCAGTCCGCATGGCCACAAGGACCGCGTGCCCATAAAGGGCGTCACTAACCGGAACTCGTAGTTCGCGATAGCCCCGGGACTGCGTGAGGTATTCTCGAATCATAGGTCCATCGACCGCCGAAGTCTACCCCGCGACGGAGGGCGCTTAACCCGGAATCATCTCAAGAGATGAATGCCACAATACTATCATAACGATCGATAGTTAATAAGCACAATCAAGGAAACCCCTTCACACAAACATCACAAGATACTAACACACGTAGCATCCCAACACGTTTACTTATCAACGCAATCAAGAAAGTATTACAAGGCTATCACAAACCAATACAATCAAGTTGTTCACACAAGGTACCTTCTACTATATGATTAACAAAATCAGGTTTTTATCCCCAAAGTACTTCATACATCAACTCTTTAAAAGATACGTTACTTTCACAATGTCACACAATACGTAGTATAAAATAGAGTGACTATCCTTTTAAAGTAAATCAATTACTTCTCTTTGTAAAATCAAGTAGCAACATTCTTTTCCAATGATCAAGTTTGCCTAATTTCCAATGTTCAAGTTTCTCATTTTAGAAAGGTTTCGTAGTTCATAGTCTTATTCATTTGAGAATATAATTCTCCTTAAAACTATCTGAGAAACATAAGTCTTATATGTGAGTAGGATATTCTTGTTTATAACAATCTTATTACCTGACCATGATCTAGGAAATATCATTTTGTCTCATCTTAGCTTCTATGCGGATGGAAGTTTCTCTGGTTTTAATAATACTTAATTAGTCAAAACATTTCCTTTTATTAACGCCGCATGGTTTGTCGATACACATTCGATTCAAATCAGTAAAACATTCTTAAGCCGTTATACCTAACTTCCCATAAAGCTAGTATAACTCTTAAGTTTTTCAAAAACCAAGTATATTACTTCTTCTTTCAAAATGATTCAAAAAAATCTTTTGAAATACTTCAAGTTCTTTATTAACACATAACAAGCCAGTTATAGTTCAAATCAGTTACCTTTTAAAGACCACAAGTATTTTCTTACCAACATAAAGCTGTTATAACCAACTTCCCATAAAGCCGTTATAACACTTTATGTTTTAAATCAACCAAATCGTTTAGCACACGACGCTCACCGCACTACATAGTTCACACATATCATGCTAGAAGAGATAGGAAGAGGTTCACATACCTCGCGACGAGTATCGACTAATAGCAAAACGCTCAAGTACTTCCAACCGTCGGCTACTCTTAAGCCAAGTAGATCGCGCCACACGTAGTACTTCAACCTATAAGGCCACAAGGCGCTATTAGTGTCTAGATCCCTTCAGAGCACATTCTACGTAAAATTGCAAAGACCTCCCCGCAACAGCGTAAATCTCCTCCTCTATCGAGGCCGGCTACCAAGCCAACCAGGGGGGGGTTATACAACTAACCCTAACGGGTACAATTCTACTCCACGGTACTACTACACAAGTCTACTGTAATACAACCCTATGTAATTACAGTTCAGTATTCTTCTTTAAATTCAGGCTTAAGTCGCAAGACATTGCCGTAAGTATTATTCAGGCTTAAGTCAAAAGACATTGCCGATAACTACGTTCAGTTCTATATATAGTATACTTCAACTATATATTCTACAATATGTAATTTCCAATTACAATAGAGGGACAAGATATTTACCTCAATAAGCCCATAATTATCCAAGTATAAAGTCGATCCTGGGCAATCGTTTAGCTCCAACTCCGTGCGCTCCAACCCGCTCCAAACAACCCTTAGAAGTTCTAACCAACTTCTACTTACTACTCCAACTAACCATGGAGATTTTCCTAGGGTTTCGGTTTGTGTATTGACGGAAGTATAATAGTATTTCGGCTTTTGTATAGGTATAACCTTAGAATACTACAAGGTATATGGCTAAGGTAATTTGGGCATTATAACAATACTTTGAGAGTATTTCTACCAAGAGAGGGGTATTATACTAAAGCAACTAGGCTAGTGGGGTACCCCACGCCACACTACTGCAGGGGGAAGGGCTCTCGCCAAGGGGAGGGGAGGCTCTCGCCACTACACTACACAAAGGGAGGAAGAAGCTTTCAAGACTTAAGAGATTTTGGATGAAGAAGTTCATCAAAGGGGAGGGGTATTTATAGGTCAAGTGAAGGCCAACCAATGGCCAAGATTTAGCCAAGTGCTAGGCAAGTGTAAGGCCAAGATTAGGCATTGGTACCTAGCCAACTTGCACACAAAATATCCTACCTACTACTTGACAAAAATCAACCCCAATCGTCCAAGCTTTATCACTGAGTCCACCAATGAGAGGTGCCAAGTGTCGCCTCTCGTTGGTCCAAAATGTTACGCCTCTCGGAAAAATCCGCAAAAATTAAAAATGACATAGCGGAAATTCCCTACGAAAGTCGTGGAAAACGCTTTTTAAAAACGACTCTAACCGTGTCATGCACAAATAAAATTCGCCAAGCACTTTAAGGCACAAACTCAAATTTTCTACGCACGCCCCACGCATATACTGAAATACGGTATAACACATATCCTCGCCCCGCCGTGAACCTGAGGCTTAGGTATCGTGGCCTCACAGAAATCGCCGCCGCTTCTAACTCTTCTGGGCTAGAGGCATCATAAAAACTCGCTGCCTCAAGTACTATCTCGTAAGAACCAGCTCGTGCCCTCAGAACCCTCTCGTGTTCAACTCGTAGCTCCTCTGCACGCTTGCCCATCCGGCCTGGTTGCCTTGGCGAGGCATACGGGTACATAAGAATACGCCGAGGAGTCCAACTTACAACACGGCTCTAAGGCACAATCTCGGAATGAGAAGAATGAAACCAATCCTAAATGTCTCGCAGCCTCACGATTATAGATGGTGCACAACACACCGATAATCAAGACTCTACTAGACACGGTCTGTAGACACTTTCCGAGGACTAATCGCTCACGATACCACTTTTGTCACGACCGATCCGGGCCCGTGGATCGTGCCTACCGGGCACCCTAGTGATACAACATCGAGAAAATCAGCGGAAATAAAAACTAAAACATGAGACAAGTCATAAAGCATGAACTAGGCTAACCAAACGGTCACCTTCCGAAATATATACATATATATATCAACTCGAGCAGTTAAATCCTTTTACAACCACCTTGCAACAGTACTCTGGACCTAAGAATGTAACCATAACTATGACGGCCATACCACGAATGTACAAGTAACTACTGCGACGTGGGACTATACAAAGACAAGCCTCGAGAAAGCGGAGCTTCCCAAAGCTGACTTGATCCTAGGCGCGGATCCACCGATGTACCTCTACTGCGGCATGAACGCGGCCGAGGTCGATTACAACAGTACCAAGTATGTGAAACTTGTAAAAATCGTAAATGAAATCATAATAGTCTATATAAAGCGGGAGACATGTATGATAGCAAACTACATCCACAATACATAAATAGTCATGTCAAGTCGTGACTCACGCCAAAGTCATTACTCAAATATAACAATGGGTCTCACGCCACAACATCACTCGTGCGTGGAATACCTTCGCCATCCGGCGATCCATGATATAAAACATTCAAGGAGTACACATGAACACGGGTCCCACTGTGTCATAATAAAACCGTCTGGGGTAAGTCTGAAGGCATAGCCGACTACTAACACCCATAGTACTAACAAGGTCATAAAGCGTATCATGAGATCTGCAGGCCGTCGCATGATCAAAGCCGTCACACGCGCAGTATCGATGTGCGGCGTCTAGCCTCGAACTCCTCGCGACTCGCGTAGGCCAACCTCATAGGCCCGCATGAGGTATAACCCGCATCGAGGGTAGCTAATCCGGCGTCCGCTGGACTCGCGATCCGCATGACGCGTGACCATAAAGGCGCCGCACTAACTCGAACTCTCGTAGCTCGCGCCGGTCCCTGGACCCGCGTAGGTATTCTCGAATCATGGTCCTGCATCACTGAGTCTACCCGCGTCGGAGGAAGCTTAACCTCGGAAACATGTCAAGGTGAGTGGTACAATACCAACATAACGGTGATAGTTAAACAACTTAAGCGCGATCGAGAAACCCTTTACACAAACATCACAAGATCTTAACACACGTAGCGTCCTAGCATGTTTACTTAACAAATCAACAAGAAAGTATTACAAGGCTATCACAAACCAACACAATCAAGTTATACACACAAGGTACTTTCTACTATATGATTAACAAGATCGGGTTTTTTTCCCCAAAGTACTTTATACATTAACTCTTTAAAAGATATGTTACTTTCACAAAAGTCACACAATACCCGTAGTATAAGAAAATAAAGTGACTAATATTTTAATTAAACCAAAACAACGTCCAGACTTTCCTTTTTAAACCAAATTAAGACAATAACATGCCTTCCTTTTTAGACCAAAACACTTCTCCCTTTAAAGTCAAATTACCATTTTAAAACCAATGATAAAACCATTCATTTGTTTTCATAAAGTCGTTATAACTAACTTCCCATAAAGCTGTTATAACACTTTATGTTCTAAACCAAAAACTCTTCAATTCTACAAGTCTCTTTCCTTTTAAAACAACAATAAGTATTCTTTTAAAACCCAAATAATGTACTCTTTTCAAAATAAGTAACCTATACTTAAAATCAAGTTACTTCTCTTTTTCCGAAAATAAGTTGTTATAAGTCAAGTCTCTTATCTTTGAAGATCAAGTCTCTTAACTTTCAAAATCAAGTCGTCTATAAGTCAAGTCTCTTATCTTTGAAGATCAAGTCTCTTAACTTTCAAAATCAAGTCGTCTATAAGTCAAGTCTCTTATCTTTGAAGATCAAGTCTCTTAACTTTCAGAATCAATAAACCATTCTTTTACCTACATAAAGTCGTTATAACTAACTTCCCATAAAGCTATTATAACACCCTATGTTTAAACCAACCAAAACACTTAGCACATGTACGTCTACCGTACTACATAGTTTACAAAACATCATGCTAGAAAGGATAGGAAGAGGTTCACATACCTCGCGACGATTATCGACAATAAGCAAAACGCTCCACAGTTGTCACGACCCGAACCCGGGCCCGTGACCGGTGCCTTACCCCGGGCACCCAAGTAGACATACATCAGAGTAATCAGCGGAACATAAAGACAATACATGAAACCAGTGTAATAAGACAGTGAAATAAGAAGATAGGCTAACCAAAACGGTTACCTTCAGTATATATATAAATAGCAATTTTTTTAACATGAACAGTTTAATCCTTTTTACAAACCCCGCCTGCGGTACTACAGGACCTCACAGAATGATACGACAACAATGGCGGGGCGGGGCCAAAACCACGAATGTAAACACTTACGACGACGAGGACTATACCACCGATAAGCCTCGGAGAAGCGGAGCTTCCCAAATCGCTGACCACGAGCTAGGATCAACGGCGGTGTACCTCAACTGCGGCATGAACGCGGCCCGAGGTCGATACGAGTCGGTATGTGAAACGAAAATACATCGTAAATGAAATCATAGCGATCATATAAAGCGGAGACATGTATGATAACCAACTACGATTTATAACAAAGCGATCGTGTCAAGTTAGGGACTCACGCCTCAAGTCATCACTCAAGTATAACAATGGGTCTCGGGCCAACATCAATCATGCGTGGAATACCTTCCTCACTGCCGTGATCTATGATATAAAAGCACGAGGAACACATGAACACGGGTCCACGCGTGTCATAATAAAGCTGTGCGGGGTAAATGCGAAGGCATAGCCGACTACTAAAAACCACGGTACCAACAAGGTCATGAATCAGATCATAAGATGCTCTGCACCGTCACATGATCAAAGGCCGCCACTTGCCCGCATATCGATGTCTGCGTCTAACCTGGAACTCCGCGACTCGCGTAGGCCAATCTCATCGGCCGCATGAGGTATTCCCGCGTCGGTAGCTACTCCCGGCATCGTCACGGACTTCGCGATCGCGTAGCCACATGGACGCATTCCCATAAGGGCGTCACTAACACGGAACTCGTAGCTCGCGTAGGCCGGGACTGCGTGCAGGTATTCTCGAATCATAGGTCCATCGACGCTTTAGTCTACCCGCATCGGAGCGACTTAACCGGAATCATCTCAAGAGATGAATGCCACAATACTATCATAACGGTGATAGTTAATAAGCACAATCAAGGAAACCCTTCACACAAACATCACAAGATACTAACACACGTAGCGTCCCAACACGTTTACTTATCAACGCAATCAAGAAAGTATTACTGTGCTATCACAAACCAATACAATCAAGTTGTTCACACAAGGTACCTTCTACTATATGATTAACAAAATCGGGTTTTTATCCCCAAAGTACTTCATACATTAACTCTTTAAAAGATACGTTACTTTCACAATGTCACACCATACCCGTAGTATAAAATAGAGTGACTATCCTTTTAAAGTAAATCAATTACTTCTCTTTGTAAAATCAAGTAGCAACATTCTTTTCCAATGATCAAGTTTCTCATTTTAGAAAGGTTTCGTAGTTCATAGTCTTATTCATTTGAGAATATAATTCTCCTTAAAACTATCTGAGAAACATAAGTCTTATATGTGAGTAGGATATTCTTGTTTATAACAATCTTATTACAGCAGCCATGATCTAGGAAATATCATTTTGTCTCATCTTAGCTTCTATGCAGATGGAAGTTTCTACTGGTTTTAATAATACTTAATTAGTCAAAACATTTCCTTTTATTAACGCTGCAGTGGTTTGTCGATACATTCGATTTCCAAATCGATAAAACATTCTTAAGCGTTATACCTAACTTCCCATAAAGCTAGTATAACTCTTAAGTTTTCAAAAACCAAGTATTACTTCTTCTTTCAAAATGATTCAAAAATCTTTTGAAATACTTCAAGTTCTTTATTAACACATAACAAGCGCTTATAGTTCAAAAGCGATACCTTTTAAAACCAGCATGTATTTTCTTACCAACATAAAGTCGTTATAACCAACTTCCCATAAAGTCGTTATAACACTTTTATTTTAAACCAATCACATACATTTAGCACGTATGCGTCTGGCACTACATAGTTCACACATATCATGCTAGAAGAGATAGGAAGAGGTTCACATACCTCGCGACGATTATCGACTAATAGCAAAACGCTCCAAGTACCTCAAACCGCGGCTACTCCTAAGCCAAGTAGATCGCGCCACGCATAGTACTTCCACCTATAAGGCCACAAGGCGCTTATTAACATAAGGTCTCTTCGTAGAACATTCTACGTAAAATTCAAGACCTCACCCCCATGACAGCGTAAATCTCTCTCTATCGAGGCTGCAAGCCAACCGGGGTTATACATCTAACCTAACGGGTACAATTCTACTCCACGGTACTACTTCACAAGTCTCTTTATGTCTGACCCTAAGTAATTACTGATTCGGTAATCTTCTTTAAATACAGCTTAAGTCGCAAGACATTCTGTAAGTATTATTCAGCTTAAGTCAAAAGACATTGCCAATAACTACGTTCGATTCTATATAAAGTATACTTCAACTATATATTCTAACAATATGTAATTTCCAATTACAATAGAGTGACAAGATATTTACCTCAATAAGCCCATAATTATCCAAGTATAAAGTCGATCCTGGGCAATCGTTTAGCTCCAACTCCGAGCGCTCCAACCCGCTCTAAACCACCCTTAGAAGTTCTAACCAACTTCTACACAATACTCCAACGGACTATGGAGATTTTTCCTAGGGTTTCGGTTTTTGTGACGGAAGGGAAGTATAATAGTATTTCTGGGCTTTTCGTATAGGTATAACCTTAGAATACAACAAGGTATATGGCTAAGGTAATTTGGGCATTATAACAATACTTTTGAGGGTATTTCTATCAAGAGGGGGGGTATTATACGAAAACAACTAGGCTAGGGGGGTACGGCCACACCAAAAGGGGAGGAGGCTCGGCCCACAAGGGCCTATCTAGGGAGGGGGCCCCACTGGGACGAGAGTCAAACAAGAGGGGAGGGGGAGGATTTCTAAGACTTAGAACATTTTAGGATGAATAAGTCTTCCAAAGGGGTGGGTATTTATAGGCCTAGCAAAGGCCAACCAATGGCCAAGATCTTGCCAAGTGCAAGGCAAGTGTAGGGCCAAGATCTTGCCAAGTGCACCTTATCCATCTACCACAAAATATCCTACCAACCCCTTGACCAACAATGGCCAATTCGTCCACCTCTTTTACCGCCCAACGTGCTCCAATGGGAGGGTGACAAGTGTCGCCCTCTCGTTGGCCAAAAATGTTTCGTCTCTCGTAAAAATCCGCAAAAATTAAAAATGAAATCGCCGCAAATTCCCTACGAAAGTTGGAAAACGTTTCACGACGAAAACGACTCTAACGGTGTTATGCACAAATAAAATTCGCCAAGCACTTTAAGGCACAAACTTTTCTACGTCGTCCCGCGTACATACTCGGAAATACGGGTATAACATTCTCCCCTCGTAGAAACATTCGTCGAATGTTCTTATAAGTCTCAAAACAAACGCGCGCCAATATAGTCTTCACTACTATTCTTACGAGAACAATCCTGCCACAGCTGCACCTGCGTAAATACTTACGTCAAAGTCCACGAGGAAACACCTCTAATCATCACCACAAAACACTCCTCACCGGGGTCTAAAATATACTTCTTCCACACTTTCCAAACAAAAGAAATGATCACATCTATGCTCGCCATACATGCTCGCTTCTCTCTTTACTCGTCGTAGATACCACTTTGTCACTTTGCCTGAGGCATTAACCTTCTTAGGCGACCCAACAAATGGTACCACTTTTGTCCCTTTGTCGCGAGCCTTGCTCCGACGACCCAACAAATGGTGCGGATGCGTCGATCCACGAGGATGTCGTATACTCGAACTCTTTCCACATTTACGATCTTTGCGGTTTCCAAAACTCGGCTACTATCTCTAACGTGGTCATCATTAAGTGGGAACACTCTGGATGGATCTCCGATACTTTTCCGATCATAACAATACGAAGACCGGACGTCTGACCTCTCCTAAGTCGGACGACAAAGCTAACATATAAGGCAACTGGCCTATTCTTCACATGAACTCAAAGGGCCCAAAGTAACTCGGGCTAAGTTCCTCTGTATTCCAAACTCGTCACACTGACGGGGTGGTACGCAAGAAGACCGACCGTCGACACTGAACTCTAAGCGTCGTCGCGATTATCCGCAATTCCTCCGAGCTGCGAACTTCTTCTAGACAAGCTTAGACTATCCACGATCTGCGGAACAAGCTGAACAACTAATCGAACCTTGCCAACATCGAACCAATCGGCCGCAATTTACACTTCCGCCCTACAAGGCTTCACAAAGCGATATCCGAACACCGAAATGGTAGCTTAAACACTTCCTCCATAGGAGACAACAATCCCCACGACTACCTACGAAATCCACGACCGGCGAGGCGAATGCGGTCTGAGACTTCACTGAGTTCTTAACCTGCACTGGTAAACTTTTAGAAGGCGAAAAATAGCCACACGGGCTTCACTGTCGACATAAGGTGAAGGTAGGCACCGTCATCTTTCAACCCCCGGATAACTCAACACGGTAGAGTCGCGGTCGAACGAAGAACACGATGGGCTGCCCCATCGACGACCACCGGTCGAATAAATCCACGAACTCGTCTGTGGTTATCGAACATGGGCCTAACACCCTCGTGACCCTACCACGGCGGGACCACCACAAACCGACCCCACCAAACCGCGCGGGTTGACCCGCAACGTGGCCTCAACCCGACCCGCAGCGCATCATACTAGCTCCCGACCGGAACAATCTCACTAATCACGTTACGAAAACCTAGCGGTCTTCTTAGCTCAACTACCCTCTTTCATTCCACACTACTAGGGACTGTCCCAACATAACTCACGTGCACTATGCACTCAGATAAAGTCAAACATAACACTACACCTTTTTCTCGAGATGGCCTCACCTCTAAGGTCTCTACGTATAAAGCTCTAAGGCTCACTTTCTCTATCCCCCAAAATCTTACTCGGTTAAACAACCATGATTTCAAATCACAACTAACACACTGCTATCAGAACATAGCACCTAAGGTATACTCACCTTATCACCTATACAAAACTCTAGAGGTTAAGGATAGATCTATGTCTCTTTCACTCCTTAGTCGTTCTAATCAAACTCACCGTAGGAGCGCATAGCTAAGGAGATGACGAACTACCCACGATCACGAAGACTAAGTCCTCGCAAGGACACTCTTTCGACAACAGACCACGACGGTCATAGTACAACACGCGTACCAACTAAAAGACGACATTCCTCGATGGCGCGCCACATGTGAACACCGAGAAAAATCAATCGGATGGTGGAACCTACGTGTAGGCGTGAACGGAAGCTCGAGCTCGACCAACTCCGCGTACCGAACGTCCTGAAATTCGTGGAGGACCTCGCTGACCGTGGATGTGCATAATCTATCTGGCGGTGGCGACTCGCCTCAAAAGTTACTAAAGGACCTTGCCGCTCTGGCCTCTTACGGTGTCCCGTTAACACCTCGATCTCTGCGTCTCGGCCTGCTGCGCATAGGCCCGTACACAGGCCATGCTCAAGCCTAACTGAAGAATTACTCTTGCACAACCCTCTTTTAGATAGTCCTCAAGACTCGCGGTACATCGGTATACTCTGCGGTAGCCAAATCTATAGCTAATGTGGTCGCCTCTTTGCAATCTAAATTCTCTGTTCGATCGTGGGCGAAGGTTCATATATCATGGCGCGAGCAGGATCGCCGTGCCAAACTCTGCTTGGGGCTAGTGACGTCGCAGAAATCCCGAATGAAGCACTACCTAGGTAAAGATTGGGCTGTGCCCTCGCAACCCTCTGAACTCTACTCGCGGCTCCTCGTGCCTTGCCCTCTGGGCGGGTTGCCTGCGCGGAGGCATAGCGGTAAGGGAAAGAAATACGTTAGAGGTCCAACTTACAACACGACTCTAAGGCACGATCTCGAGTGAGAAGAATAGAAACCAATCCTAAAATATCCTATAGCCTCACGATTATTGGTGTGGTGCAACACACCGATAATCAAGACTCTCTTGGATCTGATGCTGTAGACACTTTCCGAGGATTAATCGCTCGATACCACTTTTGTCACGACCGAACCGGGCGTGACCGTGCCTTACCGGGCACCCAAGTAGACATACATCGAGTAATCACGGAACATAAAGACAATACATGAAACCAGGTAATAAGACGGTGAAATAAGAAAGGCAAGCTAACCAAAGCGGTTACCTTCGTATATATATAAATAGCAATTTTTAACATGAGCAGTTTAATCCTTTTTACAAACCACGCCCACAATGATACTACGGACCTCTAAGAATGATACGACAACAATGGCGGGACGGGCCCGCCAAACCCACGAATGTAAACACTTACGACGACGGGGACTATACCACCGATAAGCCTCGAGAAACGGAGCTTCCCAAACGCTGTGACCACGAGCTAGGATCAACGGCGGTGTACCTCAACTGCGGCATGAACGGCCCCAAGGAGGTCGATGCAGTGCCGAGTATGTGAAATCGAAAATACATCACGTAAATGAAATCATAGCGATCATATAAAGCGGGAGACATGTATGATAACCAACTACGCTTTATAACAAAGCGATCATGTCAAGTTAGGGACTCACGCCTCAAGTCATCACTCAAGTATAACAATGGGTCTCGTGCCCACAACATCAATCATGCCCGTGGAATACCTTCCTCACCGCCGCGATCTATGATATAAAAGCACGAGAACACATGAACACCAGTCCCACTGTGTCATAATAAAGCATGCGGGGTAAAGTGCGAAGGCATAGCCGACTACTAAAAACCCACGGTACCAACAAGGTCATGAATGTATCATAAGATCTGTCTAGACCGTCACATGATCAAAGCCGCCACTTGCCCGCGATCAATGTACGCGTCTAACCTCGAACTCCCGACTCGCGATAGGCCAATCTCATCGGCCCGCATGAGGTATTCCCGCATCGAGGGTAGCTACTCCCGGCGTCGTCACCGACTTCGCGATCCGCATGGCCACATGGACCGCGTGCCCATAAAGGCGTACACTAACACGGAACTCGTAGCTCGCGTAGGCCCGGGACTGCGTGAGGTATTCTCGAATCATAGGTCCATCGACGCTGAGTCTACCCCAGCGTGGAGGCGACTTAACCCGGAATCATCTCAAGAGATGAATGCCACAATACTATCATAACGGTGATAGTTAATAAGCACAATCAAGGAAACCCCTTCACACAAACATCACAAGATACTAACACGTAGCATCCCAACACGTTTACTTATCAACGCAATCAAGAAAGTATTACGTGCTATCACAAACCAATACAATCAAGTTGTTCACACAAGGTACCTTCTACTATATGATTAACAAAATCGGGTTTTATCCCCAAAGTACTTCATACATTAACTCTTTAAAAGATCGTTACTTTCACAATGTCACACCATACGTAGTATAAAATAGAGTGACTATCCTTTTAAAGTAAATCAATTACTTCTCTTTGTAAAATCAAGTAGCAACATTCTTTTCCAATGATCAAGTTTCTCATTTTAGAAAGGTTTCGTAGTTCATAGTCTTATTCATTTGAGAATATAATTCTCCTTAAAACTATCTCGAGAAACATAAGTCTTATATGTGAGTAGGATATTCTTGTTTATAACAATCTTATTACAAAGACCATGATCTAGGAAATATCATTTTGTCTCATCTTAGCTTCTATGCAGATGGAAGTTTCTACTGGTTTTAATAATACTTAATTAGTCAAAACATTTCCTTTTATTAACGCTGCAGTGGTTTGTCGATACATTCGATTTCAAATCGATAAAACATTCTTAAGCCGTTATACCTAACTTCCCATAAAGCTAGTATAACTCTTAAGTTTTCAAAAACCAAGTATTACTTCTTCTTTCAAAATGATTCAAAATCTTTTGAAATACTTCAAGTTCTTTATTAACACATAACAAGCCGCTTATAGTTCAAAACAAGACCTTTTAAAACCACATGTATTTTCTTACCAACATAAAGTCGTTATAACTAACTTCCCATAAAGTCGTTATAACACTTTATGTTTTAAACCAATCACATACATTTAGCACGTATGCGTCTACCGTACTACATAGTTCACACATATCATGCTAGAAGAGATAGGAAGAGGTTCACATACCTCGCGACGATTATCGACTAATAGCAAAACGCTCAAGTACCTCAAACCGCGGATACTCCTAAGCCAAGTAGATCGCGCCACGCATAGTACTTCCACCTATAAGGCCACAAGGCGCTTATTAAAATAAGGTCTCTTCGTAGAACATTCTACAGAAAATTCGTGACACCTCCCCGCAACAGCAGAAATCTCTCCTCTATCGAGGCCGCTACCAAGCCAACCGGGGTTATACATCTAACCCTAACGGGTACAATGCTAATACACGGTACTACTTCACAAGTCTCTTGTATGTCTGACCCTAAGTAATTACGATTCGGTAATCTTCTTTAAATACAGCTTAAGTCGCAAGACATTCGTAAGTATTATTCGAGCTTAAGTCAAAAGACATTGCCAATAACTACGTTCAGTTCTATATATAGTATACTTCAACTATATATTCTAACAATATGTAATTTCCAATTACAATAGAGGGACAAGATATTTACCTCAATAAGCCCATAATTATCCAAGTATAAAGTCGATCCTGGGCAATCGTTTAGCTCCAACTCCGAGCGCTCCAACCCGCTCTAAACCACCCTTAGAAGTTCTAACCAACTTCTACACAATACTCCAACGGACTATGGAGATTTTTCCTAGGGTTTCGGTTTTTGTGACGGAAGGGAAGTATAATAGTATTTCTGGGCTTTTCGTATAGGTATAACCTTAGAATACAACAAGGTATATGGCTAAGGTAATTTGGGCATTATAACAATACTTTTGAGGGTATTTCTATCAAGAGGGGGGGTGTATTATATGAAAACAACTAGGCTAGGGGTACCCACGCACACCAAAAGGGGAGGAGGCTCTCGGCCACAAGGGCCTATCTAGGGAGGGGGGGCTCTTGGACGAGAGTCAAACAAGAGGGGAGGGGGAGGATTTCTAAGACTTAGAACATTTTAGGATGAATAAGTCTTCCAAAGGGGTGGGTATTTATAGGCCTAGCAAAGGCCAACCAATGGCCAAGATCTTGCCAAGTGCAAGGCAAGTGTAGGGCCAAGATCTTGCCAAGTGCACCTTATCCATCTACCACAAAATATCCTACCAACCCCTTGACCAACAATGGCCAATTCGTCCACCTCTTTTACCGCCCAACGTGCTCCAATGGGAGGGTGACAAGTGTCGCCCTCTCGTTGGCCAAAAATGTTTCGCCTCTAAAAATCCGCAAAAATTAAAAATGACATAGCCGAAATTCCCTACGAAAGTCGTGGAAAACGTTTCGAAAACGACTCTAACCGGGTGTTATGCACAAATAAAATTCGCCAAGCACTTTAAGGCACAAACTTTTCTACGTCGTCCCGCGTCATACTCGTGAAATACGGTATAACAAGATCAGTAACCGCTAGCCTTTTCCACTCATCAAGTAGAATACGCCACTCGTAGTACTTCCACCTATATAGGCCACAAACGTCTATTAACTTCTAAACACACGGTTCCATTTTCTCTGAGAAAATTCGGCACCTTCCCTCCCCGAAATCACATAAATCTCCTCCTAACAAGGCGCTACGTGCCAATAACTCCCAGGGGATTACACGTCTAACCGGACGTGTTCAAATCTGCTTCACAATAATACAACAGTCTACTGTAAATACAACCCTATGTAAATACAGTTCAATACTCATTCTAAATATAGTATACTCAACTATACATTACTACAACATGTAATATCCAATTACAATAGGGGGGGGGCATAAATCATTACCTCGATAAGCCCAAAATTATCCAAGATTAAATGTCGATCCTGAGCAACGTTTAGCTCCAAGTCCTTACGCTCCAACCGCTCCAAGCGACCCTTAGAAGTTTCTAAACAACTTCTCTAAACACTTCAACCAAGCTATGAAGGTTTTTCTAGGGTTTCATTTTGCGACTTTCGGAATAAAGTAGGATTTCCGGGCTCCTAGTATTTAAACAACTTTGGAATACTACTAGGGATACTAGGCTAGTGTATTTGGAATTATACCACAATACACCAAGTATTCTACACAAGGGGGGAGGGGTGGGACGAAACCAATACAAAGGGAGGGAAGTATTTTGCTCTTGGAAGCTTTCAAGTGAGATGAACTTATTCATCAACCAAGGGGTCTATTTATAGAACAATGGAGGGTCAAGATCCATCTAAGTGTATGGCCAAGATTGGGCCATGTGTGTGTGGGTCCCACCACACCACATGGCCAACGAAATTGGGTGCCAAGTGTAAGGCCATTTCGGCCAAGGTGAGTAGGTGACAAGTGGCTAGTCACTTGTCACACCATTTCGGCCCACATAGCCACACAAGGGGGGTGACACGTGTCGCTGATTAAATCAAACTATTACGTCTTCCGAAAATATCCAAAAAGCCGGAAACCTCAAAAACAAAGCGGGCCCCACAAAACCGTAAATTTCTCCCGTGGGCCCCACGTGGCCATTTCCGAAAATAAAATCTCAAAATTCTAATATAATCCGAGAAGTTCAAATACCAAATCTGGGAATCCAATTCCCATTAACGAACCTTTTTCTTCACAAAAACCGGAAATTTTTCCGTCGAAAAAAAATCACATCTTCCTTTCTTTCCAATATTTATGTCGTATTCTCGTACGTATGTCCTCGCATACATACCCTGGAACTTCGGGGTATAACATTCTTCCCCCCTTAGAAACATTCGTCCCGAATGTTCCTTCTAAGTCTCTAAACATACATATGCCGGTGTAGTCTCCACTACTACACTTATAAAACCGATCATGCCACCAATGGCCAGAATATAACATGTGCGCAAAACTCCATTTCACGCTAACGAGGAATCACCTCAATCATCTCAAAAAGCTCCCACCCATGATCAAACGATACTCCCTTCGCATCTTCACAACAGAATGACCACTTCCGTTCTCATAACATATGTTCACTTCTTCCCTTACTCGTCGTACCCTCCTCGTAACTCGAACTCCTCCTAATAAACGTACCACGTTTCTGTTGACTCTGTGCTGCTAACAATTTCCTCTGGATAAGCTTCACCCTATCCACATCCTGGTGAAACAAGTAGGGACCAACTATCTGAACCTTGCCAACCTTGAACCAATCGATCGACAACCTACACTTCCGCCTATACAAGGCTTCATAAGGCGACATCCGAATACTGTAAAGGTAGCTATCATAAAACTCACTTACCCAAGAGGCACACAATCCTCACGGCTACCCCTGAAGTCAAAACATCGGCCCGCAACCTATTCTTAACTATCTGGGTAAACGCCTGTTCTTCTCAGCCGGCGAGGGTGAATGCACATCGAGACTCACTGAGTTCCAACCCTGCTCGTAACACCTTGGACACAAAAGACATAGCCGAAAAATTGGGCTCCACCGCTGTCATAAAAGTAGGAATCCGTGCAGCCTACAACCTTCCCGATATATAACATATCGCCACCTCCGAGTAAATAGTCCTGCCTGAAAGACGAGATGGGCTGACCTCATCAGCCTGACTACTGGTCGAACGCATCCTCGAACTCGTACGATGGTTAACTAACCTTGGGCCTAACACCCTCGTAATCCTATCACAAAGCGGGATCACCACAAATTGACCACATCTCCTTTCGGGCTGCGGGTTGACCCGCGAACGGTCCTCAACCCGACCCATAATCGCACCAAACTCTTGTTCCCCGATCCTAACAATCTTACCTATCAAGTTATGAAAGCTACCACTTTCACCTTACACATCCCAAGGAAAATATCCCTCAAAACATTTCACGCATACCAAGTGTTTCGACAAAGATTAACCGTAAAATCCTTTTCTCAAGACGGCCTTACATCTAAGGTCTCAACGTGTACTATTCTAAGGTTCACACCTTCCATGACCCCATACTTATCCTTTCAACTAACCATGTTTTCTAATTCACACTTAACACAATGCTATCCGTACATAGCACCTAACATGTACCCACCATAATATCATAAACAAATCTCCTAAGGGCTAAAGATATCTCTGCAACTCGCCTCACTTTCCTTTGCCGTTCTAATCATAATCACCTTACTGCAGTGCTTTAGCTATATAAGGCGTTGAACCACCACCGATCCCGGCGTCGAGGCTCTACATCTGTGCTACCTGCAGTCGGACAAACTCTCACCAAATTTCCTATTGGCCGCAAACACAAAAGTCGCCGAGCGATGCGACACTCCTCATAATGGAGTCTACTACTATGGCGAACGAGGTAGGGGTGACCTCATCCGACTAACACCCCTTCACCGAACAATCAACCCGATCGACGGCGGTCGAGTCATCCCTCTGGTAACCCTCCTACCTGGACATCCTCCCATCACATGGCCCTGACGGCCACAGGTATAACAATCTCCCAACAAGTACGACACCCTGAGGATCATCCTCAGCTCTCTATCCATAGAATTCTGGCGAACTGCAACTCAAGAAATCCCTAAGTCTCAGACTATCGGATCTAGGGGGAATCACTGATACTGCCGGAACCACCGTCCGTCCTCATTCCCAGCCACCAGCCTAGCTAGTAACTGGGCTATCACCTTGAACTCATATCCTCGGCTCCTGGCCATGGAACTGGAGGATCAGGTATCGTGGCCTCAATAGAAACTGCTGCCGCTCTAACTCTGCTGGGCTAGCGGCATCATAAAAACTCGTCGTCTGAAGTACTATCTCAGGTAAGAACCAGGCCTGTGCCCTCGTAACCCTCTGTGTTCAACTCGTAGCTCCCTCTGCTGCCTTGCCCATCTGGGCCCTGGTTGCCTTGCGCGGAGGCATACCCGTACATAAGAATACGCCGTAGGAGTCCAACTTACAACACGGCTCTAAGGCACGATCTCGAATGAGAAGAATGGAAACTAATCCTAAATGTCCTGCAGCCTCACGATTATAGATGTGGTGCACAACACCGATAATCAAGACTTACTAGACACGATGCGTAGACACTTTCCAAGGACTAATCGCTCGATACCACTTTTGTCACGACCGATCCGGGCGTGGTCGTGCCTACCGGGCACCCTGGTGATACAACATCGAGAAAATCAGCGGAAATAAAAACTAAAACATGAGACAAGTCATAAAGCATGAACTAGGCTAACCAAAACGGTCACCTTCCGAAATATATACATATATATATCAACACGAACAGATTAAATCCTTTTACAACCACGCCCATACGATGCTACGGACCTCTAAGAATGTAACCATAACTATGACGGACGGGGCCGCCATACCACGAATGTACAAGTAACTACACCGTGGGACTATACCAAAGACAAGCTGCGGAGAAACGGAGCTTCCCAAAAAGGCAATGTGATCCTAGAGCGCGGATCCACAACCGATGTACCTCTACTGCGGCATGAACGCAGCCCCGAAGGAGGTCAAGATCTGGTACCAAGTATGTGAAACTTGTAAAAATCGTAAATGAAATCATAATAGTCTATATAAAGCGGGAGACATGTATGATAACCAAACTACGATCCAA
This sequence comes from Przewalskia tangutica, assembly GCA_029844215.1. Lineage (NCBI taxonomy): Eukaryota > Viridiplantae > Streptophyta > Magnoliopsida > Solanales > Solanaceae > Przewalskia > Przewalskia tangutica. The sequence goes on from CM056722.1 coordinate 118,917,294, forward strand.
TACATAAATAGTCATGTCAAGTCGGGGACTCACGCCTCAAAGTCATTACTCAAATATAACAATGGGTCTCACGCCACAACATCACTCGTACGTGGAATACCTTCCTCATCGCGATCCATGATATAAAACATTCAAGGAGTACACATGAACACTGTGTCCACTGTGTCATAATAAAATCGTCTGAGGTAAGTCTGAAGGCATAGCCGACTACTAACACCCATAGTACTAACAAGGTCATAAATCGTATCATGAGATCTGTCTGCACCGTCACATGATCAAAGGCTGGTCACACGCGCGCGCGATTCAATGTGCGCGTCTAGCCCGGAACTCCTCGCACTCCGCGTAGGCCAACCTCATAGGCCCGCATGAGGTATAACCCGCATCGAGGGTAGCTACTCCCGGCGTCCGCTGGACTCGCGATCCGCGTGGCACATAGACCGCGTGACCATAAAGGCGCACACTAACTCGAACTCTCGTAGCTCGCGCAGGTCCCTGGACCCGCGTGAGGTATTCTCGAATCATGGTCCTGCATCGTGCGAGTCTACCCGCGTCGGAGGCGCCTAACCTCCGAAACATGTCAAGGTGAGTGGTACAATACCAACATAACGGTGATAGTTAAACAACTTAAGCGCGATCGGCGAAACCCCTTTACACAAACATCACAAGATACTAACACACGTAGCATCCTAGCATGTTTACTTAACAAATCAACAAGAAAGTATTACAAGGCTATCACAAACCAACACAATCAAGTTATACACACAAGGTACTTTCTACTATATGATTAACAAGATCGGGTTTTTATCCCCAAAATACTTTATACATTAACTCTTTAAAAGATATGTTACTTTCACAAAAGTCACACAATACCCGTAGTATAAGAAAATAAAGTGACTAATATTTTAATTAAACCAAAACAACGTCCAAACTTTCCTTTTTAAACCAAATTAAGACAATAACATGCCTTCCTTTTTAGACCAAAACACTTCTCCCTTTAAAGTCAAATTACCATTTTAAAACCAATGATAAAACCATTCCTTTGTTTTCATAAAGTCGTTATAACTAACTTCCCATAAAGTCATATAACACTTTATGTTCTAAACCAAAAACTCTTCAATTCTACAAGTCTCTTTCCTTTTAAAACAACAATAAGTATTCTTTTAAAACCCAAATAATGTACTCTTTTCAAAATAAGTAACCTATACTTAAAATCAAGTTACTTCTCTTTTAGAAATAAGTCGTTATAAGTCAAGTCTCTTATCTTTGAAGATCAAGTCTCTTAACTTTCAAAATCAAGTCGTCTATAAGTCAAGTCTCTTATCTTTGAAGATCAAGTCTCTTAACTTTCAAAATCAAGTCGTCTATAAGTCAAGTCTCTTATCTTTGAAGATCAAGTCTCTTAACTTTCAAAATCAATAAACCATTCTTTTACCTACATAAAGTCGTTATAACTAACTTCCCATAAAGCTATTATAACACCCTATGTTTAAACCAACCAAAACACTTAGCACATGTACGTCTACTGTAACGCCCCGAACCCGGGCCCGTTACTGGTGCCTTACCCCGGGCACCCTAGTGATACAACATCAGAGAAAACCAGCGGAAAATAAAACATGAATCATGAAACAAGAGATATAATAAATAAACAGGCCAACCAAAACAGTTGCCTTCAGTATATACATAAAACCCGAACAGTTTAATCCTTTTACAACCCTGCCCACAACAGTTCTACAGACCTCTAAGATTTACAACGACTATGACGGGACAGGGCCCCGCCATACCCCTGAATGTACAAGAACCTACAACTCAGGGAACACATACCAAAAGATAAGCCTCCGGAGAAACGGAGCTTCCCAAAACGCTGAACTGAGATCCTAAGAGCGAGGATCCACGACCGATGTACCTCTACCTGCGGCATGAACGCAGCCCCCCGAAGGAGGTCGATAACAGTACAAGTATGTGAAATCACAACATCAGTAAATGAAATCATAATAGCTTAAAAAGCAGGAGACATGTATGATAACCAAAATACAGTACGCAACATAAAAACAGTCAAGTCAGGGACTCACGCCCTCAAAGTCACCACTCAAATATAACTATGGGTCTCACGCCCATACATCCATCATGTTCGCATCATGGCCGCATGCCCCCGGAATACTGCCTCGGTGTAGACATGTCCATGATGCAACAATAATAACAAGGCCGCATGGCCACGTGCCCCCGGAATACTGCATCGGTGTAGACATGCCCATGTAACCTCAATAACAATATACTGGGTGGTCAACCCTGCCGCATGGCCACATGCCCCCGGAATACTGCATCGGTGTAGACACGTCCATGTTGCAGTAATAACCATATATCGGGTAATCAACCCGCGTGGCCGCGTGCCCGAATCTTTGACGGTGTAGACATGTCCATGTGATATCAACAACAAGACAAGAATCAAAATGGAAACATACCCGTGGAATTCTCCATCACCGCCAAAGACGCCCCAAGAAGTTCTCAATAAGTCAACCGCCTCTATCGAGACGCGGTAAATACGTAAATACCACACTTGTACAACAAAGGCTATCATCACAAGCATAGGCAAGTTTCACAACAACAAGCATAGGCAAGTTTCACAACAACAAGCATAGGCAAGTTTCACAACAACAAGCATAGGCAAGTTTCACAACAACAAGCATAGGCAAGTTTCACAACAACAAGCATAGGCAAGTTTCACAACAACTCAAAGTACTTCCATTTATACCAAAGTCCGGGTTTTTAACCCCAAAGTACTACATACGTTAAGTTCTTTTAAAAGAGATCCATTACTTTTATAAAAGTCACCCGATACCCGTAGTATTAGAATGACCAACCCACATTCCTTTTCAAAAATCAAGTAACAACATTCTTTTCCTAAGTTCCAGTTTGCCTAGTTTCAATTACTCAAGCTTCTCATTTTCAAATGGTTTCATAGTTCCCAAACTTAATCACTTGATTCCTTTTTAGAACAATTGAGTAATATATGTCTCACGTGAGAGTAGGTTATTCTTGTTTACAACATTCTTATTACCGCAGCCATGATCTAGAAAATGTATATCATTTTGTCTCATCTTAGTTTCTATGCAGATGGAGGTTTCTACTGGTTTTAATACAATTCATCATTATTCAATACATTTTCCTTTATTAACGCTGCAGTGGTTCGTTCGATACTTATTCTCATTTCCGAAATCAGTAAAACATTATCCCTTTAAATAACACCAAGTACTCATTACTCACGAATGAGGTTTCACACAAACATTCACATTAGAACAAATAAGTTAAGTCTCTTATCTTATAAGATCAAGTCTCTTAACTTCTAACATCAGTAAACCATTTTCTTTACCTCTCTTAAGACATTATACCTAACTCCCCATAAAGCTTAGTATAACTCTTTTTAAAACCTTTTAAAACCAAGTGTTACTCTCCTTTCAAAACGATTTATAAATCTTTTGAAATACATCAAGTCCTTTATTATAACAAGCCGCTTATAATTCATCGATTACCTTTTTAAAACCACAAAGTATTTTCTTACCTACATAAAGTCTTATAACAACTTCCCATAAAGCCGTTATAACACTTTATGTTTTAAGAACAATCAAACACGATTAACACGTATGCGTCACCGTACTTACATAGTTCACACATATCATGCTAGAAGAGATAGGAAGAGGTTCACATACCACGCGATGATTATCGACAATAAGCAAAAGCTCCAAGTACTACAACGCACTAGCCCTTTCCACTCCGAGTAGAATACGCTACTCTTAGTACTTTCACCTATAAAGGTCACAAACGTCTATTAACCCCAAAACACAAGTTCTATCTTTCTACGTAAAATTCAAGAAGACTCTCCCGCATGACAGAAATCTCCTCTCTATCGAGGCCGGCTACCAAGCCAACCAGGGGGGGTTCACACGTCTAGCCGGACGTGTACCATCCTTCTCAGTAATACTATACAAGTCTCATCGCAATACATCCCATGTAAATACTGATTCGATTCGATTCTTTATTCTTCAGCTTAAGTCAAAAGACATTGCCACAATACTAAGTTCGATTCTATATAGTATACTTCAACCATATATTCTAACATGTAATTTCCAATTACAATAGAAGACATGAGTGTTTACCTCGATAAGCCCAAAATTATCCAAGTATAAAGTCGATCTGAGCAACGCTTAGCTCTACTCCGAGCGCTCAAACAACCCTAAGTTCTAACTAACTTCTACTCCAAAACTTCAACCAACAATGAAGATTTTCCTTAGGGTTTCGGTTTGAGACTAAAAGGTAGTATTTGGGCTCTACGTTTAGAGGTAACTTTTGGAATATAACAAGGTATAAGGCCAAGGTATTTTGGGCATTATAACAATACTAGGAGAGTATTTCTATACCACAACAAGGGGTATTATACGAAAGTAACTAGGCTAGGGGGGGGGTACCCCACGGCTAGACACCACAAGGGGGAGGGGGAGACCTCTCGGCCAAAGGCCACTAGGAGGGGGAGGGAGAGAGGCTAAGGACGAGAGCCACAAGAGGGAGGGGAGGGATTTCAAGACTTGGAAACATTTGTGGATGAATGAAGTCTTCAAGCTTAGGGGGGTATTTATAGCAAAACCAAAAGCCAACCAATGGCCAAGATCAAGCCATGTGCAAGGCAAGTGTAAGGCCAAGATCAAGCCAAGTGCACCCACAAAACACTCCACAAAACACTCCACAAAACAAGCCACAAAGCAAGGCACAAAGAGAGCCAATCGGCGAGGCCAACGAGGCTCTTGGGCGCCCAAATCGTCCAAGCCAACCTATTGCATCAATGTGAGGTGACACACGTCACCCTCCCGTTGGTCCAAAATGTTTCGCCTCTCGGAAAAATCCGCAAAAATAATAAATGACATAGCGGAATTTTCCTACGAAAAGTGGAAAGCGTTCGTAAAGACGACTTAATCGCTTGTGCCCAAATTTCGAATCCAATGCCTAACTTAAGGCTCAAATTTCGTACGTACGTCCATACGTACATACTCTGGAAATACGGGGTATAACACTTAGAAACATTCGTCCCGAATATTCCTTCTCAAGTCTCAACACAGCATGCGCCAGTATAGTCTTCACCACTATACGCACGAAAACGATCATGCCACACCTGGCCATAAAAATAACAAACGCACCAATACTTAAACCCAAGTCAACGAGGAAATACCTCTAATCACCACAAAAACCCCTTACCCGAGGTCTAAAATATACACCCTTCACACCTTCATTTCACAAAAGAAACGATCATACACGTTCACTTTTCCCCCTATCTTGCTGTACCCTTCTCGAACACTCAAACTCTTTCTAGTATCCGTACCACACTTCCGTCAACGCTTCTGTTTCCAACCCTTGGAGTCACTACCTCAAACTTGGTCATCTCACTAATCTCGATTTCCCTAAGGCCATTCCCGCCTTCACGAACTGATTACGGTGAACGTATCCACGAACTCATCGATGGTCATCTAAACTTGGGCCTAGCACCTTCGTGACCTGCCACCGGCGGGACCACCCGAGCTGACCCTTCCTCGAAGCGGGGCGGGTTGGCCCGCACATGGCCCAACCCGACCATCTGTGCGCCAACTCTCTAATTTCTTGATCCAACAATCTTACCTCTACAGTCATGAAAGCTACCACCTCCATTTCACACTACCAGGACTTACCCTTTTCACTAACGGGTTTCTAAATCACATTTTAGCACAAAGCTATCCAAACATATCATTAAACACATCAACAACATCAATACACACAAAACTCTAGAGGTTAAGGATATACACGAAACTAGGCGGTTCAAGGACCGCTAAATCGAACTTCCACCGCGACCTCTACCGTGGCCATGGTGCTCTAGTAGTCAGGCTATCCTACCCAGCTACCCACGGTCGGACAGTCTCGTCATATGGCCTGTTGGCGCAAGAATAACAAGCTCCTTCGTACTACAACACTCTCCGAAATGCGGTCTACATCGACCACACCGGGTAGGGGTGATCGCATCCGCCACCCTACTCTCAACATCTCAAACTCGGGAGCCTGCACTGCTCCCGAATATCCCGAGGTCCCGAAGGCTGCGGAGGGCCACTCGATATGGCGGAGTACATAACTAGTCTTCTTGGCGGCGGTCCGCCTCGAAAGTCGCCAAAATATCCGGCCGTCTTGGCCTTCTTGTGGCGGTCCACCTGCGTCGATCTGCGCTCGCCTCGCAGTGCATGAGCTCGAATGCGGGCAATGTCCATGCCGGTGAAGAGAAACACCGAACAACTCTGCTAGGTAATCATCGAGCCTGTAACATATCGGTGCACTCGATCCTCCATACTAGCTACTAATGCGGAACATACCGCCAATGAGTCGAACTCCACATTGTACTCCGAGTATGCGCGGCTTCGCCTCAACATCAAAAATCAGCCGGCCGAGCCTTCTCATTTGTGGAGGCAAGAAATGTGCCGGAAGGCCCCAAAACTCGTCCCCAAACGGCCGGAAGTGCATGCTCTCCCGAAAGCTCCACGAGTCAAACCAATCATCGCGGTATCACGCGCGGCGATGCGAACAAATGTCACGACTCGATCTCAAGCCTTGATCACCCGCGTGATCCTCTGAATCGACGGATGAACTCGCGGATCATCCTCGGCCTCGACAGTAAAACTTCGGGCGGGCTACAACTAAGGAAATCCGTAGCCTCAAACTGCGCCTCGGGTGCCTTCTGCGGTCTTCTTTGGGCTGAATCTGCTGCGTCCGGCCTATCCTCATATCGGCCTGACCACGGCGATAATCGCCATCTCGTGACCCATCTCCCGCTCGGTGTGGGGTGGAGGCTCAGTCTTGTAGTCTCGGCAGCTGCTGCGGCTCTAAACTCTCTTTGGTCGGGCGGCGTCGCAAGTCGCCCGTCTGAAGCACTACCTCAGTCTTGGCCGACTGCGCCTCGTACTCTCAATCCCACTAGCGCCTCCGCCGCCTTGCCGCTGGGCCTGGTTGCCTTTCGCAGGCATAACGGTAAAAACGAAACACGTCGGAGGGTCCAACTTACAACACGGCTCTAAGGCACGATCTCTCGAATGAGAAGAATAGAAACCAATCCTAAATGTCCTATAGCCTCACGATTATAGATGTGGTGCACTGACACCGATAATCAAGACTCTACTGACACGGTGCAGAGACACTTTCCGAGGACTAATCGCTCGATACCACTTTGTAACGCCGAACCGGGCCATTCATCGTGCCTTACCCTGCACCTAGTGATACAACATCGAGAAAACCAGCGGAAAATAAAACATGAATCATGAAACAAGAGATATAATAAATAAGCGAGCCAACAAACAGTTGCCTTGGTATATACATAAAACCGAATAGTTTAATCCTTTTACAACCACCCGCCCGCGTGATTCTACAGACCTCTAAGATTTACAACGACTATGACGGACAGGGCCGCCATACCCACAGATGTACAAGAACCTACAACTCGGGAACACATACAAAAGATAAGCCTCCGAGAAACGGAGCTTCCCAAAACGGCCCGAGATCCTAGAGCGAGGATCCACGACCGATGTACCTCTACTGCGGCATGAACGCAGCCCCGAAGGAGTCGATAACAGTACTAAGTATGTGAAATCACAAATCAGTAAATGAAATCATAATAGCTTAAAAAGCGTGAGACATGTATGATAACCAAAATACAAGACGCAACATAAAAGCAGTCAAGTCGTGACTCACGCCTCAAAGTCACCACTCAAATATAACTATGGGTCTCACGCCCATACATCCATCATGTTCGCATCATGGCGCGTGCCGGAATCTTGCCGGTGTAGACATGTCCATGATGCAACAATAATAACAAGGCGCGTGGCGCGTACCGGAATCGCGTCGGTGTAGACATGCCCATGTAACCTCAATAACAATATCGGGTGGTCAACCCGCCGCGTGGCCACATGCCCGGAATCTGCGTCGGTGTAGACCGCCCATGTTGCGAGAATAACCATATATCGGTAATCAACGACGCGTGGCCGCGTGCCGAATCTTGCGTCGGTGTAGACATGTCCATATGATATCAACAACAAGACAAGAATCAAAATGGAAACATACCCGTGGAATTCTCCATCACCGCCAAAGACGCCCCCGAAGAAGTTCTCAATAAGTCAACCTCTATCGAGAGGCGGTAACACAAATACCACACTTGTACAACAAAGGCTATCATCACAAGCATAGGCAAGTTTCACAACAACAAGCACAGACAAGTTTCACAACAACAAGCATAGGCAAGTTTCACAACAACAAGCATAGGCAAGTTTCACAACAACAAGCATAGGCAAGTTTCACAACAACAAGCATAGGCAAGTTTCACAACAACTCAAAGTACTTCCATTTATACCAAAGTCGGGTTTTAACCCCAAAGTACTACATACGTTAAGTTCTTTTAAAAGAGATCCATTACTTTTATAAAAGTCACCCGATACCCGTAGTATTAGAATGACCAACCCACATTCCTTTTCAAAAATCAAGTAACAACATTCTTTTCCTAAGTTCCAGTTTGCCTAGTTTCAATTACTCAAGCTTCTCATTTTCAAATGGTTTCATAGTTCCCAAACTTAATCACTTGATTCCTTTTTAGAACAATTGAGTAATATATGTCTCACGTGAGTAGGTTATTCTTTTTACAACATTCTTATTACATGACCATGATCTAGAAAATGTATATCATTTTGTCTCATCTTAGTTTCTATGCGGATGGAGGTTTCTCTTGGTTTTAATACAATTCATCATTATTCAATACATTTTCCTTTATTAACGCCGCAGTTGGTCCTGTCGATACACATTACGATTTCAAATCAAGAAACATTATCCCTTTAAATAACACCAAGTACTCATTACTCACGAATGAGGTTTCACACAAACATTCACATTAGAACAAATAAGTTAAGTCTCTTATCTTATAAGATCAAGTCTCTTAACTTCTAACATCAGTAAACCATTTTCTTTACCTCTCTTAAGACATTATACCTAACTCCCATAAAGCTTAGTATAACTCTTTTAAAACCTTTTAAAACCAAGTGTTACTCTCTTCAAAACGATTTATAAATCTTTTGAAATACATCAAGTCCTTTATTATAACAAGCCGCTTATAATTCATCGATTACCTTTTTAAAACCACAAAGTATTTTCTTACCTACATAAAGTCGTTATAACCAACTTCCCATAAAGCCGTTATAACACTTTATGTTTTAAGAACAATCAAACACGCTTAACACGTATGCGTCACCCATTTACATAGTTCACACATATCATGCTAGAAGAGATAGGAAGAGGTTCACATACCTGCGACGATTATCGACAATAAGCAAAAAGCTCCAAGTACTACAACCTTGCTGGCCCTTTCCACTCGCCGAGTAGAATACGCTACTCTTAGTACTTTCACCTATAAAGGTCACAAACGTCTATTAACCCCAAAACACAAGTTCTATCTTTCTACGTAAAATTCGGCAACCTCCATACAGCGTAAATCTCTCTCTATCGAGGCGGCTACCAAGCCAACCAGGGGGTTCACACGCCTAACCTGACGTGTACCATCCTACTCGAGAATACTACACAAGTCTATCGCAATACAAATTCTATGTAAATACTGATTCGATTCGATTCTTTATTCTTCAGCTTAAGTCAAAAGACATTGCCACAATACTAAGTTCGATTCTATATATAGTATACTTCAACCATATATTCTAACATGTAATTTCCAATTACAATAGAAGAACGATGAGTGTTTACCTCGATAAGCCCAAAATTATCCAAGTATAAAGTCGATCCGAGCAACGCTTAGCTCTACTCAGCGCTCAAACAACCCTTAGAAGTTCTAACCAACTTACTCCAAAACTTCACCCAACAATTAAGATTTTCATTAGGGTTTCGGTTTGAGACTAAATAGGTAGTATTTCCAGATCTACGTAAAGATGTAACTTTTGGAATATAACAAGGTATACGGCCAAGGTATTTCGGGCATTATAACAATACTAGGAGAGTATTTCTATACCTGACAAGGGGTATTATACGAAAGTAACTAGGCTAGGGGGGGTACCCCACGGCTAGACACCACAAGGGGGAGGGGGAGACCTCTCGGCCAAAGGCCACTAGGAGGGGGAGGGAGAGAGGCTAAGGACGAGAGCCACAAGAGGGAGGGGAGGGATTTCAAGACTTGGAAACATTTGTGGATGAATGAAGTCTTCAAGCTTAGGGGGTATTTATAGCAAAACCAAAAGCCAACCAATGGCCAAGATCAAGCCATGTGCAAGGCAAGTGTAAGGCCAAGATCAAGCCAAGTGCACCCACAAAACACTCCACAAAACACTCCACAAAACAAGCCACAAAGCAAGGCACAAAAGAGGGAGCCAATCGGCCAAGGCCAACCAAGGCTCTTGGACGCCCAAATCGTCCAAGCCAACCTATTGCATCCAATGTGAGGGTGACACATGTCACCCTCCCGTTGGTCCAAAATGTTTCGTCTCTCGGAAAAATCCGCAAAAATAATAAATCACATCGCCGTATTTTTCCCTACTAAAGCTGTGGAAACGTTTCGTCAGAACACGACTCTAATCGGCACTTGTGCCCAAATTTCGAATCCAATGCCTATCTTAAGGCTCAAATTTCGTACGTACGTCCATACGTACATACTCTGGAAAAACGGGGTATAACATCTACCGTACTACATAGTTTACAGAACATCATGCTAGAAAGGATAGGAAGAGGTTCACATACCTCGCGACGATTATCGACAATAAGCAAAATGCTCACGATCGTAACCACCGCTAGCCATTACCACTCATCAAGTAGAATACGCTACTCGTAGTACTTCCACCTATATAGGCCACAAACGTCTATTAACTTCTAAACACACGGTTCCATTTTCTACAGAAAATTCGGCAGCACCTCCCCCCCCCGAAATCACATAAATCTCCTCCCCTAACAAGGCCCGCTACCAGGCCAATAACTCCCAGGGGATTACACGTCTAACCGGACGTGTTCAAATCTGCTTCACAATAATACAACGATCAGTAAATACAAACCTATGTAAATACAATTCAATACTCATTCTAAATATTGTATAATCAACTATACATTACTCCACCCTGTAATATCCAATTACAATAGGGGGGGGGGGCATAAATCATTACCTCGATAAGCCCAAAATTATCCAAGATTAAATGTCGATCCTGAGCAACGTTTAGCTCCAAGTCCTTACGCTCCAACCCGCTCCAAGCGACCCTTAGAAGTTTCTAAACAACTTCTCTAAACACTTCAACCAAGCTATGAAGGTTTTTCTAGGGTTTCATTTTGCGACTTCTAATAAAGTAGGATTTTCTGCTCTAGTAATTAAACAACTTGGGAATCCTAATCGGGATACTAGGCTAGTATATTTGGAATTATACCACAATACACCAAGTATTCTACACAAGGGGGGAGGGGTGGGACGAAACCAATACAAAGGGAGAGAAGTATTTTGCTCTTGGAAGCTTTCAAGTGAGATGAACTTATTCATCAACCAAGGGGTCTATTTATAGAACAATGGAGGGTCAAGATCCATCTAAGTGTATGGCCAAGATTGGGCCATGTGTGTGTGGGTCCCACCACACCACATGGCCAACAATGGGTGCCAAGTGTAAGGCCATTTCGGCCAGTGAGTAGGTGACAAGTGGCTAGCCACTTGTCACACCATTTCGCCCACGGCCACAAGGGGTGACACGTGTCGCCCTGATTAAATCCAAAATATTACGTCTTCCAAAATATCCAAAAAGCCGGAAACCTCAAAAACAAAGCTGGCCCCACAAAACCGTAAATTTCTCCCGTGGGCCTCACGTGGCCATTTCCGAAAATAAAATCTCAAAATTCTAATATAATCCGAGAAGTTCAAATACCAAATCTGGGAATCCAATTCCCATTAACGAACCTTTTTCTTCACAAAAACCGGAAACTTTTCCGTCGAAAAAAAATCACATCTTCCTTTCTTTCCAATATTTCTGTCGTATTCTCGTACGTATGTCCTCGCATACATACCCTGGAACTTCGGGGTATAACAAGACCCATAGTTATATTTGAGTGATGACTTTGAGGGCGTGAGTCCCTGACTTGACATGACTGCTTATTTATTGTGAACTGTAGTTTGGTTATCATACATGTCTCCTACTTTATATAGACTACTATGATTTCATTTACAGTATTTTCAGTTTCACATACTTGGTACCTGCTGTACTGACCTCCTTCGGGGGGCTGCGTTCATGCCGCAGGTTGAGGTACACCAGTCGTTGATCCTAGATGTCAGGGTCACAGTTCAGCATTTGGGAAGCTCCGTTTCTCCGAAGGCTTATCAGTGGTATAGTCCCCTGTCGTAGTAGTTGCTTACATTCAGGGGTATGGCGGGGCCCTGTCCCGCCATTGTTGTCATGTCATTCTTAGAGGTCTGTAGTACTGTTGTGGGCAGAGTTGTATATGGGATGTAACTGTTCGGATTTATGTTTTCATATATACATGCCGAAAGGAAATTTTTCTCAGATTAGTATTTCATACTTCATGTTATTTCATGTTATTGTTTTATGTTCCGCTGATTACTCTGATGTTGTATCACTAGGGTGCCCGGGGTAAGGCACCAGTCACGGGCCCGGGTTCGGGTCGTGACACCTATACTTAAATCAAGTTACCATTGATAAAACCATTCTTTTGCTTTCATAAAGTCGTTATAACTAACTTCCCATAAAGATGTTATAACACTTTATGTTTTAAACCAATTTAAGACAAAACCATGTCTCTCTTTTAAACCAAAACTCTTGATTCCTCAAGTCTCTTTTCTTTTAGAAATCAAGTTCCTTTTAAAGACCAAATACCCATTTCTCATAAAAGCGGTTTCACAACTGTTTAACACAAACCAAGTCCTTAATATTTCCTATCAAGTCATTTATAAGTCAAGTCTCTTATCTTTCAAGATCAAGTCTCTTAACTTCTAAAATCAATAAATCATTCTTTTACCTACATAAAGTCGTTATAACTAACTTCCCATAAAGCTATTATAACACTTTATGTTCTAAACCAACCAATTCACTTAGCACATGTCCGTCTACCGTACTACATAGTTTACAACAATCATGCTAGAAAAGATAGGAAGAGGTTCACATACCTCGCGACGATTATCGACAATTAGCAAAATGCTCCAAGTACTACAACTTTTCTAGCCTTTTCCACCCTTCAAGTAGAATGTGCTACTCGTAGTACTGCCACCTATACTGGCCATAAAAACGTCTATCAACTTCTAGATCTCTTCGTAGAATATTCTAAATACCAGATTCCTTTATTCTACAGAAAATTCGGCAGCACCTCCCCCCCCGCTATCACATAAATCTCCTCCCCTATCAAGGCCCGCTACCAAGCCAATGACTCTCAGGGGATTACACGTCTAACCGGACGTGTTCAATTCTGCTTCACAATAATACTACACGAGTCTACTGTAAGTACAGTCCAACGTAAATACAGTTCAATCCTTTATAATCATCCTTCCAATATAATATACTCAAGTATAACTACTACAACATGTAATATCCAATTACTGATAGGGACATAGATCATTACCTCGATAAGCCCAAAATTATCCAAGATTATAAGTCGATCTGGGCAACGTTTAGCTCGATTCCTTACGCCCAACCCGCTCGGCGACCCTTAGAAGTTTCTAAACAACTTCTAAACACTTCAACCAAGTTATGAAGATTTTTTTAGGGTTTCGTTTTGCGACTATTGGAATAAAGTAGTATTTTCGGGCTCCTAGTATTGAAATAACTTTGGAATACAACTAGGGATACTAGGCTAAGGTATTTGGGATTATACCACAATACTTAGAGTATTTTCTACACATGTGGGGGGAGGGACGAAAAACATGGCTAAAGGGAGAGAGCATTTGCTTTGGAAAGTATTCAAGTGTGGGATGAATTTAGTCTTCAACCTAAGGGAGTATTTATAGAGAATTCAAGGGTTAAGATCAAGGCAAGTGTGTGGTGAGATCTTGGGACAAGTGTGTGTAGGTCCCACCCTCCAAATGGCTACACAAAGAAGAAGACACTTGCCCACGTATGAGCCATTTCGGCAAGCCACTGTCCTCAACCAGCGGCGAGGTGGCCACATGGGGGTGACATGTGTCGCCCCCCTACTCGTCCAAAATATTTCTTCTTCCGAAAATATCCATAATACCGAAAATCTAAAAAACAAAGCGGGCCCCACAAAACCGTAAATTTCTCCCGTGGGCCCCACGTGACCATTTCTGAAAATAAAATCCCAAAATTCTAATATAATGAAAGAAGTCCAAATACCAAATCTGGGAATCCAATTCCCATTAACGAACCTTTTTCCTTCACAAAAACCGGAAACTTTTTCGTCGTAAAATCACATCTTTCTTCCTTTCCAAAATTTATGTCGTATTCTAGTACGTACGTCCTCACATACATACCCTGGAACTACGGGGTATAACATTCTTCCCCCCTTAGAAACATTCGTCCCGAATGTTCCTACTAAGTCTCAAAACATACCTGCGCCGGTATAGTCTTCACTAATATACATACCAAACCAAACATGCCACCAATGGCCATAGTAACATACGCACAAAAACTCAAATCCAAGCCAACGAGGAATCACCTCTAACGTGCATAACAACACAAAACTCCCACCCATGGTCCAAATGATACTTTCTTCCCCTCTTTACTTATAAAAAGGACACTTCCATCATCTTAACACATCTTAGCCTCCTTCCTTACTCGTCGTATTCTTCCTCGTACACTCGAAATCTTCCTACAATACGTACCACATTTCTGTCATTGCTTCAGTTTCCAAAACCTTTGGAGCCACTGCCTCCAAACTTGGTCATCTTACTAGCCTCAAATTCCTTTAAGGCCTTTCCCGACCTTCACGATCCGATTCTGGTCGAACACATCCACGAACTCATACGATGGTTACCTAAACCTGGGCCTAGCACCCTCGTGATCCTACCACCTGGCGGGACCACCCCAAACTGACTCCACCTCATTCCGGGCTGCGGGTTGACCCGCGACCTGGCCTCAACCCGACTCATTATCGCGCCAAACTCTATCGTTCCCCGATCCGGAACAATCTTACTAATTCACGTCATGGAAGCTACCACTTTTATCTCACACTACCCATGGAATTATCCCACAATATATTTCACGCATACCAAGTACTTCGACAAAGACCAACCGTAAAATCATCCACTCAAGATGGCCTTGCATCCGAGGTCCTAACTGTTATAAATTCTAAGACTCACAATTGTCTCGTCCTCAGACTTACCCTTTTCAACTACCCATGTTTTCTAATTCACACTTAACACAATGCTATCCGTACATAGCACTTAACATGTATCCACCATAACAACATAAACCAGTCTCTTAAGGGCTGATGATATCTCTGTAACTACTACCTCACTTTCCCTTTGTCGCTCTAATCATAATCCTGCCCTGCAGGGCGCCTAGCTATATAGGGCGATGAACCAGCCACCGATCCCGAAGGCTGAGTCTCTACATCTGTGCTACCTCTGGTCGGACAAACTCTCACCAAATGGCCCTGTTGGCTGCAAATATAAGAAATATCCCAAATTAGCACGACACCCTGAGGATCATCCTCAGCTCTCTATCCATAGAACTCTGGCGAACTGCAACTCAAGAAATCCCGAAGTCTCAGACTATCGGATCTAGGGTGAATCACCGGTACTGCCGGAACCACCGGCTCCCGTCCGTCCTCATTCCGGCCGCACCTAGCTAGTAACTGGGCCATCTCCTTGAACTCATATCCTCGGCTCCTGGCCGTGGGACTAGAGGCTCAGGTATCGTGGTCTCAGTAGCTACTGCTACTGCTCTAAACTCTCCTGGGGCTAGCGGCGTCGCAGAACTCCCCGAATGAAGCGCTGTCTCAGATAATGACTGGGCCCGTGCCCTGGTAACCCTCTGTGCTCTACTCGCGACTCCTCTGCGCTTGCCCTTCCGGGCTCGTTGTCTTTGCGTGAGGCATAATCGTACATACGAGTACGTCCGAGGGAGTCCAACTTATAACACAGCTCTAAGGCACGATCTCAGAGTGAGAAGAATGGAAACCAATCCTAAATATCCTGTAGCCTCCTGATTATAGATGTGGTGCACAACACACCCATAATCAAGACTCTACTAGACACGGTCTGTAGACACTTTCCGAGGATTAACTGCTTTGAAACCACTTTTGTCACGACCCGACCCCGGGCCCGTGACTGGTGCCTTACCCCGGGCACCCTAGTGATACAACATCAGAGAAAATCAGCGGAAATAAAAACTTAAGCATGAATCAAGACAAAATAAGAAACAGGCTAACCAAAACGGTCACCTTCCTGAATATATATATATCAACCTGAACAGTTAAATCCTTTTACAAACCACACCTGCGATTTACATGAGAACTCTAAGAATGTAACCATAACTATGACGGGACAGGGCCCCGCCATATCCCTGAATGTACAAGTAACTACACTGACAGGGGATTATACCAAAGATGAGCCTCCGGAGAAACAGAGCTTCCCAAAACGCTGAACTGTGATCCTATGAGCGAGGATCCACAACCGATGTACCTACTGCGGCGTGAGCGCCCGCCGAAGGAGGTCGATCTGCAATTGCAGTATGTGGCCCGAAAATCGTAAATGAAATCATAGTAGTCTATATAAAAAAGCAGAGACATATATGATAACCAAATTACAATACATAATATGTAAGCGATCCGCGTCAGTCGTGACTCACGCCTCAAAGTCATCACTCGAATATAACTATGGGTCTCACGCCACAACATCAATCATGCGTGGAATACCTTACTCACTGCGGCGATGCATGATATAATAACACGAGAGTACACATAAACACGGGTCCCACTGAGTCATAAAACCGTGCAGGCAAGTCTGAAGGCTAACTACCGGATACCAAAGCGCGTAATCAATGGCGGGGCAAGTCGAAAGCCAACTACGGATACCAAAGCGTACCAACAAATCTACATAACCATACCACGAAGGCGACCCGGGGCAAGTACGAAAGCCAACTACGGATACGATCCTGCGCCACGTGGCTGGCGGGCAAATCACGAACTAACTACCGGATAAGCGGGAATCACGAGACCGTCACAAAACTGAGCAGGGCAAGTCTGAAGGCTAACTACGGATACTGGCCGAATCGGCCACGACTTGAGGCAAGTACGAGCCAACTACGGATACCGAATCAGTAAAACCTCATGGAGAGCTAGTCCATGGAATAATCCTAATGGAAGCATACCCGTGGGCCACCCATCGTGTCAGTATGTCCATCAATCAACGGATAGCCTACCCTCGGCGAGACGCGGTAGCACGGAAATACAA
Source organism: Przewalskia tangutica (assembly GCA_029844215.1). Classification (NCBI taxonomy): domain Eukaryota; kingdom Viridiplantae; phylum Streptophyta; class Magnoliopsida; order Solanales; family Solanaceae; genus Przewalskia; species Przewalskia tangutica. The sequence continues at coordinate 118,934,722 of CM056722.1, forward strand.
CACTTGCACAACAAAGGCTATCACCACAAGCATAGGGAAGTTCAACATACTCAAGGTACTTTCATTTTATGTCAACAATACGGGTTTCAAATCCAAAAAAATATTACCTACTTTCATTCTTTCAAAAAGACCTCTTTTTACGTAAAAGATACTAATACTCGTAGTATCAAAAACATATTTCCTTTTCAAACCAAATTACTTTACTTTCGTAAAAACCTTTACAAGGCTTTTAAAATCAAGTACTCTATACTTTTTAAACCAAGTGCCTTCCTTTTAAAACAACATCAAGTATACTCTTTAAAACTCAAATACTTACTCTTTTCAAAACAAGTAACCTATACTTAAATCAAGTTACCATTGATAAAACCATTCTTTTGCTTTCATAAAGTCGTTATAACTAACTTCCCATAAAGTTGTTATAACACTTTATGTTTTAAACCAATTTAAGACAAAACCATGTCTCTCTTTTAAACCAAAAACTCTTCAATTCCTCAAGTCTCTTTTCTTTTAGAAATCAAGTTCCTTTTAAAGACCAAATACCCATTTCTCATAAAAGCGGTTTCACAACTGTTTAACACAAACCAAGTCCTTAATATTTCCTATCAAGTCATTTATAAGTCAAGTCTCTTATCTTTCAAGATCAAGTCTCTTAACTTTAAAAATCAATAAATCATTCTTTTACCTACATAAAGTCGTTATAACTAACTTCCCATAAAGCTATTATAACACTTTATGTTCTAAACCAACCAATTCACTTAGCACATGTACGTCTACCGTACTACATAGTTCACAACAATCATGCTAGAAAAGATAGGAAGAGGTTCACATACCTCGCGACGATTATCGACAATTAGCAAAATGCTCCAAGTACTACAACCTTGCTAGCCTTTTCCACCCTTCAAGTAGAATATGCTACTCGTAGTACTGCCACCTATACTGGCCATAAAAATGTTTATCAACTTCTAGATCTCTTCGTAGAATATTCTAAATACCAGATTCCTTTATTCTACAGAAAATTCGGCACCTCCCCACCGCTATCACGAAATTTCCTCCTATCAAGGCGCTACTGTGCCAACGACTCGAGGATTACACGCCTAACGGGCGTGTTCAATTCTGCTTCACAATAATACTACGAGTCTGTAAGTACGGTCCAACGTAAATCTGATTCAATCCTTTATAATCATCCTTCCAATATAATATACTCAAGTATAACTACTACAACATGTAATATCCAATTACAATAGGGGGACATAGATCATTACCTCGATAAGCCCAAAATTATCCAAGATTATAAGTCGATCCTGGGCAACGTTTAGCTCCAATTCCTTACGCTCCAACCCGCTCCGAGCGACCCTTAGAAGTTTTTAAACAACTTCTCTAAAAACTTCAACCAAGTTATGAAGATTTTTCTAGGGTTTCGTTTTGCGACTATTGGAATAAAGTAGTATTTCCGGGCTCCTAGTATTGAAATAACTTTGGAATACAACTAGGGATACTAGGCTAAGGTATTTGGGATTATACCACAATACTTAGAGTATTTTCTACACATGTGGGGGGAGGGACGAAAAACATGGCTAAAGGGAGAGAGCATTTGCTTTGGAAAGTATTCAAGTGTGGGATGAATTTAGTCTTCAACTTAAGAGGGTATTTATAGAGAATTCAAGGGTTAAGATCAAGGCAAGTGTGTGGTGAGATCTTGGGACAAGTGTGTGTAGGTCCCACCCTCCAAATGGCTACACAAAGAAGAAGACACTTGCACACACGTAAGGCCATTTCGGCCCCACTGTCTCTCAACCAACGGCCAGGTGGCCACATGGGGTGACACGTGTCGCCCCCTGCCCAAAATATTTCGTCTTAGAAAATATCCATAATACTGAAAATCTCAAAAACAAAGCGGCCCCACAAACCGTAAATTTCTCCGTGGGCCCACGTGACCATTTCTGAAAATAAAATCCCAAAATTCTAATATAATCCAAGAAGTCCAAATACCAAATCTGGGAATCCAATTCCCATTAACGAACCTTTTTCCTTCACAAAAACCGGAAACTTTTTCGTCGTATAATCACATCTTTCTTCCTTTCCAAAATTTCTGTCGTATTCTCGTACGTACGTCCTCACATACATACCCTGGAACTACGGGGTATAACAGTATATGGCTAAGGTATTTTGGGATAGTAACAATACTTGGAGAATATTTTTCTACCAAGGGGGCTTTTGGGCGAAACAACTAGGAAGGAGGAGGTGTTTGTTTGGCGAGAATACAAGGAGGGGAAAGGTGTTTGGGCGAAAGCTATCAAGAGGGAAGGAGTTTTGAGACTTGGAAAATGTTTAGTGGATGAAGAATTCTTGCAACTTAGGGGGTATTTATAGAACCACGAGGCGAAGATTAAAACAAATGGAGGTGTAGATTAGATAACTTGTGTGAGTGGAGTCTTCCACCAAGTGTCCACCACAACCTTGGGACATATGTCCACCACAACATTGGGACATATGTCCCCCACAACAATGAGCCATGTGGCCCTCCACTTGCTCATGAAACCATCCAAAAATACCTACCCCCACTAACCCAAAAAAATATCTTGCAAGACTTGACCATTTGACTTGTCCAATAGGCCACCATTTCGTCCAACCCATGTCAACTAAGGGTGACACATGTCGCCCTCCCATTGGCCCAAAATATCTCGTCTCTCGGAAAAATCCGTAATCGGTTAAAATATTAAAAACGTAGAATTTCCTTCACAAGGTTCGGAATCTTTTCCGTTGAAAGTTCACAAGTTCATTCTTAACCTAATTAGGGCTGGAATAATCGTACGTACGTCCTCACATACATACTTTGGAAGTACGGGGTATAACAATAAGTGAGGATACTTCCTCAACATGTCCTCCTCCGCTTCCCAAGTCATCTCCTCCCGGTTATCATTCCTCCACAAGACTTTGTGGAAGCCACACGTCCAGTCGCGATCGGTGACAGCGATCGAGTATCGCTATGGGACTCTCCTCATACGATAACCCCTCTGTCACCTGGACCTCACTAGCAGGGAAAACTCTCGCTGGATCTCCGATACACTTCCACAACATAGAAACATGGAAGACCGGATGTACCGCCTCTAACTCTGATGGCAGATCCAACTCATAGGCAACCTTGCCTACACGACGGACGATCTGGTAGGGCCCAATGTACCTTGGGCTGAGTTTCCCCTTCTTACCGAATCTCATCACACCCTTCATGGGTGACACCTTCAAGAAGACCCAATCGTCTACCTGAAACTCCAAATGCCGACGCCGATTATCCGCATATGACTTCTGCCGACTCTGAGCTGCTAACAGTCTCTCCTGGATAAGCTTCACCTTATCCACAGCCTGCTGAACCAAGTCTGGGCCAACTAACTGCACCTCGCCCACGTCGAACCAACCAATCGGCGATCTACATTTCCGCCCATATAAAGCCTCGTATGGCGCCATCTGTATACTGGAATGGTAGCTGTTGTTATAAGCAAACTCCACAAGAGGCAAATGATCCTCCCAGCTACCCCTGAAATCAATCACGCAGGCTCGCAGCATATCCTCAAGTGTCTGGATAGTACGCTCTGCCTGCCCGTCAGTCTGAGGATGAAATGATGTACTGAGACTCACCTGTGTCCCTAAACCCTTCTGGAAAGACCTCCAGAAGTTAGCCGTAAACTGGGCTCCCCTATCAGATATAATCGACACCGGGACACCGTGCAGCCTCACAATCTCTCTGATGTACAATCTGGCATAGTCCTCAGCCGAAAACGTCGTCCTGACTGGAAGGAAATGGGCTGATTTCGTCAGCCTGTCAACAATAACCCAAATGGAGTCGTACTTCCTCTGAGTACGAGGTAACCCTGTAACAAAGTCCATGTTGATCACCTCCCACTTCCAAGTCGAAATCTCAATAGCCTGTAATAATCCACTGAGCCTCTGGTGCTCGACCTTGACCTGCTGGCAATTAGGACACTGTGCAACAAAACCTGCCACGTCTCTCTTCAGGCCATCCCACCAATAAAAACATCTAAGGTCATGGTACATCTTGGTCGACCCCGGATGAATAGAATAACGAGCACTGTGTGCCTCCCCCAAAATCTGCTGACGAAGTCCTGACACATCGGGAACACACAACCGGCCCTCAAATCTCAGCACCCCATCAGACGCTACCTCGAATAGACTCCTCTCCTCCCGAAGAGCTGCATCTCGATACCGTACCAACACTGGGTCCTCAAACTGTCGCCTCTTCACCTCATCAACAATGGAAGACTCGGTAACCTTACGAACCCGTACCCCGCTGTCATCGATATCGATCAATCGAACCCCAAGGCTTGCTAGCTGGTGGATCTGACGGACCATGTCCTGTCTCTCTGGCTGTACATCTGACAGGCTCCCTATCGATCTACGACTCAAGGCATCAGCAACTATGTTGGCTTTCCCCGGATGGTATAGAATATCAACATCATAATCTTTCAGCAACTCTAACCACCGTCTCGCCGCAAGTTCGACTCCTCTGCTGAAGATATACTGGAGGCTCTTGTGGTCTGTATAAATATCCACATGAACCCCATACAAATAATGTCTCCAAATCTTCAAGGCATGAATAACTACGGCCAACTCTAAGTCATGGGTAGGGTAATTCCTCATGCTTAATAGCTTAGGGAAGCATAGGCTATAACCTTTCGTCTTTGCATCAAAACACACCTGGCGATGCAGAGGCATCACAATAGATCACATACCCATCTAATCCCTCAGGAAGAGTAAGAACGGGAGTTGTAGTCAACATTTCCTTCAGCAACTGGAAACCCTTCTCGCAAGCCTCTGTCCACTGGAACTTGGCTGACTTCTGAGTCAGCCTAGTCAACGGTGCTGAAATCGAAGCAAACTGCTCCACAAACCTATGATAATAACTGCCAATTTCAAGAAATCTGCGCACCGGTCGGAGTAGTAGGTCTCGGCAAGACTTGATCGCCTCAATCTTTGCCGTATCCACGAACACCATCATTGATAATATTCCCGGGAATGCCAGAGGCCAACCAAAACTCACATTTGGAGAACTTGGCGAATAAGCTGCCGACTCCGAGGACCCAATCTGTCGCCAGTGATCTGCATGCTCATGCTCTGTCCGCGAATAAACCAGGATGTCATCAATGAATACTATCACAAATGTATCCAAAAATGGCTTGAACACCCGGTTCATCAAATCCATAAATACCGCTGGAGCGTTGGTCAAACCGAAAGACATAACCCTGAACTCATAGTGCCCATACCGAGTCCTGAATGCAGTCTTTGGGATATCAGCCTCTCGAACTCGTACTTGATGATAACCAGACCGCAGGTCTATCTTGGAGAAACACCTCGCACCCTGCAACTGGTCAAACAAATCATCAATCTTGGGGAGGGGGTACCTATCTTTGATGGTTACCTTATTCAGCTGCCTGTAATCAACACACATACGCAACGTCTCATCCTTCTTCTTCACAAACAAAACCGGCGCTCCCCAGGGAGATACACTAGGCCTGATAAATCCTTTCTCCAGCAAATCTTTCAACTGGTCCATCAGCTCCCTCAACTCAGCAGGTGCCATCCTGTATGGCGGAATGGAAATAGGTCGAGTGTCTGGCAACGTGTCAATACAAAACTCAATCTTCCTCTCAGGAGGGATACCCGGAAGATCGTCTGGGAACACATCCGAAACTCCTAACCATCGGTAATCGATCAAGAATTGGCACCTCGGCCTCTGTATCAAATACCGAACGGATGATAAATGTACCGCTTCGCACCATCTTCCTAGCCTTGAGGTAAGAAATAAACCTACCCTCGGCGATTTGTGTTGCCGCCACTCGATAAGCGGCTCGCCAGAAATCGAACCGAACCAACTGTCCCTACGATCAACGTTGGCATAACAAGAAGCCAACCAGTCCATACCCGTAATGACATCAAAATCATCATCTCGACTTTATCAAGTCTGCAAGGCTCGACGTAAATAAACACCGACAACCTCTATACACCCGGCTAACAAGATCACCACTAGCGTAGCTACCTCAAAAGGCTCTATCGACACCGCCCTATCCGATTCTACCCGCATAAGAGGACACATAGGACAAGGTAGAACCTGGATCTATCAAAGCATAAACGTCATAGCATGAAATCAATAATGTACCTGTGACGACGTCAGGGGAAGCCTCCTGATCCTGGCGGCTGGCTAATGAATATATGCGGTTCTGTGGACCGCTAGAACTGGAACCACCACCACGACCTCTGCGGCTGCCGTCGTGATTACCGCCTCAGGCGCGCATAACCACGAAGGAGAGAAGACCCGGCGATTACGCCTTGCTGTACCACCATACGCCTGAGCGGACAATCTCTCCTCAAATGGCCCTACTGGCCACAAGAGTAACAAGCTCCCGGAGCTATGCGACACTCACCCTGGTGAAACCTACCGCATCGAGCACACTGAGATGTGGGTGGTCCCGATCGGTGACGGTTTCTGCCTCCCTGAAACCCCGATGTCCTGGAGCCCTGACCTGCTCCTAAATGACCTGGCTGACCAGACCTCCTGCCAGAAAACCGTGAAGGAGCACTCTGTGTTGGCTGGGATGTGGACCTAGTCTGCTTGAAATTTGTCGCCTCAGCCACAGAGACCTGCTGTCACAGCCTCTTGGTGGCTAGTCAATCTGGTCCTCCCTCTCTCTATCCTCTATACCCTACGCATAGACCTGCATCCTGGCGATGTCCATACCGGGCTGAAGAGCCACCCCCAAGCATGCAGTAACCATATGACGGTCTAGCCCCATCACATAACGATGAACTCTATCCGCCATGTCAGCTACAATAGTGTGCGCATGTCTGGCCAAGGAGTCAAACTCTAGGTTGTACTCCCTGATAGTCCTCTCATTTTGCCTCAAGGTCAAGAATCTATCTACACGGTCTCTCCTCATCTCAGGAGGCAAAAAGTGATCCATGAAGGCCTCTGTAAACTCCTCCCAAACGGCTGGAAGAGCATCCTCACCTCTCGACAGCTCCCATAACTCAAACCAGTTCAACGCAATATCGCGTAACCGGTAAGAGGCTAGCATAACAGACTCTGTATCTGAAGCCCTAAGAACCTGCATAGTCCGCTGTAGCTGCCGAATGAACTCCTGCGGATCTTCCTCAGACCTCGAACCATAAAACTCGGGCGGATGACAACCAAGAAAATCCCGGATCCATAAGCGCCGGCTCTGGGTTAGCCGCACTGCTCATGTGGCGCCGCTGCTACTATACTGGTCAATAACCGAATTTGCTCCCCGTAGTCTCTATACTCAGCTCCTGGCTGTGGGACTGGAGGCTCTGGTACCGGAACCTCTGGAGCTATTGCCGCTCTCGGCTCCTCTAATACTACCGGCGTGGCTGAACTCGCCGACCCAACTACTACCTCAGGCATAGTCTGTGCCTGAGTCCGTGTAACCCTCTGAGTACCGCTAGCAGCTCCTGCTGCTGCCTTGCCCTTCTGGGCCCTGGTCGTCTTCCGTGGAGGCATAACTGTTTCATAAGAATAGGTCAGAGAGGATTCAACCTAATAAGACAGCTCTACTGCACGATCTCAGAGAGAGAAGAATGGAAACCAATCCTAAATGTCCTGCAGCCTCCTGATTATAGATGTGGTGCACAACACACCGATAATCAAGACTACTGAACACGATGCGTAGACACTTTCCGAGGACTAACTGCTCTGATACCACTTTTGTCACGACCCGACCCCGGGGCCGCGACTGGTGCCCTACCTGGGCACCCCGTTCAGGTATACATCAGAGAATAGCAGCGGAACATACACAACATACAACATTTAGACAATAATAACACAGGCTAGCCGATAAGGCCGCCTTCCATAAAATATGCATAATCCAAGAAAAATTGTACAACTCAGTTCTTACAGCCCCAAACCACAACATGTGACTACATGTCACGACCCGAACACGGGCCCGTGACTGGTGCCTTACCCCGGGCACCCTAGTGATACAACATCAGAGAAAACCAGCGGAAATAAAAACTTAAACATGAACATGAGACAAGATAATGAAACAGGCCAACCAAACGGTTACCTTCCAAAAAAATATATATAAGCAACTCTTTTTAAAACGAACAGTTTAATCCTTTTTACAAAACCACCTTGCACAAATGCTGCACCTCTAGAGTTTATCTGACAACTATGACGGGACGGGGCCCCGTACCACAGATGTACAAGAACCTACGGACTCGGGGTAACATACCAACAGATAAGCCTCGAAGGAACGGAGCTTCCCAAAACCGAGATGAGATCCTAGCGGGGATCGGCGGTAGATGTACTCTACTGCGGCATGAACGCGGCCCCGAAAGGTCGATCTGCAGTACCAAGTATGTGAATCGTAAAATCGTAAATGAAATCATAATAGTCTATAAAAGCGAGAGCGGTATGATAGCAAACTACGATACACACATACGATTATATCAATTCGGTCTCACGCCCAATATCAATCACGCGTGGAGTACCTTCCTCATCCGGCGATGCATGATATGATAACAACAAGACAACAATCCAAATGGGAGCATACGTGCGCTACGCGTCGTGTCGGTATGTCCAAGGAACAAATAAGACAACATTCCAAATGGAAGCATACGATGCGCTACGCGTCGTGTCGGCGTGTCGAGAAACAATAAGACGGCATTCCAAATGGAAGCATGCGTGCGCTACGCATCGTGTCGGCGTGTCCAAGGAAACAATAAAGGCATTCCAAATGGAAGCATACGTGCGCTACGCGTCGTGTCGGTATGTCGAAGGAAACAATAAGACAACAAAGCGGTAATCAAAGTGGAAGCATACCCGTGCGCTACGCATCGTGTCAGTATGTCCAAAGCGATTAACAAAGTAACACTATCAACAGGAACGTACCCGTGGAATTTATCCGTCACTGCCGGTCACGTCCAAGTAAGTTCTCAACAAGTCATCCGACCCTCCATCGAGAGACGCGGTAGTATAGAAACACAATTTTTGCACAACAAAGGCTATCACAACAAGCATAGGCAAGTTTCACAACAACAAGCATAGCCAAGTTTATACACAACTCGAAGTACTTCCATTTTATGCCCAAGTTCGGTTTTTAACCCTAAAGTACTACGTACGTTAAATTCCTTTTAAAGAGATTTATTCCTTTTATAAAAGTCACCCGATACTCGTAGTATAAAAATAGAGTGACTTATATCTTTTAAGTAAACCAAAACAACTTCCATACTTTCTTTTTTAAAGTCAAGTTACCACGTTAAAACCAATGATAAAACCTTTCTTTTGTTTTCATAAGGTCGTTATAACCAACTTCCCATAAAGCTGTTATAACACCTTATGCTTTAAACCATTTTAAGACAACACAATGCCTTTCTTTTCCCTAAGGTTCCAGTTTGCCTAATTTAATTACGCAAGTCTCTTTTTGAAAAGTTTCATAGTTCAATGTCTTAATCTCTTTTAAAACAATTGAGTAACATATGCCATAGGCGAGTAGGTTATTCTTGTTCATAATCAATCTTATTAAGCAGCCATGATCTAGAAAATGTAATATCATTTTGTCTCATCTTAACTTCTATGCAGATGGAGGTTTCTACTGGTTTTAATAATACTTAATTATACAATACATTTTCCTTTATTAACGCTGCAGTGGTTTGTCGATACACATTCTGATTTCCGAAATCAGTAAAACATTATTCCTTCCAAAAACCAAGTACTCATTACTCACGAATGAGGTTTCACACAAACATCCATTTTAAGTCAAGTCTCTTATCCTTTAAGAATAAGTCTCTTAACTTCTAAACCATTAAACCATTCTTTTTATCTCTCTTGGGCGTTACACCTAACTTCATAAAGTGGTATAACTCTTATGTTTTCAAACCAAGTACACACTTCTTTCAAAAGGTTTCTTAATCTTTTAGAATACTCAAGGTTCTTTTACATCGATCGGTTATAAGTCAAATCGGTTATCTTTTAAAAATCACAAGGCTTTTTCTTATCTACATAAAGTTATAACCCACTTCCCATAAAGCCGTTATATAACCTTTATGTTTTAAACCAATCAAATACATTTAACACGTATGCGTCTACCGTACTACATAGTTATACACATATCATGCTAGAAAGATAGGAAGAGGTTCACATACCTCGCGACAGTATCGACTAATAGCAAAAGCGCTCAGTACCTCAAGCCGCTACACTCTCATCAGCGGATCACTCACACGTAGTACTACACCTATAGAGGCCACAGGCGCTATTAATATCTTTAGATCTCAATGTAGAATATTCTACGAAAATTCGGCACCTCCACCATGGCAGCGTAAATCTCCTCTCTATCGGTAGGCTGCAAGCCAACCGGGGGTTAACACGTCTAACCGGGCGTGTACAATTCTACTACACAAGAATGCTACACAAGTCTCATGTCTGATCCTATGTAATTACGATTCGATTCTCTTCTTTAAATTGGGCTTAAGTCGCGAAGACATTGCCGCACAATTATAATGTTGATTATATATATAGTATACTTCAACTATATATTCCTACAATATGTAATTTCCAATTACAAAAGAAGGTCAAGAGTGTTTACCTCGATAAGCCCAAAATTATCCGAGTTTATATGTCGATCTGAGCAAGGTTTAGCTCTACTCCGTGCGATCTAACCCGCTCCAACCAACCCTTAGAAGTTCTAACCAACTTCTACTTATAACTTCAACTACGGGTGAAGATTTACTTAGGGTTTCGTTTTTGAGGCGAGGAAGTATAATGGTATTTTTCAGGCTTGTATAAGTGTAACCTTGGGAATACTACAAGGTATTTGGGCAAGGTATTTGGACATAACAATAATACTAGTAGAGTAGTTCTATACCACAACACGGGGTAGTGATAGGAGACAACTAGGCTGGGGGTGTGTACCCACGGCAAGCCTCAACAAAGGGGAGGGTAGGTTTGGCCAAGGGGCCTTGAGGGGAGGGTGTGTGGTGGGCGAGATCACAAGAGGGAGAGGGAGGGTTTGAGACTTAGAAAGATTGCTCAATTTTTGGATGAAGAATGTCTTCAACTAGAGGGGTATTTATAGGTCAAGTGAAAGCCAACCAATGGCCAAGATGAAGACAAGTGTGGTGCAAGTGTAGGGCTAGATTTCAACCATGTGGACCTTATCCATCTACCACACCAACTTGCACAAATATCCTACCTAACCCAAGGCACAAAAAACGTGTCTTTGCTTGCCTTTGCCGTCCACTTCTCACGGCCAATGTGAGGGTGACACATGTCACCCTCCCGTTGGTCCAAAATGTTTCGTCTCTCGGAAAAATCCGCCAAAAATTATAAATGACATAGCGGAATTTTCCCTTGAAAGTTGTGGAAAGCGTTTAGTCGAAAACGACTCTTTTGGTAGCTATGCACAAATTCGAACCTATGCCTACTTTAAGGCTCAAATTGTATCGTCGCCTCACGTAAATACTCTGGAAAATACGGGGTATAACATTCTCCCCTCGCGAAACATTCGTCGAATGTTCCTTCTCAACAGATAACGAAGTTCTTCTAACAAGTTGCCAACGCCACACCGCCACGAAATATCACGTTCTCTTCCTTCCTTACTCGTCGTGCCCTTCTCGGACACTTGAACTCCTCTCGCATCGTACCACGCCCGGTCATTGCTTTCCCAAAACTTTGGAGTCACCACCTCCAAACTTGGTCATCTTACTAGCAATCTCCTTAAGGCCATTCCCGGCCTTCACGATCCGCCTCTGGTCGAACACATCCACGAACTCATACGATGGTTATCTAATCATGGGCCTAGCACCCTCGTGACCCTACCACCTGGCGGGACCACCCAGAGCTGACCCCACTTTGAAACCGGCCGCGGGTTGACCCTCAACGTAGCTGACCCGACCGCACGCATCAAGCTCTTGTTCCGATCCGAACAATCTTACCTATCTGGTCATGAAAGCTACCACTTCCATTACACACTACCGGGGACTTTACCACACAAAACGTTCTAGGCATAAAATGCACTCGACAAGGATCACTTGCAAAATCGGTACTCAAGACGGCCTTACATCTAAGGTCTCAACGTAATATTCTAAGGTTCATCATTTTCTCACCTTCAAGCTTACCCTTCTCACAACCAGGTTCTACATCACGTTTTAGCACAACGCTATCCGAACATAACACTAAACACATCATCACATCATCAATACATACAAAACTCTAGAGGTTAAGGATATACGAAAATAGGCGATTCGGAGGGCCATTAAAATCGGGAACTTCCACCGCGACCTCTCCGTGGCCGCGGTGTATGAACATCTGCTGACTATGGAAGGTGAAGAACCATGGCCCGATCCGTGTGCATGCTATCCTACCAGCTACCACAGTCGGACAATTTCTCCCAAAATGGCCTGCTGTCGCATGTAAAACAAACTCCCGGACTAGCACGACATTCCCACGTGGAGTCTACCACGGTCACAACGAGGTATGGGTGGCTTGGTGGTTAACACCTGCTCTCGAAAATCTGAACCCTTGGAGCCACGACTGCTCCTGAAAACTCGACGCTCACGAAGATTGTGAGGACCACTGCATCTTGGCGGAGGCGCATAACTAGCCTGCTGCCGAGGCGGTTCGCCCCGAAAATCACCAAAGGACCTGCAGATTCGCCCTTTCTGCGACTTTGGTCATTCCGTCGATTTCTCGCTCCTCACCTCCAGTGCATAAGCTCGCATGCGGGCAATGTCCATGCCGGTGAAGAGCTACACCGAACAACTCTCTGCTAGGTAATCATCGAGCCTGTAACATATCGGTGCACTCGATCTTCCATACTAGCTACTAATGCGAGGGCGTCGCCAATGAGTCGAACTCCACATTGTACTCCCGAACCGTACGCCCATTCTGCCGCAACCCCAAAAATCTGTCGGCCCGAGCCCTCCTCATTTGTGGAGGCAAGAAATGTGCAAGAAAGGCCTCTGAGAACTCGTCCCATAAAGCTGGAAGTGCATGCTCTCCCGGGGCGGCTCGCGAATCAAACGATCATGCGGTATCACGCAGCCGATGCGAACCTAGGACCACCGACTCGGTCTCCGATGCCTTGATCACTCTCATGATCCGCTGCAACTGCCGGATGAACTCCTGCGGATCATCCTCAGGCCTCGACCCATAAAACTCTGGCGGGTTACACCTCAGAAAATCCCGTAATCTCAAACTGTCTGCTCGGGGGTGAACTACGGGTGCTACTGGGACTGGAACTGCTGCGTCCAGCTTATCCTCAAGTCTAGCCACAACCCTGGCCATTAACTGGGCCATCTCCTTGTAACCCATCTCATCGCGGCCGTGGGGGCCCGGAGGCTCGAGCTCTTGTGGTCTCTGTAGAGACTGCCGCTGCTCTACTCGTATCTTCCTCTTTGCCTTGCCGCCAGGCGGGTTGCCTTGCGGAGGCATAACGGTAAAGGAAAGGAATACGTCGAGAGGGTTCAACTCATCACACGACTCTAGGCACGATCTCGTAATGAGAAGAATGGAAACCAATCCTAAATGTCCTATAGCCTCACGATTATAGATGTGGTGCACAACACACCGATAACGAGACTCTACTAGACAGTGCAGTAGACACTTTCGAGGACTAATCGCTCGATACCACTTTTGTCACGACCGAACACGGGCGTGGTCGTGCCTACCGGGCACCCTAGTGATACAACATCGGAGAAAACCAGCGGAAATAAAAACTTAAACATGAACATGAGACAAGATAATGAAACAGCCAACCAAGCGGTTACCTTCCAAAATATATATAAGCAACTCTTTTTAAAGCGAGCAGTTTAATCCTTTTTACAAAACCACCACCTTGCGATCTCTGAGACCTCTAAGAGTTTATACAACAACTATGACGGGGCGGGCCCGCCATACCCCAGAATGTACAAGAACCTCTGCACTGTGGTAACATACCAACAGATAAGCCTCGAAGGAACGGAGCTTCCCAAAAGCCGAGATGAGATCCTAAACGCGGGGATCGGCGGTAGATGTACTCTACTGCGGCATGAACGCGGCCCCGAAGGAGTCGATAACAGTACCAAGTATGTGAAAGCGTAAAATCAGTAAATGAAATCATAATAGTCTATAAGCGAGGACGGTATGATAACCAAACTACGATACACACATATGATTATATCAATTCGGTCTCACGCCACAATATCAATCCCGCGTGGAGTACCTTCCTCCGGCTGGCGATCTGATATGATAACAACAAGACATCAATCCAAATGGGAGCATACGTGCGCTACGCGTCGTGTCGGTATGTCCAAGGGAACAAATAAGACAACATTCCAAATGGAAGCATACGTGCGCTACGCGTCGTGTCGGCGTGTTCAAGAAACAATAAGACAACATTCCAAATGGAAGCATACGTGCGCTACGCATCGTATCGGCGTGTCGAAGGAAACAATAAGACAAAGATTCCAAATGGAAGCATACGTGCGCTACGCATCGTGTCGGTATGTCGAAGGAAACAATAAGACAACAAAGCGGTAATCAAAGTGGAAGCATACGTGCGCTCGCGTCGTGTCGATATGTCCAAAGCGATTAACAAAGTAACACTATCAACGAGGCGTGCGTGGAATTTATCGTCGCTGCGGTCACGTCCAAGTAAGTTCTCAACAAGTCATCCGACCTCCATCGAGACGCGGTAGTATAGAAACACAATTTTTGCACAACAAAGGCTATCACAACAAGCATAGGCAAGTTTCACAACAACAAGCATAGGCAAGTTTATACACAACTCGAAGTACTTCCATTTTATGCCCAAGTTCGGTTTTAACCTAAAGTACTACGTCGTTAAATTCCTTTTAAAGAGATTTATTCCTTTTATAAAAGTCACGATACTCGTAGTATAAAAATAGAGTGACTTATATCTTTTAAGTAAACCAAAACAACTTCCATACTTTCTTTTTTTAAAGTCAAGTTACCACGTTAAAACCAATGATAAAACCTTTCTTTTGTTTTCATAAGGTCGTTATAACCAACTTCCCATAGAGCTGTTATAACACCTTATGCTTTAAACCATTTTAAGACAACACAATGCCTTTCTTTTCCCTAAGGTTCCAGTTTGCCTAATTTTTAATTACGCAAGTCTCTTTTTGAAAAGTTTCATAGTTCAATGTCTTAATCTCTTTTAAAACAATTGAGTAACATATGCCATAGGCGAGTAGGTTATTCTTGTTCATAATCAATCTTATTAAGCAGCCATGATCTAGAAAATGTAATATCATTTTGTCTCATCTTAGCTTATGCAGATGGAGGTTTCTACTGGTTTTAATAATACTTAATTATACAATACATTTTCCTTTATTAACGCTGCAGTGGTTTGTCGATACACATTCTGATTTCCGAAATCAGTAAAACATTATTCCTTCCAAAAACCAAGTACTCATTACTCACGAATGAGGTTTCACACAAACATCCATTTTAAGTCAAGTCTCTTATCCTTTAAGAATAAGTCTCTTAACTTCTAAACCATTAAACCATTCTTTTTATCTCTCTTAAGGCGTTACACCTAACTTCTCATAAAGCTGGTATAACTCTTATGTTTTCAAACCAAGTACACACTTCTTTCAAAAGGTTTCTTAATCTTTTAGAATACTCCAGGTTCTTTTACATCCGATCGGTTATAAGTCAAATCGCTTATCTTTTAAAAATCACAAGGCTTTTCTTATCTACATAAAGTCGTTATAACCCACTTCCCATAAAGCGTTATAACCCTTTATGTTTTAAACCAATCAAATACATTTAACACGTATGCGTCTACGTACTACATAGTTATACACATATCATGCTAGAAAGATAGGAAGAGGTTCACATACCTCGCGACGAGTATCGACTAATAGCAAAACGCTCCAAGTACCTCAAACCGTGCACTCTCTCGGTCAAGCGGATCACTCCACACGTAGTACTACAACCTATAGAGGCCACTGGCGCCTATTAATATCTTTAGATCTCAATGTAGAATATTCTCTGAGAAAATTGGCCACCTCCCCGCAACAGCGTAAATCTCCTCTCTATCGAGGCTACCAAGCCAACCGAGGGGTTAACACGTCTAACGGACGTGTACAATTCTACTACGAGAATGCTACACAAGTCTCATGTCTGATCCTATGTAATTACAGTTGATTCTCTTCTTTAAATTCAGCTTAAGTCGCAAGACATTGCGCACAATTATAATGTTGATTCTATATATAGTATACTTCAACTATATATTCCTACAATATGTAATTTCCAATTACAAAAGAAGGTCAAGAGTGTTTACCTCGATAAGCCCAAAATTATCCGAGTTTATATGTCGATCCTGAGCAAGGTTTAGCTCTACTCAGTGCGCCTAACCCGCTCAACCAACCCTTAGAAGTTCTAACCAACTTCTACTTATAACTTCAACTATGGGTGAAGATTTACTTAGGGTTTCGTTTTTGAGGCGAGGAAGTATAATGGTATTTTACTGGCTTGTATAAGTGTAACCTTGGGAATACTACAAGGTATTTGGGCCAGTATTTGGACATAACAACAATACTAGGAGAGTATTTATATACCACAACAAGGGGTATTTATTTATACGAGACAACTAGGCTAGGGGGTGTGTACCCAGCGAGCCTCAACAAAGGGGAGGGTAGGTTTCGGCCAAGGGGCCTTGAGAGGGGAGGGTGTGTGGTGGACGAGATCACAAGAGGAGAGAGGAGGGTTTGAGACTTAGAAAGATTGCTCAATTTTTGGATGAAGAATGTCTTCAACTAGAGGGTATTTATAGGTCAAGTGAAAGCCAACCAATGGCAAGATGAAGACAAGTGTGGTGCAAGTGTAGGGCTAGATTTCAACCATGTGGACCTTATCCATCTACCACACCAACTTGCACAAATATCCTACCTAACCCAAGGCACAAAAAACGTGCCTTTGCTTGCCTTTGCCGTCCACTTCACGCGGCGATGTGAGGTGACACATGTCACCCTCGTTGGTCCAAAATGTTCGCCTCTCGGAAAAATCCGCAAAAATTATAAATGACATAGCCGAATTTTCCTTGAAAAGCTGTGGAAACGTTTCGTCGAAAAACGACTCCTTTTGGTAGCTATGCACAAATTCGAACCTATGCCTACTTTAAGGCTCAAATTGTATACGTACGCCCTCACGTATATACTCTGGAAAATACGGGGTATAACACTACAGACCTCTAAGAATAACAACAGTGGCGGGACAGGGCCCCGCCATACCCCTGAATGTACATAAATCTACAACATCAGGGAAAAACTGTACCAAAAAGACAAGCCTCCGGAGAAATGGAGCTTCTAACGTCTGATGAATGATCCTAAGAATGAGGATCCACCACCTTCTTACCCTACTGCGGCGTGAGCAGCGGCCAGAAGAATTCGGTCATGATATGTACTAAGTATGTAAAATTGGAAAATACTGTAAATTACATCATAAGTTTAAAACAAAGCCGGAGACATGTATGTTAATAAAATTACAGTACACATTGCCTTACTAACAATGAGAGTAACTGATAGTATACGTACAACATAAAAATAGGAAGCTCACGATCAAAGCAGGACCATCCGCCCGCAGTATCATTAAGCAATCCTACTCCTGGGACTATTTCACCCGCATAGGTCGTGTGGACCGCGTGAGGTATTCTCGCATAGTCAGTATCGCCCGCGTGGGACTATTTCACTGCGTAAGCCCATAAGGACTCGCGTGAGGTATTCTCGCATCGTGGGTAGCAAATCCACGGAAGCAATTGGTATAACTATCTTGGGGATTTACCGCCAATTATACTCTTACCACAGGCAGGTGATATAACTATCTTGGGGATTTACCCCTCAGATATACTCTTACCCTGGAGAAGGTGGTATAACTATCTTGGGGACTTACCCCTCAGATATACTCTTACCCAATCTCAACCGGCCATCATACATAAAGTAAGCAAGTTAAGAAATCCCCCTAACTTCTTATTCATATACACTCTCATTTTAGTTTACTTAAGGCACTAGCATATCTTTTATAAAAATCCGGGAATTTAACCCAAGTACTACATACTTCTCCTTTTTAAAACAAATGACTCTTTTTAGTATAAAACTTCCAAGATACTATTAACCATAGTATCAAGTCGAAATTACGTTTCAAGACAAGTCACAATACCTTTAGAATTAAAGTTAGGTTTCTAAATCAAGTAACTCCTTTTCTTATAAAACCTTAGGCAATTGATGCCTTAAAATCAAATTGCCTTTCATTAAATCAAGTCATTTATCTTTCCATAAAGCTAATATAACCAACTTCCCATAAAGTCGTTATATTAACTTTATACCTTAGTCAAGTACAATTTCCTATCCAAGGGACTTATACGTTTAAAACGAAACAAGTATCACATACTTAAAAACTCTTCAAGTCCCTTAACTTTAATAAAACTTAAGATATCCTTAATACTTTCAAAGAAATGAGTTAACCTCCTAACTCACCCAAATTGGCTATTCATAAAACTAGTAAAGGATATCAAGGTCTTGTACGTCTACCGTACTATATACGTGCAACTAGTCATGCTCAAAAGATAGGAAAAGTTCTACATACCTCTTCGGGTCAAACCACTTGCCAAGTACAATGTCCCGCCCGTAGTATGTCAACCTATAATATCCAAAATATGTCTATTAACGCCTTACTTCAAACGTAGGATATTACAAGTGTAAAGTCTCTAAATTCTACGGAAAATCGGACAGCACCTCCTTTGTTTCTACTTACTTTGCCACCTTTTTCAAGGCCGAATACAATAACCAAACACGCCACATTTAAGGCCCAATCAATGCAATCAACAATAGGGGATTACACGCCTACTAGACGTGTAAAATTCCGCCCCACAATAGATATCAAACTAATACAACTACTAGTCCAATTTCGGCCATATTGAGTACAATAATACCAATTCTTATCCAATTTCCATTTCAATCCAAATTGTTATCATAACATGATATTAAGTCGCAATTGATTATACTACTATAATCTTCAAGTAAGTAACATGCGACGATTCTAGTAAACGACCAAATTGTAATCCAACTTCACATGGCTTACATTACATTTCGGATTTTTAGGCTACAAGCAATCCATAATACTTATAAACTTCAACATATCAACTTCATACTAGCAACATGTAAATCTAACAACAACAATATAAATATAATCTTGTAATACTTTTAAGAGACAAGATTATACCTCAACGAATCTTAATTCAACTCCAAATACGAAGTCGCTCCTTAGCAACTTAGAGTCTCTTCAAGACACTTCAATCCGCTACTTGAGACCCTTAGAACAACACCAACAAATTTCCTTCAAACATCCAAACCAAAACCTAGAAAGCAACTAGGTTTTCACCTTGCGACTAATACGGAAACTATCTTTTTCCGAGATTTTTCTATTGAGATACACTTACAATACACTCAAGAACCTTGGTTTAAAGTGTGGAGCTTAATGGACAAGAAACAATTTTTTTTGTAAAGAGAGCTAGCCAAACCCGAGAGCTCCTAGTGAGTGTTCTTGAAATTCTTGAAAATTTGGCTAAGTGTTAAGCTTGTCTTGCTACTACTAGTATTATATAGCACAATGAAGGGTCAAGATGTAAACAAATGGGTGGCTTGGATGAGGTCTTATTAAATATCAAGACTTTGTGGACCCATTGACCAAGTCAATTATCTCAAGCTCACTATTTGCAAGACTTAGTCATCCTAAGACTATGTTCAATGACCATTTTGGCCATGACATTTTCGTCCAAGGAAACAATAAGGGGGGTGACACGTGTCGCCCTCCCATTCGTCACAATATTACATTTTCCGACAATTTCATAATTCCGATAAATTTTTACAAGTCTCAATTCTCAACACTTGTGAGTTCTTACGTACGTTCTTAAAACATGTCCTGTAAAATACGGGGTGTAACAAGGTGTGTAATCCCCTTTGAAATGTTGGATTGTTGAGCCTTAAATGTGGCATTTGGATGTTGAATTCGGCCTTGAGAAAGGTGGCAAAGTATGTAGAAACAAAGGAAATGCTGCCCAATTTTCCATAGAATTTAGTGACTTTGAACTTGGATTATTCTATATTGAAATTAAAGGTTAATAAACGTATCATGGTTATTTTAGGTTGACATATTACTTGCGGTAGTTTGGACTTAGCAAGTGGATTGATCAAAGAGGTATGTGAAGCTTTCCTATCTCTTGAGCATGAGTAGTTGTATCTATGTAGTACGGTAGACGTACAAGATTTAGTATTCTTACTTGTTTTAAGTATATAAAGACTTGTTTCGTTTTAAGAAGTATAAGTCCCTTGGTTAAGGGAGAAGTATGATTTTACTAAAGTATAGGGTTAATATAACAACTTTATGGGAAGTTGGTTTATTAGCTTTATAAAAGGTTAATGAGAAGAGATTTACTCTAAGTAAGATAAGCATATGAAAAGGCAAATTGATTTTAAGGCATCAATTGCCCAAAGGTTTTATGTATGAAAAAGAGTCACTTTTAAAAGAGTTGAAGTATGTAGTACTTGGGTTAAATTCCCGGTTTCCTTTTATTAAATATATGATTAAGTGCCTTAAGTAAACTAAAATGAGAGGGTATATGAACAAGGCTAATCAGAAGTTATAAGTTTTCTTAACTTATTTATGATTATGATATGATGATAGTTTGAGCTAGGGTAAGAGTATATCTGAGGGGCAAGCCCCAAGATCGTTATACCACCTTCTCCAGGGTAAGAGTATGAATGAGGGCAAGTCCCAAGATCGTCATACCACCTTCTCCAGTGTAAGAGTATATCTGAGGGGTAAATCCCCAAGATCGTTATACCATCCGCTTGGTGTAGAGTATATCCGGAGGTAAGTCCCAAGATCGTTATACCATCCGCCGTGGTAAGAGTATATCCGAGGGTAAGTCCCCAAGATCGTTATACTACTGTTAGTGGATTTGCTACCCACGATGCGAGGAATACCTCACGCGAGTCCTTATGGGCTTATGCGGGTGAAATAGTCCCACGCGGTAGTCTGACCTATGCGAGGAATACCTCATGCGGGTCCACAGGACTATCACGGGTGAAATAGTCCCAGGAGTAGGGGTGCTTATTGATACTACGGGCGAGGTACCCTGTTTTGATCATGAGGCCCCTATTTTATGCAGTATTATATATATACTTGTCACTCTCATTGTTAGTAAGGCATAGTAAAAGGTATTTTGATTGTCTTCCATGACTCCAGCTTACTTTTAGACTTATGATATCATTATTACAGTATTTTCCAGCTTTACATACTTGGTACATATTGTGTACTGACCCCCTTCCTCGGGGGCTGCGTTCATGCCTCAGGTAAGGGTAAGCAGATTGTCGATCCTCGTTCTTAGGATCACTGTTCTGGTGTCAGAAGCTCCATTCCTCCGGAAGCTTATATTTTGTTGGTACGGATTTTCCCTGATGCTATAGGTATTGTGTACATTCAGGGGTATGGCGGGGCCCTGTCCCGCCACAGTTGTTATCCTTAGAGGTCTGTGGTCACGTATGTGTTGGGCTGTAAGAACAAGTTGTACTACTATACTTTTGATTAGTATGTCTTTATGGAAGGCAGCCTTATCGGCTGGCCAGTGATGTTACCTTTTTATAAGTTATGTGTTATGTATGTTCCGCTGCTATTCTCTGACGTATACCTGACAGGGTGCCCCGGTAGGGTACTAGTCGTGGCCCCGAGGTCGGGTCGTGACATACCTAAACCTGCGTACATGAACGCATCCCCCCGAAGGGTCGATCTAACAGTGCAGAATATGGAGCGGAAAATAAGTGCAGAACAAATCATAACTGTACAAAAGAATGACAGGGGCAAGTATAAAGAAAGGGTAAATACCAGATCCTACCGTGTCATTTCCATCTCGTGAACTTAATCGTACCTTATTATCTTTTCCCATTTTTCCATAAGAGTATAGTCAAATTCTTATGTACATACTTAAGAAAACTCATCAAGTTCATAAACATATAACTTACGTATCTTGCATAACCTAATCCATCCCTTTATGGAGGACCGCCTATACTGTCGGCCTAATCTGGGACGCGATAGAGTCACATAAGTCTGCCCATAAAGGTATCCGCCCAACTGGGGGCGATAAAATCACATAAGTCTGCCCATAAAGGTATACTGCATAAAAATAGGAGGCTCATGATCAAAACAGGGTCCCTCGCCTGTAGTATCGATAAGCAATCCTACTCCTGGGACTATTTCACCCGCATAGGTCCTGTGGACCCGCATGAGGTATTCCTCGCATAGGATTTACCCGCCCGCATGAGACTATTTCACCCGCATAAGCCCATAAGGACTCGCATGAGGTATTCCTCGCATCATGGGTAGCAAATCCACGGAACAGGTGGTATAACGTCTTGGGGGTTTACCCCTCATTTATACTCTTACCCTGAAACAGGTGGTATAACGTCTTGGGGGTTTACCCCTCATTTATACTATTACCCTGGAGAAGGTGGTATAACGTCTTGGGGGTTTATGTCACGCCCCAAACCCCGGGCCCGTGACTGGTGCCCTACCTGGGCACCCTTCTACCTTAACAACTAAGTAAACTGCGGAAATTAAATAACACCTCATTTTTTTTAACCAACGTACTTGCAAGGGCAAAGCTGACAAGGCTGCCATAATATACATAATCAAAAGACACAACACTGTACATGAGTCCAATCCCACATATGAATACAGACCTCTAAGAGTTATACTGAACTATGACGGGACAAGGCCACCGTACCCATAATCGTACAAAAGCACATCTTGAAAGAACTTATACCAAAAAGATAAACTCCTGAACAGAAGGAGCTATCCAAAATTCTTAGTAGGGTCCTACACCTGCCGATCACCAAACTGTGTACCTAAACCTGCGGCATGAACGTAGCCCCCCGAAGGAGGTCAGTACGAAGAATGTACCAAGTATGTGAAACAGTAAGTAATGTAATGAAATCATAACAGTCTAAACAAAACAGGAGACATGTATGATAGCCAACCTACGATACAATACATAGCGATCATATCAAGTCGTGGACGCGTGCCTCAAAGTCACTACTCAAATAACGATACGATGCCTTTCTAACAATGAGAGTAAATAGTAGTATACTTTCAATATAAAATAGGAAGCTCACGATCGAGCAGACCACCCTCCGCGATATCATTAAGCAATCCTACACAGGACTATTTCACGCGTAGGTCGCGTGGACCCGGCGTAGGTATTCCTCGCATGAGACTATTTCACCCGCATAAGCCCTTACGGACTCGCATGAGGTATTCCTCGTATGGGACTATTTCACCCGCATAAGCCCTTACGGACTCGCATGAGGTATTCCTCGCATAGGCTGTATCCGCCCCCATGGGACTATTTCACCCGCATAAGCCCTTGCGGACTCGCATGAGGTATTCCTCGCATCGTGGGTAGCAAATCCACGGAATATGCAAATGCCACAAACCCGAGGAATGACCCCGAAATGAATGATATACCACAAGCACAAAACTGGCTATTACCAGCACACATAGGCAATTCTCAATTAAACAAGCCAAAGTACTTATCAAGGCACACATAGAATAATTCTCAATTAAACAAGCCAAAGCACTACGTACGTACATTCTTTTCAAAAGACTCATTTCTATGTAAAACCCCAAGATACTAACACCCGTAGTATCAAGGTGTGTCTATTTTTCCAAGTAAGTTACTACACTCTTAGAAAACTCATTTCAAAGATTGAAACCAAGTAACATCAAATTTTCACAATATAGGCAACTTATGCTAATAATCAAAATAGACAACTTTCTTAACCTTCCATAAAGCCGTTATAACCAACTTCCCATAAAGTCGTTATAACCTTTTATGGTTTTAGACATATTCATTCCTTTTTATAACCAGGAGACTTATACTTAGAACCAAGTATCACATACTTACAAATCAAGTTTCTTAACTTTCAAAATACTTCAAGTCTCTTAATATTTAGAAAACAAGTTTCTTCTACTTTTAAACCTCAAGTAACTCACACCTTTAAAACAAGTTACTTCTCTTAAATCATGTCATTTCTCCTCTCTTAAAACAATTAAGTAAATCACTCCTTTAACTCCCCTAAAGTCATTACAACAACCCTTAGGTTTTGGAACTAAGGCACTAGCCAAAAGGTTTGGAAACCACTTCCTTTTCAAGACTCTATGTACTTTAAGTACAATACTTTCACTTTTAAGAATCCAAACTTCACTAAGGAAATGGATTATACAACTTACAATTTAAACATCAAAGTACAATCAAGGGAGTACATAGAACGAATTCTATTTTAGGCAATCCAAATACAACCAAGGAATGAATCATTTAAGGAGTAGGACATACTTTCTTTATCTTAAGGAATCATGCTAGAAGAAGAGATAGTTCACATACCTTTTCGGCTAATTCCACAAGCTAAGCCGAATACGCCGTACGTAGAAGTGTCAACCTATAATGGTCACAACAAGACTATCAACTTCTAGTCTCAACGTAGAATAATAATAAGTATACGGTCTCTTATTCTACGGAAAATCGGGCAGCACCTCCTTTGTTTCTACTTACTTTGCCACCTTTTTCAAGATCGAATACAATAACCAACACGCCTGTTATACCCCGTAGTTGCAGGGTATGTAAGTGAGGACGTACGTACGAGAGTACGGCAGAAATTTTGAAAAGAAAGAAAGATGTGAGTTTTCGACGGAAAAGTTTTCGGTTTTTGTGAAGAAAAAGGTTCGTTAATGGGAATTGGATTCCCAGATTTGGTATTTGGACTTCATAGATTATATTAGAATTTTGGGATTTTATTTTCGGAAATGGTCACGTGGGGCCCACGGGAGAAATTTACGGTTTTGTGGGGCCCGCTTTGATTTTGAGATTTTTGGCCGTTATGGATATTTTCGGAAGACGAAATATTTTGGACGAATCGGGGGGCGACACGTGTCACCCCCATGTGGCACCCTTGGCCGAAATATGTTTGTGCACAACACCCGGTTAGAGTCGTTTTTCGACGAAACGTTCTACCTATCTTTCGAAGGGTAAATTACGGCTATGTCATTTAGTATTTTTGCGGATTTTTCCGAGAGACGAAACGTTTTGGACCAACGAGAGGGCAACACTTGGCACCCTCTCGTTGGTGGACTTGAAGGGGCGGTTAGGGCCGATTGGATGGGCAAGTGTTGGTAGATATTTGTGTAGATATTTGTGAGGGTTTTAAGGAGTAGGGTCTAGGGGGCACTTGGGCATATCTTGGCCCTCCACTTGCCCCCCCACTTGGCTAGATCTTGGCCATTGGTTGGCCTTTGCTTGGCTATAAATACCTCCCCTTTGAAGACTTCTTCATCCATTCCATAATTTCCAAGTCTTGAAAACCTCCTCCTCCTTGTTGGTTTCGTCCCTCCTCTTCCTTTGTGAGGCCTTGGCCGAGGGTGCACCACTCCTGAGGCCTTGGCCGAGGGTACACCCCTCCCAGTGGTGTCTTGAGGTACCCCACTTGCCTTGTTGTTCTCGTAGAATACACCCCCCCTCTTGGTAGAAATACTCTCCATAGTATTGTTACTATACCCAAATTACCTTAGCCGTATACCTTGTAGTATTCCAAAGATACCTCTATACGTAGAGCCCGGAAATACTACCTTATGTCCTTTTAGTCTCAAACCGAAACCCTAAGGAAAATCTCCATAGTTGGTTGGAGTATTAAGAAGAAGTTGTGTAGAACTTCTAAGGGTTGTTTGGAACGGGTTGGAGCGCGCGGAGTAGGAGCTAAACCTTGCTCAGGATCGACATTATAACTTGGATAATTTTGGGCTTATCGAGGTAAATATTCTTGTCCCCTTAATGTAATTGGAAATTACATGTTGTAGGATTGTATAGTTGAAGTATACTATGTATAGATCGGAATAATACTTGCGGCAATGTCTTTTGACTTAAGCCTGAATAAAGAAGAGAACTGAACTGTAATTACTTAGGATTGTATTACAGTAGACTTGTGGTATTGCTGTGTTGAAGAATTGTATACGTCCGGTTAGACGTATAAACCCCCCCCCCCCTGGTTGGCTTGGTAGCCGGCCTCGATAGAGGAGGAGATTTACGCTGTTGCGGGGGGGGGGGGGGGAGATGCTGCCGAATTTTCTGTAGAATATGGAACCGAGTGTTAATAGACGTTTGTGGCCTTATAGGTGGAAGTACTACGAGTAGCGTATTCTACTTGACGAGTGGAAAAGGCTAGCAGGGGTACAGTACGGTGGAGCGTATTGCTTATTGTCGATAAATCGTCGCGAGGTATGTGAACCTCTTCCTATCCTTTCTAGCATGATGTTTTGTAAACTATGTAGTACGGTAGACGTACATGTGCTAAACGAGTTTGGTTTGTTTAAAACATAGGGTGTTATAATAGCTTTATGGGAAGTTAGTTATAACGACTCTATGTAGATAACATAATGTTTTATTATTGTAGAAGTTAAGAGACTTGATCTTGAAAGATAAGAGACTTAACCTAATTGACTTGATGTGTAACATTTTTATAAAAATGTTGTAAAACCTCATTAGCGAGTAATGAGTACTTGATTTTAAAAGAATAATGTTTTACTGAATTCGGAAATGAGAATAAGTATCGAACGAACCACAGCAGCGCTAATAAAGGGAAATGTATTGACTAATCAAGTATTATTAAAACCAGTAGAAACCTCCATCTGCATAGAAGCTAAGATGGGACAAAATGATATTACATTTCCTAGATCATGGCTGCTGTTAAAAGATTGTTATAAACAAGAATAACCTACTCACATATAAGGTAAATGTTTCTCAAATTGTTTTAAAGGATTTAAAACTATGAACTACGAAACCTTTCAAAAATGAGAAACTTGAGTAAATGGAATTAGGCAAACTTGAACGTTTGGAAAATAATGTTGTTACTTGATTTTTACAAAGAGAAGTGTTTTGATTTACTTCAAAAGATAATCACTCTATTGTTATATACTACGGATATTGTGTGACTTTTGTAAAAGTAACGGATCTTTAAAGAGTTAGTGTATAAAGTACTTTGGGGATAAAAACCCTATCTCGTTAATCATATAGTAGAAAGTACCTTATGTGTGAATAACTTGATTGTATTGGTTTGTGATAGCCTTGTAATACCTTCTTGTTGATTTGATAAGTAAACATATTAGGATGCTACGTGTGTTAGTGATACGTGATATTTGTGTAAAGGGGTTTCCCCTTGTTGTGCTTATGTGGTTTAAACGGTAAGCCGTTGTGCTAGTATTACATCACTCACCTTGATTCCGGGGGTTAAGCTGCCCTCCGATGCGGGGTAGACTCAGGCGGTCTGGGACCATGATTCGAGAATACCTCATGCGGGTCCTGGGGGCCTATGCGGAGCTACGAGAGTTTCAGGTTAGTGTGCGGCCTTTATGGTCATGCGGTCTATGTGGCCATGCGGACTGCGAGTCGGGGCGATGCCGGAGTAGCTACCCTCGATGCGGGTTATACCTCATGCGGGCCTATGAGATTGGCCTATGCGGAGTGCGCGGAGTTCGAGGCTAGACGCGCATTTGATATTGCGAGCGGCGACCGGCTTTGATCATGTGACGGTCTAGACAGATATCATGATACGATTTATGACCTTGTTAGTCTGTAGGTGTTAGTAGTCGGCTATGCCTTCGTGCTTACCTGCATCGTTTTATTTGGACACATCTGGGACATGCTGTTCATGTGTAGTTCTTGGTGCTTTTCTATCATAGACTGCCGGCAGTGACGAAGGTATTCCACGGGCATGATTGATCTTGTGGGCGTGAGACCCATTGTTATCTAGGAGTGATGACTTTGAGGCGTGAGTCACGACTAGACATATTTGCTTATTTATTGTGGCGTAGTTTGGTTATCATACCTGTCTCCTGCTTTCTATAGACTACTATGATTTCATTTACTGTATCTTCATGTTTCACATACTTGGTACCTGTTATGCGACCTCGCTTGAAGTGCGTTCATCGCAGTAAAGGTACACGATCGTTGATCCTCGCTTAGGGTCACGATTCGGCGTTTGGGAAAGCACCGTGTCTCCGGCGGCGTATCTTGGTAGAGTCCCCTGTTGTGGGAGGTGCTTACATTCGGGGTATGGCGGCCACTGTCCGTCGTTGTTGTCATATCATTCATAAGTGCATGTAATCTTGTTGTGGCGGGGTTGTAATGGGATGTAATCGCTCAAATTGATATTTATTTATCTTGAAGGTAACCGCTTTGGTTGCTTTGTCTTATTTCACTGTCTTATTACATTGACTTCATGTTATTGTTTTATGTTCCGCTGATTACTCTGATGTTGTATCACTAGGGTGCCCGGGGTAAGGCACCAGTCACGGGCCCGGGATCGGGTCGTGACAAAAGTGGTATCAGAGCAGTTAATCCTCGGAAAGTGTCTACAGACCGTATCTAGTAGAGTCTTGATTATCGGTGTGTTGTGCACCACACCAATAATCAGGAGGCTATAGGATATTTAGGATTGGTTTCCATTCTTCTCACTCTGAGATCGTGCTTAGAGCCGTGTTATAAGTTGGACCCCTCTAACGTAATTCTTTCCCTTATCGTTATGTCTTCGCGTAAGGCAACCAGGGCCCAGGAGGGCAAGGCAGCCGAGGGAGCTGCGAGTTGAGTACAGAAGGGTTACATGGGCACATGCCCAATCATCACCTAGGGTGGTGCTTCATTTGGGGAGTTCTGCGACATCACCAAACCCAACAGAGTTTAGCACAGCGGCAGCAGTTCCTACTGCGGCCATGACATTTTGAACCTTCAGTTCCACGACCGGGAACAGTGAATATAAATTGCAAAGAGGCGACCCTGTTACTAGCTATGGATTTGGCTACAGAAAGTATACCGATGTACCGCGAGTCTTGATGACTATCTAAGAGAGGGTGTGCAAGAGAAGTTCTTCATTTGGGTTTGAGCATGGCACGTATGCGGGCTTATGCGCGGCGAGCGAAATGTAGAGATCGGCCGGGTTAGCAGGGGCGAAGGGCGAGCAGCGAGGCCCTTTGGTAACTTTCAAGGCGAACCACCTCAGCAGCAGATTAGATATGCACATCCACCAGTGCGGAGTGGTCCTCGCGAGTTCGGGGCGTTCGGGGTATCACGGGAGTTGGTCGAGCTCGAGCTTAGGTTCACGGCTACGTAGTTTCCGGCCCGGCCGGATTTAGTTTTCCCCCGTGTTCACAGTGTGGCAGACGTCATCCCGGGGGATGTCGTCTTGTAGTTGGTACTTGTTTTACTGGCGGCCGTCAGGGCCATGTTTCGAAAGGATGTCCTAGTGGGAGGACTCAGCCGTCAGGATCGGTGGGTAGTTCGTCATCTTCCCTAGCTATGCGCCCTACGGGGCAGGTTTGATTAGAACAATTAAGGGGAGTGATGCAGTAGGTACATGTATATTCTTAACCCTCTAGAGATTAGTACGTGTAAGATGAGTATATCTTAAGTATTATGGGATTAGAAATTCATGGTTAGTTAACCGGGTAAGATTCGGGGGGCTGAGCGTATAAAGAGGCCAGAGCCTCTACCACGGGAACAGACCCGAACCGTGGCTCTCCGTATGGCACGTCCTGAGAAGGGTTGTACCTCAGGGATCGCATGCAGTCCGGTACCATTTGTTGGGTCGCCGGAGTGACACTAGAACCTCGCGGCAAAGTGACAAAAGTGGTATGAAAGATGGTATAGTATGTTTAACCCTTATCTGTGTGCATAGTGCACGTGAGATGTTGTGTGATAAGTCCCTGAGTAGTGTGTAATGAAAGAGGGTAGTTGAGCTAAGAAGACCGCTAGGTTTTCGTAACGTGATTAGTGAGAGTTTTCCGGATCGGGGAGCTAGTGTCTTGTGCGTTGCCGGGTCGGTTTGAGGCCATGTCGCGGGTCAACCCGGCGGTTTAGTGGTGGGTCGGTTGTGGTGGTCCCGCTTTGTGGTAGGGTCATGAGGGTGTTAGGCCCATGTTTGGTTAGCCAGCGTACGAGTTCGTGGATGCATGTGACCAGTAGTCGGGCTGATGAGGTCAGCCCATCTTGTCCTTCAGTTAGGACTGTTTACTCGGCAGAGGGTTATGCGAGATGTTGTTTCAAGAAGGTTGTAAGGTTGCACGAGGTGCCTACCTTCACCTTATGACAGACAGTGAAGCCCAGGTTGTGGCTATTTTTCATTTTCTGGGAGTTTTACCAGGCAGGGTAGGGACTCCGGTGAGTCTCCGTATCGCATTCGCCCTCGGGCCAGTGTTTAGATTTCAGGGGTACTTGTGAGGGTTGTTGTCTCCTGTTAAGGAAGTGTTTAAGCTACCATTTCAGTGTTCGGATGTCGCTTTATGAAGCCTTGTAGGGGCGGAAGTGTAAGTTGCCGGTCGATTGGTTCGATGTTGGCAAGGTTCAGATAGTTGGAGATAGTAACCCAGAGATTTCGGGAGCGGAATCAGTAGCAGAAATGTGGTAAGTTATGAGAAAGAGTTCGAGTGTACAAGAAGGGTACGACACGTAAGGGAAGAAGCGAGCATGTATGTCGAGCATAGATGCGACCATTCCTTTTGTAAGAAGAAGGTGTGAGGGAAGTATATTTTAGACCTCGAGTAAAGGCTTTTGTGATGTCATAGGTGTTTTCTCGTGGGCTTGGATGTAAGTATTTGCGCAGGTGTTTCTGTGGCCAGGTATGGCAGGATTGTTTTCGTATGTATAACAGTGAAGACTATACTGGCGCATGTTTGTTTGAGACTTAGAAGGAACATTCGGGACGAATGTTTCTAAGGAGGGGAGAATGTTATACCCCGTAGTTGCAGGGTATGTAAGTGAGGACGTACGTCAGCAGTACGCGAAATTTTGAAAAGAAAGAAAGATGTGAGTTTTCGGAAAAGTTTCGGTTTTGTGAAGAAAAAGGTTCGTTAATGGAATTGGATTCCCAGTTTGGTATTTGGACTTCATAGATTATATTAGAATTTTGGGATTTTATTTTGGAAATGGTCACGTGGGGCCCACGGAGAAATTCTGTTTTGTAGGGCCCGCTTTGATTTTGAGATTTTTGGCGTTATGGATATTTTTGGAAGACGAAATATTTTGGGCCGAATCGGGGCGACACGTGTCACCCCATGTGGCACCCTTGGCGAAATATGTTTGTGCACAACACGGTTAAGTCGTTTTTAACGAAACGTTCTACCTATCTTTCAAGGTTAAATTACGGCTATGTCATTTAGTATTTTTGCGGATTTTTACGAGAGGCAAACGTTTTGTACCAACGAGAGGGAAACACTTGGCACCCTCTCGTTGGTGGACTTGAAGGGGCGGTTAGGGCCGATTTGATGGGCAAGTGTTGGTAGATATTTGTGTAGATATTTGTGAGGGTTTTAAGGAGTAGGGTCTAGGGGCACTTGGGCATATCTTGGCCTCCACTTGCCCCCACTTGGCTAGATCTTGGCCATTGGTTGGCCTTTTCTTGGCCTATAAATACCCTCACTTTGAAGACTTCTTCATCCATTCCATAATTTCCAAGTCTTGAAAACCTCCTCCTCCTTGTTGGTTTCGTCCCTCCTCTTCCTTTGTGAGGCCTTGGCCGAGGGTGCACCACTCCTAGAGTCCTTGGCCAGGGTACACCCACTCCTAGTGGTGTGCCGTGAGGTACCCCCCCCCCCCTTGTCTTGTTGTTCTCGTAGAATACACCCCCCCTCTTGGTAGAAATACTCTTAGTATTGTTACTATACCCAAATTACCTTAGCCGTATACCTTGTAGTATTCCAAAGATACCTCTATCGTAGAGCAGGAAATACTACCTTATGTCCTTTTAGTCTCAAACCCAAAACCCTAAGGAAAATCTCCATAGTTGGTTGGAGTATTAAGAAGAAGTTGTGTAGAACTTCTAAGGGTTGTTTGGAGCGGGTTGGGCGCGGAGTAGGAGCTAAACCTTGCTCAGGATCGACATTATAACTTGGATAATTTTGGGCTTATCGAGGTAAATATTCTTGTCCTTAATGTAATTGGAAATTACATGTTGTAGGATGTATAGTTGAAGTATACTATGTATAGATCGGAATAATACTTGCGGCAATGTCTTTTGACTTAAGCTGAATAAAGAAAGCGAGCGTAATTACTTAGGATTGTATTCTGATGGACTTGTGGTATTCTTTGTGTTGAAGAATTGTATACGTCCAGGTTAGGCGTATAAACCCCCGGTTGGCTTGGTAGTAGCGGCCTCGATAGAGAGGAGATTTACGTTGTTGCGGGGAGATCTTTGATTTTACGTAGAATATGGAACCGAGTGTTAATGAGCGTTTGTGGCCTTATAGGTGGAAGTGCTACGAGTGGCGTATTCTACTTGGCGAGTGGAAAAGGCTAGCGAAGTGCGATGCGGTGGGCGTATTGCTTATTGTCGATAAATCGTCGCGAGGTATGTGAACCTCTTCCTATCCTTTCTAGCATGATGTTTTGTAAACTATGTAGTACGGTAGACGTACATGTGCTAAACGAGTTTGGTTGGTTCAAAACATAGGGTGTTATAATAGCTTTATGGGAAGTTAGTTATAACGACTCTATGTAGATAACATAATGTTTTATTATTGTAGAAGTTAAGAGACTTGATCTTGAAAGATAAGAGACTTAACCTAATTGACTTGATGTGTAACATTTTTATAAAAATGTTGTAAAACCTCATTAGAGTAATGAGTACTTGATTTTAAAAGAATAATGTTTCTTGAATTCGGAAATGAGAATAAGTATCGAGCGAACCACAAAGCGCTAATAAAAGGGAAATGTATTGACTAATCAAGTATTATTAAAACCGGTAGAAACCTCCATGCATAGAAGCTAAGATGAGACAAAATGATATTACATTTCCTAGATCATGGTTCTTTGTTAAAAGATTGTTATAAACAAGAATAACCTACTCACATATAAGGTAAATGTTTCTCAAATTGTTTTAAAGGATTTAAAACTATGAACTCTGAAACCTTTCAAAAATGAGAAACTTGAGTAAATGGAATTAGGCAAACTTGAACGTTTGGAAAAGAATGTTGTTACTTGATTTTTACAAAGAGAAGTGTTTTGATTTACTTCAAAAGATAATCACTCTATTGTTATATACTACGGGTATTGTGTGACTTTTGTAAAAGTAACGGATCTTTAAAGAGTTAGTGTATAAAGTACTTTGGGGATAAAAACCCTATCTCGTTAATCATATAGTAGAAAGTACCTTATGTGTGAATAACTTGATTGTATTGGTTTGTGATAGCCTTGTAATACCTTCTTGTTGATTTGATAAGTAAACATATTAGGATGCTACGTGTGTTAGTATTCTGTGATATTTGTGTAAAGGGGTTTCCCCTTGTTGTGCTTATGTGGTTTAAACGGTAAGCCGTTGTGCTAGTATTACATCACTCACCTTGATTAGGGGTTAAGCGCCCTCCGACGCGGGTAGACTCGGTGATGCAGGACCATGATTCGAGAATACCTCATGCGGGTCCCGGGGCCTATCGGAGCTACGAGTTTCGAGTTAGTGTGCGGCCTTTATGGTCATGCGATCTACATGTGGCCATGCGGATCGCGAGTCGGGGCGATGCCGGAGTAGCTACCCCGATGCGGGGTTATACCTCATGCGGGCCTATGAGATTGGCCTATGCGAGTGCGGGGAGTTCGGGGCTAGACGCGCACATTTGATATTGCGAGCGGCGACCGGCTTTGATCATGTAATGATGCAGACAGATATCATGATACGATTTATGACCTTGTTAGTCTTGTAGGTGTTAGTAGTCGGCTATGCCTTCGTACCCACCATCTTGTTTTATTTGGACACAGTGGGACTGCTGTTCATGTGTATTCCTTGGTGCTTTTCTATCATGCATCGCGGTGAGGAAGGTATTCCACGGGCATGATTGATGTTGTGGGCGTGAGGCCCATTGTTATATTGGAGTGATGACTTTGAGGCGTGAGTCACGACTAGACATATTTGCTTATTTATCGCGAATGTAGTTTGGTTATCATACCGTCTCGCCTTTCTATAGACTACTATGATTTCATTTACGATATCTTCATGTTTCACATACTTGGTACTGTTATCTTGACCTCGCCGGAGTGCGTTCATGCGCAGTAAAGGTACACCGATCGTTGATCCTCGCTCTTAGGGTCACAGTTCAGCGTTTGGGAAAGCTCCGTTTCTCCGGAGGCTTATCTTTGTATAGTCCCCTGTTGTTGTAGGTGCTTACATTCAGGGGTATGACGGGGCCCTGTCCCGTCGTTGTTGTCATATCATTCATGTAAGTGCAGTATCTTGTTGTGGGCAGGGTTGTAATGGGATGTAACTGTTCAAATTGATATTTATTTATACTGAAGGTAACCGCTTTGGTTAGCCTGTCTTCTTATTTCACTGTCTTATTACATTGACTTCATGCTATTGTTTTATGTTCCGCTGATTACTCTGATGTTGTATCACTAGGGTGCCCGGGGTAAGGCACCAGTCACGGGCCCGGGATCGGGTCGTGACAACGCCACATTTAAGGCTCAAAACAACAACCAAACAAAGGGGATTACACGCCTTACAATACGTGTAAAATTCCGCCCCACAATTAATACGAATTAGTTCCATATTCAAGCCATTCTCGGCCAACAACATAACCAACAATTCAAAGTCTTTTCCAATCCTTTTCCAATTCCAAGTTCTAAGGGCTAACATGTTATAAAGTCATAAACAACTTCAACAACTACAATTTCCTTCTTTATACAACATGCGACGACTTAAACTAATAATCGACTTGAATTGTAATCTTAAGGCTAAACATGCTAGTTTTCGGATTAGGGTTCCAATAGCCAATAAACTTATCAAACCTTATACTAAATACCTCATGCTTGCTAATATCCATAACTACAACAATAAGTAAACCTTAATTGCTAAAACGACAAAATTTATACCTTTACAAGCCCTTAAAATTTCCAAGATTCAAAGTCGCGCCTTAGCAATTCTTAGCTCCTTTCCTTATGTTCCAATCCGCTCCAAGCACTCCTTAGAAGCCTATGAAGAACCCTTCTTCAAGTTCCAACTTCAAAGTTGAAGAACTCCTTAAGTTTCCGCCTTGCGACTAATACGAAAACGTCGTTTTTCCGAAATCTTTCTATTGATATATCCTTACAATACCCTTAGGGACATTGGGTTAAAGTCTTGTGAACAAACGATCAAAACTACAAATTTTTCTAGTGGGAATGGCCTTGAACCCGAGAGCACTTGTTCTTGCACAAGATGAACTCTAAATTTTTCTAAGTGTTGAGACAAGTCTTGCACTAGTAGTATGCTTATATAACACATTGGAGGGCCAAGACTTAAACAAATGGGTGGCTAAGATGAAGATCACATGGATAATAGCCAAGCGGACAAGTTGACTTGGTTAACAATCTCAATCTTAGCAAGACTTATCTTCCACCATGGTCAATGACCATTTTAACCTTGCATGAAATCGTCCAAGACCATATGAGGGGGGTTCCACGTGTCGCCCTCTCATTCGTCCATAAAATTCCGTAACCCTCGTGGGCCCCGCAAAACGTAGAATTCCTCGGGTGGGCCCCACGTGACCAAATCCGTAAAAATAAATTTCCATAAAGTTAATAATTTCCATACTCTTCAAATAATGCATTTTGAGAATCCAATTCTCAACAACGAACATTTCTCCTTTCCGACGTTCGGAAGATTTTCTGCCGGAAAAACAATTCTTCCTTTCGTACCAATTTCCAAGTCTTGATTCCTTACGTACATTCTCTTATACATGTCCTGGACTTACGGGGTGTAACATTCTTCCCCCTTAGAAACATTCGTCCCCGAATGTTCTTAGTCGGTTGTCAAGCTATACAAACTCCGGCATAAACTCTATACTATGCCTATCAATCAAAACTGCACAAGACCAACGATGCCACACATGGCCACCACAACATACGTAATCATATCAATGGACCTTCCGTCCGCGACCCCTTCTCACAAAACTCGAAGGTTACAGTCTTCTAAAACACGGGATCCTTAGAGGTTCCTTTATTTCTTACTTGTATTTCTTTCTCGTACTTCTAAACTTATTTAGTAAACGTACAACATCTCAAATATTGTTTCTGTTCCCCAATCCTTGGAGTTACTAACCAAACTTGGTCATATTGTTACTTACATTCCCGTTAAGGCTCTTCTCGACCCTTACGACCTAGTTAGGTGGAGCAACGTCCACGAACTCGTACAACGATTAACTAAACTTGGGCCTTGCATCCTCGGGACCCTACCACATAACGGGACCATTTCTAACTGACATATCCCCATTCCCTACTACCGGTTGACCCGAAATGAGTCCATAACCCGACTCATCGTCACACTTAACTTCTCGTTCTTAGTCTGAAATAAATCTCTCTCTTATCTCAAGGTACTTCTCACCCTATCCCCCCTATTCACTAGAGGTTCGTCACCTAAGCCAAAGTATTTCTCTGCATAATCTTCCCTATTGGTCTTACACTGTTATGGGGCAATTACTACGTGTGAACTCTACACAACTATAGTCTCAGTTCACTTACCATTCTTGTCAATATTCTTAACTTCTCACTTTACTAATCAAGGTATCCCTACCTCTGGGTACTATCACTTTACAACTCTAGCAATAAAGGGAAAACATATACGCTAGGGTAAAATCAGAATCTATCAATGCGCGTATGATTCAAAAGAATCGAAATATACCTGTAACCTCGTGCGATGTCGCCTCCTGATCCTGCCTAGTAGTCACGTCATCCCTGCGGTTCGAAGGACTGCCAGAACTATAAACTCCACCCTGACCTCTACCGCGGCTAGCTGACATCTGAACACCCTGCACTGGGGGACGCATAGCTGTGGAGGAAAGGGAACCAACTACCGGCCTCATAGGCTGAGCCACTTCACCGGTGCTCCTTCTAAAAGGACATACCCTCAGAATATGGCCCGGACAGCCACAACAAATACAAGCACTTGTGCCATAACGGCATTTCCCCAAATGACGCTTACTACATCGGAAACACTGAGGAAAAAGTGGCCTCGACTAAGAAACTCCTCTGCTCCTTTGAGAACCTCGACCCCTGGAGCTTGGACCGGATCCTAAATACCTTGTGGAGTCCAATCTCCCACCTGTGAGCTGCGGGGGTATGTACTGGGTAGGCTGGGACGAATATCTCACTCGCTGATGAGGCTGCTCGTCCAAAAACTCACCGGGATAACCAACCGGTCTAGCCCTCTTACGCAGATCTCCGCGTTGGCTATCTACCCTCTGTACACCTGCCTGTACTGGCCGAATAACCTCCTGCTGATGAAACTGTAGCACCGCTATCTTGGACAATAACATAATTGCTTCCCTCATGACCCTATAGTCTTCTCCTGGCGAAGCTGGAGGCTCAGTCTTTGGGGCCTCAAAACTGGCGCAGAAGAACTTCGTGCTGCGGCACAACATCCGTATACCACAGGCATAAGCCCTATCAACTCTCTGAGTCGACTAGTAGCTGCTACTCCTTTGCCCTTCAGGCGGTTGTTGCCCTCCTTGGAGGCATAGCTACACAAAAATTACGTCGAGAGGAATTATCTTACTAACACGACTCATGGCACGATCTTAGAGTGAGAAGAATATAAACCAACTCTAAATGTCCGTAGCCTCTGTTTATGGGTGTGGCGCGCAACACCGATAATCAAGACTCTACTAGACACGGTCGTAGACATTCCGAGGATCGCTCGATACCACTCTGTCATGCCCGAACAGGGCGTGGATCGGTGCCTACATGGGCACCCTTCTACCTTAACAACTAAGTAAATCTGCGGAAATTAAATAACACCTCATTTTTTTAAAACCAACATACGTGAGGGCAAAGCCGACAAGTGCCATAATATACATAATCAAAAGACACAACATCGCATGAGTCCAATCCCACATATAAATACAGACCTAAAAGTTATCTTGAACTATGACGGACAAGGCCCGCGTACCCATAATCGTACAAAAGCACATCGAAAGAACTTATACCAAAAGATAAACTTCGAGCGTAAGGAGCTATCCAAAACTCGAGCGGGTCCTACACTGCCGATCACCAAATCATAGAACTAAACTGCGGCATGAACGCAACCCCGAAGGAGGTCGATCGAAGAATGTACCAAGTATGTGAAAGCGATGAAATCGTAATGAAATCATAACGATCTAAACAAAGCAGAGACATGTATGATAGCCAACCTACAATACACAATACATAAGCAGTCATATCAAGTCAGGGACGCATGCCCTCAAAGTCACTACTCAAATAACAGTACACAATGCCTTACTAACAATGAGAGTAAATAGTAGTATACTTTCAATATAAAATAGGAAGCTCACGATCAGAGCAGGACCACCCGCCCGCAGTATTATTAAGCAATCCTACACCTGGGACTATTTCACCCGCATAGGTCGCGTGGACCTGCATGAGGTATTCCTCGCATGGGACTATTTCACCCTCATAAGCCCTTACGGACTCACATGAGGTATTCCTCGCATGGGACTATTTCACCCGCATAAGCCCTTACGGACTCGCATGAGGTATTCCTCGCATAGGCTGTATCCGCCCGCATGGGACTATTTCACCCGCATAAGCCCTTGCGGACTCGCATGAGGTATTCCTCGCATCGTGGGTAGCAAATCCACAGAATATGCAAATGCCACAAACCCGGGGAATGACCCCGAAATTAATGATATACCACTAGCACAAAACCGGCTATTACCAGCACACATAGGCAATTCTCAATTAAACAAGCCAAAGTACTTATCAAGGCACACATAGAATAATTCTCAATTAAACAAGTCAAAGCACTACGAACGTACATTCTTTTCAAAAGACTCTTTTCTATGTAAAACCCCAAGATACTAACACCCGTAGTATCAAGGTGTGTCTATTTTCCAAGTAAGTTACTACACTCTTAGAAAATTCATTTCAAAGATTGAAACCAAGTAACTTCAAATTTTCACAATCTAGGCAACTTATGCCTAATAATCAAAATAGACAACTTTCTTAACCTTCCATAAAACCGTTATAACCAACTTCCCATAAAGCCGTTATAACCCTTTATGGTTTTAGACATATTCATTCCTTTTTATAACCAGGAGACTTATACTTAGAACCAAGTATCACATACTTACAAATCAGGTTTCTTAACTTTCAAAATACTTCAAGTCTCTTAATATTTAGAAAACAAGTTTCTTCTACTTTTAAACCTCAAGTAACTCACACCTTTAAAACAAGTTACTTCTCTTAAATCATGTCATTTCTCCTCTCTTAAAACAATTAAGTAAATCACTCCTTTAACTCCCCTAAAGTCATTACAACAACCCTTAGGTTTTGGAACTAAGGCACTAGCCAAAAGGTTTGGAAACCACTTCCTTTTCAAGACTCTATGTACTTTAAGTACAATACTTTCACTTTTAAGAATCCCAATTTCACTAAGGAAATGGATTATACAACTTACAATTTAAACATCAAAGTACAATCAAGGGAGTACATAGAACGAATTCTATTTTAGGCAATCCAAATACAACCAAGGAATGGATCATTTAAGGAGTAGGACATACTTTCTTTATCTTAAGGAATCATGCTAGAAGAGGAGATAGTTCACATACCTTTTCGGCTAAATCTACAAGCTAAGCCGAATACGCCGTACGTAGAAGTGTCAACCTAAAATGGTCACAACAAGACTATCAACTTCTAGTCTCAACGTAGAATAATACTAAGTATACGGTCTCTTATTCTACGGAAAATCGGGCAGCACCTCCTTTGTTTCTACTTACTTTGCCACCTTTTTCAAGGCCGAATACAATAACCAACATGCCACATTTAAGGCTCAAAACAACAACC
Source organism: Przewalskia tangutica (assembly GCA_029844215.1). Lineage (NCBI taxonomy): Eukaryota > Viridiplantae > Streptophyta > Magnoliopsida > Solanales > Solanaceae > Przewalskia > Przewalskia tangutica. Next base: position 118,974,645 of record CM056722.1, read on the forward strand.
AAACAAAGGGGATTACACGCCTTACAATACGTGTAAAATTCCGCCCCACAATTAATACGAAGTAGTTCCATATTCAAGCCATTCTCGGCCAACAACATAACCAACAATTCAAAGTCTTTTCCAATCCTTTTACAATTCCAAGTTCTAAGGTCTAACATGTTATAAAGTCATAAACAACTTCAACAACTACAATTTCCTTCTTTATACAACATGCGACGACTTAAACTAATAATCGACTTGAATTGTAATCTTAAGGCTAAACATGATAGTTTTCGGATTAGGGTTCCAATAGCCAATAAACTTATCAAACCTTATACTAAATACCTCATGCTTGCTAATATCCATAACTACAACAATAAGTAAACCTTAATTGCTAAAACGACAAAATTTATACCTTTACAAGCCCTTAAAATTTCCAAGATTCAAAGTCGCGCCTTAGCAATTCTTAGCTCCTTTCCTTATGTTCCAATCCACTCCAAGCACTCCTTAGAAGCCTATGAAGAACCCTTCTTCAAGTTCCAACTTCAAAGTTGAAGAACTCCTTAAGTTTTCGCCTTGCGACTAATACGAAAACGTCGTTTTTCCGAAATCTTTCTATTGATATATCCTTACAATACCCTTAGGGACATTGGGTTAAAGTCTTGTGAACAAAGGATCAAAACTACAATTTTTTCTAGTGGGAATGGCCTTGAACCCGAGAGCACTTGTTCTTGCACAAGATGAACTCTAAATTTTTCTAAGTGTTGAGACAAGTCTTGCACTAGTAGTATGCTTATATAACACATTGGAGGGCCAAGACTTAAACAAATGGGTGGCTAAGATGAAGATCACATGGATAATAGCCAAGTGGACAAGTTGACTTGGTTAACAATCTCAATCTTAGCAAGACTTATCTTCCACCATGGTCAATGACCATTTTAACCTTGCATGAAATCCTCCAAGACCATATGAGGGGGTTCCACGTGTCGCCCTCTCATTCGTCCATAAAATTCCGTAACCCTCGTGGGCCCCGCAAAACGTAGAATTCCTCGGGTGGGCCCCACGTGACCAAATCCATAAAAATAAATTTCCATAAAGTTAATAATTTCCATACTCTTCAAATAATGCATTTTGAGAATCCAATTCTCAACAACGAACATTTCTCCTTTCCGACGTTCGGAAGATTTTCTGCCGGAATAACAATTCTTCCTTTCGTACCAATTTCCAAGTCTTGATTCCTTACGTACATTCTCTTATACATGTCCTGGACTTACGGGGTGTAACATTCTTCCACCTTAGAAACATTCGTCCTCGAATGTTCTTAGTCGGTTGTCAAGCTATACAAACTCCGGCATAAACTTTATACTATGCCTATCAATCAAAACTGCACAAGACCAACGATGCCACACATGGCCACCACAACATACGTAATCATATCAATGGACCTTCCGTCCGCGACCCCTTCTCACAAAACTCGAAGGTTACAGTCTTCTAAAACACGGGATCCTTAGATGTTCCTTTATTTCTTACCTGTCTTTCTTTCTCGTACTTCTAAACTTATTTAGTAAACGTACAACATCTCAAATATTGTTTCTGTTCCCCAATCCTTGGAGTTACTAACCAAACTTGGTCATATTGTTACTTACATTCCCGTTAAGGCTCTTCTCGACCCTTATGACCTAGTTCCGATGGAACGCATCCACGAACTCGTACAACGATTAACTAAACTTAAGCCTTGCATCCTCGGGACCCTACCACATAACGGGACCATTTCTAACTGACATCACCCCATTCCATACTACCGGTTGACCCGAAATGAGTCCATAACCCGACTCATCGTCACACTTAACTTCTCGTTCTTAGTCTGAAATAAATCTCTCTCTTATCTCAAGGTACTTCTCACCCTATCCCCCCTATTCACTAGAGGTTCGTCACATAAGCCAAAGTATTTCTACTGTACAATCTTCCCTATTGGTCTTACACTGTTATGGGGCAATTACTACGTGTGAACTCTACACAACTATAGTCTCAGTTCACTTACCATTCTTGTCAATATTCTTAACTTCTCACTTTACTAATCAAGGTATCCCTACCTCTGGGGTACTATCACTTTACAACTCTAGCAATAAAGGGAAAACATATACGCTAGGGTAAAATCTGAATCTATCAATGCACGTATGATTCAAAAGAATCGAAATATACCTGTAACCCCGTGCGATGTCGCCTCCTGATCCATCCTAGTAGTCACGTCATCCCTGCGGTTCAAGGATCGCGTAACTATAAACTTCACCGACTCTCTGCGGTGGTGACCTCTGAACACCCTGCCCTGGGGGACGCACAGCTGTGGAGGAAAGGGAACCAACTACCGGCCTCATAGGCTGAGCCACTTCACCGGTGCTCCTTCTAAAAGGGCATACCCTCAGAATATGGCCCGGACGGACACAACAAAAACAAGCACTTGTGCCATAACGGCATTTCCCCAAATGACGCTTACTACATCTGTCATCGAGGAAAAAGTGGCCTCGATCGAGAAACTCTCGCTCCTTTGAGAACCTCGACCCACGGAGCTTGGACCGCTCCTAAATACCTTGTGAGTCCAATCTCCCATCGTGAGCTGCGGGGTATGTCTTGGGTAGGTGGGACGAATATCTCACTCATTCTTGAGGCCGCCGTCCAAAACTCAGGGATAACCAACCGGTCTAGCCTCTTCACGCAGATCTCCGCGTTGGATATCTACCTCTGACACCTGCTGTCATCGCCGAATAACCTCACGATGATGAAACTGTAGCACCGCTATCTTGGTCAATAACATAATTGCTTCCCTCATGACCCTATAGTCTTCTCCTAACTGAGAAACTGGAGGCTCTGGTGTTGGGGCCTCAAAACCTGGCGCAGAAGAACTCGCCGACTGCGGCACAACATCCGGTATACCCTGGGCATAAGCCCTATCAACTCTCGGAGTCTGACTAGTAGCTCCTGCTACTCCTTTGCCCTTCTGGGCGGTAGTTGCCCTCCTTGGAGGCATAACTGTACACAAAAATTACGTCAGAGAGGAATTATCTTACTAACACAGCTCTATGACACGATCTTAAAGTGAGAAGAATAGAAACCAACTCCTAAATGTCCTGTAGCCTCCTGTTTATGGGTGTGGCGCGCAACACACCGATAATCAAGACTCTACTAGACACGGTCTGTAGAGATTCCGAGGAATGACTGCTCTGATACCACTCTGTCACGCCCCGAACACCGGGCCCGTGACTGGTGCCCTACCTGGGCACCCTTCTACCTTAACAACTAAGTAAACTGCGGAAATTAAATAATACCTCATTTTATTTTTAAACCAACATACGTACAAGGGCAAAGCCGACAAGGCTGCCATATTATACATAATCAAAAGACACAACACTGTACATGAGTCCAATCCCACATATAAATACATACCTCTAAGAGTTATACTGAACTATGACGGGACAAGGCCCCGCCGTACCCATAACTGTACAAAGCACATCGAAGGAACTTATACCAAAAAGATAAACTCCTGAACAGAAGGAGCTATCCAAAACTCTGAGCAGGGTCCTACACCTGCCGATCACCAAACTGCGTACCTAAACCTGCGGCATGAACGCAACCCCCCGAAGGAGGTCAGTACGAAGAATGTACCAAGTATGTGAAGCGATGAAATCAGTAATGAAATCATAACAGTCTAAACAAAACAGGAGACATGTATGATAGCCAACCTACAGTACACAATACATAAGCAGTCATATCAAGTCAGGGACGCATGCCCTCAAAGTCACTACTCAAATAACAGTACACAATGCCTTACTAACAATGAGAGTAAATAGTAGTATACTTTCAATATAAAATAGGAAGCTCACGATCAGAGCAGGACCACCCGCCCGCAGTATCATTAAGCAATCCTACACCTGGGACTATTTCACCCGCATAGGTCGCGTGGACCCGCATGAGGTATTCTTCGCATGGGACTATTTCACCCGCATAAGCCCTTACGGACTCACATGAGGTATTCCTCGCATGGGACTATTTCACCCGCATAAGCCCTTACGGACTCTCATGAGGTATTCCTCGCATAGGCTGTATCCGCCCGCATGGGACTATTTCACCCGCATAATCCCTTGCGGACTCGCATGAGGTATTCCTCGCATCGTGGGTAGCAAAGCAACGGAATATGCAAATGCCACAAACCCGGGGAATGACCCCGAAATTAATGATATACCACTAGCACAAAACCGGCTATTACCAGCACACATAGGCAATTCTCAATTAAACAAGCCAAAGTACTTATCAAGGCACACATAGAATAATTCTCAATTAAACAAGCCAAAGCACTACGTACGTACATTCTTTTCAAAAGACTCCTTTCTATGTAAAACCCCAAGATACTAACACCCGTAGTATCAAGATGTGTCTCTTTTTCCAAGTAAGTTACTACACTCTTAGAAAACTCATTTCAAAGATTGAAACCAAGTAACTTCAAATTTTCACAATCTAGGCAACTTATGCCTAATAATCAAAATAGACAACTTTCTTAACCTTCCATAAAGCCGTTATAACCAACTTCCCATAAAGCCGTTATAACCCTTTATGGTTTTAGACATATTCATTCCTTTTTATAACCAGGAGACTTATACTTAGAACCAAGTATCACATACTTACAAATCAAGTTTCTTAACTTTCAAAATACTTCAAGTCTCTTGATATTTAGAAAACAAGTTTCTTCTACTTTTAAACCTCAAGTAACTCACACCTTTAAAACAAGTTACTTCTCTTAAATCATGTCATTTCTCCTCTCTTAAAACAATTAAGTAAATCACTCCTTTAACTCCCCTAAAGTCATTACAACAACCCTTAGGTTTTGGAACTAAGGCACTAGCCAAAAGGTTTGGAAACCACTTCCTTTTCAAAACTCTATGTACTTTAAGTACAATACTTTCACTTTTAAGAATCCAAACTTCACTAAGGAAATGATTATACAACTTACAATTTAAACATCAAAGTACAATCAAGGGAGTACATAGAACGAATTCTATTTTAGGCAATCCAAATACAACCAAGGAATGGATCATTTAAGGAGTAGGACATACTTTCTTTATCTTAAGGAATCATGCTAGAAGAGGAGATAGTTCACATACCTTTTCGGCTAAATCCACAAGCTAAGCCGAATACGCCGTACGTAGAAGTGTCAACCTATAATGGTCACAACAAGACTATCAACTTCTAGTCTCAACGTAGAATAATACTAAGTATACGGTCTCTTATTCTACGGAAAATCGGGCAGCACCTCCTTTGTTTCTACTTACTTTGCCACCTTTTTCAAGGCCGAATACAATAACCAACACGCCACATTTAAGGCTCAAAACAACAACCAAACAAAGGGGATTACACGCCTTACAATACGTGTAAAATTCCGCCCCACAATTAATACGAAGTAGTTCCATATTCAAGCCATTCTCGGCCAACAACATAACCAACAATTCAAAGTCTTTTCCAAGCCTTTTCCAATTCCAAGTTCTATGGGCTAACATGTTATAAAGTCATAAACAACTTCAACAACTACAATTTCCTTCTTTATACAACATGCGACGACTTAAACTAATAATCGACTTGAATTGTAATCTTAAGGCTAAACATGCTAGTTTTCAGATTAGGGTTCCAATAGCCAATAAACTTATCAAACCTTATACTAAATACCTCATGCTTGCTAATATCCATAACTACAACAATAAGTAAACCTTAATTGCTAAAACGACAAAATTTATACCTTTACAAGACCTTAAAATTTCCAAGATTCAAAGTCGCGCCTTAGCAATTCTTAGCTCCTTTCCTTATGTTCCAATCCTCTCCAAGCACTCCTTAGAAGCCTATGAAGAACCCTTCTTCAAGTTCCAACTTCAAAGTTGAAGAACTCCTTAAGTTTCCGCCTTGCGACTAATACGAAAACATCGTTTTTCTGAAATCTTTCTATTGAGATATCCTTACAATACCCTTAGGGACATTGGGTTAAAGTCTTGTGAACAAAGGATCAAAACTACAAATTTTTCTAGTGGGAATGGCCTTGAACCCGAGAGCACTTGTTCTTGCACAAGATGAACTCTAAATTTTTCTAAGTGTTGAGACAAGTCTTGCACTAGTAGTATGCTTATATAACACATTGGAGGGCCAAGACTTAAACAAATGGGTGGCTAAGATGAAGATCACATGGATAATAGCCAATTGGACAAGTTGACTTGGTCAACAATCTCAAACTTAGCAAGACTTATCTTCCACCATGGTCAATGACCATTTAAACCTTGCATGAAATCGTCCAAGACCATATGAGGGGGGTGCCACGTGTCGCTCTCTCATTCATCCATAAAATTCCGTAACCCTCGTGGGCCCCGCAAAACGTAGAATTCCTCGGGTGGGCCCCACGTGACCAAATCCGTAAAAATAAATTTCCATAAAGTTAATAATTTCCATACTCTTTAAATAATGCATTTTGAGAATCCAATTCTCAACAATGAACATTTCTCCTTTCCGACGTTCGGAAGATTTTCTGCCAGAAAAACAATTCTTCCTTTCGTACCAATTTCCAAGTCTTGATTCCTTACGTACATTCTCTTATACATGTCCTGGACTTACGGGGTGTAACCGTTTACCCCTCATTTATACTCTTACCCTAACTCAACTGGCCATCATACATAACATAAGCCCTACCGGCTTATCATACATACATAAGCACTACCGACTTATCATACATTACATAAGCACTACCGACTTATCATACATAACATAAGCACCACCGGCTTACCATACATAACATAAGCACCACCGGCTTATCATACATTACATAAGCAAGTTAAGAAATCCTCTAACTTCTTATTAGCTTGTTCATATACACTCTCATTTTTGTTTACTTAAGGCAATAACATGTCATTATAAAATCTGGGAATTTAACCCAACGTACTACGTGCCTCTACTCCTTTAAAATGATTCTCTTTCAAATAAAACTTCCAAGATATTAATAACCGTAGTATCAAGTCATATCTACTTTTCAAGACAAGTCACAATACCTTTTAGAAATACATTTATAGGCTTCTAAATCAAGTGACTTCTTTCTTTAAAACCTTAAGCAATTGGTACCTTTAAAACAATTTGCCATTCTTTATTTCAAATCATTTCTTTGCTTACATTACTGAAGAAAACCATTCTTTTAATCTTCCATAAAGTTGTTATAACCAACTTCTCATAAAGCCGTTATAACTCTTTATGTCTTAGACAAATTCATTTATTTTATGACCAAGAAACTTATACTTTCAATTCAAATCACATAGCTTTCAAAATACTTCAAGTCTCTTAACTTTTAAGAAAACAAGTTTCTTAACTTTAGAATGGCAAGAAATCAATACTTTCCAAATCAAGTATTCTATACCTTTAAATCAATTCATTTCTTCCTTTAAGAATCAAGTCCCATAACTTGAAAAATAAAGTCCCTTAACCTTTTAATAATTTGAGGTTCATAGTCTTAAAACTTCATACGTAAATTCTTATAAATTAAGTAACATATACTTTGGTGCGTTGTGAATAAGTTATACTTATTTATAACGATCTTAATCGAGTAACCATGATCTAGAAAATGTAATACAATTTTGTCTTATCTTAGCTTCTATGCAGATGGAGAATTCTACTCATTTTAACTCAATTGATTGTCATTACATTTTCCTTTAATAACGCTGCAGTGGCTTGTTCGATTCTTATTCTCATTTGTGCCGTAACTTAGCCAAGTCAACTTGGCTCGAAATACCTCCTAACGACTCTTACCAACATCCCCCATAAGACTTGGTAAGAACTTAGGATAACTTAGACATAACCTTTACGTAGAGTAAATCAACATACATACCTCTTAACTTCTAAGAGTAGAAGGAATCATGAAATAGTACTACATGTATATTCCATACATAGAATCATGTCAAAAGAAGGAAGAGGTTCACATACCTCGCGACGATTATCGACAAATAGAAAAATGCTCCAAAGTACTTCAACCTTGATAGCTATTCCATCATTCAAGTAGAATACGCTATACTTAGTACTTCAACCTATAATGGCCATAATACGTCCATTAACCTTTAGCTTCGAACGTAGAATATTCTAAGTGCAAAGTCACTAAATTCTACGGAAAATCGGACAACACTTCCTTTGTTTCTACATACTTTGCCACCTTTTTCAAGGTCGAATTCAATAACCAAACACGCCACATTTAAGGCCCAACAATTCAGCTAACCAAAGGGGATTACACGCCTTAACAGGACGTGTAAAATTCCGCCCCACAAATTAATACGAAACTAGTTCCATATTTAAAGCCATTCTTGGCTAAACATATACAACAACACAAAGTCCTTTTCCAATTATTTTTCAATCCAACTTATTTGGCCTTACATGTTATATATTCATTAACAACTTAACAATTATATTTCATTTTTTATATAACATGTGACGATTAAACTAATAATCCAATTGAATTGAAATCTCAAGGCTAAACATACTAGTTTTCGGATTAGGGTTCCAATATCCATAACACTTATCAACTTCATAATATATATCTCATACTTGCTAATATCCATAGCTACAACAATAAGTAACCTTAATTACTAAAACGACAAGAATTTTACCTTTACAAGCCCTTATAATTTCCAAGATTCAATGTCGCTCCTTAGAAATTCTTAGCTCCTTTCCTTTACGCTCCAATCCGCTATTTGAAGCCTTTAGAAGCTCACAACCAACTTCTCTTCCATTTCCAAACAAAACCTATGAAAATGTCTTAGGTTTTCGCCTTGCGACTAACGTGAAAACGCCGTTTTTCCGAAATATTTCTATTGAGATATCCTTACAATACCCTTAGGGACCTAGGGTTAAAGTCTTGTGAATAATGGATCAAAACTACAAAATTTTTGTGTGGATAATACACTAAAGCCGAGAGCTCAATGTTGAAGAACAAGGTGTTGTGATTTTTCTAAGTGTTAAAAGAGCTAGTCTTGCACTAGTTGTGTATATATAATACAATGGATGGCTTATATTGCAACACTTGAGTGGCTAGGATGAGAGTAATGAATTAATTGGCCAAGTGGACAAGTTGACTAGTCAATAAACTCAAGCTTTGAAGACTTATCTTCCTTGATGGTCAATGACCATTTTACCCTAGTAATAATTTCGTCCAAGACCATTGTGGGGGGTGCCACATGTCGCCCTCCCATTCGTCCATAAAATTTCGTAACCCTCGTGGGCCCCACAAAACGTAAAAATTCCTCGGGTGGGCCCCACATGACCAAATCCGAAAAAATAAATTTCCATAATGTTAATAAGTTCCATACTCTTCAAATAATGCATTTTGAGAATCTAATTCTCCTCAACGAACATTTTTCCTTTTCGACGTTCGGAAGATTTTCCGTCGGAAAAACAATTCTTCCTTTCGTACCAATTTCAAGTCTTGTGTGCCTTACGTACATTATCTTAAACATGTCCTTGAATTAAGGGGTGTAACATTCTTCCCCCCTTAGAAACATTCGTCCCCGAATGTTCTTTCGGAGTCCAATCTAATTAGATAGCGACATAGTCTCCTTTTACTACACCCTGCATACAACATATGCCACCCATGGCAAAATAACAATACTTATACTAAAATATCAACCTTGGCACTCACGAATCCACCTAGTCCATACTCATAATGACCTTAAAGTCTGCCATAAACATCTCTACTAGGTCTACTAGGGTCTGACGACTATATCATCACCGGGCAAATCTCATATACCCGCTCAGCTACCACCCCAAACACTCACGGGTGTAGTTACCTCGAAAGGTTCTTATGGATTCAGGCACTATTCCTTTACACTTGGTTGCCATCTTCATCTGGTGCATTACTCTTTCCGTACTTCCAACTCATACTAGCATACATACATAACTTCCATACCGATTCTGGCCCCCAATCTTTTGGAGTCACTCTTTTAAACAACATAAGGCCATCTCCGGCTTTCACGACCTGGTTCCGGTGAAACGCGTCCACGAACCCGTAAAACAATTAACTAGACTTGGGCCTTTCACCCTCGTGACCCTGTCACGTAGCGGAACTACTACCAATTGATCCCACTCCATTTCAGGCTATGGGGAGACCATGATAGTCCTCACCCCGTCCCACCGTCGCACTTAACTCTTATTCTTGGTCTATAATAAATCTTTCTACCCGAGAAGACCTTGTACATCTAAGGTCTCAGCGGTCATCAATATTCTTAGGCTCGCAATTTCCATGCTCCAAGCCTACCTTACCAGTCCCCCAGTAAACGGGTACAAAAACTTCTCATAATACCATAATCGTGTCGTCTTGATCACAACAACCCTTACTTACTCTATACAGATCTCATCCGTACAATCCTCTTACGCATACCACGTAGCTTAATCTATTAACACGACATTCCATTAAGTTTCTTAACATGACTTCTTAAGGGTCCACTGCCTTATCAGACAGTTCATCCTTTCCCAATTATCCCAAAATAAAACATAAGACCTTGGCGAGAATTCATTAACTGTTCCATACCTTCCCGGTATCTAGTTAGTCTTTACCAACTCTTGGTAATCTACAATCATTCTAGGCAACACGCGTCTGACCCTCATACATAATTCTGTATAGCTGTATGTCACAATACCAACTATACTACAATCATTACCAACCTGGATACGCAATCCACATAGTCCTTCCTGGTCATCACGCCTTTCTCGTAGCTGCAATCAACATAACTCGTTAGGGAGAGACGACCCTAACAACACAGATCTATCGCACGATCTCAGAGTGAGAAGAATGGAAACCAATTCTAAATGTCCTGCAGCCTCCTGATTATAGATGTGGTGCACAACACACCGATAATCAAGACTCTACTAGACACGGTCTGTAGACACTTTCCGAGGACTAACTGTTCTGATACCACTTTTGTCACGACCCGACCCCGGGCCGCGACTGGTACCCCACCTGGGCACCATTATATTCATACAACATAATAAACTACGGAAGATAAATAACACTCTTTTTATTTTTAAAACTAAGGCCAAGCCGATAAGACTGCCATAACATAAAAATTACCCGAAAGGGTCTACACTGTTTAACAATTTAAAAACAACTCTAGCCAGTCCAGCCCACAGATGAATACAGACCTCTAAGATTTGGACCAATGCTATGACGGGACAAGGCCCCACCGTACCCCTGAATATACATAACCATGACGACAAGCTCCGGAACATTGGAGCCATCTTAAAATGCTGAACCAGGATCCTAAGCTCGCGGATCCACAACTGTGTACCTAAACCTGCGGACATGAGCGGCCCCGAAGAAGTCGATAACAAAAGTGCAGAATATGGAGCGGAAAATAAGTGCGATAACAAATCATAATCAGACAAAAGAATGACAGGGGCAAGTATAAAGAAAGGGTAAATACCAGATCCTACCGTGTCATTTCCATCTCGTGAACTTAATCGTACCTTATTATCTTTTCCCATTTTTCCATAAGAGTATAGTCAAATTCTTATGTACATACTTAAGAAAACTCATCAAGTTCATAAACATATAACTTACGTATCTTGCATAACCTAATCCATCCCTTTATGGAGGAACGCTTTATCTTGTCGCCCAATGGGGGGCGATGAAGTCACATAAGTCTGCCCATAAAGGTATACTGCCCGGCCCAATCTGGGACGCGATAAAATCACATAATTCTGCCCATAAAGGTATTGTTATACCCCGTATTTCCAGAGTATGTACGTAAGGACGTACGTACAAAAGTTTAGCCTTAGTTAGGCATAGGAGGGGGACGAAAAATTGTGCACACCTATCAAAAAGAATCGTTTTCCGACGAAACGTTTTCCAAACTTTGCGTAGGGAAAATTCCGGCTATGTCATTTATTATTTTTGCGGATTTTTCCGAGAGATGAAATATTTTGGACCAACGAGAGGGTGACACTTGTCACCCTCAAGTGGACGGCAAAGGGCTTGCCTTGGCACATTTTTTGTGCTAAGTTTTTAGTCAAGGAGTTGGTAGGATATTTGTATAGTAGATGGATAAGGACACTTGCCTAAATCTCCACCTTACACTTGCCTACCACTTGGCTTCATCTTCGCCCTTGAAGGCCCTATAAATACCCCCCTAAGTTGAAGAAGTTCTTCATCCACAAATTATCTTCCAAGTCTCAAAATCTCCCTTCTCCCTTAAGAGCTCTCGTCCAAAGCTCTCTTTCTCCCCCCCTCCAAAAGAGCCTAGCCGAAACACCCTCTCCCTCCCCCTTCCTTGTAGTCTCGGCAAACCTCCCCCCCCTCTTGGTAGAAATACTCTCCAAGGGTTGTTACTATCCCCAAAAATACCTTAGCCAATCCCTTGTAGTATTTCCAAAGTTACCTCTATACTTAGAGTCCGGAAAATACTACTATACTTCCTTTAGCCACTAAACGAAACCCTAGGAGAAACTTCATTGTTGGTTGAAGTTGTAAGTAGAAGTTGTGTAGAAACTTCTAAGGGTTTCTTGGAGCGGATTGGAGCGTTCAGATTAGGAGCTAAACCTTGCTCAGGATCGACATTTATACTTGGATAATATTGGGCTTATAGAGGTAAATAATCTTATCCTTCTATTGTAATTAGAGAATACATAATGTAGAAGTATAGAAATAAGTATAAAACACATAGAAGGATATTAAAAAAAGAGAATTGAACTGTAATTACACTGAAGGATAATACAGAAGAGTATTGAACTGAAATCACATCAGAAGTTTAATAAAGAAGAATTGAATTGTACTTACATAGGACTGTATTTACAGTAGACTTGTGTAGCTTGACGGGTAGGGAAGTGCTGCCCAAATTTCCGTAGAATAAAGAACCCTCTGCTTAGAATAGTCTACAGAGTAGTCTAGACATTGATAGACGTACCTGACTATTATAGGTTGATTCTCTGTAGCGACATATTCGACTTGGCGGGAGGATTTCAGTAGGAGGTATGTGATTCTCCTATACTCTTGAGCATGATATTTTAAAATATATATATATAGTACGGTAGACGTCGTGTGTTAATCGGACGTAGTTTCTGGCAATATCTTTTGACTTAAGCCTGAATAATAAGAATCTTAAAGTCTTTTCAAAAGAATTATAAATCATTTTTGAAAGAAGAAGAATATTTGTTTTTAAAACAAAAAGCTTAAGAGTTATACTAGCTTTATGGGAAGTTAGGTATAACGACTTAAGAAAGATAAAATGAACAGTTTACTTATGTGTTTATGAAAGACTTGTATTGATTCTGGAAAGTATAATAAGATGGTTTGTTGAGTAGATATATTGTGATGCTATGTGTGTTAGTATCTTGTAAACGTTTGTGTAAAGAGGTTATTCTTATTGTGCTTATGTTGTTTAACGATAAGCTGTTACGTTAGTATTATATCACTCACCTCTTGACATGATACCGGGGGTTAAGCTGCCCTCCGATGCGGGGTATAGCTCAGGCAGTCTGTGTGACTATGATTCGAGAATACCTCATGCGGGTCCCGGGGGACTATGCGGAGCTACGACAGTTCCAGGTTAGTGTGCGGTCCTTGTGGCCATGCGGTCTATGTGGCCATGCGGACTACGAGTCCAGGACGATGCCGAGGAGTAGCTACCCTCGATGCGGGGAATACCTCATGCGGGCCTACGTGAGTGGCCTATGCGGACTACGGGAGTCCAGGATTAGGCATGCTTAATGATACTATGGGAGATTGGCCTTGCTTCGATCATTCGCAGCCTAGAAAGAGACCTGTTACAGTTTACCTCTTATTGCTCTTGTTTGTGATGTGGCACTATGTACGGTTACCTTGTTTGTTTCGTACATATTTGTAAAACTGGTTTTAAATTGATATGATTTCCTTTAAGTACTTTACAGTTTCACATACTTGGTACCTGTTGTACTGACCTCCTTGGGCTGCGTTACATGCGCGAGTAAGCAGGTGCTAGGTCCGCATCCTTAGGATCTTTGCTTTGGTGTCAGGAGCTCCATCTTCTCCGGAGGCTCGACTTTTGGTATGATTCTCCCTGATGTTGTAGATATATGTACATTCAGGGTATGGCGGGGCCCTGTCCCGCCATAGTTGTTTACATTCCTAGAGGTGTGTAGTCATGTTGTAAAGTTGGGATGTAACTGTTCACTCTTTATATATATATGCCGAAAGGCGACTTTTCTCAGATAAACTGTGTCTCAATTTACAATTATCTCATGTCTTGTTTTTATATTCCGCTGATTACTCTGATGTATGTCTACTTGGGTGACCCGGTAAGGCACGATCCACGGAACCGGGCAGTCGTGACAAAAGTGGTATCGAGCGCTTAATCCTCGGAAAGTGTCTACTGACCAGTATCTAGTAAGTCTTGATTATCGGTATGTTGTGCACCATACCAATAATCGTGAGGCTATAGGATATTTAGGATTGGTTTCCATTCTTCTCACTCGAGATCGTGCCTTAGAGTTGTGTTATAAGTTGGACCTCTAACGTATTCCTTTCTGCTGATTATGCCTCCACGTAAGGCAACCCGCCCGAAGGGCAAGCGCCGAGGAGCTGCTAGTAGGACACCGAGAGTCACGAGGGCTCGTGCCCGATCTATACCGAGGCGGCGAGTTCCATGACGCCGCCGGCCCAGAGACCACGATGCACGCCTCCCGCCCCACACCGGGCAGAGGAGTTAGGGTACAAGGAGATGGCCCAGTTATTGGCCAGGATTGTGGCCAGACATGAGGATAGTGTCACGACCCGAACCCGGGCCCGTGACTGGTGCCTTACCCCGGGCACCCAAGTAGACATACATCAGAGTATCAGCGGAACATAAAGACAATACATGAAACCAGTGTAATAAGACAGTGAAATAAGAAGACAAAGCAACTAAAACTGTTACCTTCGGTATATATATAAATAGCAACCTTTTTCAACATGAGCAGTTTAATCCTTTTTACAAACCACCGCCACAAAGATTACTACGCACCTCTAAGAATGATACGACAACAATGGCGGGACGGGGCCCAAACCCCGAATGTAAACACTTACGACGACGGTGTACCGACGATAAGCCTCGGAGAAACGGAGCTTCCCAAACGCTGAAATCGTGACCACGAGCTAGGATCAACGGCGGTGTACCTCAACTGCGGCATGAACGCAGCCCCAAGGAGGTCGATAACAAAATGCAGTATGTGGCTGAAAATACATCGTAAATGAAATCATAGCGATCATATAAAGCGGGAGACATGTATGATAACCAAACTACGATTTACAACAAAGCGATCATGTCAGTCGTGACTCCGCCCTCAAGTCATCACTCAAGTATAACAATGGGTCTCGGGCCCACAACATCAATCATGCGTGGAATACCTTCGCCCGCTTGGCAGCCTATGATATAAAAGCACCAAGGAACACACCAACACCGTGTCCCACCGTGTCATAATAAAGCGTGCGGGGTAAATACGAAGGCATAGCCGACTACTAAAACCCACAGTACCAACAAGGTCATGAATCAGATTATAAGATCTGTCTAGACCGTCACATGATCAAAGGCGGCCACTTGCCCGCAGATCAATGTCGCGTCTAACCACTCGAACTCCGCAGCTCGCGATAGGCCAATCTCATCGGCCCGCATGAGGTATTCCCGCATCGAGGGTAGCTACTCCGGCATCGCCCCGACTTCCGAGTCGCGTAGCCCATGCGACCGCGTGCCCATAAAGGACGACGCTAACACACGGAACTCGTAGCTCGCATAGGCCCCGTGACGCGTGAGGTATTCTCGAATCATGGTCCTGCATCACCGAGTCTACCCGCATCGGAGGCGCTTAACCGGAATCATCTCAAGAGATGAATGCCACAATACTATCATAACGACCGATAGTTAATAAGCACAAAACCCTTTTACACAAACATCACAAGATACTAACACACGTAGCATCCTAACACGCTACTTATCAAAGCAATGAAGTATTACAAGGCTATCACAAACCAATACAATCAAGTTGTTCACACAAGGTACTTTCTACTATATGATTAACAAGATCGGGTTTTATCCCCAAAGTACTTCATACATTAACTCTTTAAAAGATACATTACTTTCACAAAAGTCACACAATACCGTAGTATATGAAAATAGAGTGATTATCTTTTTAAAGTAAATCGATTACTTCTCTTTGTAAAATCAAGTAGCAACATTCTTTTCCAATGTTCAAGTTTGCCTAATTTTTTGAAAGGTTTCAGTAGTTCATAGTCTTATTCATTTAAGAATGTAATTCTCC
This sequence comes from Przewalskia tangutica, assembly GCA_029844215.1. Taxonomy (NCBI): domain Eukaryota; kingdom Viridiplantae; phylum Streptophyta; class Magnoliopsida; order Solanales; family Solanaceae; genus Przewalskia; species Przewalskia tangutica. The sequence goes on from CM056722.1 coordinate 118,990,944, forward strand.
TTTAAACAATCTGAGAAACCTAAGCCTTATATGTGAGTAGGATATTCTTGTTTATTACAATCTTATTACAAATGACCATGATCTAGGAAATATCATTTTGTCTCATCTTAGCTTCTATGCAGATGGAAGTTTCTCTTGGTTTTAATAATACTTAATTATTCAAAACATTTCCTTTTATTAACGCCGCATGGTTTGTCGTTACACATTCGATTTCAAATCAAGAAACATTCTTAAGCCGTTATACCTAACTTCCCATAAAGCTAGTATAACTCTTAAGTTTTCAAAACCAAATATTACTTCTTCTTTCAAAATGATTCAAGAATCTTTTGAAATACTTCAAGTTCTTTATTAACACATAACAAGCCGCTTATAGTTCAAATCGATTACCTTTTAAAAACCACATGTATTTTCTTACCAACATAAAGTCGTTATAACCAACTTCCCATAAAGCCGTTATAACACTTTATGTTTTACACCAATCAAATACGTTCAAACACGTATGCTTCACCGTACTACATATTTCACACATATCATGCTAGAAGAGATAGGAAGAGGTTCACATACCTCGCGACGAGTATCGACTAATAGCAAAAGCGCTCAAGTACATCCAACCGTCATTACTCCTTAAGCCAAGTAGATCGCGCCACACGTAGTACTTCAACCTATAAGGCCACAAGGCGCTTATTAACATTTAGATCTCATCGTAGAATATTCTACCAAAATTCGCAACCTCCCACATGCAGCGTAAATCTCCTCCTCCATCGAGGCTACCAAGCCAACCGGGGGCTATACATCTAACCCTAACTGTACAATTCTACTCCACTGCACTACTTCACAAGTCTCATGTCTGACCTAAGTAATTACAATTCGAAACTTCTTTAATTTCAGCTTAAGTCGCAGACATTGTCGTAAGTATTATTCAGGCTTAAGTCAAAAGACATTGCCGATAACTACGTTCAGTTCTATATATAGTATACTTCAACTATATATTCTAACAACATGTAATTTCCAATTACAATAGAGGGACAAGATATTTACCTCGATAAGCCCATAATTATCCTAGCTTAAAGTCGATCCTGGGCAATCGTTTAGCTCAACTCGAGCGCCCAACCCGCTCTAAACCACCCTTAGAAGTTCTAACCAACTTCTACACAATACTCCAACGGACTATGGAGATTTTCCTAGGGTTTCGGTTTGGTGACTGACGGTAAGTATAATAGTATTTCTGGGATTTTCGTATAGGTATAACCTTAGAATACAACAAGGTATAAGGCTAAGGTAATTTGGGCATTATAACAATACTTTTGAGAGTATTCCTACCAAGAGGGGGGGGTATTATATGAAAACAAACTAGGCTAGGGGTACCCAGCCACACCACAAAGGAGGGGGTGGCTACCTCGCCTACCCATTGGGAAACTCGACGAGGGCCTCACGAAAGGAGGAAGGCTCTCAAGACTTAGGCATTTTGGATGAAGAAGTCTTCAACCTTAGAGGGGTATTTATAGCACAAGCCAAGGCCAACCAATGGCCAAGATCTAGCCAAGTGCCTAGCAAGTGTAGGGCCAAGATCTTGCCAAGTGCCCCTTAACCAACTAACACACAAATATCCTACCAACTAAAGCCATTCCAATCGGCCACAACCGAGCCTCACGTCCGCCCATGGGAGGGTGCCAAGTGGCGCCCTCTTGTTGGCCCAACACGTTTCGTCTCTCGGAAAAATCCGCAAAAATTAAAAATGACATAGCCGGAAATTCCCCTACGAAAAGCGTGAAAGCGTTTAGTCAAAAACGACTCTAAGCGTGTTGTGCACAAATAATTTTCGGCCAAGCCAATATTAAAAGTTTCAAATTTTCTACGTACGTCCTTACGTACATACTTTGGAAATACGGGGTATAACATTCTCCCCTCCTTAGAAACATTCGTCCCGAATGTTCCTTCTAAGTCTCAAAACAAACATGCGCCAGTATAGTCTTCACTACTATACTTACGAGAACAATCCTTGCCACACATGGCCACAGAAACAACTTGCGCAAAAAAGCTTACATCCAAGTCCACGAGGAAACACCTCTAACATCACCATAAAACACTTCTCACCGGGGTTTAAAATATACCTCCTTCGCACCTTCTCTTTACAAAAGAAATGATCACATCTATGCTCGCCATACATGCTCGCTTCTCTCTTTACTCGTAGATACCACTTTGTCACTTTGCCTGAGGCATTAACCTTCTCAGGCGACCCAACAAATGGTACCACTGCATGCGATCCCTGAGGATGTCGTATACTCGAACTCTTTCCACATTTCTGATACTGCTTCAGTTTCCAAAACTCGGGGTTACTATCTCTAACGTGGTCATCATTAAGTGGGAACATTCTGGATGGAGCTCCGATACTTTTCCCGATCATAACAATACGAAAGACCGGACGTCTGACCTCCAAGTCGGACGGCAAAGCTAATCATATAAGCAACCCGCCTATTCTTCACATGAACTCAAAAGGCCCAAAGTAACTCGGGTTAAGTTCCTCTGCCTTCCAAAACTCGTCACACCCACCCGGGTGGTACTTTCAAGACCGACCGTCAACTGAACTCTGCGTCGTCGCCGATTATCCATACGATTCCTCCGAGCGTAACTTCTTCTAGACAAGCTTCACTATCCACGATCTGTGGAACAAGCTGAACCAACTATCAACCTTGTTAACATCGAACCAATCGATAAGCATCTTTACACTTCCGCCTACAAGGCTTCATAAGGCGATATCCGAACACCGAAATGGTAGCTTAAACACTACCTCCACAGAGACAACAATCCCCACAACTATCCTCGAAATCCAAACACCGCACGGCCCGAGGCGAATCGGTCTGAGACTCACCAGTTCTTAACACATGCTTGGCAAAACTTCCAAACAAAAACAGCGTAACACAGGCCCCATGTCGCCATAAGGTGAAGGTAGGCACCCTGTGCAGCCTTACAACCCTTCTGATAAAACAACACAGCCGAGTAAACGGTCCTGACCGAAGGACACGATGGGCTTCGCCTCGGCCCGACCACGGTCGAACGCATCCACGAACTCGTCTGACAGTTAACTAAACTTGGGCCTAACACCTCGTGACCCTACCACAAGGCGGGACCACCACAAACCGACCCCACCACCAAAGCCGCGGGTTGACCCGCATCACGGCCTCAATCCGACCCGTCAACGAGCACAACACTAGTTCCCGAAGGAAAACTCACTAATCACGTTACGAAAACCTAGCGGTCTTCATAGCTCAACTACCCTCTTTCATTTCACACTACTCAGGGACTTATCCCACAAACGTAGCTCACGTGCACTATGCACTCCTATAAGGGTCAAACATAACACTACACCTTTACTCGAGATGGCCTTACCTCTAAGGTCTTTACGTAAAACATTCTAAGGCTCACACCTTATCTATCCCCCCAAAATCTTACTCGGTTAACTAACTAAGATTCCTAATCACAACTAACACACTTCTATCAGAACATAACACTTAAGGTATACTCACCTTATCACATAAACAAAACTCTAGAGGGTTAAAGATATATCTATATCTCTTTGCTTCACTCCTCTTAGTCGTTCTAATCAAACCCGCCCAGGTAGGCATATGGCGAGGAGATGACAAACTACCCACCGATCTCGAAGGCTAAGTCCTCTCTGAGGACACTCTTCGACACGGACCACTCGCGGTCATAGTACAACAAGTACCATCCTAAAAGATGACATTCCCGGGATGGCGTCATCTGCGTGAACGGAAGCCACGGAGTTCGACCAACTCTGCACACCCGAACGTCCCGAAATTTGTAAGACCACTGCGGGTGGCGGAGGTGCATATCTAACTCTTTGGGAGGCGACTCGCCTCGAAAGTTACCAAAGGACCTTCCGCTCGCCTCTTCTCTACCGCCCGTTAACGTCGATCTCTACACGTCTCGCCTGCTGCGCATAAGCCCGCATACGTGCCATGCTCAAGCCTAATCAAGAATTACTCTTGCACAACCTCTTTTAGATAGTCCTCAAGACTTGCGGTACATCGGTATACTCTCGGTAGCCAAATCTATAGCTAATGTGGTTGCCTCTTTGCAATCTATATTCACCGTTCGATCGTGGGCGAAGGTTCAAATATCATGGTCGCAGAGGAACCGCCGCCGTGCTAAACTCTCTTTGGGGCTAGTGACGTAGCAGAAGTCACCGAATGAAGCACCACCAATGGTGATAATTGGGACTGTGCCCACGTAACCCTCTGTACTATACTCGAAGCGCCCTCGGCTGCCTTGCCCTCCTGGGCCCGGGTTGCCCTACGCGGAGGCATAACGATATGGAAAGAATTTCGTCAGAGGGTCCAACTTACAACACAGCTCTAAGGCACGATCTCAGAGTGAGAAGAATAGAAACCAATCCTAAATATCCTATAGCCTCCTGATTATTGGTGTGGTGCACAACACACCGATAATCAAGACTTCATCGATACGGTGCGTAGACACTTTCCGAGATTAATCGCTCTGATACCACTTTTGTCACGACCGAACCGGGCGTGGATCGTGCCTTACCGGGCACCCAAGTAGACATACATCAGTATCAGTGGAACATAAAGACAATACATGAAACCATTGTAATAAGACGGTGAAATAAGAAGACGAGCAACCAAAAGCGGTTACCTTCGATATATATAAATAGCAACCTTTTTCAACATGAGCAGTTTAATCCTTTTTACAAACCACCGCCCAACAAGATGCTACATGACCTCTAAGAATGATATCGACAACAATGGCGGGGCGGGGCCGCCAAACCCACGAATGTAAACACTTACGACGATCGGTACCGCTGATAAGCCTCGAGAAACGGAGCTTCCCAAACGCTGAAGCGTGACCACGAGCTAGGATCAACGATCGTGTACCTCAACTGCGGCATGAACGCAGCCCGGGCGAGGTCAAGCATAACAGAGTATGTGGCCCGAAAATACATCAGTAAATGAAATCATAGCAGTCATATATAGCATGAGACATGTATGATACCCAAACTACAGTTTACAACAAAGCAGTCATGTCAAGTCAGGGACTCCCGCCCTCAAGTCATCACTCAAGTATAACAATGGGTCTCAGGCCCACAACATCAATCATGCCCGTGGAATACCTTCCTCACTGCCGGCAGTCTATGATATAAAAGCACCAAGGAACACACCTGAACACCAGTCCCACTGTGTCATAATAAAGCATGCGGGGTAAGTGCGAAGGCATAGCCGACTACTAAAAACCCAGCATCAACAAGGTCATGAATCAGATCATAAGATCTGTCTGGACCGTCACATGATCAAAGGCCGCCACTTGCCCGCAGATGTCAATGTCTTGCGTCAACCACTGGAACTCCGCAGCTCCGCGTAGGCCAATCTCATCGGCCCGCATAGGTATTCCCGCATCGAGGTAGCTACTCCCGGCATCGCCCCGACTTCCGAGTCGCGTAGCCCGACCGCGTGCCCATAAAGGACGCACGCTAACTCGAACTCGTAGCTCGCGATAGGCCCCGGGACCGCGTGAGGTATTCTCGAATCATGGTCCTGCATCACCTGAGTCTACCCGCGTCGGAGGCGCCAACCCGGAATCATCTCAAGAGATGAATGCCACAATACTATCATAACGACTGATAGTTAATAAGCACAAAAACCCTTTTACACAAACATCACAAGATACTAACACACGTAGCATCCTAACACGTTTACTTATCAAAGCAACAAGAAGTATTACAAGGCTATCACAAACCAATACAATCAAGTTGTTCACACAAGGTACTTTCTACTATATGATTAACAAGATCGGGTTTTTATCCCCAAAGTACTTCATACATTAACTCTTTAAAAGATACATTACTTTCACAAAAGTCACACAATACCCGTAGTATATGAAAATAGAGTGATTATCTTTTTAAAGTAAATCAGTTACTTCTCTTTGTAAAATCAAGTAGCAACATTCTTTTCCAATGTTCAAGTTTGCCTAATTTTTTTGAAAGGTTTCGTAGTTCATAGTCTTATTCATTTAAGAATGTAATTCTCCTTTAAACAATCTGAGAAACCTAAGCCTTATATGTGAGTAGGATATTCTTGTTTATTATAATCTTATTACAGCAGCCATGATCTAGGAAATATCATTTTGTCTCATCTTAGCTTCTATGCAGATGGAAGTTTCTACTGGTTTTAATAATACTTAATTATTCAAAACATTTCCTTTTATTAACGCTGCAGTGGTTTGTCGTTACACATTCTGATTTCAAATCAAGAAACATTCTTAAGCCGTTATACCTAACTTCCCATAAAGCTAGTATAACTCTTAAGTTTTCAAAAACCAAATATTACTTCTTCTTTCAAAATGATTCAAGAATCTTTTGAAATACTTCAAGTTCTTTATTAACACATAACAAGCCGCTTATAGTTCAAATCGCTACCTTTTAAAAACCACATGTATTTTCTTACCAACATAAAGTCATATAACCAACTTCCCATAAAGCCGTTATAACACTTTATGTTTTACACCAATCAAATACGTTCAAAGACACGTATCGCCACCGTACTACATATTTCACACATATCATGCTAGAAGAGATAGGAAGAGGTTCACATACCTCGCGGCAGTATCGACTAATAGCAAAACGCTCAAGTACATCCAACCGTCGGCTACTCCTTAAGCCAAGTAGATCGCGCCACACGTAGTACTTGACCTATAAGGCCACAAGGCGCTTATTAACATTTAGATCTCATCGTAGAATATTCTACCAAAATTCGGCAAAGACTCCCCGCAACAGCGTAAATCTCCTCCTCCATCGAGGCGGGCGACCAAGCCAACCGGGGGCTATACATCTAACCCTACTGTACAATTCTACTCCACGGTACTACTTCACAAGTCTCATGTCACAACTAAGTAATTACGATTCAAGAAACTTCTTTAATTTCGTGCTTAAGTCGCAAGACATTCTGTAAGTATTTCGAGCTTAAGTCAAAAGACATTGCCGATAACTACGTTCGATTCTATATATAGTATACTTCAACTATATATTCTAACAACATGTAATTTCCAATTACAATAGAGGGACAAGATATTTACCTCGATAAGCCCATAATTATCCTAGCTTAAAGTCGATCCTGGGCAATCGTTTAGCTCCAACTCTGAGCGCTCCAACCCGCTCTAAACCACCCTTAGAAGTTCTAACCAACTTCTACACAATACTCCAACGGACTATGGAGATTTTCCTAGGGTTTCGGTTTGGTGACTGACGGTAAGTATAATAGTATTTCTGGGATTTTCGTATAGGTATAACCTTAGAATACAACAAGGTATAAGGCTAAGGTAATTTGGGCATTATAACAATACTTTTGAGAGTATTCCTACTAAGAGGGGGGGTATTATATGAAAACAAACTAGGCTAGGGGGTACCCACTACCACACCACAAAGGAGGGTGGCTACCCTCTACTACCCCACTGTGGGGAAACTCTCGCCAAGGGCCTCAAAAGGGAGGAAGGCTCTCAAGACTTAGGCATTTTGGATGAAGAAGTCTTCAACCTTAGAGGGGTATTTATAGCACAAGCCAAGGCCAACCAATGGCCAAGATCTAGCCAAGTGCCTAGCAAGTGTAGGGCCAAGATCTTGCCAAGTGCCCCTTAACCAACTAACACACAAATATCCTACCAACTAAAGCCATTCCAATCGGCCACAACCGAGCCTCACGTCCGCCAATGGGAGGGTGCCGTGGCGCCTCTTGTTGGCCCAACACGTTTCGTCTCTCGGAAAAATCCGCAAAAATTAAAAATGACATAGCCGGAAATTCCCCTACGAAAGCTGTGAAAACGTTTCGTCGAAAAACGACTCTAAACGGGTGTTGTGCACAAATAATTTTCGGCCAAGCCAATATTAAAAGTTTCAAATTTTCTATATGCGCCCCACGCATACTTTGAAATACGGTATATGAGATAAATTTGGATGCAGCAGTTCAGCCGAGCATTCGTGGTTCACCCGAGATCAGATAGTTTGAAGCTACGGGATTTTCTGAGTTGTAGCCCGCCAGAGTTCTACGGGTCGAGGCTCGGAGATGATCCGCAGGAGTTCATCCGTCGATTCTGAGGATCATGCGGGTGATCAAGGCTTCAGAGACCGAGTCCGTGATCTTCGGTTCACATAGGCTGCGTGATACCGCAGTCGATTGGTTTGATTCGTGAGAGTTATCCCAGGGAGAGCACGCATCCCCAGCTACTTGAGACGTGTTCTCGGAGGCCTTTCTCACTCACTTCTTGCCTCCACAGATGAAGAGGGCACGGGCCGACAGATTTTTGTTCTTTGAGGCAGAGGACGCCTAGTAGGAGTACAACGCTGAGTTCGATTCGTTGGCTCGATATGTCCCTGCGTTGGTAGCGAGATATGGAGGACGTGGTGCATCGCTACGCCACCGGATAGATGATTATATGGCCGAAGTTCACTTGGGGTGCGCTCTTCACCAGCATGGACATTACCCGCACGTAGGCTAACGCACTTGATGCGGCGAGCGTAGAGGCCGACGGGTTGTGAGCAGCCAGAAGAAGGCCGGGCGGCAGGTCTTTTGGTAGCTATCGGTGGACGGCCTCAGAAGATCTAGATTTGCACCACGGCTCGAGCACTCCTACACCGCCTTCGTGACAGCGGGATATTCGAGGCGCACGGGGCCCCGGGACTTGACGTCTGTGGTAGCAGGTGCTAGCCGATCGGGACCACCTCAGCCGGCTGGCCGTAGATCCCATTACGAAAATTGTGGTATGCTCGAGAGTTTATTCTGATTGCGGCCGGGCCAGTCACTTTGCGAGCCTGTCACCAAGCGGCGCAGGGTAGGGTCACCATGTGGTCTTTCACGGTCTTCTTCATCTCCTACAGATTACTCGCCCGGGCGTGGTACTCGAGGGCCGCAGGTCGCGGAGGTCGTGGTGCGGTCTCAGCCTAGCGGTCCTCGGAATCGCATATATGCCTTGTCCACCGGCAGACGTGAGGCCTCACCGATGTCGCCATAGGTACTTTATCGGGTTCGTGTTGTAGCGTGTATGCCTTGATAGATCCGGGTTCTACTCGCCCTATATATCTCCCTTGTTGCTAGTAGGATAGGGATAGAGCACGAGTCCATAGACCCTTTCGAGGTAGCTACGCCAGTGGGTGATTCGGTAGCTCGGCGGGTATATAGGGCTTGTCCAATTATCTTGCGATCGTCGGACCATGGCGACTTGATAGCCGACATGACCGATTTCGGACGTGATCATGGGCATGGATTGGCTGGATTCTTGCTATGCCAATGTAGGCTGCAGAGAGAGTGGTACGGTTCCGCTTCCTGGGAGCCGGTTATTGAGTGGGAGGAACACCGTGTCGCCGGTGGTAGGTTTATTTCCTACCTCGAGGCTAGGAAGATGCGCAGGCGGGTATATCTACCATCTCGTTCGGGTGTTTGATACCGAGGTCGCAGCGCAGATTTTCGATTCGAGAGTCGAGAGTTCCCGACGTGTTTCCTGCGACCTCCCGAATCCTCCCGAGAGGAGAGAGAGTTTTGTATCGATGTCTTTGCGGACACTTCGGCTATTTCCATTCCGCCATACGTAATGGCACCCGCCGAGTTGAGAGAGTTGAAGGACCACCGAGAGATTTCTTTGGAGAAGCGGCTTCATCGGGCCTAGTGTTTCTCCTCGGGAGCGCCAAGATTGTTCGTGAAGAAGAAAGACGGACGCCGCGTGTGTGTTGATTACAAATGAACAAGGTGACCATTAAGAATGAATACCCTTCCTGTGATTTATGATTTGTTCGACCGATTGCGCGAGATGTTTCTCAAGATTGATCTGCGATCGGGCTATCATCATGTCACGACCGAACTCGGGCGTGGTCGTGCCTTACCCGCACCAGTAGACATACATCGAGTAATCACGAACATAAAACAAGACATGAAATAATGCAAAGGAAACACATGTTTATCTAAAGAAAAGTTGCCTTTCTGCATGTATATATATAAAAACTTAGATCCGAAGTTACATCCCATTACAACCCCTGTCCCACAAGTACTGCACTCTACGAATGATATGACAACAACGACGGACAGGCCGCCATACCCCGAATGTAATCACCTACAACAACAGGACTATACGAAGATAAGCCTCGGAGGAACGGAGCTTCCCAAACGCTGAATCGTGACCCTAAGAGCGAGGATCAACGATCGTGTACCTTTACTGCGGCATGAACGAAGCCCCGAAGGAGGTCGACAACAGTACCAAGTATGTGAAATCGAAATATCAGAATGAAATCATAGTAATCTATATAAAGCGGGAGACATGTATGATAACCAAACTACGATTCACAATAAATAAGCGATGTCAAGTCGGTGACTCACGCCTCAAAGTCATCACTCAAATATAACAAGGGTCTCACGCCCGCAACATCAATCATGCGTAGAATACCTTCCTCACTGCCAGCCTATGATATAAAAGCACCAAGGAATACACATGAACACGTGTCCCACCTGTGTCATCATAAAACCGTCACGGTAAGTACGAAGGCATAGCCGACTACTAAAACCTACAAGATAACAAGGTCATAAATCGTATCATGATCCGCTGCCGTCACATGATTAAAGCCGCCACTCGCCCGCGATCTAATGTGCGCGTCTAGCCTCGAACTTCCGTAGCTCGCACGGGCCACTCCAATGGCCCGCATGAGGTATTCCCGCATCGAGGGTAGCTACTCCCGGCGCCGTCTGGACTCGCCGTCCGCATAGCCACATGACCGCATGACCACAAAGGCCGCACACTAACCTGAACTCCGCAGCTCCGCATAGGCCATGCACCGCATAAGGTATTCTCGAATCATAGGTCACACAGACCCGCCTGAGTCTACCCCGCATCGGAGGGCAGCTTAACCCCCGGAATCATGAGTGATACAATACTAACATAACAGCTTATCGTTTAAACAACATAAGCACAATCAAGGGAAACCCCTTTACACAAACATCACAAGATATTAACCCACGTAGCATCCTAGCATGTTTACTTAACAAATCAACAAGAAAGTATTACAAGGCTATCACAAACCAACACAATCAAGTTATACACACAAGGTACTTTCTACTATATGATTAACAAGATCGGGTTTTTATCCCCAAAGTACTTCATACATTAACTCTTTAAAAGATACGTTACTTTTACAAAAGTCACACAATACCCGTAGTATATAAAAAATAGATTGATTATCTTTTGAAGTAAATCAAAACACTTCTCTTTGTAAAATCAAGTAACAACATTCTTTTCCAAACGTTCAAGTTTGCCTAATTTCAATTACTCATGTTTCTCATTTTCGAAAGGTTTCGTAGTTCATAGTTTTAATCCTTTAAAACAATTTGAGAAACATATACCTTATGTGTGAGTAGTTTATTCGTGTTCATAACAATCTTATTACAACAGCCATGATCTAGGAAATGTAATATCATTTTGTCTCATCTTAGCTTCTATGTAGATGGAGGTTTCTACTGGTTTTAATAATACTTGATTAGTCAATACATTTCCCTTTATTAGCGCTGCTGTGGTTCGTTCGATACTTATTCTCATTTCCGAAATCAGTAAAACATTATTCTTTTAAAATCAAGTACTCATTTCTTGCGAATGAGGTTTTACAACATTTTTAGCAAAATGTTACATATCAAGTCAAATAGGTTATGTCTCTTATCTATCAAGATCAAGTCTCTTAACTTCTATAATAAATAAACCATTATGTTACCTACATAGAGTCGTTATAACTAACTTCCCATAAAGCTATTATAACACCCTATGTTTTGAACCAACCAAACTCATTTAGCACATGTACGTCTACCGTACTACATAGTTTACAAAACATCATGCTAGAAAGGATAGGAAGAGGTTCACATACCTCGCGACGATTATCGACAATAAGCAATACGCTCCACAGTACTGTACCCCTGCTAGCCTTTTCCACTCTTCAAGTAGAATACGCTACTCGTAGTACTTCCACCTATATAGGCCACAAACGTCTATTAACACTCGGTTCCATATTCTACAGAAAATTCGGCAGCACCTCCCCCCCCGCAACAGCGTAAATCTCCTCCTCTATCGAGGCCGGCTACCAAGCCAACCAGGGGGGGGGGGGGTTATACGTATAATCCGGACGTATACCATTCAACTACACAGTAATACCACACAAGTCTACTGTAATACAGCTCTATGTAATTACAGTTCAGTTCCCTTCTTTATTCAGGCTTAAGTCAAAAGACATTGCCGCAAAGCTATGTTCAGATCTATATATAGTATACTTCAATTATATAATCCTACAACATGTAATTTCCAATTACAACAAGGGGACAAGAATATTTACCTCGATAAGCCCAAAATTATCCGAGATAAAAGTCGATCCTGAGCAAGGTTTAGCTCCTAAGCACGCGCTCAACCCGCTCAAACAACCCTTAGAAGTTCTACGCTTCTACATAACACTTCAACCAACTATGAAGGTTTTCCTTAGGGTTCGGTTTGAGACAAAAAGGACATAAGGTAGTATTTGCTCTACGTATAGAGGTATCTTTGGAATACTACAAGATATACTGACTAAGGTAATTTGGGTATAATGTGATACTTTGGAGAGTATTTCTACCAAGAGGGGGGTGTATTTATACGAGACAACACCACAAGGGGGGGTGTGTACCCCTCGTCCAACCCCACTAGGAGGGCGGGGGGAACTCTCGGCCAAGGGGGGAGGGGGGTGCTCTCGGCCAAAGGCCTCACAAAGTGGTGGAGGGACTCTCGGCCAAGACACTACACTAAGGGGGAGGAAGAAAGCTTTCAAGATTTAGAAGTTTTGGGATGAAGAAGTCTTCACAAGGGAGGGGTATTTATAGGGAGTTTAATGGACAAGATCAAGCCATGTGGGGGGCAAGTGGAGGGCCAAGATGTGCCCAAGTGCCCCCTAGTCCCTACTCCACAAAACAAGCCACAAAACATTGCACAAAACATTGCACAAAACAAGGCCAAAACAAGGCATGAAATCGTCCCACTTGAGCCTCACTTTACCGTCCACTTGAGGGTGACAAGTGTCACCCTCTCGTTGGTCCAAAATGTTTCGTCTCTCGGAAAAATCCGCAAAAATTAGAAATGACATAGCCGTAATTTACCCCTCGCAAGCTTTGTAAAACGTTTCGTCGAAAAACGACTCTAACCGGGTGTTGTGCACAAAGTAAAATCGGCCAAGCCTACTTTAAAGCCCAACTTTTCTACGTACGTCCTTACGTACATACTCTGGAAATACGGGGTATAACATTCTCCCCTCCTTAGAAACATTCGTCCCGAATGTTCCTTCTAAGCCTCAAACAAACATGCGCCAGTATAGTCTTCACTGCTATACTTACGAAAACAATCCTGCCATACTTGGCCACAGAAACACCTCTAGAGACACAAAAGCCCTTACCCGAGGTCTAAAATATACTTCCTTCGTACCTTCTCCTTACAAAAGAACTGATCACATCGATGCTCGCAATACATGCTCGTTTCTTCCCTTACGCGTCGTACCCTTCTTGTACACTCGAACTCCTTCTCATAACTTACCATATTTCTGTTACTGATTCCGTTCCCGAGATCTCTGGGTTACTATCTCCAACTTGGTCATCATTAACTGGGAACACTCTGGATGGATCTCCGATACTTTCTCGAACATAGCAATACGAAAGACCGGACATACTGCCTCCCAAGTCGGACGGCAAAAGCTAACATATAGGCAACCTGGCCTACTCTTCACATGATCTGAAAGGCCCAAGTAACTCGGGCTAAGTTCCCTCTGCTTTCCAAAACTCGTCGCACCCTTCCGGGGTGGTACCTTCAAGAAAACCCACCGTCATCCTGAACTCCAAGCGTCGTCGCCGATCATCCGAATACTGAAATGGTAGCTATGAAACACTCCCTAACAGGAGGCAACAATCCTCACCGCTACCCCTGAAATCCCAACACTGGCCCGAGGGCGAATGCGATTCTGAGGCTCACCTGAGTTCCTAACCCTGCCTGGTAGAACCTCCTGAAAAAGAAACAACACAGGCTTCACATGCGTCATAAGGTGAAGGTAGGCACCCCGTGCAGCCTTACCACCTTCCTGATATAACATCCCGCAACTTACTACCGAGTACACGATCTTTACTAGAAGACAAGGCGGTGACCTCGCCGGCGACTCTTTGGTCGAATGCATCCACGACTCGTACGCTGGTTAACCAAACATGGGCCTAACACCGTCATGACCCTATCACAAGGCGGGTGTTATACCCCGTAGTTGCAGGGTATATATGTGAGGACGTACGTGCGAGAGTACGACAGAAATTTTGAAAAGAAAGAAAGATGTGAGTTTTCGACGGAAAAGTTCCGGTTATTTGTGAAGAAAAAGGTTCGTTAATAAGAATTGGATTCCCAGATTTGGTATGTGGGCTTCTTAAATTATATTAGAATTTTGAGATTTTATTTTCGGAAATGGTCACGTGGGGCCCACGGGAGAAATTTACGGCTTTGTGGGGCCCACTTTGTTTTCGAGATTTTGGCCATTGTGGATATTTTTCGAAAGACGTTTTTTGAGGGCGATAGGAGGGTGACACGTGTCACCCCGCCTAGGTGGCTTGGCGGTTACCTTTGTGCACAACACGGTTAGAGTCGTTTTTGACGAAACGTTTTTGCGTAACTTGCGAAGGAAAATTCCGGCTATGTCGTTTTGTATTTTGCGGATTTTTCGAGAGGCGAAACATTCGGACCAACGGGAGGGTGACATGTGTCACCCTCACAATGGAGCATGTGGGGCGGCACTTGGCCGAATGGAGGGGGCAAGTGGTGCTAGATATTTGTGTAGATATTTGTGAGGGTTTTAAGGAGTAGGGTCTAGGGTGCACTTGGCTTGATCTTGGCCTTACACTTGCCTTGCACTTGGCTAGATCTTGGCCATTGGTTGGCCTTTGGGTTTGCTATAAATACCCCCTTAGTTGATGAACTTTCTTCATCCAAAAATCATTTTCCAAGTCTTGAAATGTCGCCCCCTTTGGTAGTTGAAATCGTCCAAAGCCCGCCCCCCCTTTGTGGAGCTTTGGCGAGGCCCCCTTTGAGTGAGGCTTGGCGTGGGGTACCCACTAGCCTAGTTGTTTTCGTATAATACCCCTTGTTGTGGTATAGAAATACTCCCCTAGTATTGTTATAATGCCCAAAATACCTTAGCCTTGTACCTTGTAGTATTCCAAAGATACCTCTTTACGTAGAGTCCGGAAATACTACCTTTTGTCCTTTTAGTCTCAAACCGAAACCCTAAGGAAATCTTCATAGTTGGTTGAAGTATGTGAGTAGAAGTTGGTTAGAACTTCTAAGGGTTGTTTGGAGTGGTTTGGAGCGCACGGAGTTGTAACGCCCCGAACCCGGGCCCGTTACTGGTGCCTTACCCCGGGCACCCTAGTGATACAACATCAGAGAAAACCAGCGGAAAATAAAACACGAGTCATGAAACAAGAGATATAATAAATAAACAGGCCAACCAAAACAGTTGCCTTCAGTATATACACAAGAACCCGAACAGTTATCCTTTTTACAAACCCTGCCCACAACAGTGCTACAGACCTCTAAGATTTACAACAACTATGACGGGACAGGGCCCCGCCATACCCCTAAATGTACAAGAACCTACAACTCAGGGAAACATACCAAATATAAGCCTCCGAAGGAACGGAGCTTTCCAACCCGCTGAAATGAGATCCTAAGAGCGGGGATCCACGACCGATGTACCTACTGCGGCGTGAGCGGCCCCGAAGGAGTCGATGCAATTGTACAGTATGTGAAATCACAACATCAGAAATGAAATCATAATAGCCTAAAAAGCGGGAGACATGTATGATAACCAAAATACGATGCATAAAAGCGATCAAGTCGGGACTCACGCCTCAAAGTCACCACTCAAATATAACTATGGGTCTCACGCCCACAACATCCATCATGTTCGCATCATGGCGCGTGCCCCGGAATCTGCATCGGTGTAGACATGTCCATGATGCAACAATAATAACAAGGCGCATGGCCACATGCCGGAATCGCGCCGGTGTAGACATGCCCGTGTAACCTCAATAACAATATCTTGGGTGGTCAACCACCGCGCGTAGCCACATGCCCCGAATCTTGCGTCGGTGTAGACACGCCCATGTTGCGATAATAACCATATATCGGGTAATCAACGGCCGCGTGGCGCGTGCCCCGAATCTGCGCCGGTGTAGACATGTCCATGTGACATCAACAACAAGACGATAATCAAAATGGAAACATACGTGGAATTCTCCATCACCGCCACGCTCAAGTAAGTTCTCAATAAGTCAACCGCCTCTATCGAGAGGCGGTAATACGAAATACCACATTTGCACAACAAAGGCTATCATCACAAGCATAGGCAAGTTTCACAACAACAAGCATAGGCAAGTTTCACAACAACAAGCATAGGCAAGTTTCACAACAACAGCATAGGCAAGTTTCACAACAAGCATAGGCAAGTTTCACAACAACTCAAAGTACTTTCATTTTATGCCAAAGTCCTGTTTTAACCACTATAGTACTACGTCGTTAAATTCTTTAAAAGAGATCCATTAGTTTTATCAAAGTCACCCGATACGTAGTATTAGAATGACCAACCCACATTCCTTTTCAAAATCAAGTAACAACATTCTTTTCCTAAGTTCCGGTTTGCCTAGTTTCAATTACTCAAGCTTCTCATTTTCAAATGGTTTCATAGTTCCCAAACTTAATCACTTGATTCCTTTTAGAACAATTGAGTAATATATGTCTCACGTGAGAGTAGGTTATTCTTGTTTACAACATTCTTATTACAAAGACCATGATCTAGAAAATGTAATATCATTTTGTCTTATCTTAGTTTCTATGCAGATGGAGGTTTCTCTGGTTTTAATACAATTCATCATTATTCAATACATTTTCCTTTATTAACGCCGCGGTGGTGCTGTCGATACACATTCGATTTACGAAATCGGAAACATTATCCCTTTACATAAAACCAAGTACTCATTACTCACGAATGAGGTTTCACACAAACATTCACATTAAAACAAATAAGTTAAGTCTCTTATCTTATAAGATCAAGTCTCTTAACTTCTAACATCAAGAAACCATTTTCTTTACCTCTCTTAAGACATTATACCTAACTCCCATAAAGCTAGTATAACTCTTTTTAAAACCTTTAAAACCAAGTGTTACTCTCCTTCAAAAGCGATTTATAAATGTTTTGAAATACAGAAGTTCTTTATTATAACAAGCCGCTTATAATTCACATCGATTACCTTTTAAAACCACAAAGTATTTTCTTACCTACATAAAGTTGTTATAACAACTTCCCATAAAGCCGTTATAACACTTTATGTTTTTAAAACAATCAAACACGCTTAACACGTATGCGTCTACCATACTACATAGTTCACACATATCATGCTAGAAGAGATAGGAAGAGGTTCACATACCTCGCGACGAGTATCGACTAATAGCAAAACGCTCAGTACCTCAATGCCTGCTACACTCTCGGTCAAGCGGATCACTCCACGTAGTACTACAACCTATAGAGGCCACAAAGGCGCTATTAATATCTTTAGATCTCAATGTAGAATATTCTACGAGAAAATTCGTACTTCCCCCACATGGCGTAAATCTCCTCTATCGGTAGGCTACCAAGCCAACCAGGGGGTTAACATCTAACGGGCGTGTACAATTCTACTACACGGTAATGCTACACAAGTCTATTGTAATACATCCTATGTAATTCTGATTCGATTCTCTTTTTAAATTGAGCTTAAGTCGCGACATTCCGTAAGTATTATTCAGCTTAAGTCAAAAGACATTGCCGCACAATTATAATGTTCAGTTCTATATATAGTATACTTCAACTATATATTCCTACAACATGTAATTTCCAATTACAATAGAAGGACGATGAGTGTTTACCTCGATAAGCCCAAAATTATCCAAGTATAAAGTCGATCTGAGCAACGCTTAGCTCTACTCCGCGCTCAAACCACCCTTAGAAGTCCTAACCAACTTCTACTTACAACTTCAACAACGGGTGAAGATTTCCTTAGGGTTTCGTTTTTGTGGCTAAAGGAAGTATAATCGTATTTTACGGGCTTTTGTAAAGTGTAACCTTGGGAATACTACAAGGTATTTGGGCCAAGGTATTTGGACATAACAACAATACTAGGAGAGTATTTCTATACCACAACAAGGGTATTATACGAAACAACTAGGCTAGGGGTACCCACGCTAACCACTACTGAGGGAGGAAGCTCTCGGCCAAAAGGTGGGGGAGGGGGTGTGGTGGGACTAAACTCGAGAGGAGGAGTAGTTTGAGACTTAGATAGATTGCTCAAGTTTAGGATGAAGAATGTCTTCAACTAGAGGGGTATTTATAGGTCAAGTGAAGGCCAACCAATGGCCAAGATGAAGACAAGTGCATAGCAAGTGTAAGGCCAAGATTTAGCCATGTGCTACCTTATCCATCTACCACAAAATATCCTACCTAACCCTTGACCAAGGGAAAGGCACAAAATCGTCCAAGCTAGCCCAAAGTTGCCGTCCACTCCTTCCAATTAGAGGGTGACAAGTGTCGCCCTCTCGTTGGTCCAAAATGTTTCGTCTCTCGGAAAAATCCGCAAAAATTATAAATGACATAGCCGGAAATTCCCCTACGAAAGCTGTGAAAACGTTTCGTCGAAAAACGACTCTAACCGGGTGTTGTGCACAAAAAGAATTCGGCCAAGCCTAAAGAAGTTCGAAAATTTCTACGTACGTCCCCCACGTACATACTCTGGAAATACGGGGTATAACATTCTCCCCTCCTTAGAAACATTCGTCCCGAATGTTCCTTCTAAGTCTCAAAACAAACGTGCGTCAGTATAGTCTTCACTACTATACTTACGAAAATCAAACATGCCACACCTGGCCACAAAATAACATGCGCGCAAAACCCAAATCCACGCCAACGGAACCACCTCGATTAGCACATAAGTCCCCACCAAGGTCTAAAATATACTCCCTTCGCACCTACATTTCACAAAAGAAACGATCACACACGTTCACTTCTCCCCTATCTCGTCGTACCCTTCTCGAACACTCGAGCTCTCTCTAGTATCCGTACCACACTTCCGTCAACGTTTCTGTTTCCAACC
Organism: Przewalskia tangutica; assembly: GCA_029844215.1. Lineage (NCBI taxonomy): Eukaryota > Viridiplantae > Streptophyta > Magnoliopsida > Solanales > Solanaceae > Przewalskia > Przewalskia tangutica. Next base: position 119,010,164 of record CM056722.1, read on the forward strand.
CTTGGAGTTACTACCTCCAAACTTGGTCATCTTACTACCCTCGATTTCCTCTAAGGCCATTCTCGGCCTTCACGAACTGATTCTGGTCGAACATATCTATGAACTCATCGATGGTCATCTAAACTTGGGCCTAGCACCTCGTGACCTGCCACCGGCGGGACCACCTGTAGCTGACCCTTCCTCGAACGGGGCGGGTTGGCGCAACATGGCCCCAACCCGACCATCGTAGCGCCAACTTCCGCTCCTCGACACGGAACACATCATGGAAGCTACCACTTCCATCTCACACTAACCAGATTTTCAAATCACACTATAGCACAAAGCTATCCGAACATAACACTTAACACATCATTAACATCAATACATACAAGTATCTACAGGGTTAAGGATATACCTGAAACTAGGCGGTTCAAGGACCGCTAAAACTGGGAACTTCCACCGCGACCTCTACCGTGGCCCGCAACTGCTCTAGTAGTCTGTGCTATCCTACCAGCGCTACCCCTGGTCGGACAGTCTCTCGTCATATGGCCCTGTTGGCCGCAAGAATAACAAGCTCCCTTGGTACTACGACACTCCCCGAAATGCGGTCTACCACATCGACCACACCGGTAGGGTGTGGCGCATCGGCCAACACCCTACTCGCGAACATTCAAACACAGGAGCCACGACTGCTCACGAATATCCCAAGGGTCGAAGGCTGCGGAGGACGACTCTGCAATGGCGGAGGTACATAACTAGTCTGCCGAGGCGGTCCGCCTCGAAAGTCGCCAAAATATCCGGCCGTCTTGGCGCCTTCTTCTTGGCGGTCGCTGCGTCGATCTGCGCTCGCACTCCGCAGTGCATGAGCACGAATGCGGGCAATGTCCATGCCCGGTGAAGAGAAACACCGCACAAGACTCGGCCATATAATCATCTAGCCCGGTGGCGTGGCGATGCACCTATCCTCCATATTCGCAAAGCGCGAGGACATATCGAGCCAAAGTATCGAACTCGACCTTGTACTCCCGGCCTGTGCGCCAGCTCTGTCTTAGTCACAAAACTCTGACGGCCCGTGCCCTCCTCAGCTGCGGAGGCACGAAGTGCGTGTGGAAAGCCCCCGAAAACGCATCCCATACTGCTGGAGGTGCATGCTCTCCCGGAAAGCTCCACGAATCAAACCGATCGATCGCGGTATCACGCGGCGATGCGAACCGAAGGTCACAGACTCGGTCTCTGAAGCCTTGATCACCCGCGTGATCCTCATGGCCCGGCGGATGAACTCCTGCGGATCATCCTCGTGCCTCGACCCATAAAACTCGCGGGCTACAACTCGTAAAGTCCGTAGCCTCAAACTATTCGCTCTCGGGTGCACCACGGTGTTGCTGGGCCGGCCGCGTCGGCTGTCCTCATATCAGCCTGACCACGGCCAATAATCGCCATCTCCTTGTGACCCATCTCACTGCTCGGTGTGGGATGGAGGCTCAGTCTTGTAGTCTCATCGACCACGGCCGCGCTCTAAACTCCTCTTTGGTCTTTGGCGTCAGCGAAACTTCGCCGTCGGGCACTGTCTCAGTCTTGGCCGCTGCGCCTCGTACTCCTCTGTATCCTAGCAGCTCCTCGGCTGCCTTGCCGCCAGGCCGGTCGCCTGCGCGGAGGCATAATCGGTAAAATGAAGCACATCGGAGGTCCAACTTACAACTCGGCTCTAAGGCACGATCTCGGAATGAGAAGAATAGAAACCAATCCTACATGTCCTATAGCCTCACGATTATAGATGTGGTGCACAACACACCGATAATCAAGACTACTGAACACGATGCGTAGACACTTTCGAGGACTAAGCGCTCGATACCACTTTGTAACGCCCGAACCGGGCGTTCTTCGTGCCTTACCCGGGCACCCTAGTGATACAACATCGGAGAAAACCAGCGGAAAATAAAACACGAGTCATGAAACAAGAGATATAATAAATAACAGGCCACCAAGCGATTGCCTTCGGTATATACACAAGAACGACAGCTTATCCTTTTTACAAACCACACTTGCGATTACTCTGAGACCTCTAAGATTTACAACAACTATGACGGGACGGGGCCGCCATACCCCTAAATGTACAAGAACCTACAACTCAGGAAACATGCAAATATAAGCCTCGAAGGAACGGAGCTTTCAACCCGAAATGAGATCCTAAGAGCGGGGATCCACGACCGATGTACCTCTACTGCGGCGTGACGCGGCCGAAGGAGGTCGATAACAGTACAGTATGTGAAGCAACATCAGTAAATGAAATCATAATAGCCTAAAAGCGGGAGAGACATGTATGATAACCAAAATACAAGACGCAACATAAAGCGGTCAAGTCGGGGACTCACGCCTCAAAGTCACCACTCAAATATAACTATGGGTCTCACGCCCACAACATCCATCATGTTCGCATCATGGCGCGTGCCCCGGAATCTGCGCCGGTGTAGACATGTCCATGATGCAACAATAATAACAAGGCCGCGTGGCCACGCGTACCGGAATCGCGCCGGTGTAGACATGCCCATGTAACCTCAATAACAATATCTTTGGGTGGTCAACCACGCGCGTAGCCACATGCCCCGAATCTTGCGTCGGTGTAGACACGTCCATGTTGCGGTAATAACCATATATCGGGTAATCAACGGCCGCGTGGCGCGTGCCCCGAATCTGCGTCGGTGTAGACATGTCCATGTGACATCAACAAGACAAGAATCAAAATGGAAACATACCCGTGGAATTCTCCATCACCGCCAAAGACGTCGAGTAAGTTCTCAACAAGTCAACCGCCTCTATCGAGACGCGGTAACACAGAAATACCACATTTGCACAACAAAGGCTATCATCACAAGCATAGGCAAGTTTCACAACAACAAGCATAGGCAAGTTTCACAACAACAAGCATAGGCAAGTTTCACAACAACAAGCATAGGCAAGTTTCACAACAACTCAAAGTACTTTCATTTTATGCCAAAGTCCGGGTTTTAACCCTATAGTACTACGTACGTTAAATTCTTTAAAAGAGATCCATTAGTTTTATCAAAGTCACCCGATACCCGTAGTATTAGAATGACCAACCCACATTCCTTTTCAAAATCAAGTAACAACATTCTTTTCCTAAGTTCCAGTTTGCCTAGTTTCAATTACTCAAGCTTCTCATTTTCAAATGGTTTCATAGTTCCCAAACTTAATCACTTGATTCCTTTTTAGAACAATTGAGTAATATATGTCTCACGTGAGAGTAGGTTATTCTTGTTTACAACATTCTTATTACAAAGACCATGATCTAGAAAATGTAATATCATTTTGTCTTATCTTAGTTTCTATGCGGATGGAGGTTTCTCTGGTTTTAATACAATTCATCATTATTCAATACATTTTCCTTTATTAACGCTGCGTTGGTGCTGCCGATACACATTCGATTCTGAAATCGGTAAAACATTATCCCTTTACATAAAACCAAGTACTCATTACTCACGAATGAGGTTTCACACAAACATTCACATTAAAACAAATAAGTTAAGTCTCTTATCTTATAAGATCAAGTCTCTTAACTTCTAACATCGATAAACCATTTTCTTTACCTCTCTTAAGACATTATACCTAACTCCCCATAAAGCTAGTATAACTCTTTTTAAAACCTTTAAAACCAAGTGTTACTCTCCTTCAAAACGATTTATAAATCTTTTGAAATACAAAGTTCTTTATTATAACAAGCGATTATAATTCACATGATTACCTTTTAAAACCACAAAGTATTTTCTTACCTACATAAAGTGTTATAACCAACTTCCCATAAAGCCGTTATAACACTTTATGTTTTAAAACAATCAAACCAGATTAACACATGACGTCTACCGTACTACATAGTTCACACATATCATGCTAGAAGAGATAGGAAGAGGTTCACATACCTCGCGGCGAGTATCGACTAATAGCAAACGCTCCAAGTACCTCTCAAACCGCGCTACACTCTCGGTCAAGCGGATCACTCCACACGTAGTACTACAACCTATAGAGGCCACAAAGCGCCTATTAATATCTTTAGATCTCAATGTAGAATATTCTACAGAAAATTCGTGACACCTCCCCATGCAGCGTAAATCTCTCCTCTATCGAGGCGGCTACCAAGCCAACCAGGGGGTTAACACGTCTAACGGACGTGTACAATTCTACTACAAGAATGCTACACAAGTCTATTATGTCTGATCTATGTAATTACAGTTCGATTCTCTTTTTAAATTCAGCTTAAGTCGCAAGACATTCACGTAAGTATTATTCAGCTTATGTCAAAAGACATTGCCGCAATTATAATGTTCAGTTCTATATATAGTATACTTCAACTATATATTCCTACAACATGTAATTTCCAATTACAATAGAAGAAGATGAGTGTTTACCTCGATAAGCCCAAAATTATCCAAGTATAAAGTCGATCTGAGCAACGCTTAGCTCCTACTCCGGGCGCTCCAAACCACCCTTAGAAGTCCTAACCAACTTCTACTTACAACTTCAACAACGGGTGAAGATTTCCTTAGGGTTTCGTTTTTGTGGCTAAAGGAAGTATAATCGTATTTTCTGGGCTTTTGTAAAAGTGTAACCTTGGGAATACTACAAGGTATTTGGGCCAAGGTATTTGGACATAACAACAATACTAGGAGAGTATTTCTATACCACAACAAGGGGTATTATCCGAAAACAACTAGGCTAGGGGGTACCACGGCTAACCACTACAAAGGAGGGAAGCTCTTGGCCAAAGGGGAGGGGTGTGGTGGACGAAACTCAAGAGGGAGGGAGTAGTTTGAGACTTAGATAGATTGCTCAAGTTTAGGATGAAGAATGTCTTCAACTAGAGGGGTATTTATAGGTCAAGTGAAGGCCAACCAATGGCCAAGATGAAGACAAGTGCATAGCAAGTGTAAGGCCAAGATTTAGCCATGTGCTACCTTATCCATCTACCACAAAATATCCTACCTAACCCTTGACCAAGGGAAAGGCACAAAATCGTCCAAGCTAGCCCAAAGTTGCCGTCCACTCCTTCCAATTAGAGGGTGACAAGTGTAAGCCTCTCGTTGGTCCAAAATGTTTAAATCTCTAAAAATCCGCAAAATTATAAATGACATAGCGGAAATTCCCCTACGAAAATTTGTGAAAGCGTTTAAGTCAACGACTCTAACCGGGTGTTGTGCACAAAAAGAATTCGGCCAAGCCTAAAGAAGTTCGAAAATTTCTACGTACGTCCCCCACGTACATACTCTGGAAATACGGGGTATAACAGGAGTGGAGCTAAACCTTGCTCAGGAGCGACATTAAACTCGGATAATTTTGGGCTTATCGAGGTAATTATCTTGTCCCTCTATTGTAATTGGAAATTACATGTTTGGTTGAATATATAGTTGAAGTATACTATATATGGAACTACTTAGTATTCTGCAATGTCTTTTGACTTAAGCCTGAAGAATAAAGAAGCTGAATCGTATTTACATGGGGTGTATTGCGGTAGACTTGTGTAGTATTACTGAGTAGAATTGTACACGTCCGGGTAGACGTGTAAACCCCCCCCCCCTGGTTGGCTTGGTAGCCGGCCTCGATAGAGGAGGAGATTTACGCTGTTGCGGGGGGGGGAGGTGCTGCCGAATTTTCTATAGAAAGATAGAAACTTGTGTTTTGGGGTTAATAGACGTTTTGACCTTTATAGGTGAAAGTACTAAGAGTAGCGTATTCTACTCGAGGAGTGGAAAGGGCTAGCAAGGTTGTAGTACTTGGAGCATTTTGCTTATTGTCGATAAATCGTCGCGAGGTATGTGAACCTCTTCCTATCTTTTCTAGCATGTTGTTGTGAACTATGTAGTACGGTAGACGTACATGTGCTAAGTGATTTGGTTGGTTTAAAACATAGGGTGTTATAATAGCTTTATGGGAAGTTAGTTATAACGACCTTATGTAAGTGAAAATGGTTTACTGATGTTAGAAGTTAAGAGACTTGATCTTATAAGATAAGAGACTTAACTTATTTGTTTTAATGTGGATGTTTGTGTGAAACCTCATTCGTGAGTAATGAGTACTTGGTTTTAAAGGGATAATGTTTTACTGATTTCGGGAATCAGAATGTGTATCGACAGACCACTGCAGCGTTAATAAAAGGAAAATGTATTGAATAATGATGTGTTGTATTAAAACCAGTAGAAACCTCCATCTGCATAGAGTAGATCATGGCTGCTGTAATAAGATCGTTATAAACAAGAATAAACTACTCACATATATGACATATGTTACTCAATTGTTCTAAAAAGGAATCAAGTGATTAAGTTTGGGAACTATGAAACCATTTGAAAATGAGAAGCTTGAGTAATTGAAACTAGGCAAACTGGAACTTAGGAAAAGAATGTTGTTACTTGGTTTTGAAAAGGAAGGTGGGTTGGTCATTCTAATACTACGGGTATCGGTGACTTTTATAAAAGAAATGGATCTCTTTTAAAAGAACTTACGTATGTAGTACTTTGGGGTTAAAAACCCGGACTTTGGTATAAAATGAAAGTACTTTGTGTTGTTGTGAAACTTGCCTATGCTTGTTGTTGTGAAGCTTGGCTATGCTTATTGTGATAACCTTTGTTGTGCAAAGCGTTGTATTTACGTGTTCTGGCGTCTCGATGGAGAAATCGGTTGACTTGTTGAGAACTTACTTGGGCGTCTGCGGTGACGGAGAAATTCCGCACGCGTTCTGTTGATAGTATTATTGTTGTGCATCGCTATGGACATCGACACGATCGTAGCGCGCGGGTATGCTTCCATTTAGATTACCGCCTTGTTGTTTCCCTTTGGACATACCGACACGATCGTAGCGCTGCGGGTATCGTCCATTTGGAATGTTGTCTTATATTTCCCTTTGGACATACCGACACGATGCGTAGCGCCGCGGGTATGCGTCCATTTGGAATGTTGTCTTATTTTTCCCTTTGGACATCTTGACCACGATGCGTAGCGCACGGGTATGCTTCCATTTGGATTCTTTGTCTTGTTGTTGAGGTCACATGGACATGTCTACACCGATCTGCAGTCGGGGCATGTGGCCATGGGACATTGGTATTATTGTTGCATCATGGACATGTCTACACCGTCTGCATATTCGGGCATGCGCCATAATCACGAACTGATTGATGTGGTGGGCGTGAGACCCATAGTTATATTGGAGTGATGATCGTTTTATGTTGTGAGCAGTAGTTTGGTTATCATACATGTCTCGCTTTATATAGACTAGTATGATTTCATTTCTGATATTATGCGATTTCACATACTTGGTACTGTTATCGACCTCCTTGAGCTGCGTTCATCCGCAGTAGAGGTACATCGATCGTGGATCTCGCCATAGGATCACGATTCAAGCGCATTTGAAGCTCCGTTTCTCGGAGGCTTATCTTTTAGTAGGTGTTCCACTGAGTTGTAGGTTCTTGTACATTCGTGGTATGGCGGGGCCACTGTCCGTCATAGTCATTGTATATCTTAAGTGCAGAAATCTTGTTGTGGGCGGGGTTGTAAAAGGATTAAAGCTGCTCGAGTTTTATGTATATCTTGAAGGCAACTGTTTTTGGTTGCTTTGTTTATTTATTATATCTCTTGTTAAATGACTCATGTTTTATGTTCGCTGATTTTCTCGATGTATGTATCACTAGGGTGCCTGTGGTAAGGCACGATGCAGCCGGGCAGTCGTTACAAAAGTGGTATCGAGCGATTAATCCTCGGAAAGTGTCTGAGACCGTGTCTAGTAGAGTCTTGATTATCGGTGTGTTGTGCACCACATCTATAATCGTGAGGCTATAGGACATTTAGGATTGGTTTCCATTCTTCTCATTCCGAGATCGTGCCTTAGAAAGTGTTGTAAGTTGTACCCTCCGACGTATCTCGTTTTTACGATTATGCCTCGCGCAAGGCAACCAGAGCCCGAGAAGGGCAAAGCGGTAGAGTCTGCTAGTGAGATCTGAGAGAAGTCGGCGCGAGCCCGAGCAGTACGAGGTTGTGCTTGACGGCGGGTTTCGCGGCGCCCGCCCGACCAGCGAGTTTAGAGCGCGGCGATGGTGATGAGACTACTGATGCACGAGCCTCGGTCCCGATGCAGGCGGGGAGATGGGTCACAAGAGATGGCGATTATTGGCGAGGTTGTGGCGGATATGAGCAGTGGATCGCGATTCGGTTCAAAGAGCACCATGGTTCACCCGGCGAGATAGTTTGAGGCTACGGGACTTTACGAGTTGTAACGCCCGAGTTTTATGGGTCGAGGCACGAGGATGATCGCAGGAGTTCATCCGGCGATTCTGACCGGATCATGCGGGTGATCAAGGCTTGACCGAGTGCGTGACCTTTGGTTCGCATCGGCCGCGTGATACCGCGATCGATTGGTTTGATTCATGGAGCTTTCGGGAGAGCATGCACCTCGGCAGTATGGGATGAGTTTTGGGGCTTTCCTCACGCACTTCTTGCCTCGCGGATGAGGATGGCACGGCCGCAGATTTTATTGTTACCGAGGCAGAGGCGCACTATCGGGAGTACAATGTCGAGTTCGATTCTTTGGCTCGATATGTCCCTGCGCTAGTTGCGATATGGAGGATAGGGTGCATCGCTCGTCACGGGCTTGATGATTATATGGCGAATCTTGTGCGGGTGTTTCTCTTGGCGGGCATGGACATTGCCGCATGCGAGCTCATGCACTAGGATGTGAGGCACGGAGGGTCGACGGAATAACTGGATCAGCGAGAAGAGGGCCGGGGCGGCGAGTCCTTTGGTGGCTTTCGAGGCGGACCGCCTCGGCGAGCTAGTTATATACCCCACCGATGCAGTGGTCCTCCACCGTCTTGAGGAGCGGTCGGGCTCGAGGTTCAGATTTTGGCGGAGAAGGTGTTAACGGTGAAGCCACCCTACATCGTTGTGACCATTGTGATAGACTCCATTTTGGAGAGTGTCGTGCTAGATTGGGAGTTTGTTTTGCATGCGGCCAGCGGGCCATTTGCGAGGCGTCCTACCAAGGAAGCGCGGATGTTACGACTTCGACGCCGGGATCTGTGGTGGTTCATCACCTTCTGACTATGCGCCTGCGTGTGCCTATGATTAGAGTGGGCGGTAGCTTCGGGTATATCCTTAACCTCTAGAGTTTTGGTATGCTTGTTATGATGATCTCATTATTGTGTGCTATGTACGGATAGCATTGTGATATGTGTGAGTTAAAATGCATGGTTAGTTGGAAGGATACGTATGGAGGCATGGTAAGTGTGAACCTTAGACTGTTTCACGACTGAGACCTTAGAGGTAAGGTCGTCTTGAGTAAAAGATTCGTTTATGTTTGACCTTTATAAGGGTGAGTAGTATCGTGGGATTTATTTGTGTGATAAGTCAGTGGGTAGTGTGAGATGGAAGTGGTAGCTTTCATGATGTGAATTAGTAAGATTGTTCGAATCGGGAACAAGAGTTTGCACGGTTGGGGTCGGGTTTAGGACCATTTGCGGGTCAACGTAACCCGGTTTGGGGTGGGGCCAGTTGGGTGGTCCGCCGGTGGTAGGGTCACGAGGGTGCTAGGCGAGTTTAGACGACCATCGTATGAGTTTGTGGATGCGTTCGACCAGAATCGTTCGTGAAGGCCGGGAATGGCCTTAGGGGATATTACGACTAGAGATGACCAAGTTTGGAGGTGGTGACTCCAAGGTTTTGGGAACTGAAGCGATGACTGAAGTGTGGTACGTATACTAGAAGAGTTCAAGTGTTCGAGAAGGGCACGACGAGTAAGGAAGGAAGATAACGTGTGTTATTTCGTGGCGGTATGGCGTTGACAACTTGTTAGAGGAACTTCATCGATATCCGTCTTGAGAAGGAACATTCGGACGAATGTTTCTAAGGAGGAGAATGTTATACCCGTAGTTGCGGGGTATATATGTGAGGGCGTGCGTGCGAGTAATGCGTGAAATTTTGAAAAGAAAGAAAGATGTGAGTTTTTGGAAAAGTTAGGTTATTTGTGAAGAAAAGGTTCGTTAATAAGAATTGGATTCCCAGTTTGGTATGTGGGCTTCTTAAATTATATTAGAATTTTGAGATTTTATTTTGGAAATGGTCACGTGGGGCCCAGGAGAAATTTCTGACTTTGTGGGGCCACTTTGTTTTGAGATTTTGGCCATTGTGGATATTTTTGAAGACGTTTTTGAGGGCCAATAGGAGGGTGACACGTGTCACCCCGCCTAGGTGGCTTGGCGGTTACCTTTGTGCACAACACGGTTAGAGTCGTTTTTAACGCGAAGCGTTTTCACGTAACTGCGAAGGAAAATTCGGCTATGTCGTTTTGTATTTTTGCGGATTTTTCCGAGAGGCGAAACATTCGGACCAACGGGAGGGTGACGTGTGTCACCCTCACAACGGAAAGATGTGGGCGGCCGGCGAATTGAGGGCAAGTGGTGCTAGATATTTGTGTAGATATTTGTGAGGGTTTTAAGGAGTAGGGTCTAGGGTGCACTTGGCTTGATCTTGGCCTTACACTTGCCTTGCACTTGGCTAGATCTTGGCCATTGGTTGGCCTTTGGGTTTGCTATAAATACCACCTTAGTTGATGAACTTTCTTCGTCAAAATCATTTTCAAGTCTTGAAATCTCTCCCCTTTGTGAGTTGAAATCGTCAAAGCCCTCCCCCTTGTGGAGCTTTGGCGAGAGGCCCCACTTTGAGTGAGGCTTGGCCGTGGGGTACCCCCCCCCCCCAAGCCTAGTTGTTTTCGTATAATACCCCTTGTTGTGGTATAGAAATACTCCCCTAGTATTGTTATAATGCCCAAAATACCTTAGCCTTGTACCTTGTAGTATTCCAAAGATACCTCTTTACGTAGAGTCCGGAAATACTACCTTTTGTCCTTTTAGTCTCAAACCGAAACCCTAAGGAAATCTTCATAGTTGGTTGAAGTATGTGAGTAGAAGTTGGTTAGAACTTCTAAGGGTTGTTTGGAGTGGTTTGGAGCGCACGGAGTGGAGCTAAACCTTGCTCAGGAGCGACATTAAACTCGGATAATTTTGGGCTTATCGAGGTAATTATCTTGTCCCTCTATTGTAATTGGAAATTACATGTTTGGTTGAATATATAGTTGAAGTATACTATATATGGAACTACTTAGTATTCGGCAATGTCTTTTGACTTAAGCCTGAAGAATAAAGAACTGAACTGAACTGTATTTACATAGGACTGTATTGCGGTAGACTTGTGTAGTATTACTGAGTAGAATTGTACACGTCCGGGTAGACGTGTAAACCCCCCCCTGGTTGGCTTGGTAGCCGGCCTCGATAGAGGAGGAGATTTACGCTGTTGTTGCGGGAAGTCTTCTTGAATTTTCTATAGAAAGATAGAAACTTGTGTTTTGGGGTTAATAGACGTTTTGACCTTTATAGGTGAAAGTACTAAGAGTAGCGTATTCTACTCGAGGAGTGGAAAGGGCTAGCAAGGTTGTAGTACTTGGAGCATTTTGCTTATTGTCGATAAATCGTCGCGAGGTATGTGAACCTCTTCCTATCTTTTCTAGCATGTTGTTGTGAACTATGTAGTACGGTAGACGTACATATGCTAAGTGATTTGGTTGGTTTAAAACATAGGGTGTTATAATAGCTTTATGGGAAGTTAGTTATAACGACCTTATGTAAGTGAAAATGGTTTACTGATGTTAGAAGTTAAGAGACTTGATCTTATAAGATAAGAGACTTAACTTATTTGTTTTAATGTGAATGTTGTGCGAAACCTCATTCGTGAGTAATGAGTACTTGGTTTTAAAGGGATAATGTTTTACTGATTTGGGAATCGAATGTGTATCGACAGCACCAACTGCAGCGTTAATAAAAGGAAAATGTATTGAATAATGATGTGTTGTATTAAAACCGGTAGAAACCTCCATCTGCATAGAAGCTAAGATAAGACAAAATGATATTACATTTTCTAGATCATGGTCTTTGTAATAAGATCGTTATAAACAAGAATAAACTACTCACATATATGACATATGTTACTCAATTGTTCTAAAAGGAATCAAGTGATTAAGTTTGGGAACTATGAAACCATTTGAAAATGAGAAGCTTGAGTAATTGAAACTAGGCAAACCGAACTTAGGAAAAGAATGTTGTTACTTGGTTTTGAAAAGGAAGGTGGGTTGGTCATTCTAATACTACGGGTATCGGGTGACTTTTATAAAGAAATGGATCTCTTTTAAAAGAACTTACGTATGTAGTACTTTGGGGTTAAAAACCGGACTTTGGTATAAAATGAAAGTACTTTGTGTTGTTGTGAAACTTGCCTACGCTTGTTGTTGTGAAGCTTGGCTATGCTTATCGTGATAACCTTTGTTGTGCAAAGCGTTGTATTTACGTGTTACCGGCGTCTCTCGATGGAGGGTCGGTTGACTTGTTGAGAACTTACTTGGAGCGTCTTGCGGTGACGAGAAATTCCACGCATGCGTTCTGCTGATAGTATTATTGTTGTGCATCGCTATGGACATCTTGACACGATCGTAGCGCGCGGGTATGCTTCCATTTAGATTACGCCTTGTTGTTTCCCCTTTGGACATACCGACACGATCGTAGCGCTGCGGGTATCGTCCATTTGGAATGTTGTCTTATATTTCCCTTTGGACATACCGACACGATGCGTAGCGCACGGGTATCGTCCATTTGGAATGTTGTCTTATTTTTCCCTTTGGACATACCGACACGATCGTGGCGCGCGGGTATGCTTCCATTTGGATTCTTTGTCTTGTTGTTGAGGTCACATGGACATGTCTACACCGATGCAGAATTCGGGGCATGTGGCCATGGGACATTGGTATTATTGTTGCATCATGGACATGTCTACCGTCTGATATTAAGGGGCATGCGCCATGTCACGAACTGATTGATGTGGTGGGCGTGAGACCCATAGTTATATTGGAGTGATGATTGTTTTATGTTGTGATCGTAGTTTGGTTATCATACATGTCTCTGCTTTATATAGACTAGTATGATTTCATTTCTGATATTATGCAGTTTCACATACTTGGTACTGTTATGCTCGACCTCCTTGGCTGCGTTCATGCAGCGGTAGAGGTACATCGATCGTGGATCCTCGCCATAGGATCACAATTCAGCGCATTTGAAGCTCCGTTTCTCGGAGGCTTATCTTTTGGCAGTGTTCCACGAGTTGTAGGTTCTTGTACATTCGAGGGTATGGCGGGGCCTGTCGTCATAGTCATTGTATATCTTAGAGTGCATGAATCTTGTTGTGGGCGTGGTTGTAAAAGGATTAAAGCTGCTCGTGTTTTATGTATATCTTGAAGGCAATCGTTTTTGGTTGCTTTGTTTATTTATTATATCTCTTGTTAAATGACTCATGTTTTATGTTCGCTGATTTTCTCGATGTATGTATCACTAGGGTGCCTGTGGTAAGGCACGATGCGAACCCGGGCAGGTCGTTCTGTGGGACCACCACAACCGACCCGCACCAAACAGACCGCGGGTTGACCCGCAACGTGGCCTCAACCCGACCCGGCAATGCGCAAAACACTAGCTCCCCGATCCGGAAAACTCTCACTAATCCACGTTACGAAAACCTAGCGGTCTTCTTAGCTCAACTACCATCTTTCATTCCACATTACTCAGGGACTTATCCTAAAACATAGCTCACGTGCACTATGCACTCCGATAAGGGTCAAAACACATAAAATAAAATACATCTTTTACTCGAGATGGCCTTACCTCTAAGGTCTCTACATATAAAACTCTAAGGCTCATACTTTCTCTATCCCCCAAATCTTACTCGGTTAACTAACCATGATTCTCTAATCACAATTTTAACACTATGTCATCTGAACATAACTCTTAAGATATACCCATCTCATCACACAACTATATCTCTAGAGGGTTAAGGATATACCTGTATCTCTTTGCTTCACTCCCTCTGCGTTCTAGTCAAACCTACCCGTAGTGGCAGCTAGGGAAGATGATGAACTACCCACCGATCTGAAGGTGAGTCCTCCTACTAGGACATCCTTTCGACCACGTAGTACGGCCGCAGTAAAACAAGTACCAACAAAAGACGACATTCCCGGGATGGCGTGCATCGCAATGTGAACATCGAGGCGAATCCGGCTATTTGGAACCTGCGTGTAGGCGTGAACCGGAAGCTCTGGAGCTCGACCAACTCTGCATACCCGAGCGTCACGAACCTGTGGAGGACCTCTGCTGCGAGTGGATGTGCATAATCTAATCTTTGGTGAGGTGACTCGACTCGAAAGTTACTAAAGGACCTTGCATTCGCCCTCTTCTCGTCCTTGGTTAACCCGTCGATCTCTACGTTTCTTGGCCTGCTGCGCATAAGCCCGTACACAGGCCATGCTCAAGCCCAACTGAAGAATTTCTCTTGCACAACCCTCTCTTAGATAGTCATCAAGACTCGCGGTACATCGGTATACTCTCTGGTAGCCAAATCCATAGTTAATGCTTGGTCGCCTCTTTGCAATCTATATTCTCTGTTCGATCGTGGGCGAAGGTTCAAAATGTCATGGCGCGATGAATCGCTGCTGCGTGTGCTAAACTTCTGGCAGGTGGTGGCGTGCGTAACTCCCTGAATGAAACACCATCCCAGGTAATGATTGGGCCTGTGCCCTCGTAACCCTCTGTGCTCAACTCGCAGCTCCCTCGGCTGCCTTGCCCTTCTGGGCCCGGGTTGCCTTACGCGGAGGCATAACGGTAAGGGAAAGAAATACGTTAGAGGGGTCCAACTTATAACACAGCTCTAAGGCACGATCTCAGAGTGAGAAGAATGGAAACCAATCCTAAATATCCTATAGCCTCCTGATTATTGGTATGGTGCACAACACACCGATAATTAAGACTCATGGATCTGATGCAGTAGACACTTTCAGAGATTAATCGCTCTGATACCACTTTTGTCACGACCGAACCGAACGGGCGTGGTCGTGCCTTACCGGGCACCCAGTAGACATACATCAGTGTCAATCGGAACATAAAACAAGACATGAAATAATGCAAAGGAAACACATGTTTATCTAAAGAAAAGTTGCCTTTCGGCATGTATATATATAAAAAAACTTAGATCCGAACAGTTACATCCCATTACAACCCTGCCCACAACAGTACTACAGACCTCTACGAATGATATGACAACAACGACGGGATAGGGCCCCGTCATACCCCTGAATGTAATCACCTACAACAACGGGGACTATACGAATAAGCCTCGGAGAACGGAGCTTCCCAAGCTGGCTGTGACCCTAAGAGCGAGGATCAACGGCGGTGTACCTTTACTGCGGCATGAACGGCCCGAAGGAGGTCGATCAACAGTACCAAGTATGTGGCGAAAATCGTAAATGAAATCATAGTAATCTATATAAAGCGGAGACATGTATGATAACCAAACTACGATTCACAATAAATAGCGATCATGTCAAGTCGAGACTCACGCCCTCAAAGTCATCACTCAAATATAACACGGGGTCTCACGCGCAACATCAATCATGCGTGGAATACCTTCCTCACCGCCGCGATCTATGATATAAAAGCACCAAGGAATACATGAACACGTGTCCCACTGTGTCATCATAAAACCGTCTGGGTAAGTACGAAGGCATAGCGACTACTAAAACCCACGATGCAACAAGGTCATAAATCGTATCATGATCTGTCTGAACCGTCGCATGATCAAAGGCGGCCACTCGCGCGATATCTAATGTGCGCGTCTAGCCTCGAACTCCGTAGCTCGCATGGGCCACTCCAATGGCCGCATGAGGTATTCCCGCATCGAGGTAGCTACTCCCGGCAGCGTCTGGACTCGCCGTCCGCGTAGCCACATAGACCGCGTGACCACAAGGCGCGCTAACACGGAACTCCGCGATTCCGCGCCGATACTGCACCGCATAAGGTATTCTCGAATCATAGGTCACAGACCCTCCCGAGTCTACCCGCATCGGAGCAGCTTAACCCCCGGAATCATGAGTGATACAATACTAACATAACAGCTTACCGTTTAAACAACATAAGCACAATCAAGGGAAACCCCTTTACACAAACATCATAAGATATTAACCCACGTAGAATCCTAGCATGTTTACTTAACAAATCAACAAGAAAGTATTACAAGGCTATCACAAACCAACACAATCAAGTTATACACACAAGGTACTTTCTACTATATGATTAACAAGATCGGGTTTTTATCCCCAAAGTACTTCATACATTAACTCTTTAAAAGATACGTTACTTTTACAAAAGTCACACAATACCCGTAGTATATAAAAAATAGAGTGATTATCTTTTGAAGTAAATCAAAACACTTCTCTTTGTAAAATCAAGTAACAACATTCTTTTCCAAACGTTCAAGTTTGCCTAATTTCAATTACTCATGTTTCTCATTTTCGAAAGGTTTCGTAGTTCATAGTTTTAATCCTTTAAAACAATTTGAGAAACATATACCTTATGTGTGAGTAGTTTATTCGTGTTCATAACAATCTTATTACAGCAGCCATGATATAGGAAATGTAATATCATTTTGTCTCATCTTAGCTTCTATGCAGATGGAGGTTTCTACTGGTTTTAATAATACTTGATTAGTCAATACATTTCCCTTTATTAGCGCTGATGTGGTTCGTTCGATACTTATTCTCATTTCCGAAATCAGTAAAACATTATTCTTTTAAAATCAAGTACTCATTTCTTGCGAATGAGGTTTTACAACATTTTTAGCAAAATGTTACATATCAAGTCAAATAGGTTAAGTCTCTTATCTATCAAGATCAAGTCTCTTAACTTCTATAATAAATAAACCATTATGTTACCTACATAGAGTCGTTATAACTAACTGTTATACCCCGTATTTCCAGAGTATGTACGTAAGGACGTACGTAGAAAATTTGAACTTGAGAATTAGGCTTGGCCGAATTAACTTTGTTCACAACACCCGGTTAGAGTCGGTTTTTCGAAAGCGTTTTCCACAACTTTCGTAGGGGAATTTCCGGCTATGTCATTTTTAATTTTTACGGATTTTTCCGAGAGACGAAACATTTTGGACCAACAAGAGGGCGACACTTGTCACCCTCTCATTGGTTAGGCTTGGGCGGTAAAGGGGTGGCCGAAAGTGTGGTTAAATTGGTCAAGGGTTGGTAGGATATTTTGTGTGTAGTTGGTTAGGGTGCACTTGGCAAGATCTTGGCCCTACACTTGCCTTGCACTTGGCAAGATCTTGGCCATTGGTTGGCCTTCACTTGACCTATAAATACCAACCCCTTTGAAGACTAATTCATCCATAAATTTGCCTAAGTCTTGAAATCTCTCCTTCTCCCTCCCCTTGTGTTGAGTTCGGCCGAGGCCTCCCTCATGTGGCGAGAGCACCCCCTCTAGGGGTGCTAGTGAGAGTGTACCCACTGCTAGTTGTCTTCGTATAATACCCCTTCTTGTTAGAAATACTCTCAAAAGTATTGTTATAATGCCCAAATTACCTTAGCCATATACCTTGTAGTATTCTAAGGTTATACCTTTACAAAAAGCCCAGAAATACTATTATACTTCCCTTCAGTCACAAAACCGAAACCCTAAGTAAATCTTCACCCGTAGTTGAAGTTATAAGTAGAAGTTGGTTAGAACTTCTAAGGGTTGTTTGGAGCGGTTCGGAGCGCACGGAGTAGGAGCTAAACCTTGCTCAGGATCGACATTTAAACTCGGATAATTATGGGCTTATCGAGGTAAATATCTTGTCCCCCTATTGTAATTGGAAATTACATGTTGTTAGATTATATAGTTGAAGTATACTATATATATAGTCTTGAACGTTGTTATCGGATGTCTTTTGACTTAAGCTGAATAATAAGAAACCTTTTGAAGAAGAATCGTATTTACATGGGATGTATTACATGAGACTTGTGTAGCTTTTACGTGAGGTAGAATTGTGCGTCCGGATTAAGCGTATAACCCCGCGGTTGGCTTGGTAGTCGGCCCGATAGAGGAGAGATTTACCTGTTGTTGCGGGGAGAGGTCTTTGCCGAATTTTTACGTAGAATGTTCTCTGAAGGGATCTAAATGTTAATGGCGCCTTGTGGCCTTATAGGTTGAAGTACTACGTGTGGCGCGATCTACTTGGCTTAAAGGAGTAGCCGGTTGGAAGTACTTGGGCGTTTTGCTATTAGTCGATACTGTCGCGAGGTATGTGAACCTCTTCCTATCTCTTCTAGCATGATATGTGTGAACTATGTAGTGCGGTGAAGCGTACGTGTGCTAAATGTATTTGATTGGTGTAAAACATAAAGTGTTATAACGGCTTTATGGGAAGTTGGTTATAATGACTTTATGTTGGTAAGAAAATACTTGTGGTTTTAAAAGGTAACTGATTTGAACTATAACTGGCTTGTTACGTGATAATAAAGAACTTGAAGTATTTCAAAAGATTTTTGAATCATTTTGAAAGAGGAGGTAGTACTTGATTTTTTTTTAGAAAACTTAAGAGTTATACTAGCTTTATGGAAAGTTAGGTATAATGGCTTAAGAATGTTTTACTGATTTTGGAAATCAGAATGTGTATCGACAAACCACTGCAGCGTTAATAAAAGGAAATGTTTTTAATAATTAAGTATTATTAAAACCGGAGAAACTTCCATCTGCATAGAAGCTAAGATGAGACAAAATGATATTTCCTAGATCATGGTCTTTGTAATAAGATTGTTATAAACAAGAATATCCTACTCACATATAAGGCTTATGTTTCTCAGATTGTTTAAAGGAGAATTATATTCTTAAATGAATAAGACTATGAACTACAAAACCTTTCTAAAAAGGCAAACTTGAACATTGGAAACTAGGCAAACTTGAACATTGGAAATTAGGCAAACTTGAACATTGGAAAAGAATGTTGCTACTTGATTTTACAAAGAGAAGTAATTGATTTACTCTAAAAAGATAATCACTCTATTTTCATATACTACAGGTATTGTGTGGTTTTGTGAAGTAACGTATCTTTTAAAGATTTAATGTATGAAGTACTTTGGGGATAGGTACGAACTCGTTAGTAGAAAGTACCTTGTGTGAATAACTTGATTGTATTGGTTTGTGATAGCCTTGTAATACTTTCTTGTTGATTTGATAAGTAAGCATGTTAGGATGCTACGTGTGTTAGTATCTTGTGATTATTGTGTAAGGGGTCACTCTTGTTGTGCTTACGTTGTCAAGCGTTAAGCGGTTATCTTGTTATTGTATCACATACCCCGACTTATTATACCGGGGCTTGCCACCCTTGATGCGGTCTATCGGCCTATCAGATCCTTGTGACTATGCGAGTCG
Source organism: Przewalskia tangutica (assembly GCA_029844215.1). Lineage (NCBI taxonomy): Eukaryota > Viridiplantae > Streptophyta > Magnoliopsida > Solanales > Solanaceae > Przewalskia > Przewalskia tangutica. The sequence goes on from CM056722.1 coordinate 119,029,483, forward strand.
CGGTAGCTCGATTGATCATTCCGGTGTTTAGCCGATGCGGGGATTCCTATGCGGTGCTGTTGAGACTATGCGGTCTTTTGAGACTATGCGGTGCGGGAGCCTGGCGGATACCGAGGGTTAGCGCCGATCACGCGGTATACCTCGGTGATGCAGGACCGTGATTCGAGAATACCTCATGCGGTGCAATGGGTGACCTATGCGGGTGCGAGAGTTCGAGGATAGACGCGCATTGATATTGCGGGCGAGTGGCGGCCGATCATGTGGTGCGGTCTAGAAAGACCTCGGATCTGATTTGTGGTATTTTTGGTGCGTGGGTCTTAGTAGTCGGCTATGCCTTCGTACTTGCCGTGCGGTTTTATTGTGATAACTTTGAGGCGTGAGTCCACGACTTGACATATTGCTTATTTATTGTGATCGTAGTTTGGTTATCATACATGTCTCCGCTTTATATAGACTACTATGATTTCATTTACGATGTTATTTCGATTTCACATACTTGGTACTGTTATCTTGACCTCCTTTGGCTGCGTTCATCTGCAGTAAAGGTACACCGATCGTTGATCCTCGCTCTTAGGGTCCGATTCAGCGTTTGGGAAAGATCCGTTTCTCCGAGGCTTATCTTGGTATAGTCCTGTCGTTGTAGGTATTTACATTCGAGGGTATGGCGGGAATACTGTCCATTATTGTTGTCGTATCATTTCTTAGAAGTGCAGTAATGCTTGTTGTGGCGGGGTTGTAAAAAGTTAAAGCTGTTCATTTGTAGGAGTTGTTATTTATATATATGCCAAAGGCAAGTTTTCCTCAGTTCTTGTTTTGTACTTCATTTGTTTCATGTATGTGTTTTATGTTCGTGATTACTCGATGTTGTATCACTAGGGTGCCCGGTAAGGCACGATCACGGGCCAGGTCGGTCGTGACAAAAGTGGTATCGAGCGATTAATCCTCGGAAAGTGTCTGACCGTATCGATGAAGTTCGATTATCGGTGTGTTGTGCACCACACCAATGTCGAGGCTATAGGATATTTAGGATTGGTTTCTATTTCTTCTCACTCTGAGATCGTGCCTTAGAGGTGTTGTAAGTTGGACCTCTAACGTATTTCTTTCCCACTACCGTTATGCCTCGCGTGAGCGGCCGACCCGGGAGGCGCAAGCGGCAGGAGGCTGCGAGTAAATCTGAGAGGGTTACGTGGGCACAGCCCAATTATCACCTTAGGTGGTGCTTCATTCGGGAGTTACGAGGCGTCGCTAGCCCGTGAGTTTAGCACGGCGGCGATTCCTCTGCGACCATGATATTTGAACCTTCCACGGCCAGGAGCGAGAGAATATAGATTTCCAGGAGGCGACCCTGTTACTACCTATGGATTTGACTACGGAGAGTATACCGATGTCTGCGAGTCTTGATGAATATCAACGAAGGTTGTGCAAGAGTAATTCTTGATTGGGCTTGAGCATGGCACGTGTGCGGGCTTATGCGCGGCGAGAAACGTGAGATCGGCGGGTTAACGAAGGACATCGAAGAGGGCGAGCGGCAAGGTCCTGGTAACTTTCGAGGCGAAGTCGCCTCGCGGCGAATAGATTATGCGCATCCACCGGTCGAAAAGGTCCTCCACGGGGTTCGGGGCGTTAGGTATCAGAGGAGTTGGTCGAGCTCGAGCTTCCGTTCACGATCCTGCGAAGGTTCGGCCATCCGATTCAGTTTTTCGGTGTTGCGATGTGGCAGGCGTCATCTCAGGGAATGTCGCCTTTTAGTTGGTACTTGTTGTACCTATGACCGTCAGGGCCTGATGTCGAAAGAGTGTCCTTGCGGGAGGACTTAGCCTTCAGGATCGGTGGGTAGTTCGTCATCTTCCTTAGTTATGCGCCCTACGGGGCAGGTTTGATTAGAACGACTAAGGGGAGTGAAGTAGTAGATACAGATAGATCTTTAACCCTCTAGGGTTTAGTACGTGTGATAAGGTGAGTATACCTTAAGTGTTATATTCTGATAAGCATTGTGTAAATGGTGATTAGAAATCTTGGTTAGTTAACCAGGTAAGATTTGGGGGATAGAGAAAGTGTGAGCCTTAGAGTTTTATACGTAGAGACCTTAGAGGTAAGGCCATCTCGAGTAAAAGATGTATTGTTTATGTTTGACCCTTATAGGAGTGCATAGTGCACGTGAGTTATGTTTGTGGGATTAGTCCCTGAGTAGTGTGGAATGAAAGAGGGTAGTTGAGCTAAGAAGACCGCTAGGTTTTAACGTGATTAGTGAGAGTTTTCCTTCAGGAGCTAGCGTTTTCGGCGTTCTTTGGGTCGGGTTGAGGCCACGTTGCGGGTCAACCTGCGGCATGTATGGTGGTAGGGCCACGAGGGTGTTAGGCCCAAGTTTAGTTAACCAACGTACGAATTCGTGGATGCATTCGACCAGTAGTCGGGCCGAGGAGGTCAGCCGTCTTGCCTTCTAGCAAAGACCGTTTACTCGGCAGAGGGTTATGCGAGATGATATATCGAGAAAGGTTGTAAGGCTGCGAGGTGCCTACCTTCACCTTATGTCGAACAGTGGAGCCAGTTGCGTGTTTCTTTTCCGGAGGTTTTACGAGCAAGGTTAGGAACTCAAGTAAGTCTCGAATCACATTCGCCCTCGGGCGGTGTTTGGATTTCAGGGATAGTTGCGAGAATTGTTGTCTCCTGTTGAAGGAGTGTTTAAGCTACCATTTCAGTGTTCGGATGTCGCCCTATGAAGCCTTGTAGGGGGCGGATGTGTGAGTCGCCGATCGATTGGTTCGATGTTGACGATTGAGATAGTTGGTTGAGCTTGTTCCGGTACCGTGGATAGTGTAAAGCTTGTCTAGAAGAGGTTCTGGCATCTCAGAGAAATCGTGCGGATAATCGGCGACGACGCTTAGAGTTCAGGTTGACGGTCGGTCTTCTTGAAAGTACCACCCCGGGTTGGGTGTGACGAGTTTTGGAATACAGAGGGAACTTAGCCCGAGTTACTTTGGGCCTTTGAGTTCATGTGAAGAATAGGCCAGGTTGCCTATATGTTAGCATTTGCCGTCCGACTTAGGAGGCAGTGCGTCCAGTCTTTCGTGTTATGTTCGAGAAGGAAATCGGAGATCCATCCAGAGTGTTCCCAGCTAATGATGACCAAGTTGAAGATAATAACCCCGAGTTTTGGATCTTGGGCGATGTAAATGTAGTAAGAGTTCGAATGTCACGACAACCGGTGATCGCATGCGGCGGTACCATTTGTTGGGTCGCTGGAAGGTTAATGCCTCGAGCAAAGTGACAAAGTGGTATCATTTTGGTGATGTTAGAGGTGTTTCCTCGTGGACTTGGATGTAAGCATTTTGCGCAGTTGTTTTACGTGGCGGTGTGGCGATTGATTCGTAAGTATAGTAGTGAAGACTATCTTTGGCGCCGCGTTGTTTGAGACTTAGAAGGAACATTGGAATGAATGTTTCTAAGGAGGGAGAATGTTATACCGTATTTCCAGTATGTGCGTGGGGCGTGCGTAGAAAATTTGAACTTGAGAATTAGGCGGCGAATTAACTTTGTTCACAACACGGTTAGAATCGGTTTTTCGGCCGAAACGTTTTCCACGACTTTCGTAGGGAATTTCCGGCTATGTCATTTTTAATTTTTACGGATTTTTCCGAGAGACGAAACATTTTGGACCAACAAGAGGGCGACACTTGTCACCCTCTCATTGGTTAGGCTTGGGCGGTAAAGGGGTGGCCGAAAGTGTGGTTAAATTGGTCAAGGGTTGGTAGGATATTTTGTGTGTAGTTGGTTAGGGTGCACTTGGCAAGATCTTGGCCTACACTTGCCTTGCACTTGGCAAGATCTTGGCCATTGGTTGGCCTTCACTTGACCTATAAATACCCACCCCTTTGAAGACTAATTCATCCATAAATTTGCCTAAGTCTTGAAAGCTCTCCTTCTCCCTCCCATTGTGTTGAGTTCGGCCGAGGCCTCCCCTTGTGGCGAGAGCACCCCCTCTAGGGGTGCTAGCCGAGAGTGTACCCACTAGCCTAGATGTCTTCGTATAATACCCCTCTTGTTAGAAATACTCTCAAAAGTATTGTTATAATGCCCAAATTACCTTAGCCATATACCTTGTAGGAGTCTAATGTTATACCATTACACAAAGCCCACAACTAATATTATACTTCCCATCAGTCACAACACCGAAACCCTACCTAAATCGTCACCCGTAGTTGAAGTTATAAGTAGAAGTTGGTTAGAATTCGAAGGGTTGTTTGGAGGCGGAGTCGGGCGCGGAGTAGGAGCTAAACCTTGCTCGGGATCGACATTTAAACTCGGATAATTATGGGCTTATCGAGGTAAATATCTTGTCCCCTATTGTAATTGGAAATTACATGTTGTTAGATTATATAGTTGAAGTATACTATATATAATCTTGAACGTTGTTATCGGCAATGTCTTTTGACTTAAGCTGAATAATAAGAAACCTTTTCGAAAGAAAATCTTGAATGTATTTACATGGGTGTATTCAGATGACTTGTGTAGCTTTTACGTGAGGTAGAATTGTGCGTCCGGATTAAACGTATAACCCCACGGTTGGCTTGGTGGCGACCAGATGAAGGAGGAGATTTACGCTGTGTTGCGGGAGAGTCTTTGAATTTTACGTAGAATGTTCTACGAAGGGATCTAAATGTTAATGGCGCCTTGTGGCCTTATAGGTTGAAGTACTACGTGTGGCGCGATCTACTTGGCTTAAAGGAGTAGCCACGGTTGGAAGTACTTGGGCGTTTTGCTATTAGTCGATACTCGTCGCGAGGTATGTGAACCTCTTCCTATCTCTTCTAGCATGATATGTGTGAACTATGTAGTACGGTGACGTCATGTGCTAAATGTATTTGATTGGTTTAAAACATAAAGTGTTATAACGGCTTTATGGGAAGTTGGTTATAACAACTTTATGTTGGTAAGAAAATACTTGTGGTTTTAAAAGGTAATCGATTTGAACTATAAGCGGCATTGCGTGATAATAAAGAACTTGAAGTATTTCAAAGATTTTGAATCATTTTGAAAGAGGAGGTAGTACTTGATTTTTTTAGAAAACTTAAGAGTTATACTAGCTTTATGGAAAGTTAGGTATAACGGCTTAAGAATGTTTCTTGATTTTGGAAATCGAATGTGTATCGACAAACCACTGCGGCGTTAATAAAGGAAATGTTTTTAATAATTAAGTATTATTAAAACCAGAGAAACTTCCATCTGCATAGAAGCTAAGATGAGACAAAATGATATTTCCTAGATCATGGTCTTTGTAATAAGATTGTTATAAACAAGAATATCCTACTCACATATAAGGCTTATGTTTCTCAGATTGTTTAAAGGAGAATTATATTCTTAAATGAATAAGACTATGAACTACGAAACCTTTCTAAAAAGGCAAACTTGAACATTGGAAACTAGGCAAACTTGAACATTGGAAATTAGGCAAACTTGAACATTGGAAATTAGGCAAACTTGAACATTGGAAAATAATGTTGCTACTTGATTTTACAAAGAGAAGTAATTGATTTACTCTAAAAAGATAATCACTCTATTTTCATATACTACAGGTATTGTGTGGTTTTTGTGAAGTAACGTATCTTTTAAAGATTTAATGTATGAAGTACTTTGGGGATAGGTACCCGAACTCGTTAGTAGAAAGTACCTTGTGTGAATAACTTGATTGTATTGGTTTGTGATAGCCTTGTAATACTTTCTTGTTGATTTGATAAGTAAGCATGTTAGGATGCTACGTGTGTTAGTATCTTGTGATTATTGTGTAAGGGGGTCACTATTGTTGTGCTTACGTTTTCAAGCGTTAAGCCCGGTTATCTTGTTATTGTATCACATACCCCCTTGACTTATTATACCGAGGGCTTGCCACCCTTGATGCGGGTCTCTACGGCCTATGCAGTCCTTGTGACTATGCGGAGTGCGGTAGCTTCAGGATTGATCATTCCGGGTGTTTAGCCTGATGCGGGGGATTCCCTATGCGGTCTGTTGAGACTATGCGGTCTTTTGAGACTATGCGGGCTGCGGGAGCCTAGGCGGATACCGAGGGTTAGCTGCCTTCGATGCGGGGTATACCTCAGGCGGTCTGGGACCATGATTCGAGGAATACCTCATGCGGGTCTGTGGGTGACCTATGCGGAGCTGCGAGAGTTCCAGGGATAGACGCGCACATTGATATTGCGGGCGAGTGGCAGCTTCGATCATGTGGTGCGGTCTAGAAAGACCTCGGGATACGATTTGTGGTATTTTTGGTGCGTGGGTCTTAGTAGTCGACTATGCCTTCGCACTTGCCCGTCACGGTTTTATTGTGATAACTTTGAGGCGTGAGTCCACGACTTGACATATTGCTTATTTATTGTGAGCGTAGTTTGGTTATCATACATGTCTCTGCTTTATATAGACTACTATGATTTCATTTCTGATTTATTTCGATTTCACATACTTGGTACATGTTAGATCGACCTCGCCGAAGCTGCGTTCATGCCGCAGTAAAGGTACACGATCGTTGATCCTCGCTCTTAGGGTCACGATTCAGCGTTTGGGAAAGCTCCGTTTCTCGGAGGCTTATCTTGGTATAGTCCGTCGTTGTAGGTATTTACATTCGTGGTATGGCGGAACCTGTCCATCGTTGTTATCGTATCATTTCTTAGAAGTGCAGTAATCTTGTTGTGGGCGGGGTTGTAAAAAGGATTAAACTGCTCATTTGTAGGAGTTGTTATTTATATATATGCCAAAGGCAAGTTTTCTCGACATCTTGTTTTGTACTTCATTTGTTTCATGTATGTGTTTTATGTTCCGCCGATTACTGATGTTGTATCACTAGGGTGCGGGGTAAGGCACGATCCACGCGGTCGATTCGTGACACTAACTTCCCATAAAGCTATTATAACACATGTTTTGAACCAACCAAACTCATTTAGCACATGTACGTCTACCGTACTACATAGTTTACAAAACATCATGCTAGAAAGGATAGGAAGAGGTTCACATACCTCGCGACGATTATCGACAATAAGCAATACGCTCCACAGTACTGTACCCCTGCTAGCCTTTTCCACTCTTCAAGTAGAATACGCTACTCATAGTACTTCCACTATAGGCCCTGGCGCCTATTAACACTCGGTTCCATATTCTCTGAGAAAATTCGGCACCTCCCCCGCATGGCGTAAATCTCCTCCTCTATCGAGGCCGGCTACCAAGCCAACCAGGAGGGGGGGTTATACGTCTAATCCGGACGTATACCATTCTACTACACAGTAATACCACACAAGTCTACTTTATGTCTCTATGTAATTACAGTTCAGTTCCCTTCTTTATTCAGGCTTAAGTCAAAAGACATTGCCGCAAAGCTATGTTCAGATCTATATATAGTATACTTCAACTATATAATCCTACAACATGTAATTTCCAATTACAACAAGGGGACAAGAATATTTACCTCGATAAGCCCAAAATTATCCGAGATAAAAGTCGATCCTGAGCAAGGTTTAGCTCCTGGCCGCACGCTCAACCCAGCTCCAACAACCCTTAGAAGTTCTATGCAACTTCTACATAACACTTCAACCAACTATGAAGGTTTTCTTTAGGGTTCCGGTTTGAGACAAAAAGGACATAAGGTAGTATTTTCGGGCTCTACGTATAGAGGTATCTTTGGAATACTACAAGATATACGGCTAAGGTAATTTGGGTATAGTAACAATACTTTGGAGAGTATTTCTACCAAGAGGGGGGGTGTATTTATACGAGACAATACCACAAGGGGGGGTGTGTACCCCTCGGCCAACCCCACTAGGAGGGGGGGAACTCTCGGCCAAGGGGGGAAGGGGGTGCTCTCGGCCAAAGGCCTCACAAAGGGGGGGAGGGACTCTCGGTCAAGACACTACACTAAGGGGGAGGAAGAAAGCTTTGAAGATTTAGAAGTTTTGGGATGAAGAAGTCTTCACAATGGAGGGGTATTTATAGGGAGTTTGATGGACAAGATCAAGCCATGTGGGGGGCAAGTGGAGGGCCAAGATGTGCCCAAGTGCCCCCTAGTCCCTACTCCACAAAACAAGCCACAAAACATTACACAAAACATTGCACAAAACAAGGCCAAAACAAGGCATGAAATCGTCTCACTTGAGCCTCACTTTACCGTCCACTTGAGGGTGACAAGTGTCACCCTCTCGTTGGTCCAAAATGTTTCGTCTCTCGGAAAAATCCGCAAAAATTAGAAATGACATAGCCGTAATTTACCCCTCGCAAGCTTTGTAAAACGTTTCGTCGAAAAATGACTCTAACCGTGTGTTGTGCACAAAGTAAAATCGGCCAAGCCTACTTTAAAGCCCAACATTTCTACGTACGTCCTTACGTACATACTCTGGAAATACGGGGTATAACACATCAGGTGCGAGTCAGAGAGGCGGATGTTCCTAGAACTGCATTCCGAACCCGGTACGGGCATTATGAGTTCAGGGTCATGTCTTTCGGGTTGACCAATGCTCCGGCGGTATTCATGGATTTGATGAACCGAGTGTTCAAGCCATTTTTGGACACGTTTTTGATAGTGTTCATTGATGATATCTTGGTTTATTCGCTCGGAAGCGAGGAGAATGCGGGCATTTGAGACCGTCTTTGAGAGTTCTCAGACCAGCGATTATCGCAAAGTTTTCCAAATGTGAGTTTTGGTTGGCTTGGTGGCTTTTCTTGGGCATATTGTGGGCTGATGGCATTCGGTGGATCTGGCCAAGATCGAGGCGTCGAGAGTTGGCCTCGACTCTTACTCCGGCAGTGCGCGATTTTACGGGCCTTGCGAGTTATTATCGGTTCGTAGAAAAGTTTGCTTCTATCTCGCCCCATTGACTAGGTGACTCGGAAGGCATCTAAGTTTCATGGGTGATGCTTGTGGCGGGGTTTCGATTCTTGAAGGAGAAGGCGACGGCGCCCCGTTCTTACTCTTCCAGAGGGTCAAGACGGCTATGTCGTGTATTGTGATGCGTCAGGCATCGGGTTGGGATGTGTGTTGATGCAGCAGGCAAGGTTATAAGCGTCACGATCCGGCTTAAGAAGCATGAGAGGAACTACCCCCATGATTTGGAGTTAGCGGCGGTGATTCACGCTTTGAAGATCTGGAGGCACTATTTGTATGGGGTTCGTGGATATTTATACGCACCACAAGAGCCTCGGTATATCTTCACGGAGGGAGCCGAACTTCGGCGAGGCGGTGGTTAGAGTTGCTTAAGGATTATGATGTCGATATCCTGTACCACGGGAAGGCCAATGTTGTGCGATGCCCTTAGTCGTAGGTCGATGGGTAGCCTATCAGATGTGCAGCCGGAGAGGAGGGGCATGGTTCGCGATTTGCATCAGTTAGCGAGTCTTGGTGTCCGTTTGATTGATTCTGATAGCAGTGGGGTTCGAGTTCGAGAGGTTGCCGAGTCTTCCATCGTCGAGGAGGTGAAGAGGCAACAGTTTGAGGATCCGATTTTGACGCGGTACCGTGATACGACTCTTCGTGAGGGGAAGGGTCCTTTTGAGGTAGCACCTGATGGGGTGCTAAGGTTCGAGGGCAGGTTGTGTGTTTCGAATATTGCAGGACTTCGGCAGCAGGTTCTAGGGGAAGCACACAGCGCGCGTTACTCTATCCATCCGGGGTCAACCAAGATGTACCACGACCTCAGATCTGTGTATTGTTGGGATGGCTTGAAGAGGGACGTTGCAGAGTTTGTGGCTCAGTGCCCGTGTTGTCAGCAGGTAAAGGTAGAGCACAAGAGGCCTGGTGGTTTGTTGCAGAAGATAGAGATCCCGACCTGGAAGTGGGAGGTGATCAACATGGACTTTATCACAGGATTACCTCGCACTCAGAGGAAGCATGATTCTATCTGGGTTATCGTCGACAGGCTGACGAAATCAGCCCACTTTCTTCCCGTCAGGACGACTTTTGCGGCAGAGGATTATGCCAGACTTTACACCCGAGAGATCGTCAGACTGCATGGAGTCCCTATTTCGATCATATCGCACGAGAGCCATTTCGGCTAACTTCGGAGGTCTTTCGAGAAGGGTTTAGGGACGAGTGAGCACGAGTGCGCATTCCATCCACGAGGCATCGGACGGTGGCGCACTATCCGCACTCTTGAGGATATGCTGCGAGCTGTGTTATTGACCGAGGTAGTGAGAGGATCATTTGCCTCTAGTTGAGTCTGCGTATAATAATAGCTACCACTCCAGTGTTCAGATGGCGCCTTATGAGGCCTTGTTTGGGAGGAAGTGCAGATCGTCGATAGGTTGGTTCGATGTGGGCGAGGTGCAGTTAGTGGGACCAGATTTGGTGCAGTTAGTGGGACGGTTGGTGCAGTGACGATGGATAAGGTGAAGCTTATCCGGGAGGCGATTCTTGGCGGCTCGAGTCGGCGAAGTCATATGCAGATCATCGTCGTCGGCATCTGGAGTTCGAGGTTGATGATTGGGTTTTCCTGAAGGTGTCACCCATGAAGGGTGTGATGAGGTTCGGGAAGGAGGGGAAACTCAGCCCAAGGTACATCGGGCCTATCAGTTGTCGCAGGTAGGCAAGGTTGCCATGAGTTGGATCTGTCGTCCGATCCGGAGGCGAGACATCCGGTTTTCACGTTTCTATCTTTGAGAGATGTATCGGGGATCCATCTAGAGTACACCCGATTGACGATGTCCAGGTGACCGAGGGGTTATCTTATGAGGAGATTCCCATAGCGATAATTGATCGTCAGGTTAGGCGTCTGCGGACTAAGGACGTGGCTTCCGTCAAAGTCTTGTGGCGGAACGAGCTCAGGGAGGAGATGACGTGGGAAGCTGAGGAGGACATGAGGCAGAAGTATCCTCACCTATTCCCCACACCTCCAGGTAACTCACTTTCCTACTTGTAAATTTTTCATTGTCATATTTGCTTAAGTGCTGTATTATGGCCATGTGTGGCATTTGCAAACTGTTTAAGTTATGAGGAACTTTATCGTTATCTGTCTTGGGAAGGAACATTCAGGACGAATATTTCTAAGGAGGGGAGAATGTTATACCCCGTATTTCCAGAGTATGTACGTAAGGGCGTACGTACAAAAGTTTAGCCTTAGTTAGGCATAGGGGGGGACGAAAAATTGTGCACACCTATCAAAAAGAATCGTTTTCCGACGAAACGTTTTCCAAACTTTGCGTAGGGAAAATTCCGGCTATGTCATTTATTATTTTTGCGGATTTTTCCGAGAGATGAAATATTTTGGACCAACGAGAGGGTGACACTTGTCACCCTCAAGTGGACGGCAAAGGTCTTGCCTTGGCACATTTTTTGTGCTAAGTTTTTAGTCAAGGAGTTGGTAGGATATTTGTGTAGTAGATGGATAAGGACACTTGTCAAGGAGTTGGTAGGATATTTGTGTATGTGTACGCCGACATTGAGGTGGGATGCCACGGGCGCGTCACATGGTTATATGTTACACCTACGGCTGCCGGCAGTGATGTGGGATTCCACGGGCAGGAGATATATATATATATGTGTTGTGTATGTATGCAAGCGGTGAGGTGGGATGCCACGCGCGTCATGGTTATATGTTACACCTACTGCAGCGGTGATGTGATTCCACGGGCATGAGATATATATATATATATATATGTGTTGTGTCCGTGTCGCCCGACAGTGAGGTGGGATGCCACGGGCGCGTCACATGGTTATATTTTACACTTATAGCTGTCGGCAGTGATGGGGGGATTCCACGGACACGCTTTGATATTTGTGTGACTTGATCGCGTCCCAGATTGGGCCGGGTAGTATATGCGTCCCTCCATAAGGGGCCGGATTATGTTATGAAAGATAAGTAAGTTATATGGTAATGAACTTAATGATTTTTTCCTAATCATGTACATAAGAATGTGACTATAACTTTTATTGAAAATGGGAAAAGATAATAATGTACGATTAAGTTCATAAGTGGTAATGACACGGCAGGATCTGGTATGTATTTTTTTATACTTGTCCCTGTCATTCTTTATGCTGATTATGATTTGTTTATTGACGTTATTTACGCTCCATATTAAATTTTTGTTATCGACCCGCCTGGGTGCGTTAAATGCCCGCAGTTTTAGGTACCAGGTTGGTGATCCTTGCTCTTAGGATCTCGGTTGATTTTGGGAAAAGCTCCATTTGCTCGGAGGCTTATCTCTTGTGCACGGTTTCCACGAGGTTGTAGATTCATGTGTATTCGTGGTATGGCGGGGCCTGTCACACGCTTGTTATGTTAAAACTCTTAGAGGTGCAGTAGTCACATGTGTGGGTCGGTTTGTAAAGGAAAGGAGGCAATCGCTTGCTATTTATATATATGTCCAGGAAGGTAGCCCTATCGGCTAACCTGTTGTTTTATTTTATAAGTTTCATGTATGTTCCGCTGATTTTTCTCTGATGTATACCTGTAAGGGTGCCCAGGTAGGGCACCAGTCGCGGGCCCGGGGTCGGGTCGTGACAAAAGTGGTATCAGAGCAGTTAGTCCTCGGAAAGTGTCTACAGACCGTGTCTAGTAGAGTCTTGATTATCAGTGTGCTGTGCACCACATCTATAATCAGGAGGCTGCAGGACATTTTGGATTGGTTTCCATTTTTCTCTCTTTGAGATCGTGCAGTAGAGTTGTCCTAGTAGGTTGAATCCTCTCTGACCCCTTCTTATGTAACAGTTATGCCTCACGGCGCGACCGGGGCCCAGAAGGGCAAGCGGCGGCGAGGCGCTAGTGGTACGCAGAGGGTTACGAGACTCGCACGCACAATGCCCGAGGTAATAGGCGGATCGGCGAACTCGGCCACGCCGACGGTATTAGAGGCGAGGCGGCGGTAGCTCGAGAGGTTCCGTGCACCGAGCCTCCACCCCACGGCCAAAGGCGAGTTTAGAGATTATGGACAGCAGATCAGGCTATTGACTAGCATAGTGGTAGGCAAGGCCGGCGAGGCGAGTAGCTAACCCTGGCCGAAGCGATTTGAGGATTCGAGATTTTAGGTTGTAGTCCACGAGTTTTATGGTTCGAGATCGAGGATGATCCTCAAGAGTTCGTTCGGCGACTCTGACGGACTATGCAGTGCTTAGGGCCTCGGAGACAGTCGATTGTGTTAGCTTCTTACCGTTCTGCGATATTGCGTTGGTAGTTTGAGTCTTGGGAGCTATCGAGAGGTGTGAGTGCTCATCCGGCAGTTTGGGATGAGTTCACAGAGGCCTTTCTTGATCACTTTTTGCCTCCTGAAATGAGGAGAGCCCGTGTTGATAGGTTCTTGTCATTGAGGCAGAATGGGAGGACCATCAGGGAATACAACCTGGAGTTTGACTCGTTGGCGGTATCGCGCACTATTGTGGCTGATATGGCGGACATAGTTCACCGTTATGTGATGGGGCAAGACCATTATATGATTCTGCATGCACAGGAGTGGCCCTTCAGCCCGGTATGGATATTGCCAGGATGCAAGCTTATGCGCAGGGGATAGAGGACAGAGAGAGAGAGGGTCATCTAGACTCAGGCCAGCCCAAGAGGGCCAGGACGGTAGGGTTCCAGGGTAACTTTCGAGGCGGACAGCCTCAACAGCAGACTGGGTCTACATTTCAGCCGGCACAGAGTGCTCCTTCCCGGTCTTCTGGCCGGAGGTTTGGTCAGGGGATATTCGGGGCGGTCGTGGCTCGAGGGCTCTGAGTTCACAGATGTCGGAGGATAGTAGCCGTGGAAGCCACCTTTGCCGGTGTAGTCGCGTAGTAGATTCCATTTTGGGAGTGTCGTACTACTTGGCGGACTTGTTATGCTTGCGGCGGCAGGCCATTCGTGAGACTGTCCGACCAGAGTGGCTTTGGTGGGATAGCGCGATCTTGGATCGATTCGAGTTCTTCGCCTTCCATAGCTAGGCGGGATGTTTATGCACGGCGGCGTGTGCAGGTCGTGGTGGAAGTTCTCGATTTTAGCGGTCCTTTGAACCGCCTATATGATTCAGTATGTCTTTGGCCCTTTAGAAACTTGTATGCATGATAAAGTTGTGGTATGTTTAAATGTCACGAGCAGATTATATTGAGACTATGTATATGCTAGAAAGAGTTGGAAGTATGAAAAGATAATCTCTTTTGGGCGTATGATGGACGGATATGCGTGTGCGAGGTATTAGGGCCATGTGTGGCATTATTGGTATGTCGGGGTGGTAAAAAGGAAACTATGTTGCTAATTATAAGTTTGACTCCGAAAGAACATTCGGGGACGAATGTTTCTAAGGGGGGAAGAATGTTACACCCCGTATTTACAGGACATGCTTTAAGAACGTACGTAAGAATTCCAAATGTTAAGATTAGAGACTAGTAAAAATTTATCGGAATTATGGAATTGTCGGAAAACGTAATATTGTGACGAATGGGAGGGCGACACGTGTCACCCCCCTTATTGTTGCCTTGGAAGAAAATGTCATGGCCAAAATGGTCATTGACCATAGTCTTAGGATGACTAAGTCTTGCAAGTTGTGAGCTTGAGAATTTTGACTAAGTCAAAGGGTCCACTAGTCTTGATATTTAATTAGACTTCATCCAAACCACCCATTTGGTTACATCTTAACCCTCCATGTCCCTATATAATACTACTAGTAGCAAGAGAGAGTCCAACACTTAGAAAAAATTTCAAAGATTTGGATGAGCAACAATGGTGCTCTCGGGTTCCCTCTAAAAGAAAAAGATTTTTTTTTGTTCCTTATCCATTAAGCTCCACACTTTAAACCAAGGTTCTTGAGTGTATTGTAAGCATATCTCAATAGAAAAATCTCGGAAAAAGATAGTTTTCGGGTTAGTCGCAAAGTGAAAACCTAGTTGCTTTCTAGGTTTTGGATTGGAAGTTTGAAGGAAAGTTGTTGGTATGGTTCTAAGGGTCTCAAGTAGCGGATTGAAGTGTCTTGAAGAGTCTCTAAGTTGCTAGGGCGACTTGGTTGGAGTTGGATTAAGATTCGTTAAGGTATAATCTTGACCCTTAAAAGTGTTACAAGATTATTTATATTGTTGTTAGCTTTACATGTTGCTAGCATGAAGTATATGTGTTGAAGTTTATAAGTATTATGGATTGCTTGTAGCCTTAAAATCCGAAATGTAATGTAAGCCTTGTGAAGTTGGATTACAATTTAGTCGTTTATTAAAATCGTCGCATGTTACATACTTGAAGATTATAGTAGTATAATCGATTGCGACTTGATACCATGTTATGCTAACAATTTGGATTGAAATGGAAATTGGATAAGAATTGGTATTATGGTACTCAATATGGCCGAAATTGTACTAGTAGTTGTATTAGTTTGATATCTATTGTGGGGCGGAATTTTACACGTCTAGTAGGCGTGTAATCCCCTATTGTTAATTGCATTGATTGGGCCTTAAATGTGGCGTGTTTGGTTATTGTATTCGGCCTTGAAAAAGGTGGCAAAGTAAGTAGAAACAAAGGAAGTGTTGTCCGATTTTTCGTAGAATTTAGTGACTTAGCACTTAGAATATTCTACGTTTGAAGTGAGAGGTTAATGGACGTATTGTGACCATTATAGGTTGAAGTACTAAGTATAGCGTATCCTACTTGAAGGATGGAATAGCTATCAAGGTTGAAGTACTTTGAAACATTTTGCTACTTGTCGATAATCGTCGCGAGGTATGTGAACCTCTTCCTTCCTTTGGCATTATTCTATGTATGGAATATACTTGTGGTATCATTTCATGTTTCCTTCTACTCTTAGAAGTTACGAGGTAGTTGTGTGATTTACTCTATGTAGAACTTTTCCTATCTTTTGAGCATGACTAGTTGTACGTATGTAGTACGGTAGACGTACAACACCTTGATAACCTTTACTAGTTTTATGAATAGCCAAGTCGGGTGGGTTAGGAGATTAACTCACTTCTTTGAAAGAATAAAGGATGTCTTAAGTTTTATTAAGTTAAGGGACTTGAAGAGTTTTAAAGTATGTGATACTTGTTCCGTTTTAAACGTATAAGTCCCTTGGATAGGAAATTATATTTTGGCTAAGGTATAAAGTGAATATAACGATTTTATGGGAAGTTGGTTATATTTGCTTTATGGAAAGATAAATGACTTGATTTTAATGAAAAGGCAACTTGATTTTTAAGGCATCAATTGCCTAAGGTTTTATATAAAAGGAGTCACTTGATTTCTAAAGGTTAAGAGACTAATTGTACCTTGAAAGTTAAGAGGATTGATTCGAAAATATATAATATTTGGTTTTAAAAAAGTATAAGTCTCGTGGTTATAAAAGGAATGGGTTTGTCTAAAACCATAAAGGGTTATAACGGCTTTATGGGAAGTTGGTTATAACGGCTTTATGGAAGGTTAAGAGAATGGTTTTCTCTAATAAAGTAATCAAAGAAATAACTTGAATTAAGGAAGGGCAATTTGATTTAAGTGTATCACTTGCTTAAAGCTTTAAGGTAAGGGTAACTTGATTTAGAAGACGAGAAATGTATTTCTAAAGTATAGTGACTTATGTGAAATGTACACAAGCCTTGATACTACGGGTGTTAGTATCTTGGGGTTTTATATGAAAAGGAATTTTTTGAAAAGAATGTAAGCACGTAGTACTTGGGGTTAAATTCCCGGATTTTTATGTGTGAAACGAAAGTGCCATGAGTTTATAAAAATGGAAGTCTAAAGGTTTAATGAACTTTCCTAGGTTTGCTTGTGATAGCTTTGAGTGCAAGTATTATATGTCTACGTTGTCGTGTCTCTCAGTTGGAGGGCCGGCTGGCTGGTTGTATGTTTTACTTGGACGTACCAACAGTGATGTGGGATTCCACGGGTATGCTTCCATTATGATTGATCCTTGGACATGCTTATACGATGTGGGATTCCGGGGCATGTGACCAGGATGCGGGTTAGATGCCCGGACATTTTATTGAACGTACCGGCATTGACGGGGGATTCCACGGGTATGCTTCCATTGTGATTGATCTTGGCCATGCTTATACGATGAGGGATGTCGGGGCATGCAGCCAGGATGCGAGTTAGATGCCCGCGTGTTTTTACTCCTTGGCCATGCATATACGATGTGGGATTCCGGGGCATGCGACCATGTTATATTTTACTCCATGGGCTAGCTCCCCGTGAAGACATGTACCCACGATGAGGGATGCTGGGGGCATGTTATATTATTACTCCATGGGCTAGCTCCCTATGAAGACCTGCACCTACGATGAGGGATTCCGAGGGCACGTTATGGCCATGCTTATACGATGTGGGATTCTGGGGCATGCGGCCGCATTATATATATATGTTATGTATGTGTACGCCGACAGTGAGGTGGGATGCCACGGGCGCGTCACATGGTTATATTTTACACTTATAGCTGTCGGCAGTGATGTGGGATTCCACGGGCAGGAGATATATATATATATATATATAAATATATCTGTACGCCGACCATGAGCTGGGATGCCACCGGCGCGTCACATGGTTATATGTTACACCTACACCGCCGATGATGTGGGATTCCACGGGCAGGAGATATATATATGTGTTGTGTATGTGTACGCCGACAGTGAGGTGGGATGCCACGGGCGCGTCACATGGTTATATTTTACACTTATAGATGTCGGCAGTGATGGGGGATTCCACGGGCACGCTTTGATATTTGTGTGACTTGATCGCGTCCCAGATTGGGCCGGGTAGTATATGCGTCCCTCCATAAGGGGCCGGATTATGTTATGAAAGATAAGTAAGTTATATGGTAATGAACTTAATGATTTTTCCTAATCATGTACATAAGAATGTGACTATAACTTTTATTGAAAATGGGAAAAGATAATAAGGTACGATTAAGTTCATAAGTGGTAATGACACGGCAGGATCTGGTATGTATTTTTTTATACTTGTCCCTGTCATTCTTTATGCGATTATGATCATTTCTTGTGCGTTATTTACATTCCATATTAAATTTGTTGTCTTGACCCCCTTCGGGCTGCGTTCATGCCGCGAGTTTTAGGTACCAGGTTGGTGATCCTTGCTCTTAGGATCTCGGTTGATTTTGGGAAAAGCTCCATTTGCTCGGAGGCTTATCTCTTAGTACGGTTTCCCACGAGGTTGTAGATTCATGTGTATTCGGGGTATGGAGGGCCTGTCCGCCCACGATTGTTATGTTAAAACTCTTAGAGGTGCAGTAGTCACATATGTGGGTCGGTTGTAAAGGAAAGGCAAGCTGCTTGGTTATTTATATATATGTCGGGAAAGGTAGCCACTGTCGGCTAACTTTGTTGTTTTATTTTATAAGTTTCATGTATGTTCCGCTGATTTTTCTCTGATGTATACCTGTAAGGGTGCCCAGGTAGGGCACCAGTCGCGGGCCCGGGGTCGGGTCGTGACAAGGTATTCCTCGCATCATGGGTAGCAAATACACGGAACAGGTGGTATAACGTCTTGGGGGTTTACCCCTTATTTATACTCTTACCCTGAAGCAGGTGGTATAACGTCTTGGGGGTTTACCCCTCATTTATACTCTTACCCTGAAGCATGTGGTATAACGTCTTCGGGGTTTACCCCTCATTTATACTCTTACCCTAACTCAACCGGCCATCATACATAACATATGCCCAACCGGCTTATCATACATACATAAGCACTACCGACTTATCATACATAACATAAACACTACCGACTTATCATACATAACATAAGCACCACCGGCTTACCATACATAACATAAGCACCACCGGCTTATCATACATTACATAAGCAAGTTAAGAAATCCTCTAACTTCTTATTAGCTTGTTCATATACACTCTCATTTTTGTTTACTTAAGGCACTAACATGTCATTATAAAATCCGGGAATTTAACCCAACGTACTACGTGCCTCTACTCCTTTAAAATGATTCTCTTTCAAATAAAACTTCCAAGATACTAATAACCGTTGTATCAAGTCATATCTACTTTTCAAGACAAGTCACAATACCTTTTAGAAATACATTTATAGGCTTCTAAATCAAGTGACTTCTTTCTTTAAAACCTTAAGCAATTGGTACCTTTAAAACAATTTGCCCTTCTTTATTTCAAATCATTTCTTTGCTTACATTACTGAAGAAAACCATTCTTTTAATCTTCCATAAAGTTGTTATAACCAACTTCCCATAAAGCCGTTATAACTCTTTATGTCTTAGACAAATTCATTCCTTTTATGACCAAGAAACTTATACTTTCAATTCAAATCACATAGCTTTCAAAATACTTCAAGTCTCTTAACTTTTAAGAAAACAAGTTTCTTAACTTTAGAATGGCAAGAAATCAATACTTTCCAAATCAAGTATTATATACCTTTAAATCAATTCATTTCTTCCTTTAAGAATCAAGTCCCATAACTTGAAAAATAAAGTCCCTTAACCTTTTAAAAATTTGAGGTTCATAGTCTTAAAACTTCATACGTAAATTCTTAAAAATTAAGTAACATATACTTTGGTGCGTTGTTAATAAGTTATACTTATTTATAACGATCTTAATCGAGTAACCATGATCTAGAAAATGTAATACAATTTTGTCTTATCTTAGCTTCTATGCAGATGGAGAATTCTACTCATTTTAACTCAATTGATTGTCATTACATTTTCCTTTATTAACGCTGCAGTGGCTTGTTCGATTCTTATTCTCATTTGTGCCATAACTTAGCCAAGTCAACTTGGCTCCAAATACCTCCTAACGACTCTTACCAACATCCCCCATAAGACTTGGTAAGAACTTAGGATAACTTAGACATAACCTTTACGTAGAGTAAATCAACATACATACCTCTTAACTTCTAAGAGTAGAAGGAATCATGAAATAGTACTACATGTATATTCCATACATAGAATCATGTCAAAAGAAGGAAGAGGTTCACATACCTCGCGACGATTATCGACAAATAGCAAAATGCTCCAAAGTACTTCAACCTTGATAGCTATTCCATCCTTCAAGTAGAATACGCTATAATTAGTACTTCAACCTATAATAACCCAGATAGAATCATGCTTCCTCTGAGTGCGAGATAATCCTGTGATAAATTCCATGTTGATCACCTCCCACTTCCAGGTCGGGATCTCTATCGTCTGCAATAATCCACCAGGCCTCTGGTGCTCTACCTTCACCTTCTGACAATACGGGCACTGAGCCACAAACTCTGCAACGTCCCTCTTCAAGCCATCCCACCAATACATAGATCTGAGGTCGTTGTACATCTTGGTCGACCCCGGATGGATAGAGTAACGTGCGCTGTGTGCTTCCCCTAGAACCTGCTGCCGAAGTCCTGCAATATCTGGAACACACAACCTGCCCTCAAACCTTAGCACCCCATCAGGTGCTACCTCAAAAGGACCCTTCCCCTCACGAAGAGTCGTATCACGATACCGTCCAAAACCGGATCCTCAAACTGTTGCCTCTTCACCTCCTCGACGATGGAAGACTCGGCAACCTCTCGAACTCGAACCCCACTGCTATCAGCATCAATCAATCGGACTCCAAGGCTTGCTAACTGATGCAACTCGCGGACCATGCCCCTTCTCTCTGGCTGCACATCTGATAGACTCCCCATCGACCTACGACTAAGGGCATCTGCCACAACATTGGCCTTCTCTGGGTGGTACAGGATATCGACATCATAATCCTTGAGTAACTCTAACCACCGTCTCTGTCGTAAGTTCAACTCCCTCTGGCTGAAGATATACTGGAGGCTCTTGTGGTCTGTGTAAATATCCACATGAACCCCATACAAATAGTGCCTCCAGATCTTCAAGGCGTGAATCACCGCTGCCAACTCCAAATCATGGGTGGGATAGTTCTTCTCATGCTTCTTAAGCTGTCTGGATGCGTACGCTATAACCTTGCTCTGCTGCATCAACACACATCCAAGCCCGATGCCTGACGCATCACAATACACCACATAGCCGTCTAGGCCCTCTAGAAGAGTAAGAAGTGGGGCGGTCGTCAGCCTCTCCTTCAGAATCGGAAACCACTGCTCAAGCATCGGTCCATCAAACTTAGCCGCCTTCAGTCGGCTAGTCAATGGTGCCGAAATAGAAGCAAACTTCTCCACGAACCTCCGATAGTAACCTGCAAGGCCCAGAAAGTTGCGCACCTCTGTCGAAGTAGTAGGTCTAGGCCAACTCCTGCCTCGATCTTGGCCGTATCCACCCGAATACCATCAGCCCCTACAATGTGCCCAAGAAAAGCCACCGAAGCCAACCAAAACTCACATTTGGAAAACTTGGCGTACAACTGCTGGTCCTGGAGAACTCTCGGCCAAGATCGCCAAATGCTCGCGTGCTCGCTCTGAGCGGGAATAAACCAAGATGTCATCAATGAATACTATCACAAACGTATCCAAAAATGGCTTGAACACTCGGTTCATCAAATCCATAAACACCGTCGGAGCATTGGTCAAACCGAAAGACATAACCCTGAACTCATAGTGCGTCTGGGTCCGAATGCGATCTGGGACATCCGCCTCTCTAACTCGCACTTGATGATAGCCCGATCGCGGTCAATCTTGGAGAAACATCTCGCACCACATGGCCCGGTCGAACAAATCATCAATCACAGGAAGGGGTATTCGTTCTTAATAGTCACCTTGTTCATTTGCTGTAATCAACACACATGCGCGGCGTCCGTCCTTCTTCACGAACAATACTGCGCTCCCGGGAGAAACACTAGGCTGATGAAGCCGCTTCTCCAAAGAAATCTCTCGGTGGTCCTTCAACTCTCTCAACTCGGCGGGTGCCATTACGTATGGCGGAATGGAAATAGCCGAGTGTGCAGCAAGACATCGATACAAAACTCTATCTCCTCGGGAGGATACCGAGAGGTCATCGGAAACACATATGGGAACTCTCGACTCTGGAACCGAAAATCTGGTACCGCAACCTCAGTATCAAACACCCGAATGAGATGGTAGATATACCCCTTCTGCACCATCTTCCTAGCCTTGAGGTAAGAAATAAACCTACCCCTCAGCGACACAGTGTTCCCCTCTCACTCGATAATCGGCTCCCTAGGAAACTGGAACCGTACCACTCTCTCCCTGCAGTCTACATTGACATAGCAAGAAGATAGCCAATCTATACCCATGATCACATCGAAATCAGTCATATCCAACTCTATCAAGTCGGCTATGGTCTGACGACTGCATAAAGTCACTGCCAAGCCCTATATACCCGCCGAGCTACCACCGAATCACCCACTGGCGTAGCTACCTCGAAAGGGTCTATGGACTCAGGCTCTATCCCTATCCTACTAGCAATAAGGGGAGATATGTAGGGGAGTAGAACCGGATCTATCAAGGCATACACGTCAACATGAATCGATAAAGTACATGGCGACATCAGTGGCGCCTCACGGTCTGCTTGGTGGACAAGGGATAAATGCGGTTCTGAGGACCGCTAGAACTAGGACCCCTACCACGACCTCTGCCGCGACCTGCTGGTCCCTGAGCACCACGCCTCGGGCGAGTAGTAGAGTGAAGAAGACCGGCGAAAGACCTGCGGTGACCACCATCTGCGCGCCTGCAGTCGGACGGACTCTCGCATAGTGACCTGCGGCGCAAGTGTAGCAAACTCCGAGGTAGTATCACAACTCCCAGAATGGAATATACCACATCGGACACACTGAGAGGACTTCGATCGGTTAGCACCCCTGCTACCCTGGAAGTCCGAAGTCCTGAAGACCTGATGCGCCCCGAATACCACAGGCATCACGAAGGCGGTGTAGGAGTGCTCGAGCTAGGCGTGGTGCAAATCTAGGCTAGCTGCGAGGCCGTCCACCGAGAGCTACCAAAAGATCCTGCCGTCTGGCCTTCCTCGCTGGCGATATCTGTCGACCCGTCAGCCTCTACGCTCCTCGCATCCAAGTGCATGAGCCTGCATGCGGGCAATGTCCATGCCCGGCTGAAGAGCCACACCTGAGCAAGACTCTGCCAAGTAGTCATCTAGTCCTGTAACGTAGCGGTGCACTCGGTCCTCCATATCTGCTACTAACGCAGGGACATATCGAGCCAACAAATCGAACTCAACGTTGTACTCCCGAACTGTGCGCCCTCTCTGTCTCAGCATCAAAAATCTGTTGGCCCGTACCCTCCTCATATGCGGAGGCAAGAAGTGAGTGAGAAATGCCTCGAGAACTCGTCCCATCTTCTTTGGGCGCGTATGCTCTCCGGGATAGCTCCCACGAATCAAACCAGTCGACTGCGGTATCACGCAGCCGATGCGAACCCAAGACCACCGACTCGGTCTCCGAAGCCTTGATCACTCTCATGATCCGCTGTAACTGTCGGATGAACTCCTGCGGATCATCATCAGGCCTTGACCCGTAGAACTCTGGCGGGCTGCAACTCAGGAAATCCCGTAGCCTCAAACTATCCGACCTCGGGTGAACCACGAATGCTGCTGGGCTGGAGCTGCTGCGTCGGCCTATCACCGTGTCAGCCTGATCACGGCTAGTAATCGGGCCATCTCTGCGTAACCCATCTCCTCTGCTCCGGTGTGGGACTAGAGGCGCAGTGCGTGGTCTCATCAACCACTCTGCGGCTCTAAACCTGCTTTGAAATTTGGCGTCGTGGAACTCGCCGTCGAGGTATCGCCTCGGGTATAGGCGGGCACAGGCCTCGTAACCCTCTGTGTCCTACTAGAAGCTCCTCTGCCTTGCCATACGGGCGGGTTGCACTGCGTGGAGCATAAGCGGTAAAGAAAAGAAATCGTTAGAGGTCCGACATAACACGCGGCTCTAAGGCACGATCTCAGAGTGAGAAGAATGGAAACCAATCCTAAATATCCTATAGCCTCCTGATTATTGGTGTGGTGCACAACACACCGATAATCAAGACTCTACTAGATACGGTCTGTAGACACCTTCCGAGGATTAACTGCTCTGATACCACTTTTGTCACGACCCGAACCCGGGCCCGTGACTGGTGCCTTACCCGGGCACCTAAGTAGAAATACATCAGAGTAACCAGCGGAATATAAAAACAAGACATGAAACAATTATGAAAGGAGAACAATTTGTCCAAGAAAAGATTGTCTTTCGGCATGTATATATATCAAGAGTGAACAGTTACATCCCAACTTTACAACAGGACTACAGACCTCTAGGAATGTAAACAACTATGGTGGGACAGGGCCCCGCCATACCCTGAATGTACATAAATCTACAATGACAGGGAGATCATACCCAAAAGACAAGCCTCCGGAGAAACGGGGCTTTCCCAAAAGCTGAAACGGTGATCCTAGGAGCGGGGATCAACAACAGGAGTACCTCTACCTGCGGCATGAACGCAGCCCCCCGAAGGAGGTTAGGACAACAGGTACCAAGTATGTGAAACTGTAAAGTACTTTAAATGAGATCATATCATTTTAAAACCAATTTTACAAATATGTACGAAACAACCAATGTAACCGCACATAGTGCCACAGCATAACCAAAAGCAAAATAGATATAACATAACTGGTCTTTTCTAGGCCGCTAATGATCGAAGCAAGGCCAATCGCCCATAGTATCATTATGCGAGCCTAATCCTGGAACTCCGCATCCGCATGGGTCACACACGTACTCGCGTGAGGTATTCCTCGCATCGGGGTTGCTAACGCGGTATCCTCACGGACTCCCGCGATCGCATAGTCGCATAGACCGCGTAGTCACACATTGCATGAGGCATTCGCGTCGGGATAATATGTCACGACCCGTTCGGGGCGTGGATCGTGCCTCGGGGCACCCAGTAGTCATACATCAGTAATCGCGGAAATATAAAGCAAGACATGAAAGCTTTATAAAATAAGACACGATTTATGTGAGAAAACATCGCCTTTTCGGCATATATATATATATAATCATGGTTTAGCGATTACATCCGAAACCTTTGCAACATGACTCTGACCTCTAAGGAAATATACAACTATGGCGGGGAGGGCTCCGCCATACCCACTGTACAAAACTATCTACAACAGGAGATCATACCAAAAGTAGAGCCTCGGAAGAGATGGAGCTCCGACACCAACGTAGAGATCCTAAGGATGCGGATCTAGCACTGCTTGCCCTTACTCCTGCGGCATGAACGCGGCCCGAAGGAGGTCGATTACAAGTACTAAGTATGTGAAGCGTAAAGTACTTAAATGAAATCATAACCCTTTTTAAAACCGGTTTACAAATATGTATGAAGAAATCAAGGAAACCGCACATAGTGCCACAAACAAAACAACAATAGGTAAAGCGTAATAGGTCTTTTCTAGGCTGCGAATGATTCGAGCGGGGCCACTCGCCGTATTATCATTCTGCAAGCCTAATCCTGACTCCGGAGCCCGCATAGGCCACTCACGTGGGCGCGTGAGGTATAACCCGCGTCGAGGGTAGCTACTCCTCGGCGTATCCTGGACTCGCTGTCGCGTAGCGCATAGACCGCGTGAGACATAACCCCGCATACTAACACGGAACTCGTAGCTCGCGTAGGCCCCTGGACCGCGTAGGTATTCTCGAATCATGGTCCTGCACCGCGAGTCTACCCGCGTCGGAGGCGACTTAACCCGGTATCATCTCAAGAGGTGAGTGATAGTATACTAACATAACAACTTATCTTTAAACAACATAAGCACAACAATGATACTCACCTATACAAAGCGTTACAAGATACTAACACACATAGCATCATATCATGTCTACTTATCAAACCATCTTATTATTCTTTTCACAATATAAGTGCGTTATAAACACATAGGCAAACTTGTTTCTTTTGTCAATCTCAAGTGGTTATACTTACTTCCCATAAAGCTAGTATAACTCTTAAGCTTCTGTTTAAAAACCAATTAGTTCTCTTACATTAATATGATTGATAGTCTTTTGAAACGTTTTGATTCTTTATTATTCGAGCTTAAGCGTGAGGCATTCTTAGTAAGTATTGTCGAGCTTAAGCGTGAGGCATTCGTAAGTATTATTCAGCTTAAGTCAAAGACATTGCCATAGTTATTATCCAGATTAACACGTATGCGTCTGGTACTATATATATTGTAAAATATCATGCTTTAGGAAGAATCACATACCTTCCAATGAAAACCACCGCGAGTTGAATATGTCGCGCGCATAGAGTCAGCCTATAATAGACACAGATATCTATCAAAGACTACTCAAGGTCATTCTAAGCAGAGGTTCATAATTCTACGGTAAGTCGGGCAGCACTTCCCTACCCGTGAGCTATATAAGTCTACTGTTGAAAACAGTCCTATGTAAGTACAGTTTGATTATTCTTCTTTTAAACCCTTCTACTGTGGTAACAGTTCAATTCTATTCTGTGATATTCTTCTAAGTGATTAATACTTATTCTTATACTTCTACGATGCATTCTCTAATACAAAAGAGGTTAGGATTATTACCTCGGTAAGCCCAATAATATCCTAGAAAAGTCGCGCTGAGCAAGGTTTTGCTCTAAGTTGTATGCTCAAGAACCTTAGAAGTTCTTCACAACTTCTACTAAGTACTAAGGTATTTGGGCTAGGGTATTTTGGGCATTATAACGATACAAGAAGGTAACTTTTCTACCAAGGGAGGGGGGGTAGATTTTTGGCTAGGCTAGGGGGGGGTATTCGGCCAAGGGCCACTTAGGCTAGAGGGAAGAGGGCTTGGGCGAAATGGCTAACAAAGGGAGAAGGGAGGATTTTCAAGACTTGGAAAGTCATTTGTGGATGAAGAACTCTTCATCTTAAGGGGGTTATTTATAGGTCAAGAAGTGGCCAACCAATGGCCAAGATTAAGACAAGTGCAAGGCAAGTGTAGGGTGAGTATTAACTATACACAAATATCCTACCATCTCCTTGACTTGTGCCTGAGCACAAAAAAGCGTGCTCCTATTGTTCAAATCGTCCAAATGGGCGATTTCAAGTCCATCAATTGGAGGGTGACAAGTGTCGCCCTCGTTGGTCAAAATGTTTCGTCTCTCGGAAAAATCCGCAAAAAATAGAAATGGCATGGCGGAATTTATCCTACGAAAGGTGTGGAAGCGTTTAGTCGGAAAGCGATTCTTTTAGTGAGTTGTGTACAAATAAAAGCGTCCAAGGCTTATCTTTAAGGCTAGACTATCGTCGTATTCCCTTACGTACATACTGGAAATACGGGTATAACATTCTCCCCCTTAGAAACATTCGTCGAATGTTCCTTCCCAAACGATTATCGAAGAAGCTTAAGCGATTGTAAATGCCACACCACGGCCGCGAGCAACACTTAGGCGAAGCGATAGCGAAAATTTACAAGTAGGAAAGTGAATTTACGGAGGTGTGGGAATAGGTGAGGATACTTCCGTCTCATGTCCTCCTCGGCTTCCCGTCATCTCCTCCCGAGCTCGTTCGCCACAAGACTTTGTGGAAGCCACGTCCTTGGTCGCGACGCCTAACGACGATCGACTATCGCTATGGGAATCTCTCATACGATAACCCCTCGGTCACTGGACATCGTCGTCAATCGGGTGTACCTAGATGGATCCGATACATCTCGCCGGCATAGATACGTGAAAAACCGGATGCTGCGCCTCCGGATCGGACGGCAGATCTAACTCATAGCAACCTTGCCTACCTGCGGACAATCGAAGCGGCCCGATGTACCTTGGTGAGTTTCCCCTTCTTCCCGAATCTCATCACACCGCCATGGGTGACACTAGGAAAACCCAATCATGAACCTCGAACTCAAGATCTGGCGACGATGATCTGCATACGACCTGCCGACTACGAGTGTCGATAGCGCTCGGATAAGCTTCACCTTATCCACTGCTCTTTGTACCAAATCGGTCCCTACTGCACTCGCCCACATCGAACCAACCTATAGGCGATCTGCACTTCCTCCATACAAGGCCTCATAAGGCGCCATCGAATCTTTGGGTGGTAGCTATTATTATATGCGAACTCAACTGAGGCAAATGATCCTCCCAACTACCACGAAGTCAATAACACGGGCTCGCGACATATCCTCGAAGTGCGGATAGTGCGCTCTGCTGTCCGTGCATGCGTGGATGAAATGCGATTACTCGGGCTCACTGCGTCCTAAACCCCTGGAAGGATCTCGAAGTTAGCCGTGGGGCTCCACATGCGATATGATCGAAGTAGGGACTCCATGCGATCGGCGATCTCTCGGATGTAAAGTCGGCATAATCCTCGGTAGAAAAGTCGTCCTGACGGGAAGAAAGTGGGCTGATTTCGTCATCCTGTCGACGATAACCCATATAGAATCATGTCTCCTCTAAGTGCGAGGTAATCCTGTGATGAAATCCATGTTGATTACCTCCCACTTCCAGGTCGGGATCTCGATAAATGCGCAACAAACCACGGGCCTCTGGTGCTCCACCTTCACTGCCGACAACACGGGCGAGCTACGAACTCGCAACGTCATTCTTCAAGCCATCCGCAATACGGATCTAAGGTCGTGGTACATCTTGGTCGACCGGATGGATAGTAACGCTTGTGTTTGTGTGCTTCCCAGAACCTGCGCCAAAGTCACGAAACGTCTGGAACACACGATGCGCCTCAAACCTTAGCACCCATCGGTGCTACCTCAAAGGACCGCGCCTCACGAAGAGGCGTATCACGATATCGAATCAAAGCCGGATCCTCGAGCGTTGCCTCTTCTCGCCGACGATGGAAGACTCGGCAACCTCACGAACTCTAACCCATCGCTATCGAATCAATGCATCACGACCGATTCGGGCGTGGTCGTGCCTACCGGGCACCCTGGTGATACAACATCAGTGTCACGGAACATAAAGCGATACAAGACATATTATGAAATATGAAACAATAATCGAGAAAAACTTGCCTTTCGGCATATATATAAACAACAACTTTTTCAACATGAGCGGCTTTAATCCTTTTTACAAACCACACTTGCGATTACTCTGGACCTAAGAAATGATACGACAACAATGGCGGGACGGGGCCGCCATACCACGAATGTAAACACCTACAACAAGGGGACTATACGGCTGATAAGCCTCGGAGAAAGCGGAGCTTTCCCATCGAATCGTGACCCTAGAGCGAGGATCGATGGCGGTGTACCTTTACTGCGGCATGAGCGGCCAGAAGGTCGATCTGGCCAGTGCAGAGTATGTGAAACTAAAAATACGTAAATGAAATCATAATAGTCTATAAAGCGGGAGACATGTATGATAACCAAACTACGATTCACAATAATAGCGATCGTATGTCAAGTCGTGACTCACGCCTCAAGTCATCACTCAAATATAACAATGGGTCTCACGCCCACAACATCAATCATGCGTGGAATACCTTCCTCATCGCCGCGATTTATGATATAAAAGCACCAAGGAACACATGAACACGGGTCCCACTGTGCCATAATAACTGCGTGCGGGGTAATGCGAAGGCATAGCCGACTACTACACCTATGCACAACAAGGTCATGAAGCGTATCATAAGATCTGTATAGACAGTCACATGATCAAAGTGACCACTTGCCCGCGATATCTAATGTGCGCGTCTAGCCCCGAACTTTCCGCGACTCGCGTAGGCCAATCAGATCGGCCGCATGAGGTATAACCGCATCGAGGGTAGCTACTCCGGCGGCGTCTGGACTCGCCGTCCGCATGGCCACAAGACCGCGTGACCACAAGGGCGCGTCTAACTCGGAACTCCGCGATTCCGCGCATAGGCCCTGGACCCGCGTGAGGTAGTCTCGAATCATAGGTCCATCGACCGCTGAGTCTACCGCGTCGGGGCGACAACCCGGAATCATCTCAAGAGATGAGTGATGTATAATACTATCATAACAGCTTATCGTTAAACAACATAAGCACAACAAAGGAAAAACCCCTTTACACAAACATCACAAGATACTAACACACGTAGCATCCTATCATGTTTACTTATCAAATCAACGAGAAAGTATTACAAGGCTATCACAAACCAACACAATCAAGTTATACACACAAGGTACTTTCTACTATATGCTAACAAGTTCGGGGTTTTATCCCCAAAGTACTTCATACATTAACTCTTTAAAAGATACGTTACTTTCACAAAAGTCACACAATACGTAGTATATGAAAATAGAGTGATTATCTTTTGAAGTAAATCAAAACACTTCTCTTTGTAAAACTCAAGTAACAACATTATTTTCCAAGCGTCAAGTTTGCCTAATTTTAAATGTTCATGTTTCTTATTTAGAAAGGTTTAGTAGTTCATAGTCTTATTCATTTAAGAATATAATTCTCTTTTAAACTATCGAGAAACATAAGTCTTATATGTGAGTAGGATATTCTTGTTTACAACAATCTTATTACAGCAGCCATGATCTAGGAAATATCATTTTGTCTCATCTTAGCTTCTATGCAGATGGAAGTTTCTACTGGTTTTAATAATACTTAATCTGTCAAAACATTTCCTTTTCTTAACGCTGCGATGGTTTGTCGATACACATTCTGATTTTCAAAATCGTAAAACATTCTTAAGACGTTATACCTAACTTTCCATAAAGCTAGTATAACTCTTAAGTTTTCAAAACAAATCAAGTATTACCTCTTCTTTCAAAATGAATCAAAACCTTTTGAAATACTTCAAGTTCTTTTATTAACACATAACAAGCGGTTATAGTTCAAATCGATTTACCACTTTAAAACCACAAGTATTTTCTTACCAACATAAAGTCGTTATAACCAACTTCCCATAAAGCCGTTATAACACTTTATGTTTTAAACAATCAAATACATTTAGCACTTTGTCTCACCGTACTACATAGTTCACACATATCATCTTTGGAAGAGATAGGAAGAGGTTCACATACCTCGCGACGAGTATCGACTAATAGCAAAGCGCTCAGTACTTCCAATCGGCTACTCCTTAAGCCAAGTAGAAACGCGCCACACGTAGTACTTCAACCTATAAGGCCACAAGGCGCTTATTAACATCAAGATCTTATCGTAGAACATTCTACGTAAAATTCGCACCTCCCCCATGGCAGCGTAAATCTCCTCCTCTAACGGGCGGCTACGAAGCCAACCGGGGATTATACATCTAACGACGGGTACAATTCTACTCCACAATACTACTACAAGTCTCATGTCTGATTCGATTGATTCTTGAGCTTAAGTCAAAAGACATTGCCAACCACGTTGATTCTATATAGTATACTTCAACTATATATTCAAACAACATGTAATTTCCAATTACAATAGAGGACAAGATATTTACCTCGATAAGCCCATAATTATCCAAGTATAAAGTCGATCCTGGGCAATCGTTTAGCTCGACTCAGCGCTCCAACCGCTCTAAACCACCCTTAGAAGTTCTAACCAACTTCTACACAATACTCCAACGGACTATGGAGATTTTCCTAGGGTTTCGGTTTTGTGACCGACGGGAAGTATAATAGTATTTCTGGGCTTTTCGTATAGGTATAACCTTAGAATACAACAAGGCATACGGCTAAGGTAATTTGGGCATTATAACAATACTTTAGAGAGTATTTCTACACCTGAGGGGTATTATCACAAGCAACTAGGCTAGGGGTACACTCTCGGCTAGCACCCCTGAGAGGGGGTGCTCTCGACCTGAGGGAGGCCCTTGGCCGAACTCAACACAAGGGGAGGGAGAAGGAGAGCTTTCAAGACTTAGGCAAATTTATGGATGAAGAAGTTCATCAAAGGGAGGGGTATTTATACTACAAGCCAAGGCCAACCAATGGCCAAGATCTAGCCAAGTGCTACACAAGTGTAGGGCCAAGATATGCCCAAGTGCCCCTAGTCCTACTCCTTAAAACCCTCACAAATATCTACCAAAAATATCTACCACTGACACCCCAAATCGTCAAGTGCGCCACCTTGCCCGCTGATGAAAGGGTGCCAAGTGCCCTCTCGTTGGTCCAAAATGTTCCGTTTCTCGGAAAAATCCATAAAAATAAGAAAAGACATAGCGGAATTTTCCTCTGCAAGTTATGTAAAGCGTTTAGTCAAAAAGCGACTCTAACAGGGTTTGTGCACAAATGCCATTCGGCGAGCCACTGGCGGGGTGACACGTGTCACCCTCCTATTGGCCCAAAATAAAACATCTTCGAAAATATCCACAATGGCCAAAATCTCAAAACAAAGTGGGCCCACACAAAGCCGTAAATTTCTCCGTGGGCCACGTGACCATTTCAGAAAATAAAATTCCATATTTTTCTAATATTCGGGAAGTCCGAATACCAAATCTGGGAATCAATTCCCATTAACGAACCTTTTCCTTCACAAAACGGAAACTTTTCCGTGGAAAAATCGCCTCTTTCTTCCTTTCCGATCTTTACAGCCGTATTCTCGCATGCGTGCGTCCTCGCATACATACCACGGAACTACGGGGTATAACATTCTTCCCCTTAGAAACATTCGTCGAATGTTCCTTCTAAGTCTCAAAACAAGCGTGCGCGAAGATAGTCTTCACTACTATACTTACGAAACAATCTGCCATACACGGCCCACGAGAAAATACTGCGCAACAAACTTATATCCAAGTCTCACGAAACACCTCTAACATCACCACAAATAATACCACCTTTGTCACTTTGTCGCGAGCCTTGCTCCGACGACCCAACAAATGGTACCGGCCGCATCACGATCACCGAAGGCGTCGTACACTCGAACCTTACCATTTACGATCGCTTTAGTTTCCAAAACTCGTCACACGTCGGGTGGTACTTTCAAGAAGACCGACCGTCGGCACGAACTCTGGCGTCGTGCCGAATATCCGCACGATTCCTCCGAGCTGCGAACTTCTTCTAGACGAGCTTTACCTATCCACGATCTGCGGAACAAGCTCGATCCAACTATCGAACGCGCAACATCGAACCAATCGACCGGCAACTTACACTTCTGCCCCTACAAGGCTTCGTACGGCGACATCCGAACACTGAAATAGTAGCTTAAACGCTCCCTCCACAGCAGACAACCATTCTCACAACTACCCCTGAAATCCACACACCGCCCGGGCGAATGCGGTCGAGACTCACTGAGTCCTTAACCTGCTGGTAAAACTTCCAAACAAAACAGCCGTAACACTGGCTCCATCATGCGCCATAAGGTGCACGTAGGCACCCGTGCAGCCTTACAACCTTCGATAAATCAACATGCCGAGTGAACGGTCCGATCAAGAACACGATGAGCTGCCCCATCGACCGACCACGGTCGAACGCATCTACGAACTCGTCTGGTTAACTAAACTCGAGCCTAACACCTCGTGACCTACCACAGGCGGGACCACAACTGCAGACCCGCTAAACATGCCGCGGGTTGACCCGCAACGTGGCCTCAACCCGACCGGCAGGCGCAAATACCATCTCCGAAGGAACAATCTCGAAACACGTTACGAAAACCTAGCGGTCTTCTTAGCTCAACTACCTCTTTCCTTCCACACTACTCGGGACTTATCCCACGAACATAGCTCGCGTGCACTATGCACTCCTATAAAGGGTCAAACATAATATACGTCTTTTACTCGAGATGGCTTTACCTCTAAGGTCTCTACGTATAACACTCTAAGGCTCACACCTTCTCTATCCCCCAAAATCTTACTCGGTTAACCCACCATGATTTCTAATCACAACTAACACACTGCTATCAGAACATAGCACTTAAGGTATACTCACCTTGAAAGTTACCGAAGGACCTTGTTGCTCGCCTCTTCCTGCGTCCTTGGTTAACCGTCGATCTCTACGTTTTCGGCTGCTGTACATAAGCCCGCATACGTGCCATGCTCAAGCCCAATCAAGAATTACTCTTGCACAACCTCTCTTAGGTAGTCATCAAGACTCGTGGTACATCGGTATAATCTCTCGTAGCCAAATCCATAGCTAATGTGGTTGTCTCTTTGCAATCCATATTCTCTGTTCGATCGTGGGCGAAGGTTCAAATATCATGGCGCGAGAGGAACTAGCGCCGCGTGCTAAAACTCTGCGGGGCTAGTGGCGTCGCAGAACTCCCGAATGAAGCACTACCTAGGTAATGATTGGGCTGTGCCTCGCAACCTCTCAACTCAACTCGCGGCTCCGCCGCCTTGCCTCACAGGCGGGTTGCCCTACGCGGAGGCATAAAGATAATGGAATGAATTTCGTCAGAGGGTCCAACTTACAACACAGCTCTAAGGCACGATCTCAGAGTGAGAAGAATAGAAACCAATCCTAAATATCCTATAGCCTCCTGATTATTGGTGTGGTGCACAACACACCGATAATCAAGACTTCTGGATCTGATGCGTAGACACTTTCCGAGGATTAATCGCTTCGATACCACTTTTGTCACGACCGATTCCGGCGTGATCGTGCCTTACCGGGCACCTAGTGATACAACATCAGAGTAATCAGCGGAACATAAAACGATACAAGACATATTATAAAATATGAAACAATAATCTGAGAAAAACTTGCCTTTCGGCATATATATAAACAACAACTTTTTCAACATGAACAACTTTAATCCTTTTTACAAACCCTGCCCACAACAGTACTACAGACCTCTAAGAAATGATACGACAACAATGGCGGGACAGGGCCCCGCCATACACCTGAATGTAAACACCTACAACAACAGGGGACTATACCACTGATAAGCCTCCGGATAAACGGAGCTTTCCACGCCGAATCGTGACCACTAAGAGCGAGGATCAATGACGGTGTACCTTTACCGGCGTGAACGCGGCCCGAAGGTCGATAACAGTGCAAGTATGTGAAACTAAAAATCAGTAAATGAAATCATAATAGTCTATAAAGCGGGAGACATGTATGATAACCAAACTACGATTCCTGATAATAAGCGATCGTGTCAGTCGTGACTCACGCCTCAAGTCATCACTCAAATATAACAATGGGTCTCACGCCCAACATCAATCATGCGTGGAATACCTTCTCACCGGCGATTTATGATATAAAAGCACCAAGGAACACACATGAACACGTGTCCCACCGTGCCATAATAACACGTGCATGGTAAATGCGAAGGCATAGCCGACTACTAACACCACGGTACTAACAAGGTCATGAATCGTATCATAAGATCTGTCTGCACCGTCACATGATCAAAGCCGACCACTTGCCCGCGATATCTAATGTGCGCGTCTAGCCTCGAACTTTCCGCACTCGCGCATAGGCCAATCAGATCGGCCGCGAGGTATAACCCGCATCGAGGTAGCTACTCCGGCGGCGTCTGGACTCGCCGTCGCGTAGCCACAAGGACCGCATGACCACAAGGGCGCGATCTAACTCGGAACTCCGCGATTCGCGCCGACCCTGGACCGCGTGAGGTAGTCTCGAATCATAGGTCCATCGACCCGCTGAGTCTACCCGCGTGGAGGCGGCTTAACCCGGAATCATCTCAAGAGATGAGTGATGTATAATACTATCATAACGACTTATCGTTAAACAACATAAGCACAACAAAGGAAAAACCCCTTTACACAAACATCACAAGATACTAACACACGTAGCATCCTAGCATGTTTACTTATCAAATCAACAAGAAAGTATTACAAGGCTATCACAAACCAACACAATCAAGTTATACACACAAGGTACTTTCTACTATATGCTAACAAGTTCGGGGTTTTATCCCCAAAGTACTTCATACATTAACTCTTTAAAAGATACGTTACTTTACAAAAGTCACACAATACCCGTAGTATATGAAAATAGAGTGATTATCTTTTCAAGTAAATCAAAACACTTCTCTTTGTAAAACTCAAGTAACAACATTATTTTCCAAACGCCCAAGTTTGCCTAATTTCAAATGTTCATGTTTCTTATTTAGAGAGGTTTCGTAGTTCATAGTCTTATTCATTTAAGAATATAATTCTCTTTTAAACTATCTCGAGAAACATAAGTCTTATATGTGAGTAGGATATTCTTGTTTACAACAATCTTATTACAATGACCATGATCTAGGAAATATCATTTTGTCTCATCTTAGCTTACATGCGGATGGAAGTTTCTCTTGGTTTTAATAATACTTAATCACAAAACATTTCCTTTTATTAACGCTGCGTTGGTTTGTCGATACATTCGATTTTCAAAATCAAGAAAACATTCTTAAGACGTTATACCTAACTTTCCATAAAGCTAGTATAACTCTTAAGTTTTCAAAACAAATCAAGTATTACCTCTTCTTTCAAAATGAATCAAAACCTTTTGAAATACTTCAAGTTCTTTTATTAACACATAACAAGCCGCTTATAGTTCAAATCGCTCTTTAAAACCACAAGTATTTTCTTACCAACATAAAGTCGTTATAACTAACTTCCCATAAAGCCGTTATAACACTTTATGTTTTAAACCAATCAAATACATTTAGCACTGACGCCTACCGCACTACATAGTTCACACATATCATGCTGGAAGAGATAGGAAGAGGTTCACATACCGCGACGAGTATCGACTAATAGCAAAACGCCCAAGTACTTCCAACCGCCGGCTACTCCTTAAGCCAAGTGTAACGCGCCACACGTAGTACTTCAACCTATAAGGCCACAGGCGCTTTATTAACATCAAGATCTTATCGTAGAACATTCTACGTAAAATTCGGCAAAGACCTCCCGCAACAGAAATCTCCTCCTCTAACTGGCCGGCTACCAAGCCAACCAGGGGTTATACATCTAACCCGAACGGGTACAATTCTACTCCACAAGATTACTACACAAGTTCATCTGAATACGATTCGGCTTCTTGAGCTTAAGTCAAAAGACATTGCCAACCAACCACGTTGATTCTATATATAGTATACTTCAACTATATATTCAAACAACATGTAATTTCCAATTACAATAGAGGACAAGATATTTACCTCGATAAGCCCATAATTATCCAAGTATAAAGTCGATCCCGGGCAATCGCTTAGCTCCAACTCCGAGCGCCCAACCCGCTCTAAACCACCCTTAGAAGTTCTAACCAACTTCTACACAATACTCCAACTGACTATGGAGATTTTCCTGGTTTCGGTTTTGGACCGACTGAAGTATAATAGTATTTCTGGGCTTTTCGTATAGGTATAACCTTAGAATACAACAAGGCATACGGCTAAGGTAATTTGGGCATTATAACAATACTTTAGAGAGTATTTCTACACCACAAAGGGGGGTATTATACGAAAGCAACTAGGCTAGGGGGGGTACACTCTCGGCTAGCACCCCTAGAGAGGGGGGGGGTGCTCTCGGCCACAAGGGGGAGGCCCTTGGCCGAACTCAACACAAGGGGAGGGAGAAGGAGAGCTTTCAAGACTTAGGCAAATTTATGGATGAAGAAGTTCATCAAAGGGAGGGGTATTTATACTACAAGCCAAGGCCAACCAATGGCCAAGATCTAGCCAAGTGCTACACAAGTGTAGGGCCAAGATATGCCCAAGTGCCCCCTAGTCCCTACTCCTTAAAACCTCACAAATATCTACCAAAAATATCTACCACTGACACCCCAAATCGTCCAAGTGCCGCCCACCTTGCCCACCAACGAGAGTGCCGTGCCGCCTCTCGTTGGTCCAAAATGTTCCGCCTCTCGGAAAAATCCGCAAAAATAAGAAAAGACATAGCCGAATTTTCCTCTCGCAAGTTATGTAAAACGCTTCACAAAAACGACTTAACCTAAGCCACAGACAAATGCCATTCGGCCAAGCCACCTAGGCGGGGGTGACACGTGTCACCCTCCTATTGGCCCAAAATAAAACATCTTCTGAAAATATCCACAATGGCCAAAATCTCGAAAACAAAGTGGGCCCCACAAAACCGTAAATTTCTCCCGTGGGCCCCACGTGACCATTTCCGAAAATAAAATTCCATATTTTTCTAATATT
This sequence comes from Przewalskia tangutica, assembly GCA_029844215.1. Lineage (NCBI taxonomy): Eukaryota > Viridiplantae > Streptophyta > Magnoliopsida > Solanales > Solanaceae > Przewalskia > Przewalskia tangutica. The sequence continues at coordinate 119,067,279 of CM056722.1, forward strand.
CCAGGAAGTCCGAATACCAAATCTGGGAATCCAATTCCCATTAACGAACCTTTTTCCTTCACAAAAACCGGAAACTTTTCCGTGGAAAAATCGCCTCTTTCTTCCTTTCCAATCTTTCTGTCGTATTCTCGTACGTACGTCCTCGCATACATACCCTGGAACTACGGGGTATAACACAATCAAACGGACACCAAGGCTCGCTAACTGATGCAAATCACGAACCATGTCCCTCCTCTCTAGCTGCACATCTGATAGGCTCCCCATCGACCTACGACTAAGAGCATCTGCCACAACATCGCCTTCCCCGTGGTACAGATATCAACATCGTAATCCTTAAGCAACTCTAACCACCGCCTCTCGCCGTAAGTTCACTCCTCCGTGAAGATATACCGAGGCTCTTGTGGTCTGTATAAATATCCACGTGAACCCCATACAAAAAGTGCCTCCATCTTCAAAGCGTGAATCACTACCGCTAACTCCAAATCATGCGGGTAGTTCCTCTCGTGTTTCTTCACCGTCGGGATGCATATGATATAACCCCGCCATGCTGCATAAACACACATTCCAACCCGATGCCCGACGATCACAATACACGACATAACCATCCGACCTCCGGAAGAGTAAGAACGGGCGGTCGTCAATCTCTTTCAAAGAATCGAAACCCCGCCACAAGCATCACCATCGGAACTTGGCCGCTTCTCGAGTCACCTAGTCAATGGTTCGTAGATAGAAGCAAACTTCTCCACGAACCGATAATAACTCGCAAGGCCTAAAATCGCGAACCTCTGCTTCGAGTAGTAGTTCAGGCCAAGTCCTCGATCGCTTCGATCTTGCCAGATCCACTGAATGCCATCACCCCGACAATATGCCCAAGAAACGCCATCAAGTCAACCAAAACTCACATTTGGAAAACTTGGCGTATAATCGCTGGTCTGGAGAATCACAAGACAATCTCAAATGCTCGCGTGCTCCTCGCTCGAGCGAGAATAAACCAAGATATCATCAATGAACACTATCACATACGTGTCCAAAATGGTTTGAACACTCGGTTCATCAAATCCATGAATACCACGAGCATTGGTCAACCCAAAAGACATGACCTGAACTCATAATGCCCGCACGTCCGAATGCGCCCTAGGACATCCACCTCTCGACACGAACTCGATGATAGCCCGAACGCAGATCAATCTTGGAGAAACATCTCGCGCCGCAATCGGTCGAACAAATCATCAATCACAGGAAGGGTATTCGTTCTTAATGGTCACCTTGTTCACCGTAATCAACACATGCGCAGGCCCCGCCCTTCTTCTTCACGAACAATACGGCTACTTCTGCGGGAAACACGGGCCTAATGAAGCCCTTCTCTCCAAGAAATCCTCACCGGTCCTTCACTCTCTCAACTCGGCAGTGCCATTCGTATGGCGGAATGGAAATAGCCGAGTATCCGCAATATGTCAATACAAACTCAATCTCCTCTCGTGAGGATACCCGAGGTCATCCGGGAACACGTCTGGGAACTCGACTACGGAACTGATCAAAATCTGTACCGCAGCCTCGTGATCAAACACTCGAACTAGATGGTAGATATACCCTTCTCGCACCATCTTCCTAGCCTTGAGGTAGGAAATAAACCTACCTCGGCGATACCGTGCTCCTCCCACTCAACAACCGGCCTCAGAAACCGAACCGCATTACTCTTCTCTGCAGCCTACATTGGCATAGCAAGAAGCTAGCCAATCCATCCCCATAATCACGTCGAAGTCAATCATCTCCAACTCTATCAAGTCGCCGTGGTCCGACGATCAGAATGGTCACAGACAAGCCCTATATACCCGCCGAGCTACCACCGAATCACCCATCGCGTAGCTACCTCGAAAGGGTCTATGGACTCGTGCTCTATCCCTATCCTACTAGCAACAAGGGAGATATATAGACAGAGTAGAACCCGGATCTATCAAGGCATAAACATCAAACCAGAACCGATAAGGTACCGTGACGACATCGTGAGGCCTCCGATCTGTCGGTTACCGACAAAGCATAAATGCGGTTCGAGGACCAGAGAATCGGGACCCGAGCCACGACCGCCGCGACCGCTGACCCATGTGAACCCCGCCCGGCGAGTAATCGTAGGAGATGATGAAGCGGCAATGAACTCGGCGCCGAGCCCTACCACCGCCACGCCTGGCCGGACAATCTCGCAGTGACCTTCTGGCCACAACTGTAATAAGCTCCAAAAGTAGTACCACACTTCCCGTAATGGGATCCACCGCATCGGCCACACTGGGGGGGTGGTCCCGATCGCCGCACTCTCGCTACTCGACGCTCAAGCCACGCCCTGGCCCGCGAAAACTCGTGGCCGAGGCGCGCAGAGTGCTCGAGCCGGGCCGTGGTGCGACCCAGATCGCTGCCGAGGCCGCCACCACGATAACCACCGTAAGACCTCCCGCCCCGCCTTCTTCTCGCTGTCCGCCCACTCGTCGACCTTCGCGCCTCGCATCCAAGGCGTGAGCTCGCACGCGGTAATGTCCATACCCTACCGAGAGAAACCCCGCACATGACTTCCGCCATATAGTCGCTTCAGCCCGTGACATAGCGGTGCACCCTATCCTCCATATCTGCTACCTATGCTGGGACATATCGAGCCAATGAATCAAACTCGACATTGTACTCCCCGACAAGGCCCTCTCTCGCCAAAGAAAAAATCTATCACCGCGCCTCCTCATCCGCGAGGCAAGAAGTGAGCGAAAGCCTCCGAGAACTCATCCCAAGTGGGGACGCGTGCTCTCCCGATAACTCCCATGAATCAAACCAATCGATCGCGGTATCACGCGACTATGTGAACCAAAGATCACTGACCGGTCTCCGACGCCCGATCACTCTCAAAATCTCTGAAGCGGCGGATGAACTCGCGGATCATCCTCCGCCTCGACCCATAAAACTCCGTGGCTACAACTCGAAGTCTCGTAGCCTCAAACTCTCGCCTCGGGTGAACAACGGTACGACCGAGCCGAGCTGAATCGAACCGCCGCGTCCAGCCTCTCTCGTGTCGGGCCACAACTTTAGCCAAAAGTCGGGCCATCTCTTGTACCCTAACCTCCGCCCAGCCGTGGGACGAGGTGGGTACTGTGGTCTCGCTGGGCCGGTGGCGTCATAGAACTCGCCGCCTCGTATAGATCGGGCCTGAGCCTCGTGACTGGGTGTCTCGCTAGCCTCCTCCGCTTTGCCCTTCTCGGGCCCGGGTTGCCTTACGTGGAGGCATAATCATACAGGAAAGGAATACGTTAGAGGTCCAACCTATAACATGCCTCTAAAGCACGATCTCGTAATGAGAAGAATGGAAACCAATCCTAAATATCCTATAGCCTCTCGATTATTGGTGTGGTGCACAACACACCGATAATCAAGACTCTACTAGATACGGCTCAGACACTTTCCGAGGATTAATCGCTTCGATACCACTTTTGTCACGACTGCCTCGGCCCGTGGATCGTGCCTTACCGGCACCCAAGTAGTCATACATCGAGTAATCGGAAATATAAAGCAAGACATGAAACAGCTTTATAAAATAAGACACGCTTTATGTGAAAACATCGCTTTCTACAGATATATATATATAATCATGGTTTAGCGCTACATCCGACAATCGCATAACATGACTGCACTTCTAAGGAAATATACAACTATGGCGGACAGTGGCCCGCCATACCCCGATCAGACAAAACTATCTACAACAGGAGATCATACCAAAAGTAGAGCCTCGGAAGAGATGGAGCTCCCGACACCAACGTAGAGATCCTAAGGATGCGGATCTAGCACCGCCGCTTACCGCGCAGATGAACGCAGCCCTCAAGGAGGTCGACAACAGTACTAAGTATGTGAAACTGTAAAGTACTTAAATGAAATCATAACCCTTTTTAAAACCAGTTTACAAATATGTATGAAGAAATCAAGGAAACCGCACATAGTGCCACAAACAAGAGCAACAATAGGTAAACTGTAATAGGTCTTTTCTAGGCTGCGAATGATTCGAAGCAGGGCCACTCGCCCGTATTATCATTCTGCAAGCCTAATCCTAGACTCCCGGAGCCCGCATAGGCCACTCATATGGGCCCGCATGAGGTATAACCCCGCATCGAGGGTAGCTACTCCTCGGCATCGTCCTGGACTCGCTGTCCGCATGGCCACATAGACCGCATGAGACATAACCCCGCATACTAACCTGGAACTCTCGTAGCTCCGCATAGGCCCCCTGGACCCGCATGAGGTATTCTCGAATCATGGTCCTGCATCACTGAGTCTACCCCAGACGGAGGCGCCTTAACCCCTGTATCATCTCAAGAGGTGAGTGATAGTATACTAACATAACAACTTATCTTTAAACAACATAAGCACAACAAGGATACTCACCTATACAAACGTTACAAGATACTAACACACATAGCATCATATCATGTCTACTTATCAAACCATCTTATTATTCTTTTCACAATATAAGTCTGTTATAAACACATAGGCAAACTTGTTTCTTTTGTCAATCTCAAGTGGTTATACTTACTTCCCATAAAGCTAGTATAACTCTTAAGCTTCTGTTTAAAAACCAATTAGTTCTCTTCTGTTAATATGATTCAGTAGTCTTTTGAAACGTTTTCAGTTCTTTATTATTCAGGCTTAAGCCGTGAGGCATTGCCGTAAGTATTATTCAGGCTTAAGTCGTGAGGCATTGCCGTAAGTATTATTCAGGCTTAAGTCAAAGGCATTGCCATAGTTATTATCCAGTTAACACATGTACGTCTACCGTACTATATATATTGTAAAATATCATGCTTTAAGAAGAATCACATACCTTCTCAAATAAAACCACCGCCAAGTCAATATGTCGCAGAGAGTCACCATAATAGTCACAGATATCTATCAAAGACTACTCAAGGTCATTCTAAACAGAGGGTTCATAATTCTACGGTAAGTCGGGCAGCACTTCCCTACCCATGAGCTATATAAGTCTCATCGTGAAAACAAATTCTATGTAAGTATAGTTTGATTATTCTTCTTTAAACCCTTCATCGTGGTAATAGTTCAATTCTATTCTCGTGATATTCTTCTAAGTGATTAATACTTATTCTTATACTTCTACAGTATGCATTCTCTAATACAAAAGAGGGTTAGGATTATTACCTCGGTAAGCCCAATAATATCCTAGAAAAAGTCGCGCCTGAGCAAGGTTTTGCTCCTAAGTTGTATGCTCCAAGAACCTTAGAAGTTCTTCACAACTTCTACTAAGTACTAAGGTATTTGGGCTAGGTATTTTGGGCATTATAACGATACAAGAAGGTAACTTTTCTACCAAGGGAGGGGGTAGATTTTGGCTAGGCTAGGGGGTATTCGGCCAAGGGCCACTTAGGCTAGAGGGGGAAGAGGGCTTGGACGAAATGGCTAACAAGGGAGAAGGGAGGATTTTCAAGACTTGGAAAGTAATTTGTGGATGAAGAACTCTTCATCTTAAGGGGGGTATTTATAGGTCAAGAAGTGGCCAACCAATGGCCAAGATTAAGACAAGTGCAAGGCAAGTGTAGGGTGAGGATTAACTATACACAAATATCCTACCAACTCCTTGACTTGTGCACAAGGCACAAAAAACGTGCTCCCTATTGTTCAAATCGTCCAAATGGACGATTTCAAGTCCATCAATTGGAGGGTGACAAGTGTCGCCCTCCCGTTGGTCCAAAATGTTTCGTCTCTCGGAAAAATCCGCAAAAATTAGAAATGGCATAGCCGGAATTTATCCTACGAAAGTTGTGGAAACGCTTTCATTTAAAACGATTCTTTTAGTGAGTTGTGTACAAATAAAAACGTCCAAGGCTTATCTTTAAGGCTAGACTTTCGTACGTATTCCCTTACGTACATACTCTGGAAATACGGGGTATAACATAATACACCCGGAATGATCAATCCTGGAACTCCCGCAGCTCTGCATAGTCACACAGACCGCATAGGCCGTATAGACCCGCATCGAGGGTGGCAAGTCATCGGCATCATAACAAGTCAGGGGGGGTATGTGATATAATAACAGTACAACGGGCATAATGTTTAACAACGTAAGCACAACAAGAATAACCCCCTTACACCACATCACAAGACACTAACACACGTAGCATCATAACATGTTTACTTATCAAACCATCTTACTACACTTTTCAGAAATCAATACAAGACTTTCATAAACAAATAAGTAAACCGTTCCTTTTATCTTCTTAAGTCGTTATACCTAACTTCCCATAAAGCTAGTATAACTCTTTAAGCTTTTAAAACCAAGTATTACTTTTCTTTCAAAAATGATTCATAACTCTTTTGAAATACTTCAAGATTCTTATTATTTAAAACTCAAGTCAAAAGACATCAGAGTAAAACCAAGTTCAATTAACACACGTACGTCTACCGTACTATTTATATATTTAAAAAAATATCATGCTCAAGAGGATAGGAAGAATCACATACCTCCTCGGCGAAATCCACCTGCCAAGTCGAATATGTCGCGCGCAGAGTATCAACCTATAATAGTCAAATACGTCTATCAACGTCTAGACTACTCTGTAAAATATTCTAAGCAGAGGGTTCTCTATTCTACGGAAAATTGGGCAGCATTTCCCTACCCGCCAAACTACACAAGTCTACTGTAAATACAGTCCTATGTAAGTACAGTTCAATTCTCTTCTTTTATGCCATCCTTCTAGTTATCCTATACTCATTTCTATACTACTACAGTATGTAATCTCCAATTACAATAGAAGGACAAGATATTTACCTCGATAAGCCCAAAATTATCCAAGATTTAAATGTCGATCCTGAACAACGTTTAGCTCCTAATTTGCACGCTCCGAAAGCTCCAAGAAACCCTTAGAAATTTCTAAACAATTTCTACTTAATACTTCAACCAACTATGAAGATTTTCCCTAGGGTTTCGTTTTATGACTAAAGGAAATAAGGTAGTATTTTCGGGCTTTTAGTATAGAGGTAACTTTGGAATACAACAAGGGATTTTTAGGCTAAGGTATTTTGGAATAGTAACACTACTAGAAGACAATTTTTCTACCAAGGGGGGGGGGGTGGGCTTTTGGACGAAAGAACTAGGAAAGGGGGGAGGGAGTTGGGAGTTGGGACGAGAACTACAACAAGGGAGAGGGAGTTTTTGAGACTTGGAAAATGTCTTTGTGGATGAAGAATTCTTGCACAAGAGGGGGGTATTTATAGAACCACCAAGGGCCAAGATTAAAGCAAGTGGAGGGTGTATATTAGATAGCTTGTGTGACTGGAGTCTTCCACCAAGTGTCCACCACAACCTTGGGACATATGTCCACCACAACATTGGGACATATGTCCACCACAACAATGAGCCATGTGGCCTTCCACTATCACAAAAAAATGTCCAAGGCAAGCCCCCACTTGCCCACAAAAATCGCCCACCACCTACTCCCACTATCCCAAAAAAAATATCTTCCAAGACTTGACTATTTGACTTGTCCACTAGCCCAACATTTTCGTCCAACCCATGCCACCTAAGGGTGACACATGTCGCCCTCCTATTGGTCCAAAATATTTCATCTCTCGGAAAAATCCGTAATCGGTTAAAATATTAAAAACATAGAATTTCCTTCACAAGGTTCGGAATCTTTTCCGTTGAAAGTTCACAAGTTCATTCTTAACCTAATTAGGGCTATACAATTGTACGTACGTCCTCACATACATACTCTGGAAAATACGGGGTATAACACAACGAATGTATCGTTACCGGTAATTATCATCTACCCGCTCAGCTACCACCCAACACTCACGGGTGTAGTCACCTCGAAAGGTTCTCATAGATTTAGGCTTTATTTCTTAACACTTGGTTGCTCTCTTTTTCACTGGTCGTACTCTTTCCGTACTTCCAAACTTATACTAGCATACGTACATAAATTCCATACTAATTCTGGCCTCCACTCTTTGGAGTTACTAAATTAAACAATATAAGGCCCATTCCGGCTCTCACAACCTGGTTCCGGTGGAACACGTCCACGAACCCATAAAATGATTAACTAAACTTGGGCCTTGCACCCTCGTGACCCTGTCACGTAGCGGGACTACTACCAACTGATCCCATTTCATTTCAAGCTATGAGGCGACCCTTAATAGATCCCCAACCCGACTCGGCGTCGTATTTAACTCTTTTACTACCCGAGAAGGCCTTATATATCTAAGGTCTCGGTGGTTATCAACATTCCTAGGCTCACAATTTCCATGCTCCATGCCTACCTTATCAGTCCCCCCGTAAACGGGTACAAAACTTATCGTAATACCATAATCGTGTTGTCTTGACCACAACAACCATGCTTACTCCATACGGATCTCACCCGTACCATTCTCGAAATCCTACTACGTTGCTCAATCTATTAACATAGTCTTCCAGTAACTCCCTTAATAATAACTTCTTAAGGGTCCATTTCCTTCTCAGACAGCTCATCATTTCCTAATTATCTCAAATTAGCACGTAAAACCTTGATGAGAGTTCCTTAACTGTTCATACCTTCCCGGTATTTATTTAGTCCTTACCAAATCCTGGTAATCTAAAATCATTCTAGGCAACACGCGTCTGACCCTCGTACATAAATCCGTATAATTGTATATCACAATACCAACTATACTACAAACATTACCAACCTGGATATGCAATCCACATAATCTTTCTGGTCGCCGCTTCCTCAGAATCGCAATCAACATAACTCGTTAGGGAGAGAGACGACCCTAACCACACAAATTTATCGCACGATCTTAGAGTGAGAAGAATGGAAACCAATCCTAAATGTCCTGACCTCACGATTATAGATGTGGTGCACAACACACCGATAATTAAGACTTACTAGACATGCAGTAGACACTTTCCGAGGACTAACTGCTCGATACCACTTTTTCACGACCGACTGCCCACGATCGTGCCCTACCCGGGCACCTTTCGTATACATCGTGAGAATAGCAATGAACATACACAACTTATAAAAATGCTTCAACATAAAATAACAACAGGCTAGCCGATAAGGCCACCTTCCGTAAAATATACATAATAAAACAGTACATTTATTTCTTTACAACCCAATCCACAAATGTGACTACAGACCTCTAAGAATAACAACTATGACGGGACAGGGCCCCGCCATACCCCTGAATGTACAACAACCGACCATACCAGGGATAAGCCTCCGGAGAAAATGGAGCTTCTCAATGGCTGAATCAGTGATCCTAAAAGTGAGGATCAGCTACCTGCATACTCTACCGCGGATTTAACGCGGCCGAAGGAGGTCAGTACAACATGTACCAAATATGTGAAACTGAAAGTACTGTAATGAAATAATAAGTCTATAATAAAACTGGAGACAGGTATGATAACTCAAATAACAGTACACAGTGCCTTACTAACAATGAGAGTAATCAAAAGTATGGGTAGCAAATCCACGGAAACAGGTGGTATAACGATCTTGGGGATTTACCCTCGATATACTCTTACCACCGGTGGTATAACGATCTTGGGGATCTACCCCTCAGATATACTCTTACCCTGGAGAAGGTGGTGAAGCAGGTGGTATAACGATCTTGAGGAGCTACCCCTCAGATATACTCTTACCCTGAAGAAGGTGATAAAGCAGGTGGTATAACGATCTTGGGGATCTACCCCTCAGATATACTCTTACTCTGGAGAAGGTGGTATAACGATCTTGGGGATTTACCCCTCAGATATACTCTTACCCTATCTCAATCGGCCATCATACATAACATAAGCACTACCGGCTTATCATACAATAAGTAAGCAAGTTAAGAAATCCCCCTAACTTTTTATTAGTCTTATTCATATCCACTCTCATTTTAGTTTACTTAAGGCACTAACATGTCATTATAAATCCGGGAGTTTAACCCAAAGTACTACGTACTTCTATTCTTTTAAAATGACTCATTTTCTTATAAACTTCCAAGATACTAATAACCGTAGTACCAAGTCATAACTACATTTTAAGACAAGTCACAATACCTTTTTAGAAAATACATTTTCGGGCTTCTAAATCAAGTGACTTCTTTCTTTTAAAAACCTTAAGCAATTGATGCCTTTAAATCAATTTGCCTTTCGTTATTTCAAGTCATTTAACATACTTAAATTACTTAGAGTAAACCACTCTTTATCTTTCCATAAAGTTATTATAACCAACTTCCCATAAAGCCGTTATACTAGCTTTATACATTAGCGACTTACATACTTCTTTATAACCAAGAGACTTAAACTTTCCAACAAAACAAGTATCAATAATACTTTTAACATATTTAAAGTCTCTTAAATTTTGAAAACCAAGATATCCTTAAAATTTAAACAAGTGAGTTAACTCCCTAACTCAATCAACTTGGACATTCTTAAAATAAGCCAAGGATACCAAATGTACCTAGATTATCAAAATCTTGTACGTCTACCGTACTATACGTTTACAACTTATTCATGCTCAAGAGATAAGAAAGTTCCACATACCTCTTCGGTTTAATCCACTTGCCAAGTCCAATATTCCGTATGTAGTATGCCAACCTATAATGACCATAGTACGTCTATTAACTTCTTACTTCAAACGTAGAATATTCTAGGTGCAAAGTCACTAAATTCTACGGAAAATCGGACAGCACTTCCTTTGTTTCAACATACTTTGCCACCTTTTTCAAGGCCGAATTCAATAACCAAACACGCCACATTTAAGGCTCAATCAATGTAGTTATCAATAGGGGATTACACGTTTACTAGACGTGTAAAATTCCGCCCCACAATTTATAACAAACTAGTCCAACATATAATGTCATTCTCGGCCAAAGGGTAATAACATAACAATATTTCCAATTCCTTTCAATTCAAGTTGTTTAGTATAATATGATATCAAGCCGCAATCGATTTTAGCTACTACATTCTTCAAGTAGGTAACATGCGACAATTCAAATTATCGATCAAATTGGATTTCAATTTCAAATGGCTAAACATGTCATTTTCGGATTTGAGCTTCCAAATTTCCATAACACTTATCAATCTTCATAACACATAACACATGATCATTTCTAACTTATAATAACATGGAATCTTCAATTACAAAAGTAAGACGAAGATTATACCTCATTTAGCCCAAATATGATCCAAGATTACAAGTCGATCCTTAGCAAGTTTAGCTCCTCCTTTCGACGTTCCAATCCACTCCAAGCAACCCTTAGAAGCTTATGAATAACTCATCTTCAAGTTCCAACTTCAAAGTTGAATAACTCCTTAGGTTTTCGCCTTGCGACTAATACGAAAACACCATTTTTCTGGGATCTTTCTATTGAGATAACCTTACAATACTCTTAGGAACCTTGGTTTAAAGTGGGGAGATTATTGGACAAAAATTGAAATTTTTTCTTGCCCCTTGATCCCCAAACCCGAGAGCCCCTTATTGTTTTCTTCAAGATTTCTTGAAATATGACTAAGTGTGGGAACTAGTCTTGCTACTAGTATACATATATAACATAATGGAGGGTCAATATTAGAACAAATGGGTGGCCTAGATGAGTTTCACAAGGATCCTAGCCAAGTGGCCTTGACTAAATCAACAATATCAAGCTATTTGTCTTTGCAAGACTGGTCATATAAATTATGGTCAAATGACCATCCTATCCATGTATTTTTCGTCCAAGACCAAGTAAGGGGGGGTGACACGTGTCGCAGCCTCCTGATTATAGATGTGGTGCACAACACACCGATAATCAAGACTCTACTAGACCCGGTCTGTAGACACTTTCCGAGGACTAACTTCTCTGATACCACTTTTGTCACGACCCGACCCCGGTCCCGCGACTGGTGCCCTACCTGGGCACCCCTTTCGGTATACATCAAAGAATAGCAGCGGAACATACACAACTGATAAAATGCTTAAACATAAAATAACAACAGGCTAGCTGATAAGGCCACCATTCGTAAACTATACAATTAAAACAGTACATTTTGTTTTCTTTACAACCCAAACCACAATGTGACTACAGACCTCTAAGAATAGCAACTCTGGCGGGACAGGGCCCCGCCATACCCCTGAATGTACAACAACAGACAATACCAGGGATAAGCCTCCGGAATAAAGGAGCTTCTCAACAGCTGAACAGTGATCCTAAGAGCGAGGATCAAGAATCAGACTTCCACCGCGCATTGAACGCACTTCGAATGAGGTCAGTACAACATGTACCAAATATGTGAAACTGAAAGTACTGTAATGAAATCATAAGTCTATAATAAAACTGGAGACATGTATGATAACTCAATTAACAGTACACAGTGCCTTACTAACAATGAGAGTAGTCAAAAGTATGGGTAGCAAATCCACAGAAATAGGTGGTATAACGATCTTGGGGATTTACCCCTCATTTATACTCTTACCCTGAAGCAGGTGGTATAACGATCTTGGGGATCTACCCCTCAGATATACTCTTACCCTGAAGAAGGTGGTATGACGATCTTGGGGCTTGCCCCTCATTCATACTCTTACCCTGGAGAAGGTGGTATAACGATCTTGGGGCTTACCCCTCATTTATACTCTTACCCTAGCTCAAACGACCATCATACATAACATAAGCCCTACCGACTTATCATATATAACATAAGCACTACCGGCTTATCATACAATAAATAAGCAAGTTAAGAAATCCCCCTAACCTCTTATTAGTCTTATTCAAATACACTCTCATTTTAGTTTACTTAAGGCACTAACATGTTATTATAAATCCGGGAGTTTAACCCAAAGTACTACGTACTTCTATTCTTTTAAAATGACTCATTTTCATATAAACTTCCAAGATACTAATAATCGTAGTATCAAGTCATAACTACATTTTAAGACAAGTCACAATACCTTTTTAGAAAATACATTTTCGGGTTTCTAAATCAAGTGACTTCTTTCTTTTAAAAACCTTAAGAAATTGATGCCTTTAAATCAATTTGCTTCGTTATTTCAAGTCATTTAACATACTTAAATTACTTAGAGTAACCCACTCTTTTTAAATTTCCATAAAGCTATTATAACTAACTTCCCATAAAGCCGTTATACTAGCTTTATACATTAGCAACTTACATACTTCTTTATAACCAAAAGTGTTACACCCCGTAGTTCCAGTGTATGTATATGAGGACGTACGTACGTAAATACGACATTAAAATTGGAAAGGAAGAAAGATGTGATTTTTCGACGGAAAAGTTTCCGAATTTTGAGAAGGAAAAATGTTCGTTAATGGGAATTGGATTCCCAGATTTGGTATTCGGACTTTTTGGAATATTTGAGAATTATGGAATTTTATTTCCGAAATTGGTCACGTGGGCCCACTGAGAATTTACTTTTGTAGGGCCCACTTTATTTTCGGATTTTGGCATTGCGGATATTTTAGGAAGATGAAATATTTTGGACGAGTAGGGGGGCGACACGTGTCACCCCCGTGTGGCCATGTTGGCCGAATTGGAGAAGGCCAGTGGGGACGCTTTAGGTGGACAAGTGGCCCATTTTTGTGGTGGCCACTTGTCCCATTTTTGTGGTAGCCAAATGGTTGGCCAACTACCCACACACATGTACCCCATCCTCACCACACACTTGCCTAGATCTTGGCCATTGATTTTCCTATAAATACCCCATTGTTTCAAGACTTATTTCATCCACATTTTGAGATTCTAAGTCACAAAATACTCCCCCTTTGTTGAGGTTCTCGTCCTACTCTCCCCCTTGGTGTAGGAAAAATTCTTCAAGTGTTGATATAGTCCCAAATACCTTAGCCTAGTATCCCTAGTTGTATTCCAAGTTATTTCAATACTAGGAGCCCGAAAATTCTACTTTATTCCTTTAGTCGCAAAAACGAAGCCCTAGAAAAATCTTCATAGCTTAGATGAAGTGTTAAGAGAAGTTATTTGGAAACTTCTAAGGGTTGCTTGGAGCGGGTTGGAGCGTCAGGAATTGGAGCTAAACGTTGCTCAGGATCGACTTATAATCTTGGATAATTTTGGGCTTATCGAGGTAATGATCTATGTCCCCCTATTGTAATTGGAAATTACATGTTGTAGTAGTTAATCATTGAGTATAAGATATATTTGAAGTATAATTATAAGGAATTGAACTGTATTTACATTGGACTGTATTTGCAGTAGACTTGTAGTATTATTGTGGAGTAGAATTGTACACGTCCGGTTAGACGTGTAACCCCCCCTGGAATTGTTGGTTTGCAGCGTGCCTCGTTTGAGGAGGAGTTTTATGTGGTTGCGGGGGGGGGGGGGAGGTTCTGCTTAATTTTACGTAGAATAAAGAATCTGGTATCTAGCATAATACTCCGAAGAGAGCTAGAGGTTGATAGACGTTTTGTGGCCTTTATAGGTTGAAGTACTACGAGTAGCGTATTCTACTTGAAGGGTAGAAAAGGCGAGCAAGGTTAGAGTACTTTGGAGCGTTTTGCTTATTGTCGATAATCGTCGCGAGGTATGTGAACCTCTTCCTATCCTTTCTAGCATGATATTTGTGAAATATATTTAGTGCGGTAGACGCACGTGTGTTTAAAGGAAGTTGATTTTCCTTTTGTGTCCTTGACTTGATTCCAAAGTTAAGTGACTTGTTATGAAACATTAAGGACTTGAATTATGTTAAAAAGTTGTAAAATCTCACTCATGATTAATGGGTGTGTGGTCTTTTAAAGAATAAAGTTATCTTGATTTCGAAAATAAGAATGGTTTTATCATTGGATTTAAAATGATAACTTGACTTATAAACAACTTGATTTTGGGAAAGGAGAAGTAATTTGATTTAAAGGTATAGGTTACTTGTTTTTAAAAGAGTAAGACACTTGGTTTAAAAAGTATATTGCTACTTGACTTTTAAAGGAGAAGTGCCTTTGTTTTAAAAGAAGGTATGAAAATTGTTTTGGTTTTACTTTGATGTCTTTTGACTTGACTTTAAATAATAAGAATGGAAGTATTTCAAAAGAGTTATTAACCATTTTGAAAGAAAAGAAATACTTGTTTTAAAATCTTAAGTGTTATACTAACTTTATGGGAAGTTAGGTATAACGACTTAAGGAAGATAGAAGAACGGTTTACTTTTTTTTTAATGAAAGTCTTGTATTGATTCGAAAGTGTAGTAATATGGTTTGATAAGTAGACATGTTAGGATGCTACGTGTGTTAGTGTCTTGTGATGTTTGTATAAAGGGGTTTCCTTGTTGTGCTTATGTTGTTTAACGATAAGTCGTTATGTTAGTATTATATCACTCACCTCTTGACATGATTCCGGTTAAGTCGCCTCCGACGCGGGTAGACTCAAAGTGTCCATGTGACCTATGATTCGAGAATACCTCATGCGGGTTTGTGTGACCTATGCGGAGCTACGAGAGTTCCGTGTTAGCGCGCCTTTATGGTCACGCGGTCTATGTGGCTACGTGGATCGCGAGTCCGGGACGTTCCGGGAGTAGCTACCCTCGATGCGGGAATACCTCACGCGGGCCATCGGAGTGGCTTATGCGAGTGCGGGAAGTTCGAGGACTAGACGCGCACATTAGATATCGCGGGCGAGTGGCCGCCGATCATGTGGCGGTCTAGACAGATCTCATGATACGCTTTATGACCTTGTTGGTACCGTGGTTTTAGTAGTCGGCTATGCCTTCGTAATTACCGCACGGTTTTATTATGACACGTAGGACTCGTGTTCATGTATTCCTGGTGCTTTTATATCATAGATCGCCAGTGAGGAAGATATTCCACGCATGATTGATGTTGTGGGCGTGAGACCCATAGTTGTATTTGAGTGATGACTTTGAGGCGCGAGTCCTCGACTTGACATGATCGCTATTTATCAGGAATCGCCGTTTGGTTATCATACATGTCTCCCGCTTTATATAGACTACTATGATTTCATTTACGATTTTCGCCACATACTTGGTACTGTTGTCTCGACCTCCTTCGGGCCGCGTTCATGCCGCAGTAGAGGTACACCGTTGTTGATCCTCGCCTTAGTGTCACAATTCAGCGTTTGGGAAGCTCCGCTTCTCGAGGCTTATCATGTATAGTCCCCGTCGTTGTAAGTGCTACATTCGTGGTATGGAGGCCCCGCCCCGCCATTGTTGTCATATCATTCTGTGAGGTGCAGTAGTATCTGTGAGCGTAATTGTAAAAAGGGATGTAATCGTTTCTAGTTGTTATATATTTATACCGAAAGGCAACTTTTCTCGTATAACTGCTTTACACTTCACTTTATTCATGTCTTGTTTTATATTCCGCCGATTACTGATGTATGGCTACTGGGTGCCCGAGTAGGCACCACCACGCCCGGTTCGGTCGTGACAAAAGTGGTATCGAGCGCTTAATCTCTGAAAGTGTCTACGCATCGTATCTAGTAGAGTCTTGATTATCGGTGTTGTGCACCACACCTATAATCGTGAGGTCGCAGGATATTTAGGATTGGTTTCCATTCTTCTCACTCGAGATCGTGCCTGAGAGTTGTGTTATAAGTTGGACCCCTCTGACGTATTTCGTTTTTACCAGTTATGCCTCTACGCAAGGCAACAAGAGCCCAGAAGGGCAAGGCAGCAGAGGGAGCCGCGAGTAGAGCACGTAGGTTACCGTGGCACGCCCATTCATTATCCGAGACGGTTCATTCGGGAGTTCTGCGACGCCGCTAGCCCTGTGAGAGAGTTTAGAGCGAGCAGAGCTACCGAGACCACGATACCGAGCCTCTAGTCCCACGCCAGAACAAAGGATATGAGTTACAAGGAGATGGCCCGCCACTAGCTAGTCCGTGGTCGAATGAGGACCGACGAGCCGGTGGTTCCGATAAGCATCGTGAGTTCACCCTAGATCCGATAGTTTCGAGGCATCGGGGCTTTTGAGTCAGTACCACCCGAGTTCTATGGATCGAGGACCGAGAAGATCATCGAGTTTATTCGACGATTGCAGCGGATCATGAAAGTGATCGAGACCTCGAGGCATTTCTTACACTTTTTCCCTCACGGCGAGAGCTCGGGCGATAGATTTATGAGGTCGAGGCGCAACGCGAACGGTTCGAATACAAAGATAGAGTTTGACTTATTGGCTCGTTATGTCCCCGCTTTAGTGGCGCATATGGAGGATAGAGTGCACCGATATGTCACAGACATGACGATTATCTAGCGAGAGTTGTACAAGAGTAGCTCTTCACGACATGGACATTGCCCGCGCATACGCTTACACGCAGCAGATCGAGGAACGTAGAGATCGACGGACTAACCAAGATCAACAGAAGAGGGACAGAATAGCAGGGTCCTTTGGTAACTTTTGAGGCGGACCTTCTCAGCAGCAGACTGGTTATGCGTCTCCGCCAAGATCAGAGTGGTCCTCCGCTGCACTTCGTGACGCTCGGGTATTTAGGAGTTGGTCAGAACTCCAGGGTTTCTGGTTCACAGATTTATATAGGTTCCAACCAACCAGATTCAGTTTTCCCTCTATGTTCACTATGTGGTAGACGTCATCCCAGGAATTGTCATCTTTTTACTAATGCTTGTTTTACCAGTGGCCGTCAGGGCCATGTGAGGAGAGAATGTCCTAGTAGGAGGGATACATGTGGGATGACTTAGCCTACCAGGTCAGTTGCGGATTCAGTGGTTCAGAGAGGAAGGGGTGTTAGCCAGAGGAGGCCACCCCCACCTCGATGTGGCCATTGTGGTAAGTGACATTGTGGAGAGTGTCGTACTTCTTCGACAGCTTGTTTTGCTCTCGGCCAGCAGGGCCATCTTGCGAGAAATTGTCCGACCAGATGTGGCGCGGATGTAGAGACTCAACCTTCAGGGTCAGTGGCTAATTCATCATCTTCCCTAGCTATGCGCCCAACAGGGCAGGATTGATTAGAACGACAAAGGGAAGTGAAGCAGTAGATGCAAGCATATCCTTAACCCTCTAGAGATTTATATGTGTGATAAGATGAGTATACCTTAAGTGTTATGTTCTGATAGCATTGTGTTAATTGTGATTAGAAAACATGGGTAGTTGTAAAGGGTAAGTCTGGGGACGATAAAATGGGGAGCCTTAGAATTTATAACAGTTGGGACCTTGGATGCAAGGCCGTCCTGAGTGGATGATTTTACGGTTGGTCTTTGTCGAAGTACTCGGTATACGTGGTGTATTTATGGGATAATTCCATGGGTAGTGTGAGATGATAGTGGTAGCTTTCATGACGTGAATTGGTAAGATTGTTCCGGATCGGGGAACGAGAGTTTAGTACGAAGTGGGTCGGGTTGAGGCCATATCGCGAGTCAACCCACAGCCCGGAAAGTGGTGGGGTCAGTTTGAGGTGGTCCCGCTAGATGATAGGGTCACGAGGGTGTTAGGCCCAAGTTTAGTTAACCATCGTACGAGTTCGTGGAAGCGTTCGACCGAGGTCGGGCCGATGAGGTCACCCATCTTGTCTTTCGGGCCAGACCGCTTACTCGGCAGAGGTTATGCGAGATGTTATATCGTGAAGGTTGTAAGGTTGCACGAGGTGCCTACTTTCACCTTATGACAGGCAGTGAAGCCTAGTTTACGGCTGTTTCTTTTTTGGAGGTTTTACCAGGCAGGGTTAGGAACTCAGGTGAGTCTTAGTATCGCATTCGCCTCGGCCGGTGTTTGGATTTCGTGGTAGTGAGGATTGTTGCCTCCTCGCTGAGGAGTGTTTTATAGCTACCATTTCGATCCGGATATCGCCTTATGACGCCTTGTAGGGCGGAAGTGTAAGTTGCCGGCCGATTGGTTCGATGTTGGCAAAGTTCGATAGTTGGTTCATACTTGTTTGGCAGGATGTGGATAAGTGAAGCTTATCCGTAAGAGATTTGGCAGCTCGAGTCAACGTAAGTCGCATGGATAGTCGGCGATGACACTTAGAGTTCGAGTTGCCGACTGGGCCTTCAAGGTACCACCCCGAAAGCGGTATGACGAGATTTGGAAACCGGAGCGAGAGTAAATGTGGTAAGTTGTGAGAAAGAGTTCGAGTGTACGGTAGCGGTACGACGAGTAAGGGAAGAAGCGAGCATGTTAAGAACATAGTTGTGATCATTTCGTTTGTAAAGTGAAGGTGCGAGGAGTATCTTTTAGCCCTTGGGTGGGAGTTTTTGTGATGTTAGAGGCGATTCCTCGTGGACTTTGATGTAAGTATTTGCGCGGTGTTTTCTCGCGCTACGCGTGTGGCATTTGCAAACCGTTAAGCTATGAGGAACTTGATCGTTATCTGCTTGAGAAGGAACATTCGACGAATGTTTCTAGCGAGGAGAGAATGTTACACCCGTAGTTCCATTAATGCAGATATGAGGACGCACGACGTAAATACAACATTAAAATTGGAAAGGAAGAAAGATGTGATTTTTCGACGGAAAAGTTTCCGAATTTTGAGAAGGAAAAATGTTCGTTAATGGGAATTGGATTCCCAGATTTGGTATTCGGACTTTTTGGAATATTTGAGAATTATGGAATTTTATTTCCGAAATTGGTCACGTGGGCCCACGGGAGAATTTATGGTTTTGTGGGGCCCACTTTATTTTCGGATTTTTGGCATTGCGGATATTTTCGGAAGATGAAATATTTTGGACGAGTAGGGGGGCGACACGTGTCACCCCCCTGTGGCCATGTTGGCCGAATTGGAGAAGGCCAAGTGGGACGTTTTTAGGTGGACAAGTGGCCCATTTTTGTGGTGGCCACTTGTCCCATTTTTGTGGTAGCCAAATGGTTGGCCAACTACCCACACACATGTACCCCATCCTCACCACACACTTGCCTAGATCTTGGCCATTGATTTTCCTATAAATACCCCATTGTTTCAAGACTTATTTCATCCACACTTTGAGATTCTAAATCACAAATACTCCCCCTTTGTTGAGGTTCTCGTCCTACTCTCCCCCTTGGTGTAGGAAAAATTCTTCAAGTGTTGATATAGTCCCAAATACCTTAGCCTAGTATCCCTAGTTGTATTCCAAGTTATTTCAATACTAGGAGCAGGAAATTCTACTTTATTCCTTTAGTCGCAAAAACGGCCCTAGAAAAATCTTCATAGCTTAGATGAAGTGTTAAGAGAAGTTATTTGGAAACTTCTAAGGGTTGCTTGGAGCGGGTTGGGCGCCAGAATGGAGCTAAACGTTGCTCGGGATCGACTTATAATCTTGGATAATTTTGGGCTTATCGAGGTAATGATCTATGTCCCCTATCAGAATTGGAAATTACATGTCAGTAGTAGTTAATCATCGAGTATAAGATATATTGGAAGTATAATTATAAGGAATTGAACCGTATTTACATTGACCGTATTTGGCAAAGACTTGTAGTATTATTGTGGAGTAGAATTGTACACGTCCGTTAGACGTGTAACCCCCGAATTGTTGGTTTGCAGCAGGCCTCGCTTGCGAGGAGTTTTATGTGGTCATGCGGGAGGTGCTGCTGAATTTTCCGTAGAATAAGGAATCTTGTATATAGAATTATTCTACGAAGAGAGCTAGAGGTTGAGAGACGCTTGTGGCCTTTATAGGTTGAAGTACTACGAGTGGCGTATTCTACTTGGCGGTGGAAAAGGCGAGCAAGGTTAGAGTACTTTGGAGCGTTTTGCTAATTGTCGATAATCGTCGCGAGGTATGTGAACCTCTTCCTATCCTTTCTAGCATGATATTTGTTAAATATATTTAGTGCGGTAGACGCACGTGTGTTTAAAGGAAGTTGATTTTCCTTTTGTGTCCTTGACTTGATTCCAAAGTTAAGTGACTTGTTATGAAACATTAAGGACTTGAATTATGTTAAAGGTTGTAAAATCTCACTCATGATTAATGGGTGTGTGGTCTTTTAAAGAATAAAGTTATCTTGATTTCGAAAATAAGAATGGTTTTATCATTGGATTTAAAATGATAACTTGACTTATAAACAACTTGATTTTGGGAAAGGAGAAGTAATTTGATTTAAAGGTATAGGTTACTTGTTTTTAAAAGAGTAAGACACTTGGTTTAAAAAGTATATTGCTACTTGACTTTTAAAGGAGAAGTGCCTTTGTTTTGAAAGAAGGTATGGAAATTGTTTTGGTTTTACTTTGATGTCTTTTGACTTGAGTTTAAATAATAAGAATCTGGAAGTATTTCAAAAGAGTTATTAACCATTTTTGAAAGAAAAGAAATACTTGGTTTTAAAAGCTTAAGTGTTATACTAGCTTTATGGGAAGTTAGGTATAACGACTTAAGGAAGATAGAAGGAACGGTTTACTTTTTTTTTTTTTATGAAAGTCTTGTATTGATTCTGGAAAGTGTAGTAAGATGGTTTGATAAGTAGACATGTTAGGATGCTACGTGTGTTAGTGTCTTGTGATGTTTGTATAAAGGGGTTTCCCTTGTTGTGCTTATGTTGTTTAACGATAAGCTGTTATGTTAGTATTATATCACTCACCTCTTGACATGATTCCGGTTAAAGTCCTCCACGCGGGTAGACTCAGCGGTCCAGGTGACCTATGATTCGAGAATACCTCATGCGGGTTTGTGTGACCTATGCGCGAGCTACGAGTTCCGTGTTAGCGCGCCTTTATGGTCATGCGGTTCATGTGGCCATGTGGATCGCGAGTCCAGACGTTGTCGGGAGTAGCTACCCTCGATGCGCGGAATACCTCATGCGGGCCATCGAGTGGCTTATGCGAGTCGCTGGAAGTTCGTGACTAGACGCACACATTAGATATCGCGGCGAGTGGCCGCCGATCATGTGGCGGTGCAGACAGATCTCATGATACGCTTTATGACCTTGTTGGTACTGTGGTTTTAGTAGTCGGCTATGCCTTCGCACTTACCCCAGACGGTTTTATTATGACACGTAGGACTCGTGTTCATGTGTATTCCTTGGTGCTTTTATATCATAGACTGCCGGCAGTGAGGAAGATATTCCACGGGCATGATTGATGTTGTGGGCGTGAGACCCATAGTTGTATTTGAGTGATGACTTTGAGGGCGTGAGTCCCTGACTTGACATGATCGCTTATTTATCAGGAATCGTAGTTTGGTTATCATACATGTCTCCCGCTTTATATAGACTACTATGATTTCATTTACGATTTTCGCCACATACTTGGTACTGTTATCGACCTCCTTCGGGCCGCGTTCATGCCGCAGTAGAGGTACACCAGTGTTGATCCTCACTCTTAGGGTCAGCGTTTGGGAAGCTCCGTTTCTCGGAGGCTTATCACGTATAGTCCCTGTCGTTGTAAGTGCTTACATTCAGGTATGGCGGGCCCCGTCCCGCCATTGTTGTCATATCATTCTGTGAGGTGCAGAGTAATCTGTTGTGGGCAGAATTGTAAAAAGGGATGTAACTGTTCTAGTTGTTATATATTTATGCCGAAAGGCAACTTTTCTCAGATAACTGTTTTACACTTCACTTTATTCATGTCTTGTTTTATATTCCGCTGATTACTCTGATGTATGGCTACTTGGGTGCCCGGAGTAAGGCACCAGTCACGGGCCCGGGTTCGGGTCGTGACAAAAAGACTTAAACTTTCCAACAAAACAAGTATCAATAATACTTTCAACATACTTAAAGTCTCTTAACTTTTGAAAACCAAGACATCCTTAATAATTAACAAGTGAGTTAATTCCCTAACTCAATCAACTTGGACATTCTTAAAATAAGCCAAGGATATCAAATGGACCTAGATTGTCAAAATCTTGTACGTCTACCGTACTATACATTTACAACTTATTCATACTCAAGAGATAAGAAAGTTCCACATACCTCTTCGTTTAATCCACTTGCTAAGTCCAATTCGCCGTACGTAGTAAGTCAACCTATAATGACCATAGTACGTCTATTAACTTCTTACTTTAAACGTAGAATATTCCAAGTGCAAAGTCACTAAATTCTACGGAAAATCGGACATCACTTCCTTTGTTTCTACATACTTTGCCACCTTTTTCAAGGCCGAATTCAATAACCAAACACGCCACATTTAAGGCTCAACAAAGTAGTTAACAATAGGGGATTACACGCTTAATCAAGACGTGTAAAATTCTGCCCCACAATAAATATCAAACTAGTCCAACATATAAAGTCCATTCGGCAATTTTAGAGGCACTAATACAAATTCGTTTCCAATTCCTTTTTTATCCAAGTTGTTTAGTATAACATGTAATCAAGCCGCAATCGATTATAACTACTACATTCTTCAAGTAGATAACATGCGACAATTCTAGTTAACGACCAAATTGTAATTCAATTTCAAATGACTCAACATGTCATTTTCGGATTTGAGCTTCCAAATTTCCATAGCACTTATCAAACTTCATAACACATATCACATGATCATTTCTAACTTATAATAACATGGAATCTTCAATTACAAAAGTAAGACGAAGATTATACCTCATATAGCCCAAATATGATCCAAGATTACAAGTCGATCCTTAGCAACTTTAGCTCCTCCTTTCGACGTTCCAATCCACTCCAAGCAACCCTTAGAAGCTTATGAAGAACTTATCTTCAAGTTCCAACTTCAAAGTTGAAGAACTCCTTAACTTTCCGCCTTGCGACTAATACGAAAACACCATTTTTTCGGGATCTTTCTATTGAGATACACTTACAATACCCTTAGGTACCTTGGTTTAAAGTGGGGAGATTATTGGACAACAATTGAAAATTTTCTCTTCAAACCCTTAGCTAAAGCCGAGAGCTACATTAGTGAAGAACACAATTCTTGAAATTTTCTCTAAGTATGGAAGCCTTGTCTTGCTACTAGTAAGCTTATATAACACAAGGAAGGGTTAAGATTAAAACAAATGGGTGGCTTGGATGCGTTTCACAAGGATCAAGCCAAGTGGTCCTTTGACAAGTCAACAATGTCAAGCTCTTTGTCTTAGCAAGACTTGGTCATTTAAATTATGGTCAAATGACCATCCTATCCATGTATTTTCGTCCAAGACCAAGTAAGGGGGGGTGACACATGTCGCCCTCCCGTTCGTCGCAATATTTCATTTTCCGACAATTCCATAATTCCGATAAATTTTTACTCGTCTCAAACCTTAACATTTTTGAGTTCTTACGTACGTTCTTATAAACATATCCTGAAATTCCGGGGTGTAACATATACGATGAGGAATTCCGGGGCATGCTGTCACGACCCGACCCCGGGCCGCGACTGGTGCCCTACCTGGGCACCCTTCTAATCATACAACATAATAAACTGCGGAAGATAAATAACACTCTTTTTAAAAAAAAAAACCAAGGCCAAGCCGATAAGGCTGCCATAACATAAAAATTACCCGAAAGGGGTCTACACTGTTTAACAATGTAAAAACAACTCTAGTCATCCAAATTTACGATGAATACATGCACTCTAAGATTTGAACAAATACTATGACGACAAGGCCCCGACGCACTTCGAATATACATAGCCATGACAACTCCGGAACATTGGAGCCATCTCAAAATGCCGAACCAGGATCCTAAGCTCGCGGATCCACAATCACATACCTAAACTGCGGTCATGAACGCAGCCGGCGGTCATAACAAAAATTTAATATGGAACGGAAATAAAGTACAAGAAATGATCATAATCAGATAAAATAATGACAGGGCAAGTATAAAAAGTACATACCAGATCCTGCCGTGTCATTACCACTCATGAACTTAATTTCACATCATTATCTTTTCCATTCCATTAAGAGTTATAGCCAATTCTTACGTACATACTTAGGAGAAATCATTAAGTTCATTACCATATAACTTACTTATTTTTCATAACATAATCCGGCCCTTTATGGAGGACGATATACTACCCGACCAACTGGGACGCGATCAAATCACACAAATATCAAAGCGCGTCTGGAATCCCCATCATCACGCCGATACCATAAGTGTAACATATAACCATGTGACGCGCCCGTGGCATCCTACCTCACTGTCGGCGTACACATACACAATAAATATATATATCTCCTGCCCGTGGAATCCCACATCACTGCCGACAGCCGTAGGTGTAACATATAACCATGTGACGCGCCTGTGGCATCCTACCTCACCGCGTACACATATATACAACATATATATATATATATATATATATATATATATATATATATATACATATATATATATATAACGTGGTCGCATGCCCCTAATCCTCATCGTATAAAGATGGCCATAACGCGTCCTGATCCTCATCGTATAAGCGTGGCCATAACGTGCCCTCGGCATCCTCATCGTAGGCGCAGTCTTCATGGGAGCTAGCCCATGGAGTAATAATATA
Organism: Przewalskia tangutica; assembly: GCA_029844215.1. NCBI lineage: Eukaryota > Viridiplantae > Streptophyta > Magnoliopsida > Solanales > Solanaceae > Przewalskia > Przewalskia tangutica. Next base: position 119,092,570 of record CM056722.1, read on the forward strand.
ACATTCCCTAATCCTCATCGCTGGTACATGTCTTCATGGGAGCTAGCCCATGGAGTAATAGTCGACATAGCATGGTCGCATGCCCTAATCCTCATCGTATAAGCATGGCCATGGGTAATAAAACAAATCCGGGAATCTAACCCGCCTCCTGGTCACATGCCCCGGAATCCCACATCGTATAAGCATGTCCAAGGATCAATCATAATGGAAGCATACCCGTGGAATCCCATATCACTGTCGGTACGTCCAAGTAAACTTACAACAAGACAGTCGGCCCTCCAACTAAGAGTCACGACAACGTAAACATATAGTACTTACACTCAAAGCTATCACAAGCAAACATAGGCAAGTTCATTAAACCTTTAGACTTCCATTTTTATAAACTCATGGCACTTTTGTTTCACACATAAAAATCCGGGAATTTAACCCAAAGTACTACGTGCTTACATACTTTTCAAAAGACTCTTTTTCATATAAAACCCCAAGATACTAACACCCGTAGTATCAAGGCTTGTTTACATTTTACCTAAGTCACTACACTTTTAGAAATACATTTTTCGGCTTCTAAATCAAGTGACTTCTTTCCTTAAAACTTAAGCAATTGATGCTTTTAAATCCATTTGCCTTTCTTTATTTCAAAAAATTTATCATTACTTAGAGTAAACCACTCTTTTAACTTTCCATAAAGCTATTATAACCCACTTCCCATAAAGTCGTTATACTAACTTTATACTTTAGGCAAATACATTATTTTTATAACCAAGAGACTTATACTTTCGAAAACCAAGTATCGTATACTTTCAAGTCTCTTATCTTTTAGAATCAAGTTTCGTAGTTCATAGTCTTAACACTTCATAACTTAAACTCTTTAATTTAAGCAACATATGCCTTATATGTGTGAATAGGTTATACTTGTTTATACTGATCTCATTAAAGCAGCCATGATCTAGAAAATGTAATACAATTTTGTCTTATCTTAGCTTCTATGCAGATGGAGAATTCTACTTGTTTTAATATAATTTATCGCCATTACATTTTCCTTTATTAACGCTGCAATGGCTTGTTCGATACTTATTCTCATTCGTGCCGTAAATTAGCCAAGTCAACTTGGCTCCAAATACCTCCTAACAACTCTTACCAACATCCCCCATAAGACTTGGTAAGAACTTACGATAACTTAGACATAACCCTTACGTAGAGTAAATCAACATACATACTTCTTAACTTCTAAGAGTAGAAGGAAATCATGAAATAATATCACGTGTATATTCCATACATAGAATCATGTCTAAAGAAGGAAGAGGTTCACATACCTCGCGACGATTATCGACAATTAGCAAAATGCTCCAAAGTACTTCAACCTTGATAGATATTCCATCCTTCAAGTAGAACACGCTATACTTAGTACTTGCACCTATAATGGCCATAATACGCCCATTAACCTCTAGCTTCAAACGCAGAATATTCTAAGTGCAATGTCACTAAATTCTACGGAAAATCGGACAACACTTCCTTTGTTTCTACATACTTTGCCACATTTTTCAAGGCTGAATTCAATAACCAAACACGCCACATTTAAGGCCCAACAAATCAGCTAACCAAAGGGGATTACACGCCTTAACAGGACATGTAAAATTCCGCCCCACAAATTAATACGAAACTAGTTCCATATTTAAATCCATTCTTGGCTAAACATATACAACAACACAAAGTCCTTTTCCAATTCTTTTTCAATCCAACCTCTTAGGTCTAACATGTTATATAGTCATAAACAACTTAACAATTATAATTCCTTCCTTATATAACATGTGACGATAAAACTAATAATCCAATTGAATTGAAATCTCAAGGCTAAACATACTAGTTTTCGGATTAGGGTTCCAATATCCATAACACTTATCAACTTCATAATATATATATCTCATACTTGCTAATATCCATATCTACAACAATAAGTAATCTCAATTACTAAAACGACAAGAATTTTACCTTTACAAGCCCTTATAATTTCCAAGATTCAATGTCGCTCCTTAGCAATTCTTAGCTCCTTTCCTTTACACTCCAATCCGATATTTGAAGCCTTTAGAAGCTCACAACCAACTTCTCTTCCATTTCCAATCAAAACCTATGAAAATGCCTTAGGTTTTCGCCTTGCGACTAACGTGAAAATGTCGTTTTTCCGAAATCTTTCTATTGAGATATCCTTACAATACCCTTAGGGACCTTGGGTTAGAGTCTCGTGAATAATGATCCACATTTGCAAAAATTTTCTCTCAAGAAATCACCTTGGCCGAGAGCACTCTCAAGAGGACCTAAAGTTTTCTCAATTTTTTCTAAGTGTTGAGAGCTAAGTCTTGCTACTAGGATGATATATAACACATTGGAGGGTCTAGATTACAACACATGTTAAAATTGGATGAATGGGATCAAGCCAAGTGGCTCTTGACTTAGTCAACAATGTCAAGCTCTACTTGCAAGACTTAGTCTTCTATCATGGTCAATGACCATACTACCCTTGCATAATTTCTTCCAAGAACATGTGGGGGGGTGCCACGTGTCTCCCTCCCATTCGTCCATAAAATTCCGCAACCCTCGTGGGCCCCACAAAATGTAGAATTCCTCGGGTGGGCCCCACGTGACCAAATACTAAAAAAAAAATTCCATAATGATAATACATTCCATAATCCTCAATTAATGCATTTTGAGAATCCAATTCTCCTCAACGAACATTTTTCCTTTCCGACGTTCGGAAGATTTTCCGTCAGAAAAACAATTCTTCCTTTCGTACCCTTTTCAAGTCTTGTGTTCCTTACTTACATTCTCTTAAACATGTCCTTGAATTACGGGGTGTAACACATGCGACCAGGAGGCGGGTTAGATTCCCAGATTTATTTTATTACCCATGGCCATGCTTATACGATGAGGGATTCCGGGGCATGCGACCATGTTATATACGATTATTACTCCATGGATTAGCTCTCCATGAAGACATGTGTCACGACCCGACCCCGGGCTCGCGACTGGTGCCCTACCTGGGCACCCCTTTCAGGTATACATCAGAGAATAGCAGCAGAACATACACAACTCCTAAATAAAAATCATACTTAGACAGTAGACATCAACCGACTAGCCGATAAGGCCGCCTTTCGTAACATATACATAATACAAAATTAAAACAGTACATCTCTGTTCTTACAAACCCAATCCACAAATGTGACTATAGACCTCTAAGAATAACAACTTTGGCGGGACAGGGCCCCGCCATACCCCTGAATGTACAACAACCGACAATACCAGGGATAAGCCTCCGAAATAAAGGAGCTTCTCGTCAGCTGAACAGTGATCCTAAGAGTGAGGATCAGCAACATGTACTCTACCTGCGGCATGAATGCAGCCCCCTGAAGGAGGTCAGTACAACATGTACCAAATATGTGAAACTGAAAGTACTGTAATGAAATCATAAGTCTAAAATAAAACTGGAGACATGTATGATAACTCATATAACAGTACACTGTGCCTTACTAACAATGAGAGTAAACAAGTGTATACATTACTGCATAAAAATAGGAGGCTCATGATCAAAGCAGGGTCACCCGCCCGCAGTATCATTAAGCAATCCTACTCCTGGGACTATTTCACCCGCAAGGGTCGTATGGACCCGCATAAGGTATTCCTCGCATAGATCAGATTCGCCGCATAGTCGTGGTAGACCCGCATGAGGTATTCCTCGCATAGGACTGGTCCGCCCCGCATGGGACTATTTCACCCGCATAAGCCCTTTCGAACCCGCATGAGGTATTCCTCGCATCATGGGTAGCAAATGCATGGAATATGCAAATGCCACGAACCCGGGGAATGACCCCGTAATGCACAATAAATCACTAGCACAACCGGTTATCATACATAACATAAGCACTACCGGCTTATCATACATAACATAAGCACTACCGGCTTATCATACATTATATAAGCAAATTAAGAAATCCCCCTAACTTCTTATTAGTCTTATTCATATACACTCTCATTTTATTTTACTTAAGGCACTAACATGTCATTATAAAATCCGGGAATTTAACCCAAAGTACTACGTACTTCTATTCTTTTAAAATGACTCTTTTTCATATAAAACTTCCAAGATACTAATAACCGTAGTATCAAGTCATAACTACTTTTCAAGACAAGTCACAATACCTTTTAGAAATACATTTAGGCTTCTAAATCATGTGACTTCTTTCTTTTAAAAACCTTAAGCAATTGATGTCTTCAAATCAATTTGTCTTTCATTATTTCAAGTCATTTATCATACTTGCATTCCTTAGAGTAAACCACTCTTTTTAACTTTCCATAAAGCTATTATAACCAACTTCCCATAAAGCCGTTATACTAGCTTTATACTTTAGAAACTTACATTCTTCTTTGTAACCGAGAAACTTAAACTTTCCAAACAAGACAAGTGTCATATACTTTCAAAAATACTTTAAGTCTCTTAACATTTAGACGGTAAGATATCCTTAATATTTTTAAACAAGTGAGTTAATTCCCTAACTCAACCAACTTGGACATTCTTATAATAAGGCAAGGATATCAAAGGAACTAAATTCTTCAAAACCTCGTACGTCCACCGTACTATATACTTACAACTATTCATGCTCAAGAGATAGGAAAGTTCCACATACCTCTTCGGTTCAATCCACTTGCCAAGTCCAATATGTCGTACGTAGTATGTCAACCTATAATGACCATAGTATGTCTATTAACTTCTTACTTCAAACGTAGAATATTCCAAGTGCAAAGCTACTAAATTATACGGAAAATCGGACAGCACTTCCTTTGTTTCTACATACTTTGCCACCTTT